>CP139509.1:7685453-9153830 GCA_021014915.2 Artemisia tridentata subsp. tridentata
AAATGTCTCGATTCAACATTAACAATGACGGGAACGAATCGTTCGTAGATCTCTTAAGCTCCGGGTATAATAACCCCAATGTCGGCTCATCTTCTAACCCGAACGCCGGCTCATCTTCAATCCCGAACCCACTTGGCTTGTCGGAAGAAGAACTTTACCAACAACATCAACAAATGCTCTATTACGAAAATCAATCTAACCTAAACACCCAAAATTTCTCCAATCTCAACTTCTCCCAACATTCATAACAATCTCAAACCGCAACCAATGAAGTTCCCGAGACTCCAACGTCTCCTCCAAAGAAAAACAAGTTCTCGCGTATTGATGCGTGCGATGTGTCGTTGCGGTTTAGCAGTTTTAATGCCTACTCAAGTTTTAAATTTATATTTAGCCGACTTATCAATAACACACACACTTAACGAGCAGTGTACCCGGTCAGTATGAATATAATGGTAAGTAGAGTGTCGATCACTAAGAGTGGAACGTATTATCTAGTTATTCTAATCAGTATTTTAATATATTAAGTTAGCTATACAACCTAATCTAACGCAAGGGGGTTCAGCCTGAGAGACTGGCACGATTTGGTTGCAATTAAATAATAAACTAAACCAATAGGCACGAATCAACGAATAGCACACACGTACACAGATAAATACTCGAGACAATAAGAGGGCTGTCCTTATGATAAGTAGTTTGTCACTTGTTTTATTGCTAGTGTTATATGAAGTGTATAGTTCGATGCAACGCACCGAGATTAAGTCCTTTCTCGTTGGTTCTAATCTTATCGGCGAGTAAACCCTTAATGATTACTTATGACTATCCTATTTATCTTTCTCCTACTTCTCTACAGACCATAGAATACATAGGCATCTAATAAATAGGCGAGGGCAGAGGCATGGCGACCCGATCAACGCTCAGCTAGCCACAGAGGTTATCAATGCACTAATAAAAGTCACCAAAGACACTAACATATAAACTTTAATTGATGAGAAAGCAGTTTTAAGGGAGTGCAACCTTTCCGTTGTCACGTTACACAAGCCACCAATCTTGATGAATTAAAGTTTACTAACACAATAAAACAAAACTACTTAATGAATTAAACATATGCAGCACCTTCTTACAGCTCTTGTATCTTCGATTTGGGTGTGTCTTGTGCTTGCTATCCGACTGAATTCGTCCTTGGTTTCTTTACTTCGGTCTTCGGTTCTAGAATAATGCACCGAACAACTCTTTTTCTCGTATGGTCTTGGGGTATTTATAGTTTCTGTCTGAGGGTAAGATGCGGCGCATCTAAGGAGTAGATGCGGCGCATTGACTTAACTTCGCGTGGGGTCCAAGATTATAATATTCAGGAATATTCGTACACCGCCAGAAGATGCGGCGTATCTCCATTGTAGGATGCGGCGCATGTCCTCTTGTATCTTGGATCGTATCTGGTGAGATCTTGATAGCGATGCGGCGCATGTCATGAGTGAGATGCGGCGCATCTGGAGCAGATTTGACTTGATCTTGTCCATTTCAGTAGACTCTTCACTTTGTGCGTGTTTTGCTCCATAATTAGTCCAAAATCGCCAAGTTTCACCAAATGCTTGTTTTCAACTGAGAATTACAAAAGTAAACGATTAAGTATCAATCCCCATACATAATATAATAAAACAAGTCAAATTAATAGGATAAATGATAGAAATAAAATGTACTTATTTGAGTTCATCAAATATCCCCCCACTTGAACTTTACTTGTCCCCAAGTAAACCTTAGATTAAATCTTATGAAAATGTATCCTAAGAGATATTAGGATTTATTTTTATATTTAAGCATGTATTCATCTTTGTCATAATCACACAACTAAACACTCAACGAATTAGAAGTAAAATAAAATAATCTGATAAAAGCAAATCTAATCGTTTAACTGTCCAGTCGTGACGAATATTCTATCATAAGCTTGGCAAGTATACACATCTCCTCCACTAAAGCCAAGGAATAACAAGTCTAAAGCGGTAAAAAGGGTTTTTTTAGGCTTAAGGGTTAATTATTCTTAATCTCTATCGATCTCAAATTCCAGAAAAGGCGACAAAATCACAAATACATGATCGAATCCACGAACACGATACTTGCAATTGCTCAAATCCTTAACTCGAATAGGCTAAAGATAGGTCCAAACTTCACCAATAATAATATATCAAAAAGGGCGACAAAATCATAAATACATAGCCGAATCCACGACTACGATACTTAAGATTGCTCAAATCCCTAATCTCAATAAATCAAAGGTTTGGTTGGATAAAGAATAATACAGGGTATGGATAATATTTGGGATATAAATTGGTGTAAAATGAAAAATAAACAAAACAAATAAATTAAAATCCTAAGTGTGGTTAATCACTATCCCAACCATCCCATGAATAAGACTCATATCATTGAATAACTCACGCTTTAACACTTGAAACACACGCTTTAGGTAGACACGAATTATACTCAACAAGATCTTAATCAAAGAATAAACCTTAGTTGACGTTCCCATAACTGCCAACTCCCATTCAATCCATAGATATAATACAACAATTAGTGGTGATATCGACCACTTACATAACTTTACATCGTTGGTTTAACAAACTTCCAACTCTTTTTTTTTTTTTTTTTTTCATTTTTTTTTTTTTTTTTTTTTTTTTTTTTTTTTACTTGAAACATAAACATAGATGTGTAAAATTTCACCACATCACTATAATGATAATTCTGGATAATTTTTCCATACTTTTCATATCTTCAGAAATAACGGTAATAGTGAAAGTAGTAAACACACGAAAAATAAACTCAAAGATATACAATATTTACTTTCACTCCAATTGCATTGTGCAATTTCCCGACCTAACCATAGATAATGAATTACGCACGCGAACACAGGTAATGTAAGGAAACACACTTTGCCTATAGCAATTAACCAACCACGGATCTTAATCTACAGGGTAGGCTAAGGTGTAAGGGTGTAACGAAACATTTTAAATAAAGATGTAAGAAACGAAAGGAATGGCTCTGAATGTTTTTCTAGGGGTATCTTACTCTAAAAGTGAGAGTAACAAAAGGGTTTATACGGGGGTTAACTAACCAGTGTAGCTAGTTAATAACACATAACATATAAAGGCTATTTGGGTGTAATCCTAGAAATTTACCAATTTAGACAAGTCATTCCAATTATATAAAATAATACTCATTATGGTGGTCTCGAATAGTATACAAGCCAAGTTCTAAAGTTTACAAGTCACCGGCACACTCATAGATTTGTGAATTTTGAAAAAAATCACAATTTTTGAAAATAACGTCATGTGTGCAGCTATGCAACTTAGACTTTAAACAAAAACATGCTAAAATTTTTTTATTTTTGATATATTAAGCACATTTTAAGCATATTTTAAAAAGTTTAGGACAAATAAGTGTTAAGTGTTCTAATTCTCCAATCCCCCCACTTAAGTTAAACAACGTCCTCGTTGTTTGCATCAAAGGTTAAAAACTGGAAAATAAAAGAATTAGAACAGAAAAAACTCCCCTGAGATTTGTTCGGTATGATCCTCCATTTGTATTAGAGCAAAAATCATCTTTCTTGTGGATTAGAACGATTAAGCTTCATAAACAATGTATCCACAGGAAATTCAGGAATCTATAATACCACCAAGGCTTCAAAACACACCTAAGGTAAGAAAGGTTCAAACTTGCATAACACATTAGTAGTTAGGTAAAAATAAAACATAAAAATTAAAATGAAAATCATCAGGTCAGTCGATGCGCCGTATCTTATGGAAGAAGATACGCCGTATCGAGCCTGGAATAAATACGGATCAGAATAAAAGATGCGCCGCATCCTTAACCAGGGATGCGCCGCATTAAAATAACTGATAAAAAGTTTTAAATTCGAAAATAAAAAAAATGCGGAAAAATAAAGATATGACCATTGCAAGAGATGCGCCGCATCTCATGGTTGAGATGCGCCGTATCCTCGGCGGCCTGAAAATAAAATAAAACGAAGTAAAGGATAGGATGCGTCGCATCTGTTTACCAGATGCGGCGCATGTAGTTACCAAACAGACTGATAACAGTCTGCTGTAAAATGACTCGTTCCACGGTTTAATCTCTTACGTCCTCTCGTACTCTCATGCTGAACTTAATGCCAGTCTTCATCAAACATAACAAGAAACATAAACTGAAACATTAAATATATACACAAGAATAATGATCAGTACAATCCAAAAAATAATAATAATATGTGGAACAATGTCTGTAAAATCAAGAGAGTAAGATCATGGGTGAGTGAGGTCGTCTGGATGGGTCCCGGAGGTGCTGGCTCCATCAGTCCTAGGGCGGACTCTGCGAGCATATGTACGTGTCACTCCCGCAACGTGAGTACCATCTGAACGGGTGTGGGTAATACCCTGCTGCTCTAAAAGTCTGCTCATACTCATAACCAGCCACTCTGAGTCCCTCCTCAGACCATCAACAATGCCTCTCAAGGCTCTCAACTCCCCCTCGACTGCCTCGACTCTCTGACCTATGGAGCGTGCAGGGACTGGTGGGGGTACTGGTGCCTGCGCCTCCTCCTGATGGGCTGGAGCAGCAGCCGGAGGTCCCTGAGGGCCTCCCTGCTACGCCTCTGGTCCTGCAGCTCTGGCGGGCCCTAATGCTACCCAAACGTACTATCCCATAGCTATCTGGCAGATCCCAAGCCTAACCAGATAATCCCTGTCAATAACCGGGAGATGGGTCACCACAACCTCCAGCCCCGCTGGGATCTCCGCTCCAATAACTCCAAAATGGCGGGCCAGCCTCGAAACAAAATGCCCGCCAGTCATCTGGCTCCTCCGATCTCTCCCCGCAGCTGATCGGTGGAGGTAGTGTGCCAAAAAGTGGGGGATGTTCACCGACAACCCCTCATCCATGCTCCTAAGGAGGAAGAGGTCCAGAGTGGTCACCTTCTCAGGTGACTGACCCCTCCCAGCAATAGTAAGTGCAATCAGCCTGTGGCACAGCCTCCTCATCGGCTCCCTGATCAGAGTGTATGAGGGGGTGGAAGTAGTGATATCACCCCCCGAAGAAATCCTGTCCCAATAATCACTAAATAATCCTCTGTCAGGGACCGCTCGCAAACTATCATCCCAATATCGGTCAAACCCATCCGACTCAAGCTCCTCAGCTGTATGCAAACCCATGGCCAAAATAAACTGTCTCATCGACATCTGCCTCGACACCCCACCCAGCCTAAACACTAGGGTGTCAGCAATATCCAAGCCCGCATCCGACTCTCTGTAGTAAAATGTACTAAAGAACTCCAACATAAGCTCCCTGATAAGAGGCTCATCTATCCTAAACAATCTCTCCCAAGCACTAGATCTGAACACCTCCTCCTCATCATCTCCAGTGACTACCATCTCCATCCTATGCTGTAAACTCTCAGCAGCATGTCCATCCCCAACCAAGCCTACGTCAGCAAAATCTAAAACCTGTACCCTGAATATCCTCCTAAAGTAAATCGACTCAAGCCTCCGTAAGTAATCCTCCAAAGTGCCAGGGGTTAGACCCATATCCTCGAATCGTAACCACTGGTGTCTCTGTGCTGCTTCTGGTAGTGCCATCTGAAATAAATTTTTAAAGTTAGTAAACAGTCTGCAAGATAGGTAGATACGGCGCATCTGATTTAATCAATGCGGCGTATCTACATGAAATATAAGAGATGCGGAGCAAGAGTTGAGATACGGCGTATTGGGATGCGTCGTATCTAGATTAATCAATACGGCGTATCTAGAATTTTATAAATTTTGGAAATAGTCGTTACGCCGCATCAATCAGCCTAGATGCGCCGCATCTAAAAGCATATCAGTATAAATAAAAGGAATCAGGCAAGAATTTCAAGAGTCCGTATCCGTGACGTAAACTACCACTAAACATCACACTATAATATACTCCGTAAATCAGTTCTAAAGGCTACCTACATTCTAATAATCCAACTTCCCGCTAAATATTCAAAACCGAATTCATTTTCTCAAATTTTCGTTCAAATCAAACTAACCTAGAAGTTCGATTATTAACACAAGTTAAGTACGGGGAAGATCATCTATTACTAACTCTAATCATATCTATATCATTTAAGCACAAATCGAATTAACCACATAAACCCTAATTTTCGTATTAACCAAGATTAAATCGAAATATTATGATTACCTTAATTTGATGATTAGGAGAAAGATTCTAGATCGGATTAAAGGTGGATTTAAGAAGGATGATCGGAATTAGAGTATAACTTTTAGTGTGTGAAGTTCTTAACTGTGTGTTTTTTATGCGGTAAAGATTTTAGATCCGGCGCATTCCCGTCGTATTTATAGGCCAAAAGGATGCGCCGTATTGAAAATTGGGATGCGCCGTATCTATTTAGTTTCGTTGACTAGTCAATGAGTCCTAGTTTAATCAGAGATACGGCGCTTTGGAATTTTAGATCCGCCGTATCGCTAAGTTAGTAAACGAAATTTAAATAAGGAACGTACCTTGGCCTCAGCAACACGATTCTTTATACACCAAATTGGGGTAAAACGGTTACACCATATGATATAAATGAATTCAAAATAAGAGCAATAGGTATAAACATTTTATTAACAATTGTAATCTTATAGTTTAGAGGATAAGAATTTATTCAGAGGTTAGGAACAAATATCGTTTTTAAGCACACAAAATTAAGATTACAATTTTAATCAGATGTATTATACGGATAAATAAAATTGAGATGATATAGTAGAGAACTTTCCTTTGGGCTGGTTGAATAATCGTTGAGGTTACCTGGAGTTCTATTTCAAGAATTTAAGATGTTCAATGTTACCGGTACCGAGTTTTCCTTCACTCTCGCAGTCTTATGTTTGACCCTTTCGGCTAGCGTTTCTTGGTTTTGTTCAGAACGTAATCTTTCACGGTGATGCTTGAGTCATCCTTTATCCTGAAAATAAACAACTTGCAAACGAGAGTAGCTGACCGATCAAAGTAAATATCAAAAATCAACTATATTTATCAAATTATAATCGTCGTATTAACAAAGGTTAATGCGCCGTATTTTCGTTACGTTTTAAAATATAAGATTTTTGATTCAGAAGATGCGCTGTATCGATAAAAATCGATACGCCGTATCTGTATAATAATTCGAAAACCGTTTTTGATTAAAATAATAGATACGCCGTATCTGCTGAAGCAGATGCGTCGTATGGCGTTGACGTTTAGAAAAATTTTTATCAAAAACAGATACGCCGTATCTTGGGGAAAAGATGCGTCGTATCGAATTAATTAAACGCGTTGTATTTTATAAAAATTGAACGCAATACGCCGTATCTGAGAAATCAGATGCGCCGTATCGTTCGATTTAGCTCAGAACAACGATAGCAGAACACAAAAAATACGAAAAATAAAACAAATAAATAAAAACACACGAAAATAAACACAAATAAAAGCAAACAAATAACACACAAAAACAGAAAATATGCAAAATAGTACAATGAATGCAAATTAATCTAATACACAACAGAATTAGCGGTTAGAAAAATTAAAAACCTAATTAAAATACTAATCAAATTAACAGATAATAACAATTCACTCCCCGGCAGCGGCGCCAAAAACTTGATGCGTGCGATGTGTCGTTGCGGTTTAGCAGTTTTAATGCCTACTCAAGTTTTAAATTTATATTTAGCCGACTTATCAATAACACACACACTTAACGCGCAGTGTACCCGGTCAGTATGAATATAATGGTAAGTAGAGTGTCGATCACTAAGAGTGGAACGTATTATCTAGTTATTCTAATCAGTATTTTAATATATTAAGTTAGCTATACAACCTAATCTAACGCAAGGGGGTTCAGCCTGAGAGACTGGCACGATTTGGTTGCAATTAAATAATAAACTAAACCAATAGGCACGAATCAGCGAATAGCACACACGTACACAGATAAATACTCGAGACAATAAGAGGGCTGTCCTTATGATAAGTAGTTTGTCACTTGTTTTATTGCTAGTGTCATATGAAGTGTATAGTTCGATGCAACGCACCGAGATTAAGTCCTTTCTCGTTGGTTCTAATCTTATCGGCGAGTAAACCCTTAATGATTACTTATGACTATCCTATTTATCTTTCTCCTACTTCTCTACAGACCATAGAATACATAGGCATCTAATAAATAGGCGAGGGCAGAGGCATGGCGACCCGATCAACGCTCAGCTAGCCACAGAGGTTATCAATGCACTAATAAAAGTCACCAAAGACACAAACATATAAACTTTAATTGATGAGAAAGCAGTTTTAAGGGAGTGCAACCTTTCCGTTGTCACGTTACACAAGCCACCAATCTTGATGAATTAAAGTTTACTAACACAATAAAACAAAACTACTTAATGAATTAAACATATGCAGCACCTTCTTACAGCTCTTGTATCTTCGATTTGGGTGTGTCTTGTGCTTGCTATCCGACTGAATTCGTCCTTGGTTTCTTTACTTCGGTCTTCGGTTATAAAATATGGCACTGAACCTCTTTTTCTCGTATGGTCTTGGGGTATTTATAGTTTCTGTCTGAGGGTAAGATGCGACGCATTGACTTAACTTCGCGTGGGGTCCAAGATTATAATATTCAGGAATATTCGTACACCGCCAGAAGATGCGGCGTATCTCCATTGTAGGATGCGGCGCATGTCCTCTTGTATCTTGGATCGTATCTGGTGAGATCTTGATAGAGATGCGGCGCATGTCATGAGTGAGATGCGGCGCATCTGGAGCAGATTTGACTTGATCTTGTCCATTTCAGTAGACTCTTCACTTTGTGCGTGTTTTGCTCCATAATTAGTCCAAAATCGCCAAGTTTCACCAAATGCTTGTTTTCAACTGAGAATTACAAAAGTAAACGATTAAGTATCAATCCTCATACATAATATAATAAAACAAGTCAAATTAATAGGATAAATGATAGAAATAAAATGTACTTATTTGAGTTCATCACGTATCAAACGAAAGGCGAGAAAATCAAGAAACCCCGAACCCGAACCTTTGGAGGATGATGATGAAGAACCCGTTGCCAACAAGACCAAACGTTGGAACCCACTAGAGGAAAAAGTGCTTGCTCTGTGTTATGTTGCAGCGTCGGAAGACGCACATGTGGGTCGAAGTCAAAGCAGGGATACGTTTTGGCAACGGGTGCAGAATGAGTTTAACAGAGTCAATTACCAACCAAGAAACAAGGATATGCTCCAAAGTAAGTGGAGAACGTTGAACCGTGATTGCTCAAAGTTCAACACGTACTACAAACGTTCCCAACGCCAAGAAAGAAGTGGCGAAAGTGAAATTGATATCCTAAAACGTGCCCGAGAAATGTACCGGGACGAGCACAGAACCGCTCCTTTTAGCAACGAGGAGGCTTGGGAGGTTTTACGGAGTCATGTGAAGTGGGACACGCCGAAGGGAATTGATTTAACCGGCGATGAACCACCAAGCCAAACAAATGAGGCGTTGTTTGGTCATGATGAACAACCAAGGCCAATGGGAAGGCGTGCTGCAAAGAAAGCTCGATCCGAGAGCACGGGAGAAACGAGCACGGAAGCGAGTAAGGGAGGAAGTATGTCGTCAGTGCAATTCGTGGAGAATATGACAGTCGAGTATCGTCACAAAAGGGAATTGGCCTAAGCCGCGTATCGGGCAACAAAAGAAAAAGAGGAGGCGATAACAAGGCTAGAGGAAATAAAGTTTTTGAAGGAATCTACCGAAGGGCAACCTCCAGAGGTGGTGTGGTATATCAACCAAGAAAAAGCTCGCATTGTGGCAAAATACAAGCTCGGGCAGTTTCCACAGTAGATTGAGGATTGTCTTTATTTTTATGATGTAATTTTTAATTTCGTCGTTATTTTTATTTATTTTTTTAATTTCGTTGTAAGTTTTTTTTTAAGTGTGTTATGTTTGAATGTAATGTTATGTTTTAATAAATGTGTTGTTTTTAAAAAAATGAAGTAATTTATAAGTTAGGGGTTGAATTTGAAAATTTATGTGTAAAGTTGAGTTAAGGTGTGTTAAAGCTGAGTTATTGATGTGTGGGTTAAAGCTGAGTTAAGTTAAAGGGTGAAAAAGCTAACGTGGCATGCCTTAAAATTTAAAGCTGAGTTAACTGATGTGAGTGGCCTAAGTATGAAGAAGTTACAGTATGTGTAAGATATTAAGGGTGTGATTAAGATAGATGTTTGTTTGTTAGTTGGTAATATACGTGGTGTAAACTTTTTTCTTGTGTTGATGAAGAATTTGTTATTGAAATAATGAATCTGTATTCAGCTACTAAACATTTTTCTGGATTTTTTTATTTATTTTTTTTTTTTTAATGATTTCTAAGATTTGGGTATAATAATAATAATAATAATAATAATAATCACAAGGACCAAAAATGAAATACCAAGCAAACTACAAAGACCAAAATGTAGTTAATAACTTTTTGACAAAAAGACAAAAAAGCCAAGTCGCCCAAGAAATGTGGGCCCAATCGTCCAAGAAAGTACCTGTATAAACTAGTACTATGTACCTACATGGTAGGGATACCCTTAGGGACACTTGGCACAATTTTAGGAGATCCGCCCAAGATATTTGGGCGACCCTCTCCTAATGGGGTATTGGGGGAAAAAATTTTTTTTTGGGCATTTAGGGTGAACACATAAAGTTTTTAGGGTATTTGAAGATTTACCCCTTGTTTTATAGGTAGTTATGGTATTAAAGTTGAGCTCAATTATCGTACATATTCTTTTGAAACATTCTTCAACATATGTGTCATTGTCGTCTCGGTCAGCGGCGACGCTCATGATGTACATAATTGTTCTGACATTATCACAAGAAAATATCAATAAAGAGCAAAAGGAAATGTAATTTTTTGATTAACGATGTCATTCAATGTTAGTTCGATTGTCAATTGACTTCATTTACAAACATAGGATACTTTTGTATGGACTTTGCGATAACATTGGTTTTTCATATTGTTTTATAGGTAGTTATGGTATTAGGTTTAGTTGATCATATTGGTTATATAATGATAGAAGTCAGCTAGTTGTTTGTCTATCGTACGTTCGTCTAGCTAGGCGATATGCCGGGATCGTGTTGAAATCAAAATCATCAAAAGAAGATACACTTCATAATATTCATAGAAGTGATGACGTAAGAACTAAGAATCATCTCGCACATCATCATCATCTCTAATGAAAGAGTCGGGAATGACGAGTATAAACGAGATGAGGATGTCATATATGCGGACGAGGACGATGGCAGGTAGAAAACAAGCTTTCATAAATTCTTATGGTCTTATATAAAGTAAAAGAAAATAAATAAACATTATATTAATTATTTTTAAGAGTAGATACTTTGTTAATTACTTTTTTCAATTACCATGCTTATCTATAAAACTCCGCAATTTAATTAGCATGCATGCATATAGCTAAGTATCATATAATATTTACACAATAAATCAAGACTTAAACAAGACTTGAATTCACAGTTATTTATAAACATTCTCACACATGGGATTGCACACATGGGATTGTATTGATACATACCATTTGGTAGGGTCAAAGGTGTAAAGTGATGGGTCCATTTTCTTTTCTACATTGTCTTGCAAAAAGTTAACATCAAAGATAGTAGCCAAAAAGCATTTATAAGGCCGCTCCCAACAATAACTAAGCTTTAAACTTTAACACACTGTCACGTCAGCTTTAACACACTCACATTTAACTCAACTTTAACACACCCAACAATAACTCAACTTTAACACACATTTTAGGGGGTGAAAGTGACATTTTTTTATTTTACAAGAAATACCCTTAACGCAACGTTAAGGGTTTAACTCAACACCTTAACGCTGCGTTAACGCAGCAAGGCCCCAACAACTAACGAAACATTAACGCACCAATTTTGGCCTTAACCTGGCCTTAACTCAGCTTTGCCCACTCCTGTTGGGAGTGGTCTAAGTATCCATATTGATCTATAGGTTTATCTAAAGGTACAATGTAATTATCATATTACTGTAACTTTACATATATAAGTTGAACTTTGAGTACGTAAAAGCAATATATATTACTTTGCAACCCAAAAGGTATAGATTAGTGATTACTTTCAACGAAATAACCTTTTTTTGATTTATCTGAAACAACTGATCATTGTCGAAAGTTTGGTCTTTAGAGAAAAATCATAACGGGATCAAATTGAATCCCGAATTAAAGTTACCCATCAAAATAACCTGTTTGTGAATATATATTACTTTCCACTCGATATATATTGTTGTATTCCGGCCATATTATAATGAATACATATGGCTGGTGGACTCCAATGATAAGATTTAATTATTGTATCAAACTTGACAAAAATGTGATGGTTATACATTCGAGAATGTGAAATTCTTAACCTAACTTTAAATAGTTGAGAAATGGATATATTTTTTATTAGAATTTTGATACATGGACCTAACTAAATGGACCTAAAATGTGATATAATGCATAAATGACTTGTACAGTTATGCAACTGTACAAATCATTTATGTATTATGTCACTTTTTAGGCCCCTTTAGTTAGGTCATTTATCATTTTCGTTTTTATTAATCTTCATGACTCATGAGTATTAACAATTTTACTAATTATATCACATGGTTTTGTTTACAAGAAAAAGAATGACATGTTTTTCATAATTCAATAATGACATGTTACATGTGGAGATAAGGTTATTATTTCAAGAGTAAATTACACCGTTCGTCCCTGTGGTTTGCCCAAAATAACACTGCAAGTCCCTTGGGTTTCATTCATGAGTCCTCATAACGAAGTTTGGTAACACAATCTATCCTTATCTCTAATGATCGTTAGCTTTCTCCATTAACTCCCCACGCGTGCCTTCCATCTGAGGGTATAATCGTCATTTCACCCAATCTTTTTCTAGTTCTTCATTATCGAAAGGTTAAGTCCATAAATTACAGACGATCTTACTTCGTTTTTACGCGTTATCGTTCATTTTTGCACGTTTCCGTCTGTTTTTTTACGTTTTGTCCGTTTTTACACGTTTTCGTCCGTTTTCACACGCGTTTGTTTTCGTCTGTTTTTTGCATATTTTCGTTTTCTTCCATTTTTGCATGTTTTTGTCCGTTTTAACATGTTTTCGTTCGTTTTGCACGTTTTCGTCCGTTTTGCACGTTCTCGTCCGTTTTTCACGTTTTCATCTGTTTTCACATATTTTTGTCCGTTTTTGCCTGTTTTCGTTCGTTTTTGTACGTCTTCGTCCGTTTTTGCACATATTCGCCCATTTTTCTACGTTTTCCTTTGTTTTTGCATGTTTTCGTCTGTTTATTCATGATTTCGTTCGTTTTTACACGTTTTCATCTGTTTTTGCACTTTTAAAGACAAAAGAAAACGTGTAAGAATAGACGAAAACGTATAAAAACGAATGAAACGTCTAAAAATAGATGAAAATGTGTAAAAACGAACGAAAACGTGTAAAAGGGACGAAAACATGTAACAATGGATGAAAACCTGCAAAAATGGACGAAAACATGCAAAAACAGATAAAAACGTGGAAAAACGGACGAAAACTTGTAAAAGCGGATGAAAATGTGCAAAAACGGATGAAAACCTGAAAAAACAACCGAGAACGTGCCAAAACGGACGAAAACGTGCAAAAATGAATGAAAGCGTGTAAAAACAGACGAAAACATGCAAAACCAGACGAAAATGGCCAAAAAACGTATGAAAACACGCAAAAACGGACGAAAACATGTAAAAACGGATGAAAACTTGCAAAAACGGATGAAAACGTGCAAAAACAAAAAAAAAAGTGCAAAAACGAACGAAAAACTAAAAGAGCAGCCGAAAACGTGCAAAAACGGACGAAAACGTGCAAAAACGAACGAAAGCGTGTAAAACTGACGAAAACTAGCAAAAACAGATGAAAACGTGCCAAAATAGACGAAAAAGTGCAAAAACGGATGAAAACGTGCAAAAACGGACGAAAACGTGCAAAAACAAACGAAAACGTGCAAAATGAACGAAAACGTGAAAAAACAGATGAAAACGTGCAAAAACGGACGAAAACGTGTAAAAACGGACGAAAACATGTAAAAATGGACGAAAGCTTGTAAAAGTACTAATAATAGATGAAAATGTGAAAAAAACTAACGAAAACATGCAAAAATGGACGAAAACGTGCAAAAACGAACGAAAACGTGTAAAAACGGACGAAAATATGTAAAAACGGACGAAAACGTGCAAAAATGGACGAAAACGTGCAAAAACGAACGAAAACGTGTAAAAATGGACGAAACATGTAAAACGGATGAAAACGTATAGAAATGGACGAAAACGTGTAAAAATGGGTGAAACGATGATTATACCCTCACATGGAAGGCACAATTTAGGGGTGTTAACGAGTCGAGCTTTTAACGAGCTACTCGAGCTCGAGCTCGTTTAGCTCGAGCCGAGCTTGATAATTTTCGAGCTCGGGTCGAGCTCAAACAAAATTTAAAGCTCGAATAATTTCACGAGCCGAGCTTTTATAATTAGTATTTAGCGCAGCTCATTCGTAAGCTCGTTTAGTTATTCGAGTAGAACGAGGCAAACGAGCTACTCGAGCTATACGAGCCGAACGAGCTAATCAAGCTAAATATGTAGTTTCAAAATATTTTGATTGTAAATTTTTAATTACTTTTAGTATTATATGTTAAACTTAAAACAAAAACTATCAATATGTTAACTTTCAATAACATCAAAAATCTACATTTTAGCTTATAAATAATAAAGGATTAATTTCATATATCACCCTACTTTCATAATTAATTTCATATATACCCAAAGTTCAAGTATTGAATGCATAATGTACAATGTTTTTAATGCATGTTTGGGTATATATGAAATTTCCAACTAAAAGGAGGGGAGATATGAAATTACCCCTAATAATAAATATAAACTAGTAACTTGGGTTTTGTTTTTATAGAACTGAAATTTCCTTCCTTTTGTTTCATTCATCCAATGTGGGATGTAAAATGCAATTTTTTTCTTTTCTTTTATTTTTTCATTCAAGTTTATAAGTATTACTTAGATTATTAATATATATGAATAAGTTAAATGTGTTAAATAAATTGTTACTCATATATATTCATTGAGCATATAATTACCATTAGTTTTATGCTAGTTAAGTGTTTTACAAAAAAGTAAGTAATATGTTTAATAACTATTTATCAAATATATAAATGAATTAAATCCAATCATTACTACTACTAAATAAGAATTATGAATCTTTAGATGATTTCAACGAATCTCGCTCGTTTGGCTCACGGGATCTTGAAGAGTTATATCGAGATTTTGAGACCAAAAATACAACAGCAGTTTACCAAAAAAATTGAAGTAGTACAAGTTATTTAACAAATAGTACTATTTATACACTGCTCTAAATCATTTTAAAAATTGAAGTAGTACAAGTTATTTTACAGCAGTTTACCAAAAAATAGTTGACTTCTCGATAAAGTCAAATTGTCTTCTTGATGAAAATGATTAGATTTGGATAAAAGGCTGGAAAATGATTCCGTCAAAAATAAATTTAGGAAAGTCTTATTAGTTATGCATGATCAAAGACTAGCTTTACTTTACATTCATATGCTCTCCATTATTGTGAAATCCTTGAACATAATAAAACATGGCTTTTGAGTCAAACTATTGACTTTCATCTAACTCAACTTTGAGAGGAAATGAAAGGAAATGAAATGTTTTTTTTTTGTTCTTGAGTGTTTTTTAAGAAAGGAAAAGGAAGTGGTAAAGAAGATGAGAGGGAAAAAAAAAAGTGTAGATTAGCAGGGACACCTCAACCCTGTGTACCTATTAGGTACCTACCACCCCTACCCGGCAAAGGTGTGATGCCTGTGAAATGCCTAACTATGATACCCAAATACATGCCGCGACCCGGAATCGAACCCGCGACCTCTCGGTATACATGTATTGGGCCCAAGCTTTAACTGGCAGCCGGTGGCCATCTGCGCTAAGCAGATGGTTAAGATGAGAGGAAGTTTTCTTAATGAAATTTTTCTCCCAAAAATGGGAGGAAATGGAAAGGAAAAGGAAGATAAATTCGAGAACTGAGCGGGCTAAACAAGTTTTTCATAACCTTTTACTATTAAAAAACTTATATGAGAATGTTCACAGATGTTAGGGTTCTATTGAACACGTTTCTGTAATCAGAATTTGTAAGACAATAGCTTTTAAAAAAAATAAAGTTTAGACACATAAAATAAAACAATAGTGATGCTTTTTCACATGACAGCAAACTCAAAAGACTACTAATGAAGTAACCTTGACACTAAATAGAAAAAAATAGGAAAGGAAAAAGTTAATGAAGTATTGATTGATATGTTATTGAGATAAAGGAAAAGAAAAAGAAAAAGAAAAAGAAAAAGAAATAAATCATAAATTATGTTCTTAAGTTTGGAGGAAAAGGAGATAACTTGTTCAAATTACATATATGTCATTTATTTGTTATTGCTAAATCTTTTAAAACTGACATTTTAGTCTTTACACGATATATTTTAAAGTTTTATTTTCCCTTCCTCCAAAAAATGGGAGGAATATTTTTTTAAGAAAAATTCCTCTCATCTTCCTCTTCACTTCCTTTTCCTCTTTAAAAAAAAAGTTAATAAAAAAAAATAATAATAAAAATCCTTTTTCTTTCCTCTCAAATTTTAACTCAAGAACACAACGTGAGTTTTTCGAAATGCATATGAGCAACCCGGTTAAGTGTATCGTGTAGTTCCCACAGTTGTGCTATACATTGTACATTATGGGCATTTCATCGAGTATACGCATTGATCAATCTTTTATAAACTCTTTGGCAAACTATCGGGTTTACTTGTTATTCATTAGGAAAACTAATTTTAGTTTGCATACTATCATGTTAAAGTTTGTTGGTACAAATCTTTGGCACACTCCCAGACCTAGGTTAGACTAGCTCTTGGAGGGTAGATCTTGCACCGATTACTTCTTGTTCACTGCTAAGATAAAAGTAGCACCGTTAGTCTTACCGCGGAAGGGGGGTTCCGCGGTTGGCCTCCGGTGTGAGAGTAAGTATATTTATTTGGAGAGGTAACTTAAGTGCGGACTCGGAGTAGTAAATGCAGTTAGGTATGGTAATAAATGAGATGGGAGTATTTATACTACCCACATACTTACTGTAGCTACCTCGAAACTCTGCGCATTAATTACTGGGTAGGTAATTGTCAGAGCAGCGCATGGCTGCGCCGTACCCTAGTAGGTAAATGTCAGACCAAGTGGAAGACACAATCCCACAAGATCTGGCTTTAGGTAGTCGCGGCAGGATAGCTGTCGACATCGGATTGGATCCCCGGACTAGAGAGGCCGGGGATGATCTTGTCCGGATTGCGGAACTAGGATATGCCGTGGTTTAAGATGGTAGTCATGCCCGGCCCAATATGCTAGGGTCCGGGGATGACTATACACGATCAAGTCCCCCCAGTCTAGTTCACTTGTTTAATTTGAAGAGCAAGTGTTCTAGACTTTATATTTATTTTCCGCGGCCGTTTAGAGGGCGCGGCATTATGGAGACCGTGGTAGTATCCGCGGTTGGTTTAGAGTGTGTCCAATGTTGCTTACTGGACATTCCACTTTCCATGTGGTTGGTGGTGACAGGCTGTCATGGGGAACAGCGAAACGTTTTCACCCACGCAATTACTGACTGATGTGACGTTTCTGCGGCTGGCCGTTTATTTTCTGCGATCATCTTAGTAGTCCATCTGTCCTGATCTATGACCGTCCAATATACGTCCGGGGACGTGGCAATTTTGTGGCCTTTCGATTGGATCTGATAACACGTGCGTGTGTGGCTATAAATACTCAGATTTACACTACTTTTAAACTTTTTACACACAGTTAAAACTTTTCCTCTCTCCTAGAAACAAGAATTTCTTCCGCCTTTGTTTCTCTTGCCCTTATTATTTCCGGACTTTAGTATCTTCAGGTTAGATTTCTGTTATATTTGTTCTTCATTTACCATTTAGAATGGCTCATATAAGTACGGTAACCTCCAAACTTAGTCAAGAAGATGTAAATACATTTTGTGATAAGTATAAGATTCCAGGGTATCTTTTACCGACGGCGCCCGGACCTAGGGATACTATTAAAGATGCTCCGGACGGAATGATAGGTGTATATACTAGGTTTTTTGAGTTTGGTAACTTTAGGATTCCCCTTTCATTGTTTTTGCTCCGCGTATTGGAGTATTTCCAGATTCACCTGTCACAGCTATCCGTGTTAGCGGCTTGTAGGGTTAGCCATTTTGAGATACTTTGCCGCGTTCATGGTGGTGTACCGACTATAGATTTGTTTAGGCATTTTTATTATGCGGGTGTTAACAATGGTTGGATGTCGTTAGAGAAGAGAAAAGGCCCAAAATCTTTGGTTGTCCCCATCTGTTATACTAGTGCCTTAGATTCGGTTAAGAACTGGAAGGACCATTTCTTTTTCATTAAAAAGACCATCTTTCCCCTGGATATTCCATGGTTTGAGGGAACTTCTGTGGACCGCGACCCTCCGCCTTCCGACGTGGGTGTGGATCTAGAGTTGTTGCGGCGCCTGGATGCTAATAGGGCTCCATTTAAGAAATATCCGGAGGAGTTTCTGAACCTCATAGGTTTGAGCCAAACTTGGGATGATGATAGTGCCCGCCCCACGTTTCTACGGCCGGATGAAACGGGTGGGTTGAATGGATTTGCATGTATTTTTGTTTTCTATTTGTGTGCTTCCGCGTCTAATTTTATTTGCTTTGCTTTGCAGAGATGGACTTGTTTTCCTATATCAACCAGCCGGACGTATTCAAGGTAAAGGTCGGGGAGCGAACTTTGGATAAGGACGAGAAGTCCTTGCGGGCTGAGACCGCCACACGTGTTCTCCAACCGCAGGAGGGTATAGTGAAGGTGGTACAACATACGGTCGTTGACGAGATTGCTGCGGCTAAGGAGGGTAAGAAAGCCGGGAAGAAGAGGGTGGTTATTTTTGTGCCGGAGCCGCCCAGAAAGAAGAAGAAACTGGCCCGCAAGGATGCTGCGGCCGGATCTGGTATGATGATTTTTTTTTTATGTTGCCCTTGTGTGTTGTTCTCTTCTCTTGCTGTTTTGTATTCCTACTTACACGTTTGCGTTTTTCAGCCGATGCTTCCGCGGAAGGTCATGTTGTTGTTGATCTTGAAGATGAGTCGGGTTCAGGCTTGGACCGCTCCGGCCCTCAGACGGACGAGGGAATTACGAAGAATACTACTTTCATTTCTTCTTCGTCCCACACACCTACTCAAGAGCGGTCAGAGGGGAATTCTGAGACTCCTCATGCGGATATTAATGAGTCTGAGAATGTGGAGTCCAAAATGCCAAATCTTGAGGTATCTGAGCAGGACAAAACTTCCGGGCATGCTGAGGGCGTGATTGCTTCGTCTAGTCATGCGGTTGATGAAGAAGAGGATGCGGGTGAGTCTGATGATTTAGAGAAGTCTGTATCTGTTGAGACCGCGGACACTTCTTCTACTTATGTCCCCAGGTGGTTGTCTACGAATGGCTTCAAGATGGACGATCCCTGGGTCTGCCGAAGTATTGTTGACAATGTTGCAACTCCAGTGTTTGCGTCTGCTATGAGAAATATGTCTAATGAAGATTTGATGAATGACTTCAATAAGTTATCTGCTCATCAGATTTGTGTTAATTCTGAGGTGCGACTGAGGTTGGAAAACACCTTGTACCAGAATAGCAGGTTGAGGAAGAGTCTGGAAGGGAAGAAGAAGATGGTTGTTGAGTTGAAGGCTAAGTTGTCCGAGCTAGAGGGTGAGAATGCCGGGGTCATGGCTATCCGCGACCAAGTGTCTTCTTTGCAATCGGCGGTGGATGATAAGGATAAGGAGCTGGAAGAGCTCCGGGCTGAGGTTAAAAGGTTATCTCCGGAAGTTGAAACCTTGATTGGGAAAAATGCGGGGCTGGCTGCGGAAGTTGTAGAACTTCGTGGTGAAAAGGAGGGGCTGGCGGAAAAAGTGTCCGGCCTAGAAGTTCTTTGTGACACTCTCCAGCAGCAGTTTAAAACCGAGACGGAGAAGATTGTCGAGGATAGTATGAGGGCGGCCCATGCCACTTTTGAGAATCATCTTGCGGAGATGGATAAAAGGTTGGTCGCGATCAACGAAGAATTTGACACAGAACTCTTTCCCCAGACTCTGAGGGCTGTTGAGGGCCGCCGGTGGGTCATTGGCCACGGATTTAGGTATGTTATTGAAAAATTTAAAGAGTCCGAGGATCTGAAGCTGAGGCTTGGTGGTTGTATTTCCGCGGCCATTAAGGACGGGGTACGTCAGGGGTTGGAGGCCGGGGTTGTGCATGGGTCGCAGGGCATAAAGCTTGATCAGATAGAGGCCTACGACCCGGAAGCCAAGCAGCGTTATGAGGAGTCCGTGGTCAGGTTGTCTAAAGTTCCCTTCCCTTTGTTGGATTCTTTGGAGGAGTGTCGGGATGCTCCGCTTGAGTATTTGATGGCGAAATTAGTGTTGGAGGAGCATCGTCACCCTGGGTCGGGGGAGCTGACCTTTAAACCCCCGGTCGTGGAGGAGACAGTTCTGCCGGAGTCTGTGCTTCGGTTTGTTACACGTCGTCCGCGGGCTATTGCGGCTTATAAGGAATTCAAGAACAAGAAGTATGGGGTAGAGTTTGATTACACCGACAAGGGTCTTGCCATTGTACTTCCTACCCCCGTTTCTTCTCAACGTTCCTCCGGTGCTGGGCCATTTGGGCCTTCGAATGTTGCTGCGTCTTCCGGACCAGAGACCATTGTGTCCGGGGATGGTGGTGTTAAACATGATGACATGTTTGATTCTTCCATTCTTGACTCTCAGAATCCTGAGAATTAGTTTTCTGCGGCTGTTCTTTAGGGGATATTTTGACTATATCTGCCTTGCCGCGATCTTGTGAAGCTTTTAAACATCAGCTTTTTTGGTAAGTGTACCCGGATGAATGCATCTGTGTATTTTGTAGTAGTTTTTTTTTTCCGGATGAATGTATCCGCGTATCTTGTTATCGTTGGTGAATATAACTTAGACTTTTTGGACGTGTAATAACACTTGGGTTTTATTTTCTTGTTGGTGCCGGGACTTGCATGTCCGGACTTTATTTTACCATCTTTGTGCACCCGTACTTAGGATTTCCGGGGATGGGTTTAACTGGTCAATGGGTTTGCAATACCACTTATATGCCTTTAATAATTTGAGGTACAATGTCCTCATGCCGGGCTTGTGAGGCCACTTACGCGTCCGGATTTGAGGTCCGGGTTATGCATGCAATAGAAATAATGTAAAAGATGACACGTAAATTTTTAGAAAGTGTTGCGGAGTTGATCAGACCCCGCATATCATTTAAAGATGTAATAAACTCCTGCGGTCAGATTGAACTGTGGCCGGATACAAAGGTTACAAAAGTTAGGAGTACTTACAAAAGATAGATAACTTGGTATGAGCTCCCGCGGCCGGATTGAACCGTGACCGGGTACAAAAGATAGGAGCGCTTATACTTAATTACAAATAGCATTTCTTGAGGTGCCGGATGTTCCAAGTCCGGGGTATATCCCTACCATCTTGCCCTCTGAGCGTATAAGCTCCTTTCCCCAAGGCTTCCACGACTTCATATGGGCCTTCCCATTTGGGGCCCAGCTTGCCGGTGTTTTCCACAAGGCTTGCATCATTGCTGCGGTAGACGAAATCTCCTGGCTTAAAGCTCGTGCCGCGGACTTTAGCATTGTAATACTTCTCCATTTGGGTTTTACTTTTTGCTTCCTGGATTGCCGCGACCTCTCTTCTTTCTTCAACTAAATCTAGATTTAGCTGTAGGTCTTCATCATTTGTTATTGGGTCAAACAAGGCGCATCTTAAAGATGGCATTCCGATCTCGACTGGGATGACAGCCTCCGTCCCATAGGTCAGAGAGAACGGGGTATCCCCATTGCTTGATTTGATCATAGTTCTGTGTGCCCATAGCACATGCGGAACTTCTTCCAGCCAGTCCCGGCTTCCTTGATCAATCCGTGCTTTGATTCCTTCGCCTAAACTCCGGTTTGCTCTTTCTACAAGTCCATTTGCCTGGGGGTGCTTGACCGATGCAAATCGTTGTCTGATGTTGAGCTTGTCACACCAATCCTTGAAGGGGTTGTCCCGAAATTGCTTTGCGTTGTCCGCAACTATTTCTCCCGGAAGTCCGAACCTGCATACAATGTTATCCCACATAAACTTCTTAACCTGATTGCCAGTGATTGTGGCGAGAGCTTTGGCTTCTATCCATTTGGTAAAGTAATCTATTGCGACTATCAGGTATTTGATCCTTCCTGGGGCTTCTGGGAATGGGCCGCAGATGTCTATTCCCCATTTGTAGAATGGCCAGGGGGAGGTGATGGGATTTAACTTTTGTTGAGGGTTCCTGGGAACCGGTCGGTGTACCTGGCAGTCTTGACATTTATCTATGACTTCCCTTGCGTCCTTGTGCATTGTAGGCCAGTAGTAGCCGGATCTGATTGCCTTGGCTACAATAGACCGCGGTCCTGAGTGCATGCTGCATGAGCCCTCATGGATCTCTCTGATTACGTAGTTCGCCTGTGCCGGACCTACGCATCGCAACCATGGTTCTAGAAAGGACTTGCGGAATAATACCCCACCGATAACAGAGTATTGTCGTGCCTTAATTTTCAATTTCCTAGCTTCTTTTTGATTTGCCGGGAGTACTTCATCCGTTATGTAGGCTATGAGGGGGTCATCCAAGTCTCCTCTTCTTCTTCTACTACGGCCATTATTTCCTTTTCTTCTATTGATTTTACCTTCAATGTTTCGACAAGAACTTGTTTTGACAAATGAGCGAAACTGGTGGAGGCTATCTTGCTTAGAGCATCTGCCTGTTTGTTCTGGCTGCGCGGCACCTGTCTGATGGAGAACGTGCGGAAGCTTTGTATCAAGGCTTTAGCTTTTGCTAGATACGAGGCCATACTCTCCTCCTTGGCTTCGTAAGCCCCATTAATCTGGTTTGCGACCAGCCGGGAATCAACATTCGCGGATAAGTGTTGGACTCCCATTTGCTCAGCTATCCTTAAACCTGCTATTAGTGCTTCATACTCCGCTTCATTGTTAGAGGTATCAAACTCAAATCTTAATGCGTAAGTAAATTCCACACCTTCAGGGTTTGTGAGGATCAGGCCTGCTCCGGACCCTTCTTGGCAAGATGATCCGTCAGTGTATAAACTCCAAGGCTCGACATATGGATGTTCTTCCGCAGCTTCAACGGTTGCCGGAGTTTTTTCTTCTGGGATTTCCGCAATGAAGTCAGCTAGCACCTGTCCCCTTATTGACTTCCGCGGCCTGTAGTTGATGTCATGTTCTCCCAGTTCTATAGCCCACTTAGCCAATCTCCCGGTTTTTTTCTGTTTTTGCGAGCATTTGTTTGATGGGCTGGTCCGTGATGACAACTATTGGATGCGCCTGGAAGTATCTCTTCAATCTTCTGGCTGCATGAATTAGCGCCAGAACCAATTTTTCCATTGGGTCGTAATTTACTTCCGGGGGTTGCAATGTGCGGCTGATGAAGTAGATGGGTTGCTGGACCGGCCCTCTTTCCACCAGCAGGACTGCACTAATGGCTTCATGTGCCGCGGATAAATACATAAGTAGTTCTTTCCCGCGGTTGTGGAGCCGCCAGGGTGGGAAGGTTGGCTATGTGGTTCTTCATTTCCTTGAATGCTTGCTCCGCTTCTGGTGTCCAATGAAAGTCACTCTTCTTGATGCATTTCTTTAATGTTTTGAAGAACGGCAGGGATTTTTCCGCTGACTTCGATAGGAAACGGTTGAGACTTGCCAACTTACCATTGAGGCTCTGTACTTCTTTGAGTGTGCGGGGAGAGGGCAACTGGGCAACCACCGCGGATTTATCCGGGCATGCCCCAATCCCGTTTTTGTTGATCAAATGTCCTAAAAACATTCCTTCTTCTGCCCCAAAGGTGCACTTCTTTGGGTTTAGCTTCATGTTGATTTTCCTCAACGTTTTGAAGGTTTCTTCTATATCTCTTAACATCTCCGTCTCCGAATGGCTTTTAATTAGCAAATCGTCTACATATACTTCTAGATTTCTTCCAATCTGCTTCTTGAAAGCCTTATCCACCAATCGTTGATAGGTAGCTCCTGCATTCTTTAATCCGAAAGGCATTTTTTTATAACAAAATATACCTTGGTTCGTGTGAAAGGCAGTTTTTTCCTCGTCTTCCGCGGCCATTTGAATTTGGTGATACCCTTTGTATGCGTCTAGGAAGCATTTGAAGGTGTAGCCGCAGAGGGATTCAACTTTGTGGTCAATCTCCGGTAGGGGGTAGCAGTCTTTTGGGCATGCCTTGTTTAAGTCTTTGAAATCCACACACATTCTCCAAGTTCCATCACTTTTTTTGACCAAGACCGGATTTGACACCCAGTCGTGATAATGGACCTCTCGCATTATGTTCGCCTCTACCAACTTTGCCACATCTTCATTGATGGCCTTGTTTCTTTCGGGAGCTTGTCCGCGCTTCTTTTGTCGTATTGGCGCGTACCCCTCCCTAATATTGAGCCTATGCTCTGCTGCGTTCCGCGGCACGCCCGTCATATCCGACGGTTGCCAAGCGAAAATATCCAAGTTATTCCTCAGCAAATCACATAGGTCTTTCTTCCCTTGATTTGTCAAACTTCCCCTTAGTGTGACTGTTTGGTCCGCAAACTCAGGATGTATAGCAACTTTTACGCCGTCTTTGACTGGAACTTCTTCAGAATTCTGCTGCGATGACGATTCTGCTATCGTCCGGCATTCTATGGGCACTATTTTGTCACTATGTATTGTGACCACTCCTCCTTTCGTGGGGAATTTAATCATGCCGTGGGCCGTGGGGGGAATGAGCTTAAGCTGTCTTATCCCCGGTCGGCCTATTATGCCGTTGTATTGGGAGGGCGATCTGACAATCATGAAGTTCATCCAAGCACTTGAGGAGTTCTCTTCATCTGCTAAGGTTACTTCCAGTAGAATTTGCCCTAAAGGCCACGACAACTCTCCGCTGAATCCAAGCAGGGGGGTCGCAGCAGGGATCATTCTTTTCTTGACTTCTGGACTCAAACGATTGAAGCAATGTTCGTACAAAACCTCTGAGGCGCTTCCATTATCCACATACATTCGGTGTACATGATGTCCGCCTACTTCTGCCTTTATCACCAGCGGATGATCGTCCCAATCATCCTCCCGTATGGGAGGGAAAGATATTTCCATATTGGGGTAGGCGTTAGAGGTTGTTTTCTGCTTCACATTCCGCGGCCAGGCCTGTATCATAAATATGGCCGGAGCTTTATCTTTAGCCGCGGTTTCTTTCTTTCCTCCCTTGGAGGTTCCGCCTTTTTGGGTCCCGCTCTTGATCTCTTTTACCAGATGCGCCAGCTGTCCTGATCTGACTGCTTCTTCAATTTGTCTCTTCAATTGAAAACATTCGTCAGTGTGGTGGCCTTTTTCTTTGTGAAAATCACAGTATTTGTCTTTGTTTCTGAATTCGGCCGGACTTGACATTGGCGGTGGGGCCGTAAATTTGACTGAATCCATTGCCAGAATTTCTTTTGGTGTTTTTGTGAGGGGCGTGAATCTATCGCTCCGCCTTCTATCTGCCCTAGAGCGTTGTTTGAATTCTGTCTTCCTGTCAAAAGGCTGGGTATTGGTTGTCCGGGATCCTCCTTCGCCGGACTTCCATGTGGAACGATCATGTTTTTTCTTAGATAAGTTTGCCGCGGCAGTTTCCCCTCGGACGAAGGCAGTGGTAATCTTCCACATCTCGTCCATGGTCTTTGGAATTCTATCATTAAGCCTCTTGATTAACTCCGGGTTGTTAATACCGTGCATGAACCCTGAGACTCTCATGCATTCTGGGGCACCCTTCACTTGCATGCTTTCTGCCTTGAAACGATCAACGAATGCCGTGGTTGTTTCCCCTTCTTTTTGTTTGATATGATGGAGCTCCACCGGGTCTTTAGTATACTTCTTTTGTTGGAGAAAATAAGACAGGAAGTACTTCTTGAGGTCCTCAAAGTTATCAATGCTTTCCGCCGGCAAATCGTCAAACCACATTCGAGCATGCCCCATGAGAGTGGAGTTAAACATATGACACCATGTGGGCATGGCCCATCGCTCTACTTTTGCCGCGGTGCAGAAGCTTTTCATGTGGTCCTCCGGATCTCCGGTCCCATCATAAGTCTTTACATTATTAGGCATTCTGGTTCTTTTTGGGAATTTGAAACCCCGAATCCTTAATGTGAACGGATTAGCGTCTTCAACGTCGTAGGGATGATAAAGATCATCCTCTTCCCCTTTACTCTTTCCAGACCTTGCCCCCCAGTATTCCCCTGCACTGTCCTCACTTTCTACAGGTGTTTTCTTCTGCGGTCGTTTGTGATTTGAGTACGTGGACCTGCTTCTGGTTCTCTGTTCCCTAGAACGAGGGGCGCGGCTAAGGGTTGGGCTGGGCGACCTTTTCCTGCTGCTTTCTGGGTATCCTTCCCCACGAGGACGCCCCTCTTGTCTGTAACGCTCTGCTTCAGCCCTGCGTTCTCTTCTGGTACGGCTTTTTGTTTTAAGTCTAGAGAATACATCCGCCTTCTTCTCTCCTAGGCGTGACTTGACATCCCCCCTCCTTTCTCCCAGACGGGTGAAAACAGTAGGTCGGGGATATTCCATTTCTTTGTCACCGCCCCAAGGTTCCTTGCTGAGCCTAGAGAAAATGCTTCGGGAGTAAGAGCTTTCAGAGGGCCCTGACCTGTAACTAGGGCTGGATTTCCGCCTCTTCTCATTCTTTCGTTCCCATAGAGATCTTGACTGGGAGTTTCTGGATAGCCCTTGCGGGGAAGGGTCTTCCCGCGACTCATCCTCGAACTCAAGGCGAGTCCTTACTTGATTTAGCTTTTCTGCGTGGACCTTTTCGGACATTAGTGGCAGCAACCGGTCGTAGTGCTGATCGCAAAACTTCCTGATTGCTTCATCCGGAAGGGATTCCGCATGGAGTTCCTGCTCCTTGTTTTTTCCCATATCACGAGTGTTACGCACGGTGGAAGGTTCCTGGGAAGGAGAAGGATTGTTTCCTTGATTGCTCATGGTAGATTTTTCTTCCTTTTGAAACGCAGTTTGTGTAACTGGTCCCACGGATGGCGCCAAATGTTGGTACAAATCTTTGGCACACTCCCAGACCTAGGTTAGACTAGCTCTTGGAGGGTAGATCTTGCACCGATTACTTCTTGTTCACTGCTAAGATAAAAGTAGCACCGTTAGTCTTACCGCGGAAGGGGGGTTCCGCGGTTGGCCTCCGGTGTGAGAGTAAGTATATTTATTTAGAGAGGTAATTTAAGTGCGGACTCGGAGTAGTAAATGCAGTTAGGTATGGTAATAAATGAGATGGGAGTATTTATACTACCCACATACTTACTGTAGCTACCTCGAAACTCTGCGCATTAATTACTGGGTAGGTAATTGTCAGAGCAGCGCATGGCTGCGCCGTACCCTAGTAGGTAAATGTCAGACCAAGTGGAAGACACAATCCCACAAGATCTGGCTTTAGGTAGTCGCGGCAGGATAGCTGTCGACATCGGATTAGATCCCCGGACTAGAGAGGCCGGGGATGATCTTGTCCGGATTGCGAAACTAGGATATGCCGTGGTTTAAGATGGTAGTCATGCCCGGCCCAATATGCTAGGGTCCGGGGATGACTATACACGATCAAAGTTAAACTCAGTAAGGTTTCATAAGTTAAAGTACTCCGTATTATTTTATTATAAACACGTTTTAAAACTGTATACTAAAAATAGGCGAGAAATGAATAAAAGGAAAGAGTAGAAGGACCTATTATGTCATACCTCCAGTTTACTAACTGGGGTGAATTAAACTTTGAAGGTAAAATCACTGTACATAGTCAATTCATTTGGTGTCTTCAATGTTAAGTTTGAGTTTATTATTGGTTTATGTTGGAGCTCAGTTTTTGCAATTATTGACGGTTGTTGATCAAACATGACCTTAAACTAGGTCAGCTATGATTCGGGTCATACTTTGGTTGTAGCTTGTAAGCAGGGGCGGACCCAGAACTGTACATTAGGTGTATAAATTGTTTGTACGCATATAAGAAAATATAAACATAATAAAATGTACTCCCTTCGTCTCAAAATTATTGTCAAGAGAGAGAACTCACAAGGTTTAATAAAAATGAGACCAACATAAATCTCAACCACTCAAAGACAATATTCCCCTAATATATTCTCTAGTTTTTAGTTAAAAAAGAAAGTGGACAATTATTTTGAGACATCCTAAAAATGAAATGTGGACTATAATTTTGAGACGGAGGAAGTATGATTTTATTAAATTTGATAAACAAATTAAGAAGACATGTATTTGTGTGACACAAAATTTCAAGACCATGTTCATTTTCAAAAAATTAAGATTTTTAACAAAAATTTACACTGGGTGATAAACATCGATCGGGTTCCTAAGAACCCCCTAGGTTCGCCCCCTGCTTGTAAGCGAGTCAAGAAGATGACCCGAGAGAAAAAATGAAGTTAGTATTTTATTTAAGTTTTGGTTTTTCACACTTTGGCCACAAGTACTAAAAGGGGTAAGAAATGAAGAAAAGAAAAGAGTTAAAGGACCACTTATGTCATATACACGTATACCTCCAACCGATGGTTTAATCTTGTTTAATTACTGGATCATAATTAATCTTGTTTTGGGTAGAAAGCGGGTTTGGGTTTCGAATCGGGTTTCATCAGTAGCTAACAAGAAGAGTGCTCTTGATGGTAATGAGAATGAGGAGGAGGAGGAGGTATTTCGGGTTTCGGAAAGTGTAAGAGTACAGTGGATTTGGGTTCGGTTGTTGTTGTTGAGATCGAGGATTTTTCTTCGCCGGAGGATAATATATACTATTCATTTTGGTGATTGATTTTTGTAAGTTTATTACTTTGGGGATGTTTGGGATTGTTTTATCAGAGTTGTTTGTTTTCAGGGATTGCTTATCCAAACTGCATAGTATATGATTTCGTGAGTGAATTACTAGCAAATATACAAGTTTTTATAAGCAGTTTTTCCTAGGTAACTTATAGTGTTACTTTGGTAATGCTGATTATCAATGAACTTTGAAGCAAATTAGTAACAGTTTTTGGTATTTAACTTTAAGTTGTGCTAGTGTTACTTTGGTAATTCTGATCATCAATGAAGATTAATGGTAAAGTACTTGGAATCAGACCGAAGAGCCGAACCGGTCTGACCGAAACCAAACCGACCATATTCGGTTTGGTTTTTGGTTCTATATTTTATGATTTTCGGTTTTGGTTTGGTTCGATCCAAAACCGAGAAAAACACACCTAAACCATATAAACCGAACCGATGGACCGACACAAAACCGGTTTCGGTTCCACAAAATTGGGTTTCGGTTCAGCTCGGTTTTGACCCAATGCTCAGCCCTTAAGTCAGTATAAATAAGCAACTTTGAAATAGTTTGTCTAAAAATGATATCATGATCAGTAACATCCGTCCAAACACTAAAATTAACTGATTATTTGCCGTTTCAAAACGATATTAAGTGCAATCCTAGAATGCTTTTTTCAGTAGGTTCAATTTGATTTCATAAAGAGAAAAACAAAGTTTGTGATTCTGTATTTCTTATCGGGGGCAGCCAATTACATTATTTTGAACTTTAATAATAACGATAAATTGGACGTTAATCTGTAATGTTGTGGGTGGTAGACTGGTAGGACTTACGAGTAACCGTTGATAACTTCATTGTGTAATATATTTAGTTAATTTTATGACAATGTAGCAGGTCTGGTGTATTTAGAGAATTAGTGCAGTTGGAAACCCCTTCGGACGGTTACTAATGTCTTAACATGAACAAGAAAGCTGTAATCGTTACCAATGATTTTTCATATCTGAATACATTTTTCATATCTGAATAATGAAGTGGGATTGTGTTTATTAACAGGGGATATCTTATGTAATCCATCATCTCACTTTGTAACTCATTACTGTATTTAGCACAGACTTAAACACTTAAATATGCAGGAATTTGTGATTGTTTTTAATCCAAGAAAGATCACAAAGATATCCACGTTGATTAACTTTGCGTAAAAGGGATCGTATGTATGCTAGTTTTATGATTTATAATATTCCTTTGAGTAATTTGCAGTCAGATGTATCTTAAACCAGTGTGCTAATTACTGTTACATGCGCTTGTTTATCATTCCCATTTTCACTGGTTGTTATTATTGCTAAATGCAGAGGGAGACTCTTCCAATACGACACTATTCAGTCAGTAACAGTTCTAAATTCCCGCTTACTGGACTAGGCGTTTTGACCAGAGAATCAGGAAAAAGAAAGCAAAATCTCTCAAATGTATCGAACGCGCCAGAATCTATAATCAGAAGAGGACCGAGCATACTGCTTACCCAATCTTCTATGATGTGCAGCCCACTGAAATCCGGAAACAAATTGGGGCAGTAAAAGATGCCTTTGCCGAAAACGAAAAGGAGGCTGCTGGAAAATGGAGAAATGCTATGGAAGAAGCAGCAGATCTGGCTGGCTCAGTATTGGAGGATATGCTTGATGGGTAATTCCTTCCTTAATATATCTGCAATATAATTTCATTAGTTTCTTTTTGGGGTGAGTTATGTGATAGATATAAATCTGAAATTAAGTATTCTTTTCATCCGAGAATTTCAAAACAGCTAATTGTATATATCTTTAACATAACAGGCATGAAGCTAAATTCATACAAAAATTTGTTCAAGACATTTCACGAGATTTGCATTCCGTTGACTTCATTTTAGATGAAGAGTTGGTAGGCATGGGGACACGGATAAGGGAAGTGGTTTCATCTTTAGCAATTAATGTTGATGATGTTCGCATGCTAGGGATATGGGGGATGGGTGGTGCGGGGAAGACAACTTTAGCCAAGGCTGTTTTTGATCAAATATCCTTTCAGTTTGAAGGTAAAAGCTTTGTTGAAAATGTAAGGGAAGAATCAACATCTTTGTCTGGTTTAAAGTCATTGCAGAAACAAGTACTTTCAGATATTTCCAATGATCAAGGCGTCACCGTAAGTGGTGTTCTTGACGGGAAAAACAAGATGAAAAAAGCGATGGGTGGTAGAAAAGTACTTGTTGTTCTTGATGACGTCAATCATAAAGACCAGCTTGAGGCGTTAGCCGGTAACTGTAATTGGTTTAAGCCGGGAAGTAGAATTATTATTACAACAAGAGATAAGCAAGTACTCGCAGCCCACGGAATAGGATTGATTCATAATGTGACTTTGTTATCTCAGGCGGAAGCGGATTGCCTCTTCAGTAGGTGTGCGTTTGGAAGAGAGAATCCGATTCAAGGGTATGAAGAGTTATCAGGAAAAATTTTACAATATGCTGATGGTCTTCCCTTAACAATCAAAGTTATGGGTTCACATCTTCGTGATCTAGATGAGTCTGAATGGAAAAATGCCATAAAAAGACTAGAAACAATTCCACTTAAGGATACTATGAAAGTATTGGAAATAAGCTATAATGGTCTAGAGGAGGATTGCAGACAAATATTTTTGGATGTCGCATGCATACTAAAAGATTGGAAAAAAGAAAAAGCAATTAGAGTGCTTGAAAGCCGTGGATTTTTTGGTACATATGGTTTAAGAGTTCTTCTGCAGAAATCTCTTATAACTTATGATGGAGCTGGGCGATTGGGGATGCATGACCATTTAGAAGAGATGGGAAGGAATATTGTCCGTCGGTCACACCGCGATGAACCTCAAAGACATAGCCGATTGTGGGTTAATGAGGAAATTGAGTATATATTGACTAATGACCTGGTAAGAATCAAGTTAGTATGATTTAATAAAACTGAGAGTTAGCAACATTTTTGGTCCCTTTCGGGTATTTCATTTTTGGTCCAATAGTTTGAGAAATCTCGTGTTTGGTCTAAAATGAAACATCCATGCGGGTTCGGTCCAAATTTTGTAACTCCATTAGTTTGACTTTGTTTCTCTAAAAGTTTTCCCCAAATCCACTTCTCCTTCTAATAATCATTCAAAAATTCATTAATTTGAATTGAATTATCATTCAATACGCGTTATTTAATCTTCATTTACTCTCAATTTGATCATGTTTTCAGTGATTTTGGGCGTTTTGAATTAATGGGTTTTATTTTTTCGATTTCAGGGTACCGAAGCAACAAAATGTCTATACTTCCAGTCATGGGAATTCAGTGCTGAATTCGCAGTACAAGGTCTAGCAAAAATGAAGGATCTTAGATTTATTCACTTAAAGCATTATTTTGAGAGCAAAATTGTTCAATTTGATAAAGTTAGCGAATACCTTCCAAATTCCTTACGATTTATGAGATGGCATGGTTTTCCTTTTTCAAGTTTACTGAATACATTTCAAGGAAAATATCTTGTTGAACTTGAAATGGATAGGAGCAATATTGTTCAACTTTGGGAAGATGGAGAAGAAAAGGTAGAATTAATTTGTTGTTTTTCATGATTCATTATGATCATATATATCTATTGGTTTGTCATTGCACCAATGTTAATTGTTTTTTCTACATATGTTAGGTTCTTCATAAGCTGAAGTTCTTCACTATCAAGCATTCAAAGTTGAGGACCTTTGACTCTAGGTTGGCTCCAAATCTTGAGAGTTTGACTATTATCAGTTGTCGTGATTTTGAAGAGCTTTATATGCCTGTTGAAAGTGTAAAGCTTGAATATCTCTATCTCAGTTATTTAAATTTGAAGAGCCTTCGCCTCAGGAATACTCCAAGCCTTAAGAAGCTAATACTCGAAGGCTGTAATAATTTGGTAGAACTTCAAATGCCTGCTGAAAGTTTGAAGCTCGAACATCTTGTCCTCAGTCATTCAATGTTGAAAAACCTTCACCTCGGGAGTACTCCGAATCTTGAGATTCTAGTACTCAGAGGCTGTCATGATTTCGTAGAACTTCAAATGCCTGCTGAAAGTCCAAAGCTCCAATATCTCGACCTCAATCATTCAAAGTTGAAGACCCTTCACCTCGGGAGTACTCCGAATCTTGAGAGGCTAAGCCTCGAAGGCTGTAATGACTTGGTAGAGCTTAAAATACCTGATGATAGTCTAAAGCTCAAACATCTCACCCTCAATCTTTTAAAGTTGAAGACCCTTCACCTCGGGAGTACTCCGAATCTTGAGAGGCTAAGCCTCAAAGGCTGTAATAACATGGTAGAGCTTAAAATACCTGATGATAGTCTAAAGCTCAAACATCTCACCCTCAATCTTTTAAAGTTGCAGACCCTTCACCTCGGGAGTACTCCGAATCTTGAGAGGCTAAGCCTCGAATACTGTAATGACTTGGTAGAGCTTAAAATACCTGATGATAGTCTAAAGCTCAAATATCTCACCCTCAATCATTCAAAGTTGAAGACCCTTCACCTCGGGAGTACTCCGAATCTTGAGATGCTAGTACTCAAAGGCTGTAATGACTTGGTAGAGCTTAAAATGCCTGATGATAGTCTAAAGCTCAAACATCTCACCCTCAATCATTTAAAGTTGAAGACCCTTCACCTCGGGAGTACTCCGAATCTTGAGAGGCTGAGCCTCGAAGGCTGTAATGACTTGGTAGAGCTTAAAATACCTGATGATAGTCTAAAGCTCAAATATCTCACCCTCAATCATTCAAAGTTGAAGACCCTTCACCTCGAGAGTACTCCGAATCTTGAGAGGCTAAGCCTCAAAGGCTGTAATGACTTGGTAGAACTTCAAATGCCTGCTGAAAGTCCAAAGCTCGAAGAGGTCAACATCAGTCATTCAAAGTTGAAGACCCTTTACCTCGGGAGTACTCCGAATCTTGTTGAACTTGAATTGTATGGCAGTTATATTGTTCAACTTTGGGAAGATGGAGAAGAAAAGGTAGAATTAATTTGTTGTTTTTCATGATTCATTATGATCCTATATATCTATTGGTTTGTCATTGCACCAATAGTAATTGTTTTTTCTACTTATGTTAGGTTCTTCCTAAGCTCAGGTTCTTCACTATCAGTCATTCAAAGTTGAGGACCTTTGACCTTAGGTTGGCTCCAAATCTTGAGCGGTTGACTATTGACTATTGTCATGATTTCGAAGAGCTTCATATACCTGCTGATTATCATTCAAAGCTCGAATATCTTCACATCAGTGATTCAAAGTTGACAAACCTTCACCTCGGAAATACTCCGAATCTTAAGAACCAAACACTCCAAGACTCTGGTGATTTGGTAGAACTTCAAATGCAAAGTCCAAAGCTCGAACAGGTCGACATCATTGATTCAAAGTTGAGGACCCTTGACCTTGGGCTGACTCCAAATCTCAAAAGCTTAGATCTTGAAAATAGTTATGATTTGGTAGAAATTAATGCTCCAGTTGGATATTTGAAAAAGCTTGAATTCTTAAACTTAAGTTGTTGTGGGAGGTTTAAATGTTTTTGGTTTAACAAATGGTCTCAATGGTCTCAACCAGCTGAGGCTGGTTCTTTATCTGAGTTACATCTGATTGCAGAACCCACAGATGTATGCCTACTGCACCCCAACAGTAGTTTTCCAAAGTTTCAGTTTGAATGTTATTATAAAGGAAATCCAAATTCATCGTTTGAAAATCTTGAAATGCTTATTTCGATGGGTCTATGTGCTTGTACAAACCTTGAGAATTTTTCAAGAAGTATTTGTAGTTTACGAGGTTTAAGAAAGCTTACACTTGAAGGCAGCATTCCAGAGGTACCCCGGGACCTTGACCAGTTAGAATGTCTGGAGGAGCTAATTTTTTCATCTACAAATATCAGAAATCTTCCAGATAGCATTTGTAAGTTGAAACATCTCAAATCTCTCGAACTTAAATCATGTTTGCTTCTCAAGAAGTTACCCGATGATCTTGGCCGAATAGAATCTCTAGAGACGCTAACCATAACCGATTGTAACTGTTTACGAGATATTCCAAACAGCATGGGTAAGATAAAATGTGTTATATCACCAAAGGTCTACAAGCGCTATACTCATGGGAAATATAAGCAGCGGCCATAAATGATGCAGTTGACAGACCCAAAGGAGCCAATACATAAAGAACTAATTTAACCGGTACATTCTCTATCTCTATTTTTGTATTGATCACCTTACATGACAACAACAAATGTGTCTGTTTTATATATGTTTTTACTTTCGATCCTGACATTTGTTCCATGCAAACGTTATTTTTTCTAACTTGATGTAATTGTTTATGTTTTTTTTTTCACCAAAGGATCATTTTTGATTGTTGATTATTTTCAAGTGATTTTGGTGCATCCGTTTTGGTCAGTGATGATTTTCTCGGGTACACTTCCTAAAGTATGTGTTTCAAATTATGATTTCTTTTATCTTTCAATATTACTATATTGGTACTTTTTATTACACTGTTAGATTACACTATCCCTATCTTGGATTTTGTATTAATTACTGTAAATCATAGTAGAATTTGAAGTTAGATAAGTTAATTCATGGAGTTCTATAAACACAGTTGACTTATAAGAAAGTCAAACTCTTTTCTTGATGAAAATGAACAGAATTTTATACGATGTTCGAGATGATCATGTTAATAATAAACTTATTGATTTAATTCATGGAGCTCAATCAATACAATTGACTTCTTGATAGTCAAACTGTGTTCTTGATGAAAAATGGTCGGATTTTTATATGAGGCTGGAGATGATCGTATTAACAATTAACTTAAGAAATTGTTTTAAGTTATGCAAGATCATATTACATAAAGAAGCTCTAAATTTGGATCAAATCAATAAGCAAAAACATTAAAATTTTGACTTTTTAAGTCAAACTATTGGCTTTCGTCAGATGTGGCCGAGATATTTACAAGGAACTGTATCGACAAACATATTTCAGTGATAGGAAATTATCAGAGCATGAACTGTTTATATTTATGAAAGAAATTGAGTAGTCATATTGTGTTTTTCCATGGTTGGGCTACAAAACGCAGAATGTAGAATTTAGAAAACAATTTTGACATGGTAAAACTGAGCTAACACAAACCGTTGCTAATAACTAAAACCATATCACCATTGACCACGTAAGTGATATTGTTACGATACTATAGTCTAAAAAGTATGTATTTTTGTATCATAAAATTGTGGAAGATGATACCGTGACACCAAGCTTTGTTCCTGTGAGATGAATAATCATAATTCATAAACTCGTATCATTGTGTTGTTTCATTTTGGGACTCGAATCTCAACTAAATGGAATTCATACTAAATGAGTTGACTTAGTCAAACTGCATGCATCCTTTATGAAAAAAAGGATGGATACTAAGTATCATGTTTAAAATAAATTAAATAAAATTAGTAGTATGGTTTGATAAGTAATGTAAGGGGCTGTTTACTTAGCACTTAATGGGTTTTTAGTGGAAGGTTCCGGGTCCACATAGCCATATATTCACGTTCCTTTTTCTACTTTTTAGATATGAGCGTCTATTTTAAGAGGGGTTAAAAAACTAGGGCCTCTCCAACCAGAGGCTTGTATATATATTATTTTTTATTCTATTTTACAAAAACACCCTCATCATTTTCTCTTTCCTCTATCTATCACTATCTCCATATCTCCATACATCCGATCCTTTTTTTTCTTCTCAAAACCTTCTTCACATCTTTTTGTCTGTAGATTATATGTTTTAAATTAGAGATTTTCTCACCCTAATCTTGGACATCAACATACTGAATGGTTTTCTTCTTGTGTTTCTAAAACATTTTTTTTACTTTATCTTCAAATTACTTTGTACCTATAAAAGTTTTGATTTCTGGTTGTATCTTTGATTTTGAATGGTTATCAGTTGGTTATATGATGTTGGGTTTCTTTTGATTCTATATTGCACATTTGTTTAAAGATTGGTTATGAAATGATAACATATATGGTGGGTTTCGTTTTGATTTTTAAATGGGTTTTGTATAGAGTGAACTTGATTTCTTATTCGAATTTTATATGGATTCTGTGACATTTAATTATGATGTTGTTGGTTTCTTTTCGTGTGATTGAGATCCACATATCGTTTTACACAATTTTTGGAACCAAGGGTATAGTAGTCATTTAGGTACTTCATGTCCTTCGTTAAGGATAGAAAAAGGAAGAAACCAAGTTCTTCTCCATTTGGATATGTATGCCAAATCAGATGACCATGCTCATTGAGTATGTAAGATCCTACAAAAATCCGTCATGATAATCTTTGTTAATTGATTATAACCTCGACTTACCGTTTAACCAAACCCACTTTTACGGGGGAATTTAAAATTTTTCCGGCTATGTTATTTACACCACGATTCAACATCGTAACGAGTAACAAATATCGGCACGAGATCTCGACGTACCTTATGAAACATATTTACTTCGCAACGACTAATAGATCATAAGTTACCATTTACACCATTTACAAATGTTAGTTAAAACCAATATAACTATAACCTAATTACAAATATCACATTTCACTAATGAAAACTAAGCAAACCACACGGATTAAAGCCCATCTCCATTGCAACACAAACAGCCCACGATCACCACACGAACTCAGCCCAACTCCCAAAGGAAATTCCTTTCCTTGTTATTCCATACAATCCGATCAGTAATCATCTACAAAATGCAATACGTGCGCTTAAATATCAAATGCGATCTACACAAAATTTTGCACCCTCTTACTCCCAAACCACGAGACTTCATGCATGCAAAATCCCACATCTAGACAATGAGTATTCTATAACTTTGAAAGTCCATTTGGTTGTTCCAAAAATTACTCATACATACAAATAAAATCTATAAGGCTCGACTGTCATAAAAGTCGATATTTCATGCACTCCCCTAATGTTATTTCCAACATATGAGGATGTTTAAAAAGTAACTAAGGCAGCAGTAAGTGGATTAGACTTATTAATTTCAAATCTTGAAGTACCATAATATACAAACCAAGTACATGCACAATACCAAAACAAAGATAGAAAACTATCCACGTCTCACATCCATGAAGTGTCTTATTATGTCGGTAAAACTAGCCTATGTGTCCCTTAATGTACAGTGACATCAATGATTGATGAGACAAAACGTGGGTAGCTTCTCCTTATAAAATCCCACTCTCCTAATCATTTGCCATACCTACCTCTCACTCCCTCTATCTCTCACAGAACGCTTCGCAAAACCAGCCATGTATACTACAACTTAGAGATGCAAATCTAGTAAGAACTAAAAACCTTAGAAACATGCCTTAAGCACATTAATAGTCTACTGCCTCCTTATTCCATACAACCCATCGAACTACCCAAACTTTCTACCTCACCCATTCCACCTCTCCTACTCCATACCACTTGCATCTCACTCTTTCTCACTCGCCAACTATCCATAGAAGCGCGATAAGGGTAAGAACCCACCAAGCGCAAACGTGCCCTAGCCAACTACGAGGACTGTCTCGCTCTTGCTTCTCGGTCGACCCCACCGCGTTCCTCACCACCCTTTCAAAGTTGTAGTAAGTAACCATGCTCTCTTTTACTTTAAAACTGCATGAACTCATTCACACATGCATGCTTCCAAATCTTATTCGAACGTATATAGGATAAAATAAATTCTACAACCATTCTGTGGTTATATCCAAAGTAACACTCACCACTGTATCACAATTCACTTTCATTAAGCACACCATGCATGCACCATTTTGATTCTTACTAGCCCACGTTAGACTTTACAGCACACATGCATTCTTTTTAATTCGTTCGAACGAATATATGTTCCATAATTATTTTTCCACAAACAGTAAGCGCATGAGGTACTCAAGAGGTGATGAACCTCCACTAAGGAAAATTTAGAGATCATCATATAAGTTACATGCACGATAAGATGACCTTCATGCATCATTTTATGTTACACGCAAACATAAATTGTCACGTTATCCATAAAATTGGGAAAACACTATAGAATGCTAAGAAATGATTATACGCACACAAACAGTCTCAAGTAGCCTTCGAACTAATTTCATACCTCACAAAATAATTTAAAAACCTTGCCTCTCTTTACACGACCTATGACACGAAGTAACAAATTATAATTTCGTTTAGACACCTTGTAAAACTAAGTGGGTTACAACCCTTTAAACCGACCCAAATAAAATGCTAAACATTTTATGTCACATATTGAAAAACAATTAGAAAATGTTACGTATATAAACCGTCCCATGTCACCCAAAAAAAAAGACATCATAACTTAACAATAGATCTAGCAACTCCACCCTATTTTTACTCAAACAGTTAAACCACATAACTAACTATTATTTTCATAAAAATAGCATGTAGCAATACTCAAGTCATACCCTTTAGAAAGCAGTCAAATAGTCACAGAAACATGAAAGTTCTTTCATAAAAATATAACTTAAAAACTAATTTCGATAATGGACTAACTTAAAGCCCATTAAGCTTTGACGTTAGAACAGCCCACTAGGCCCAAGAAATATATTTTCAGAATCACAAAAATAATCCAATGACAGGCCCAAAACGATTTTACATGCCCTCGCCTTTAAAATATTAAATAGGCTTAAGTTAAATTCGTCAATTGGCCCATTGATATGAAAATAAGCTCTTTTTCAGAATAAGCCCTTAGAATAAGTTAAAATGAACTTAATAAGTTATAGAAATTTTCAAAATATCTTTCCCGTCATTTTTATGTAAAAAGGACTAAAAATGTAACGCGAGTTAACCGGAAGGACCAAAACTGCCAAACCGTGTAACCCATGGACTAAAGCTGCTAAAACAAATTATAAAGGACTTAAATTGACATACCCTTGGACTTCAAGTCTTATATGGACATATGGACAAGATTTGAACTATTATAGACTTTGGACTTAACCGATGACTAACGACGTAACGCGATCACAGTTAGACTAAAAAGTATAAAATCTGAAAAGGACAAGGACCTATTTAACTTTACTTGACATTCTTAGTTTATTTTCATTTTTGCACCCCTCACTTCATATGCATTTTACATTTTTAGTTATACATTATTTAAGGTTTCGATATTAGAAATGTTAGCAATTTTACTTGCATATTATTTCAGCATATTTCGGAAAAGTAATATTTTGGGTCATTCGAGATAGGAACCGAGATAATATTATACATATTATATTTTTAACTTGAGGCATTTTAAGCATATCACACACTCACATCACCGATCAAATCGTTATACGATTTATCCCTTCCACATTCGTTATTAGTCGTAAGTTAGACTCTTAGACTTCGCTTATACTCAGGTCTCGTATTGAAGAAGTTTTCGTGATCGTTTACTTGGTCTTATAATTTCGTCTTGCCAGATACGCTCCAGGTGAGTCGTGGCCCCTACTTTTCACACTTGTTTTTAATAACTCTTTTGGGGGAGATACATGCTTTAACTGTTTTATATTACTTGAAAACTCTCATGAATTGCTCAAAACTATCAACTATGCTTTACCTATTTGAATTATACTTGAAGGAAAACATGCTCAATATATGTGCAAATTGTCTGTTTAGCTTAAACACGGAACTTGAAGCATAACATCTCTGAACTACTTGATGTAACATGATACTGAGGCTTACTGTATGCATTCATGTGACAAATGAATGAACTGTTACTTATTATAATATTTCTATATTCCACTGGAAATAATTGCCAAGATCAGAATACGTGTATTTTATGAACCTTTACACCTATATTGCCTAAGTACACTTTATTGCCAAAAAGACCCTTTATCATGAGCCATTAATCACTGCGGTGAGCGCGAATATAGCAACAGCTTCGAAACCTGTTGGAGGACTGACAACCTATCCCACTAATACTGTGACGGAATGCTTAATCGCTAGTCGTATTAGTCGCGATGCGCTATATTTGAGAAAAATAGGAAGTGGCAAATCACCTATTACACGAGGGCATAAACTTTCGTCATTAATTTGGTGAACACTCCGTTTTACGGTACTCTGTTAACGTTTTGCGTGTCATGAGGCTTAGGGCAATATAACTTTATGAATATATGAATGTTTCATATATATCCTAGGATACAGCTGTATTTAGAAGACCACCACTTTACACTGATAGACTTCAGATTCTAGATTATCATTCCCACTATATAATATGATTGTAAATCTTATACTTGAACTTTAACTGTTACCATATGTGACTGAAATAAGAATTCTGCAAGGCAACCCAAAATGCTTGGTATATCATTACATTTAAAGGCTGACTCAACATCCCATTTCGAGCATATAACAACGTAGCTCAACTTCATTTATAATATGAAACTTATGATTTTGAAGATCATACATTATTCACTTGTGGATTTTTATACAACGCAACTCTTTATTTATTTCATGAAGAACTATTATCAATATACACCTTTCAAAGAGAGATATTTTTATCAAACTCCACGAACTCACCAACCATTGTTTTGACATTTTAAGCATGTTTATCTCAGGTAATTAACGGAGCAGGACAAGACACGGAGCGGGCATCTTTTACTCTGATAATTTAAATGGTGTAAAATCGAATATGTCATTCCTTTCAAATTTTCACATCTTTTTATGGGATTTTCAAATAAATTATTTCACTTTGTATCAAGGATATTATTTTGAATGACATATAACTTTCAAAACGCCTCTTCCGGGCCGTTTTCTGGAATTTTAACTTCGATCCTCACCGTAACACCCTAATTACTTTTCCGCTGCCATAAACCAAATTAGGGGGTGTTACAGTTTGGTATCAGAGCCTCAGGTTATAGAGAATCAAACGTTTTAAAACAATGAACTATAACCACATTTTCAAAATAAACGATTTTACACCTTATCATCTTATGCCTTCCGTGTCTGCAGACTGCCATGCTCAATACATTACCTATTAAGATTGCTTTGTACTAATCTTTACATGCTTAATACTTATTCTTCACACATTACACACCGCATTATTTCACACTCGATGTTACACCTTAAACGTATGAATACTCATAATTATTATTCTCGATTGCTACAGTAACATGTCTTCCTTACCAGCTGACGTCGCTAAGACTACCTCTCCTACTACCCATGTGGCACCTAGCTATCATATTACACCAAATGCTGAGGACCCTTATGTACAAATGTCACAACCTCAACCTGACATAGAACTTACTCAGAACTCATCTTCATCATCACCTACTCACTCCCCTTCACGTCAGAAACTTAGGAGAGCAACTGAATCCTATTCAGATCCGATTGGTGGCCAACCAACATTTGAAATTGGACAAAGTTCACATCAAGAAATGACCTGGGAAAACATCAACCTAAATTCCCCCTTACCCAATACCTCAGATTTCTCCATGCCAGATGTCCCAAACAATGTATCCTCACCCAAATCTTCTGACTACAATGTAAACACCCGAGACTCCATATGGATTCGCCTTCACCAACACACCAGCATACTAAACGCTCACTCTGAACAGCTAAAAGAGTTACATCCATTACGATTTGAATGGTTTGACCGTAACATTGATACCCTGTTCAAGAGGACCGATGCTGAAAGACGAGAAGTGTTTGGTTTAGGAGTAAATATTGGTAATATGAAGGACAACTATGAACAAGAACTTAGAAACTTGGATGCCAGAACCCGCTGTTTAGGTAGAGGCCATACTCAAACCCACATTAGAATTGAAGACATTGAAAGAGCATTATGGTTAGCTAGAGACACAGCAAGAACCCAAAGCCAAAAGATTGCAGCCTTGGAAAACATGTTAGCTAATCAGATGAATGCATGCCAAGAACGTTTCTCGGCTATGGAAGCTGCACAACTGGATCTTGAGGCAGAAGTAGACGTCTACGTCAGAGACGTAACTGATCTTAAGTATCATTGTTGTACTCAATAAACCAAATAGTTTTGGTTAGTAGTTTATGTATTTCCAATAAATCTGTAACTCTCAGAGCTTGTAATCAACTTTTAATGTATAATAGCTATCCTTCCGTTATACTTTTCTGTTGTAAACAAGTTCCTTTCACCAAATCTTATTATGATGCCATAAGTGCAAAAAGCCATGCAAAACTTCACCCTTTGTTACTCTCTTAGGAAAACAAATAACTCCACATAAATCAATGAGACATTAATAAAAGACCTTGTACTGGTTGTTTTGCAAAAATCAATCAAACAAGTTATTAGAGTTATGTCAATTCTGATAATTGCATTCCAACTTATTATGACGTTATCTTGATTATACACCACTAAACAATAAAACATAGAATTCCAAGAACAAATATTCTGAAGAGAAAGTTGTTGAACTTCAATTATTGTAGATAAATTAAACCGTTCCTTAACAAACACATATCAAGAGTTGATTATTATTTTACGATGCTACCAAGACACATCGTATTTCTATGATCCTCAGCTGATTTGATTTCGTATTAAGACCACATTGTTAGCATTAATATACAAATATCTTGCTATTTGAATTATTCTAACGATAAAGTGAATACTAAATCAACATTTCGTGTAAGGTTCATAGGGAATGGACAACATGAACAGTGTGGTGCCCACAACAATCATGACCCCTAAAACCATCGAGGAATTGGTGAACAAAATCGTTGCAGTAGTCATAGAGATAACCTCAACAGTCCGTCCAAGCGACAGTGACATAACGAGAAAAGAAAGAAAGAAGGTTATACCTGGTAAGCATAACCATGAACGTTTCATGGGATCTAGGCCAACTTGCCTAAAGAATTCAAGGAAAATAACTAAACCGATCCGCATGTGTACTCAAAGAATTAGGCAAGATATTGCACTTAAGAAAAACAACCAAAAGCAAAGACATGAGGAGGAAAGACCCTTTATCATCACCGAATGTGAGTTTCACAATGATGTTTGCATCCGCAATCATCTACAAGACCGCAATGACTATCTTCGCCAGCAAAGGCTCGACCCAGAAATTGAAGAAAACTACGTCACTACCCCTACCAATCGAGACAACTACCGTGGAAATAAACCTCTGTGCCTAAAATGTAAGATGCATCACACCGGATATTGCACTGCAATATGCGGGAGGTGCAGGAAAACAGGTCACAAGACGAGTGATTGCAAAGTCATTAAGAGAAATGAGCAGCGTTCATTCATAAAATGCCACGGATGTGGTGGAATAGGGCATTACAAGAGCCATTGCCCAAACTACAATGCCAACTGGAAGGCCAAGATGGATACAAAAGAATGAAGACTCGTTAAGAGATCCCAGTAGTATCATAGAATGATCTCTAGGTTAAGCAGATGAATGGATTCCTGCTGTAAAATAAATAAACTCTAGTTTAGGACTATCTAAGTTGTATTTCCGTTTGTATTTACCTTAGGTACGATGGATGTAACCTAAGTGTAAAAGTTATCGTCCTACCGTGTGAAAAATCTACCTTGTAATATTTCCATGATAATAAAAATCTACATCTATTTCCATTTCCATTACACCTTTCTACTCATAATCGTTATGTAACAAATACACTAATAGTACCTCAAGGATTTAATTAATTTTATCATGATCAAACACTAAGTTGTTATCATATTGCAATGAAATCTCACTTAAAATCCTAAGTTTATACTCAAGATGTCCAAATGCAATCTTAGAAAATTTTGACTTATCCTCGAAAAATGAACAAAAATTTATATTATGTTTTTTTTTTTAAAATCAGAAAGTGTCTGACTTTGCGACAAAGTTATTATAACTGAACCATATAAAGTTCTTTGAAGAAACATAAATGCTGAACCAAGAGTTACATCATTTGATCCTCAATTATACATAGCCTAGCTACCTATGTATAATTTAGGAAGAATCATGTTATAAATGGAACAGTCATCCTATCGAAGCTTTAATAACAATTTTCATTCCAAAAACAGAATCTTGAGACAAAATAATTTGTTCATAAACTTTACTTTTTAAACAACCCCAGTCAGATCTACACTCATCACTCATTTCACTATTATACGAAGACGAGGAAGTTACGAAAAAATTAGAAACTCTAAAAATTCACAACAATCTACGGAAAACACAAACAACATAAATTTTATTAGAAACCATGGAGGTTAATACATAACGAGATGATTAACATCTAAAGTGCAAACAGTACATAAAGCACAACATAAAACATACAAACTTCAATCGGTTGGCCTACTATAGAAACAAAAGCCACCACCAACCCAACAATAGCAAGACCCACCATAGGATGAAGTACCCTGATTATTCTAAAGACACACAAAAGCGAACCATTAAACACAACAACTTAACATAACCATAAACAAGAATTTATTCCACATTACATCGACACACAACAAAGCTACATTCGAAGCACCTACGCGCGACCCTCACTTCCAAAAATTGTCCGCAAAAATTGCCAGGATTGTGAGGGGTACGATAACCAACAAGTATCCAATCCAACCGCTGGTATCTTTGCCGGGAAGAAGAGCCAAACCAGCGACGACGAAAATGATAAACATGGCTGCAAACACTATGGCGATCGGTGGCATATTTCGGAAGGGAAGTCGAATGAAGGAGATGAAATTTGAATGGGAAGAATAATTGAAAAGGTGAAAAGAGAATAAAGTGGAAGAAAAAGGAGAAAGTTAAATAGGAAAAGTAGGTGAAAATAGTACCCGCTATTTTACTATTCACTATCATTAAAATTTCAAACCGCTACCATTAAAAATCCCCTAGTCTCGACCAGTAGAACTCTAAACATTAAGTGTTAAGTGTTCCCTACTTTTGACCGTTATTTTCACTATTCGTAGCCTATGAATTCAATTATTGACCAAACATTCGAATTTAATTCGTCTGGAACAAATAAATCTAGTTGGAATCTCACTCTTTCGATAATTAAATAAGAAATATCTCGACAACACCTTCCATAAACTCTCACCTCAGTACATCACACTTTTCAATACCTATCACGGACTGAACTTCGGGACGAAGTTCAAAATTGAGGGGTAGATACTGTAAGATCCTACAAAAATCCGTCATGATAATCTTTGTTAATTGATTATAACCTCGACTTACCGTTTAACCAAACCCACTTTTACGGGGGAATTTAAAATTTTTCCGGCTATGTTATTTACACCACGATTCAACATCGTAACGAGTAACAAATATTGGCACGAGATCTCGACGTACCTTATGAAACATATTTACTTCGCAACGACTAATAGATCATAAGTTACCATTTACACCATTTACAAATGTTAGTTAAAACCAATATAACTATAACCTAATTACAAATATCACATTTCACTAATGAAAACTAAGCAAACCACACGGATTAAAGCCCATCTCCATTGCAACACAAACAACCCACCATCACCACACGAACTCAGCCCAACTCCCAAAGGAAATTCCTTTCCTTGTTATTCCATACAATCCGATCAGTAATCATCTACAAAATGCAATACGTGCGCTTAAATATCAAATGCGATCTACACAAAATTTTGCACCCTCTTACTCCCAAACCACGAGACTTCATGCATGCAAAATCCCACATCTAGACAACGAGTATTCTATAACTTTGAAAGTCCATTTGGTTGTTCCAAAAATTACTCATACATACAAATAAAATCTCTAAGGCTCGACTGTCATAAAAGTCGATATTTCATGCACTCCCCTAATGTTATTTCCAACATATGAGGATGTTTAAAAAGTAACTAAGGCAGCAGTAAGTGGATTAGACTTATTAATTTCAAATCTTGAAGTACCATAATATACAAACCAAGTACATGCACAATACCAAAACAAAGATAGAAAACTATCCACGTCTCACATCCATGAAGTGTCTTATTATGTCGGTAAAACTAGCCTATGTGTCCCTTAATGTACAGTGACATCAATGATTGATGAGACAAAACGTGGGTAGCTTCTCCTTATAAAATCCCACTCTCCTAATCATTTGCCATACCTACCTCTCACTCCCTCTATCTCTCACAGAACGCTTCGCAAAACCAGCCATGTATACTACAACTTAGAGATGCAAATCTAGTAAGAACTAAAAACCTTAGAAACATGCCTTAAGCACATTAATAGTCTACTGCCTCCTTATTCCATACAACCCATCGAACTACCCAAACTTTCTACCTCACCCATTCCACCTCTCCTACTCCATACCACTTGCATCTCACTCTTTCTCACTCGCCAACTATCCATAGAAGCGCGATAAGGGTAAGAACCCACCAAGCGCAAACGTGCCCTAGCCAACTACGAGGACTGTCTCGCTCTTGCTTCTCGGTCGACCCCACCGCGTTCCTCACCACCCTTTCAAAGTTGTAGTAAGTAACCATGCTCTCTTTTACTTTAAAACTGCATGAACTCATTCACACATGCATGCTTCCAAATCTTATTCGAACGTATATGGGATAAAATAAATTCTACAACCATTCTGTGGTTATATCCAAAGTAACACTCACCACTGTATCACAATTCACTTTCATTAAGCACACCATGCATGCACCATTTTGATTCTTACTAGCCCACGTTAGACTTTACAGCACACATGCATTCTTTTTAATTCGTTCGAACGAATATATGTTCCATAATTATTTTTCCACAAACAGTAAGCGCATGAGGTACTCAAGAGGTGATGAACCTCCACTAAGGAAAATTTAGAGATCATCATATAAGTTACATGCACGATAAGATGACCTTCATGCATCATTTTATGTTACACGCAAACATAAATTGTCACGTTATCCATAAAATTGGGAAAACACTATAGAATGCTAAGAAATGATTATACGCACACAAACAGTCTCAAGTAGCCTTCGAACTAATTTCATACCTCACAAAATAATTTAAAAACCTTGCCTCTCTTTACACGACCTATGACACGAAGTAACAAATTATAATTTCGTTTAGACACCTTGTAAAACTAAGTGGGTTACAACCCTTTAAACCGACCCAAATAAAATGCTAAACATTTTATGTCACATATTGAAAAACAATTAGAAAATGTTACGTATATAAACCGTCCCATGTCACCCAAAAAAAAAGACATCATAACTTAACAATAGATCTAGCAACTCCACCCTATTTTTACTCGAACAGTTAAACCACATAACTAACTATTATTTTCATAAAAATAGCATGTAGCAATACTCAAGTCATACCCTTTAGAAAGCAGTCAAATAGTCACAGAAACATGAAAGTTCTTTCATAAAAATATAACTTAAAAACTAATTTCGATAATGGACTAACTTAAAGCCCATTAAGCTTTGACGTCAGAACAGCCCACTAGGCCCAAGAAATATATTTTCAGAATCACAAAAATAATCCAATGACAGGCCCAAAACGATTTTACATGCCCTCGCCTTTAAAATATTAAATAGGCTTAAGTTAAATTCGTCAATTGGCCCATTGATATGAAAATAAGCTCTTTTTCAGAATAAGCCCTTAGAATAAGTTAAAATGAACTTAATAAGTTATAGAAATTTTCAAAATATCTTTCCCGTCATTTTTATGTAAAAAGGACTAAAAATGTAACGCGAGTTAACCGGAAGGACCAAAACTGCCAAACCGTGTAACCCATGGACTAAAGCTGCTAAAACAAATTATAAAGGACTTAAATTGACATACCCTTGGACTTCAAGTCTTATATGGACATATGGACAAGATTTGAACTATTATAGACTTTGGACTTAACCGAGGACTAACGACGTAACGCGATCGCAGTTAGACTAAAAAGTATAAAATCTGAAAAGGACAAGAACCTATTTAACTTTACTTGACATTCTTAGTTTATTTTCATTTTTGCACCCCTCACTTCATATGCATTTTACATTTTTAGTTATACATTATTTAAGGTTTCGATATTAGAAATGTTAGCAATTTTACTTGCATATTATTTCAGCATATTTCGGAAAAGTAATATTTTGGGTCATTCGAGATAGGAACCGAGATAATATTATACATATTATATTTTTAACTTGAGGCATTTTAAGCATATCACACACTCACATCACCGATCAAATCGTTATACGATTTATCCCTTCCACATTCGTTATTAGTCGTAAGTTAGACTCTTAGACTTCGCTTATACTCAGGTCTCGTATTGAAGAAGTTTTCGTGATCGTTTACTTGGTCTTATAATTTCGTCTTGCCAGATACGCTCCAGGTGAGTCGTGGCCCCTACTTTTCACACTTGTTTTTAATAACTCTTTTGGGGGAGATACATGCTTTAACTGTTTTATATTACTTGAAAACTCTCATGAATTGCTCAAAACTATCAACTATGCTTTACCTATTTGAATTATACTTGAAGGAAAACATGCTCAATATATGTGCAAATTGTCTGTTTAGCTTAAACACGGAACTTGAAGCATAACATCTCTGAACTACTTGATGTAACATGATACTGAGGCTTACTGTATGCATTCATGTGACAAATGAATGAACTGTTACTTATTATAATATTTCTATATTCCACTGTAAATAATTGCCAAGATCAGAATACGTGTATTTTATGAACCTTTAGACCTATATTGCCTAAGCACACTTTATTGCCAAAAAGACCCTTTATCATGAGCCATTAATCACTGCGGTGAGCGCGAATATAGCAACAGCTTCGAAACCTGTTGGAGGACTGACAACCTATCCCACTAATACTGTGACGGAATGCTTAATCGCTAGTCGTATTAGTCGCGATGCGCTATATTTGAGAAAAATAGGAAGTGGCAAATCACCTATTACACGAGGGCATAAACTTTCGTCATTAATTTGGTGAACACTCCATTTTACGGTACTCTGTTAACGTTTTGCGTGTCATGAGGCTTAGGGCAATATAACTTTATGAATATATGAATGTTTCATATATATCCTAGGATACAGCTGTATTTAGAAGACCACCACTTTACACTGATAGACTTCAGATTCTAGATTATCATTCCCACTATATAATATGATTGTAAATCTTGTACTTGAACTTTAACTGTTACCATATGTGACTTAAATAAGAATTCTGCAAGGCAACCCAAAATGCTTGGTATATCATTACATTTAAAGGCTGACTCAACATCCCATTTCGAGCATATAACAACGTAGCTCAACTTCATTTATAATATGAAACTTATGATTTTGAAGATCATACATTATTCACTTGTGGATTTTTATACAACGCAACTCTTTATTTATTTCATGAAGAACTATTATCAATATACACCTTTCAAAGAGAGATATTTTTATCAAACTCCACGAACTCACCAACCATTGTATTGACATTTTAAGCATGTTTATCTCAGGTAATTAACGGAGCAGGACAAGACACGGAGCGGGCATCTTTTGCTCTGATAATTTAAATGGTGTAAAATCGAATATGTCATTCCTTTCAAATTTTCACATCTTTTTATGGGATTTTCAAATAAATTATTTCACTTTGTATCAAGGATATTATTTTGAATGACATATAACTTTCAAAACGCCCCTTCCGGGCCGTTTTCTGGAATTTTAACTTCGATCCTCACCGTAACACCCTAATTACTTTTCCGCTGCCACAAACCAAATTAGGGGGTGTTACAGTTTGGTATCAGAGCCTCAGGTTATAGAGAATCAAACGTTTTAAAACAATGAACTATAACCACATTTTCAAAATAAACGATTTTACACCTTATCATCTTATGCCTTCCGTGTCTGCAGACTGCCATGCTCAATACATTACCTATTAAGATTGTTTTGTACTAATCTTTACATGCTTAATACTTATTCTTCACACATTACACACCGCATTATTTCACACTCGATGTTACACCTTAAACGTATGAATACTCATAATTATTATTCTCGATTGCTACAGTAACATGTCTTCCTTACCAGCTGACGTCGCTAAGACTACCTCTCCTACTACCCATGTGGCACCTAGCTATCATATTACACCAAATGCTGAGGACCCTTATGTACAAATGTCACAACCTCAACCTGACATAGAACTTACTCAGAACTCATCTTCATCATCACCTACTCACTCCCCTTCACGTCAGAAACTTAGGAGAGCAACTGAATCCTATTCAGATCCGATTGGTGGCCAACCAACATTTGAAATTGGACAAAGTTCACATCAAGAAATGACCTGGGAAAACATCAACCTAAATTCCCCCTTACCCAATACCTCAGATTTCTCCATGCCCGATGTCCCAAACAATGTATCCTCACCCAAATCTTCTGACTACAATGTAAACACCCGAGACTCCATATGGATTCGCCTTCACCAACACACCAGCATACTAAACGCTCACTCTGAACAGCTAAAAGAGTTACATCCATTACGATTTGAATGGTTTGACCGTAACATTGATACCCTGTTCAAGAGGACCGATGCTGAAAGACGAGAAGTGTTTGGTTTAGGAGTAAATATTGGTAATATGAAGGACAACTATGAACAAGAACTTAGAAACTTGGATGCCAGAACCCGCTGTTTAGGTAGAGGCCATACTCAAACCCACATTAGAATTGAAGACATTGAAAGAGCATTATGGTTAGCTAGAGACACAGCAAGAACCCAAAGCCAAAAGATTGCAGCCTTGGAAAACATGTTAGCTAATCAGATGAATGCATGCCAAGAACGTTTCTCGGCTATGGAAGCTGCACAACTGGATCTTGAGGCAGAAGTAGACGTCTACGTCAGAGACGTAACTGATCTTAAGTATCGTTGTTGTACTCAATAAACCAAATAGTTTTGGTTAGTAGTTTATGTATTTCCAATAAATCTGTAACTCTCAGAGCTTGTAATCAACTTTTAATGTATAATAGCTATCCTTCCGTTATACTTTTCTGTTGTAAACAAGTTCCTTTCACCAAATCTTATTATGATGCCATAAGTGCAAAAAGCCATGCAAAACTTCACCCTTTGTTACTCTCTTAGGAAAACAAATAACTCCACATAAATCAATGAGACATTAATAAAAGACCTTGTACTGGTTGTTTTGCAAAAATCAATCAAACAAGTTATTAGAGTTATGTCAATTCTGATAATTGCATTCCAACTTATTATGACGTTATCTTGATTATACACCACTAAACAATAAAACATAGAATTCCAAGAACAAATATTCTGAAGAGAAAGTTGTTGAACTTCAATTATTGTAGATAAATTAAACCGTTCCTTAACAAACACATATCAAGAGTTGATTATTATTTTACGATGCTACCAAGACACATCGTATTTCTATGATCCTCAGCTGATTTGATTTCGTATTAAGACCACATTGTTAGCATTAATATACAAATATCTTGCTATTTGAATTATTCTAACGATAAAGTGAATACTAAATCAACATTTCGTGTAAGGTTCATAGGGAATGGACAACATGAACAGTGTGGTGCCCACAACAATCATGACCCCTAAAACCATCGAGGAATTGGTGAACAAAATCGTTGCAGTAGTCATAGAGATAACCTCAACAGTCCGTCCAAGCGACAGTGACATAACGAGAAAAGAAAGAAAGAAGGTTATACCTGGTAAGCATAACCATGAACGTTTCATGGGATCTAGGCCAACTTGCCTAAAGAATTCAAGGAAAATAACTAAACCGATCCGCATGTGTACTCAAAGAATTAGGCAAGATATTGCACTTAAGAAAAACAACCAAAAGCAAAGACATGAGGAGGAAAGACCCTTTATCATCACCGAATGTGAGTTTCACAATGATGTTTGCATCCGCAATCATCTACAAGACCGCAATGACTATCTTCGCCAGCAAAGGCTCGACCCAGAAATTGAAGAAAACTACGTCACTACCCCTACCAATCGAGACAACTACCGTGGAAATAAACCTCTGTGCCTAAAATGTAAGATGCATCACACCGGATATTGCACTGCAATATGCGGGAGGTGCAGAAAAACAGGTCACAAGACGAGTGATTGCAAAGTCATTGAGAGAAATGAGCAGCGTTCATTCATAAAATGCCACGGATGTGGTGGAATAGGGCATTACAAGAGCCATTGCCCAAACTACAATGCCAACTGGAAGGCCAAGATGGATACAAAAGAATGAAGACTCGTTAAGAGATCCCAGTAGTATCATAGAATGATCTCTAGGTTAAGCAGATGAATGGATTCCTGCTGTAAAATAAATAAACTCTAGTTTAGGACTATCTAAGTTGTATTTCCGTTTGTATTTACCTTAGGTACGATGGATGTAACCTAAGTGTAAAAGTTATCGTCCTACCGTGTGAAAAATCTACCTTGTAATATTTCCATGATAATAAAAATCTACATCTATTTCCATTTCCATTACACCTTTCTACTCATAATCGTTATGTAACAAATACACTAATAGTACCTCAAGGATTTAATTAATTTTATCATGATCAAACACTAAGTTGTTATCATATTGCAATGAAATCTCACTTAAAATCCTAAGTTTATACTCAAGATGTCCAAATGCAATCTTAGAAAATTTTGACTTATCCTCGAAAAATGAACAAAAATTTATATTATATTTTTTTAAAATCAGAAAGTGTCTGACTTTGCGACAAAGTTATTATAACTGAACCATATAAAGTTCTTTGAAGAAACATAAATGCTGAACCAAGAGTTACATCATTTGATCCTCAATTATACATAGCCTAGCTACCTATGTATAATTTAGGAAGAATCATGTTATAAATGGAACAGTCATCCTATCGAAGCTTTAATAACAATTTTCATTCCAAAAACAGAATCTTGAGACAAAATAATTTGTTCATAAACTTTACTTTTTAAACAACCCCAGTCAGATCTACACTCATCACTCATTTCACTATTATACGAAGACGAGGAAGTTACGAAAAAATTAGAAACTCTAAAAATTCACAACAATCTACGGAAAACACAAACAACATAAATTTTATTAGAAACCATGGAGGTTAATACATAACGAGATGATTAACATCTAAAGTGCAAACAGTACATAAAGCACAACATAAAACATACAAACTTCAATCGGTTGGCCTACTATAGAAACAAAAGCCACCACCAACCCAACAATAGCAAGACCCACCATAGGATGAAGTACCCTGATTATTCTAAAGACACACAAAAGCGAACCATTAAACACAACAACTTAACATAACCATAAACAAGAATTTATTCCACATTACATCGACACACAACAAAGCTACATTCGAAGCACCTACGCGCGACCCTCACTTCCAAAAATTGTCCGCAAAAATTGCCAGGATTGTGAGGGGTACGATAACCAACAAGTATCCAATCCAACCGCTGGTATCTTTGCCGGGAAGAAGAGCCAAACCAGCGACGACGAAAATGATGAACATGGCTGCAAACACTATGGCGATCGGTGGCATATTTCGGAAGGGAAGTCGAATGAAGGAGATGAAATTTGAATGGGAATAATAATTGAAAAGGTGAAAAGAGAATAAAGAGGAAGAAAAAGGAGAAAGTTAAATAGGAAAAGTAGGTGAAAATAGTACCCGCTATTTTACTATTCACTATCATTAAAATTTCAAACCGCTACCATTAAAAATCCCCTAGTCTCGACCAGTAGAACTCTAAACATTAAGTGTTAAGTGTTCCCTACTTTTGACCGTTATTTTCACTATTCGTAGCCTATGAATTCAATTATTGACCAAACATTCGAATTTAATTCGTCTGGAACAAATAAATCTAGTTGGAATCTCACTCTTTCGATAATTAAATAAGAAATATCTCGACAACACCTTCCATAAACTCTCACCTCAGTACATCACACTTTTCAATACCTATCACGGACTGAACTTCGGGACGAAGTTCAAAATTGAGGGGTAGATACTGTAAGATCCTACAAAAATCCGTCATGATAATCTTTGTTAATTGATTATAACCTCGACTTACCGTTTAACCAAACCCACTTTTACGGGGGAATTTAAAATTTTTCCGGCTATGTTATTTACACCACGATTCAACATCGTAACGAGTAACAAATATCGGCACGAGATCTCGACGTACCTTATGAAACATATTTACTTCGCAACGACTAATAGATCATAAGTTACCATTTACACCATTTACAAATGTTAGTTAAAACCAATATAACTATAACCTAATTACAAATATCACATTTCACTAATGAAAACTAAGCAAACCACACGGATTAAAGCCCATCTCCATTGCAACACAAACAACCCACCATCACCACACGAACTCAGCCCAACTCCCAAAGGAAATTCCTTTCCTTGTTATTCCATACAATCCGATCAGTAATCATCTACAAAATGCAATACGTGCGCTTAAATATCAAATGCGATCTACACAAAATTTTGCACCCTCTTACTCCCAAACCACGAGACTTCATGCATGCAAAATCCCACATCTAGACAACGAGTATTCTATAACTTTGAAAGTCCATTTGGTTGTTCCAAAAATTACTCATACATACAAATAAAATCTCTAAGGCTCGACTGTTGATGCGCGTGATGTGTCGTTGCGGTTTAGCAGTTTTAATGCCTACTCAAGTTTTAAATTTATATTTAGCCGACTTATCAATAACACACACACTTAACGAGCAGTGTACCCGGTCAGTATGAAGATAATGGTAAGTAGAGTGTCGATCACTAAGAGTGGAACGTATAATCTTGTTAATCTAATCAGTATTTTAATATCCTAGCGCAAGGGGGTTTCAGCCTGAGAGACTGGCACGGTTTTGTTTGCAAGTAAATAATAAAATAAACAATAGGCACGAATCAGCAAGTAGCACACACGTACACAGATAGATACTTGAGACAATAAGAGGGCTGTCCTTATGATTAAGTAGATTGTCACTTGTTTTATTGATAGCTTTATATGAAGTGTATGTAATTAACCCTTTCTCGTTGGTCCTATTCTTATCGGCGAGTAAACCCTTAATGATTACTTATGTCTAAAAGTTATTCCTAAGTGATCAATTTAGAAACAACCGTGGGAGCCACATTATGTCCCGCAGTCAAATGCCCGCAAGCCACTAATAAACACAGAGGTTATCAATGCACTAATAAGTAGTAACCAAAGACATCAACATATAAACTTTAATTGATGGGAAAGCAAGTATTAAAGGGAGTGCAATCTTTCGTTGTCACATTACACAAGCCACCAATCCTGATGAATTAAAGTTTGCTAACACAATAAAACAAAACTACTTAATGAATTAAATACATGCAGCACCTTCTTACAGCTCTTGTATCTTCGATTTGGGTGTGTCTTGTGCTGCCTTCTTGACTGAATTCGTCCTCCTGTTCTGCTGTTCGAACTTCTGTTTTAGGGTTTCGGAACTCTCTTTCTCGTCTGGTCTACGGGGTATTTATAGTTTGTGTCTGAGGGAAGATGCGGCGCATCTATTAAGTAGATGCGGCGCATGTACTTAACTTCGCGTGGGGTCCAAGATTATAATATTCAGGAATATTCGTACACCGCCAGAAGATGCGGCGTAACTCCATGATTAGATGCGGCGCATGTCCTCTTGTATCTTGGATCGTATCTGGTGATATCTTGATAGAGATGCGGCGCATGTCATGAGTGAGATGCGGCGCATCTGGAGCAGATTAGTCTTGATCTTCTTCATTTCAGTAGACTCTTTACTTTATGCACGTTTTGCTCCATTATTAGTCCAAAATCGCCAAGTTTCACCAAATGCTTGTTTTTACCTGAGAATTACAAAAGTAAACGATTAAGTATCAATCCTCTTACATAATATAGTAAAACAAGTCAAATTAATAGGATAAATGATAGTAATAAAATGTACTTATTTGAGTTCATCAAATATCCCCCCACTTGAACTTTACTTGTCCCCAAGTAAACCTTAGATTAAATCTTATGAAAATGTATCCTAACAGATGTTAGGATTTATTTTTATATTTAAGCATGTATTCGTTTATTTCATAATCACACAACTAAACACTTAACGAATTAGAAGTAAAATAAAATAAGTCGATAAAAGCAAATCTAATCGTTTAACTGTCCAGTCGCGACGAATATTCTATCATAAGCTTGGCAAGTATACACATCTCCACCACTAAAGCTAAGGAATAACAAGTCTAAAGCGGTAAAAAGGGTTTTTTTTTAGGCTTAAGGGTTAATTATTCTTATTTCACTATCGATCTCAAATTCCAGAAAAGGCGACAAAATCACAAATACATGATCGAATCCACGAACACGATACTTGCAATTGCTCAAATCCTTAACTCGAATAGGCTAAAGATAGGTCCAAACTTTACCAATAATAATATATCAAAAAGGGCGACAAAATCATAAATACATAGCCGAATCCACGACTACGATACTTAAGATTGCTCAAATCCCTAATCTCAATAAATCAAAGGTTTGGTTGGATAAAGAATAGGGCATGGATAACATTTGGGATATAAATTGGTGTAAAAATAAAAATAAACAAAACAAATAAATTAAAATCCTAAGTGTGGTTAATCACTATCCCAACCATCCCATGAATAAGACTCATATCATTGAATAACTCACGCTTTAACACTTGAAACACACGCTTTAGGTAGACACGAATTATACTCAACAAGATCTTAGTCAAAGAATAAACCTTAATTGGCGTTCCCATAACTGCCAATTCCCATTCAATCCATAGATATAATACAACAAATAGCGGTGATATCGACCACTTACATAACTTTACATCGTTGGCTTAAAATAAACATCCAACTCTTTTTTCTTTCTTTTTCTTTTCTCATTTTTTCGATTTTTTTTTTTTTTTTTTTTTTTTTTTTTCAACATAAACATAGATGTGTAAAATTTCACCACATCACTATAATGATACTCTGGATAATTTTTCCATACTTTTCATACTTCAGAAATAACGGTAATAGTGAAAGTAGTAAACACACGAAAAATAAACTCAAAAATATACAATATTTACTTTCACTCCAATTGCATTGTGCAATTTCCCGACCTAACCAAAGATAATGAATTACGCACGCGAACACAGGTAATGTAAGGAAACACACTCTGCCTATAGCAATTAACCAACCACGGATTTTAATCTACAGGGTAGGCTAAGGTGTAAGGTGTAACGAAACATTTTAAACATAGGTGTAAGAAACGAAAGGAATGGCTCTGAGTGTTTTTCTAGGGGTATCTTACTCTAAAAATGAGAGTAACAAAAGGGTTTATACGGGGGTTAACTAACCAGTGTAGTTAGTTAATAACACATAACATATAAAGGCTATTTGGGTGTAATCCTAGAATTTTACCAATTTAGACAAGTCATTCCAATTATATAAATAATACTCATTATGGTGGTCTCGAATAGTATACAAGCCAAGTTCTAAAGTTTACAAGTCACCGGCACACTCATAGATTTGTGAATTTTTGAAAAATCACAATTTTTGAAAATAACGTCATGTGTGCAGTTATGCAACTTAGATCTTAAACAAAAACATGCTAAAAAATTTTAAGTTTGATATATTAAGCACATTTTAAGCATAATTTTTGAAAAAGTTTAGGACAAGTAATAGTTAAGTGTTCTAATTCTCCTATCCCCCCACTTAAGTTAAACAACGTCCTCGTTGTTTGTATAAAAGGTTAAAAACTGGAAAATAAAAAGAATTAGAACAGAAAAACTCCCCTGAGATTTGCTCGGTATGATCCTCCATTAGTATAAGAGCAAAAATCAACTTCTTGTGGATTAGAACCTTAAAGCTTCATATTTGATGTATCCACAGGAAATCCAGGAAACTATAATACCACCAATGCTTCAAAACACACCTAAGATAAGAAAGGTTCAAACTTGCATAATACATAATACATTAGTAGTTAGGGAAAATAAAACATAAAAATTAAAAATGGAAATCATCAGGTCAGTCGATGCGCCGTATCTTATGGAAGAAGATACGCCGTATCGAGCCTGGAATTAATACGGATCAGAATAAAGATGCGCCGCATCCTTAACCAGGGATGCGCCGCATTAAAATAAACTGATAAAAAGTTTTAAAGTCGAAAATAAAAATGCAGAAAAATAAAATAAGATATGACCATTGCAGGAGATGCGTCGCATCTCAGAATTGAGATGCGCCGTATCCTCATGCGGCCTGGACTGACTCGACACAGAAAACAGAAAATAAAATAAAATAAAAGATAAGCATGGGTTGCCTCCCACGAAGCGCTTGTTTTTGTTCGAGTCACGAGCCTGACTCCACCCTTATTTACTGTGTAATAGGGTGTTGTTCCCCCCACTTGGGATCAAGTGCGGATGATAGTAGCAATAAACACGAAAAGAGTGTAAATTTGCTAGTAAAGATGGAAGAAATAAATAAAGATCATACCTTGGCAATACATGTACATCTTTCCTATTCATACCCGGTTTGGTTGATAAATTGGGTGACTTGACCACTTCCTCTGAAAGAGTAGTATGTTGAGGAAAAATGAGTCTCCTTTCTTCTAGGTTAGTCTCTTTAGTAGTAAGGCGTCCCTTGACTTCCGCAAAAGGTGAGAAAGGGTCTTTGGCAAGTAAAAGTTCGAGTTCCTCAATAACCTTCATAGGGTCGAAATCATCGTCATCTTCGATCATAGCAATGTTTAAGAGCTCATCACCAAATTCTTTTTCGGGCTCCACCAAATACTGGTTAATCACAGGTGCTTCAATAGGTAGTGTAATAAATTTCGCCTCATCATCCTCTTGTTTTGCAACCTGTTTAGGAAAACTAGCAAGCTTATTAATAACGGGATCAATAGTATTAAATAAATTTGTACCATTTTGTGTTGTAAGTGACTTCAATTCATCTTGTGAATCTCCATCTTCAACTAGTGGTCTTGCAATTTCAGCATCGTCCCGAATTTCATCCTTAAATAAGTAATCCCAGATTTCTTCAAAATCCTTTGTGGGGTCATAATCTGGCTCATCCGCTCCACACCTAAATACTTCCGTTTTTTGTGGTAATTGCGGTATGCCATCGTACGCAATAGCATCAAACTTTTCAATATCGGAATACTCATTATCTTCATCTGAGGGAATATTATCATGGTGTTTTTGATATGATGAGAATATATTTTCCATCTCGGGTGGAAAATTACAAGTAATAGCACTATACACCATTGTCCCACATTCATCTTCATTTTCATCATAAGCACCTTCGGATGAATAAGCTTCTTTGTAAACAATTGCCGGATTTTCATTCAAATCAAACACTTGTGACTCTTCTTCATCTTGGGCAACTTCCGGAGAAATATCGTCATCAATAACTATTGCCGGAAACCTAATTGCACCAAAATCGTATGATTCTTCTTCCTCTTCATTAATTGATAAAGTCCAAGTGTGTCGAAATGGCAATTTGTTTCTCTCTCTCCCTGACTTTTTCTGCTTCAATAACAAGTATTCTTCCATCGTGAGTTCCTTATCCTCGATGACTTGTGCACCATATCTTGCTCTTTCCCACTCGTATATCCCATTATTGCTCAAGGCTCTTTCCTCTTCAAATCTGATATATTCTTCCATTGTAATATCCGGATCGTCCATCTTCCTGAAATAAAACTTACTCTTGCAAAAGAAGGGTGAAACGATCAAAGTAAAAATAAAAGTTTCTGATATCAGCTGTTGATGCGCCGTATCCTATAAATGGGATACGCCGTATCTTATAATCGTTAAAATTAAATCAGACTTTATTCAGAAAATAGATACGCCGCTTAGAATTTATGAATGTGCCGTATCGAATAAATTAATCAAAAATCAACTTATCTAATTAAAATTAAATGCGTCGTATTAACGAAAGTTAATGCGCCGTATTTTCGTTACGTTTAAAAATAAAAGATTTTTGATTCAGTAAGATGCGCCGTATCGACAGAGATCGATACGCCGTATTTGTTTAATAATTCGCAAACTGTTTTTAATCAAAATAATAGATACGCCGTATCTTCAAAAGAAGATGCGTCGTATGGCGTTAACGTTTTAGAAAATTTTTATCAAAATCAGATACGCCGTATCTTCAAAAGAAGATGCGTCGTATTACTTTATGGCTTAGAAAAATTTTCTTGTTAAAAACAGATACGCCGTATCTTGGGGAAAAGATGCGTCGTATCGAATTAATTAAACGCGTTGTATTTAAAAAATTTGAACGCAATACGCCGTATCTGAGAGATCAGATGCGCCGTATCGTTCGATTTAGCACAGTACAACGATAGCAGAACAGAAAAATACGAAAAAAATAAAAACAAAAATAAAAACACACGAAACAAAAAATAAAACACACAAAAATAAAAGAAAACAATTAACACACAATACAACAAATATGCAAAATAGTACAATGATGCAATTAATCTAATAAAAAGAAAAACCTAATTAAAATACTAATCAAATTAACAAAAAATAACAACTCACTCCCCGGCGACGGCGCCAAAAACTTGATGCGCGTGATGTGTCGTTGCGGTTTAGCAGTTTTAATGCCTACTCAAGTTTTAAATTTATATTTAGCCGACTTATCAATAACACACACACTTAACGAGCAGTGTACCCGGTCAGTATGAAGATAATGGTAAGTAGAGTGTCGATCACTAAGAGTGGAACGTATAATCTTGTTAATCTAATCAGTATTTTAATATCCTAACGCAAGGGGGTTTCAGCCTGAGAGACTGGCACGGTTTTGTTTGCAAGTAAATAATAAAATAAACAATAGGCACGAATCAGCAAGTAGCACACACGTACACAGATAGATACTTGAGACAATAAGAGGGCTGTCCTTATGATTAAGTAGATTGTCACTTGTTTTATTGATAGCTTTATATGAAGTGTATGTAATTAACCCTTTCTCGTTGGTCCTATTCTTATCGGCGAGTAAACCCTTAATGATTACTTATGTCTAAAAGTTATTCCTAAGTGATCAATTTAGAAACAACCGTGGGAGCCACATTATGTCCCGCAGTCAAATGCCCGCAAGCCACTAATAAACACAGAGGTTATCAATGCACTAATAAGTAGTAACCAAAGACATCAACCTATAAACTTTAATTGATGGGAAAGCAAGTATTAAAGGGAGTGCAATCTTTCGTTGTCACATTACACAAGCCACCAATCCTGATGAATTAAAGTTTGCTAACACAATAAAACAAAACTACTTAATGAATTAAATACATGCAGCACCTTCTTACAGCTCTTGTATCTTCGATTTGGGTGTGTCTTGTGCTGCCTTCTTGACTGAATTCGTCCTCCTGTTCTGCTGTTCGAACTTCTGTTTTAGGGTTTCGGAACTCTCTTTCTCGTCTGGTCTACGGGGTATTTATAGTTTGTGTCTGAGGGAAGATGCGGCGCATCTATTAAGTAGATGCGGCGCATGTACTTAACTTCGCGTGGGGTCCAAGATTATAATATTCAGGAATATTCGTACACCGCCAGAAGATGCGGCGTAACTCCATGATTAGATGCGGCGCATGTCCTCTTGTATCTTGGATCGTATCTGGTGATATCTTGATAGAGATGCGGCGCATGTCATGAGTGAGATGCGGCGCATCTGGAGCAGATTAGTCTTGATCTTCTTCATTTCAGTAGACTCTTTACTTTATGCACGTTTTGCTCCATTATTAGTCCAAAATCGCCAAGTTTCACCAAATGCTTGTTTTTACCTGAGAATTACAAAAGTAAACGATTAAGTATCAATCCTCTTACATAATATAGTAAAACAAGTCAAATTAATAGGATAAATGATAGTAATAAAATGTACTTATTTGAGTTCATCAACTGTCATAAAAGTCGATATTTCATGCACTCCCCTAATGTTATTTCCAACATATGAGGATGTTTAAAAAGTAACTAAGGCAGCAGTAAGTGGATTAGACTTATTAATTTCAAATCTTGAAGTACCATAATATACAAACCAAGTACATGCACAATACCAAAACAAAGATAGAAAACTATCCACGTCTCACATCCATGAAGTGTCTTATTATGTCGGTAAAACTAGCCTATGTGTCCCTTAATGTACAGTGACATCAATGATTGATGAGACAAAACGTGGGTAGCTTCTCCTTATAAAATCCCACTCTCCTAATCATTTGCCATACCTACCTCTCACTCCCTCTATCTCTCACAGAACGCTTCGCAAAACCAGCCATGTATACTACAACTTAGAGATGCAAATCTAGTAAGAACTAAAAACCTTAGAAACATGCCTTAAGCACATTAATAGTCTACTGCCTCCTTATTCCATACAACCCATCGAACTACCCAAACTTTCTACCTCACCCATTCCACCTCTCCTACTCCATACCACTTGCATCTCACTCTTTCTCACTCGCCAACTATCCATAGAAGCGCGATAAGGGTAAGAACCCACCAAGCGCAAACGTGCCCTAGCCAACTACGAGGACTGTCTCGCTCTTGCTTCTCGGTCGACCCCACCGCGTTCCTCACCACCCTTTCAAAGTTGTAGTAAGTAACCATGCTCTCTTTTACTTTAAAACTGCATGAACTCATTCACACATGCATGCTTCCAAATCTTATTCGAACGTATATAGGATAAAATAAATTCTACAACCATTCTGTGGTTATATCCAAAGTAACACTCACCACTGTATCACAATTCACTTTCATTAAGCACACCATGCATGCACCATTTTGATTCTTACTAGCCCACGTTAGACTTTACAGCACACATGCATTCTTTTTAATTCGTTCGAACGAATATATGTTCCATAATTATTTTTCCACAAACAGTAAGCGCATGAGGTACTCAAGAGGTGATGAACCTCCACTAAGGAAAATTTAGAGATCATCATATAAGTTACATGCACGATAAGATGACCTTCATGCATCATTTTATGTTACACGCAAACATAAATTGTCACGTTATCCATAAAATTGGGAAAACACTATAGAATGCTAAGAAATGATTATACGCACACAAACAGTCTCAAGTAGCCTTCGAACTAATTTCATACCTCACAAAATAATTTAAAAACCTTGCCTCTCTTTACACGACCTATGACACGAAGTAACAAATTATAATTTCGTTTAGACACCTTGTAAAACTAAGTGGGTTACAACCCTTTAAACCGACCCAAATAAAATGCTAAACATTTTATGTCACATATTGAAAAACATTTAGAAAATGTTACGTATATAAACCGTCCCATGTCACCCAAAAAAAAAGACATCATAACTTAACAATAGATCTAGCAACTCCACCCTATTTTTACTCAAACAGTTAAACCACATAACTAACTATTATTTTCATAAAAATAGCATGTAGCAATACTCAAGTCATACCCTTTAGAAAGCAGTCAAATAGTCACAGAAACATGAAAGTTCTTTCATAAAAATATAACTTAAAAACTAATTTCGATAATGGACTAACTTAAAGCCCATTAAGCTTTGACGTTAGAACAGCCCACTAGGCCTAAGAAATATATTTTCAGAATCACAAAAATAATCCAATGACAGGCCCAAAACGATTTTACATGCCCTCGCCTTTAAAATATTAAATAGGCTTAAGTTAAATTCGTCAATTGGCCCATTGATATGAAAATAAGCTCTTTTTCAGAATAAGCCCTTAGAATAAGTTAAAATGAACTTAATAAGTTATAGAAATTTTCAAAATATCTTTCCCGTCATTTTTATGTAAAAAGGACTAAAAATGTAACGCGAGTTAACCGGAAGGACCAAAACTGCCAAACCGTGTAACCCATGGACTAAAGCTGCTAAAACAAATTATAAAGGACTTAAATTGACATACCCTTGGACTTCAAGTCTTATATGGACATATGGACAAGATTTGAACTATTATAGACTTTGGACTTAACCGAGGACTAACGACGTAACGCGATCGCAGTTAGACTAAAAAGTATAAAATCTGAAAAGGACAAGAACCTATTTAACTTTACTTGACATTCTTAGTTTATTTTCATTTTTGCACCCTTCACTTCATATGCATTTTACATTTTTAGTTATACATTATTTAAGGTTTCGATATTAGAAATGTTAGCAATTTTACTTGCATATTATTTCAGCATATTTCGGAAAAGTAATATTTTGGGTCATTCGAGATAGGAACCGAGATAATATTATAGATATTATATTTTTAACTTGAGGCATTTTAAGCATATCACACACTCACATCACCGATCAAATCGTTATACGATTTATCCCTTCCACATTCGTTATTAGTCGTAAGTTAGACTCTTAGACTTCGCTTATACTCAGGTCTTGTATTGAAGAAGTTTTCGTGATCGTTTACTTGGTCTTATAATTTCGTCTTGCCAGATACGCTCCAGGTGAGTCGTGGCCCCTACTTTTCACACTTGTTTTTAATAACTCTTTTGGGGGAGATACATGCTTTAAATGTTTTATATTACTTGAAAACTCTCATGAATTGCTCAAAACTATCAACTATGCTTTACCTATTTGAATTATACTTGAAGGAAAACATGCTCAATATATGTGCAAATTGTCTGTTTAGCTTAAACACGGAACTTGAAGCATAACATCTCTGAACTACTTGATGTAACATGATACTGAGGCTTACTGTATGCATTCATGTGACAAATGAATGAACTGTTACTTATTATAATATTTCTATATTCCACTGGAAATAATTGCCAAGATCAGAATACGTGTATTTTATGAACCTTTAGACCTATATTGCCTAAGCACACTTTATTGCCAAAAAGACCCTTTATCATGAGCCATTAATCACTGCGGTGAGCGCGAATATAGCAACAGCTTCGAAACCTGTTGGAGGACTGACAACCTATCCCACTAATACTGTGACGGAATGCTTAATCGCTAGTCGTATTAGTCGCGATGCGCTATATTTGAGAAAAATAGGAAGTGGCAAATCACCTATTACACGAGGGCATAAACTTTCGTCATTAATTTGGTGAACACTCCGTTTTACGGTACTCTGTTAACGTTTTGCGTGTCATGAGGCTTAGGGCAATATAACTTTATGAATATATGAATGTTTCATATATATCCTAGGATACAGCTGTATTTAGAAGACCACCACTTTACACTGATAGACTTCAGATTCTAGATTATCATTCCCACTATATAATATGATTGTAAATCTTGTACTTGAACTTTAACTGTTACCATATGTGACTTAAATAAGAATTCTGCAAGGCAACCCAAAATGCTTGGTATATCATTACATTTAAAGGCTGACTCAACATCCCATTTCGAGCATATAACAACGTAGCTCAACTTCATTTATAATATGAAACTTATGATTTTGAAGATCATACATTATTCACTTGTGGATTTTTATACAACGCAACTCTTTATTTATTTCATGAAGAACTATTATCAATATACACCTTTCAAAGAGAGATATTTTTATCAAACTCCACGAACTCACCAACCATTGTGTTGACATTTTAAGCATGTTTATCTCAGGTAATTAACGGAGCAGGACAAGACACGGAGCGGACATCTTTTACTCTGATAATTTAAATGGTGTAAAATCGAATATGTCATTCCTTTCAAATTTTCACATCTTTTTATGGGATTTTCAAATAAATTATTTCACTTTGTATCAAGGATATTATTTTGAATGACATATAACTTTCAAAACGCCCCTTCCGGGCCGTTTTCTGGAATTTTAACTTCGATCCTCACCGTAACACCCTAATTACTTTTCCGCTGCCACAAACCAAATTAGGGGGTGTTACAGAGTACTTAATGTCAAAATAAAAGAAACAACCTCAAGTGTCATAAACAAGTTTTAAAAGCTACCTACATATCTGAAAATTTGAACCTATTGCAATAATAACAGGTGTGATGAAATAAATAAAAGGAAAGAGATGAAGGACCTATTATGTCACATTTTGACCACAAGGTTTTAAAGAAAAGGGTTTATTTATTTGCACTTAGACCCCCCAGACGCAACTACTGGAACTTGTTTAATAGAAAGCTTGAAATTTAATTACATCAAACAAATGTAACCTTGGACCTTATACATGACCTCCCGGATGCAACCTTAGACCTTCTCGCGAGTTATGAACCCCGTGGATAAGATCTTAACCCTGTGGATACGCTTTTAACGCTTGTACGAACCCATTAGGTTTTGATTTTGATTTCGAACCCCAAATCACACCCACACCCCCAAGTTATATTTACTTAAAAGTTTATTAATTAAAACTTAAATAACAATTGCAGCTAGTTAGCTGAAAAGTTAAGGGACTGGAAGTGGATAAAAGAAAAAAGGTAAGAGACCAATAATGAATATTTAGGGTTGACCAGATCTGTTTTTGAGTTCGTTTCCATCTCCATCTGTTCATCATCAAAGCCGAATCAAATTAAAGTCAAAGTCAAAGAACGAGTGATTGATGTGAGTTATTGAGTCTTTGTCTTCTCAATATACACTTAATCATCTTACCCAAGTTTCTTTTCAACTAGTTAAGATAATTCTCTTAAACAACAGATCGATCCTTAGATAACAACTAGAATGGCGTCTACTTCATCTTCTTCCATTCAAAAGAGCTTCAAGTATGATGTTTTTTTGAGTTTTAAAGGTGGTGACACCCGTAACAATTTCGTTGGCCATCTTTATCAAGCTCTGAAGCAGAAAGGCATTGAGACATACAAGGACGATAAGAAAATCGAGCAAGGAAAACCCATCAAGGACCAACTCATGAAATCCATTGAGGACTCAAGGTTTTACATCATTGTTTTCTCCAAGACTTATGCATCTTCATCTTGGTGCCTAGATGAGCTTGTTGAGATTATGGGATGTAAGACGACCGAGCAGAATGTTTATCCTGTCTTTTTTGATGTGGAGCCCACTGAAGTCCGCAACCAAAGTGGGGCAGTTAAAGAAGCCTTTGCTAAATACGAAAATGAAGAGGCTATTAGGACATGGATAGAGGCTATGAAAGAAGCATCAAATCTGGCTGGGTGGGAGTTGAAGGCCACAGCTAACGGGTAATTAGATTTCATTCAATTTTTATCACGATAACTACATTTATATAAATGTTAATCCTTTTATGTTATAAATCCTAACTGTTTATGTGCGCTTTGAGCAAGCTAATAATATAATCTTTAATGGTACAGGGATGAATCTGAATTAATCAAAATAATTGTTGATGTTATTTTCGAAAAGAAATATTCCACTCTTTCGAATGCTGATGGAAAGTTAGTGGGTATGGAGACCCGAATCAGTGATGTTCTTTCATCTTTAAAGATTGGTACCGAAGATGTTCGAATGATCGGAATCAAGGGGATGGGAGGTGGGGGGAAGACAACTCTAGCAAGAGCTGTCTATGATCAAATTTCTAATCATTTCGAAGGAAAAAGCTTTGTTGAAAATGTAAGGGAAGTTTCAAAGCCGTCTTTGTGCGGTTTAAAGAAGCTTCAAAAGCGGATACTAAAAGATGTGTTAAATAAAAAAGACATCACTTTTAGTAGTGTTCATGACGGGAAAAACATGTTGAAAGACATGATGAGTCGTAGAAAGACACTTGTTGTTTTAGATGATGTGGATTGCATAGACCAGCTTTGGGCGTTAGCTGGCGAGCCTAACTGGTTTAAATCAGGAAGCAGAATTATCATTACCACAAGAGATGAGCAAGTGCTGTCAGCCCACTGGGTGAACTACGTTTATGATGTCAATCAGCTATCGTCTACGGAAGCGATTTGCCTTTTCAGTAGGTATGCATTTCAAACAGAGATTCCAACTCGAGGGTACGAAGAACTATCAGGACAAGTTGCACAATATGCTCATGGTCTTCCCTTAACGATAAAAGTTTTGGGTTCTTTTCTTTGTGGTCAAAGTGAACCTTACTGGGTAGATGCTATAGAAAGACTAAAAAAAATTCCATTAAAGGCAACTATGGAAAGATTGGAAATAAGCTTTGATGGTCTAGAGGAGGATTACAAGGAAATATTTTTAGATGTTGCATGCATACTAAAAGATTGGGAAAAAGAAGATGCAATTAGAGTGCTTGAAAGCTGTGGATTTCATGCTGAAGTTGGTTTAAGAGTTCTTGAGCAGAAATCTCTTATAACTATTTCTAAAAAAAAATATGTTACTGGATGGGAAGGTGTTGTATTGGGGATGCATGATCATTTACAAGAAATGGGTAGGAATATTGTTCGTCGGTGCAATGAACCTCAAAGACATAGCCGATTGTGGGTCAAGGAGGAAATTGAGGACATATTGACTAATGACCTGGTAAGAATTAAATCATACAGTAATAAAACTGAGAGTTCACTACATTTTTTATCCTTGTGGTTTACTGAATATTTCGTTTTTGGTCCAAGAGTTTAAAAAGTCAGATTTTGGTCTAAAATTTGACAAAATAAAAGCTGGTCAATAATATCTTTTTAAAATATTATATTACACAAAATAAAAGTTAGTGTCAATTTTCGTAAGCTCTTAATTTAAGCCCACATATAAGGTTAAACAAACACCCTCTTCCTCGTTGTTTGTCTGTCTAAAAGTTTCTCTCCAAATTCACTCTCTCTCTAATAATCATTCAAAAATTCACTCTCAATTTGATCATGTTTTCAGTGATTTTGGGCGTTTTGAAATTTAGGGTTCCCACAAAAATTAATGGGTTTTATTTTTTCGATTTCAGGGTACCCAAGCAACAAAATGTCTATACTTTTATTCATGGGGTATCAATTATGAAAATGCAATAAAAGGTCTAGCAAAAATGAAGGATCTTAGATTTATTCACATAGAATTCTTAGATGATTATCTTGAGTGCGATATTGCTCAATTTGATAAAGTTAGCGAATACCTTCCAAATTCTTTACGATTTATGAGATGGGACGGTTTTCCTTTTTCGAGTTTACCAAATACATTTCATGGAAAAAATCTTGTTGAACTTGACATACATGGCAGCAATATTGTTCAACTTTGGGAAGACGGAAAAGAAAAGGTAGAATTAATTTGTTGTTTTTCATGATTCATTATGATCCTATATATCTATTGGTTTGTCATTGCACCAATATTAATTGTTTTTTCTACTTATGTTAGGTTCTTCCTAAGCTCAGGTTCCTCAAATTCGGGGGTTCAAGTTTGAGGACCTTTGACTTTAAGGTGGCCCCAAATCTTGAGCAGTTGACTATTGACGAATGTGATTTTGAAGAGCTTCATATGCCTGTTGAAAGTGTAAAGCTTGAATATCTCGATCTCAGTCATTTAAAGTTGAAGAGCCTTCGCCTCAGGAATACTCCAAGCCTTAAGAAGCTAATACTCAAAGGCTGTAATGATTTGGTAGAACTTCAAATGCCTGCTGAAATTTTGAAGCTCGAACATCTTGACCTCACTGATTCAATGTTGACAAACCTTCACCTCGGGAGTACTCCGAATCTTGAGATTCTAGTACTCAGAGGCTGTCATGATTTGGTAGAACTTCGAATGCAAAGTTCAAAGCTCGAAGAGGTCAACATCAGTCATTCAAAGTTGAAGACCCTTTACCTCGGGAGTACTCCGAATCTTAAGAGGCTTACACTGGAAGAGAGTGATGATTTGGTAGAACTTCAAATGCCTGCTGAAAGTCCAAAGCTCGAAGAGGTCAACATCAGTCATTCAAAGTTGAAGACCCTTTACCTCGGGAGTACTCCGAATCTTAAGAGGCTTACACTGGAAGAGAGTGATGATTTGGTAGAATTTCAAATGCCCGTTGAAAGTCTAAAGCTCGAAGAGCTCAACCTTAGTCATTCAAAGTTGAGGACCCTTGACCTTGGGCTCACTCCAAATCTCAAACGGTTAAATCTTGAAAACTGTTATGATTTGGTAGAAACTAAGGCTCCCGTTGGATGTCTGAGAAATCTTGCCTTCTTAGACTTAAGTGGTTGTGGGAGTTTTAAGTCTTTTTTGTTTGACAAACAGCTTGATTCACATGATGTTGGTTCTTTATCTGAGTTACATCTGTTTGCAGAGCCCACAAATGTTTGCTCATTGCACTCCGACAATAAATTTCCAAAGTTAAAGTTTTCATGTTATTATAAAGAAGATCCAGCTTCATCGTTCGGAAATCTTGAAATGCTTATTTCGATGGGTCTATGTGCTTGTACAAACCTTGAGAAATTTTCAAGAAGTATTTGTAGTTTACGAAGTTTAAGAAAGCTTACACTTGAAGGCAGTATTCCAGAGGTACCCCGGGACCTTGACCAGTTAGAATGTCTAGAGGAGCTAATTTTTTCATCTACAAATATCAGAAATCTTCGAGATAGCATTTGTAAGTTGAAACATCTCAAATCTCTCGAACTTAAATCATGTTTGCATATTGAGAAGTTACTAGATGATCTTGGCCGAATAAAATCTTTAGAGACGCTAATCATAACGGATTGTAACCATTTACGAGATATTCCAAACAGCATTTGTAAGATGAAATGTATAAACAGTTTTGATCTCCGCGGTTGTATTCGAGTTGTTGAACTGCCCGAGGATATTGGATGCTTAGAAGGTTTGAAAGAGTTAAACATAGAAGGTACAGGCATAACCCGTCTTCCAGATAGCCTTTGTAAGTTGAAACATCTCAAATCTTTTAAAATCAAATCTTGTTGGCATCTTGAGAAATTACCGGAGGATCTTGGCCGATTACAGTGTTTAGAGGAACTAGACCTAACAGAGTGTATAGTTTTACGAGATATTCCAAACAGCATCTGTCAGATGAAAAGTCTGAAATACTTCCATCTCCCCTACTGTTTTCTAGTTGAAAAGCTGCCTGAGGAAATTGGAAGTTTAATACAGTTAGAAGAGCTAAATATAGAAGGTACGGGCATAAGTCATCTTCCACATAGCATTTTTCAGCTGGAAGGTCTGCGTATCGTTGGGTTTACATGGCAGCTTCAGTCGTATGGTTTTACATCCATGATACAAACATCGACATATGTATCCTTCAGCTACATAGAGAAGTGAACAAAACCAAGAGTCTTCTTTTATCATGCTTCAGCCAATACTTTCAGAAGCCAAGTCACAAATAAGTATTATAAATTTATAACAGGTACTTTCTCTGGTTTATGTTCACTTCATTTCCAATTTTAAATTAATACATGTGTTGCTATCCATCCTAATGTTTGATTAACTTCCTTCAGCGCGGAGTTTCCATGACTGGGAAGCAATGAGCACACAAAGGTGATTAAGTTACGAACATCTGTTAAGAAATTAATTTGGTTGTATAAATTCATATAACTCAGTTTTGTCCAATTACTTTAACCAGAATACTTTTAATTCATTTGTGAACCAATGAGGTGGTTTTGTCTTGTTTGACTTTTTATTTTTCGTTTATCTTCATGTAAGAATAACTAGAAGGGTACCCGCGCGTTGTGGCGGCGGGTACCCTGTGACTAAGTCCCGGTACCAACAAAATAACAATGACGAGTTGATTAACCGGAGAAAAACAAGAAGAAAATGATCCCGGTCCGGCCCGGTTCACCCGTTTTTACCGGTTCCGACCGGTCCTCTCTGGTTCGTTTTCGGACGATTTTTATTGGCTAGCCAAACCATTCCCCGTTGGTCCGGTCCAGTTTCAAAACCATATGTACCATCAACTTGTTTGCATATAAATTGCATGAAGTTTTGTGTGTTTTATTAGTTCGTACAATATGTATAATAACATGTATTGGCTAGCCGAACCAGGGGTGCTTTTTGCTTACTAGATTTTGCACATCTTAACACTTCTTTGTTTGTTTTATCATGCCCTCATCACGCAGGCCTTGAAATTAAAGTACAAGGAGGTGGGATTGATGACTCAAGTCTTCAATACAAGATGTTTACAGTTAAAACAAGGTATAATTATTAACTTTAAAAGTGAAGTAACTGGTTTTTATAAGCAGTTTGAATTTTTGATGTTAGAAAAGTTAACTCATGATGTTCAGATAACACAGTTGACTTCTTCAGAAAGTCAACTGTGTTCATGATTGGATTTTTCATGATGTTGGAGATAATCATGTTATAATCATATTCGGTAAAGTTTTATAAGTAATTTAATATCATACACATGTTTTAATTTGCATAAATATCTTATACATTGGGACAAAATGGTGAACCATTAAAATATTTGACTTTTGAGTCAAACTTTTTACTCTCATCAACTTCACTCAGTTTTTTTTCATATCCATGTCAATGGAAGAACATATATTATAGTGTTTATAGTATTGATAGAAGCTACTAAACATGTTTCAGGAATAAGACGTTATCATCTGATAAAGTTCAAAGTCTTCTTTTGCGGTAGATTTGAAGGATGGTTTGTTATCAATAGGATATATCAGCAAGAAGTTGAAAATAAGATTGTTTTTTGTTTCATTTGAATAACACTACTTTAAATCATACAGAATCTGAAGTCAGTTTACACAGTTTACTTGTTCAGTAAGTCAAACTGTGTACTGTGTGGTTAATGATTATATTGGTGAATGTCATAGCTAAATCCAGGAAGGTTTTTACAAGTAATGTAATATCTCAATCAAGTTTTGTTTGCATAAATATATTTAACATTTGGATGAAATCATTAAGCATTAAAATATATGACTTTTGAGTCGATTACTCATTCTTATTGACTTTCATCTAATATAAGCAGATTCAGAAGTTAACATGCTTATTTTTCAATATATTCAAGGATTCTTGTCATCAGTAAGAGAACTGTATCAGCATCAATGTAAAACGGCTATTATTTTCGACATTACATCGAGCAAAGCCCCCAACCTTGTACAAACCATTTAGCAAACATGGGTTAGTTCTTGTACATCAAAGAATATGTCTTGATTGTAAGCTTCAAAACTCGATTGAAAATTATCTTTAATTTTTAATACATTGGTAAATATTAAACAGGTTACAAGATGAAACTAGTTAATTAATCTTGCCCAAAACCAAAATCTAGAAAACAGTGGAAATATGCGTGTTCGAGGAAACACAATCAGATCATTAAGTGCCCCAAGCTCCTCGTGCCAACATAACCTAGCCAACACTCGAATTCTACGTGCACTTTCGAGCATTAATCAAGATCAGATCATCAAGCACCAATTTTTGCACTCAAATTATTATGTTGCTGCTAAGTTTTCAAAACTGGAACTCGATCGCATACTATACTCAGCAACAAGCTTTGCAAACGAAGACGATTTATCTTCCAGCAACTTTGTTGGAGAATCATATTCCTCAATCAAACCTATACAGAACAAAATTTTCTTAGATCAAGACTTTAATGGAAACATACTCAAGAGCTGACAAAGTTGCTTAACTTACCTTGTTCTAGAACCAGAACCATGTCACTATCAAGCACAGATGTGATCCGATGTGCAATCATTATAACAGTAGAGTTATTAAAGTGTCGGTTGAGTGTTTGTTGAATCATTCCATCAGTTGCAGTATCGACTGATGCAGTAGCTTCGTCAAGTACCAGGACTTTGCTTTTTTTGAGTAGCACCCGCCCTAGACACACAAGTTGCCTTTGACCCATGCTACCCATGCTCCAGTTTTCTCCATTCTCGGTAACTATTTGTGTAAAATGAAAACTAATAAGACACTGTAATATAAGATGAAAATGCTTAAATATAAAGACTATGAACAAGATCGACCTGGTGAGTCGAGTTTCCCTTCCTTGCTCCTCACTTCATCTCCAAGTTGACACTTATCGAGTGCCTAAAGTAATAACAATTATTGTTAGATTATGGGAGCGTTATATCTGCTTAATGCGTTTTTAATATAGAAGATAAGAAGTTTAATTTGAACGGGTTTGGGATATTTGATTGTTTAAAAGTTAAAGAAAACATATTGAAGTTGCTTATTTTAAAAAGCATTAACCAAACAAGCAATTATATTAAGCAAGCAACCCCAAACACTCCATATAATACAATATGATGTTTGACAGCATAGAAATCATTATTATGTAATTTAGCTACCTCCCAAATCTTATCGTCTGTATACTCTTCAAGGGGATCTAAGTTGCTACGGATTGTTCCTTCAAACATGGTTGGATCTTGAGGAATTATGCTCAATCTTGAACGAAGATCATGAAGTCCGATTGTGGATATATTAACTCCATCTATCAGAATCTGTCCAGCTGCAGGCTCCACAAGGCGGAAGAGTGTCTGTATCAGAGTTGACTTCCCGCTACCGGTTCTTCCTACAATCCCGGTTTTCTTTCCACCACTGAAAGTGCACGTTAGACCTCGTAACACAAGTGGCATATGTGGTGCGTACCGAACCTTTTCAAAAGAACTCACCAGATTCAATAATAGTGTTTACTTGACTCGTACAGTGTCATTATTGAAGAAAATAGTATGATTTAAGTACCTGAACATGACGTATATCGACTCCACCCTGTAACGGCCACTGATCATCGGGCCTATTTGATTCTATAACAAGTGGAGGTTCACTCGGAATAGAAGAATACTGAAATATTCTTTCCACGGAAATTATTTTGTTTTCAAGATTGGTTAAAGTCCACACAACCCATCCTTGTAAAGTGTTTAAAGTAAGTCCATATGTAACAGCCAAGCCCGCAATACTGTTGGTTTCTGTGTGTGTTTTAGTGCTCCCAGTAACAGGGTAAAGATAATCAATCAAGGGTACCGGATATTCACTTGAAGTCGTGGTATCACTTTCCAATAGAAACTATTCGACCCTATGCCTGGGTTGCACGAATATCTCTATGGGATAAAACCAAGTGATGTTCTTGTTCTAAGCACAGATCAAGAACCGATTGTATTTAGTGTTTAGGGTTTTGTGTCGTGTCTATCATGCCATGTGATGATCTCTATTTATAATAGAGTTTACTCAAAACCCTAGCCCATGGAATTATGTATAATTAATGACCCATTAATTATCCATAATAGTTTCCATAAAAGTAGGAGTCGGTGGTTATAACCATCAGCAGAGTCTGATGCCTAATCAGCAGAGTTCATCAGTTCAACAGCAGAGTTATTGTACCATCAGCAAGAACAATAACACTATCAGCAGAATTGATACACTATCAGCAGAGTTGTTCTGCATCAGTAGCAATAAAGCTATCAGCAGAAACAGATAATGCTATCAGCAGGAATGACAATGCTATCGGCAGGAACAGATAATGCTATCAGCAGAATCAACTGCATCAGCAGCATTGTCATTTATACTTAGCAGTACCTTGACTAAGCTAACAGTACCTTGATCAAACTAACAGTACCTTGGACAAGCAGTACTTTGAACAAGCAGTACTTTGACCAAGCAGTACTTTGAACAAGCAGTACTTTGACATAACCACTATTGAGTCAGGGTGTTCATTGACCTGATGGGTGTATACTCCATACCTCCAAGCCCATTACCAAGTGTAAACTTATCCCTCAAGTGTACTAAATTTTCCAACAAATACTAGGATCAATAGTTCCCTCCGGGATAGATATCAAGAAAATTAAAAACACAACAAAAGTAAAAGATGACAGCATATCCAACCGTATGCCTAACCATTCCATAGCAGCAGCAGCATGAAACTTTGGTCTAGCAAAATCGTCATTTAGTTTCAGATTCGTGTCTTGAAATCTGCTTTGTTGATCAAAGCTTCTAATGGTGGTAGATCCCGATATTGTTTCAGAAAAATTCTGTATCACAGGACCTTTACATACTCCAACTAAACGTGCCATTTCTCTTGCTGATGGCAAGTAATATTGTTGTAACCAAATGCACATTCCCGCAACAGGAATGAACACTATGATCACTTGCCAAGCACATTGTGACATAACTGCAATGATTCCAAGAAGCTGAATGATGGCAAATACGAATGATCCGACTTGGTAAGGAATTTGCATGTCGACTGCACTTTGATCTGTAGATGCCTATAAATTAAAAGATGCTAAGTCAAAAACAACAGCTTAAAACAAATTAACATTGTCAAATCGATCTTATGATTACCTTAACCGATAATAAGGTAGTTACTTGAATTAGAAATCAAATCAAAGATGGTTATGTTATTACGCATGCATACTATTTCTTATCACATTTAAGCATGAATTATTTATAGAAAATATCAGGTTGGGACAAAAAGTGTTTCGACCATTTCAACCAGAATAAAAATGACCTGTTTTGACCCATTAGCCAATGTGTTTGACCTGCTCATTTTGCTACATCTAGATTCTAGAAAAATAAGTATGAATAAGAATAGAAGGTGGTTCCTTACTCTATTTAGTATTCGTCCACTTGGAGTAGAGTCAAAGAAAGACATGGGCGACCGGAAAATAGACAAGTGCATCTTGTGGAATAGAATAGTAGCAGCTTTATATGCAACAGTTGCAAGAAGCAAGCCTCTTGCAAGTATGCATACTGCACTTCCAGCTGCTAAAGCTACATAAACAATGATTAGTGTTGAGCCTTCGACAGGAGCTGGATCACTAGCTGATACTGGAGAAGCCCAAGCCATCCAATAATTGCTTCCAATTTGAAGTACTTGGAAGACGACTTGTGCCAATACTATGAGTGGTGCAAGTGCCCCTCCGTAAGCGGTTGTTATGTATTTCCAGTAGACTGCGAAACCTACTCTTTCCTTTTCTCTCTTTTTTTTAACAAGTTGTGCTTTTGAACCCGAGATATCATCTGTTTTATCATTCTGAGTGTTGGTTGTGTTCTTTGTGGAACTATCTGATTGTGCTTGATCACCGGTTGTTCCTATGGAATCAATGGATGATAAAGCTTCTTTGTGTGCACCTACAAGTTCCATAAAGTCGCTTCCTGAATCTAGAATGTCATTGTATTTTCCTGCTTGTGTGATTCTTCCATCTCTCAAAACCTGATTATAAAGGTGTTACATCAGTGAGACATGTGTTCATATGTACAAGATAAATGGACATGTATTTAGGACATAATTTTAGTATGAAACAACGGGATTAGAAATTTCAGTCCTTTAGACATTTTCTTTCAATTTAGGATTTATAGGAAATTATGAAATGCAATACCTTTATGTGCTGATATGTACAAACTAAATGAAAATCAAAGACTCACCAGAATAAGATCTGCAGCAGGTAAGAACTCGACTTGATGTGTGATGTAAATGACAGTCTTCGAGTCCAAAAATTGCAACATACACTCCTGTCATTGAAGAAAAAAACACATGAACATTCAAATAACGTGACAGAATTTTTAAATACACACTAAAAGGATTATCAAAAAACGCTTACTTTGAAAAGATGACTTCCTGTATGAGCATCAACAGCACTAAACGGATCATCAAAAAGATAAATATCAGCATCTTGATAAAGAGCCCGAGCAATCTGTATCCTCTGCTTCTGACCACCACTCAAATTAATCCCACGCTCACCAATAACCGTTTGATCACCAAACGAAAGAACTTCAAGATCTTTCTTCAACGAGCATGCTTCTAAAACCTTCTCATACCTCTCTCGATCCATCTCCCGACCAAACAAGATATTATCTTCAATCTTCCCACTTTGTATCCATGGTGATTGAGCTACATACGCCTTTGTACCTTCTACTTTCACACTTCCCGACACCTTAGACACCTCACCTAATATACACGACAATAAACTTGACTTCCCTGACCCAACGGTCCCACAAACAGCAACACGCATACCATGATTCACTCTAATGTTTATATCTTTGAGTGTCGGGTTAGAAGACACACTACTATCCCACGCGAAATTCCCATTTATAATTTCAATAGCCGTTTCAGAACTACCTTGTGGAGCCTTATTGATAGCATTAGAATCTATGTCGTCCAGGCGAAGGAAGGTGGCAATGCGATCAAGTGAGACTTTTGCTTGGAAAAACACTGAAATCGAGTCTGGAAGATTGTAAATCGGCTCTTGAAGTATTTTAAAAGTTGCGAGTGCAGAAAGAACTTTCCCTGATTCGAGCGGGATACCAGCAAACAAACATGTAGCGAAAGTGGCCACCGCCACAATAATTGGTGCACCCCAGAAAATAAATGAAGTCATGGACAGAGTGTACATATACTTCTTTAGTGCCCCTTCTTCTTCGTCACGAAGTTTGATGATTTTTGACAGAAACTTCATTTCCCAACCTTGAAGTTTTAAAATCCTCATGTTTCTTAAGATTTCGGATGTTGATTTCATCCGTTTATCTTTCGATTTCATCAAATCATCTTGAAGTTTTTCTTGTATGTTTCCTAGTGGATAATTAGCCAACAATACAAGGACTGTAGCGATAAATGAAGATATGACGGCTAGTCCTAAGGTCTTATATAAAAGTAGTAATGCGATACCTAGTTGCACAAACACTAACCAAAAATCGTGCATATACCAAGCGTAGTCACCTATTCTTTCTGCATCAACAGCCATGAAGTTGATGATTTCACCACTAGAGTTCCCTTGCTTTGACTGACCAGAAATGGTCAAACCCTTTACACTATGTTCTCAAGTATGATTTTAGAGGGAAATGGAAGTAAATGAAATGGAAGTAAAGAAAATAATGGGACGACTCACTTTCCTTCACTTTCATCCCATATATGGGATGAAAGTTGTGACACAAAAAAACAAAGGTTGGCCCTCCCTTTTACTTTCATTTACTTCTGACCAAAAACTAGAGAACATGACTTTTTTTTGTTTACTTCCACTTACTTCCATTCAAAAACCGGAGAACATAGTCAAACCCGTTAGGTAAATCATGGCAACAATAGCAGAACGGGCTCTAATTCCAGCTTGTTGCAGCTTAAAGTACCAATGTCGTTGTGTGAAACACCCTATAATCTTTGACACGAAAAATGCAGCCACTAAAACAAAACCTTGGTATTCATAAGCTCGGATACCATTCAGGTATTGAACAAATGAGTCTATGAGGTAAGGACCGACAAAACTAGCCAACGAAGATACTAAACCTAACAAACCCGTGATCACAACATCCTTCCACACGATATAGAATAGCGCTTTTGTGAGACCAAATGTTGTAATTTGAGTACTCCCATTGCTTAAAGACTCTACTTTATTTAACAAAACAGGAAACACTTTTCTCACACTATCAATATCTGAGAGCTGAGGGATGTCCTCAAGATCTAATGGCTTTTTATTACCTTCTGCAATAACCGAATTCATCCAATAAAATGTTAACAAGCTATAATAACTTGCTTTTTCATAAGTTGATGAAATTTCACCCTTATTACTAACAGAACCCGAATTCAATAGTGGTTCCTTAAGATTACCATCTTGACCTTCTTCCTCACTTTTATACGACAACCCCACGAAAAAAAGAAACAACCCCATGAAACTAGACACAGAATCAGACACAAAGAACATCGAAATTGAACTACTTGTTTTTTTATAGTAAACATAGTCTACCACAAGTGAATAACAAGAAACCGTAAAGAAACACACCCACCAAAACCTTAAAACAAACGGATACTTCCTAGATTCTGTCGACGAATTCGAAACAATTGTATGCAAATAAACACAAACAAATAACCAAACAAGTGTTCCTAGACCACCATGCAAGAGTGTCACAATCTTCTCATCATTCCAACCATTTTTATACCAATAAAAACTATTCCAAAAACACAAAGCAAGATTAAAAACTGAAAGAGTCACACAACAAAACAAAGCTTGTTTGTAATACAAACAGCCAAAGCTTTGTTTCGAAACATCGTTTCGATCAATCCTTAATCTTTTAACAACCAATGAGACTAATATAAATATCAAAAACAAGAACTGGATCAAAGAAACACACCCATGTAAGAAAACTGGATTTAGCAAAGGGTTTATTGTAGAATTATGAAACATACCAAAGCTTGGAACATTAAGGATGTCACTCATCATTTTTTGTTTGATCAAATGAAATGAGTGATGATGTTCTTGATGTCACCACTTCACTTATCTATTTTTAGTTTATGAAGCACGAGTGGTGAATGAGGTTTTTGAGGTTTATGTGTTGTGTTTATATAGTGGTTTTTTGAGAAGGTCATTAGAAACTTCTTTTGTACGAGTAATTATTTCGAAATAATAGCGTCATATTTCAAACACTATCTATTATAAAAAAATAGTTTGTTAGAGTTATAGTTTAAGTATGACTTGATGACCAAATGATTATAAGTGATAACGATTAAAATTGAGTTAACTTTTATAGTATAAAAAAATAATAATAATAAAAATAATAATAATAATAATAATAATAATAATAATTTGAGTTAGCATGGCCATATTAATTTACTGATTGGATAAAATATTTTTGCGATAAATATATAATACTGTAATTCTTTTCAATAAGGCCAAACATCTCTACATGGATACCAACAAAAACATCTTTATATGCCAGATATTTGTTTAACTCTTTCCTGATTTGCATCTTTATTTCTTAGTTTTTTTACATTTATTTTCGGTTAAGTGTATACTCTCTACATTCAATATTAACTCTCACACTTCTATTTTAAGTTATCCTAAGTTAACTTTTACTACTAAAATGCATAATTGAAAAATATCAATTATACTAAAAATACTTCTAATAAAAAATTTGGTCAAATTTGTTTTAGTATATGTACTAGAAGTATTGATGAAACAAAAGAAAATCATGCATATACTTATGCTATGTTTGACGAAAATAACGGTAACAAAAAGCATTAGTAGTTAGCTGTAGCAGAAAGCAGTAACAAGAACAATACCTATTTGTTTTGATAAAGAGTTAGGTAATAGTTTTATAGTTATAATTAGTGAGTGAAAACGCTAGTTGCTCGTAAATGCTATTTGAAGTAGCATTTTGATTTGGAGCATTTAGAAAAATTAAGAACGCTAGTTGCTTGTTTTCTACAAACATTTTATGTCAAACGCTAACGTTAGTTGTTAGTTGCTTCAAAACAATCCTAAATGCTTCGCTACCAAAGATACCCTTAGTCCTTAGATGTCATCTGTGTACATAGTTCATGTATTTTATAAACAACATGCTATATGTTTTTCAGTAAATATAGTTTACTCGTTATATAAGAAGTTGATATGCTTAATAGCTAGTGCATCAAAACATAATGCTCAAGGACATATTTTTACAAAGAAAGCTAACGTGGATATATTATAGTCATTTATTATTTTAACTAAAAAAGCTAACGTGGATATATTCAAGGACAATTTCGTTGTGTGGGATCTCTATTGGGGAATTAAATTTTTTTGTTTTCTGAAAGATTCTTTTAGTAAATTTTTCTGTATAAAGATTAGGGCCGTAAACGAACCGGACGAACACGAACGGAGCCTTGTTCATGTTCGTTCATTTAATTTTAACCGGACAAATAAACGAACACGAACACTTAAACGGACGAATTTTCTTGTTCATGTTCGTTTATTAAGAAAATGACTTGTTCATGTTCATTTATGTTCGTTTATTAAGACACTAAACGAACGCTAAACGGACATAAACGATCGAACATAAATGAACATAGACAAAAAAACATAATCTTTATTAAATTGTGCATCTAATATTATTTTATAAGTGTTGTTTTGTTTAAACAAACTAATTTTAAAATTATACAATTAAAAGATATGATATACGAACATAAATAAATAAATGAACATAAACGAACGTTAACGAACGCATAATCGGACGTTCACGAACATAAATAAACGGACGTGACTTTTGTTCATGTTCGTTCATTTAACTAAACGATCGTAAAATATTGTTCATGTTCGTTCATTTAATAAATAAACGAACATAAACGAAGTTTTTACCGAACGGTTCATGAAATGTTCACTGAACGTTCAGTTCGTTTACAGCCCTAATAAAGATAATAACTATAAAGTATACAACCGTCTCTATATTTTTGGAGTTACTAGCTTATTGATTGGTATGATCACCTTGTGGATTTATCGATTTACTAAAGTATATTCTAAAATGCAAACATATGGATATGATTAATAATTTTATGATCACTGGATCTTCATATGTATTTTTTTTCACCAAGTCCACACTAGAAATAAACTTTATACATTAAAAGAAAATAAAATAAAAATAAAAGGTTTTGTTGATGGTAAGATGTAATTAATAAACATAAAGTTTATTTTTAAATCAAAAAACACATTCAATGAATATTAGTTAAAATCTAAAATGGATTAAACAAAAGATTGATATTAATTAATTAACTAACATGAATCGTTCATATATAAAAAGCTAATCATGTACCCAGTTAGCTATATTAGCAATACCTTCTAAAAAAACTAAAATGAATAATTTGGATTCCTAGATTGTTATAACTTATAACAAATTACATTCACTTTACTAGCAACAATTTTACCAAATTATCTTTTTTTACTGACCAACTCACACACATAAAATCGTATATAGTTGATCAATTTAATTTGCATATCGGCCACACTTTGATCAACTTCCAGTTTGTTGCCAAACAAGTCACTTAAGCCACTTAGGTCGCTAATGTTACTAACTAGAAACTTGGTCACTTGGTTAGTTGACTACCACGGATTTGAATAACTCGTCACCGAAGTTTAAGTAATTTTTCATACAATAAATTTTCACTTTGTGAATGTAGCCGCCGCTACAAGGATAAACAAAACTGACGACGAAGGTATTGGAGAGGACACGATGTCTTCGTCAAAAGCCGCAAAACGACAGAATTACTCGATGATTAGATCATTTTGTATACTCGATCGATGATTAGCTTCAAATTCGATTGCTCCCATTGTATACTCGTATCGTTATCAAAGTAGTGAGTGGTGAACGACTCCGGTTAGGCTGTGATGGAAGTGGCAATAATGAAAAAGATATTGGCTAGACAAGGATAAAGTCATAAAGATTATGATAAAAAGAGGAAATAGTTACGTGCATATGTTAGTTAAGTGTATAATATATCTATCGTATTCAATGATTTTGTAGTTGTGGTTGCCTCTATAAACTATATCACATGCAACAAAAGTAAAGTATAATAATCAGGCAAAGTTCTTTTCGTGGTATTGAACTTTCTTTTATCAAAGCTACTTTAATGTTTACAAAATCATTTTCAAAAATACATAAAATTGTAATAATTCGTCGCACATTGATAGGAATTGAGATATTTGAGCCTCTTATAAGCTTGAGGTTGACCTATGATTATTCTTCTACCATAGTTTTTAATTGAAACCAAAAAGATATCCACAATGTTAATTTTTTCGGCTTGTAGAGGCATCACAAATGGTATTAGACCCGTAGCCTCTTGGGGCGTGATCAATGGGTCCGATAGCTCATGCATCTCATGGGATGACTCGTGGTTATACATGCTTAAGACATCAGGAATTTAAGTGCGCGAGTTAAAATATTTGAGCCTTTTGTAAGTTTGAGATTGTGATATATTAGTATCCTTCTATTATGATTTATAATAACCCAAACGATTGAGATTCTCTAAAGTTCAAATTGAATATGATAGTTCATGTTGATGTTTTATGAGAAGGAAAAATGTGAGTCCTCTTAATGTGTCACTTTTATTTTAAGGGTTTTGGTCGTAAAATAGCAACGTATTTTTTCAAATGTAGCGAGTTAGTACGTGTACTATTTTTTGTTCCACTTAATGTAACATACTTTCATGTTTTGTTCCAATCTAGTACGTGATGATGACGTGACATGCCTGAAAGTTTGACACGTGTCACCATTTATAACGTGACACGTCATCATCACGTACTAGATTGGAACAAAACATGAATGTACGTTACATTAAGTGGAACAAAAAATAGTACACGTAATAACTCGATACATTTGAAAAAGTACGTTGCTATTGTACGACCAAAACCTTTATTTTAATTAAATTCAAAATCTCACTTCAAATAATACTAACATAACGTACCATGTTCAACTTGAACTTGAGAGAATCTATACCCTTACTCAAAAAGGTGCCTGAGTAGTTTATTGTTTCGACTCTTAAAAGTAGTCGCATAAACTAAAAATCCCAATAATCAGGAAAATGACCATTTCTACAGGGACGGACCTACATGGGTGTTGGGTGTGGCACGGGCTACACCCGATTTAGGTCATGTAGTGCAAAAAAATTTAAAAAATTATCATTTTTCTGGTATGTGCAACCCCCAAATTTTTATATGCTACTTTCATTTCTTACAATGTAACTTTAGTTAGCCGAATAATTCTTTGTGCAACACCCTCTTTAAAATCCTGGATCCGTCCTTATTTCTAGATCGTCATATTTCCTATATTCGAATCATTATAAGTATTAAAAAATAATTAATTCATAGGGATTCATATATTTCTATTTCAAATATTTATTAAACCTTTTATGCGAAAGAAAAAAGCACCACGGCGTGACATAAACAAAACAAAAATACACGACTTTTCATATCATGGTCCATGAAAATATGGTCCTTTCAAAACACTTTGTATTATTTTAAAAAGGAATATACGATTTAACTCGAAAGATACATAATTTTTGTAGTATTTTTTCTTAGGCTTCTCAAAATTCCTCATGTAGTATCTTTTAAGTATATTCTTGATGATTTTGCATCCTATCATGCATAAAAATCATTTTATGTAAAGTGCTTTATGTGATTACTTTGGCAATCATAGGCTCACTCAACACTCTATAATATATAAATCACTACTAAAAACGCATGCCCTCAAAAACAAGAAAATAAATAACAACATAAGAGAATTTTGTGGAACACAAGTACTTGCATCTTTTTATTAGTGGGTTATTGAGAGATATTGCTAATTAAGGCAAAGTCAGGTTGTTGAATGATAATTAAGAAACTATGCTTGTTAAGCATGAGAGGATCTATAAAGACGGGATCTAACATTATCTTAGGAAAATCATGATATTATTTTATAGTATTGAATGACATAATGAAAGAAAATTGATGAAAATATATGTGACATGAAACAAAGTTAGAAAGATAAGTAACATAATATTACTAAAAATATTATTTAACATTGGAGCGCATTGCTCTAGTGGTATCACTTTATATATTACACTTTGTTGATCGACTAATGAAACTTAATGCTTTAAAAATACATGTCGTGAACTGCACTTTCAACTTTTAACTGAAGATCAATCTATTTTTTGGGTAAATGGGTTATACCCGATGAATCTATTAATAGAAAATGAGATTAAGTACATGTGGGGAGTGGTCATGAGCCACTCCGAAAACTACGTGCTTTGAACATCCTCAAAGACACGACAACCAACTAATTATAAGACAATAATCGAGAAATCAACATAAATTAAGCTTCTAATTAGACACCATAAGAAAGCAACGAAACTCAATCATATTAGAGGATAAATTAGGCCCAAGTCTGACTGTGAGTTTACAATCCATTAAGGTTATGGTTATACTAATGGTCACACGTTCGAAGTTGGTAAGAAACTAAGAATACACCATATGGCCTAATTTATCCTCTAATACAATCGACACTATAAATGAGTGACGATTGTTTACTTTCTACTTTCTTCATTTTGTTCCATAAATTGTTTACTTTAATACATTGCTTTCTGTATATGTGGAAACACTAGTGATAGTGGACTTGTTTTCCAAAAAGATGGTCATAAGATAAGATAGAAATTTGTCGACCTATGACTCCCTTTTCAATAATTTCTTGCTATTTACGCATATTTGACGTTTTCTACCAGTATTATTTTAAAATAAAATAAGAAATGAATATAAACTTTGACTACCAAAACCGGTTCTGTAATAATTCTTGATGTTTAATATGATGGCGACTTAAAGTTCTTAAAACCACATGTTTTTTTGTTAAAATCGTTATCTATACTATTTATCTACAGTGCATTTAGCGCTTTCTATTTTTAGAAATTTTAAATATATTAATTTTACACAAGTTATAAAATTCAAATCAATATGCATTTTAAATTTTGTAACTACTAAGTACTAACTATGTCATTAAAATATTAAATATTTATATTCATACTATTAAAATCATTGTAGTTCCATTAATAATTAAATGTTCCCGCAATTTAACCCCTCCAATAACACTTAGGGCCCGTTTGGTATGAACTTTAGTATGGGTTTTGGCTTGATTTGACATTAGACAATTGTTAGATTGTATATTTTGAAATGAGGAATGGAATCATCAATCAAATAGAGGGCCCGTTTGGTTTGTAGACGCGTTTATGATTAGGATTTGGATTTGGATTTAAATTTGGTTTAGGATTTGGATTTGGATTTTGATTTGAGTTAGGATATAGAAAATAATATTTAAAAATATATTATGTATTAAAATATAATTTAAAATTATTTATATTAATAGTTGAGGGAGAAAAAGAAAAAAGATGTGAAAGAGATACCATGTGGTCCCGCCTTTTTCATAAAACCTATCAAACCCTCTAACTTTAATACACACCCTTATAATTGGGATTAGTATCTAAACTCAAAATTTAAAAATGCAACCAAACAATTGAATTTAACCTACTCCAAACCCAAGTAAACCCTCTGAGCCAAACAGGCCATGAAAGATATATGTAAGTAAGTGGGTTTTGATAAGTATGGATATTTTTAGTGGGTCCCAACTCTCATGTACCACTCTTCTCTCATCTCTTTCTATATTTATTTTAAATAATAATATTTTTTATTTCAAAATTATTATTTAAAATAATTAATATTATTAAAATTATTTTCTCTCATACATCAAATCCAAATCTAAATCCAAATTTTAATCCTGAAACCAACGTACAAACCAAACGGGCCCTTATTCATTACAAAATTAAACTTATTGTTTTATGACCAAATACATGTGACAAGAAAATAAGTCACAAAAGGCGTCAACAAATATGTTTTGATGCACAGAAGCATACAAGCCTAGATGCTAACTACAAACCACATTAAAATTTTATCAGATATATCGTATGCTAAAACTTAAGTATTAAAAGAAATAGAGATATATTATATATTATATACCACATATTTAGGCTCAAAAATAGCAAATTAGCGAAATTAAAGATGATCATTTCTTGCATAGTTATAATAATTTTTTTAGAGTAACAAGATTATAAATAATCCAAAAACATTTCTCGTAAAGTTAATAATTACAAGGTACCAGCTGCCGCAACGCATATATAACATGCTAGTGTTTCAAAAAACAAAAAGAAAAAACTATATCTTTAAAGCATGCAGTCAGCCATGAATACATGGTTATAAAATTAATAGTAAAGGTTGTTAAGATCGCGAGTTAGATCGTAAAATATTACGATCTTACTAGCCAAAAACTTGTAGAATCGGTTTAGGATCGTTCACAATGTGAGATCGTAAGCATGATCATAACATCGTGCGTAAGATTGTAAAGATTGTAATGTTGGCTAGCGATCTGATCTTACCAAAGCTAAATTGTCTTTACATTTTTCTATCTTTTGGCCTATTATTTTCACTTAAGCCAAAACAATAAAATTAATAAATAAGACTTATATTTTTTGTTTTTCAGCCTTATATTAGTCCATATTTTATAGTTTGATTCTTAGTCTTATACATACAACGTTTATTTTTCTATCACTCGAGGTCGTGCCAGATTTTGATTTAGAAGAAGAAAATGAGGTTAATGCACCGCTCCGTAGATTAATGGTTTACGTATAATCCTTAGACATTATGGCTCATGTGTTTTGAGATGTTTATGATCTATGTTGTGTTTTCTTATCCCGTTAAATTGGTGATGTAACAAGTGAAATTTGACATTTTCGTGTTTTACTACTATTATTTTGTTTAAAGTTTGATTTTGACATTTTTGTTAGCATTTCACATAAATTTATTATTAACATTGAGTAAAAATGTAAAACAAATTAACTCGTTTATCCCCGTTAACAAAATGTGAAAAACTGGTAAGATCTTATGATCTTGACCTGATTTAACAATTTTGATCTTAGAAAGACAAAAACAATCTTATGTAGGATTTCGATCTTGACAACCTTGATTCTGGTCGATAAGTATAAGTACAAAATATATGTTGATTCTGGTCAATAAGTAAAGTATCAAACCACATATTGTTGATTTAAATTAGTGGTGGAAATAAGCTGAACGCAGCTCGAGTCTGTTAGTGCCCAAGATCGAATCATTTATATTTATAAAGCTCATGCTCAAGCTCATTTCGAGCATGGAAATTTAGCTCAACTCGTGACACATTTCACATGCTCGAGCTCGACTCGTTTTAACGACAAGTTAGACGAGTTAAGGCTCAAATCAAGCTCGACTTGTTATAGCGTGATTCAAGCTCATTTATTTGTTTTCACTCGTTTTATACATAGTTATACATACAAGCGATATATAAGTATATATTTCTAAGGCTCTTTTAGGCTCGCAGCACTAGCGATCTTTATATATATTGGTCAGAAGCTCGGTAATTAAATGAGCTCCAACTTAGAGGCTTTAATTTGTTTAGATTCAGCTTGTTTCAACTTTTTACTATACCAATCTTAAGCTTTTCATGAGCAATTTAACCTGTTTCGACCCTAATTATAAGTATATATTATAGAGCAATTAAAACGCAGTCCTTTTACCGATGCTTTTCCCGCAAAAAAAAAGTGGTCTTATATAGCCAAGTTATAAGCCTTTCTATCTAACCCAATTAACTTTTTGATATGGAATTAATACAACCGACTCTTGAAACTTCCACATCCATCTTCCTTAACCCACTCAAGTAAAATACATCAAGCGAATCCACAACCGGTCCTCCTACCTACCGCGAATCGAATCCGAGAAGCGGTGTCATACAAGCTGACGGGGAAGAATCAGGTGATATCTACCACATCTTCAGAGCGGAAACCCATTAGATTAGAGCTTGAATCCATATATTTGTCAAAGCGGAAATTAACTATAAATCTTTGCTATCTGCAGTTGGCCTTCAAAAGATATTGACATTAATGGATTTTTGTACATTTGTCGTTGACTAAACAAGGAGGTATTAGAGCACTATATTGGGCATTGCCAGGGGTTTAACAAATTTCGCTAAATGTGAATCTCCAGCAATAACTCAAGGTGTATATAATCTCCATAATTTTATCAAACTTCTTCATAATGATACTTGTCAGAACTATTTATAACACAACCTTGGATGGTTTCAAATTGTGCAGGACACAAGAAAGGTCGGTCACTTCTAATGGATAGCGGTGTGCTTACATGGTTGCTTGCAAACTCAAATATTGCCTCAATATCAACCTGGCGTATTATTGACCTTGCTCTTTGTTATTTATCACAAAACGGTACACATTTAATTTGATACAACTGTTGTCGTATTTGCATAAACTGAATTTATAGGCTGCTATAAACCGTGGTGATAAATATGTTTATAACCTGTGATCATAAACTGTCAGTAGGCTCGGATCATAGTTACTGATGTCATAAATGTTATAGGGTGTGTTTTACTTGGTTGGGATGATGCAGAAAGTCAAAGTATATCGTAAATGGACCACAAGAAATGCACCAAGCCCAGAACTAACTGCTTTTGTTGTATACTACTACACAAACAGGTACACATTCTGAAATTTTGGCCTACTTTAATTTTCAGATCCCAACAAACAAACCCCATTCGGTTGGTGATATGTCGTTGTGTTCTTTGGTTGTAGGGTTGTTCGTTTAAAAATACCTTTGATAAAAACATCATAAACAAAATACAACGACAAAAAAAACCGTTAGGTCGCAACGCGGCCGGCCGACGCCATCCTCGTTTAATTATATATAGCAAAAGCATAACCATTTATAAATAAAATAAAAAGATACTGTATAATTTTTTGGACCATATAATTTGCTAAGCGTGCATCCCAAGTTGTTCAAACACGAGACATGCCCACTTATTATGAATGTCCTTTTCAATACTAATTACTTACTTTTCAAATAGTCGAATACTTACTTTTCAAATAGTCAGAAAAATCATACTCATATGATTGCTTATACAGTTTTTAATCTAGCTATTATGAATGGCATAAACATGAACGAGAAAAATGTAACAATCATGTAGCGAGGTTACAAAACATCATTTTCGGGGCAAATATTGTTTGGGTACCAAAACGTTTACCCCAAGTCGTTGAAGAATGAGACAAACCCAACCGTATTTTGAATACGAGGCAAACTACTACAAAAATGTTTATGATATTGAAGATCTAATTTTAGAAGAATCATTGTTGCCGTGCAAAAAACCGTATTTGGGCTATAAGATTCGGTTTCATTGAGAAGGAAATTAATTCATAATGTTTGATTTGATTCACTAGCACACATCAACTAACAGTGAATCGAATCTATAAATCACAAATTTGATTTACAAATCTTTGTAAAAATCGAGTTTAGGTAATGATTCACTAAATTTGTATATTTGATTCACAATTGTACATATATCACAAAATCGTGAAATTTTCAACATTGATTCAAAATTTTCACACATTGTGGATCAAAATGACATTAAAATGAGTTTTACACTTGAAAAAATTGAATCGAAGTTAAAATTCTATCGTAATTGAGCCTTTTCAATTTCCTTCTCATTTTAAACCCTTCTTAATGGATTTAATTTTTTTTACTATAAGTCAATGTAGGTAAAAATATGTCCTTTATTACTTTTTTTTTTTTACTAAACCTTGTATAATTATATTAGTCACCTGTTGTATATAATCAAAAAGGTTAACCTCACATAATATGTTAATTACTTGTCCTAAGTAGTTTGTTATTGGACTAACATGATCATCCTTGAATAATTGATGGGCTTATAATAAAATTAAAGAGGAGGCATTATTATCAAGCCCAAAATAATAACGAAGCCCATCATGTATAAATAAACTCATAAGCCCAATAACCCATATATAAGAAACATTTGTCAACCTTATGTCCTAAAGTTTCATTCACCAGTTTTTTTAGACTCCAAACTTATCTTAAAAGTTAACACAGTTTAGAGCCTATAATGTGATATAAAATGTAAACATTGAGTTTCAAACATTTGTTTCGGTGGAAATTATTACATAAAATAACTTTTACGAGCCGGACGTTTAATTTAAAGTTTTTTTTTTTTTTTTTTTTTTTTTTTTTTTTTTTTTTTTATCTTACTTTTGAAGATTTTGCCACGTGTCTCAAGTATGATAGTAAACAAGAAGAAAAATATCGTATTGGGTACGCGGGTATAATATCCAGTCATATGATTGTGACTAAATGATGAACGGGTGACAAAACAAATATCATATGTTTAATGTTGGTACTGTTAGAGTTTGTGGATATAAATTAATATTTGTATGTCCGGTTTCGAACCCGAAACTTCGGGATTGCACACATTACGTATGAGTCTCAATGTTTTAATAATTAATATATTAAGTTATGATTAATTATTAAATTCACAAATATTTATATGGTCGAACAATGAAAGAGAAGAGGGTTGAGTGTCGATTTATGAACATGAGGAGGTTGAGAATAAAACTTGGAGGACAAGTTTTATTGCTATAAAAGCAACTTTTGCCTCTTGTTTTAGAATAATCGAATGACAGTATGAGATATCCCTAAACCGATTCTAAAATCAATTCTCTTTCTTATCTACCCACTGAGTCACTGACATAGTAACATGTTACAGTGAAAAGGAGTTATTCCATGTACATGCATGGATATTACGTGTAGATTACATGCATTTTATATGCATGGTAATTTATTCACTCCTTCATCTCTTGTTAGTGGGATTCGATCATGTATTATATAGAACATCAAACCCTAGTTGTTGTGATGTTTTATTTGTGATACATGAACCTAGCTTTTCACATTGAGACGCTAGTAATACGTGTGTACAAGAACGGAGTACAAGCTTACTTTAGCTTGTTGTTACCTTGCCCTATTCGACCCTAAAAAAAGTCGATCCATCCTCAAACCCAATTAGGGTTTATATTGTTCTTGGTGATCACACGATTCCTTGTTCTTGCTAGGAATCAAATAAGGTACGCTCTCTATTTAATTTTATGTTAATTAATTATATGTTATGTAGATCTATCCGCTGCGCATACTTGTGATGTTTATGTGTTTATAGATTTGTATGATTCACATATTCCAACAGTGGCATCATGAGCCGGGTTTTAAACATGTAATTAATTACATAAAACCTTAAAAATTGAATCTTTAATTAGATACATGCAATTAATAAATCTAGGGTTTATTTTTTTTGTAAACCTAAATTAGGTCGACACCTAATAAAAGATTTAGGGTTTTGGTTTTTGTAGAAAACTTGTAGAAAACCCTAGGATTGCATGCAATTTTTAGGGATTAATTAATGAGTACCTTATGTGACGTCGTTAATTAATTAATTAGATACGTACATGAGATATTGATTCAATAATATGGACTACATGATTATGTGATCAATATGGGATCCATGACAAAATCTTGCATATTTTGTCATGGAATGATTTGTTGTTTATGTGCCACATGATTTTATGATAGATCTTAAATTAGGGAAGGCCCTAATATATTAATTAAAATTGGTTATGTGCAATGTGGTATCTAATTGATCAAAACTTACGCGGCCAAATTTTTTGGTGTCTGTGGTCCATTGGGTACAATGAGCTCGAAAACCAATGGGAGTTTTATTGATTAGATACATGAAAATTCACATAGATAATTAATAGGATTTATCAAAAAGGTTTGCATGTGGCTATATGATATTGTTAATGATCATATATGTGTTATTATGTGTTATTATGTGTTTATTTATTTTTTAAATTACTTGTTCTTTGTGTGTTTAATTATGATGGATTGTAACAACAAAGAGGGTAATTTTTCAAATAAAAATAAATGGACCTAATAACTATGAAACCTTTGTAGTAATTTTAATTATTGCCAAGTCTTATGTGCCGACAGTGGTTCGCTTCGCACGGTAATTGGCTCCCAGGCGAGACTAGCAATAATAAATTTACTACATAAATTGTTTTAGCAAGAAAATCATATTTTTTAGTTGATTGATTGCGACGGTACTGAGTGGTCGAAGCGGCGGACCTAAAATTGGCAAACTAAAAAGTGGGTTCTAGTTGGTACGCATTAAATTGTGACCTTAGAGGGGCACGGTTTTAACCGCTTCGGCGGCTGTCGTCCCTACGCCCGCCTGTGCGTCAATTTTAGACTTACCAAGTACACCACAATAAATACGAAGCATCTTAAGGCAAAGCTGTAAATTTCTCAGCGCCTCAATTAAAAACTTTGATGATTTGAGCTACGAATGAGTAAACGAATTTTGTTTTGAAAACATATATGATACAAAGATGAATGCATGACATCTTCGTACATATTTTTTGATTTGACACATCAAAAACTTATACCCTTGAAAATTTAAGTAATATGCCAACCAACTACAAAAAGAAACACCTAAGGTTTCATCCTACATCACTAGCAGCCAAAGCTGAATGTTGATGTTCAAAGGGTGCGGTCTAAGGGTAAATTGAGTATTTTATTGCTAGCAGCCAAAGCTGAATGCAATAAAAGGACGTCAATTTACAGTCTCTTAAGTTGGTGAACTTAATTGGGCACTTTCATTACTAGCAGCCAAAGCTGATGTAATGGGACGGCGCCAAGGCATAAAGATTTGGGGATGAAACATGCTTACATTTTGCAACCGAGGTTGGCAATATAATGTAAGTCCCATGATTCTAGGAATTGCAATTGAATATTGGCAATTGAGTGCAGCTCTACCTTATTGAGTACTTTCATTGCTAGCAGCCAAAGCTGATGTGATGAAACGACGTCAATTTGGATCCTAATTTTCAATGAAAATTAAATGGTGAAATTTAATTTTACCGTGGGTGCTTAATTTTCTTGAAAAGTTATTATCAAAAATACTAAATTGAATTTTGAAAATTCTTTTAATGTATTTAATGCAACGTCAAAACCGTAAATATGGGATATTCTTTTAGTAGTAAATTGATCTACACCCGTAGGGGTTTTGGATAGAGTCAATTTTTGCTGAAAAGAATAGACCGAGTCCACTTTCCGTGTGTCGAGTGAGACTTAATCCTATTCCTGTTCATGAGTGAGAAAGGTATAATAGGAAAATTGGAATCGTCTAAATTCTAAGAAATAACTCATGGCGAATTTCTTAAGAAATTGCATGGTTGGGAGTTATTAAATTAGAAACTAGACTAATTACCGCAAAATTGGTAAAAGGCAAACTAGAATGTTTGATCTAGTTATTATGCTTTAACCATTTAAAGGTGCTACATACCATGATGGGGACGGTAGACCTAACTAAGGAAGAAATTGCATACCCAATTCTTTCAAGTTAATTCCATTGATGGATATTCCATCATTCACAAAGTAGAATACATTCTTTGAAGTACCTTAGTATGTATTACGTAAGGGATTCATCAAAGGTGTAGGAAAGTAAACAGCACGCTATTTGCTTTTACTGGTGATACAACACTTACAATGTTGTCAAACCCAGTGGGAGCATTGTGTTGTAATTACTGAATAATGAGTTCATGTAGTGATCTTAAATTCAGTGGGAGCTACAAGTCTTGATAGCAACCAAGATTATCTCTAGAATCTCTTGAGATGACTACTTTCCAATTATAGACACTTGTGGTATTAAGGATAGTCGTGTACAGTTCCTTACTAGACGAGGTGATTCTATATCTACTTATATCTATGACACAATCATATTGATCAAATAAGCAAACTATTGACGTGTTGTTTATCTGATACGTAATGTTGTTCCATGCACAAGTGGGAGAAATCTTATTGTGTGCAAGCAACAACATAAAAGAATATGATTTAAAGGGTTATCTTGACTGTAAGGTAAGAGATCAATGTTTTAATTTGTTTTATACACATTCTAATTTATAGAACACTTGGAGTTAATATCTAATTTCATTACTAGATATTAATAACAAGGTAAATTACATACTTTTATTATTATCAGCCTCGTTGATGTAATGAAACTATGTTAATTTACAAGTTCCAAAATTAGATAATTATTAGAATAAGTGTCGATATGATAATAAGACTACTTCAAATGCAAATATTTATTTATTGTTGTAATGACATAAATAAATAAAGTAATCTTATACTACTTCATATTTAGATGTTTATGTATTCTTGGAATGACATAAATATATGAAGTAATAAATTAACTTGAAATAACTATTGAAACCAAGTTGTGGGTTTCATCATTACTTTAGTTATACATGTTTATATTGTAAGATATAAATATGAAGTCTTTTATTGCTATAAGACTTATAACAAAGTAAGATGTTAACTTGTTATGTTTTTAATTAAGACATACAAGAAGTCATTGAGTTGATCAATGATCTATAACGTAGATTGGGATTATAACAGTTTATGTCTTTTGTTAAGACATAGATATTAAGTGGTTTGGACTATAAGGCACTTATGTTATAAAGTATGCAATTAGCTTGGAAATCTATTGTACCATTAAAGTGATTTAGTTGGTAAATAGGTAAGCCAATACGATATGTATATTTATCTTATATATTGTAAGATTAACTTACAATATTAATCCTAATGAAATACATAAGTTTATGGTATGTTCAGTTAGGAAAATCAAACTCTTGAAAAATTGTTTGATTAAAGATAATTATATCTTCTAATCTTCCTAAAAGATATCAAGGTTAGAAAATTGAGTATGAATTAGATATACTCAATTTGACTCCAACCTAGAAGATTAATAAGACACCATTTAATATGGAATGTGATCAATTACATTAAGTCTTAAAAATTGATGTTCAGAATTTGTTAAACTACTTGTTGGGTAGGTTAATTAACAAATTAAGGTTAGGAACTGTCAATTTGTATTTGTAAAGTCCCAAAAGAGAACAAGTTGTGTTGCTCTATTTGCTAAGCATTTATGGGTAATCTATAAATTGCAAAAGGCGAGTGGGAGTTTTATCTTCAAAAGATAAAAATTACAAGATACAGAATCTTTTAAATACGCTAGCAAGATCATTATAAGGATTTAACATGTTAGTGTTAAATCTCAAGATGATGGAATTCTTATTCATAGATCCGCAAGGATATCTCAAATATTTGTAGAATATGTTGAGAGTTATGAGTTACAGGATCGTGGTATGCCTGTTAATAAATTACAAATGTTTATTTGGCAAATTACTCATACTATGAATAATTAGATGCAGTCCAAGAAGATAACTAGTTTGGAAACGTAGTTGATCTTAAACTCTATAGTTACACTATAGAATGAAAATGAATTTCTACAAAGGAAATGAAAATCCTAGTGATTTAAAATTCTTGTGTAGAAATCATATGGACAAAATTTGTATACATATTTAATATGTGAAAAGATTATCAATCGCAATTAAGCAATTAAATGTGATTGAGATTCTTTCTAAGCACATTAAATATATAAAGATTATGATTGTCATTATTAGTTTCATTTATATGAAGTTAATAATGGAATATCAAAACTCTTTCTTGGATAATTACTTGAGCGAGGACGAAAAGTAATTGAAAGAAGTGTTTGAATTCAAATAATCTTTAATAGTATACAAAAGTGCAAATCATTTGTAAATGGATTAATGCATGCATCTAAAAGATATACTTATTTTTAGTTATTAAATCGAGTTTTGATTTATAATTAAAATTAAGATATTTCTTAATATTTCTGAAAGCTAGTGGGAGTGATGTATTTATTTTCTTATTTCATATATGTTGTATAACATATAGGAAGTAACATTCAATTAACATTTATATGTTAAGTTTTAGTTTGGAATGAAACTTCATATAGAAAATAAAACCTTGAAATATATGTTTATTTGATTATAAACATAAGCGGTAAAATAACTGATTCTAAAAGAACATGATATTCTATTAGAAGATCTAGATAGAAACATATCTTGAAAAAGATATGACATGAATAAATCTAAGGCTGACGAAATGATTATTCATGTACATCATGTTGCTTGTTGTATCATGCTTGGATGCAAGATGATTGACAACGTTAGTATCTAAATTATTAGATAACTAAGTGTAATGATATGTTTTAGAATTTACATCCTTAGCCTGGATTTGCTCCAAAATTCTAAATATGAACCATATGGCAAGTTATTGCTTGATTGATATTGTGCTCAAATCTTGAAGGATTTGAAGATATCAAAACATTACACGATGGATATTAAAGTTTACGGAACTTTAAAAGAGCATATTGTTGTTTGATACAATGATGCTAGTAAGATTGAGATGACACTCAATACTAGTCATGGTGGGAGCTCATTCTTATTAGGAGACCATGTATACTAGTTGTGCTCAATATGAGCATAGTTGCAATTATACATAAAGAATTAGAATACTTTAACTACAAAGGTTTGGTAGTTTAATTGTCATAAATTCGTGCATGAGGATGTCACGCATTTTATGAAGTATGTGGCAATATCTAGATAGATGAATGCACACATACAAGTATTTCATTATTGAAATAAGTATTCTCAAAATTCCGATAGATCAACATTAGTCAATTTATGCCTTGTCAACAAGTATGTGGAACATGACTTGTGGCATAATTCACTAATGAGAATAGTCATGCATTGATCTAGTTAGTATTTGGATAAGGGATGTTAAGCAATATTATTTTAATGAAATAAAGTGCGGATAACGTTTATTATCATTTATAATATTGTATCCTATATTTGCATGTTTAAATCCGTGAATAACTTATGTTATTCTAAATGGTCCGTTGTCAATTAATAATATGGGAATATTATTGAACTAAGACAAATGTGAGGATTGGTAGAATGGACTGTAGGTTGAGACACCAATATCACATGATATTCAATATTGGATAAAATGAATATAGGACTTATCCCAACTACATGATTATACTTTATGGATCGGCGTCATCAAGTAAATCATGAATATTTATCCTCAGACTTGAGATACCAGGTGACTGCCGAGGATGTAGCTCATTTTCTGTAAGATAGTCTAACGCTATCCGTAACAGGTAGTTATAAGGGCTATTTTCGGAGGTGATGCAAAGTTCGAGGGTCACGCTCGTAGTCAATAAAGGATTTGTTCCTTCAAATTTGTTTTGAAGTATAATACTGTTGGGCCCCTCGTAGGGTTGACAAGATGTTTGTGTGGCCACACCCAAAGTCTATCTGGAAGACGTTCAGATGATTTGGTAATCTTGTTCAATTATGTACAAACGAGAAACTACTGTTAATTATGGAATGACAAAGATCCATATCCAAATTAACGCGGTATTAGTAACAAAAGGATAAGTATGATGATTTAATCATCACGTGGTTTTTCCAGGAAAACCATACTCGGTTCGAGCTGGGGGCATTGGGATCTGTTAAAGCTAGACTAGCCCATGTCATTACAATATTAATCATTATCCAAGTGGGAGCTGTTAGAGTTTGTGGATATAAATTAATATTTGTATGTCCGGTTTCGAACCCGAGACTTCGGGATTGCACACATTACGTATGAGTCTCAATGTTTTAATAATTAATATATTAAGTTATGATTAATTATTAAATTCACAAATATTTATATGGTCGAACAATGAAAGAGAAGGGGGTTGAGTGTCGATTTATGAAACATGAGGAGGTTGAGAATAAAACTTGGAGGACAAGTTTTATTGCTATAAAAGCAACTTTTGCCTCTTGTTTTAGGATAATCGAATGACAGTATGAGATATCCCTAAACCGATTCTAAAATCAATTCTCTTTCTTATCTACCCACTGAGTCACTGACATAGTAACATGTTACAGTGAAAAGGAGTTATTCCATGTACATGCATGGATATTACGTGTAGATTACATGCATTTTATATGCATGGTAATTTATTCACTCCTTCATCTCTTGTTAGTGGGATTCGATCATGTATTATATAGAACATCAAACCCTAGTTGTTGTGATGTTTTATTTGTGATACATGAACCTAGCTTTTCACATTGAGACGCTAGTAATACGTGTGTACAAGAACGGAGTACAAGCTTACTTTAGCTTGTTGTTACCTTGCCCTATTCGACCCTAAAAAAAGTCGATCCATCCTCAAACCCAATTAGGGTTTATATTGTTCTTGGTGATCACACGATTCCTTGTTCTTGCTAGGAATCAAATAAGGTACGCTCTCTATTTAATTTTATGTTAATTAATTATATGTTATGTAGATCTATCCGCTGCGCATACTTGTGATGTTTATGTGTTTATAGATTTGTATGATTCACATATTCCAACAGGTACTTGGCATAATATCAGTTATACGACTGTGACTAGAGGACTAAATGACATGATATCTATCAGTTGTGAAGGGTTGGGACTAGATGATGAGTATATGGCAGGCAGAGCATCTATTTTATTCGGATTCAAATGTTGAATTTCTTCCCATTGATATCGTTGCCAAACATGCTCGATGAGACATCATTGAAGCTTTGCGTGTTTGCGTTTATCATGTAATTCTTTGGCTTTTCTTCTTTACACTGCGCAACGCTCAATCCATGTCTGTTGTAAATTTGGTTGCGGAGAAATATACATTTCGGTAGCTTCGGATATCTCAAAGTTTTGATCTTTCAAAATCATGTTATGCATTATGATGCACGAGTACATTATTCTCCATAACTTGCCCACAATAAATGCACGCGCCGGTTGGGCAATAATATGCCAGCGTCTTTGGAGGACACCAAAAGCTCTTTCGATATCTTTTCGAACACTTTCTTGTTTCGCTTTAAATAAGGCATTTTTTGGGTTATTTGCAACCGTAAATGATTTGACAAAAGATGCCCACTCTGTGTAAATTCCGTCAGCCAGATAATACCCATGGTTAAATGTACGCCCGTATACTTCAAACGGAACCTCAGGGGCGATGTCATCAAGCAGGTCGTCGAATAATGGAGAATTATTCAAAACGGTAAGATCGTTATTCGCACCCGCTACCCCAAAAAATGCATGCCAAATCCACAAGTCGTATGACGCAACAGCTTCAAGCATTATAGTTTGATACTTTTTATCACCTCTGTGAAATTGGCCTTGCCATTCTTTCGGACAATTTTTCCATTCTCATTGCATACAATTGTTAAACATTGTTTTAAACTTTTATTTTTTGCATGTAAATATGATATGAGGCCAAGTAATAATGCTTTTGTCATTTAGAAATTTTAATAATCATTGAAGAGTATCTATCGTTTTGACAGGAGAGTGGTGGAGGTTTTAAAAATAAAAAGGCCAAGAAAACTTCCACCAAGAAGAAATGAGTGTTGACTGTGTCTTACATGTGGGATTGGTATATACTCATCTTCAGAAGTGTTGGTGAAGTTTCTGAGATGGCTCGGTACCGAAAAACACAGGAAATTAAGCAGAAGATATTTAAAATTTAACTTGTAGTCCACACCTTTTTTGCTAATAAACATATTTTAGACCTGAATATAGAGTTTCTAAATGAGAATTTGAAGCTTTTTAAGTACTTACATTTATAATTGGATATCATACTGGTAGAATTAAGTTTGAGCCTAAATGTTAGTTTGAGCTTAAAGTAGGATTGTTTTATTAGTTTACTAATACATGTTTTATTCTATTGAATACATGTATAAATAGAATTTAGACTAGTTAAATGATGGAGTACAGTCAAAATAATTGACCCTTTAAGAAAGTCAAATGTGTTTTCGATGAAAATGCTGGGATTTTGATATGAAGTTGGAGTTGATCATGTACAAATGAATCTATGAAGATTTTACATGTGATGTATGATAATACACAATAGTTGGGTTAAAATCATAAAAACAAAAACATTTGACTTTTTTAGTCAAAGTATTGACCCGTTGTATTTACCCCCAAAACCTTAATAAGAGACTCAAGTTTTGATTAAAAATTTTAAAAAATGAAGTTATGATTTCATCAAATATGAGATAAGGCGAAATTTAAGGTAATTTTTTGCTTATACTTTTAATTTGTATTTTAAACCTTTAATTAGATGGTATGACATTAGTGCTTCTAATTTTTGTTGAATTGAAGCTCCATTTATGCATGATTAGTAGTGTATTTGATGGTTAAATATATATAAGGTGACATTGCATGTTGATTTTAGTAAGAAAAACGGAGTTTAGATAGGTAAAGAGATGACCCATGAGAAAACTGAAGTTTTGATTTTCACATATTGATCACACATGTTATAAACAATCAAGTTTATTTCAAAGTCACTTTTTTTAGTTATACTTGAAGCCCCTCAACAACCTGTTAAATGCTTATTTTAGCCGCTTTGTACTTTCAGATATACCATATCTAATAAACGAGTTAAATACCTTCTTAGCCATTGTGAACTTTCAAATATATCATTTTTAATAAATGTGTTAGTTTTATGAAGAAATATGTGACAAATCACAAATATACGTCGGTAAAATTAAGTTAGTACTGTTTGTTAAAGTTATGTACAATATGGTTAAGGTGTTAGAAATGTAATTTAATAAGATATTACTACAAGAGTTTGTATGTTAATGAGCTTTACGTCAACGTATTTGGCATTAAAGTATGTGTAACGCCCCGTGCCCGCTTATACTAAAATTCAAAACTTTTTACGCGGGAATTCTTGAACCAAAACTGACCCGCTGTACTCTTTTACAATCTGACAGAAATTCATACACATTTAGGACTTGAGACTATTTTTAGATGAAAGTAGACTCAATTACGACTTACGGATTAAAAGATATGATTTTTCAAAGTTTACCAAATTCTGTCCAAAATCTGAAAAACTGCAACCGCCGGTTACTGTTCATCAGTGGGCTTTTTTTCCAAAATCCCCGGCCGGAAACCCGACCTCCCGAACTAGAAACTCAACCAAACTTTCCAGATTTTATTAATATACCATTGGGCTCATTTTCATACAAAAACATTTACCGAACAGCACCCCGAAGAGGTACTTTACAAATTAGACGGGTTATGCAAATAACCCGTTTTGACCCATTTTCACAACAAACCACTTATACCACTTCCATCTTACACCAAACTTGACCAACTTCATTTATTTAACATATCAAACACGTTCCAACGACACTTGACCCGTTTACTACTCAAAATGGGTACGTTTACACTTAAACCAAACGCCCCTTTAACTTTACTCAAAAACACATAAACCATACTTTGACTTGTCAAATGACTGCCAAATCGACATACAACTCTTAACATACACTTTGCCACTCGGCTACACTTTAATAACCCATAAAAGACTAACGGGGGTACAAACTTATACATGAGCCCGGTATCTACCTAAGCTCTACATTCTTACCAATATTCTATCCTTCCGCATAACCAAACCTTAACCCGTATATCCAAATTATCCATATAAGCACGCCAACCTACAAAACGGTTAGACAACTAAACCGTAAGCACAACGGCTTAGTAAGTAAAACGACTATAACATATCATTATACTTCAATCAAACATATAAGCATCATACACATCAAACACTTACTTTACGGCTTACTATTCCACATCTCATCTATCACATAACATTATCTCATCACATAACCCATATTCATCACATCACATAAGCATAACTCAAGTCCATATCATTTGACATACAACATACATAACACATATATGTTAGAAATCCATATAATACATGTCATCGTCATTTTACTTACCTTAGCTCCAAGCTAAGCATATCAAGCCTCATCCTCAACCTTATCATCATCATCAACATCATCATAATCACCTTGAATCAATCATCATCATAAACACTTATTAACACATAATCAATAACTAATACAATAGTTAATCTAACCATATTTCATCTCTAAACTCTTCTAATCATCACATAATCATACATTGATTATATGATAATCAAGCTCATAAAATTATTAACTTAACCCATCATAATACTTAATCCATATTCATCATACTCTTCTTCATTTAGCTTCAAAACACCATTTACCCAATTTTCCCAAATTGGGTACATAAACCCTAATTCAAAATTAAGGGAAACACACTTACTTATGATGGGATTAACCAAATTAATGGTTCTTAATGATTGGAACACTTGAAGATTGCTAGAATAGGCTCGATTGATGGAGCAGTAGATCTTTCCCTCTCTTTTCTCTATACAAACCAACTCCAGGAGAGTCTTCTAACTAATTCCAAGCTTTTCTAGAGATTACTTCATATGTAGGAAAGCACTTTGGTCCTTTGGCAATAATAGCCCCTCAAGTTTCATTCTTTCTATATTAGCCACATTAACTTTATAACACATGTTTTGACTATCGGGTTTGACCACAACGCAACATTCGTTGACTGGCCAATCACGTAAGGTCTTTATCCACTTTCATCTATGGTGGGGTCCCAACACCCGGGAAACGGGTCTAACAATTCTACCCCTCTTATTTAGATTTCGTCCCCGAAATCTCTCGTCTAAAACTATCCAAAACTAAATTCACAACATATACATGTCCTTATTCTCATGCTTTCTAAGCCATTACTTTGCGACGATCTAAGTGATCTTGCAAATTATACACTCACTATACATAAACATAACTCATAATCTACTAAAAACACGCTTCTCGTCACAAGCTTTTCTAAAATTTCCCACGATTGACGACTAGTCATATGGAAAATTCTACTATTTTGACTTTATATAAGTCAAACTTCATCACTATTTCACATTATACACCCATGCACTAACATGACATAACATCATTTACCGGCCAATTTCGCATTTCACATAGTACTACACATATCAATATAAAAAAACCGGCAACTTAATTCAAAATATACAAAGTACCATACAAACGGCACCTTTCAAAATTCTTACTCATGCATCACTTACGCAAACTTTCTTATCACATCTTGAAAATACTCACCAATTAACTTATCAATTTAATGCCTAATTCATTTTAGACGTCTTTCTTAAGATTTCACACATGACCTTAACACTGCTATCAGTTTAATTCATATTTATCTTTTCTTATGACGTTTAACATGTTTTAGTTTTCACCTTCTCATATCACTATCCGTACTTATGTCATATCGGCTACACATAAGTCCACTCATTTATAACTCTTTATTTACATAAAAAGGCGTCCCAATCTATGTAAACAAGGAATTATAAACTTATGGTTCGGCGATTTACAATTCTTCATTTAAATGAAAAGGCGTCCCAATCCATTTAAATCAAGAAACCATAAACCGTCCTACTCATATGCTTCCAACATAACATTCGTACTTACTTTACTTTCCATCTTTTCTAGCCTTGGATCCAATCTCATTAACTTTCATCCATGCCATAAAGGCAAGCTAATCACCATGCCATAAAGGCAAGCTAAACATCCATGCCCTAAGGCAAGCTGACAACCATGCCGTAAAGGCAAGCTAAACATCCATGCCGTAAGGCAAGCTAACATCCATGCCATAAGGCAAGCTAACATCCATGCCGTAAAGGCAAGCTAAACAACATGCCATGAAAGGCAAGCTAACAACCATGCCGCGAAGGCAAGCTAACAACCATGCCAATGAAGGCAAGCTAACAACCATGCCAATGAAGGCAAGCTAACAACCATGCCAATGAAGGCAAGCTAACATCCATGCCAATAAAGGCAAGCTAGGCCATCCCAAAGGATGCCAAAACTAGAGCATTGGATCCAAGCTATATCTGTCTTATCATCTTTACTCGCTTTATCTTTCATGCACTTTTATAATTAGGCACACACTATCATTTATTCAATTTTCATTGCCTTAAGCAATTTCAATATTCACTATCACATTTACTATCATCTCGAAAAGTTTCTATATAACACTTGTCCATATATCATATTTGCATTCTCACAATGCAACTTATCTTTCATTCGTCAACCCCAAGTTGACTCACACACTCGCTATGTGCCATCTTTATTTTAGAAAATTTATATGTACTGCTTATCCATTACAACTTACACATCTCAACGTGTTCTTACAACATACTTTTACTATACCTGTCAACCCTTGTTGACCATATTTTCAACTCATACTATCACTTCATTTAGTCTATTCAACTTTCATGCATATAAACCTTACATAGGTTTATTTTATAACACTTTCGCAATTTCATCATACACATTCCAAATATATACTAACATGGTTATATTCATGTTTTACATTTCTTTCTAGTACACTTCAAGTCACTATGACTTCTAGCGCAATCTATATCTCATTCATCACTTCTACTCGTTTATTACTAATCATGTTTTAATTATCATGTTTTCTATGTAACATGATCTCATCACGTCTTAACTATACACTTTAACTTTCTCATTTTAGTTTAGCATATAAAAATTCATGCCTTCAAGCATCTATTCGTTATCATAACAATCTTGTCTTTCTAATCAACCAACTACAAACATACTTCAATATTCATACCTTACTTTATATCACGCTTTCAAAGCATTTATGCTTTATCCAACACTTACCATGCTTATCTTTTCTTATTTCACATGTCGATGTGTTCTTTTTAATTTTACCGACCTCAACTAGGTCAACACATAACACGCATTCCAATGCGTTTATCTTAATTCATACACTTCTATACAATCGTGCTGTCAAGCACACCACATAAAACTTACACATATAATCAACTAACACCACATAAAACTTACACATATAATCAACTACCATAGACTTATCATTGCATAAACGATAACACTTAACATCACATAAACAATCATATCATAACACTTAACACTTAACCAACAAGTGTTAAAACATTCATAACATAATCAAAACATGAAGTCTATGGCATCATACATAATATCGCATAATCAATCTATGTCTAAGCTTCGACATTATAACTAGCCGCAAGCAATAGCCGAACTCATAACTAAGGCATCATAAACCTTAGTTCACTTACTAACCCGTCTCTAACACCGCTTAGCATGGCTACTCGCATTCTATTACTATAACTAGATTATACAATCACATAATTGCAATACAAATCACCGGCACCAACCGAGGTGCGCGGTCAACTAATCATCTAAACATCTCAAGTCCCCATGGACTTGTATCTCAAACACAACAACACTATCACAAGCATACATCACCTATCATCAATAGGCTCAACTAGCATAAAACATAATTCGCCTAACACTTAGCAATTAGTTTCCGCGCGACTAACACTTACGTCTAACGCTTCTACGAGTGGTTTAAGACTAGGCAACCTAAAGGAAACCTAATTCACTTAAAACGATGCTTTGATACCAATTTGTAACGCCCCGTGCCCGCTTATACCAAAATTCAAAACTTTTTACGCGGGAATTCTTGAACCAAAACTGACCCGCTGTACTCTTTTACAATCTGACAGAAATGCATACACATTTAGGACTTGAGACTATTTTTAGATGAAAGTAGACTCAATTACTTCGAAACGATAGGTGGCACGACCCGTTTCGACTTACAGATTAAAAGATATGATTTTTCAAAGTTTACCAAATTCTGTCCAAAATCTGAAAAACTGCAACCGCCGGTTACTGTTCATCAGTGGGCTTTTTTTCCAAAATCCCCGGCCGGAAACCCGACTTCCCGAACTCGAAACTCAACCAAACTTTCCAGATTTCATTAATATACCATTGGGCTCATTTTCATACAAAAACATTTACCGAACGACACCCCGAAGGGGTACTTTACAAATTAGACGGGTTATGCAAATAACCCGTTTTGACCCATTTTCACAACAAACCACTTATACCACTTTCATTTTACACCAAACTTGACCAACTTCATTTATTTAACATATCAAACACGTTCCAACGACACTTGACCCGTTTACTACTCAAAATGGGTACGTTTACACTTAAACCAAACGCCCCTTTAACTTTACTCAAAAACACATAAACCATACTTTGACTTGTCAAATGACTACCAAATCGACATACAACTCTTAACATACACTTTGCCACTCGGCTACACTTTAACAACCCATAAAAGACTAACGGGGGTACAAACTTATACATGAGCCCGGTATCTACCTAAGCTCTACATTCTTACCAATATTCTATCCTTCCGCATAACCAAACCTTAACCCATATATCCAACTTATCCATATAAGCACGCCAACCTACAAAACGGTTAGACAACTAAACCGTAAGCACAACGGCTTAGTAAGTAAAACGACTATAACATATCATTATACTTCAATCAAACATATAAGCATCATACACATCAAACACTTACTTTACGGCTTACTATTCCACATCTCATCTATCACATAACATTATCTCATCACATAACCCATATTCATCACATCACATAATCATAACTCAAGTCCATATCACTTGACATACAACATACATAACACATATATGTTAGAAATCCATATAATACATGTCATCGTCATTTTACTTACCTTAGCTCCAAGCTAAGCATATCAAGCCTCATCCTCAACCTTATCATCATCATCAACATCATCATAATCACCTTGAATCAATCATCATCATAAACACTTATTAACACATAATCAATAACTAATACAATAGTTAATCTAACCATATTTCATCTCTAAACTCTTCTAATCATCACATAATCATACATTGATTATATGATAATCAAGCTCATAAAATTATTAACTTAACCCATCATAATACTTAATCCATATTCATCATACTCTTTTTCATTTAGCTTCAAAACACCATTTACCCAATTTTCCCAAATTGGGTACATAAACCCTAATTCAAAATTAAGGGAAACACACTTACTTATGATGGGATTAACCAAATTAATGGTTCTTAATGATTGGAACACTTGAAGATTGCTAGAATAGGCTCGATTGATGGAGCAGTAGATCTTTCCCTCTCTTTTCTCTATACAAACCGACTCCAGGAGAGTCTTCTAACTAATTCCAAGCTTTTCTAGAGATTACTTCATATGTAGGAAAGCACTTTGGTCCTTTGGCAATAATAGCCCCTCAAGTTTCATTCTTTCTATATTAGCCACATTAACTTTATAACACATGTTTTGACTATCGGGTTTGACCACAACGCAACATTCGTTGACTGGCCAATCACGTAAGGTCTTTATCCACTTTCATCTATGGTGGGGTCCCAACACCCGGGAAATGGGTCTAACAGTATGCAATGGGAAATTTGTGTTCATGTCTAAGGTGGTGTTTGTTTTTCAAAATGAGCCTCTTAATAGCCTCTTGATCTTAGATGCATTCAGACATTTGACCCAATAAGTGCGTTTTTTTTTGTTTTTCTTTTCTCGTTCAGACGCGGTCAGAGGGTGAAACTCTTAAGTACCGTTTCGGTACGGTACCGGTACCGATCGGTACCGTTTCGGTACGGTTCCGGTTCGGTACCGGGATTCGGGTCCAAATGCTCATCCCTACTCTTAACCAACTAAATGATCAATACAAGAATCTTCGAGTACAGGCTTCTTTGAATAATAGACTAGGACTTACCAGTAGATATTCTATGTATACTTCAATGACCTTATGCTCAACTATAAACTGACTTAAAAAACATATATCGTCATCACTACATAAAGAATGCAAGCCTACATCAAGATTCTTACCAGGTTCAAGAAAGTTATAAAACATTATCTTTCTATCTATCCAACCCTCGTCTTAAACCATATCATCTAACTCGTGAATCAAGAAGGTTTCAATATCCACCATAGCAACTATACTTTTCTTACCCCCACGGTACACCCTTCTTAGAAAAAAAATGAACTCACCACCATGGTGTATCCTCATTGTAAACACAGTAGAATGAATTTCTGCAAAAAGTCAAACCATAATTAGAACCTAATCAATAAAAATGTCAACCATATTATACTAAATGAAAAAAAAAAAAAAAAAAAAAAAAAAAAAAAAAAAAAAAAAAAAAAAAAAAAACAACAACAACAACAACAACATACGACACTTACTATAATCCTCCTTTGCATTTGTATACAGATCTTTATCACTGATCTCAAATTCTGTACCCTGTATCTTCCATTTAAGAGTACCCATTTTGTGAAACTAGCATAACAAAATTACGAACCAAACTTTGGGGAAAAGATTAGGGTTCAATTGTGTGCATTTGAGAGAAGTTGTGATGATTTTTGTGAAAGAAATTATATGAAAATGTATTGGAAAAGGGAGATATAATAGCGGGAACATTGATATGACAAGTAGTGAGATGGTAGCTGGGAAAGTACAAAAAAGTGATCGGACAAAATTGCCCTCTGTGACCAGCACGTGAGGACCTAGATAACGAGCAAAACTAACGATCGTTAGAAAATTGGACTAGCGGCGTAATATTTTCAAGATCCTGGACTGAAAAAGCAAAAAAATTCGTATTTGGATATCGTATGAAATCGGGCATAAGTTTAAGGACCAATTGTGAAATTTACTCTAAAAAAACCCAATTTTTAATCCAAAATTATTTTGAAAACGTTCTTACACCGGCGCCATTCCGCCACACAATTCATTGATTTTCAATAAAAACAAAGCCCGCCAAACCACATTTCGAAAACCCCAAATTTTTTTATAAAAACTTACAAAACACAAATCAATAAATCAAATATAATCACATTAATCAGACCATAAACACTTTCAATTGACAATACTAATAATCAATTAATCAATCATAATGGCTGATTTTGAGGCCCCTTCATTCTCATTAGGTTTCAACTTCGATTTCGATGATCTCCCCGAACCCCGAATCACAACCACACCCCCAAATGAAGAAACCATACAACCAAACACATTGAATCGGGCTCCGGTAGCTGATGATGATGATGATGATGATGAATTTGAAATTGAGACACTATCTGTTGCTGATACAGATGATGAGAATGAGGAGTTGGTACGTCCGAGATTGAAGCGGTTAAGGCGCGGGTGTAGTTCGGGGTTGGGTAAGAGTACGGGTTCGGGTAGAGTGGATTTGGGTTCGGTGGTTGTTGATGATGATGATATCGAGGATTTTTCGTCGCCTGAGGATAATAATGCCAAAGGTAAAAGTGATTGATATTTCTATGTGTGATTGTTTATTAGAATTGGTTTGTTAGTTATTGAACCTTTGTTTGGATTGCTTATCCAAACTGCTTATATGATTTCGTGAGTGAATTAGCAAACCTAGAACTTTTGATAAGCAAATTAACAGTTTTTCATAGGTACCCTTTAGTTGTGCTAGTGTTAGTTTGGTAATGTTGATTATCATTGAAGTTTAATGGTAAAGTAATCCGAATCAGATAGTATGAATCAGCAACTTTGAAATACTTTGTCTAAAAATGATATCAATCAGTTAACATCCGTCTAAACACTAAAATTAACTGATTATTTTCCGTTTCAAAACGTAATTATCAGATATTAAGAGTAGTCACTAATGCCTTTTTTAGTAGGTTCAAATGTATTTCATAAAGAGAAAACCAAAGTTTGTGATTCTGTATTCTTATCTGGATGAGTTTGGCAGCCAATTCCATTAGTTTGAACTCTAATAGTAATGACTCTGCAAGTTGTGGGTGGATGGACTTACGAGATAACTTCATTGTGTCTATTGTGTAATATATTTAGTTTATCTTATGACAGTGTAGCATGTCGGGTCATTTGGGCTACAACTTACAATCCCTTTGGACGGTTACCAATGATTTTTCATATCTGAATAACGAATGGGATTGTGTTTATTAACAGGGGATATCTTATGTAATCCATCATCCCACTTTGTAACTCATTACTGTATTTAGCACAGACATAAACTCTTCAATATGCAGCAATTTATCATTCTTTTTAATCACATAGATATCCACGTTGATTAACTTTGTGCTAGTTTTATGATTTATAAGATTCCATAAAGTAATTTGCAGTCAGACTTATCTTAAACCAGTGTGCTAATTACTGTCATATGCGCTTGTTTATCATTCCCATATTCACTGGTTGTTATTATTGCTAAATGGAGATGAGACTCTTCCAACACAACACTATTCAGTCAGTAACAGTTCCAAATTCCCGCTTACCGGCCTAGGTGTTTTGACCAGAGAACCAGGAAAAAGAAAGCAAAATCTCTCAAATGTCTCAAATGTGCCAGAATCCGTAGTCACAAAATGCATCAAACAACTGTTTCCAAAGTTGACTGTCAGTCCTCTTAGAAAGTTTCAGCTGATCGATTCCGACTCTGATTATGATATTCCTTCTACCAGTAAAGTTGCTACTAACAAGACCTGCAGCAAGTCAGAATCTAATTTTGATAGAAAAGTGTAGGTGTACATCAGCCGAGAAAATTAAATGAATCACTCGATACTTCAGCCAGAAAAGATTTATGGGAAGATTTTAGACACGAGAAGAGGTTCCATATCCCGACACCTGCACTAGATGCGGTCTGTGAGGAATATTTTAGTTCCATGAAAGAAAAAAGTAAAGTTCAGTGTAATATTGGAAAAAGTAACCATAATAGTCATGTTATGGACAGTGTAATAGATTTGGGTGACCCTCGCCCGCCAGCTCATCAGTATTTTCTCCATAATGATTTGAGGGTCCAAGAACTCGTGCAAACTCGTTTGTGCAACTTTTTCCCGTTAAACACTGCAAATAGAGAGTCTAATCAGCCCAGTACATCAAATATTGATTACATGTAACTATGTAAGTTAGTTCTGTTATATTATTGATAGCCTTTAAGGGGTTATATGCAAATAACTCTTTTCAAATATAATTTTTTGTTGTTGTATTTCTTGTGTTTTTAGGGGTCAATTTAGCAGCGGTGACAAACTAAACAGGCTGCTAGAACTAATAAAGCTGAGACAAGCTCAACAAGGAAAAAATCAAGAAGATCAAAGACTCAAGAAACATCACAAGGTTTCATGAATCCTAAAGTCAATACTGCTAAAGGGATCACAAAAGAAGCTGGCAAAAGAAGGGTTCAAGCAGATGGTCAAGGGGCGGGGCATTGGTTCACTAATGGCGATGGGAAGAGGGTAAGTTGGAAAGTTCTTGTTCTGTTATTGTAGCCATTTCATATCAAGAAACTTGTTTAACCCATTTAAGTAATTTAAACCGTTTAACCCACTACAAACATAATTTATCTAAATTACTGTATAAAAAAAAACCCAAGTGGGTTGGCTGGTCAACCTGTTTAACACAAACGGCCCGGAAACTGTTGGAATATTAGAATCATACATCTATAAACTAATAACCACATAATGAACTTCAAAGCATGCATAGCGGATTGGATCTACAATAACATATAATTAATTAACTAAAATTAAATAAACGCGTACCTTTTGGTTCCTAGCAAGAACAAGGAAGCGGGTGTCCAAGATCCGGTAAAACCCTAACTTAGGGTTTATAAAATCGACCACCTACAAATCAAATTGGGGAAAATAACTCAAGCTAAAGTAAGCTTGATCTCCGTTCTTGTACACACGTATTAGTAGCGTTTCAATGTGAAAAGCTAGGTTCATGTATCACAAATAAAACATCTAGGGTTTGATGTTCTAGATAATACATGATCGAATCCCTCTAACAATAAGATAAAGGAGTATGTAAATTACCATGCATATAAATATGCATGTAATCTACACGTATGACAATTCATGCATGTGCATGGAAAATAAATGATAAACTCCTTTACTGTGTTGTCAGTAGGTGGAAAAGCTAAGAGAACCGAATGGTTGATTAGGTTTAGGGATATGTGTCGTACGATTGTTATAAAACAAAAGCCAAAGGTTGCTTTTATAGCAATAAAACTTGTCCTCCAAGTTTTATTCTTCACCTCCTCATGTTTCATAAAACGACACTCAACCCCCTCCTTTTACCTTGTTCGATCATATAAATATTTGTGATTTAATAATTAATCATAAATCATTATATTAACTATTAATACATTGAAACTCATACATAATGTGTGCAATCCCGAAGTCTCGTGTTCGAAACTGGACATACAAATATTAATTTATATCCACAAACTCTAACAGCTCCCACTTGGATATTCATTAATATCGTAATGACATGGGCTAGTCTAGCTTAACAGATCCCAATGCCCCCAGATCGAACCGAGTATGGTTTTCCTGGAAAAAACCACGTGATGATATTATCATCATACTTATCTTTTTGTTTCTAATACCGCGTTAATATGGATATGGATCTAGGTCATTCCATAATTAACTATTCTGTTTCTCATTATTAATAATTGATCAAGATTACCAAAACATCTGAACGTCTTCCAGATAGACTTTGGGTACGGCCGTACAAACATCTTGTCAATCCTACGAGGGGCCCAGCAGTATTAAACTTCAAAACAAATTTGAAGGAACAAATCCTTTATTGACTACGAGCGTGACCCTCGAACTTTGCATCACCTCCGAAAATAGCCCTTATAACTACCTGTTACGGATAACGTTAGACTACCTTACAGAAAATGAGCTACATCCTTGGCAGTCACCTGGTATCTCAAGTCTGAGGATAAATATTCATGATTTACTTAATGATGATGTGGAAAACTAGAAGGGGGGTTGAATAGTTTTACGTCTTTTTAATTAATTATAAAACCTTTGTTTACTTTTAAAAAACTTAGATTCAAGTTTGTTATGAAAAATAAAACTTAAACCTTATTATTAGTTATATATGTATTCTTTTAAATTGATTGTAAAAGTTTTGGTTTCTTGAATGGATTTTCAAATTGATCTTTATGTGAAGTCAACCTCTAAGTAATACTAGCAATTATATAAGCCTATGTGTATGAAAGTAATGACGATGCAAGTAAAGAAATAAATAAGGTATGGAAAGATCTAACCGAGACACGAGAGATTTATAGTGGTTCGGCTACAAGGACACCTTCCTTGCCCTACTCCACTCCCCAAGCACCGAGCTCGAGAGTTTTCTTCACAACTTCAATAAGCTCCCTTATGGCGGAGAAAACCTTACACGACTTTGGCTTACACCGGCTTAACGACACAAAGCTAAATGTCGAGTTCTAATGGTAGCTAGAACCAATCTCACAACTTCACAACACAACTTCTTCACGACTAATTCACAACAGCTTCACGACTAGGACTTCACGACTTCAACACGACCGCTTCACAACTTCTATGCTACGGCTTCACGACTTCAACACTTAGGACTTCACGACTAGGACTTCACGACTTCAACACGACCGCTTCACAACTTCTATGCTACGGCTTCACGACTTCAACACTAGGACTTCACGACTTCAACGCGACCGCTTCACAACTTCTATGCTACGGCTTCACGACTTCAACACTAGGACTTCACGACTTCAACACGACCACTTCACAACTTCTATGCTACGGCTTCACGACTTCAACACAACGACTTCACGTCTTCAAAGCTACGGCTTCACAACTTCTACACAACGGGTTCACGACTTCTACTTCGCGGCTTCACAACTTCTACACTATGTTTTCACAACTTCTATACCACAACTACTTATACAACTTCTTCACTACTTACATATAACACTAATCTACTATACACACCTTACACACAAATGAATGAATGATTTACAAACTTTGTTAAACTAACAACTTAAGTAACAAGATGATACTAAGTTGTAATACTTCTAATCTTGATTGATAGAAGTATTCTTCTTTTGCACTTGAATGAAGGAAGCTTGGATCACTTGGAAACCAAAACTTAAGATTATATGATCAAAGGATTTTAGAAAGTATTTACAAGATTTAAAACATAAAGTTTGGGGTGCAAAAGGTGAGTAAAAATCCAGGGGAAGGCTGGTATTTATAGGCAAAAAAACTGGACAGCTGAGAGCTACTGGAGCGTGGGCGGTCCCCTTAATTTTAAGGGGGCCGCCTAGTAAAATTAAGGGGGCCGCCCAAGGTGTCTGTTGCCCAGATTTGTCTTTTTGTGGGGAAGGTTTTTCTGGAACATTTTAACTGATTTTGGTTAAAAATTTGAATTCATATTTTTATAAAAGATTAAACATTTTTATTTAATACCAAAAATGTTTTTCAAAAATATATAAAATGTTTTTGATGTTTTATAAAAAATCTAGTTATTAAGAAAATGTTCCTTTGATCATATAATGCATTAAGCATTAGTTCATTCATACCTTAAGTGATTTGAGTTGTAGAAATAGATATTTACAACTAAATACTTGTTTACGTCATAATTTTCCGATTAATGATTTTACATTTTGTGATTATCAAAACGTAGAGATATCGAAAAATATTAATAACGTGTTTAGGCATTATTTATATCAACAATCTCCCCCTTTTTGATGATTACAAAATCTAAACTCATTAAATCTAAAAATTAGTTTTTAGACAAGTATTTAGTGAGTTTACATCTATTTCTCCCCCTTTTTGTAGAATCAAAAAGGTTATGCCGACAAGTTTTAGAAACCAAATTTGTCGGGACAAGAACTCCCCCTCGTTTGGGGGCACCAAGGAAACGAGCTATGGAACGCTTGCAAGAAAAATGTTAGAAGCACAAGTATATGTAACAACAATAAGCAAGCAAAGAGAGCATTCATTTAATAGGAGTGTTGTGTATAAATACACAACCAAGTAGATTACAACATAAGGCATGCAAACATTGAAACAAAACAACTAATGATACTACATAATCATCCTAGGGGTACATGATCTTCCATGGGGCTTGCACACAAAAAGGTTTTGAAAATTATTTTTAAGCATTGCATATGCTTAATTGGGTGAAAGTGGAGGTGGTGGTGGTGTAGTGGGTAAAGGAGGTGGAGGAGGTGGTGGTGTTGGGTTGGTAATCATGTGTTCAATAGATGAAAACATGTAGTGTATCTCATCTCTAAGACCAAAGGTTATGGTCCGGTTATGGATGCAACAAAGACAATTGTCACCATAGGCTTCAAGCAATGTCCAAGGTATAGGAAACAATGGTTGTGGGGTTGGTGATGGTGATAAATGAGCATCAAGAGGTGTGATGGGTGATAAGGAAATGGCAAGTTGGGTGGATGAAGGTTCTTGAGTGGATGGTGGTGATGATGCTCTTGGTGATGATGTTTGGTGAGTGTTGATGTAGTCATTGATGGATGAAGTGGATGGTATGGAGGAAGATGATGCTCCATGGGTAGAGGGTGTTTTAGATGGTGCATTTGGTGTTCTTGGGGATGAACTTTGAGGTGGTGGTGATGGAGTTTTGGTGTCATCTTGGGTTAAGTTTATGAAAGGTTGTTTTGGTGGTATGATGACAAGTCTTTGCTTCCTTGGAATCTTAGAGATGGAGGATTTTGGTGATAACATGGTGGTTTTGGATGGTGAAGGATGATGGAATGAGAGGTGATTTTATGGAGGGAATTTATAATATGAAAGTGTGGTTGGTTTAGGTTAAATGTTGAGGTTTTGTAGTAAGATTCCAATACCAGTTCGTCCATAAGGAGAAATGGTAGCTGGGGCTAGATAAAAGTGGTCACATGATGCAAAAGAAAACAGTGAATTTATCTTTCCAGATGGCCGGTCCCCTTAATTGTTGGCCGGCCCCCTTAAAATTAAGGGGACCGCCTAGGGAATTAAGGGGGGCGCCCACCTGCTGTTTTCACAGGCGACCAAATTTGAAAAATTTCCAGAAAAGGGTCATTGTTAGGGTGTATTTGCAGCAAGCTTCATTTGGATCATGTATGATGAAGCGAAAAGTGTACCGCTTTTAAGGGGTCATTTAAGCCCTAAATCGTATTTATTTGATCAAATATCGCCCTAAATCGTTCCTTTTGTCATTTTAGGTACTTTTGAGGAGAAATCTGGAAAAGGAGGCATTTTGGACGTTTTTGGAGCATAAAAGTGAAGAAAACGGCAAAGTCTCAAAAATCGGCTGAAAGTTACCTTTGACGGCGTCACAATTTACTCTGGACGGCGTCATTCTTTGGCAAGAAAAGGTGGACGTGAAATTTACTCATGATAAGCCAATGAAAATAGCATGTGAATTCTGACGGCGTCACGCTTTAACTTGATCAAGGGCGTCACGGCTTAAATCAAAGAGGGACGGCGTCACGTTCAAGGTTCGACGGCGTCAAGCCTTGATAAGCCAGAATGGATTTTTGAAGAGCTAAAGAGGGACGGCGTCAAGAAGGTCATCCGGGAACCCTAGAAGCGGCGAGGTGACGGCGTCACAATCCATAAGGTGACGCCGTCAGATCCAAAAATCTATATATAGTTTTCTAATTCTTTGTCATTAGAGAGAGCTTAGTGTGTGGAATTTTGGGAGAAAACCCTAAGACGATTTTAGCTTCTTTTTCAAGGCTTTTTGCCTTGAGATCTTCCATGTTACATTGAAGATAAGTTATCAATTAATCATTCAATATGTCTATGTGTTGTTTGATTTTATCTTATTCTTGTCTTTTGTTTAACATGTTAGGCTAAATTTATCTTGTGTTTGCTTAGATCTAATGAAACCTAGCTATTGATTATTGGTTATTAGTGTGTTATTAGTTGTATTGGATGATTGTTTATCTATGTTAGGCTTAAGAAAACTGGCTAACTTCCTATTCGGTAACTTGCTTGAACGTCTTAAGAAACATGAACCAAATGCGTACTAAAGGTTTTTATGGTTGTATTTAATGCACAAGCGAATTCTAGTGATCCCATGTTAGGAGCTTCCTAGCCGGCTCGACATAGGAGTGAAGTAGGAGCTTGTAGAGTTGGGGAAGTAAGTACGCCACCCCACAAATGGTATTAAGGAATACACCCGTCATCCACGCGACTAATAAACACTAATTAACCGGTAAAAGATAGTTAGGGAGTAAGAAAATCTAAGTAAACACATTTCTCTACACATAAGTTTCTCACCACATTTTCATTTTTGTTATTTTATTTTATTTGCATTCGTAGTAATTTGGGTTAGTTGGCTAGCAACTAATTCCGCCCACTCTTTCAAACCCGAGATTTTAATTGCTTTCATAAAATTATAAAAACATAAAAAAAGAATCTTCCTCAACCCTTAGACCTATTAGAGTAGTCTTTCACACCTAACGAACACTATTCCCTGTGGAGAACGATCAATCCCCCGTACTTACCACTACACTATACTACATCGGTCAGGTACACTGCCTGGTGGGGTTGTAAGCCTCTTGAGATCCCTCGAGAGGTAAAACCTGTTGTAAGGTTACAAAACCACGCATCAAGTTTTTGGCGCCGCTGCCGGGGAATAGTTATTGTTTAGGTTGAATTTTTATTTCTATTAGGTCTACTCACTAGATTCCTTTCTAGTGAGATTTTTATTTTATTTTTCTAGGTTTTCTTTAGTCTATCTATTTTCTTTGTGCTTTTGTTCGTAACAGATCTTCATTGACTATTCAGTTTGCCATTATGGAAAACGCGAATCCACCCCTTACACCTGGCGAAGTGGCTTTGTTGCGTAGCCAACTTGAGAATGAGATCAGTGAGCTCAGGGAGCTCAGTAGAATGATTGATATAGAGCTTGATTATGCCTTGAACAACTTAGGGACCGCCATATACTCAGATAATTACTTAGAACGTAATAATCTTACGGTTGAGAAGTTGATTGAGAAAATTGATGAAGTAAAGATAGATCCTAGGTTTGATGATTATTTCAATGAATACCCCACTAAGGAGGAGATTGCTTACTATAACAACCTAGTTGATAACCCTCGACCACCTTTTGTTAGAATTGACCCAAAGATTAAGAGAGGTGATCCCGGGAATGTGAAGATACCATGTATGATTGGGTACCAATACGTTGAGCATGCTTACATTGACTGTGAATCCCCAATCAACGTTATGTCCTCAGGCCTTTATAGCCAGATCATAAACACACCACTTGAGCCTAGGATGGACCCCAAATGTCCAGGCGGAGTTTGCAACTTCGTTGGAAGGATTAAGGATATACATATCCTTGTTGGGAACTTTACCTTTGTCACCAACTTCATGATTTTAGAAGATATGGCAAGTGTTGTTGACTGCCGCCTATCTCGCGTTGTGTTAGGTAAGCCATTTATCGAAGCATCCAATTTAAGGTATGACCGTTTGAAAGGCACGGTTCAGTTTTCTAATCACATAGATAGGATCACATATAGGATGCCTTATCGGGTTAATGAATTTCGTTTTGTGCCTCGATTTGACATGGACAACATTGGTGCGATTGAGGACATCAATGAAGAGGATAAAGAAAAAGGCATGGACCATGTTTGGAATAAGAGAAGCCTTTATTATAAAGATTGCTTAAACCTTGGACCTAAATACAAAATTGATATGGAGGTTGTTAGGATGATAAGAGGGGCAATTGAGAAGCAAAACGGAAAAACGTAGACCCCGTGACTTTGAGTCTAGCTACAAGACTCGTTAATAAAGAAAAGCGCTTCTTGGGAGGCAACCCAAGCTTTATTTGTTTTATTTGCTTTGTGTGTTTATTTATTTGCTTGCTTGTTTGTTTTTATTTGTTTCCGTATGTGTGTTTAATTTTTATTACTATTGATTCATGTTCAAAATTAAATTGTGAAAATGCTTTATGTTGTTTTTAACTTCGTCTTAACTACATATAAAGGTATTTTGCAAAAGTTAAGTGTAAGAGAAAGTCAAATCGGTTTATTAGAACACAAATGAACATGAATCGTAATAATAATAAATTAACATACATATTCGTATTTGTTTGAGTCAAATGCTTGTATCGAGTCATAATGATGTTTTGCAGGATTTCCAGGAAGTAAGGTAAAGGTTTTTCCAAAAATTTTCCGGAAACTTAAAATGAGAATTTTTGTTAGGTCATTTCTGACGGCGTCATGGTTTATAACCTGACGGTGTCAGATTTAATTTTCAGAAATTTTTTGAAAGTTTTGTTTTCATAAAAAATTTTTAGTAAAATCTCCAACTTATAATCTCCAGGAATCTGCAAAATTATCATTCCACAAGCATTATATCCTTATATATAGATTTTTTCCCACCGATCTTATGCAGGTTTTCGTGTTTGTTTTCTCAGGTTTAACAGGTTATTTTGGACAAGGAAATGTTTTGAATCAAGCTTATGGCGATGCATTAGTCATGGAGCTTCAACATTACGTTGGAAGAAGATTTAACCGTGTAATTTCATTATCCACCGAGCGAATTAGGGGAGTATTTGATTTCATTCTTTTACTTTTTACTTTTACATCTTGTTATTTGAACATTGGGGACAATGTTCATCTTAAGTGTAAGGGGAGGGTAAAAGTACGATTTTTGAGAATACAATTGCGCTTGATTTTTGTTTGTTTAATAGTAGATGTGTAATAAAACTGAGAGAAATACTTGTTAAGGCAATTTTAGTGCCAAATTTAAAATTTTTTACAACATTTAGGAGTGAAACTTTGATCTTAATGAGCGTCTCACGGATAGGAGTTATATGACTAGCACAAAAACCGTACCACTAAAAAATTTTCCACCCCCAAATATGTGAGGTTCGCCCCTAGAATTGGTAGGAAAAGCATTTATGCTATGATGTGTGTACCGGTAGCACTTAGATTCTAGAACTTGCGTTAGGACCATTCCGAGGCCACAAGTGAGACTACATTCGTGTAGTTAGATTTACTACATGATAAGAGGCATTATGATTAACCCATTGTTTTACACCTGTGTTTTTGTTATAATTACATTGGCTACATTGGTCAAGTAATTCTCCCACACCCTTTGCGTTGTACTCATTTTTAGTACACGATACCCTTAGTACACCCCTCAGAGCCTATCTTTTCGTTTCGACCTTTAAGCATTTTACTTAAAGGAAGAATTTGTTACACCCCACTTAAATGTACACCCAAATCGCCTTTGCCTACCTTGTATGCACTCATTTTTAGTGCATTATTGTTACAACATTTGTTTAAACCCAAGTTAATTATCTAGTTGATTACATGGTTGCTAAGTCGAGTCATATCTTTGTACATATTGTTTTGGGACGATTGGGACTCATGGGTAAAGTACTAGTGTAATGGAGTAATGGGGAAGATCATCATTTATTACCCCCCTATGTGCTAAATGTTTTTAAAGTACTCAAAGTTTTTCAATTAACTTAATTCGAGTCATTAGAATAGTTTATTGTAAAGTTATGTAAAAATTCAAGTGTAAGGGGATGCAATGCCCCTATGATGTATTATTTTGGATGGTTAGGGCAAGAGTGTATGAAAAAAAAAAAAAAAAAATCGAAAAATCAAGAAAAATACAAAAAAATGAGAAAAAGAAAAATAGAAAAAACATACGGACTACCATCCCGTTTCATTTTATGTTTATTTTATGTTTTTGTTATTTTCTTTCATTAGCCTAAGATTGAGTCGAGTCTTGGCTTAACAACATTGTATAGTTCATGTAATTGATCAAGATTTTTAACTCGCCACCAGTAAAATATCCTTTATCCAACAAAACCGTGTTTTCCTTTTCCCTACACCTAACGTTATAACCCATTTAAAAGCCCTCTTTGATAGTTTATCTTTGGTGCTTACGCCTAGTGGAGGAGGTTTTCGATCCTTTCCCAAGCCTATGGTAATCTATTTGCTATGACAGGTAGTGAGAGATATTATCCGTTTTCATTTATGAGATTTATTTTGATGACACTTGAGAGATGTGAGTATCTAAACACTACTTGTGAGGTGCTAGTTTATAATCTCCGTGCTTATTATGATTAAAGTGGAACGATTATTTGTTGTAATTACTTTTATATTAGCGTTAAATGACCCCTAACTTGTATTTTGATTAGAATAAAAGCGCATTTGCTTGAGGACAAGCAAATCTCAAGTGTAAGGGTATTTGATGAAGCGAAAAGTGTACCGCTTTTAAGGGGTCATTTAAGCCCTAAATCGTATTTATTTGATCAAATATCGCCCTAAATCGTTCGTTTTGTCATTTTAGGTACTTTTGAGGAGAAATCTGGAAAAGGAGGCATTTTGGACGTTTTTGGAGCATAAAAGTGAAGAAAACGGCAAAGTCTCAAAAATCGGCTGAAAGTTACCTTTGACGGCGTCACAATTTACTCTGGACGGCGTCATGCTTTGGCAAGAAAAGGTGGACGTGAAATTTACTCATGATAAGCCAGTGAAAATAGCATGTGAATTCTGACGGCGTCACGCTTTAACTTGATCAAGGGCGTCACGGCTTAAATCAAAGAGGGACGGCGTCACGTTCAAGGTTCGACGGCGTCAAGCCTTGATAAGCCAGAATGGATTTTTGAAGAGCTAAAGAGGGACGGCGTCAAGAAGGTCATCCGGGAACCCTAGAAGCGGCGAGGTGACGGCGTCACAATCCATAAGGTGACGCCGTCAGATCCAAAAATCTATATATAGTTTTCTAATTCTTTGTCATTAGAGAGAGCTTAGTGTGTGGAATTTTGGGAGAAAACCCTAAGACGATTTTAGCTTCTTTTTCAAGGCTTTTTGCCTTGAGATCTTCCATGTTACATTGAAGATAAGTTATCAATTAATCATTCAATATGTCTATGTGTTGTTTGATTTTATCTTATTCTTGTCTTTTGTTTAACATGTTATGCTAAATTTATCTTGTGTTTGCTTAGATCTAATGAAACCTAGCTATTGATTATTGGTTATTAGTGTGTTATTAGTTGTATTGGATGATTTTTTATCTATGTTAGGCTTAAGAAAACTGGCTAACTTCCTATTCGGTAACTTGCTTGAACGTCTTAAGAAACATGAACCAAATGCGTACTAAAGGTTTTTATGGTTGTATTTAATGCACAAGCGAATTCTAGTGATCCCATGTTAGGAGCTTCCTAGCCGGCTCGACATAGGAGTGAAGTAGGAGCTTGTAGAGTTGGGGAAGTAAGTACGCCACCCCACGAATGGTATTAAGGAATACACCCGTCATCCACGCGACTAATACACACTAATTAACCGGTAAAAGATAGTTAGGGAGTAAGGAAATCTAAGTAAACACATTTCTCTACACATAAGTTTCTCACAACATTTTCATTTTTGTTATTTTATTTTATTTGCATTCGTAGTAATTTGGGTTAGTTGGCTAGCAACTAATTCCGCCCACTCTTTCAAACCCGAGATTTTAATTGCTTTCATAAAATTATAAAAACATAAAAAAAGAATCTTCCTCAACCCTTAGACCTATTAGAGTAGTCTTTCACACCTAACGAACACTATTCCCTGTGGAGAACGATCAATCCCCCGTACTTACCACTACACTATACTACATCGGTCAGGTACACTGCCTGGTGGGGTTGTAAGCCTCTTGAGATCCCTCGAGAGGTAAAACCTGTTGTAAGGTTACAAAACCACGCATCAATGTACATGAAGAATGATTATATAGTAGCAATAACATATTAAGAAGAATAATGTTTATAAGTAATCTACTAAGATCATATTGTAAGCATGTCCTAAGCATATATCTTAATTAAACAAAGAATGAGACAACACATTCATAGCAAACATATATAAGAAGGAAAGAAACAAACATTCATTAATTTAAAATGATTATGTGACAAACATAATCATTGTTACAACATACATAGTGCTTAAAGCATACATTTGTTAGAGAATTCTAATTTGCCTAAGAAATCCATTTGACTTGCTTGATGATGAAGGTGGTTTTTGAAATGAAAACAAGTGAGAGGGTGAGTAAATGGGATTAGTGAAGGTATATGTTTGGGTGTGTGGAGGTTGGAGATGGTGATGGTGGAGACATTTGAGGTGGTGAGCTTGGAGTGGACCATGATGGATGAAGGTTTTGATGTTGCTCAAGAGTGGATGTTGGATGAGATCTTGTGAGAAGATACTCAATCCATGTGAAGTGCTCATTTAGAGCAATGGTTTGTTGTTGGAGAAAGATGCAACAAGGACAATTGTTGACATGTTTCTCAATGTGACTCTTGTTGTGTGGTGATGGTGGAGAACTCGATGAAGGTTGGTCAAGATTGCTTTGAGCAAGATGTAGGGCAAGAAGAGCATTTAGCTCATGGGCTTCTTTGAGTTCGTTAACGAACTTCAAGTGTTCGTTGGTGGGTGATGATGGTGGAGTATGGTTGATGGTAGGAAGTGGTGGTGACACTCTTGGTGGTGGAGACACTTGTGAGCTTGGGTAGTTATGAGTGGGTGATGATGGTACATTGATGGATTGAGGGAGATGTGGGGTGATGTGAATGAGATTTGGGTTATTGTTTTGGGATTTTTCTTGTTCTTCACATGGGTGTGATAAGGGTGTATTTGTGGGAGTGAGAGTATGAGGTTTAGGCTTAGGTTGATTTTGAGCAACATCACATGTGGAGTTGGAGTTATGGCATGTGTCAAGTTTTCGTCTCCAAATTGGTCTCACCGAGATTTTGGCAACTCTTGAGGGTTTTGATTTTGGGTAGTTGGAGGATGACATGTTTGAGTGGATGATGTGAATGGGCATTTATGATGAGGAGGTGTATTTATAGTGAAGGAATGATGTGGTTTAGGAAGGTACATTTTGGTGGGTGGTTTATGACAAAATGTGTTTGTGAATTTTGGGAAGTATGCAATAAAATGGGTTGGAAATTGCAAAAGGAAACAGTAAGCCGGATCTCCAGATGGCCGGTCCCCTTAATAATTAAGGGGGCCGCCTAGGTATTTAAGGGGGCCGCCCATCTGCTGACTTCCAGATTTCTGAAAATGGGTTTTTGGCAGAAATTTGTAGAAAAGGTTGTGTTTTTGAGTTTAGTTTCAAGCAAGTCCAACTTCTTTTTGAGGCAATTTAAAGTTTAATAACTCATGTATGCTAAGCACATTCAATTAAGCAATTTTAATTATCATGCAACCTACTCATTTACCAGGAAGCATATATGTATATTGAACAGAACACATATAATTATCAGTATTCATATACCATTATTATGACGATTAATTAGCAGTAATTTATCCTATAAGTGTCTATGTGATGGAAATTTGTGATAGCATGGATTTCTAGACTTGGACCAGCATGATTTGAGTAAGTGTTTTAGGCATTATTCAACAATGTTTGAAAGTAGGTTTTATTTGAGTTGAAAATTATTTCACGAATAGATTTGAATTTGTTTCAAGTGTTTTTATAAGGAAATAAGGAAGTTGTTACACTTTTTAGTTTTGATAAAAACATTTATATAGAAAGTGACATAATCTTTTGAAATCATTTTCCCAAATATGAAGATTTGCATTTTAAAAAGAGTTTTTGTAAAAAAATCTCATGCTTGATTGATTAGGTATGTCTCATGCATCCCTTTCACAATATGCGATTTAAATGATAGTGATGACTAAATTTTATATGTTCAATAGAGAACACTTTATTTAATGCTTAGGAGGTTAACTTAAGGTTTTTAGTTTATTAACAAGTATTAACTAATAGTGTGAGGGCAAGCAACTTATCAAACTAAGCATATCTTAGGCAATGATTTTTAGCATAACTATATGCAAGAGTAACTATAGGAAAGTTTAAAAGAAAACTTATCTTTAGAGTCAGTTATTTTCTTCATGATATAAAGGGAGTGAATAATAGATGAGTACATTGTTCCATCCTCATTTATTATAGATTAATAAGTTTCATGTGATGTTTTGAAAGAGTAGTTTACGCAAAATGAGTTTCATTCCATTAATGGTTCATTACTAATAAAATAAAACAGCTTGGTTAGCCAGAATGTTAAACCCTAAAATCTAAAACAGGTAAAAAGACTAAAATGCCCTCATTAATTTATAAATTTTTATTATAACAAATAATATAACTAATTACAAAGAATATAATGCATAAGCAATGAAAAAAAAACGAAACAAATATGGCAAGAATCATTTATGAGGCAACCTAAAATAATTATACCACGTACCAATTATATTTATTTAAAACGTTATCTGTTATTGAAACGAAAACCGATAAGTATTATTTAATTTGTCTTCTAAAAAATCGTTACGTGTAAGAAATTTAAAAAATAAGAAGGAATTGATGAATATGACCTAGATGTATTTGTGTTGAAACTTATAGGACCGACCATAAGCCCTCCACAATTCATCATATACAACCACGACCCAAAAAACACACTTTAAATCAGCCAATATATCCTTTTTGTCTCCAAGAACAATAACGAAATAATATTGATAATACTAGCAAAAGAAACCCCCCTAAAAACAAACAACTTTCAGCCCATTCCCTTTGGCTTGCATTGTCGTGTCTGATGTGTGTCTCAATCTCACCAAAGGAGGCTTGTTTTTGCTCCATTATTGTGTCATTCATCATAAGGTAACATGTCTTTAATGCCTCAAGTCCTTGTAAATTGTTTCATAACTAAAAACCCTAATTTATATATGATTATGTGAGAATCTGGTTCTGATCTGGAATTTTTACCCGACTTTAACCGACTATAACTCAATGATGTGGATGGGTATTGTAATGGTTTTTGAGTCTAAAACTAATTTCAATGAAGTGGCTACCTGGAGAAATTTATTTTGTAATTTTTAGAGGCCTGTAAGGCTACTTTTTGATTTTTATAAAATCATGTGTCTGGTCGTATTGGTAAAGTCTGGAAAAACAGTCCGGGTTTTTCATTTATCATTTTCAAACCATAACGAATTAGGATGTGTCCTTTTAGCTGAGTAATATATCACATGTTGGCTAATTACTGGAATTTTTGTAGAATTTTATAAATTTTCTAGACTGGGAAAGAAGATGAAAAATGGTCGGGTGTTTTTAATTAATCCGGTTCTGGGACAGGTTGGGAAAAAGGATTTTTAGTTCGTATCTATACAACTTAATAAAATCTGGAAAAATTTAATAAAATACTCAAGACCCTGGGGAACGTCTGTGAATTTTTATAGATTTTATTTCGAAGATTTAATATGGTTTGTAAATTATTTAAAACGAGTCCAGTAATACCTGAAAACTGTCAAGACATGTAAAAAGGATGTAAATTGTTATTTTTCCTAAGCTAAGGGTTAAATTGGTGAATCGTGAAACTTGAGGGTATAATTCGTATAATAAGTTAATTTGAAGGTACACTCTGTAATCTTGGAAAATAAAATGCGTGTTGTGTTAATAAATTAATGAGAGGAGTTAAAATGTAAGCTATGTAAATCTAGGGTTTCATTTTGTAACTTTGATAAGTAAAGGGATAGAAAGTGTAAATTATGAAACCTAAAGGACTAAAAGAGTAACTTGATGAATCTAAAAGCTAAAATGGAAAGTTACTTAAAATGGAAGGGTTTGTAATTCTTGTCTACCCCCTCTAGGTGTGAAGGAAGAGAAGTCCTGCTTCACTTTGTGTCATCCATTTCTGATTTGTGTTTGCTTCCGGAATAAGGTACAGATATTCTGACCTTCTCTGTAAGGTTTCCTATGATTCTTTTCTGATTTGTTAAATCTCTGATTTGATACTCTGTTACGATCCTTTGCTATGACACCTTTGCTTCGACCTTTGATCTCTGATTTTGGGACCTATGATATGAAGATCTTTTTGATATGAGATGGAAATGTTTTAAGTAAAGTATTTTGAAAGGGTTTTTCAAGCATGATATATTGACTTTAAGAAAACTATTTTTGAAGTTCGTTTTATGAAAACTATTTGAAAGACCATTTATGAAAACTATTTTGAAGGATTGTTTTAAATAAACCTTAAGAGAAAACCTTTTGAAAAGTACTTTTGATATTGAACCTTTTGAAGATTTGACCATCTGATACTTTGACCCTTTTAGATATTGACCTGGGATATTTGATCTTCTGATATGAACCTTCTGATATGACCTTTCTGATGTGACACCCTGATTATAATAGACACCTTTGACCTTTGACCTTTGACTTCCAGTTTGATACCCGAGCCAAAATTTGTTCCCTAGCCATGAAGGTAACATGGCCGTGTCTGTGATGCACCACTGGCATGACTAGTGTGTAGCCCTAGTGATTTGGTTACACCGTCCCCATTCTGATTCTGATATGCATGCACACTATATGATTTATTATGGCCAATCTGTTCTGGGGGGGCGAATGGATGCATCCTAGATTTGTTCTGTTATGATATGATATGTTATGATATGATCTGATTTCTGGTGACTGACGGTGGGTGCAATCCACGTCTTTCATGTTCTGGGAGCTAGCTACTCCATATATTTCTGTTGGATACATGAGGCCACCCCTCATATTATCTGGTTACTTGAGAGGCATCCCCTCTGGATTCTGATATGGTTACAAGGATATGATATTTCTGTTTCTGGGCTCGTGGTGGATTACTGTCCTAAACCTTTACTCTCTCTCTCTGTACCTTTACTTATCTACTTCGTTATACTATATCTGTTCTTTTCCTTTTACTTTCATTGCTTTTGCTTTCGTTTCCGTTTATTATATATCTGTTCACTGGGCTTTGTAAGCTCAGCCGTACGTTTTCTTTCATGTACGGCAGGTTTTAGTTGAAAGCTGGGTTGTTATTAGAGAGGACCTTGGACTTAGAAGACCTTGCTAGCTAAATTGGATTAGAGATGATTTGAAAAGTTATTTTCAGACTTAGTGATTATTGTATATCTCAGTTGTAACCTTGTAATATCAGATTTTCAGTTGTAACCCTTGGAATCCTATTGTATTATGTTTGTCATATGCTTGTGTTTGTTCTGATAAGAATCTGTATTTGTGACACCTTTGCCCTTGTCGGGTTGGGGTGTTACAATTATGGTATCAGAGCCCGGGCTGCGACTTGTAATACATTTACCCTTGACCTGTGAAGTTTGGACCACTAGGTTTCCACTGTAGGCGCTCATAAGATAACCTGTAAGAATTGCTCTAGGATTTCCCCTGTAGGAACTTAAGTTCTGACCAGTGAGGAATGGGTAGACTATAAGGCATTTGTTTAGGTATCATTACTTCGCATCACTCTGATTCGTACCTTGCTCTTGGCTAAAGCTTGTTGAGATCACTTTTGTAAATTGAAAGCTTATACCTTACACCTAAGATTTGAAACCTAATTAAGCTTTGAAACATTGAAATTTGCATAGAAAGTACCTGACACTATTGAACCTTATCTTTAAATTCCAACTCTGATATCTGATCCTTTTGTTAATCATTTTGATGCCTCTTCGGACAATTCTGAGAATCTCCATGGTGATGACGTACTAGATACATTCTGTTGTTTGTCTCTTGCTTTTGATAAGCACCTATGAATCTTCTGACGCTATTTGATTCCGTCTTACCCCTCTCTATCCCTATGAAAAGTCTTGTGATGTTTAACCATGCATATAAGAATGTTTCCCTCTCACTTTTGAATGATAAGATTTTCCTGGTTAATCCGTCTTTCTTGGATAGTCAACTTCGATTCCATTCTGATAGGGGATTGGTTGTTTGAGCACTCGAAATGTTAACAACAATGGCGGCTACCCTGAAGAGTGAAGGCATCCCTTACAAGGCAGAAGTGTTGGCGATGCAGAAGAAGAAATCTACTCAAGACGGCGAACCTGGAGCTGATGAGGACATGCAGTCTAACTTCCCTATTCACCTTGGTTGTACTAAGATGAATTGAGAGCGGGGGCAGGCTGGAGGATGAAGGATTTGAAGATCGTGCCAGAAATTCACATTACTCCAAGAAGAACAGCAGGAGGCTTGACGAACCAGACATAAGTTCACAATTTTGTTTCACCTCCGAGTATTCTCAAATTTAAGATCATCTGATGATTTAAGTTCCTTAGAAGCATTTCAGTTCCGTGTCTATTCGTACGTTCAATGATGGCTTTGATGAATTGGAGAAGATCTGACGCTTGTGGACGGCATACCTTAATCTGATAGGCAATCTGGGATTCCGATACTCTTGCAAGTAGTTGTTTTCCCTCTTGACTATGACATCGATTTTGTTGACCTCTGAGACTATAGAGTACTAGGTGGATTAAGATAGGTGGCTTTGTTTACGACTTGAGATAAAGTATGATCATCATGAAGGCATAATTATGTGGCGCTGGTATTATTAACGTGATAATACTTACACCATATAACGTGCCCTCATTGTGGCCATATGATATCTTGGGAAGTACCTAAGAAGTTTAGAACTTGATTCCCGATGGATTATCTGTGATTAGTGAGACCTTAGGTTCATTCTACCTATGCGTATACTCTACCTTCGTTCGTTAAATATCTGGATTAGCTTGGACTCTCGTGTTGCATTCTGTCGACCTCAGTTAGGAATCTTAAACTCCTTGAAGAGCTCTCTGCTATGGATACATTTAATTCGATTTGAAATCTTGTTCGCATCCCGTATGAGTATTCCGTTCTCTATTCTTTCTGCTTTCTGCAAATTTCGAGGACGAAATTTTTTTGTTAGAGGGGAAGAGTTGTAAAACCCTAAAATCTAAAACAGGTAAAAAGACTAAAATGCCCTCATAATTTAAAAATTTAATTAAAACATATATAACTTACAAATAAATCGCATAACGTATGAAAACGAAACAAATATGGCAAGAAACATTTATGAGGCAACCTAAAATAATTATACGAGCTACCAATTATATTTATAACACGTTACTTAGTTACTTGAAACGAAAACTCGATAAGTATATATTTAATTTTCGTTCTAAAAATCGTTACGTGTAAGAAATATTTAAGAAATAAGAGAATTGATGGAATTTGGACCTAGATGTTTTGTGTTGGGCTTATAGGCCGACCCAAGCCCTCCCCCTCATCAAACCCACGACCCAAACACACCTTAAGTCAGCCCATAACCCCTTTTGGTCTCCAATAACAACCGAATATCATCATAACACTCAAAAGAAACCCTAAAACAAAATTTCTGCTGTCCTTTCCTTGGCTGCTGCTGTCGAGGTTCCAATCTCACCAAAGGAGGCTTGCTTTTGCTCCATTATTGTGTCATTCATCATAAGGTAACATGTCTTTAATGCCTCAAGTCCTTGTAAATTGTTTCATAACTAAAAACCCTAATTTATATATGATTATGTGAGAATCTGGTTCTGATCTGGAATTTTTACCCGACTTTAACCGGCTATAACTCAATGATGTGGATGGGTATTGTAATGGTTTTTGAGTCTAAAACTAATTTCAATGAAGTGGCTACCTGGAGAAATTTATTTTGTAATTTTTAGAGGCTTGTAAGGCTACTTTTTGATTTTTATAAAATCATGTGTCTGGTCGTATTGGTAAAGTCTGGAAAAACAGTCCGGGTTTTTCATTTATCATTTTCAAACCATAACGAATTAGGATGTGTCCTTTTAGCTGAGTAATATATCACATGTTGGATAATTACTGGAATTTTTGTAGAATTTTATAAAATTTCTAGACTGGGAAAGAAGATGAAAAATGGTCGGGTGTTTTTAATTAATCCGGTTCTGGGACAGGTTGGGAAAAAGGATTTTTAGTTCGTATCTATACAACTTAATAAAATCTGGAAAAATTTAATAAAATACTCAAGACCCTGGGGAACGTCTGTGAATTTTTATAGATTTTATTTCGAAGATTTAATATGGTTTGTAAATTATTTAAAACGAGTCCAGTAATACCTGAAAACTGTCAAGACATGTAAAAAGGATGTAAATTGTTATTTTTCCTAAGCTAAGGGTTAAATTGGTGAATCGTGAAACTTGAGGGTATAATTCGTATAATAAGTTAATTTGAAGGTACACTCTGTAATCTTGGAAAATAAAATGCGTGTTGTGTTAATAAATTAATGAGAGGAGTTAAAATGTAAGCTATGTAAATCTAGGGTTTCATTTTGTAACTTTGATAAGTAAAGGGATAGAAAGTGTAAATTATGAAATCTAAAGGACTAAAAGAGTAACTTGATGAATCTAAAAGCTAAAATGGAAAGTTACTTAAAATGGAAGGGTTTGTAATTCTTGTCTACCCCCTCTAGGTGTGAAGGAAGAGAAGTCCTGCTTCACTTTGTGTCATCCATTTCTGATTTGTGTTTGCTTCCGGAATAAGGTACAGATATTCTGACCTTCTCTGTAAGGTTTCCTATGATTCTTTTCTGATTTGTTAAATCTCTGATTTGATACTCTGTTACGATCCTTTGCTATGACACCTTTGCTTCGACCTTTGATCTCTGATTTTGGGACCTATGATATGAAGATCTTTTTGATATGAGATGGAAATGTTTTAAGTAAAGTATTTTGAAAGGGTTTTTCAAGCATGATATATTGACTTTAAGAAAACTATTTTTGAAGTTCGTTTTATGAAAACTATTTGAAAGACCATTTATGAAAACTATTTTGAAGGATTGTTTTAAATAAACCTTAAGAGAAAACCTTTTGAAAAGTACTTTTGATATTGAACCTTTTGAAGATTTGACCATCTGATACTTTGACCCTTTTAGATATTGACCTGGGATATTTGATCTTCTGATATGAACCTTCTGATATGACCTTTCTGATGTGACACCCTGATTATAATAGACACCTTTGACCTTTGACCTTTGACTTCCAGTTTGATACCCGAGCCAAAATTTGTTCCCTAGCCATGAAGGTAACATGGCCGTGTCTGTGATGCACCACTGGCATGACTAGTGTGTAGCCCTAGTGATTTGGTTACACCGTCCCCATTCTGATTCTGATATGCATGCACACTATATGATTTATTATGGCCAATCTGTTCTGGAGGGGCGAATGGATGCATCCTAGATTTGTTCTGTTATGATATGATATGTTATGATATGATCTGATTTCTGGTGACTGACGGTGGGTGCAATCCACGTCTTTCATGTTCTGGGAGCTAGCTACTCCATATATTTCTGTTGGATACATGAGGCCACCCCTCATATTATCTGGTTACTTGAGAGGCATCCCCTCTGGATTCTGATATGGTTACAAGGATATGATATTTCTGTTTCTGGGCTCGTAGTGGATTACTGTCCTAAACCTTTACTCTCTCTCTGTACCTTTACTTATCTACTTCGTTATACTATATCTGTTCTTTTTCTTTTACTTTCATTGCTTTTTCTTTCGTTTCCGTTTATTATATATCTGTTCACTGGGCTTTGTAAGCTCAGCCGTACGTTTTCTTTCATGTACGGCAGGTTTTAGTTGAAAGCTGGGTTGTTATTAGAGAGGACCTTGGACTTAGAAGACCTTGCTAGCTAAATTGGATTAGAGATGATTTGAAAAGTTATTTTCAGACTTAGTGATTATTGTATATCTCAGTTGTAACCTTGTAATATCAGATTTTCAGTTGTAACCCTTGGAATCCTATTGTATTATGTATGTCATATGCTTGTGTTTGTTCTGATAAGAATCTGTATTTGTGACACCTTTGCCCTTGTCGGGTTGGGGTGTTACACAGAATCTCATGGGTCCGAGATTGTTAGTTGGGGACATCCATTGCACTTGTATGCACATGGAGAGGATGTCACCAAAAAGTACAAGAATTCCTTGATAGTTTGTTTTGAAGCACAAACAATGGATTTCTTGACTTATATAAATTATAATCACAGTAAATAGCCTTATATCTAAATTTCTCTACTGGGTTTTTTAATTATAATTTGTTTTGATTTACTTGTTGAAGAGTTATCCGAACTAAATCCTAACCCGGTTTTATCTTTGAATGGCTTTTGACAACTTAGTAGGTATTTAAGTGATTTGGAGCTTTCTTCAAATTTAGCTATTATTTTCGCTCTTTCATTTAATCTTTTAATATCATGCTTATATTCTTGACATGTTTTGCATTCTAGATCAATTTCAATATTACTTTCAAGTCTAGACATTTTATCTTCTAAAATTGTTTTTTTTTTCAAAATTGTTTTCAAAAGTATTTGATGATTCGTTTTTAAAGGTGGTTTTTAGATCTATGTTGCAACAATGTTTAAAACCATTTTCTAATTTTGAAAATTCTAAAAGAAATTGATCATAGCAAAAATGTTTGGTTTCGGATTGTACCTTATTTGGAGTTTTATCTAGTTTGCATTCGTCACATACCGGATGATGATCTTCTCCTTCGTTTGTGTCACTCCATGATATTGAATTGAGTTCACTTTGGAGTTGATTCATGTAGTCTTCGTCGTTAATACCTTCATTAACAACATTTGAACTAGTAGTACATGTATCTATTTTATCTAAATGTTTATCTATTAAATTTTCTAAGATGACTAATTCATGTACAAGATCAAAATCCTCATCTTTGGCTTGACATTTTTCATGATGAAAGTTTAAGAGATTTTTCCAAATATCATTTTCCATTTTACAGAAAGATATTCTTTCATATTCAACTTTCGGCAAGGTTTTGTAAATAATAATTTTAGCTTCATTATTTTTGTTATTCTTTGTTTTTAAATAATCATTTTGAGTTTCAAAATCCGTTTTTGTTTGACTTTCAAAATCCGTTTTTGTTGGTTGAAAATCACCAATCGAAATGACATGCCAAATATCTAGATCAATTGATTTCACATAATTTTCAAATTTATTTTTCCATTCAAGAAAAGAATAGTTTTCAAATAGCGGTGGTGTTTGCATAAATTCCCCTTCTAAATATTTTTCGGATTCCATAGATCGATTCAAGTTTTAAAATACAGTATATTTTAAAGATCTTGATTGACGTGGCTCCTGATACCAATTGTGGAAAACTAGAAGGGGGGTTGAATAGTTTTACGTCTTTTTAATTAATTATAAAACCTTTGTTTACTTTAAAAAAAACTTAGATTCAAGTTTGTTATGAAAAATAAAACTTAAACCTTATTATTAGTTATATATGTATTCTTTTAAATTGATTGTAAAAGTTTTGGTTTCTTGAATAGATTTTCAAATTGATCTTTATGTGAAGTCAACCTCTAAGTAATACTAGCAATTATATAAGCCTATGTGTATGAAAGTAATGACGATGCAAGTAAAGAAATAAATAAGGTATGAAAAGATCTAACCGAGACACGAGAGATTTATAGTGGTTCGGCTACAAGGACACCTTCCTTGCCCTACTCCACTCCCCGAGCACCGAGCTCGAGAGTTTTCTTCACAACATCAATAAGCTCCCTTATGGCGGAGAAAACCTTACACGACTTTGGCTTACACCGGCTTAACGACACAAAGCTAAATGTCGAGTTCTAATGGTAGCTAGAACCAATCTCACAACTTCACAACACAACTTCTTCACGACTAATTCACAACGGCTTCACGACTAGGACTTCACGACTTCAACACGACCGCTTCACAACTTCTATGCTACGGCTTCACGACTTCAACACTTAGGACTTCATGACTAGAACTTCACGACTTCAACACGACCGCTTCACAACTTCTATGCTACGGCTTCACGACTTCAACACTAGGACTTCACGACTTCAACACGACCGCTTCACAACTTCTATGCTACGGCTTCACGACTTCAACACTAGGACTTCACGACTAGGACTTCACGACTTCAACACGACCGCTTCACAACTTCTATGCTACGGCTTCACGACTTCAACACAACGACTTCACGTCTTCAAAGCTACAGCTTCACAACTTCTACACAACGGGTTCACGACTTCTACTCCGCGGCTTCACAACTTCTACACTATGTTTTCACAACTTCTATACCACAACTACTTATACAACTTCTTCACTACTTACATACAACACTAATCTACTATACACACCTTACACACAAATGAATGAATGATTTACAAACTTTGTTAAACTAACAACTTAAGTAACAAGATGATACTAAGTTGTAATACTTCTAATCTTGATTGATAGAAGTATTCTTCTTTTGCACTTGAATGAAGGAAGCTTGGATCACTTGGAAACCAAAGCTTAAGATTATATGATCAAAGGATTTTAGAAAGTATTTACAAGATTTAAAACATAAAGTTTGGGGTGCAAAAGGTGAGTAAAAATCCAGGGGAAGGCTGGTATTTATAGGCAGAAAAACTGGACAGCTGGGAGCTACTGGAGCGTGGCCGGCCCCCTTAAATAGGGGGCGGTCCCCTTAATTTTAAGGGGGCCGCCTAGTAAAATTAAGGGGGCCGCCCAAGGTGTCTGTTGCCCAGATTTGTCTTTTTGTGGGGAAGGTTTTTCTGGAACATTTTAACTGATTTTAGTTAAAAATTTGAATTCATATTTTTATAAAAGATTAAACATTTTTATTTAATACCAAAAATGTTTTTCAAAAATATATAAAATGTTTTTGATGTTTTATAAAAAATCTAGTTATTAAGAAAATGTTCTTTTGATCATATAATGCATTAAGCATTAGTTCATTCATACCTTAAGTGATTTGAGTTGTAGAAATAGATATTTACAACTAAATACTTGTTTACGTCATAATTTTCCGATTAATGATTTTACATTTTGTGATTATCAAAACGTAGAGATATCGAAAAATATTAATAACGTGTTTAGGCATTATTTATATCAACAGATGACGATCCATAAAGTACAATCATGTGGTTGGGATAGGTCCTATATTCAATTTATCCAATATTGAATATCATGTGATATTGGTATCTCAACCTTACAGTACATTCTACCAATCCTCACATTTGTGTTTATTTAATGATATTCCCATATCAATAATCGACAATGGAAAATTTAGAATAACATAAGTTATTCACGGATTTAAACATGCAAATATAGGATACAATATTATAAATGAGAATAAACATTATCCACACTTTATTTCATTAAAATAATAATTGCTTTAATATCCCTTAGCCAAATACTAACTAGATCAATGCATGACAATTCTCATTAGTGAATTATGCCTCAAGTCATGACAACCATACTTGTTGACAAGGCATAAATCAACTAATTTTGATCTGTTGGAATTCTGAGAATACTTATTTCAAGAATGAAATTCTTGTATGTGTGCATTCATCCATCATGATATTGACACATACTTCATAAAATACGTGACATCCTCATGCACAAATTTTATGACGATTAAACTACCAAACCTTGTAGTTAAAGTATTCTAATTCTTTATGTATAATGCAACTATGCTCATATTGAGCATAACTAGTATATATGGTCTCCTAATAAGGATGAACTCCCACCATGACTAGTATTGAGTGTCATCTCAATCTTACTAGCATCATTGTATGTAAATAACAATATGCTCTTTTAAAGTTCCGTAAACTTTTAACATTCATCGTGTAATGTTTGATATCTTCAAATCCTTCAAGATTTGACCACAATATCAATCAAGCAATAACTTGCCATATGGTTCGTATTTAGAATTTTGGAGCAAATCCAGGCTGAGGATGTAAATTCTAAACCATATTCATTACACTTAACTATCTAATAATCATAATTAGATACTAATGTTGTCAATCATCTTTCATTCAAGCATGATACAACAAGCAACATGATGTACATGAATAATCCTTTTGTCAACCTTAGATTTATTCATGTCATATCTTTTCAAAGATATGTTTCTATCTAGCCTCACTAATAGATTATCATGTTTATTAGAATTAGTTATATTACCGCTTATGTTTATGATGATAAACATATACTTCAAGGTTTTATTTTCTATGTGAAGTTTCATTCCAAACTAAGACTTAACATATAAATGTTAATGGAATGTTACTTCCTATATGTTATACAACATATATGAAATAAGAAAATAAATACATTACTCCCACTAGCTTTCAGGAATATTAAGAAATATCTTATTTTAATTATAAATCAAAACTAGATTTAATAACTAAAAAATAAGTATATCTTATAGATGCATGCATTAATCCATTTACAAATGATTTGCACTTTGTATACTACTAAAGATTATTTGAATTCAAACACTCCTTTCAATTACTTTTCTTCCTCACTCAAGTAATTATCCAAGAAAGAGATTTGATATTCCATTATTAATTTCATATAAATGAAACTAATAATGACAATCATAATCTTTATATATTTAATGTGCTTAGAAAGAATTTCAATCACATTTAATTGCTTAAGTGTGATTGATAATCTTTTCACACATTAAGTATGTATACAAATTTTGTCCATTATGATTTCTACACAAGAATTTTAAATCTCTAGGATTTTCATTTCCTTTGTAGAAATTCATTTCCATTCTATAGTGTTACTATAGAGTTCAAGATTAACTATGTAACCAACTAGTTATCTTTTTGGACTGCATCTAATTATTCATAGTATGAGTAATTTGCCAAATAAACATTTTCAATTTATTAACAGGCATACCACGATCCTGTAACTCATAACCCTCAACATATTCTACAAATATTTGAGATATCCTTGCAGATCTATGAAATGAGAATTCCATCATCTTTGAGATTTAACACTAACATGTTAAATCCTCATTATGATTTTGCTAGCGTATTTAGAAGATTATGTATCTTGTACTTTTATCTTTTGAAGATAAAACTCCCACTTGCCTTTTGCAATTTATAGATTATCTATAAATTCTTTAGCTAACAGAGTAACACAAACTTGTTCTCTTTTGGGACTTTACAAATACATATTGACAGTTCCTAACCTTAATTTGTTAATAACCTACTCACAAGTAGTTTAACAAATTCTGAACTTCAATTTTAAGACTTAATGTGATTAATCACATACCATTATCATGGTGTCTTATTAATCTTCTAGGTTGGATTCTTATTGAGTATATACTTATCATACTCAATTTCCTAACCTTGATTTCTTTAGGAAGAATAGAAAATATAGTTATCTCAAATCAAACAATGTAATAAGAGTTTGAGTTTCCTAACTGAACATACCATAAACACTATGTGTTTCATTAGGATTGATATTGTAATTTAATCTTACAATATGTGAGATAAATATATATCGTTTTGGCTTACCCATTTACCATCTAAGTCACTTTAATGGTACAATAGATTTTCCAAGCCAATTGCATGTTTTATAACATAAGTACTTTGTTCAAGTCACTTTATGTCTTTGTCTTACAAAAAAGACATTAACTGTTATAATCTCAATCTACGTTATAAATCATTGATCAACTCAATGATTCCTTGTATATGTCTTAATTAAAAAAAAAAAAAACATAACAAGTTAACGTCTTACTTTGTTATAAGTCTTATAACAATAAAAGACTTCATATTTATATCTTTATACTAAAATATAAATATGCATAACTAAAGTAATTATGAACACCACAACTTGGTTTCAATAGTTATTTCAAGTTAATTTATTTACTTCATATATTTATGTCATTCCAAGAATACATAAACATTCAAATTTTGAAGTAGTATAAGATTACTTCATCTATTTATGTCATTTCATCAATACATAAATATTTATTTTGAAATAGTCTTATTAACATATCGACACTTGTTCTAATAATTATCTAATTTTAGAAACTTGTAAATTAACATAGTTTCATCACATCAGCTTAGGCTACAATGATGAAAGTATGTAATCTATCTTGTCATTAATATCTAGTAATGAAAGTAGATATTAACTTCAAGTGTTCTATAAATTAGAATGTGTATAACACACATTAGAACATCAATCTCTGACCTTGCAGTCAAGAGAACCCTTTAAATCATATTCCTTTATGTTGTTTCTTGCACACAATAAGATTACTCCCACTTGTGCATGGAACAACATCACGTATCAGATAAACAACACGTCAATCATTTGCTTATTTGATCAATATGATTTGTGTCATAGATATAAGTAGATATAGAATCACCTCGTCTAGTAAGGAAACGTACACGACTATCCTTAATACCACAAGTGACTATAATTGGAAAGTAATCATCTCAAGAGATTCTAGAGATAATCTTGGTTGCTATCAAGATATCAAGACTTGTAGCTCCCACTGAATTAAAGATCACTATATGAACTCATTATTCAGTAACTACAACACAATGCTCCTACTGGGTTTGACAACATTGTAAGTGTTGCATAACCAGTAAAAGCAAATAACGTGCTGTTTACTTTCCTACACCTTTGATGAATCTTTTACGTAACGTTACTAAGGTACTTCAAAGAATGTATTCTACTTTGTGAGTGATGGAATATCCATCAATGCAATTAACTTGAAAGAATTGGGTATGCAATTTCTTCCTTAATTAGGTCTATCATCCCCATCATGGTATGTAGCACCTTTAAATGGTTAAAGCATAACAACTAGATCAAACATTCTAGATTGCCTTTTACCAATTACGCGGTTATTAGTCTAGCTTCTAATTTAATAACTCCTAACCATGCAATTTCTTCAGAAATTCGCCATGAGTTATTTCTTAGAATTTAGACAATTCTAATTTTCCTATTATACCTTTCTCACTCATGAAAATGAATAGGATTAAGTCTCACTCTTCCCACGGAAAGTAGACTAGGTTTATTCTTTTCAGTAAAAATTGACTCTATCCAAAACCCCTACGGGTGTAGATCAATTTACTACTAAAAGAAAACCCCACGTTTACGGTTTTAACGTTGCATTAAATACATTAAAAGAATTTTCAAAATTCAATTTAGTATTTTCGATAATAACTTTTCAAGAAAATTAAACACCCACGGTAAAAATAAAATTTAACCATTTAATTTTCATTGAAAATTAGGATCCAAATTGACGTCGTTTCATTACATCAGCTTTGGCTGCTAGCAATGAAAGTACTCAATAAGGTAGAGCTGCACTCAATTGCCAATATCCGATTGCAATTCCTAGAATCATGGGACTTACATATTATGCCAACCTCAGTTGCAAATGTAAGCATGTTTCATCCCCAAATCTTTATGCCTTGACGCCGTTCCATCACATTCAGCTTTGGCTGCTAGTGATGAAAGTGCTCAATTAAGTTAACCAACTTAAGAAACTGTAAATTGACGTAGTTTCATCACATTCAGCTTTGGCTGCTAGTGATGAAAGTACTCAATTTACCCTTAGACAACCACCCTTTGAACATCACATTCAGCTTTGGCTGCTAGTGATGTAGGATGAAACCTTAGGTGTTCCTTTTTGTAGTTGGATGGCATATTACTTAAATTTCAAGGGTATTAAATTTTTGATGTGTAATCAAAAAATATGTACAAAGATGTCATGCATTCATCTTTGTATCATATGTTTTCTACAAAAACCATTTACCAATTCGCAGCTTAAAATCAACAAAATTTTAATTGATGGCGTTGAGAAACTTACAACATTGCCTTAAGATGCTTCGTACTTTATCATGGTGTACTTGGTAAGTCTAATATTGACGCACAGGCGATCGGAGGGGCAAACGTCCGCCGAAGCTAATTAAAAACGCGCCCCTTTCGGATGACAATTTAATGTCAAGCCTCCTTATACCCACTTTATAGTTTGTCAATATTAGGTCCGCCGCTTCGACCACTTTTGTACAGTCGCATCAATCAATTAAAAACTTTAAGATTTAAAGCTTAAAACATTTATGTAGTAAATTATTAAATTGCTAGTCTCGCCTGGGAGCAAATTACCGTGCGAAGCGAACCACTATCGGCACATAAGACTTGGCAATTAAATATTTTACTACAAAGGTTTCATAGTTATTAGGTTCATTTATTTTTTATTCAAAAAATTACCCTCTTTGATGTTACAATCCATCATAATTAAACACAAAGAACAAGTAATTGAAAAAATAAATAAACACTCAATAACACATATATGATCATTAACAATATCATATAGCCACATGCAAACCTTTTTGATAAATCCTATTAATTATCTATGTGAATTTTAATGTATCTAATTAATAAAATTCCCATTGATTTTCGAGCTCATTGTACCCAATGGACCACAGACGCCAAATAATTTGGCCGCGTAAGTTTTAATTAATTAGATACCACATTGCATATAACCAATTAATTAATATATATTAGGGTCTTCCCTAATTTTAGATTTATCTTAAAAAACACGTAGCAATTAAAACAACAAACATTCCATGACAAAACATGCAAGATTTTGTCATGGATCCCATATTGCACATATAATCATGTAATCACATATTATCATGTCAATATTGTACGCAATCTATAATTAATGACATCACATAAGGTACTCATTAATTAAGCCCAAAAAATTGCATGCAATCCTAGGGTTTCTACTAAATTTTACCAATAACCAAAAAAAAACTAAAAAATTATGGGTGTCGACCCATATTAGGGTTTGTAAAATTAAAACCCTAGCTTAAAAAATTGCATGTATCTATACAAGAAGATACAATTTTTAAGGTTTTTAATAGTTAATTACATGTTAAAACGAGGCTCATGATGCCACTGTTGGAATATTAGAATCATACATCTATAAACTAATAACCACATAATGAATATCAAAGCATGCACAACGGATTGGATCTACAATAACATATAATTAATTAACTAAAATTAAATAAACGCGTACCTTTTGATTCCTAGCAAGAACAAGGAACCGGGTGTCCAAGATCCGGTAAAACCCTAACTTAGGGTTTATAAAATTGACCACCTACAAATCAAATTGGGGAAAATAACTCAAGCTAAAGTAAGCTTGATCTCCGTTCTTGTACACACGTATTAGTAGCGTTTCAATGTGAAAAGCTAGGTTCATGTATCACAAATAAAACATCTAGGGTTTGATGTTCTAGATAATACATGATCGAATCCCTCTAACAATAAGATAAAGGAGTAAGTAAATTACCATGCATATAAATATGCATGTAATCTACACGTATGACGATTCATGCATGTGCATGGAAAATAAATGATAAACTCCTTTACTGTGTTGTCAGTAGGTGGAAAAGCTAAGAGAACCGAATGGTTGATTCGGTTTAGGGATATGTGTCGTACGATTATTATAAAACAAAAGCCAAAGGTTGCTTTTATAGCAATAAAACTTGTCCCCCAAGTTTTATTCTTCACTTCCTCATGTTTCATAAAACGACACTCAACCCCCTCCTTTTACCTTGTTCGATCATATAAATATTTATGATTTAATAATTAATCATAAATCATTATATTAACTATTAATACATTGAAACTCATACATAATGTGTGCAATCCCGAAGTCTCGTGTTCGAAACTGGACATAAAAATATTAATTTATATCCACAAACTCTAACAGCTCCCACTTGGATATTCATTAATATCGTAATGACATTGGCTAGTCTAGCTTAACAGATCCCAATGCCCCCAGATCGAACCGAGTATGGTTTTCCTGGAAAAAACCACGTGATGATATTATCATCATACTTATCTTTTTGTTTCTAATACCGCGTTAATATGGATATGGATCTAGGTCATTCCATAATTAACTATTCTGTTTCTCGTTATTAATAATTGATCAAGATTACCAAAACATCTGAACGTCTTCCAGATAGACTTTGGGTACGGCCGTACAAACATCTTGTCAATCCTACGAGGGGCCCAGCAGTATTAAACTTCAAAACAAATTTGAAGGAACAAATCCTTTATTGACTACGAGCGTGACCCTCGAACTTTGCATCACCTCCGAAAATAGCCCTTATAACTACCTGTTACGGATAACGTTAGACTACCTTACAGAAAATGAGCTACATCCTTGGCAGTCACCTGGTATCTCAAGTCTGAGGATAAATATTCATGATTTACTTAATGATGATGTGGAAAACTAGAAGGGGGGTTGAATAGTTTTACGTCTTTTTAATTAATTATAAAACCTTTGTTTACTTTAAAAAAACTTAGATTCAAGTTTGTTATGAAAAATAAAACTTAAACCTTATTCTTAGTTATATATGTATTCTTTTAAATTGATTGTAAAAGTTTTGGTTTCTTGAATGGATTTTCAAATTGATCTTTATGTGAAGTCGACCTCTAATTAATACTAGCAATTATATAAGCCTATGTGTATGAAAGTAATGACGATGTAAGTAAAGAAATAAATAAGGTATGGAAAGATCTAACCGAGACACGAGAGATTTATAGTGGTTCGGCTACAAGGACACCTTCCTTGCCCTACTCCACTCCCCGAGCACCGAGCTCGAGAGTTTTCTTCACAACTTCAATAAGCTCCCTTATGGCGGAGAAAACCTTACACGACTTTGGCTTACACCGGCTTAACGACACAAAGCTAAATGTCGAGTTCTAATCGTAGCTAGAACCAATCTCACAACTTCACAACACAACTTCTTCACGACTTATTCACAAGGACTTCACGACTTCAACACGACCGCTTTACAACTTCTATGCTATGGCTTCACGACTTCTACACTAGGACTTCACGTCTTCAAAGCTACGGCTTCACAACTTCTACACAACGGGTTCACGACTTCTACTCCGCGGCTTCACAACTTCTACACTATGTCTTCACAACTTCTATACCACAACTACTTATACAACTTCTTCACTACTTACATACAACACTAATCTACTATACACACCTTACACAAATGAATGAATGATTTACAAACTTTGTTAAACTAACAACTTAAGTAACAAGATGATACTAAGTTGTAATACTTCTAATCTTGATTGATAGAAGTATTCTTCTTTTGCACTTGAATGAAGGAAGCTTGGATCACTTGGAAACCAAAGCTTAAGATTATATGATCAAAGGATTTTAGAAAGTATTTACAAGATTTAAAACAGAAAGTTTGGGGTGCAAAAGGTGAGTAAAAATCCAGGGGAAGGCTGGTATTTATAGGCAGAAAAACTGGACAGCTGGGAGCTACTGGAGCGTGGCCGGCCCCCTTAATTAGGGGGGCGGTCCCCTTAATTTTAAGGGGGCCGCCTAGTAAAATTAAGGGGGCCGCCCAAGGTGTCTGTTGCCCAGATTTGTCTTTTTGTGGGGAAGGTTTTTCTGGAACATTTTAACTGATTTTAGTTAAAAATTTGAATTCATATTTTTATAAAAGATTAAACATTTTTATTTAATACCAAAAATGTTTTTCAAAAATATATAAAATGTTTTTGATGTTTTATAAAAAATCTAGTTATTAAGAAAATGTTCCTTTGATCATATAATGCATTAAACATTAGTTCATTCATACCTTAAGTGATTTGATTTGTAGAAATAGATATTTACAACTAAATACTTGTTTACGTCATAATTTTCTGATTAATGATTTTACATTTTGTGATTATCAAAACGTAGAGATATCGAAAAATATTAATAACGTGTTTAGGCATTATTTATATCAACAATCTCCCCCTTTTTGATGATTACAAAATCTAAACTCATTAAATCTAAAAATTAGTTTTTAGACAAGTATTTAGTGAGTTTACATCTATTTCTCCCCCTTTTTGTAGAATCAAAAAGGTTATGCCGACAAGTTTTAGAAACCAAATTTGTCGGGACAAGAACTCCCCCTTGATGTGTACTCCCCCTCGTTTGGGGGCACCAAGGAAACGAGCTATGGAACGCTTGCAAGAAAAATGTTAGAAGCACAAGTATATGTAACAACAATAAGCAAGCAAAAAGAGCATTCATTTAATAGAAGTGTTGTGTATAAATACAAAACCAAGTAGAGTACAACATAATGCATGTAAACATTGAAACAAAACACCTAATGATACTACATAATCATCCTAGGAGGGGGTTAAGTGTCGTTTTATGAAACATGAGGAGGTGAAGAATAAAACTTGGAGGACAAAACTTAGAGTGCAAAACATGAGGAGGTGAAGAATGAAACCTTAGGTGTTCCTTTTTGTAGTTGGATGGCATATCACTTAAATTTCAAGGGTATTAAATTTTTGATGTGTAATCAAAAAATATGTACAAAGATGTCATGCATTCATCTTTGTATCATATGTTTTCTACAAAGACCATTTACCAATTCGCAGCTTAAAATCAACAAAATTTTAATTGATGGCGTTGAGAAACTTACAACATTGCCTTAAGATGCTTCGTACTTTATCATGGTGTACTTGGTAAGTCTAATATTGACGCACTGGCGATCGGAGGGGCAAACGTCCGCCGAAGCTAATTAAAAACGCGCCCCTTTCGGATGACAATTGAATGTCAAGCCTCCTTATACCCACTTTATAGTTTGTCAATATTAGGTCTGCCGCTTCGACCACTTTTGTACAGTCGCATCAATCAATTAAAAACTTTAAGATTTAAAGCTTAAAACATTTATGTAGTAAATTATTAAATTGCTAGTCTCGCCTGGGAGCAAATTACCGTGCGAAGCGAACCACTATCGGCACATAAGACTTGGTAATTAAATATTTTACTACAAAGGTTTCATAGTTATTAGGTTCATTTATTTTTTATTCAAAAAATTACCCTCTTTGATGTTACAATCCATCATAATTAAACACGAAGAACAAGTAATTGAAAAAATAAATAAACACTCAATAACACATATATGATCATTAACAATATCATACAGCCACATGCAAACCTTTTTGATAAATCCTATTAATTATCTATGTGAATTTTAATGTATCTAATTAATAAAACTCCCATTGATTTTCGAGCTCATTGTACCCAATGGACCACAGACGCCAAATAATTTGGCCGCGTAAGTTTTAATTAATTAGATACCACATTGCACATAACCAATTAATTAATATATATTAGGGTCTTCCCTAATTTTAGATTTATCTTAAAAAACATGTAGCAATTAAAACAACAAACATTCCATGACAAAACATGCAAGATTTTGTCATGGATCCCATATTGCACATATAATCATGTAATCACATATTATCATGTCAATATTGTACGCAATCTATAATTAATGACATCACATAAGGTACTCATTAATTAAGCCCTAAAAATTGCATGCAATCCTAGGGTTTCTACTAAATTTTACCAATAACCAAAAAAAAACTAAAAAATTATGGGTGTCGACCCATATTAGGGTTTGTAAAATTAAAACCCTAGCTTAAAAAATTGCATGTATCTATACAAGAAGATACAATTTTTAAGGTTTTTAATAGTTAATTACATGTTAAAACGAGGCTCATGATGCCACTGTTAGAATATTAGAATCATACATCTATAAACTAATAACCACATAATGAATATCAAAGCATGCACAACGGATTGGATCTACAATAACATATAATTAATTAACTAAAATTAAATAAACGCGTACCTTTTGATTCCTAGCAAGAACAAGGAACCGGGTGTCCAAGATCCGGTAAAAACCCTAACTTAGGGTTTATAAAATTGACCACCTACAAATCAAATTGGGGAAAATAACTCAAGCTAAAGTAAGCTTGATCTCCGTTCTTGTACACACGTATTAGTAGTGTTTCAATGTGAAAAGCTAGGTTCATGTATCACAAATAAAACATCTAGGGTTTGATGTTCTAGATAATACATGATCGAATCCCTCTAACAATAAGATAAAGGAGTAAGTAAATTACCATGCATATAAATATGCATGTAATCTACACGTATGACAATTCATGCATGTGCATGGAAAATAAATGATAAACTCCTTTACTGTGTTGTCAGTAGGTGGAAAAGCTAAGAGAACCGAATGGTTGATTCGGTTTAGGGATATGTGTCGTACGATTATTATAAAACAAAAGCCAAAGGTTGCTTTTATAGCAATAAAACTTGTCCTCCAAGTTTTATTCTTCACCTCCTCATGTTTCATAAAACGACACTTAACCCCCTCCTTTTACCTTGTTAGAGTTTAAGATTATATGATCAAAAGATTTTAGAAAGTATTTACAAGATTTAAAACAGAAAGTTTAGGGTGCAAAAGGTGAGTAAAAATCCAGGGGAAGGCTGGTATTTATAGGCAGAAAAACTGGACAGCTGGGAGCTACTGGAGCGTGGCCGGCCCCCTTAAATAGGGGGCGCTCCCCTTAATTTTAATGGGGCCGCCTAGTAAAATTAAGGGGGCCGCCCAAGGTGTCTGTTGCCCAGATTTGTCTTTTTGTGGGGAAGGTTTTTCTGGAACATTTTAACTGATTTTAGTTAAAAATTTGAATTCATATTTTTATAAAAGATTAAACATTTTTATTTAATACCAAAAATGTTTTTCAAAAATATATAAAATGTTTTTGATGTTTTATAAAAAATCTAGTTATTAAGAAAATGTTCCTTTGATCATATAATGCATTAAACATTAGTTCATTCATACCTTAAGTGATTTGAGTTGTAGAAATAGATATTTACAACTAAATACTTGTTTACGTCATAATTTTCTGATTAATGATTTTACATTTTGTGATTATCAAAACGTAGAGATATCAAAAAATATTAATAACGTGTTTAGGCATTATTTATATCAACAATCTCCCCCTTTTTGATGATTACAAAATCTAAACTCATTAAATCTAAAAATTAGTTTTTAGACAAGTATTTAGTGAGTTTACATCTATTTCTCCCCCTTTTTGTAGAATCAAAAAGGTTATGCCGACAAGTTTTAGAAACCAAATTTGTCGGGACAAGAACTCCCCCTTGATGTGTACTCCCCCTCGTTTGGGGGCACCAAGGAAACGAGCTATGGAACGCTTGCAAGAAAAATGTTAGAAGCACAAGTATATGTAACAACAATAAGCAAGCAAAAAGAGCATTCATTTAATAGAAGTGTTGTGTATAAATACAAAACCAAGTAGAGTACAACATAATGCATGTAAACATTGAAACAAAACACCTACTGATAAACATATTTTAGACCTGAGTTCAGTTTTAGAATTTGAAGCTTTTAAGAACTCTTATAGTTATAAACTTATAATTGGATATCACTTTGGTATAATGGAGTTTGTGCCTAAAATTTGTTAGTTTTTGTTGGGAATTAAATATTCTGAAGTTAGAGTATAGGAAAATACTTTAAAAGAAGGTACTGCTAGTTCATGATCAAGGTACTGCTAGAACAAGAAGGTACTGCTAGTTCAAGTAGAAGGTATTGCTAGTAGAAAATGGTACTGCTGATCAGTGAGTCATAGAGCTGCTACAAGGATAAGATCGAAGAAGATATTATTTGTATGAGTCACTCTTATGCAAAAATAATATCTAGATATGTTTTCAGTCAACAAGTTGATGCATGTGCTTTCATTAATTCATTTGAACAACTTGAGAGATATAATCTTCCATACGCTAGCTCGACTTGATCTTTTGTAAGACAAGTGTTGATTAGACATAAAGCAATATTGTAAGAGATCTCTTGGACTATAAAAGAGATCTTAGACTAGTGATTATATATGTGAATATACGAACTCATATCTGTTAAGACATAGAACAAACAAAAACATATATCACAAATCTAGAAACATAAGATTCAAGGTCTTTGTAACCCTAGTGATAAATTCAAGATCACTCGTATTATTTTGAATAATATTGAATCGTTTGGTGATAAACTTTCTTTGTTCATTGTTAAGTAACAAACATAATTCTTCCATTTCCATAACATACATAACCTTCTAAGTGTGATTAAGTAAATTCCGCGTACTTAATCATATAAACTCAATATATCATTACACACAAAGTATACAAGGTTTAACCACCTTAACCGTGTGTCGAATCCTCTCAGTTGGTATCAGAGACAGGTTGATATAATTGAATTAGAAGAAACAGAAATGGATGCACATGATGCTCAAACAAATGTTGCTGCAAAGTTGCCCATGATCAAACCAAATGAGTTTGAGTTATGGAGGATGAGAATTGAGCAATATTTCATGGTCCAAGATTACACTCTTTGGGATATCATTATATATGGTGATTCTTTTTCACCAAGCTATTCAGATGTTGTCCTAGAAGGTAAAACACTTAGGAAAAGAAATACTGGACCAGTTTCAAATGAAGAAAAGATACTGAAGAGAAATGATCAGAAAGCAAGAAATTTGTTGCTTATGACCATTCCTAGTGAACATATGTTATCTTTTAACAAGTATCTTGATGCAAAAACTCTTTTTGAAGAGATTTGTGCATATTTTGGTGGTAATGAAACTACCAAAAAGACACAGAAGACATTACTAAAGCAACAATTTGAAAACTTTACTGCTTTTAGTAATGAGTCTCTTGATAAGCTATTTTCAAGGTTACACAAGCTTGTCAGTCAGTTGGCTGTGTTGGGTGTTGAGACAGAGAAGGAAGATCTCAACATGAAGTTTTTGAGAAGTCTACCTGATGAGTTCCATACTCATGTTATTGTCTGGATGAACAAACCAGACATTGAAACAATGAAGCTCAATGATTTGTACAACAACTTTAAAATTGTTGAACAAAGTCTTAGAAAGTCTGGAACTTATGGTACTAGTTCTGGGAATGTGGCACTTTTGTCATATCCTAGTATTGGTAAGTCTGAAGAGGTAGAAGAAGTTGAAGGTGTTTCTAATGCTACTTATGGTGGTCCTTCTACTAGTTCAAAAAGGGATATTGCTGGACTTGGAGATCCAACATTTTATGCCTTTATAACCAGTCAAGCTAGTGGTTCTCCTCTAAATCATGAAGACCTTGAGCAGGTTGATGGTGATGATTTGGAAGAGATGGACATCAAATGGCAGGTTGCTTTGCTTAGCATGAGGGCCAAGAAGCATTGGCAGAGAACTGGGAAGCAAATTACCATAAATGGTAATGACACTGCTGGGTTTGACAAGAAGAAAGTGGAGTGTTTCAACTATCATAGGTTAGGACACTTTGCTAAGGAGTGTAGAAGCCCAAGGAAGCAGGAAAATAGAAACACATGGTATAAGCAAGATAGGAGAAAGGAAGTTACTGTTGAAGAGCCAAAAGCTATGTTGGCTATTGATGGTATTGGTTATGATTGGAGCTCTATGGCTATTGAAGAGGAAGCACCACCAAATGCTGCTCTTGTGGCCAATGAATTTGCTCTAATGGCCTTTTCTGATTCAGAGGTAAATTCTATTCAAAATTGTACTGAATCATGTCCTAATCTTAAAGCTTATGAAGACCTTAGTAAGAGATTTGATGCTCATAGAGAAGAGCTAATTGATGCTCTTTTTAATTTAGCTAATCACAAAAGAGGTCTAGGTGTTGTAGAAAAACAAGTCTTACATTTTAAAAGTAATGAATCTAATTTTACTAATGACATCAATATACTAAAAAATGACATTAAGATCAGAGATGAGTGTATTGTTGAGTTGAATGATTCATTAGCTAAACACAAAAATGAAAGAGAAAATGTTAAGGTATCTGTGGATGTTTTGGCTCATGCCTCAGATGGATTCAATAAGCTTTGGGAAGCTCAAGTAATTGATAAGGTTAATTCTGGTGTTGGATTTAAGTCTGTCCCCCCACCATACAGAGGTGTTCATTCACCTCCAGGTATTGATTTAGCACACACAGGGTTAGCTGAGTTTCAAGAACCAATCATGGAATATGGTTCTAAGGCCACTAAGAGTCCTAAGATAGAAAAGGTAAGTAAAAGTTTAGATAAAACTTTATCTTATCAGGACAAGGTGTCCTTTGTTAAGAAAGGAGATGCTATAGTTGTTAAGGATAGTACAACTAATAGTAATGATGATGATGAACAGGTTATGTCTAAACCTGTATTGGCTAAGAAAGTAGGAACAAGTGTTCCTAAGATAGTCAATCACAACACAAACAGGCCTAAGTCAAATGTTAAGACTGTTAGGAAACCAGTTAGATATTGTGAACAATATAGAACTACAAACAAGCCCAAAGGCAACCAAAGGAATTGGAATGGCCTTAAGTCTCATCAACTAGGTGATGACTTTGCATTTTACAACAAAGCTTGTTATACATGTGGTAGTTTTGACCATCTTGCAGCTTTCTGCAACTAATGGGTAACTGGGTATGAAAACAATAGGGTGAATTACAAAAGGCAAACTCCTCACACTCACTTTCACTCTAACACTCATAAAACAAAACCCGTAACAGTCTCAAACAAGTCTGGACCAAAAGGTCCTGATAGACAAAAGGGTCCTGCTAATACATACAAAAAAGTACTGTCAGTACAAACAAAAGGTACTGTTAGACCTTTGATGACTGTTAACCCAAAATCAACAGCTAAGGATGCAAAAACAACTTTCAAACATGCATCTACAACTGTTCTAAGGCCCATTCAAACAAAGGCAGTGGTCCACAAACTCATTTGGAGACCAAAGGGGTTCACTTCAAAGTTAGCAGACTCTGCTATAAGCATGTGTTCACCTGCTGCTAAGGGAAATAGGGCAAATGCTGTTAAGGCCTCAGCATGTTGGATTCTTAAATCCAATGTTGCATCAACTGTCCTTAAAAGATTAAATTACATTGATGCAAGAGGCAGATCCAAGTCAGTAATGGCTTGGAACCCCAAAGAAAACTAACACTCTTATTTGGGTGCAGGAACATTCAACTGATAAACAAGAAGATCAAGGATACTCAGATAGTGGATGTTCAAGGCACATGACAGGCAACATGTCTTATCTTTCAGATTTTCAATCTTTCAATGGAGGATATGTTACCTTTGGAGGTGGTTTTCGTGGCAAAATTTCTGGTAAAGGTACTATCAAAACTGGAAATTTAGATTTTGAAGATGTGTACTATGTACAAGAGCTAAAGTATAATCTTTTTAGTGTCTCACAAATGTGTGACAAAAAGAACAATGTTCTCATTACTGACACTGAATGTCTTGTTCTCTCTAAGGATTTTAAGATGCCTGATGAAAGTCAAGTGCTTCTTAGAATTCCTAGAAAGGCCAATATGTATAGTGTTGATATGAAGAACATTATTCCTAAAAAGGGTTTAACTTGTCTTGTTGCAAAAGCCACATTGGATGAATCAATGTTATGGCATAGAAGGCTTGGTCATATTAATTTCAAAACCATAAATAAAATTGTTAAGAATGGTTTGGTAAGAGGTTTACCTCACAAAAGATTTGAAAATGATCAAACATGCATTGCTTGTCTAAAAGGCAAACAACACAAAGCCACTTGTAAGCCCAAGATTTTTAACTCTATCAATCAGTCATTGTTTATGCTTCATATGGACTTATTTGGACCTGTTTCAGTAAGGAGTATGCAACATAAGAAATATTGTCTTGTTATAACTGATGACTATAGCAGATTTACATGGGTTTTCTTTTTAGTGTCTAAGGATGAAACATCAAGCACTCTTAAGACTTTCATAACAGAAATAGAAAACCTAGTAAGCAAGAAAGTAAAAGTCATTAGGTGTGATAATGGGACAGAATTCAAAAATAGAGTTATGGATGATTTCTGCAAAGAAAAAGGTATTAGGAGAGAATATAGTGTTGCTAGAACTCCACAACAGAATGGAGTGGCTGAAAGAAAGAATAGAACACTAATTGAAGCTGTTAGAACAATGTTAGCTGATTCTAAGCTACCTATAATCTTTTGGGCAGAGGCAATTAACACTGCTTGCTATGTTCAAAATAGAGTTTTAGTTGTGCAGCCTCACAATAAGACATCATATGAACTCTTTAATGGTAGAACTCCTGCAATAGGATTTCTTAGACCTTTTGGATGTCATGTGACAATTCTCAATACCTTAGACCATTTAGGAAAATTTGATGGTAAAGCAGATGAAGGTTTCTTAGTTGGATATTCTCTTGTTAGCAAAGCTTTTAGAGTTTACAACTTAAGAACTGAGAAAGTACAAGAAGAACTACATGTGGAGTTTCTGGAAAACAAATCCAATGTAGTAGGCCAAGGACCAAAATGGATATTTGATCTTGAGTATCTAACAAATTCTATGAATTATATACCTTTTGTTGCAGAAACTAATGATTTTTCAGGTTCACAAGCAACAAATGAGGCAGAGTTAGAAAAGGATCAACATGATGGCACAATGCCAATATGGTCAAGTGCAAGTGTGAATCAACTTCAACAAATGATGTATCTTCTTCTAGTGAAGCTAAAGGAGATGTTGAAGATGACAACAAGGATGATGGAACAAAGGAACAACTCAATATTTCAAATATTGATGGTACTGCTGAGACAGAGCAAGGTACTGCTAGTATCTATAAAGGTACTGTTAGTACATTTGGAGGTACAGCTAGTTCATTTGAAGATACTGCTGGTCCTTCAAATTCAAGAGAAGCAGAGTTCCAAGAAGATGAAGTGGATTTGGGTAATCTTCCACCATCTTATCAAGTTCCTTCTACACCACACACAAGGATTCACAAAGTCCACTCCCTGGATAATGTGATTGGAGATGTACAATCAGGTGTGAAGACAAGGAAACAATTAATGTCTTCAGACCAACAAGGGCTTCTTGATGCCCTTTATGCTTCAAAACAGCATGAGGTTTCAAACTCTTGTTTGTTTGTATGTTTTCTCTCACAAAAGGAACCAAAGAACATTCTTACAGCCCTAGATGATTCAAGCTGGGTAGAGGCTATGCAAGAAGAGCTTCTTCAGTTCAAGATTCAAAAGGTTTGGGTGCTAGTTGATTTACCTAGGAATGAAAAGGTGATTGGTACTAGATGGGTTTTTAAGAACAAAAGGGATGAAAGAGGGATAGTTATTAGAAATAAGGCTAGATTAGTAGCCCAAGGGTACACACAAGAAGAAGGGATAGATTATGATGAAGTTTATGCTCCAGTAGCAAGGATTGAGGCAATTAGGTTGTTTCTAGCTTATGCTTCCTTTTTAGGCTTCACAGTCTACCAAATGGATGTCATGAGTGCATTTTTATATGGTACAATTGGAGAAGAGGTGTATGTTTCACAACCTCCAGGCTTCATTGACCCTGACCATCCAAACAAAGTGTACAGAGTAATGAAAGCTCTATATGGCCTACATCAGGCACCAAGAGCTTGGTATGCAACACTTGCTTCCTATTTATTAGAAAATGGATTTCAAAGAGGAAAGATTGATCAGACACTTTTCATCAAACAGCACAAGAAGGATCTTCTGTTAGTGCAGGTGTATGTGGATGACATTATCTTTGGATCTACAAGGAAGGAAATGTGTTTAGAGTTCGAGAAGCTTATGCATGATAAGTTTCAGATGAGTTCTATGGGAGAACTCACATTCTTTTTGGGTTTGCAAATTAAACAATCATCTGAAGGCATTTTTATCTCTCAAGATAAATATGTTGCAGAAATTCTTAGAAAGTTTCAATTTGCTGATTCAAAAATGGCAAGCACACCAATGGACTCAGAGAAGCACCTTTTGAAAGATGAAGATGGAGAGAATGTAGATGTACACACTTACAGATCTATGATAGGCTCTTTGATGTATCTTACATCATCTAGACCTGACATCATGTTCCCTGTTTGTGTTTGTGCAAGATTTCAAGTTACTCTAAAGGTTTCTCATTTAACTGCAGTCAAGAGAATTTTTAGATATCTCAAAGGACAACCAAGGTTGGGTATATGGTATTCTAGAGACTCTCCTTTTGACTTAGTAGCATTTTCGGATAGTGATTATGCTGGTGCTAGCTTGGACAGAAAGTCAACAACTGGAGGATGTCAATTCCTTGGATGTAGACTTGTCTCATGGCAGTGTAAGAAGCAAACAAGTGTGGCAAATTCAACAACTGAAGCTGAATATATAGCTGCTGCAAGTTGCTGTGCTCAAGTCTTATGGCTTCAAAACCAACTTCTTGACTATGGGTACAATTTCTTAAACACTGTTATTCATATTGATAATAGTAGCACAATTTGTATTATTAGAAATCCAGTGCAACATTCTAAAACAAAACACATTGAAATTAGACATCACTTTATTAGAGATTGCAATGAGAAAAGATTAATTCAAGTAATGAAAATTGCTTCAGAATATAATTTTGCAGATCTACTTACAAAAGCTTTTGATGTTGGAAGATTTGAGTACTTGGTAGCAAGTATTGGAATGCTTAATCTTTAAATATTTTCAAATGATGTGTTTATGTACATAAATTTTGTTGGTACTGCTGGATTTATAAGGTACTGCTAATATATCAAAAATGTAAATTTTGTTATTCATACAGTTAGTCCTATACTTATTCTAATGCAAGACAAGTACTTTGTACATTGTTCTTTTGGTCTTAGACTAACTGTTTCAGGTATGAATATGTGAACACAAAGGAGATTTCAAGTGAAATGGGAGCAGCAGAATGCTTATCCAGTTACTAACATAGTAGGTTTATGATGGACTGAGTTTAGGAATTTAAACTCCTTAAAACTTCTTTCTTGAAACCTAGTTATGATATTTCACATTGAATTGATGACTTAGTTGATCAGATAGTAACTGATGACAACTCACTTTCTATCATTTTATACTTTAAGTATAATGAGCAAGTCTAAGGACATCTGATAGAAAGAACAGCTAGTAAAAGTGAATCTAACACTTGTGTTAGAGGCAACAATTGCTATGAGCTGGAAACCCTGTCAAGAAAATCTTTTGAATAGATTTATCTTTACACAGGCAGTTATTTATAACTGAAAAACATTGGTTCTCACACAACCAGAGGTTGCTTTAAACCGAAATTTTGATTAAGTGTCTGTTATACACTTAATCCCTTCAAAATGGTTGAAAGTAGTATGATTTTTCAATTCTAAAATCATGAACATACTGCTAAGTCAAATGATTTCTTAAACAAGGATTTTCAAGAGATTCACAAAAACCATCCATTAATGGATCATGAATCAAAATGTCCACTGATTCACCTCTCATAGGAGTTAACACACCTAGAAGTGATGAGGGCAGCAACTTAAACTTTTAAGGAATTGATGGCTTCATGTACAATATTGTCTGACAACAAATTCACATTGATAGATCAGTCAAAGGTACATAGTGAGATCTTCCAAACAAGGGGAGGATGAAACAAAAGTTATTTGCTTCAGGGGAGGTTACAATCTCAGAGAAGGAAATAATTGCCCAGAAAAGGAAGATAATCCAATAAAAGGAAGGAGAAGATAAGAGCATACAAGATGATGACATAGAGGTTGAAAATGACAAGAATAGATCATATATTCAGAAGGGATGAAGCATTCCTAAAGGAGAAAGCTCTATCTAGATCAAACAAAGGAAAGTTTCAATTCAGTTCATTATGTTTGTTCATCACTTGCAAAGGCATGCTGATAGATGATTTCACTTGTTGAAATCATTGCCTCTTACAATTCCTCCATCCAAGGAAATTGCACCATCTTTTGGTTCAATGTTTTGATATTGCTGAAGTCAAAGAAGAACAAAGCAGATCAGTTCAGAATAAGAAGAATAGTTCAGATTCATGAAGTGTTTGAAAGATCTTCTCAAGTCCTCATTTAATTCAGAAAACATGTTTGAAATGATTCACATGTTTAGGAGAGGATTGTTGGGAATTAAATATTCTGAAGTTAGAGTATAGGAAAATACTTTAAGAAGAAGGTACTGCTAGTTCATGATCAAGGTACTGCTAGAACAAGAAGGTACTGCTAGTTCAAGTAGAAGGTACTGCTAGTAGAAAATGGTACTGCTGATCAGTGAGTCATAGAGCTGCTACAAGGATAAGATCGAAGAAGATATTATTTGTATGAGTCACTCTTATGCAAAAATAATATCTAGATATGTTCTCAGTCAACAAGTTGATGCATGTGCTTTCATTAATTCATTTGAACAACTTGAGAGATATAATCTTCCATACGCTAGCTCGACTTGATCTTTTGTAAGACAAGTGTTGATTAGACATAAAGCAATATTGTAAGAGATCTCTTGGACTATAAAAGAGATCTTAGACTAGTGATTATATATGTGAATATACGAACTCATATCTGTTAAGACATAGAACAAACAAAAACATATATCACAAATCTAGAAACATAAGATTCAAGGTCTTTGTAACCCTAGTGATAAATTCAAGATCACTCGTATTATTTTGAATAATATTGAATCGTTTGGTGATAAACTTTCTTTGTTCATTATTAAGTAACAAACATAATTCTTCCATTTCCATAACATACATAACCTTCTAAGTGTGATTAAGTAAATTCCGCGTACTTAATCATATAGACTCAATATATCATTACACACAAAGTATACAAGGTTTAACCACCTTAACCGTGTGTCGAATCCTCTCAGTTTTGAAGCTTGATTTAGGCAAAATCAGCAACGTATTTGATGATCAAACATAAAAGGTAACATTTGCTATTTTTGTAACAAAACAGAGCTTGAGTCAAAGTATTGACTTTCATCTATATTAGTTAAGCTGTATTAATGAACACGTCTGAGAGTTATTAATGATATTGAACATGTAGCTTACAATTTGACTCAAGTTAGGGATCCTCAACCATTGGATTAAAATCAAAGGTCAAGATTAAAAGTGAAACCAAATCATTTTGACCTTTGATTTTAATCCAATGTTTGAGGATCTAACTTGAGTCAAGTTACTTGAGAGGATCCTCTCCCAATTTGGTTACTTATCATCTCGATTTTTCTTAGAAAATTGGGCTTCATATTGTCTGTTTATGGACTCGGATCTTATCTTGGTCAAAACCGGGTCAACAAGAGATGACCCATAATATGAATTGCTACTCGTAATATATCTTTTGAAGGTCTGTTTTCACACATTAAACCATGGAATTATTAGAGCATAGGGTACGGTAGCTGATGGCTTGAGCATTGCCAAAAACGCAAGCCTATGGAGCGAGATACCATACCGCAACTGGGCTGGTACAGCCTGGCGCGCGTGGCCACCAGCTCACGTGGTTGGTAATTCTTTTTTGTTGTCATATAAGTTTATATTATTTGCTGTTGTTAATATTTTTCTTGCATCGTTAGTCTCTATTTTATTGTCATTTTATGTACTTTTTTTTTATATAATGTACTCTTTTAATTTTATGTAATATGTTATTAATGAAATTTAATTTTAGTTAAAAAAAAAAAAAAAAAAAAAAAAAAAAAAAAAAAAAAAAAAAAAAAAAAAAAAACCTACGGCACCAGAAAAGTTTTGTGATAGCTAGGGGGGGTGTTCTGGTGCCATAGGGAAATCTGGTGCCGTGGGAAAAAGGTGCTGAGGTGGCACAATTTTTTCCACGGCACCAACTGTACCCAATGCTTTTAAAATAGTTGAAATTTGCATAAGTAGTCCTTCAACTTGTTTTTCAGACAAAAGGATATATATTTTGATATTGAAGTTAGATAATAGTTTAGGTAAATAGGTATAAGGTATTTCTTTAATCATCATAGAATTTTCGACCTTGAGTTTCCATGAAATTTCTTTTGTCAATACAAATTTTTGACCCGACTAGCTAGTAATTTTCCAAGATAATTCTTTATTTCAAAAGACAAGGAATTATGTCAGAGAAATTTATTGGTGTAGGGAAATGAAATTGAATGTTAAGAAATAATAGTCCCTATTAAAAAAACAAGGAACTTTCATACATCGACTTATTGGTGTAGGGGAATAGGGAAGTTAAAATATGGTCCGCATCAAAGTTTAGAAATAGTCCTCGAGCCTAGATGTGTGTAATTTAATTTGTGTGTGTGTTGTAATTAAACTTCAGTTGAAAACCGTTTAATTTTGCATGATTAAAGATTAAGGGTGCGTTTAGTGACCAAGAATCGTCCTTTATCACCTTCTGGTGGACGAGGTTGATGAAAATAGAGGAGATCCACGGTCGGTTTTAGAGAGAGAGTAGAGAGAAGGTGGAGAGTGAAAGTAGATTTTATTGATATGAAAGGATAAGGTTTTCACAGCCACACCCCACAAGTGAAGACTTGTGGGGTATTAAAATGCCTAAAAAGACAACTATTCGAGTATTACATTATAAGTCCCTGCACTATATGCATTCTAGTTGTCTACTTCTAATTCACGTAAATATCGCTCAGCTTCATTTCTAACAATCTCCTTTTTTTTCTTTTTTTTTTTCTTTTTTTTTTTTGAAACCGGATTTTATTGATATGGATAAGGTTATCACAGCCACACCCCACAAGTGAAGACTTGTGGGGTATTTATATGCCTTGCAATACAACTATTCAAATATTACATTATAAGTCCTTGCACTTTATGCATTCTAGTTGTCTACTCCAATTCACGTAAATATCGCTTAGCTTCATTTCTAACAATCTCCCTCTAGCTGGAGATATACGTGAATTGGTTACAATGATTCCTAACAAGTACATAACAATGATGAATGCAATGCTGAAGTAGAGCAGTTTCCTCTTGAGGATGTCTTCACAGCTCTTGATCTTGTCGTATTTTTCTCAGCTTGCTTGAATTACTTGCAGGATCACTGTAATGATCTAATTGGGTTATTACTCCCTCCCAATTAGTAAGGCCTTTTCTTTTACATGCTCCTTCCCAAATTGACAACCCGTTTGATATAGCCTTGATGTTTGTAGAAGAAGTTTCTCTGAAATCTTGCCCAAATTGTCTTCAGTCTCTTGCACAGCGGAAAATGGATTATAGACTGATAACTTGTAACTTCTTCACAGGTTTGTTTGGGGAGCATCATATCGACATCTTCAGCTCACTTAGAGTGCTTCCAGTTCTTCATAAACAGCCTCGATGTACACATTTCTCCCTCCAGGATGATGACGATCTTTCGGACTCATCCTACATATGTGTACATAGACATATCAACTAGAAGCAACATACAAATCAATACCCCATGAGCTCTGATACCAATTGTAGAGACCAAGAATCGTCTTTAACACCTTCTGGTGGACGAGGTTGATGAAAATGGAAGAGATCCATGTTAGTTTTAGAGAGGGAAAGGTAGAGAGAAGGTGGAGAGTTGAAAACCGGATTTTATTGATATGGATAAGGTTATCACAGACACACCCCACAAGTGAAGACTTGTGGGGTATTTATATGCCTTACAATACAACTATTCGAATATTACATTATAAGTCCTTGCACTTTATGCATTCTAGTTGTCTACTCCAATTCACGTAAATATCGCTCAGCTTCATTTCTAACAATCTCCCTCCAGCTGGAGATATACGTGAATTGGTTACAATGATTCCTAACAAGTACATAACAATGATGAATGCAATGCTGAAGTAGAGCAGTTTCCTCTTGAGGATGTCTCCACAGCTCTTGATCTTGTCGTATTTTTCTCAGCTTGCTTGAATTACTTGCAGGATCACTGTAATGATCTAATTGGGTTATTACTCCCTCCCAATTAGTAAGGCCTTTTCTTTTACATGCTCCCTCCCAAATTGACAACCCATTTGATATAGCCTTGATGCTTGTAGAAGAAGTTTCTCTGAAATCTTGCATAAATTGTCTTCAGTCTCTTGCACAGCGGAAAATGGATTATAGACTGATAACTTGCAACTTCTTCACAGGTTTGTTTGGGGAGCATCATATCGACATCTTCAGCTCACTTAGAATGCTTCCAGTTCTTCATAAACAGCCCCGATGTACACCTTTCTCCCTCCAGGATGATGACGATCTTTCGGACTCATCCTACATATGTGTACATAGACATATCAACTAGAAGCAACATACAAATCAATACCCCATGAGTGGATGTCGATAACTATTCTCTCTACAATTCTCTTCAGATCAATCTCTTCTCAGACCTCTTGTATCAAAGCAACGGCTTTTTGTAGTGACTGCTGATGGAGAAACCCACTATGACGAACTTGAGACTGAAGTAAAATAACCCAGACTTGTGACTTAAACTTGCACGAACGTGTGACTAAGAACCTATACTGAGCACTACAATGTAACTCCTTAAAGCATAGGTCGTTTCATATACCCATCCATCCTTCCTTAACTTTATATGAACATCTCTTGAATTATCCACATCTTTGTGTGACACTGAGTACTACAACGTATCTCCTTTAAGTGATAGTTAACTAGGTCTTCGTCCATCCACCCCTTGACCTATGAAAACTAGATAACCCAAGACTTAATCACTATTCTATAAATGCTCAAACAAGGATCTCAAAGAATCATGCATCCAACCAACCCCGATATCTTCAAGATACTAAGTACACGTACCCGTGATATTCCACTTCAACTTTAAGTAAGTAATAATGAATCATCCTTGTAAGTCACAGTTGATAATTTAGCCATTGTCATTTGATTGCGATTCTTGATCAGGATCTTTTCGGCTATACGTGGTGATGTTGAAGATGTATACCAGAAATATCATTTGTGATTTTGGTGTGAAATATGCCATAAAATGACATTCTAATGATGCTGGAAAAATTTGAGAAATTTTTACGCCAAAAATTTCCCGAAAAATTCGAATTTTGGCCAAAAAAATTGAATTTTGGGCCAAAATTTTCACTCTTGTACCAGAATTTGAATCTCGCGTAAAAATTAAACGTTTAGTCCCCTGTAAAAATTATATATATATATATATATATATATATATATATATATATATATATATATATATATATATATATATATATATATATATTTGAATTGCGATAGGTTGGGCCTGTTCGATATCTGAATTGGATTGTCTGTCCGATATCTGAATTGAGGAAAGATCTCGGACAGAGCTGTGTTTGCTGATTTGCGATAAGACTGCCAATGAGTCAATTGCGATATTTTTATCGGAAATCAATTGCGATATTTTTATCGGAAATCAATTGCGATAAAGCTCAGTTTTGCAATTTCGACAAAATTGTTAAAATCCAAATTCCGATACCTATCGCAATCTTATACAAGATTGCGATAACTTATGGCAAATTGCGATAAAAGCTGGGTCCTTCTGAATTGCGATAACAGTCTTGACTTTTAGCCACTTGCCCACTTGTTGTGCCCATGCTTTGTCAGACTTATCACTGCCAACTATCACCAACTCTTGCAATAATTCTTGACCAATAATTGCACTCAAATAACAATTAAAAAATCCAAGAAACAAATCTCACACAATCTTGAATGATTTTTTCGATCTAAACTCTTAGAACAACAAAAAATCCAAACTTAAAGCACCATATTCGACTGTAAATCTGTAGGATCGAGTACTTCGAGCTTGATTGAGCTTGGTATGAACAAGAACCTCTGTATGCTATACAAGCGTTTATGCGGAAACTAAACAGCAAGTATAATAAAGAAGAAAACTCTAAACGACAATGATCCTCTATGGATCAAACTATGAACTAGGAATTGTTTATTGAATATTGAAAACGTTAAAGGTGTACATAAACTCATAGACGGGTTTATCTTTTATACTAACAAGATGACCTAACCCTAACCCGTTCTACAAGAAAACGTGTGAAGAGATAAACAACAATCTCTTCTAAAAATAAATCTTAACAAACATTCTAAATATACGGATAACAAATAATACTATCCGCAGCAACAATACTATCGGCAGGAACAAGATAACACTGTCGGCAGCAATGAGCTTTCAGCAGGAACCAAAGCTATCGGCAGGAACCAGCTTAACACTATCGGCAGCAACAATGAAACTCTTATTTCCCAGAGATCCTAACAATCCTCCCCTAATCTTGAGGTTGACTAGGTTAACCTGCAAGATTCCAATGTGATAAAGCTTTGAACTTCTCAGGCTTGAGGACTGCGACTTAGCAGCAGCAATTAGGAGTATCCAGCAGCAACATCCATAACTTGCAAGATTCCAACTTCTATAGCATCCAGCAGCAACCTCAATAGTTCAGCAGGAATTAGAAATCTTCACCAAAACATGTATACTGGTCACCATTACTTTCACTTGAACTTGGCTGCTACTGGTGACAATATGTACATCAAATCACTTAAGTTTCATACTATTCTCATCACATCCAGGTATGTTAACTCCTGTGAGAGGTGAATCATTGAAAATTAATGGATTTGATGTCTCTTTACCAATAGCCATCACTACTGGAGTAGCCAATGTTTAGGTGTGTTAGACCATGGTACATTGATAACCATCTGATTTATTAGCAAATCAGCTACTATAAACGGATTTGACTTGTCTTTACCTGTAGCCGTTTGCTCAGGACTAGTCAATACTTTGGTTACAGCAAACCTTGGTGAATTGAATACCAAATATGGATACCAAATGTCTTTACCACAAACCATACTTTTGTGGACTAGCCAATCCTTTGGATCCCATAAAGGGTTACATCCATGGTGAATTGAGAACCATTGTCAACTCTCAGAAATAAATCATGGGTGAGTTGAAGTACCCTATAGCTTTGAGCAAGCTATTACAGCTATCAACGGATTTGATTATCACACCAGAGCCGTACCCTCATGGTGAGTCAACTCTTTCTTGTCTGCAAGACATGGTGAGTTGAGCACCATTTATTGTGCAGGTGTAAACACCAACACTGTACCTGCAAGGTGTTGCTCAAAACCATCTTATTAGCACACAAAATATACAAGATTTTTTTTTTTTTTTTTTTTTGAACTAAGAATAAGAAAACAGAAACACACCAAAAAAAAAAAAAAAAAAGAGAGAAAAATAAGAAAATAAACCAAAAGAAAGAAAGAAAGAAAGAGAGAAAATATACAACAACAACAAGAAACAATCCTCCCCTTAAGCTTCATCCTCCCCTTAATCTGCATTCCTCCCCTTAAGCTGATGAACCTTTAGCTGTAAGTTGGTCTTTGATGAATTTAACCAATTGAGCAGCTGTAGTTAAATCATTCCCAATTGTATGCTTAGGAACTTTGACCTTTTGAGTCAGCATTCTCTTCAAAAGTCCTTCTGATAATGGATAAATGACATCCACAAACATAGTCAAGAACTTCCCAGAGATGAGTTCTACAACATGAACATTGGATGATGGATATAACTTCCAAGAGAATACTCTCCAGGTGGATTGATTTCCCCATATCAATTTAGCCTTGTCTCCATCCAATGCATTCATCAAGACCTGTAAATCTCCCCAAAGCAATAAGCCAATCCCAGTAGGAGTATGAGATTGATAATGATTGTCCACAATCTTATAAAGATTCTCCAAATCTTTTCTTTCAACCTTATTCAAGATCTCCCTCAGAAATGTAAAGAATTTGACTGTCCCATCAAGAGAAAACCAAACATTGACATCACCTTCTGAAGTAGACCTAATCTCCCAATGAGCAATATGACCCCAAGACTGAATGGAATCACCCTCTGAATCACTTTCAAAATCAACCCTAATCAAATCATGATCATCCACTTCAAGAATATCCACAGAAGAAGAGTGGAAAGAGTGACTCTTCTGCCTTGTTCTTAGACCATATTGAAAGATAGGAACAGATACAGATGGCTCAGGAGAGACAGAAACATTAGCAGCAGGAAAATCAGCAGTAACAAGACCTTCTTGTGGTACCTCAGATGCATCAACATTAGAACTTGGAGCAATGAATGAAGCATCCTGAGAACCCTCTCCAGACTTCATTCTCTTTGCAACATCAGACTCTAAAAATGAAGGCTCTCTTTTCCTGCTTTGTGAAATATCTGTCTGAATGGAAGAATTGATCCTTGCATAGGTATCAAGAAACAATTTTTGAACTGCACCATCAGTCCAACCTTTGAAGTCACTGATCTTGTAATTGGCTTCATTTTTCAGATATACCTTCATAAAATTGATATTATCTTTATTTGTTGGCAACTTAAATCCTGACCTTTGTCTTTCCTTGATCCGGTGCATCAATTCATTCCAAGTGGATGCTCTTTGTTTCTTTAAGATGAATGCCTTGAGCAGATCTGACCTTTCATCTGAATCCAATTCTGACATTTGAAGAACCATAAACCCATGAGCTCTAATAATCATGTCAGTGTTCAATAAATATTCAACTTGTGCACTAAACTCTTCTGAATAAGGATCATCTGAACTTGGGTTATTCATAATTTTAGCAATGTTCTTCTCATCAACAGACAATTGCCTTGCAAGCTCTTCATCTTGAGCAACCTGAGCTAATCTTGCTTGTTCAGCAGCAATGTCCTGTGCATGAATCTGTCTAGCTACCTCATCATCATTATGAGTAGCTTCAGAAGGAATAGTGTTACTTTCAGCAGGAATGAGTGGACTCTCAGGAATATTATCAACTTCAGCAGGAACACCAGAGACAGCAGCATCAATTGTCTTTGTTTCAGTGAAGGCCTGAGGTTGAGTAGTGATAGTATGCTCAGAGGAGGTAGGCACTTCAGTATTTGCACCATCAAGAGAAACAGATGCCAGCACATTAAGCCCATCAAATGACATATCATCATGATCTTCCTCAGACTCAGAAATTACAACTCTTCTTTTCTGCTGAGGATGTTGAGCTTCCAAAGAACTGATCCTATCATCAAGCTTTTGAATAATTTCACTAAAAGTATCTTTAGTGTCCTTGAGTTCCTTTTCCAAATTTTCAACTTTCTCACTAAAAACCCTTTTTGTCTCTTGAAGTTCTGACTCCAATTCCTCAATTCTCTTCACAGATCTGTCAAGCAACTGGGTGAGATCAGTAGCATCCTCAGCTCCACTAGTAGGAATACCTGAGGTGTTAGGAGCTTCATTGGATCTAGGAGGAGATATATGAAATTCTTCCCTTATATGTGTGTCTTCACTGAATATCTGCCTAGGAGGACTAGGAGATGAAAGCCTTGAGGAAGAAGGTAAATCCACAGAAGGAGTTGGCTGGATAATAGGTGTATCAACTGAGATGGTCTGATCATTGGGTTCAACATGGTCATTAGGCTCAGGTGTAGGTGTCACTGGTCTAGATGATGGTGGTGATGAGTCATCAGCAGCAACAGATGCAGATGCATCAGCAGCAACTGAAGTCCCTTGCTCAGTTGCATTAGGTGATTGTGGGATACTGACATTATCAGCAGGATCAGGATTGTCGGCAGGATCAGGGCTGTCAGCAGGATCAGGGTTGTGTAACATATGAGGCAACAAAGGCAAATGTTGGCCAGTAAAGTTCATCTTCATCAGGGCAAACATTTTGGCAGTCAACCTATTTATAATCTTAGGGGATGTATTAATGGTTTGTACACCTAAGATGATTTGAAGAAATCTAGGATACATCAAAAAGCTGTTTTTACCATTACTGAGATTCTCAATCATTCCCTCAAAAATATATTTTGCCCAATTAAAGATCCTTCCCTGAGATAAACAAACTAGACCAGATGCAATAGGACTTGGACATTGATCCCAACCACCTGTCTTAACACTCAGACACTAGAGTAAAGTATGAATCAGAAATCTCCATTGAGGAGACAACTTACTTTTCAAGAATGTACAACTCCCAGTAACAGGATAACCTATAGCTGCCATTCCATCAGTAATATCTTGCCTTGAAAGATCATATTCTCCTTGCTCCTCAGGAAATTGAAGCTGAACTCGAATCAACTCCTCAGTAATAATCACTTCTTGGTTATCAATGGTAGCAACAATATCATCTTCCCTTCCCACGATGTGTCTCACTTTAGCTGTCCTCCGAAACTGTTTGACCAATGAATCATACACCGTCACTGGGCAATATGTGAGGGCATACCGAATAGATGACCCACGAAGAAATGCTAGAACTTCATCATAACCAACACTTCTTGAAGAAGACTCCAAATAAGCAACCTTGTTATGATCATCCTTGTAACGAAGAGTTGTCATTATGTTGAAGAAATGATTTAGGGTTTGAAGTGGGAAGATTACGGTTCGATAGGTTTTTGAGAAAATGAGATGAGAGATGTGCAATTATATGTTGAGTTGCCAAAAATATCACTTTAAATTGCTGCAATTTTGCTCACGTAATATTGACCAATTGACTTAAGAAGGTTTGACCAATCGGCAGCAATATTTGGTCAATCGGCAGCAATAAGATCTTTGACCATTCAGCAGCAATGAGTCTGTTTGACCGCAGTCAACCTTCCGAACTTAGTCATTAAGAACAACTTACCCGAATTAAATCACAATACCAACCACCAATAAATTCGCACTAATCTCCATAAATCATTATATAACCCTCAAATCACATAATCACAAATCAAACCAAACAAATCTTCAAAAACAAGCAGAAACATGAGTTCTTCCAAGCATCCAATCATCGAAATCTCATCAGATTCTTCCTCCTCCAGTGACTCAGGATGGAAAAACTACTTTCCCAAAACAACATCAACCTCTAAAAACAAAGGTAAGGCCAAGGTTGAGGAGGATTCATCTGATCCTCTTCCATCTACCCCCTCTTCATTTGAGTACTTTAGCTCTGATGATGAAGATTCATCAGAGTTGAAGACCTTGGTTTATTGTCAGGGTGAATGGGAGACTTCCCTCCCAATTTTCCCTTAACAGATGAGCACAGAGAACATATGAAGAGGACGGTTGCTCTACTTACTGAAGAGATGGAGAGAACAACTGCAGCCTTCTATAAAGTACCGGTACCAAAAGGCAAGGCTAAAAATCAAGAAGGCTCTAGCCGAGAAAAACCAATCCTTCGAAGTCGAGACAATCGACAACGTGAAGGCCAAGATCCAAGACAAAGGAAGAATCCCATCAGACCAACTCCCAAGACAACTCAGCCAGCTCCACAAACAAGCAACCCTACTCCACAAACAAGTCATCCAACTGCAAGGACACGCTCCAGAACACATCAAAGGCCAACTACCTCAAGCTCTTCAATTCCATCCCCTAAACCAAGACAGCCACTTCCAGTGATATTGGCACTTCCAGTCCCCCATGTTTATGAAGAAATCAGTCGACAGAGAGGAAGGAGGTTCATGCCAGACAATATGGGTAAGGGTAAAGGAAAGATGGAATAGTTGGTAGGGTTTAGGTAGCTTGATGTAAGAAGGTAGGTATGATGTTTGAATGATGTTGAAAAGAAGCTTTTGTAACCCTTAATCTTTTGTAACCAGCAACTGATAGAGCTTATCTTTCTTTTGATGAATGAAAGTTACTGTGTTTAGCTTTAAGTCCAAGCATTAAGAAGCTGCAAAACAAAGTTAACTAACAAAAGACACGGAAAAACCTGCAGAAAAAGATTAGAGAAACACAAACCATAGACATAAACGAAAGAAAACAAGATAAAACTACAAGCATACAAGCATTAGCCTCCCCTTAGGCTAATGCCACCAGATAAATCAGCAAACACAATTACAACAACATGATAAACCAAACAAGACAATTACCAAGGATACCATGGAGAATAAGCCATTCCCCCTCCAAAGATGTGATTATTATAGGCAGGTCTGAAATCCCTTTGAATATATGAAGAGGAACCAGCAGAAATGGTTCCCTGAATATCAGCAGAAACAGAGGTACCAGCAGGAACAGGTCTATCAGCAGGAAAGGGACCTCTATAAAAGTTCATTCCTGCTGCTTGTGGAACATATGGTGGTATTTGTTTAACATTTTTCCACAATGATCTGGTTTGTTGTTGCCCACCATTCATTCTTTTCTCATGATAATCACAATCTTTAATTAGATGATATTGACTACCACACACAAAACATGTCTTCTTCCTAACAGCCTTATTTTTACAACAACTTTTCTTAATATAGACACCATTAGCACTAGTGGAACTAGAGACACTTATGTTTTCAAATGAATTAATTGAGCTGTTGACTGGAAAGGCTGATTTAGAAGTAGATTTATCATTAGTTGAACTTGAGAGCTTCTTGTATTTGGGTGTGTTTGACTTTTCACTTGACTTTTCACTTGAGTCACATGAAACAAAGTCTTTAGACTCTGCTTCTGATGACTTGTCACTTGAGGAACAGGAGACAAGGTCATCAGGTTTAGGTAAGTCTTTTGACTTTTTGCCATAGGACATGTGTGACTCATCTGAGTCAAGGTCAAGGCCTGAATGAATAGGGACAGGCTTAAAGACTCCTCTGATAGGTGGAGGAGCAGCATTCATTCCTCCTTCTTGCACATACTTAACAGGCATTTGGTAGTCTACAGGTTCAGGGTCAAAGACACTATACTCATTAGGGTCAAAAAATTGATTTTCCCCTATCAGATTACCATAACCTAAACCTCTTTTAGTTTTTGTAGACATAGAGCTATCAACTAACTTGTTTAGATTTTTAGATGAATCTTTCCATTTATCAAACCTAGCCAAGGTATTGTCAAGCTTAGTTTGCAAATCCTATTTTTCTAACACCACCTTGGATTTTTGAGATTCACAATATTTAAGTTCATTAGTGGTGTTTTTCAAATTTCTCTCTAAAACCTTTATCTTTTCCTCATAAGCTAGCTGATTATTTTGGTACCAAACTTTTTGTTTTTCCAGTGATTTAACTGCTTTGTCATAAGCTTGTACCTTAATAAAGTATTCATTATACTTAGATTTCATGTCATCATATTCAGTATTAAGAGTAGAGTATAATTCTTGACAAGCAGGATTACATCTTTGTACCTTAGATGGGAATCCTAACAGAGCATATTCTTCCAAATTTTCTTTTTCTTCATAGGACTTATTGTGGAACAAGCTCCTAATCTTCCTTGCACATATTTCAAATCCATCACCTGATAGCGACATTGTGAAAGAGTTCAAGAGAGAAGATTTAACAATGTTTCCTTCTTTATCAGAGATCCTTACCAGGCTCTGATACCACTTGTAGGATCGAGTACTTAGAGCTTGATTGAGCTTGGTATGAACAAGAACCTCTGTATGCTATACAAGCGTTTATGCGGAAACTAAACAGCAAGTATAATAAAGAAGAAAACTCTAAACGACAATGATCCTCTATGGATCAAACTATGAACTAGGAATTGTTTATTGAATAGTGAAAACGTTAAAGGTGTACATAAACTCATAGACGGGTTTATCTTTTATACTAACAAGATGACCTAACCCTAACCCGTTCTACAAGAAAACGTGTGAAGAGATAAACAACAATCTCTTCTAAAAATAAATCTTAACAAACATTCTAAATATACGGATAACAAATAATACTATCCGCATCAACAATACTATCGGCAGGAACAAGATAACACTGTCGGCAGCAATGAGCTTTCAGCAGGAACCAAAGCTATCGGCAGGAACCAGCTTAACACTATCGGCAGCAACAATGAAACTCTTATTTCCCAGAGATCCTAACAAAATCTGTGAGATTTTCGCAAAACCACGCTTCAAACCACGAACAAACACAACCTTAAACCTTTATTTGTGTGTACGATTCCAAGATAAACACAACACAACCACGTTTTTGAAGATCAAAAAACGCAACAATGGGTATTTTATGGAACAAAAACCGAACACAAAAACTTTAAAAAAACTCGACTGGTGAACAGTAACGAGTTAGAACACACCAAAAATCACATATTTTACCTCAAAGACACCACGATTCGCCCCCGGTTTGCTCTTGATACCAATTGTAATGACCAAGAATCGTCTTTAACACCTTCTGGTGGACGAGGTTGATGAAAATGGAAGAGATCCATGTTAGTTTTAGAGAGGGAAAGGTATAGAGAAGGTGGAGAGTTGAAAACCGGATTTTATTGATATAGATAAGGTTATCACAGCCACACCCCACAAGTGAAGACTTGTGGGGTATTTATATGCTTTACAATACAACTATTCGAATATTACATTATAAGTCCTTGCACTTTATGCATTCTAGTTGTCTACTCCAATTCACATAAATATGTGAACACAAAGGAGATTTCAAGTGAAATGGGAGCAGCAGAATGCTTATCCAGTTACTAACATAGTAGGTTTATGATGGACTGAGTTTAGGAATTTAAACTCCTTAAAACTTCTTTCTTGAAACCTAGTTATGATATTTCACATTGAATTGATGACTTAGTTGATCAGATAGTAACTGATACAACTCACTTTCTATCATTTTATACTTTCAAGTATAATGAGCAAGTCTAAGGACATCTGATAGAAAGAACGGCTAGTAAAAGTGAATCTAACACTTTTGTTAGAGGCAACAATTGCTATGAGCTGGAAACCCTGTCAAGAAAATCTTTTGAATAGATTTATCTTTACACAGGCAGTTATTTATAACTAAAAAACATTGGTTCTCACACAACCAGAGGTTGCTTTAAACCGAAATTTTGATTAAGTGTCTGTTATACACTTGATCCCTTCAAAATGGTTGAAAGTAGTATGATTTTTCAATTCTAAAATCATGAACATACTGCTAAGTCAAATGATTTCTTAAACAAGGATTTTCAAGAGATTCACAAAAACCATTCATTAATGGATCATGAATCAAAATGTCCACTGATTCACCTCTCATAGGAGTTAACACACCTAGAAGTGATGAGGGCAGCAACTTAAACTTTTAAGGAATTGATGGCTTCATGTACAATATTGTCTGACAACAAATTCACATTGATAGATCAGTCAAAGGTACATAGTGAGATCTTCCAAACAAGGGGAGGATGAAACAAAAGTTATTTGCTTCAGGGGAGGTTACAATCTCAGGGAAGGAAATAATTGCCCAGAAAAGGAAGATAATCCAATAAAAGGAAGGAGAAGATAAGAGCATACAAGATGATGACATAGAGGTTGAAAATGACAAGAATAGATCATATATTCAGAAGGGATGAAGCATTCCTAAAGGAGAAAGTTCTATCTAGATCAAACAAAGGAAAGTTTCAATTCAGTTCATTATGTTTGTTCATCACTTGCAAAGGCATGCTGATAGATGATTTCACTTGTTGAAATCATTGCCTCTTACAATTCCTCCATCCAAGGAAATTGCACCATCTTTTGGTTCAATGTTTTGATATTGCTGAAGTCAAAGAAGAACAAAGCAGATCAGTTCAGAATAAGAAGAATAGTTCAGATTCATGAAGTGTTTGAAAGATCTTCTCAAGTCCTCATTTAATTCAGAAAACATGTTTGAAATGATTCACATGTTTAGGGGAGGATTGTTGGGAATTAAATATTCTGAAGTTAGAGTATAGGAAAATACTTTAATAAGAAGGTACTGCTAGTTCATGATCAAGGTACTGCTAGAACAAGAAGGTACTGCTAGTTCAAGTAGAAGGTACTGCTAGTAGAAAATGGTACTGCTGATCAGTGAGTCATAGAGCTGCTACAAGGATAAGATCGAAGAAGATATTATTTGTATGAGTCACTCTTATGCAAAAATAATATCTAGATATGTTCTCAGTCAACAAGTTGATGCATGTGCTTTCATTAATTCATTTGAACAACTTGAGAGATATAATCTTCCATACGCTAGCTCGACTTGATCTTTTGTAAGACAAATGTTGATTAGACATAAAGCAATATTGTAAGAGATCTCTTGGACTATAAAAGAGATCTTAGACTAGTGATTATATATATGTGAATATACGAACTCATATCTGTTAAGACATAGAACAAACAAAAACATATATCACAAATCTAGAAACATAAGATTCAAGGTCTTTGTAACCCTAGTGATAAATTCAAGATCACTCGTATTATTTTGAATAATATTGAATCGTTTGGTGATAAACTTTCTTTGTTCATTATTAAGTAACAAACATAATTCTTCCATTTCCATAACATACATAACCTTCTAAGTGTGATTAAGTAAATTCCGCGTACATAATCATATAGACTCAATATATCATTACACACAAAGTATACAAGGTTTAACCACCTTAACCGTGTGTCGAATCCTCTCAGTTTTGAAGCTTGATTTAGGCAAAATCAGCAACGTATTTGATGATCAAACATAAAAGGTAACATTTGCTATTTTTGTAACAAAACAGAGCTTGAGTCAAAGTATTGACTTTCATCTATATTAGTTAAGCTGTATTAATGAACACGTCTGAGAGTTATTAATGATATTGAACATGTAGCTTACAATTTGACTCAAGTTAGAGGATCCTCAACCATTGGATTAAAATCAAAGGTCAAGATTAAAAGTGAAACCAAATCATTTTGACCTTTGATTTTAATCCAATGTTTGAGGATCTAACTTGAGTCAAGTTACTTGAGAGGATCCTCTCCTAATTTGGTTACTTATCATCTCGATTTTTTTTTAGAAAATTGGGCTTCATATTGTCTGTTTATGGACTCGGATCTTATCTTGGTCAAAACCGGGTCAACAAGAGATGACCCATAATATGAATTGCTACTCGTAATATATCTTTTAAAGGTCTGTTTTTCACACATTAAACCATGGAATTATTAGAGCATAGGGTACGGTAGCTGATGGCTTGAGCCATTGCCAAAAACGCAAGCCTATGGAGCGAGATACCATACCGCAACTGGGCTGGTACAGCCTGGCGCGCGTGGCCACCAGCTCACGTGGTTGGTAATTCTTTTTTGTTGTCATATAAGTTTATATTATTTGCTGTTGTTAATATTTTTCTTGCATCGTTAGTCTCTATTTTATTGTCATTTTATGTACTTTTTTTTATTTAATGTACTCTTTTAATTTTATGTAATATGTTATTAATGAAATTTAATTTTAGTTAAAAAAAAAAAAAAAAAAAAAAAAAAAAAAAAAAAAAAAACTACGGCACCAGAAAAGTTTTGTGATAGCTAGGGAGGGGTGTTTTGGTGCCATAGGGAAATCTGGTGCCGTGGGAAAAAGGTGCTGAGGTGGCACAATTTTTTCCACGGCACCAACTGTACCCAATGCTTTTAAAATAGTTGAAATTTGCATAAGTAGTCCTTCAACTTGTTTTTCAGACAAAAGGATATATATTTTGATATTGAAGTTAGATAATAGTTTAGGTAAATAGGTATAAGGTATTTCTTTAATCATCATAGAATTTTTGACCTTGAGTTTCCATGAAATTTCTTTTGTCAATACAAATTTTTGACCCGACTAGCTAGTAATTTTCCAAGATAATTCTTTATTGCAAAAGACAAGGAATTATGTCAGAGAAATTTATTGGTGTAGGGAAATGAAATTGAATGTTAAGAAATAATGGTCCCTATTAAAAAAACAAGGAACTTTCATACATCGACTTATTGGTGTAGGGGAATAGGGAAGTTAAAATATGGTCTGCATCAAAGTTTAGAAATAGTCCTCGAGCCTAGATGTGTGTAATTTAATTTGTGTGTGTGTTGTAATTAAACTTCAGTTGAAAACCGTTTAATTTTGCATGATTAAAGATTAAGGGTGCGTGTAGTGACCAAGAATCGTCCTTTATCACCTTCTGGTGGACAAGGTTGATGAAAATAGAGGAGATCCATGGTCGGTTTTAGAGAGAGAGTAGAGAGAAGGTGGAGAGTGAAAGTAGATTTTATTGATATGAAAGGATAAGGTTTTCACAGCCACACCCCACAAGTGAAGACTTGTGGGGTATTTAAATGCCTAAAAAGACAACTATTCGAGTATTACATTATAAGTCCCTGCACTATATGCATTCTAGTTGTCTACTTCCAATTCACGTAAATATCGCTCAGCTTCATTTCTAACAATCTCCTTTTTTTTTTTTTTTTTTTTTTTTTTTTTTTTTTTTTTTGAAACCGGATTTTATTGATATGGATAAGGTTATCACAGCCACACCCCACAAGTGAAGACTTGTGGGGTATTTATATGCCTTGCAATACAACTATTCAAATATTACATTATAAGTCCTTGCACTTTATGCATTCTAGTTGTCTACTCCAATTCACGTAAATATCGCTTAGCTTCATTTCTAACAATCTCCCTCTAGCTGGAGATATACGTGAATTGGTTACAATGATTCCTAACAAGTACATAACAATGATGAATGCAATGCTGAAGTAGAGCAGTTTCCTCTTGAGGATGTCTTCACAGCTCTTGATCTTGTCGTATTTTTCTCAGCTTGCTTGAATTACTTGCAGGATCACTGTAATGATCTAATTGGGTTATTACTCCCTCCCAATTAGTAAGGCCTTTTCTTTTACATGCTCCTTCCCAAATTGACAACCCGTTTGATATAGCCTTGATGTTTGTAGAAGAAGTTTCTCTGAAATCTTGCCCAAATTGTCTTCAGTCTCTTGCACAGCGGAAAATGGATTATAGACTGATAACTTGTAACTTCTTCACAGGTTTGTTTGGGGAGCATCATATCGACATCTTCAGCTCACTTAGAGTGCTTCCAGTTCTTCATAAACAGCCTCGATGTACACATTTCTCCCTCCAGGATGATGACGATCTTTCGGACTCATCCTACATAGGTGTACATAGACATATCAACTAGAAGCAACATACAAATCAATACCCCATGAGCTCTGATACCAATTGTAGAGACCAAGAATCGTCTTTAACACCTTCTGGTGGACGAGGTTGATGAAAATGGAAGAGATCCATGTTAGTTTTAGAGAGGGAAAGGTAGAGAGAAGGTGGAGAGTTGAAAACCGGATTTTATTGATATAGATAAGGTTATCACAGACACACCCCACAAGTGAAGACTTGTGGGGTATTTATAGCCTTACAATACAACTATTCGAATATTACATTATAAGTCCTTGCACTTTATGCATTCTAGTTGTCTACTCCAATTCACGTAAATATCGCTCAGCTTCATTTCTAACAATCTCCCTCCAGCTGGAGATATACGTGAATTGGTTACAATGATTCCTAACAAGTACATAACAATGATGAATGCAATGCTGAAGTAGAGCAGTTTCCTCTTGAGGATGTCTTCACAGCTCTTGATCTTGTCGTATTTTTCTCAGCTTGCTTGAATTACTTGCAGGATCACTGTAATGATCTAATTGGGTTATTACTCCCTCCCAATTAGTAAGGCCTTTTCTTTTACATGCTCCCTCCCAAATTGACAACCCATTTGATATAGCCTTGATGCTTGTAGAAGAAGTTTCTCTGAAATCTTGCCCAAATTGTCTTCAGTCTCTTGCACAGCGGAAAATGGATTATAGACTGATAACTTGTAACTTCTTCACAGGTTTTTTGGGGAGCATCATATCGACATCTTCAGCTCACTTAGAATGCTTCCAGTTCTTCATAAACAGCCCGATGTACACCTTTCTCCCTCCAGGATGATGACGATCTTTCGGACTCATCCTACATATGTGTACATAGACATATCAACTAGAAGCAACATACAAATCAATACCCCATGAGTGGATGTCGATAACTATTCTCTCTACAATTCTCTTCAGATCAATCTCTTCTCAGACCTCTTGTATCAAAGCAACGGCTTTTTGTAGTGACTGCTGATGGAGAAACCCACTATGACGAACTTGAGACTGAAGTAAAATAACCCAGACTTGTGACTTAAACTTGCACGAACGTGTGACTAAGAACCTATACTGAGCACTACAATGTAACTCCTTAAAGCATAGGTCGTTTCATATACCCATCCATCCTTCCTTAACTTTATATGAACATCTCTTGAATTATCCACATCTTTGTGTGACACTGAGTACTACAACGTATCTCCTTTAAGTGATAGTTAACTAGGTCTTCGTCCATCCACCCCTTGACCTATGAAAACTAGATAACCCAAGACTTAATCACTATTCTATAAATGCTCAAACAAGGATCTCAAAGAATCATGCATCCAACCAACCCCGATATCTTCAAGATACTAAGTACACGTACCCGTGATATTCCACTTCAACTTTAAGTAAGTAATAATGAATCATCCTTGTAAGTCACAGTTGATAATTTAGCCATTGTCATTTGATTGCGATTCTTGATCAGGATCTTTTCGGCTATACGTGGTGATGTTGAAGATGTATACCAGAAATATCATTTGTGATTTTGGTGTGAAATATGCCATAAAATGACATTCAAATGATGCTGGAAAAATTTGAGAAATTTTTACGCCAAAAATTTCCCGAAAAATTCGAATTTTGGGCCAAAATTTTCACTCTTGTACCAGAATTTGAATCTCGCGTAAAAATTGAACGTTTAGTCCCCTGTAAAAATTATATATATATATATATATATATATATATATATATATATATATATATATATATATATATATATATATATATATATATATATATATTTGAATTGCGATAGGTTGGGCCTGTCCGATATCTGAATTGAGGAAAGATCTCGGACAGAGCTGTGTTTGCTGATTTGCGATAAGACTGCCAATGAGTCAATTGCGATATTTTTATCGGAAATCAATTGCGATATTTTTATCGGAAATCAATTGCGATAAAGCTCAGTTTTGCAATTTCGACAAAATTGTTAAAATCCAAATTCCGATACCTATCGCAATCTTATACAAGATTGCGATAACTTATGGCAAATTGCGATAAAAGCTGGGTCCTTCTGAATTGCGATAACAGTCTTGACTTTTAGCCACTTGCCCACTTGTTGTGCCCATGCTTTGTCAGACTTATCACTGCCAACTATCACCAACTCTTGCAATAATTCTTGACCAATAATTGCACTCAAATAACAATTAAAAAATCCAAGAAGCAAATCTCACACAATCTTGAATGATTTTTTCGATCTAAACTCTTAGAACAACAAAAAATCCAAACTTAAAGCACCATATTCGACTGTAAATCTGTGAGATTTTCGCAAAACCACGCTTCAAACCACGAACAAACACAACCTTAAACCTTTATTTGTGTGTACGATTCCAAGATAAACACAAAACAACCACGTTTTTGAAGATCAAAAAACGCAACAATGGGTATTTTATGGAACAAAAACCGAACACAAAAACTTTAAAAAAACTCGACTGATGAACAGTAACGAGTTAGAACACACCAAAAATCACATATTTTACCTCAAAGACACCACGATTCGCCCTCGGTTTGCTCTTGATACCAATTGTAATGACTAAGAATCATCTTTAACACCTTCTGGTGGACGAGGTTGATGAAAATGGAAGAGATCCATGTTAGTTTTAGAGAGGGAAAGGTAGAGAGAAGGTGGAGAGTTGAAAACCGGATTTTATTGATATGGATAAGGTTATCATAGCCACACCCCACAAGTGAAGACTTGTGGGGTATTTATATGCCCTACAATACAACTATTCGAATATTACATTATAAGTCCTTGCACTTTATGCATTCTAGTTGTCTACTCCAGTTCACGTAAATATATGAACACAAAGGAGATTTCAAGTGAAATGGGAGCAGCAGAATGCTTATCCAGTTACTAACATAGTAGGTTTATGATGGACTGAGTTTAGGAATTTAAACTCCTTAAAACTTCTTTCTTGAAACCTAGTTATGATATTTCACATTGAATTGATGACTTAGTTGATCAGATAGTAACTGATACAACTCACTTTCTATCATTTTATACTTTCAAGTATAATGAGCAAGTCTAAGGACATCTGATAGAAAGAACGGCTAGTAAAAGTGAATCTAACACTTTTGTTAGAGGCAACAATTGCTATGAGCTGGAAACCCTGTCAAGAAAATCTTTTGAATAGATTTATCTTTACACAGGCAGTTATTTATAACTAAAAAACATTGGTTCTCACACAACCAGAGGTTGCTTTAAACCGAAATTTTGATTAAGTGTCTGTTATACACTTGATCCCTTCAAAATGGTTGAAAGTAGTATGATTTTTCAATTCTAAAATCATGAACATACTGCTAAGTCAAATGATTTCTTAAACAAGGATTTTCAAGAGATTCACAAAAACCATTCATTAATGGATCATGAATCAAAATGTCCACTGATTCACCTCTCATAGGAGTTAACACACCTAGAAGTGATGAGGGCAGCAACTTAAACTTTTAAGGAATTGATGGCTTCATGTACAATATTGTCTGACAACAAATTCACATTGATAGATCAGTCAAAGGTACATAGTGAGATCTTCCAAACAAGGGGAGGATGAAACAAAAGTTATTTGCTTCAGGGGAGGTTACAATCTCAGGGAAGGAAATAATTGCCCAGAAAAGGAAGATAATCCAATAAAAGGAAGGAGAAGATAAGAGCATACAAGATGATGACATAGAGGTTGAAAATGACAAGAATAGATCATATATTCAGAAGGGATGAAGCATTCCTAAAGGAGAAAGCTCTATCTAGATCAAACAAAGGAAAGTTTCAATTCAGTTCATTATGTTTGTTCATCACTTGCAAAGGCATGCTGATAGATGATTTCACTTGTTGAAATCATTGCCTCTTACAATTCCTCCATCCAAGGAAATTGCACCATCTTTTGGTTCAATGTTTTGATATTGCTGAAGTCAAAGAAGAACAAAGCAGATCAGTTCAGAATAAGAAGAATAGTTCAGATTCATGAAGTGTTTGAAAGATCTTCTCAAGTCCTCATTTAATTCAGAAAACATGTTTGAAATGATTCACATGTTTAGGGGAGGATTGTTGGGAATTAAATATTCTGAAGTTAGAGTATAGGAAAATACTTTAATAAGAAGGTACTGCTAGTTCATGATCAAGGTACTGCTAGAACAAGAAGGTACTGCTAGTTCAAGTAGAAGGTACTGCTAGTAGAAAATGGTACTGCTGATCAGTGAGTCATAGAGCTGCTACAAGGATAAGATCGAAGAAGATATTATTTGTATGAGTCACTCTTATGCAAAAATAATATCTAGATATGTTCTCAGTCAACAAGTTGATGCATGTGCTTTCATTAATTCATTTGAACAACTTGAGAGATATAATCTTCCATACGCTAGCTCGACTTGATCTTTTGTAAGACAAGTGTTGATTAGACATAAAGCAATATTGTAAGAGATCTCTTGGACTATAAAAGAGATCTTAGACTAGTGATTATATATGTGAATATACGAACTCATATCTGTTAAGACATAGAACAAACAAAAACATATATCACAAATCTAAAAACATAAGATTCAAGGTCTTTGTAACCCTAGTGATAAATTCAAGATCACTCGTATTATTTTGAATAATATTGAATCGTTTGGTGATAAACTTTCTTTGTTCATTATTAAGTAACAAACATAATTCTTCCATTTCCATAACATACATAACCTTCTAAGTGTGATTAAGTAAATTCCGCGTACTTAATCATATAGACTCAATATATCATTACACACAAAGTATACAAGGTTTAACCACCTTAACCGTGTGTCGAATCCTCTCAGTTTTGAAGCTTGATTTAGGCAAAATCAGCAACGTATTTGATGATCAAACATAAAAGGTAACATTTGCTATTTTTGTAACAAAACAGAGCTTGAGTCAAAGTATTGACTTTCATCTATATTAGTTAAGCTGTATTAATGAACACGTCTGAGAGTTATTAATGATATTGAACATGTAGCTTACAATTTGACTCAAGTTAGAGGATCCTCAACCATTGGATTAAAATCAAAGGTCAAGATTAAAAGTGAAACCAAATCATTTTGACCTTTGATTTTAATCCAATGTTTGAGGATCTAACTTGAGTCAAGTTACTTGAGAGGATCCTCTCCCAATTTGGTTACCTATCATCTCGATTTTTTTTAGAAAATTGGGCTTCATATTGTCTGTTTATGGACTCGGATCTTATCTTGGTCAAAACCGGGTCAACAAGAGATGACCCATAATATGAATTGCTACTCGTAATATATCTTTTGCAGGTCTGTTTTTCACACATTAAACCATGGAATTATTAGAGCATAGGGTACGGTAGCTGATGGCTTGAGCCATTGCCAAAAACGCAAGCCTATGGCGCGAGATACCATACCGCAACTGGGCTGGTACAGCCTGGCGCGCGTGGCCACCAGCTCACGTGGTTGGTAATTCTTTTTTGTTGTCATATAAGTTTATATTATTTGATCTTGTTAATGTTTTTCTTGCATCGTTAGTCTCTATTTTATTGTCATTTTATGTACTTTTTTTTTATTTAATGTACTCTTTTAATTTTATGTAATATGTTATTAATGAAATTTAATTTTAGTTTAAAAAAAAAAAAAAAAAAAAAAAAAAAACCTACGGCACCAGAAAAGTTTTGTGATAGCTAGGGAGGGGTGTTCTGGTGCCATAGGGAAATCTGGTGCCGTGGGAAAAAGGTGCTGAGGTGGCACAATTTTTTCCACAGCACCAACTGTACCCAATGCTTTTAAATTAGTTGAAATTTGCATAAGTAGTCCTTCAACTTGTTTTCAGACAAAAGGATATATATTTTGATATTGAAGTTAGATAATAGTTTAGGTAAATAGGTATAAGGTATTTCTTTAATCATCATAGAATTTTCGACCTTGGAGTTTCCATGAAATTTCTTTTGTCAATACAAATTTTTGACCCGACTAGCTAGTAATTTTCCAAGATATTTCTTTATTGCAAAAGACAAGGAATTATGTCAGAGAAATTTATTGGTGTAGGGAAATGAAATTGAATGTTAAGAAATAATGGTCCCTATTAAAAAAACAAGGAACTTTCATACATCGACTTATTGGTGTAGGGGAATAGGGAAGTTAAAATATGGTCCGCATCAAAGTTTAGAAATAGTCCTCGAGCCTAGATGTGTGTAATTTAATTTGTGTGTGTGTTGTAATTAAACTTCAATTGAAAACCGTTTAATTTTGCATGATTAAAGATTAAGGGTGCGTGTAGTGACCAAGAATCGTCCTTTATCACCTTCTGGTGGACGAGGTTGATGAAAATAGAGGAGATCCATGGTCGGTTTTAGAGAGAGAGTAGAGAGAAGGTGGAGAGTGAAAGTAGATTTTATTGATATGAAAGGATAAGGTTTTCACAGCCACACCCCACAAGTGAAGACTTGTGGGGTATTTAAATGCCTAAAAAGACAACTATTCGAGTATTACATTATAAGTCCCTACACTATATGCATTCTAGTTGTCTACTTCCAATTCACGTAAATATCGCTCAGCTTCATTTCTAACAATCTCCTTTTTTTTTTTTTTTTTTTTTTTTTTTTTTTTGAAACCGGATTTTATTGATATGGATAAGGTTATCACAGCCACACCCCACAAATGAAGACTTGTGGGGTATTTATATGCCTTGCAATACAACTATTCAAATATTACATTATAAGTCCTTGCACTTTATGCATTCTAGTTGTCTACTCCAATTCACGTAAATATCGCTAAGCTTCATTTCTAACAATCTCCCTCTAGCTGGAGATATACGTGAATTGGTTACAATGATTCCTAACAAGTACATAACAATGATGAATGCAATGTTGAAGTAGAGCAATTTCCTCTTGAGGATGTCTTCACAGCTCTTGATCTTGTCGTATTTTTCTCAGCTTGCTTGAATTACTTGCAGGATCACTGTAATGATCTAACTGGGTTATTACTCCCTCCCAATTAGTAAGGCCTTTTCTTTTACATGCTCCTTCCCAAATTGACAACCCGTTTGATATAGCCTTGATGTTTGTAGAAGAAGTTTCTCTGAAATCTTGCCCAAATTGTCTTCAGTCTCTTGCACAGCGGAAAATGGATTATAGACTGATAACTTGTAACTTCTTCACAGGTTTGTTTGGGGAGCATCATATCGACATCTTCAGCTCACTTAGAGTGCTTCCAGTTCTTCATAAACAGCCTCTATGTACACATTTCTCCCTCCAGGATGATGACGATCTTTCGGACTCATCCTACATATGTGTACATAGACATATCAACTAGAAGCAACATACAAATCAATACCCCATGAGCTCTGATACCAATTGTAGAGACCAAGAATCGTCTTTAACACCTTCTGGTGGACGAGGTTGATGAAAATGGAAGAGATCCATGTTAGTTTTAGAGAGGGAAAGGTAGAGAGAAGGTGGAGAGTTGAAAACCGGATTTTATTGATATGGATAAGGTTATCACAGACACACCCCACAAGTGAAGACTTGTGGGGTATTTATATGCCTTACAATACAACTATTCGAATATTACATTATAAGTCCTTGCACTTTATGCATTCTAGTTGTCTACTCCAATTCACGTAAATATCGCTCAGCTTCATTTCTAACAATCTCCCTCCAGCTGGAGATATACGTGAATTTGTTACAATGATTCCTAACAAGTACATAACAATGATGAATGCAATGCTGAAGTAGAGCAGTTTCCTCTTGAGGATGTCTTCACAGCTCTTGATCTTGTCGTATTTTTCTCAGCTTGCTTGAATTACTTGCAGGATCACTGTAATGATCTAATTGGGTTATTACTCCCTCCCAATTAGTAAGGCCTTTTCTTTTACATGCTCCCTCCCAAATTGACAACCCATTTGATATAGCCTTGATGCTTGTAGAAGAAGTTTCTCTGAAATCTTGCCCAAATTGTCTTCAGTCTCTTGCACAGCGGAAAATGGATTATAGACTGATAACTTGTAACTTCTTCACAGGTTTGTTTGGGGAGCATCATATCGACATCTTTAGCTCACTTAGAATGCTTCCAGTTCTTCATAAACAGCCCCGATGTACACCTTTCTCCCTCCAGGATGATGACGATCTTTCGGACTCATCCAACATATGTGTACATAGACATATCAACTAGAAGCAACATACAAATCAATACCCCATGAGTGGATGTCGATAACTATTCTCTCTACAATTCTCTTCAGATCAATCTCTTCTCAGACCTCTTGTATCAAAGCAACGGCTTTTTGTAGTGACTGCTGATGGAGAAACCCACTATGACGAACTTGAGACTGAAGTAAAATAACCCAGACTTGTGACTTAAACTTGCACGAACGTGTGACTAAGAACCTATACTGAGCACTACAATGTAACTCCTTATAGCATAGGTCGTTTCATATACCCATCCATCCTTTCTTAACTTTATATGAACATCTCTTGAATTATCCACATCTTTGTGTGACACTGAGTACTACAACGTATCTCCTTTAAGTGATAGTTAACTAGGTCTTCGTCCATCCACCCCTTGACCTATGAAAACTAGATAACCCAAGACTTAATTACTATTCTATAAATGCTCAAACATGGATCTCAAAGAATCATGCATCCAACCAACCCCGATATCTTCAAGATACTAAGTACACGTACCCGTGATATTCCACTTCAACTTTAAGTAAGTAATAATGAATCATCCTTGTAAGTCACAGTTGATAATTTAGCCATTGTCAATTGATTGCGATTCTTGATCAGGATCTTTTCGGCTATACGTGGTGATGTTGAAGATGTATACCAGAAATATCATTTGTGATTTTGGTGTGAAATATGCCATAAAATGACATTCAAATGATGCTGGAAAAATTTGAGAAATTTTTACGCCAAAAATTTCCCGAAAAATTCGAATTTTGGCCAAAAAATTTGAATTTTGGGCCAAAATTTTCACTCTTGTACCAGAATTTGAATCTCGCGTAAAAATTGAACGTTTAGTCCCCTGTAAAAATTATATATATATATATATATATATATATATATATATATATATATATATATATATATATATATATATATATATATATATATATATATATATATATATATATATATATATATATATATTTGAATTGCGATAGGTTGGGTCTGTCCGATATCTGAATTGGATTGTCTGTCCGATATCTGAATTGAGGAAAGATCTCGGACAGAGCTGTGTTTGCTGATTTGCGATAAGACTGCCAATGAGTCAATTGCGACATTTTTATCGGAAATCAATTGCGATATTTTTATCGGAAATCAATTGCGATAAAGCTCAGTTTTGCAATTTCGACAAAATTGTTAAAATCCAAATTCCGATACCTATCGCAATCTTATACAAGATTGCGATAACTTATGGCGAATTGCGATAAAAGCTGGGTCCTTCTGAATTGCGATAACAGTCTTGACTTTTAGCCACTTGCCCACTTGTTGTGCCCATGCTTTGTCAGACTTATCACTGCCAACTATCACCAACTCTTGCAATAATTCTTGACCAATAATTGCACTCAAATAACAATTAAAAAATCCAAGAAACAAATCTCACACAATCTTGAATGATTTTTTCGATCTAAACTCTTAGAACAACAAAAAATCCAAACTTAAAGCACCATATTCGACTGTAAATCTGTGAGATTTTCGCAAAACCACGCTTCAAACCACGAACAAACACAACCTTAAACCTTTATTTGTGTGTACGATTCCAAGATAAACACAAAACAACCACGTTTTTGAAGATCAAAAAACGCAACAATGGGTATTTTATGGAACAAAAACCGAACACAAAAACTTTTAAAAAACTCGACTGATGAACAGTAACGAGTTAGAACACATCAAAAATCACATATTTTACCTCAAAGACACCACGATTCGCCCCCGGTTTTCTCTTGATACCAATTGTAATGACCAAGAATCGTCTTTAACACCTTCTGGTGGACGAGGTTGATGAAAATGGAAGAGATCCATGTTAGTTTTAGAGAGGGAAAGGTAGAGAGAAGGTGGAGAGTTGAAAATCGGATTTTATTGATATGGATAAGGTTATCACAGCCACACCCCACAAGTGAAGACTTGTGGGGTATTTATATGCCCTACAATACAACTATTCGAATATTACATTATAAGTCCTTGCACTTTATGCATTCTAGTTGTCTACTCCAGTTCACGTAAATATCGCTCAGCTTCATTTCTAACAGTGCGTTTGGTATGTTGTCATTAATCAAAGTGGGTATGAGTTTGGATATAAGGTGGGGTCGACAGGTATGAAAGTCAATACTAGAATACTGAGCAACAGCGACGAAAATTAGCGACCGAATTAGTCTGTTGCAAGAAAATGGTTCACAGTGACGGATTAGAGATAAATTAGCTACAAAATTAGGTTTGATAAATTAAGGACATATTAGTGACAAATAAGTAACAAATTTAGAGATGAATTACGCATCTGTCACAATTCTATCGCTAGATATAATCATATAGAGATGGAGATAGCGACGAACTTAGGTTGCAACTATTAGCGACAGAACTCTGACGACATAATGATGGATTTTTTAAGTTGTCTAAAATACGTCGCTAAGTTTTTTCACTTAGCTACTGATTAGCGATGGACTCGGGTATAATAATGTAGTTTAGTTGTAATTCTGTACAGTAGTTTATTTTTACTTTTTGTTTGCCAAGATAATTGGCGGCACAATGATTTTGGTTCCCTCCGTTTTTTTCCAACTCATTAACTATCATCTTTTATTTGAAAAACAATAATTAATCAAGATATACTAGTTGACATGGTCTAAAAAGTTTTGGCGCTACACAGTTTACAAATTCCCTCCCATTTTATCAATTCATAAAAAAAGTAAAATAACCAACATTGATTATACCAAATATCTTTTATGTAGTTTTTTTTGGGTTTGTTTAATTTGATTGTTGAATTGTATGACAACTTAAAGATGATGTAATTTTTTTGGCCCCTACTTGGGTCCTCTAATATAATCTTTGCTGTTTCCAAAAAAAAAAAAAAAAAAAAAAAAAAAAATTAAATGGGTTCGTGGGTCGACCTATTTAACACATATAATAAAGTATATATAATTTTTTAATTTTTGAAAAAATGCTTAAACGGGTTGACGGATCGACCTTTTTAACGTATGCCCAACCCGAACCTGACCTGTTTAATAAACGGGTCAGATGGGTCGACCCGAACACGACCCGAAACCTATTTAGACTCAACATGAATCTATTAATTTTCATGTCGGTCTCAGATCAGGTTTTGTGTCGGGTCAAAAATTGACACCCCTACTAATAATGCCCTTCAAAAAAAAAAGTAAAAATACTAAATAATGATAATATATAGTGAATATGGCAAAAGTTCAATATAGATATCATATTTGTTATAGATCAAATGAACCAATCATTGCCATTCATTTTTCTTATAAAAAAAAAAGGTACCTTTTTTTTTTTTTTTTTTTTTTTTTTTTTTAATTAAATATCTTGCGTTTAACATACATACTCCAAACACCACAACAAGAAGATACAGTTATTCACTTTGGTTGAAAATATTGGCGCCATTGTGTGAAATTATTTGGCGCCCCTAGATATGTGGGGATCGTGGAGCAACAGTGACTCCTTCCACAGAAGGTTTATGTTGCGGTTTATGAGATACAACACACCTTCAGGAAGCACTAGGAGAAGGTATGTTCATACACCTTTCACTATTTTAAATCATAATTTGTGGTAATTGTTTTTAATTTACCTTTTAATTTAATGTTGGGGTGCCAAATTCATTGAGTTTGATTGCATGATTATAGTTAATTAGGGTAATTTTTACTTTTCAATTCTATGTTATCAACCTAGGGTTCTCTGAATTAGCATTGATAACTACAATTGTGTGGGTACAATGAATCCCAAATTTCGATTATGTTCACCACTAATTTCAATTGTGAACCAACTGAAGCATTTATTCTATGACGGAATTGGGATTATCAGAGAAAAAGAGAACCAGTTGTTTTTTGTTATTAACATTGGGATTTCACATGTGTCCTTTTCATAATATGTGTATTAAGTGTTGCTACTGTAGTTGTTGATTTCATATTTCCGTAATGCATTATATGTGTGAATTGGAAGTTTATCATGTTAAAAAGTGCTTTTCAGCCGTTTATATTGATCAAATAACAAGTGCTTTGGTGTTTGTGTTATAATTGATTAAGACTTGTTTAGATGTTATATATGGTTTACGGAATATGGGATAATGTCTTGCATAGTAGATATGAATATTTTTTGGGGGTTAGGAGTGTTGTACCATGTTAATATTGGTCCAGGAAAAATAATGGAACTGGTGCTCCTCTCTTTACTAGCAAATCTTTACCGGTTCACATGTCTTGTAATGCTTTCCCAACACGACCACCTCCTACTATTATTGATGGTATCACTTCTGTAGCAACTGCCATTGAAGTAGTTATTGTTCTTCTTATTGAAGATTGGAGTTTGAGTTTCAGTATAAGGTTAAGAAGTGTGTTGAATTTACTAGAGCTGTGGTGGAACATAAGTGAGGTTGTGTTTAATGTTAATGTTGTTAAGTAAGCAATATCCAATAACTAAAAACAAGATTATTTAGGCCACATCCATGGGTTCTTAATAAGGTCTGTTGACACGACCTGAGAATTAGCATCATCATTGTTCTTTTTATCAAATCACTTTTGACAAGAGATACGCATATCCACGTCCTTTATGCATGAGAGCCTGGGGTACAACATAATTTTTTTATACTGATGTGCAATTTAAAAAAATTAAACTAGCTCATATCTACTTTCCATACAACGATGATAGTGCATTTTCAAACTGGTAATTAGTTAGCCATGCAAATGATCACATATCTACAGAAAGCAGGTTAGTGTAAGTTAAGTGATTTTACGCTTATCTCATTTGATTGGTGAGATACTAAGTATAATTTCACAATAAGATATCTACAATAGTTGTGTAATCACTTTTGATTGGCTTATGGTTATCAAAAGTACAAGAATAATTGGTGGAATACTAAGAGTGCTTTTAGTTAGTTACTGTTATTGACATTGTGTGAAAATATTGGCGCCATTGTGTGAAACTATTTGGTGCCCATAGATATGTGGGGATCGTGGAGCAATACTGAATCCTTCCACAGAAGGTTTATGTTGTGGATTATGAGATGCAATAAATATTTAGGAAGCAGTAGGAGAAGGTATGTTCATACACCTTTAACTTATTATTCTGATTATTTTGATTATTTTACAATACAACTTCACACTCTTTGGTTGTATATAATACATGCATTTCTCAGCCGAATGAATACCATATGTGAACATTATGTGGTCAATGTATTATATGGTTTTCTTATGCTTAATAGTACATACAAGTGTGAAACTAGTGATCCAACTGAGCTTGAATAGTTTGATTTATAGTAGCACAAGTGTAGTCCTTTTGGTTTAATGATTTTTTGACATTTAAGGTGCTGATCTGTATCTATTGACTGTGTTCAGGTTTTAGGTGTATCAGCATATTTCCTTAAGTGTTTATATTCTGAAAATTGTAATGTTTCAGATCTTTTGAGGTTAGTTATGTAAGGATACTGGAATTATAACTCACTTTACATATAAGATCCACTCAAGTTGCATTTAGCTATTTCAAAAAAACTAATATTTGAATTTGTTATGTTCAAGAACTATCTTGATAGCATTCGTGGAGAGTTAAAGGAAGAATTGGAGGAAGAAATGAAAGTCGAGCTCAAGGAAGAAATGAAGAATGAGCTCAAAGAAGAAATGCGCGAAGAGCTAAAAGAAGAAATGCGTGAAGAGCTCAAGGAAGAAATGCGTGCAGAAATTCAAGATATGCTTGTTGAGTATGTTATCAAGAGTCGTGTTACCCGCCAAAGAAAAACAAAGAAAGGTAATGCAAGTAGCCATACATCTTAAACGTCAACCATTACACTTTCAAGAGCTTTATAGGTCCTCTTAACTTTTATGTAAGAGAGAATCTTTGGTTTAGATTTTCTTTTATGTTGTCGAAGATCAGATGTTAGTTTTCTTTCGAATTTGCTTGTTATTTGATTTGGATACGGTTTTCGTGACTATTATCATTGTGGTATCAATTTGTGTGACATCTTGAATAAATGGCAAATAAATTGTTTCGTTTATTGACTATAGCGACATATTTTATCCTTAAAAGATTTTTAAATCGTGACAAATTAGAGATGGATTTGATCAAACATGCAATGAAATGGTGTTGTTTTAAGCAACAAATTATTAGTGACGGTTTTGAGACAATACTTTTAGTAGCGGATTAACGACAAATATATCCGTCTCTAGTAGCGACGGAATAACAACAAAATGGTTGGCCAATTATTAGAAATAAACTAGTGACTACTTCGTCGATACAGTTAGCGACAAAAAAGTTTGTCGCTAAGCCATCACTTGATGGTCGGATCAAATTTAATTTAGGTAACTTTATAAAGGCTCTAGCGAGGGGCTAGAGACCGACAATCCGTCTACGAAGCTCTAAAACTTTTGTCGCTAAACTTGACGCTAAAGTTTTGCGAGGCCCTTTTTTGTGACGGAATATATCCGTCACCATTCCATCGTTGAAGGGCTTTAGTGACGGAATAGCGATGCAAACTTTCGTTGCTGATGCCAGATTTTCTAGTAGTGAGTTTCATACCTTACCCTTTTGAGTACTATGGAGTATGAAAGATATGTATCTTTCAATCCCATATTTGAAAGATAGACATCTTATCCAAACACTTGCAGTCATATCCGATATGATTTTCCCACATTCCATTCCCCTTACCAAACGCACCCTAAAGATTGTTATACGATAGTTTGAAATGTTATTCATATCAATTTTCCCCATCATTTAAGAAACAAGTAAATGCCTTTTTTGTCATATGTTATGCAATGAGTAATAGTGTTAAAACAAGTCATCACACCATATTTGTGTTCAAAATGGAGCTTGATTTCAATTGTTTATGAATTCGGATAAAAAACGGGTCAAGAAGATGACCAGTGAAAAAATAGTTCATTACAATGTTTGTTTTTTTCCAAATTGTTATACTTGCAGGCTTTCAACTCGTAGGAATTTTTTTTAACCAATTTTGAGGGCTTGTCATTTTAGGAAATATATAACATAAAAAATGTAAGATTAGAAGAAGACCATATCAGTGTAATATTTGATTTTGCTCGTTCAAAGATCAATCAATCCTGTGAGATTAGTTAACATGTCTATTTTTTTAATTATTAGAACATGTAATTTTATGGAAGTAAAGTTCATATTGGTTTGGGAAAATAATAAAATGTAGAGTTAATTTCATAAATGGTCTCTGTGGTCTGTCGGGTTTAACGGGTTTAATCCCTAAACTTTTTTTCTAACAGATCCAGTCCCTGTGGTTGCGACCCATAACGGGTTTGGTCCCTGAGACTAACTCTCGTTAGTCTTTTTCGTTAGCTAACGACCGTTTGCAACAAAAATTTGCACCGTTAGTCCTTTATACTAACGACCGTTTATACTTAACTATTTTTTTTCCCCTAAAAAATAAATAAATAAATAAATGGTTTTCTTAATATATATATATATATATATATATATATATATATATATATATATATATATATATATATATATATATAGTGTAGGGTTATTTTCAATATCCCTATATATATATATTTAAATATCTTTAAAATTTATACACGTTTTTATATATATTTTTATACACGTTTTCATACACACATTTTTATACACACATTTTTTAAACACACGTTTTTATATACATGTTTTTATACACGCTTTTATACACACGTTTTTATACACGTTTTTATACACACGTTTATATACACGTTTTTATTCACACGTTTTTATACACATTTGTATATACACATTTATACACATATTTTTATACACGTTTTTATACACATGTTTTTTTATACACATGCTATTATACAACATGTTAAATACCTTTTTAGATATTGTGTACTTTCAAATATATCATTTTTAATAAATGTGTTAGTTTTATGAAGAAATATGTGACAAATCACAAATATACGTCGGTAAAATTAAGTTAGTACTGTTTGTTAAAGTTATGTACATACTTCAAGATGGTTAAGGTGTTAGAAATGTCATTTAATAAGATATGACTACAAGAGTTTGTATGTTAATGAGCTTTATGTCAACGTATTTGGCATTAGAGTATGCAATGGGGAATTTGTGTTCATGTCTAAGGTGGTGTTTGTTTTTCAAAAAGAGCCTCTTAACAGCCTCTTGATCTGAGACGCGATCAGACATTTGGCCCAATAAGTGCGTTTGTTTTTCTTTTCTCGTTCAGACGCGGTTAGAGGCGGCTGAAACTCTTAAGTACCGTTTTGGTACGGTACCGGTACGGTTCCGGTTCGGTACCGGGATTCGGGTCCAAATGCTCATTAACCAACTAGATGATCAATCCAAGAATCTTCGAGTACAGACTTCTTTGAATAATAGACTAGGACTTACCAGTATATTTCTTAATCATTGGTGACAAAAATATTTGCCAATATATATGTGGGGAGAATGGGAAGTATAGGCTCAAGATGAAGTCCATATCAAGAAGGTGCTTGGGGTTAGTTTATCTTTATATCTAAAAAGTATTATTTTCATGAATTGTAGTACATAAAGTTATTTGATCGAATTTTGTAAATCAAAGGCATGCATGTGATGTGTGAATTTCTAATGAAGTATATCTACAAATAAGAACTACGTGTGATTTTATTATATGGAACTAAGAAAACCCACAACTACTTAATCATGATCTGGAGTTTGGAATCGGTGGAACATTTGTTTACGCGAGGAGGGTTGAATGCTTATGCGAGGAGGGTGAGAAATCGGTGGAACAATTTGTTTACGGCCTGCTGTGTTAGTGCTGGAGTTTGGCAAGGTATTTCAAGGTGGTGCGGTTGTCCTAACATTTACGCTTTCTCTGTAAAGGATCTGCTCGATCTTCACAACACGGTTGGGGGATCTAAGATGAAGAAGACGGTGTTCCAAGGTATTGTGATCATCACATGTTGGAGAATTTGGAAATCGAGAAATGTGGTTAATTTTAAAAATAAGAGGTGTAATGTGGTTGATATAGTTTCCGATGTAAAATCTTTGGGTTTCCTTTGGTATAGGTATAGATTCAAGAAAGATACGGTGGGGTGGGATAGTTGGTGTAAATTCGAATTAATGTAAGTGTTCTTTGGCTGCTATTTCCATCTTGGAGATAGTTGGCCGTGGTGTTTTTTAATGAAGTTCAAGTTTCAAAAAAAAAAAAAAAAAAAACTTAATCATGATCTTATGTGTGCTACAATCATGATCAAAAGAATCTTAATCATGATCTTTTCACATAGTATTTTTTCTTTGTAATTTCCTTTAGCAAAAGGAGTCAATTGTTGTCCCCACCACATTGCAATGTTTTCAAACGAACATATCTTGTTCACATTGCTATATGCTACAGTTGTAACCACATCAGGCATCTCATTCCAAAGTTATTGAGTCTTTGTCTTCTCAATATACAGTTGTAACCAATTCTTTGTAATTTCCTTTAGCAAAAGGAATCTTATCTTTCTTGACCAAATAATAGCCATATGTTATTGAGTCTTTGTCTTCTCAATATACAGTTAATCATCTTACCCAAGTTTCTTTGCAATTAGTTAATATAATTCTCTTAAACAACAGATCCTTAGATAACAACTAGAATGGCGTCTACTTCATCTTCATCCGTTCAAAAGAACTTCATGTATGATGTTTTTTTAAGTTTCAGAGGCGAAGACACCCGTAAGAACTTTGTTGATCATCTTTATTACGCTCTTAAGCAGAAAGGTGTTGTCACTTACAAAGATGACGAGAATATCGAGAAAGGGAAAAGGATCAATGAGCAACTCATCAAGTCTATTGAAGACTCGAGATGCTATATTATTGTTTTCTCTAAGAACTATGCTTCTTCATCTTGGTGCTTGGATGAGCTGGTTAAAATTATGGAATGCCAGAAGATGACCGAGCATACTGCTTACCCAATCTTCTATGATGTGCAGCCCACTGAAATCCGGAAACAAATTGGGGCAGTAAAAGATGCCTTTGCCGAAAACGAAAAGAAGGAGGCTGCTGGAAAATGGAGAAAGGCTATGGAAGAAGCAGCAAGTCTGGCTGGCTCGGTATTGCAGGATATGCTTGATGGGTAATTCCTTCCTTAATATATCTGCAATATAATTTCATTAGTTTCTTTTTGGGGTGAGTTATGTGATAGATATAAATCTGAAATTAAGTATTCTTTTCATCTGAGAATTTCAAAACAGCTAATTGTATATATCTTTAACATACAGGCATGAAGCTAAATTCATACAAAAATTTGTTCAAGACATTTCACGAGATTTGCATTCCGTTGACTTCATTTTAGATGAAGAGTTGGTAGGCATGGGGACACGGATAAGGGATGTGGTTTCTCTTTTAAAAATTAATGTTGATGATGTTCTCATGCTAGGGATATGGGGGATGGGTGGTGCCGGGAAGACAACTTTAGCCAAGGCTGTTTTTGATCAAATATCCTTTCAGTTTGAAGGTAAAAGCTTTGTTGAAAATGTAAGGGAAGAATCAAAACCATCATTGTCTGGTTTAAAGTCATTGCAGAAACAAGTACTTTCAGATATTTCCAATGATCAAGGCGTCACCGTAAGTGGTGTTCTTGACGGGAAAAACAAGTTGAAACAAGCGATGGGTGGTAGAAAAGTACTGGTTGTTCTTGATGACGTCAATCATAAAGACCAGCTTGAGGCGTTAGCCGGTAACTGTAATTGGTTTAAGCCGGGAAGTAGAATTATTATTACAACAAGAGATAAGCAAGTACTCGCAGCCCACGGAGTAAGATTGATTCATAATGTGACTTTGTTATCTCAGGCGGAAGCGGATTGCCTCTTCAGTAGGCATGCGTTTGGAAGAGAGAATCTGATTCAAGGGTATGAAGAGTTATCAGGAAAAATTTTACAATATGCTGATGGTCTTCCCTTAACGATCAAAGTTATGGGTTCACATCTTTGTGGTCTAAATGAGTCTGAATGGAAAAATGCCATAAAAAGACTAGAAACAATTCCACTTAAGGATACTATGGAAGTATTGGAAATAAGCTATAATGGTCTGGAGGAGGATTGCAGACAAATATTTTTGGATGTTGCATGCATACTAAAAGGTTGGCACAAAGAAGATGCAATTAGAGTGCTTGAAAGCCGTGGATTTTTTGGTATATATGGTTTAAGAGTTCTTCTGCAGAAATCGCTTATAACTTATGATGAATATGGGCGATTGGGGATGCATGACCATTTAGAAGAGATGGGAAGGAATATTGTCCGTCGGTCACACCCCGATGAACCTCAAAGACATAGCCGATTGTGGGTTAATGAGGAAATTGAGTATATATTGACTAATGACCTGGTAAGAATCAAGTTATTATGATTTAATAAAACTGAGAGTTAGCAACATTTTTGGTCCCTTTCGGGTATTTCATTTTTGGTCAAATAGTTTGAGAAGTCTCGTGTTTGGTCCAAAATTTTTAACTCCATTAGTTTGACTTTGTTTGACCGTTTAATAAAAGGATATTATTGTCTTTTTAGGTATTATATTAGACAAAATAAGTTTCTCTTTGTTTCTCTCTAAATTTTTCCCCAAAATCACTTTCTCCTTCTAATAATCATTGAAAAATTCATTAATTTCATCTTCATTCACTCTCAATTTGATCACTGATTTTGGGCGTTTTGAAATTTAGGGTTCCCACAAAAATTAATGGGTTTTATTTTTTCGATTTCAGGGTACCCAAGAAACAAAATGTCTATGGTTTTATTCACCGGGTTTCAGTGCTGAAATTGCAATAAAAGGTCTAGCAAAAATGAAGGATCTTAGATTTATTCACATAGGTATCGTAGATGATTATGTTGAGTGCGATATTGTTCAATTTGATAAAGTTAGCGAATACCTTCCAAATTCCTTACGATTTATGAGATGGGACGGTTTTCCTTTTTCAAGTTTACCGAATACATTTCAAGGAAAATATCTTGTTGAACTTGACATAAGTGGGGACAAAATTGTTCAACTTTGGGAAGATGGAGAAGAAAAGGTAGAATTAATTTGTTGTTTTTCATGATTCATTATGATCATATATATCTATTGGTTTGTCATTGCACCAATATTAATTGTTTTTTCTACTTATGTTAGGTTCTTCCTAAGCTCAAGTTCCTCACCATCAAGAGTTCAAAGTTGAGGACATTTGACCTTAAGGTGGCCCCAAATCTTGAGCAGTTGACGATTTCCAAATGTTATGATTTCGTAGAGTTTCATATGCCTGTTGAAAGTGTAAAGCTTGAATATCTCAAACTCAGTCATTTAAAGTTGAAGAGCCTTCGCCTCAGGAATACTCCAAGCCTTAAGAAGCTAATACTCAAAGGCTGTAATGATTTGGTAGAACTTCAAATGCCTGCTGAAATTTTAAAGCTCGAACATCTTGACCTCAGTCATTCAAAGTTGACAAACCTTCACCTCGGGAATACTTTGAATCTAAAGACACTTATACTCGAATGGTGTGATCATTTGGTAGAACTTCAAATGCCTGCTGAAAGTTTAAAGCTCGAACATCTTAAGCTCAGTCAATCAAAGTTGTTCTACCTTCACCTCGGGAATACTCTGAATCTAAAGACACTTATACTCGAATGCTGTCATCATTTGGTAGAACTTCAAATGCCTGCTGAAAGTCCAAAGCTCGAAGAGGTCAACATCAGTCATTCAAAGTTGAAGACCCTTTACCTCGGGAGTACTCCGAATCTAAAGTGGCTTACACTGGAAGTGAGTGATGATTTGGTAGAACTTCAAATGCCTGCTGAAAGTCCAAAGCTCGAAAAGGTCAACATCAGTCATTCAAAGTTGAAGACCCTTTACCTCGGGAGTACTCCGAATCTTAAGAGGCTTACACTGAAATTTTGTCATGAATTGGTAGAACTTCAAATGCCTGTTGAAAGTCCAAAGCTCGAAAATCTCAACCTCAGTCATTCAAAGTTGAGGACCCTTGACCTTGGGCTCACTCCAAATCTCGAAAAGTTACGACTTACAAATTGTTATGATTTGGTAGAAATTAATCCTCCCATTGGATGTCTGAAAAATCTTCTCATCTTATCTGAGTTTTCGTGGTAGGTTTAAGACTTTTGAGTTTATCAAAAGGGCTCCAGCATTTCTTGCTTCTTTATCTGAGTTACATCTGATTGCAGAACCCACAAATGTTTGCCCATTGCACTCCGACAATGATTCTCCAAAGTTTCTGTTTGAATGTTATTGTAACACCCCAACCCGGCAAGGGTAGAAGTGTCACGTAAATGGTGACATATCAAAGCAAGCATAAACATACGACTTACATAATACAATAGAATTTCAAAGGTTACAATTGAAATACTAAAACTACAAGGTTACAATGAGAACAAAATAAAATACTAAGTCCAAAATGCATGTCTCTGCTAGTCATCACTAAGTCCAGGATAGCAATCTAAGCCCAAAGCACTCCACTCTTAACCCAGCTTCCAACTAAAACCTGCCGCGGGAAAAGAAATGCGGCTGAGCTTAAAAAGCCCAGTGAACAGATATAATATAAACGGTAATGAACAAACGAATATATAAGACAAAAGAATAAGAAGTAATAAGGTACAAGAGTAAGGTAAAGGACAGTCATCTACCACGAGCCCATATCATAACATATCATATCATAGCATATCATAATCATGCAGAGGGGATGCCTCTCAAATAAGCCGATAATATGAGGGGTGTCCTCATGTACCAGTTGGAGTGATCAGCTCCCATATTTTGTGAAAGGAGTGGATTGCACCCAGCCCCAGTCACCATATCATATCATATCAAAACATATCATATCAGAACATATCTAGGATGCATCCATTCGCCCCCCAGAACAGATTGGCCATAATAAATCATATAGTGTGCATGCATATCAGAATCAGAATGGGGACGGTGTAACCAAATCACTAGGGCTACACACTAGTCATGCCAGTGGTGCATCACAGACACGGCCATGTTACCTTCATGGCTAGGGAACAAATTTTGGCTCGGGTATCAAACTGGAAGTCAAAGGTCAAAGGTCAAAGGTGTCTATTATAATCAGGGTGTCACATCAGAAAGGTCATATCAGAAGGTTCATATCAGAAGATCAAATATCCCAGGTCAATATCCAAAAGGGTCAAAGTATCAGATGGTCAAATCTTCAAAAGGTTCAATATCAAAAGTACTTTTCAAAAGGTTTTCTCTTAAGGTTTATTTAAAACAATCCTTCAAAATAGTTTTCATAAATGGTCTTTCAAATAGTTTTCATAAAACGAACTTCAAAAATAGTTTTCTTAAAGTCAATATATCATGCTTGAAAAACCCTTTCAAAATACTTTACTTAAAACATTTCCATCTCATATCAAAAAGATCTTCATATCATAGGTCCCAAAATCAGAGATCAAAGGTCGAAGCAAAGGTGTCATAGCAAAGGATCGTAACAGAGTATCAAATCAGAGATTTAACAGATCAGAAAAGAATCATAGGAAACCTTACAGAGAAGGTCAGAATATCTGTACCTTATTCCAGCAAAGCACAAACAAAATGAATAAGATAGAATGAACTCAGTTCTTCTCCTTCTTCACACCTAGAGGGGTAGACAAGTGTTACAACACCTTCCATTTTAAGTAACTTTCCATTTTAGGCAGGTTATAATCAAATTATCCAAGGTTACCTTTTCACCCTTGAAGATTTCATACTTTACACTTTTAGTCCTTTAGTTATAAAAGTTACACTTTTAGTCCTTAAAGTATCCATAGTTACATATTAAGCCCTTGGCTTTCCAAATTACACAACGTACCCTTAGTTTATTATGTTGTACGATTAGGACCTCTAAAATACAAGATTACAAAACAAGTCCCTCAAATTAATGCTTTTACATATTTGGTTCCTTTATTTATGTTTCTATCCTTTATTTATTAATAATTATACATTAGGTCCTTTAATTATCACAATGACACAAAACCCCTTTAAATATGATTTACTACACGACTTACCCTCAAGTTTCATGATTTACCATTTATAACCCTTAGTTTTGGAAAATTAACAATTTACAACCTTTTTACATATCTTGACAGCCTTTAAGTATTATCTAGACCCGTTTTAAATAATTTATAAACCATATCAAACCTTCGAAATAAAATCTATAAAAATTCACAGACGTTCCTCAGGGTTTTTAGTATTTTAGATAATTTTTACAGATTTTATTAAGTGGTCTAGGTACGAATTAAAAATCCTTTTCCCCAACCTGTTCTAGAACCGGATCACTTAAAAACACCCGACCATTATCCATCTACTAACCCAGTCTAGAAAATTTATAAAATTCTACAAAAATTCCAGTAATTAGCTAACATGTGGTATATTACCCAGTTCAAAGGACATGTTCTAGATCTTTATGGTTTTAAAATGAAAAATGAAAAACCCGACCTGTTTTTCCAGACTTCATGAATCCGACCAGACACATAAATTTCCAAAAATCAAAAAGTAACCTTCCAGGCCTCCAAAAATTACAAACTAAATTTTCCCAGGTAGCCACTTCATTGAAATTAGTTTTAGACTCAAAAACCATCCCAATACCCGTTCACATCATTGAGTTATAGCCGGTTAAAGTCGAGTAAAATTCCAGGCCAGTAGCAGATTCTCACAGAATCATATATAACTTAGGGTTTTTAACATATAACCTCTTTAATTCTTAACACACAATGATTATAGATGATAGTGTTATGTATATACCTTATAATAAGAACAAGATTGAGGCTTCTTGGTGGTGTTTTTGGCTCGACACAGCAGCAACAATAAGGAGGCAGCAGAATTTGGTTTTCTAGGGTTTCTCTTGAGTGTTTCTTGAGGTTCGGTTATTTTGGGTGGAGATCAAAAGGATATGGCCTATTTTATTGGAGTTGGCCGACTTTTAGAGAGGGGAGGGAGGCATGGATCGGCCCCTAGGCCCAACCCACAACATCTATGTCAAATTCCATCAATTCCCTTATTTCTTAAATATTTCTTACACGTAACGATTTTTAGTACAAAATTAAATATATACTTATTGAGTTTTCGGTTCAAACAACTAAGTAATGTGTTATAAATATTATTGATAGCTCGTATAATTATCTTATGGGGCCTCATAATCATTTCATGTCATATTTGTTTCGTTTTCATAGGTTTTGTGCTTTATTTGTAAGTTATATATGTTTTAATTAAATTTCAAAGTTATGAGGGCATTTTGGTCTTTTAATACGTTTTAGATTTTCGGGTTTTACAACTCTTCCCCTCTAAAAGAAAAATTTCGTCCTCGAAATTTGCAAAGAAGTAGAAATGAAATGGAACTGAATTCAAATAGAGGCATATCAGATCAGAATACAAAATGAGGGTAGTTAGCTCGTATCGACTCTTCGGTTTCCCAGGTGGCTTCTCGCTCTGGGTGATTCTTCCAAAGAATCTTTACAAACAGAATTACTTTGTTTCTCATAACTCGAACTTGTCGATCGAATAGTCCTGGCTTCCTCAGAAAGACTTGTTGTTTCAGGATTCACATCAAAAGAGTAATATGCCAGACTTAATAGGTGATAATCGCATCTCATCAGGAGAGATATAAGGAAATTGTTGGTTTGACGGATATTCTTCTGTAGGATAGAGATAGACAAATCAAATGAGATCGTATTGGATTATAGCAACATGAGAGTAATATACACGTTCAACTCTTCAGATTTTCAAATAGTCTCAGCCTCAAAATAACCTTTCCAAGGTATTCTCACAAATAAACAAATCTTGTTTCCTCAAAATTCTCAATCTCATATCTCAACTCATGTCAGATCAAATGAACAGATTCAACGAATGCGAAACGTATATATAGCAGAATATAGGTGTACTCCTTCATAGAAATAGATCGAATCCATATTGATGGGAACATACCGTTCGGTGACATCAACCGGTAGAAAATTCTACAACGAAACTTAAGATCATTATCGGATGTACAAAGGTCAACATCGCGTGTCGAGTCTCCAAACGTATCAAATCATATAATGGTGACAATAGGTTGAACGTATCGGTAGAATGAACCTAAAATCTTACTAACACAGACAATCTCAAACAACTATCACATTTCTAAGGCTTCTAAGGTACTTCTCGAAATATCCTATGATCACAATGAGGGTACGTCATGTGACGTAGGTATTATCACGTTAGCTACTCGTCATAATACCAGCATCAGATGAGTATACCATCATGATGGTCATACTTTATTTCAAGTCGAAATCAAACCGCCTATCTTAATCCACCTAGTACTTCTACGGTCTCAAGGCCAACAAAATCGGATGTCATAGACAAGAGAGGAAGCAAAAGTTTCCGTGAGAGTATCAAAATCCCAAATTGTCTAGCAAAAGTGAGGTATGCTGTCACAAGCATCATATCTTCTACAATTCGTCCCAAATCTCCCATAACAAAGCCATCATCGAATATATGTGACAAAATGGTCACGGAACTGAAATGCTTCTAGGGATCTTGAATCACAAAAAGATCTTATCACTATATAGTAAAACTTAAGAGGGTCAACGGAAATGAGACTTAATTGCCACGAATTTCAGCCTTCATGAAACTAGTCTTCCCGAACATAACGGGTTCGTTTCAGAAATCTACTCCTTTCACACGTCAAATCTCTTCAAGTCCGGTTAACCTATCTTCGTCTGCCCATCAACCCGGAAGTGAAATCCAAACTCGGAAACTTGTGTCTGGTTTGTCGAGTCTCCTGCAGTTCTCCTGGGATGTGATGGAGGAATGCGAATTCCTAGCATGCTCTTCATCATTCAGTCTACTTCCGCTCTCAATTCATCTTAGTACAACCAAAATGAATAGGGAAGTGAGACTGTACTTCTCCATTAGCTCCGGGTTCGCCGTCTTGACTGGATTGTCTTCTTCTGCATCTCCAACCTTCTGTCTTGTAGAGGACGTCTTCACTCTTCAGGGTAGCCGCCGTTATTGTCAACTCCAATTCAAGTAGTGCCGCAACTCTTCTGACATGTTTCTAGTTGTCCCGCTGCATACAAAAATTTTCTGTGCTACTAGGGGTATCTCCGAGTCTCTTCCTGATTTATCCCAAACTTGTTTCTCCGAGGGTAAGGAAACTAACTTCTATTTCAGCTTTTCTCAAAACTCCATTCTCCGATCAACTAAGCTGTTTCTCTTGGTTCACGAAATTTCCAAATGGTATCTTAAGTTGCAAACATCTTCCAGAATTCCTCTGCAAGGTTCAAAAGGTTTCAGTTCTCCATTCTGTTATCGGTCTTGACTCCATGATGATAGTTTTCAAAACTCGCGTGGCTGAAAGAGATACCCTCGATTAAGAACATCGCTGTCGTAATAATGTCAATCTCTCAGAATGTACCGATGACCGTCGAATTTCTATCGAAGTGCAAAGATGATTTTTATGTTCTTCCTCGTCTCTGAACGTACTATTAAGTCATACCATGACCATTTGTCCAAGTACTCTCGAGTAAACATCATTTATCAAATTCGCAAAACAATCAGAGCTTTAGCCAATACTATTGGCATCACAAATCGTCATAGCAGTCGTTTACGAATATGAAAGGCGATTCCAAGAATAGAATTCAATTCATCAGAAGGAAACTTCGCGCCTTGAAATTAAACAACTACATAGTCGTTTCAGGGTGGAGGAACATTGGTTCCTAACAGTATTACGCTTCAGCCATCTCCGGTCGCCTTCCTTCTCTATCGCGATCGAAACTAAAACACGTCCAGAAGATACTCTTAAACAAACTCTCTTCTTGATCTTCGGTTGCTGCTCTTCCCGGTTGTTCAAATCAATTTATATGATCCCGAACACATTTGAAAGACACCTTCGCTTAGAGACTAGACAATCTCTCGGTATCATGTCAATTCCTACTTCACACTTCGGTGGAAAAACATGTGGTTCAGTCACGAGTCATATTCAGAAAACGCAGGGTGCCAAATACTACTCAAGGTAAGATTTATTTATTGGGTTCCAGGAAAACTTCATAGCCGCGAAAGTAACACACGAGTCTCCAGAGTAATGGTGATAGCAAAGGGTTTAACAATCGGTAGTCGTAGTAGGGAGTTCAACATTGCTGCAAACGTTAAAGGTGAGACATAGAAGGGTAATTGTCAATACTTGAATGCTCAATCAACCAATTCCTTGTCAGAATTAAAATCGAAGTTAATTATCTAAAGAAAGACGGTTCACAAATCAAATCTTTTTGTTCAACAAAGAGAGGGAACATTTTCATATTCATGGTAACTACCATAAGACTTCTCATAGGGACAAAGATGGGTGAAACAAAATCAAATGGTGTCGGAAGATTCATAAATACTTTTCAAGAGCAAAGGACAATAAGAGAATACATCAAGTACGTCATTGCCATGGGGATTCTCAGAATGATCGAAGAGGCATCGAATTGAGTAACGAAAGGAGCAGAGGTCAGAGTCAATATATCAATTAGTGTCAGACAATTTCATTGAAATTCTCAATGTCTTCCCGATTTAATCAGGTTCAAATTTTCAAGCGGTGCAAAGTGTAAGCTTCCAATTTCCAAAAGTGATGTTAACAGGATCAAACCAAAAGCAAGGCACGAATCAGAGTGATGCGGAAGCGAAGATACTTAAACAAGTGCTTTAGTCTACCCATTCCTCACCGGTCAAAACTTAGGTTCCTATGGGGAAATCCTAAAGCAATTTTCAAATGTTGACTTACGAGCGCCTACAGGGAAGCTTAGTGGTCCATAACTTACACAGGCCAAGGGTAGATGTACTACAAGTCGCAAACCTGGCTCTGATACCACTTTGTAACACCCCAACCCGGCAAGGGTAGAAGTGTCACGTAAATGGTGACATATCAAAGCAAGCATAAACATACGACTTACATAATACAATAGAATTTCAAAGGTTACAATTGAAATACTAAAACTACAAGGTTACAATGAGAACAAAATAAAATACTAAGTCCAAAATGCATGTCTCTGCTAGTCATCACTAAGTCCAGGATAGCAATCTAAGCCCAAAGCACTCCACTCTTAACCCAGCTTCCAACTAAAACCTGCCGCGGGAAAAGAAATGCGGCTGAGCTTAAAAAGCCCAGTGAACAGATATAATATAAACGGTAATGAACAAACGAATATATAAGACAAAAGAATAAGAAGTAATAAGGTACAAGAGTAAGGTAAAGGACAGTCATCTACCACGAGCCCATATCATAACATATCATATCATAGCATATCATAATCATGCAGAGGGGATGCCTCTCAAATAAGCCGATAATATGAGGGGTGTCCTCATGTACCAGTTGGAGTGATCAGCTCCCATATTTTGTGAAAGGAGTGGATTGCACCCAGCCCCAGTCACCATATCATATCATATCAAAACATATCATATCAGAACATATCTAGGATGCATCCATTCGCCCCCAGAACAGATTGGCCATAATAAATCATATAGTGTGCATGCATATCAGAATCAGAATGGGGACGGTGTAACCAAATCACTAGGGCTACACACTAGTCATGCCAGTGGTGCATCACAGACACGGCCATGTTACCTTCATGGCTAGGGAACAAATTTTGGCTCGGGTATCAAACTGGAAGTCAAAGGTCAAAGGTCAAAGGTGTCTATTATAATCAGGGTGTCACATCAGAAAGGTCATATCAGAAGGTTCATATCAGAAGATCAAATATCCCAGGTCAATATCCAAAAGGGTCAAAGTATCAGATGGTCAAATCTTCAAAAGGTTCAATATCAAAAGTACTTTTCAAAAGGTTTTCTCTTAAGGTTTATTTAAAACAATCCTTCAAAATAGTTTTCATAAATGGTCTTTCAAATAGTTTTCATAAAACGAACTTCAAAAATAGTTTTCTTAAAGTCAATATATCATGCTTGAAAAACCCTTTCAAAATACTTTACTTAAAACATTTCCATCTCATATCAAAAAGATCTTCATATCATAGGTCCCAAAATCAGAGATCAAAGGTCGAAGCAAAGGTGTCATAGCAAAGGATCGTAACAGAGTATCAAATCAGAGATTTAACAGATCAGAAAAGAATCATAGGAAACCTTACAGAGAAGGTCAGAATATCTGTACCTTATTCCAGCAAAGCACAAACAAAATGAATAAGATAGGATGAACTCAGTTCTTCTCCTTCTTCACACCTAGAGGGGTAGACAAGTGTTACAACACCTTTCATTGTAAGTAACTTTTCATTTTAGGCAGGTTATAATCAAATTATCCAAGGTTACCTTTTCACCCTTGAAGATTTCATACTTTACACTTTTAGTCCTTTAGTTATAAAAGTTACACTTTTAGTCCTTAAAGTATCCATAGTTACATATTAAGCCCTTGGCTTTCCAAATTACACAACGTACCCTTAGTTTATTATGTTGTACGATTAGGACCTCTAAAATACAAGATTACAAAACAAGTCCCTCAAATTAATGCTTTTACATATTTGGTTCCTTTATTTATGTTTCTATCCTTTATTTATTAATAATTATACATTAGGTCCTTTAATTATCACAATGACACAAAACCCCTTTAAATATGATTTACTACACGACTTACCCTCAAGTTTCATGATTTACCATTTATAACCCTTAGTTTTGGAAAATTAACAATTTACAACCTTTTTACATATCTTGACAGCCTTTAAGTATTATCTAGACCCGTTTTAAATAATTTATAAACCATATCAAACCTTCGAAATAAAATCTATAAAAATTCACAGACGTTCCTCAGGGTTTTGAGTATTTTAGATAATTTTTACAGATTTTATTAAGTGGTCTAGGTACGAATTAAAAATCCTTTTCCCCAACCTGTTCTAGAACCGGATCACTTAAAAACACCCGACCATTATCCATCTACTAACCCAGTCTAGAAAATTTATAAAATTCTACAAAAATTCCAGTAATTAGCTAACATGTGGTATATTACCCAGTTCAAAGGACATGTTCTAGATCTTTATGGTTTTAAAATGAAAAATGAAAAACCCGACCTGTTTTTCCAGACTTCATGAATCCGACCAGACACATAAATTTCCAAAAATCAAAAAGTAACCTTCCAGGCCTCCAAAAATTACAAACTAAATTTTCCCAGGTAGCCACTTCATTGAACTTAGTTTTAGACTCAAAAACCATCCCAATACCCGTTCACATCATTGAGTTATAGCCGGTTAAAGTCGAGTAAAATTCCAGGCCAGTAGCAGATTCTCACAGAATCATATATAACTTAGGGTTTTTAACATATAACCTCTTTAATTCTTAACACACAATGATTATAGATGATAGTGTTATGTATATACCTTATAATAAGAACAAGATTGAGGCTTCTTGGTGGTGTTTTTGGCTCGACACAGCAGCAACAATAAGGAGGCAGCAGAATTTGGTTTTCTAGGGTTTCTCTTGAGTGTTTCTTGAGGTTCGGTTATTTTGGGTGGAGATCAAAAGGATATGGCCTATTTTATTGGAGTTGGCCGACTTTTAGAGAGGGGAGGGAGGCATGGATCGGCCCCTAGGCCCAACCCACAACATCTATGTCAAATTCCATCAATTCCCTTATTTCTTAAATATTTCTTACACGTAACGATTTTTAGTACAAAATTAAATATATACTTATTGAGTTTTCGGTTCAAACAACTAAGTAATGTGTTATAAATATTATTGATAGCTCGTATAATTATCTTATGGGGCCTCATAATCATTTCATGTCATATTTGTTTCGTTTTCATAGGTTTTGTGCTTTATTTGTAAGTTATATATGTTTTAATTAAATTTCAAAGTTATGAGGGCATTTTGGTCTTTTAATACGTTTTAGATTTTCGGGTTTTACAGTTATTATAAAGAAGATCCAGCTTCATCGTTTGGAAATCTTGAAAGGCTAATTTCTATAGGTCTGTGTGCTTGTATCAATCTTGAGAGCTTTTCAAGAAGTATTTGTAGTTTACAATGTTTAAGAAAGCTTAAACTTGAAGGCAGTATTTCAAAAGCACCCAAGGACCTTGATCGGTTAGAATGTCTAGAGGAGCTGACTTTTTCATCTACAGAGATTAAAAATCTTCCAGATAGCATTTGTATGTTGAAACATCTGAAATCTCTCAAACTTAAGTCATGTTTACTTCTTGAGAAGTTACCCGATGATCTTGGCCGGTTAGAATCTTTAGAGACGCTAATCTTAACAGACTGTAAGCTTTTACAATATATTCCAAACAGCATTTGTAAGATGAAATGTATAAACAACTTACGTCTCCGCGGTTGTATTCGAGTTGTTGAATTGCCTGAGGATATTGGATGCTTAGAAGGTTTGAAAGAGTTAGACATAGTAGGTACAGGCGTAACCCGTCTTCCGCAGAGCATTTTCCAGTTGAGAGGTCTACGTATTGTTGGGTCGATACGGCTTATTGATACATATGATTTATTACACAAGAGACGAAGAACCTATGATGATGAAATATTATGCTGTCTTTTCCCCTCTTATTATGATGAAACAGTCTACTACATATAACCCGTACTAACAGACGCCAAAGGAGCCAATATATTTTAACAGGTACTTTATTTTGAAATTTTAAATTGATTATGAAAATATTCATTGTTTCTGCAATTTATGTTATTTAGTATGATCCTAACAATTTAACCATTTTCTGCTATTAGGAGGTCTGATCAGCAGGAAGCATTCGTGATTCGTCAATCAGCGCATAACAGTTAGCCGAGTGAACACTGACCGGGTAAGATGTTAAGCAATTTCTCAATTTGAATGGATTCAGAAGGGTACGGTTTATCATACAGATTTTACGTTTTTTAATATTTTGTTTCAACTTAATCTTTCAAGGTCTGGTGAGCAGGAAACAATTTCCGTTCAGCTCAGAAGGTGATCTAAAGCTCATATCTTTCCGCATCTGTTCTCATGCGCATTGAAATGATTTATTAATGATTTTTTCCCTAGGCATTGTTGATCGTTGATCATTTTGGTCAATTATAGTTTTCTCTGGTACACTCCCAAAGTACGATTGTTTGTAAAGAAGTGTTTCAAAGTATGATTGTCATTTTACCTTTCAAGATTAGTACATTTTAATGCATACATTGTTGTTAGATCAAGTTATAATCCCAACTTGGATGCTGTCACTAGTACTTATTACTTTGAACCAATAAAGAATTTGAACTTCATTTTAATTCATGGAGCTGAATAAACACAGTTGACTTCTTAGAAAGTCAAACTGATGAAAATGGCGGGACTAGGATAAAAAGTTGGAGATGATCATGTTAAAAATAAAGTTAAGTGTTATATGTGATGTTAGATCATAAACTAGTTTTATATACATAATAAGCTCTGCATATGGATGAAATCATTAATCATGCAAATATTTGACTTTTGAGTCAAACTACTGGCTTTCATCAAATTCCATTGAATTGTACCGGATAACATATTTCAGTGATAAGAAACTGAGCCTAACCGATTTGTATTTTGCCATTGTGTAGTCATATTGTGTCTTTGTCATGGTTGAGCTACAAACCCTAGAATGTCGTGATATTGTTATGATACTAGAGTCTAAAAGGTTTGTACTTTTATCATAAAATTAATTGCGGAAGATGATACCGTAAGGACGTGACACCAAGCTTTGTTCCTGTAACATGAAATAATGATAAACTCGTATCATTGTGCTATTTCATTTTGGGACTCGAATCCCAACTAAATGAGTTGACTTTATAAAAAAGTCAAACTGCATCATTTAAGAAAAAAGGTTGGATTTGGATACTATCATGTTTAAAATAAATAAAATTAGTATGGTTTCATAAGTGTCATAAACCAGTTTTAAAAGCTACCCACATCTGAAAATTTGAACTTATTGTATAACAGGACCCCAAAGCTTGAAGGACCTATTATATATGTCATACTTCCAAATTCATTAACAGATCAGTGGGCAACTTGAAGGTCAAAGAATTGTTGATAAGATAAAACTGATACCTAAATCTCGTTTTATTACAACACTACCCCCCAAGGAATTCAAAAATGTGGTTTGTTTTGGGTAGAAATGATGATCCAGTAAAAAAGTGGATACTTTGACCACAAGGTTTTTAACAAAAGGTTTATAAAAAGTAATACATCAACTTACACATGTAACCGTGGACCTTATATATGACCTCCCTGATGCAACCTTGGACCTTCTCGCGAGTTATGAACCCCGTGGAGAAGATCTTAACCCTTTTCATAAACCCTTTGATTGATATTTGTTAACCCTTGTGCGAACCCATTACGTGATTTTGAAGCACCTTCATTTTCATTAGGTGACTAAGTCCCGGTACCAACAAATAACAATGACGAGTTGATTAACCGGAGAAAAACAAGAAGAAAATGATCCCGATCCGGCCCGGTTCACCCGTTTTTACCGGTTCCGACCGGTCCTCTCTGGTTCGTTTTCGGACGATTTTTATTGGCTACCAAACCATTCCCCGTTGGTCCGGTCCAGTTTCAAAACCATATATACCATCAACTTGTTTGCATATAAATTGTATGAAGTTTTGTGTGTTTTATTAGTTCGTACAATATGTATAATAACATGTATTGGCTAGCCGAATCAGTGGTGTTTTAAAAATAACTTTAATTAAAAGAGTTAAAGGTGTGTGTTGGTAGATTGTGTTTAATTGGTTTATACTTTATGCTTACTAGATTTTGCACATCTTAACACTTCTTTGTTTGTTTTATCATGCCCTCATCACGCAGGCCTTGAAATTAAAGTACAAGGAGGTGGGATTGATGACTCAAGTCTTCCATACAAGATGTTTACAGTTAAATCAAGGTATAATTATTAACTTTAAAAGTGAAGTAACTGGTTTTTTATAAGCAGTTTGAATTTTTAATGTTAGAAAAGTTAACTCATGATGTTCTGATAACACAGTTGACTTCTTCAGAAAGTCAACTGTGTTCATGATTGGATTTTACATGATGTTGGAGATAATCATGTTATAATCATATTCAGTAAAGTTTTATAAGTAATTTAATATCATACACATGTTTTGATTTACATAAAAAACTAATACATTGGGACAAAATGGTGAACCATAAAAATATTTGACTTTTGAGTCAAACTTTTTACTCTCATCAACTTCACTCAGTTTTTTTCATATCCATGTCTATGAAAGAACATATATTATAGTGTTTATAGTATTGATAGAAGCTACTAAACATGTTTCAGGAATAAGAATTTATCATCAGATAAAGTTCAAAGTCTTCTTTTGTGGTAGATTTGAAGGATGGTTTGTTATCAATAGGATATTTGTATCAGCAAGAAGTTGTTGAAAGCAAGATTGTTTTTTGTTTTATTTGAATAATAACACTACTTTAAATCATACAGAAGTCAAACTGTGTGGTTAATGAATATGGTGGGATTTAATTGACAAATATATTGGTTAATGTCATAGTTAAATCCCTGTAGGTTTTTATGAGTAATGTAATATCGCAATCAAGTTTTGTTTGCATAAATATATTTAACATTTGGATGAAATCATTAAGCATTAAAATATATGACTTTTGAGTCGATTACTCATTTTTATTGACTTTCATCTAATATAAGCAGATTCAGAAGTTAAAATGCTTATTTTTCAATATATTCAAGGATTCTTGTCATCAGTAAGAGAACTGGATCAGCATCAATGTAAAACGGCTATTATTTTCGACATTACATCGAGCAAAGCCCCCAACCTTGTACAAACCATTTAGCAAACATGAGTTAGTTCTTGTACATCAAAGAATATGTCTTGATTGTAATTTTCATAGTTTCACCTAAAAGGAAATGATATATATGATACTGAAAGAAGGATCCATTAATTATAAGATTCAAAACTCGATTGAAAATTATCTTTAATTTTTAATACATTGGTAAATATTAAACAGGTTACAAGATGAAACTAGTTAATTAATCTTGCCCAAAACCAAAATCTAGAAAACAGTGGAAATATGCGTGTTCGAGGAAACACGATCAGATCATTAAGTGCCCCAAGCTCCTCGTGCCAACATAACCTAGCCAACACTCGAATTCTACGTGCACTTTCGAGCATTAATCAAGATCAGATCATCAAGCACCAATTTTTGCACTCAAATTATTATGTTGCTGCTAAGTTTTCAAAACTGGAACTCGATCGCATACTATACTCAGCAACAAGCTTTGCAAACGAAGACGATTTATCTTCCAGCAACTTTGTTGGCGAATCATATTCCTCAATCAAACCTATACAGAACAAAATTTTCTTAGATCAAGACTTTAATGGAAACATACACAAGAGCTGACAAAGTTGCTTAACGTACCTTGTTCTAGAACCAGAACCATGTCACTATCAAGCACAGATGTGATCCGATGTGCAATCATTATAACAGTAGAGTTATTAAAGTGTCGGTTGAGTGTTTGTTGAATCATTCCATCAGTTGCAGTATCGACTGATGCAGTAGCTTCGTCAAGTACCAGGACTTTGCTTTTTTTTAGTAGCACCCGCCCTAGACACACAAGCTGCCTTTGACCCATGCTCCAGTTTTCTCCATTCTCGGTAACTATTTGTGTAAAATGAAAACTAATAAGACACTGTAATATAAGATGAAAATGCTTAAATATAAAGACTATGAACAAGATTGACCTGGTGAGTCGAGTTTCCCTTCCTTGCTCCTCACTTCATCTCCAAGTTGACACTTATCGAGTGCCTAAAGTAATAACAATTATTGTTAGATTATGGGAGCGTTATATCTGCTTAATGCGTTTTTAATACAGAAGATAAGAAGTTTAATTTGAACGGGTTTGGGATATTTGATTGTTTAAAAGTTAAAGAAAACATATTGAAGTTGCTTATTTTAAAAAGCATTAACCAAACAAGCAATTATATTAAGCAAGTAAGCAACCCCAAACACCCCATATAGCACAATATGATGTTTGAAAGCATAGAAATCATTATAATTTAATTAAGCTACCTCCCAAATCTTATCGTCTGTATACTCTTCAAGGGGATCTAAGTTGCTACGGATTGTTCCTTCAAACATGGTTGGATCTTGAGGAATTATGCTCAATCTTGAACGAAGATCATGAAGTCCGATTGTGGATATATTAACTCCATCTATCAGAATCTGTCCAGCTGCAGGCTCCACAAGGCGGAAGAGTGTCTGTATCAGAGTTGACTTCCCGCTACCGGTTCTTCCTACAATCCCGGTTTTCTTTCCACCACTGAAAGTGCACGTTAGACCTCGTAACACAAGTGGCATATGTGGTGCGTACCGAACCTTTTCAAAAGAACTCACCAGATTCAATAATAGTGTTTACTTGACTAGTACAGTATCATTATTGAAGAAAATAGTATGATTTAAGTACCTGAAGATGACGTATATCGACTTCACCCTGTGACGGCCACTGATCATCGGGCCTATTTGATTCTATAACAAGTGGAGGTTCACTCGGAATAGAAGAATACTGAAATATTCTTTCCACGGAAATTATTTTGTTTTCAAGATTGGTTAAAGTCCACACAACCCATCCTTGTAAAGTGTTTAAAGTGAGTCCATATGTAACAGCCAAGCCCGCAATACTAGGATCAATAGTTCCCTCCGGGATAGATATCAAGAAAATTAAAAACACAACAAAAGTAAAAGATGACAGCATATCCAACCGTATGCCTAACCATTCCATAGCAGCAGCAGCATGAAACTTTGGTCTAGCAAAATCGTCATTTAGTTTCAGATTCGTGTCTTGAAATCTGCTTTGTTGATCAAAGCTTCTAATGGTGGTAGATCCTGATATTGTTTCAGAAAAATTCTGTATCACAGGACCTTTACATACTCCAACTAAACGTGCCATTTCTCTTGCTGATGGCAAGTAATATTGTTGTAACCAAATGCACATTCCCGCAACAGGAATGAACACTATGATCACTTGCCAAGCACATTGTGACATAACTGCAATGATTCCAAGAAGCTGAATGATGGCAAATACGAATGATCCGACTTGGTAAGGAATTTGCATGTCGACTGCACTTTGATCTGTAGATGCCTATAAATTAAAAGATGCTAAGTCAAAAACAACAGCTTAAAACAAATTAACATGGTCAAATCGATCTTATGATTACCTTAACCGATAATAAGGTAGTTACTTGAATTAGAAATCAAATCAAAGTTGGTTATGTTATTACGCATGCATTATTTATAGAAAATATAAGGTTGGGACAAAAAGTGTTTCGACCATTTCAACCCGAATAAAAATGACCTGTTTTGACCCATTAGCCAATGTGTTTGACCTGCTCATTTTGCTACATCTAGATTCTAGAAAAATAAGTATGAATAAGAATAGAAGGTGGTTCCTTACTCTATTTAGTATTCGTCCACTTGGAGTAGAGTCAAAGAAAGACATGGGCGACCGGAAAATAGACAAGTGCATCTTGTGGAATAGAATAGTAGCAGCTTTATATGCAACAGTTGCAAGAAGCAAGCCTCTTGCAAGTATGCATACTGCACTTCCAGCTGCTAAAGCTACATAAACAATGATTAGTGTTGAGCCTTCGACAGGAGCTGGATCACTAGCTGATACTGGAGAAGCCCAAGCCATCCAATAATTGCTTCCAATTTGAAGTACTTGGAAGACGACTTGTGCCAATACTATGAGTGGTGCAAGTGCCCCTCCGTAAGCGGTTGTTATGTATTTCCAGTAGACTGCGAAACCTACTCTTCCTTTTTCTCTTTCTTCCTCTTGAACAAGTTGTGCTTTTGAACCCGAGATATCATCTGTTTTATCATTCTGAGTGTTGGTTGTGTTCTTTGTGGAACTATCTGATTGTGCTTGATCACCGGTTGTTCCTATGGAATCAATGGATGATAAAGCTTCTTTGTGTGCACCTACAAGTTCCATAAAGTCGCTTCCTGAATCTAGAATGTCATTGTATTTTCCTGCTTGTGTGATTCTTCCATCTCTCAAAACCTGATTATAAAGGTGTTACATCAGTGAGACATGTGTTCATATGTACAAGATAAATGGACATGTATTTAGGACATAATTTTAGTATGAAACAACGGGATTAGAAATTTCAGTCCTTTAGACATTTTCTTTCAATTTAGGATTTATAGGAAATTATGAAATGCAATACCTTTATGTGCTGATATGTACAAACTAAATGAAAATCAAAGACTCACCAGAATAAGATCTGCAGCAGGTAAGAACTCGACTTGATGTGTGATGTAAATGACAGTCTTCGAGTCCAAAAATTGCAACATACACTCCTGTCATTGAAGAAAAAAACACATGAACATTCAAATAACGTGACAGAATTTTTAAATACACACTAAAAGGATTATCAAAAAACGCTTACTTTGAAAAGATGACTTCCTGTATGAGCATCAACAGCACTAAACGGATCATCAAAAAGATAAATATCAGCATCTTGATAAAGAGCCCGAGCAATCTGTATCCTCTGCTTCTGACCACCACTCAAATTAATCCCACGCTCACCAATAACCGTTTGATCACCAAACGAAAGAACTTCAAGATCTTTCTTCAACGAGCATGCTTCTAAAACCTTCTCATACCTCTCTCGATCCATCTCCCGACCAAACAAGATATTATCTTCAATCTTCCCACTTTGTATCCATGGTGATTGAGCTACATACGCCTTTGTACCTTCTACTTTCACACTTCCCGACACCTTAGACACCTCACCTAATATACACGACAATAAACTTGACTTCCCTGACCCAACGGTCCCACAAACAGCAACACGCATACCATGATTCACTCTAATGTTTATATCTTTGAGTGTCTGGTTAGAAGACACACTACTATCCCACGCGAAATTCCCATTTATAATTTCAATAGCCGTGTCAGAACTACCATGTGGAGCCTTATTGATAGCATTAGAATCTATGTCGTCCAGGCGAAGGAAGGTGGCAATGCGATCAAGTGAGACTTTTGTTTGGAAAAACACTGAAATCGAGTCTGGAAGATTGTAAATCGGCTCTTGAAGTATTTTAAAAGTTGCGAGTGCAGAAAGAACTTTCCCTGATTCGAGCGGGATACCAGCAAACAAACATGTAGCGAAAGTGGCCACCGCCACAATAATTGGTGCACCCCAGAAAATAAATGAAGTCATGGACAGAGTGTACATATACTTCTTTAGTGCCCCTTCTTCTTCGTCACGAAGTTTGATGATTTTCGACAGAAACTTCATTTCCCAACCTTGAAGTTTTAAAATCCTCATGTTTCTTAAGATTTCGGATGTTGATTTCATCCGTTTATCTTTCGATTTCATCAAATCATCTTGAAGTTTTTCTTGTATGTTTCCTAGTGGATAATTAGCCAACAATACAAGAACTGTAGCGATAAATGAAGATATGACGGCTAGTCCTAAGGTTTTATATAAAAGTAGTAATGCGATACCTACTTGCACAAACACTAACCAAAAATCGTGCATATACCAAGCGTAGTCACCTATTCTTTCTGCATCAACAGCCATGAAGTTGATGATTTCACCACTCGAGTTCCCTTGCTTTGACTGACCAGAAATGGTCAAACCCTTTAGGTAAATCATGGCAACAATAGCAGAACGGGCTCTAATTCCAGCTTGTTGCAGCTTAAAGTACCAATGTCGTTGTGTGAAACACCCTATAATCTTTGACACGAAAAATGCAGCCACTAAAACAAAACCTTGGTATTCATAAGCTCGGATACCATTCAGGTATTGAACAAATGAGTCTATGAGGTAAGGACCGACAAAACTAGCCAACGAAGATACTAAACCTAACAAACCCGTGATCACAACCTCCTTCCACACGATATAGAATAGCGCTTTTGTGAGACCAAATGTTGTAATTTGAGTACTCCCATTGCTTAAAGACTCTACTTTATTTAACAAAACAGGAAACACTTTTCTCACACTATCAATATCTGAGAGCTGAGGGATGTCCTCAAGATCTAATGGCTTTTTATTACCTTTTGCAATAACCGAATTCATCCAAGAAAATGTTAACAAGCTATAATAACTTGCTTTTTCATAAGTTGATGAAATTTCACCCTTATTACTAATTTCACCCGAATTCAATAGTGGCTCTTCGAGATTACCATCTCGACCTTCTTCCTCACTTTTATACGAAAACCCCACGAAAAAAAGAAACAACCCCATGAAACTAGACACAGAATCAGACACAAAGAACATCGAAATTGAACTACTTTTTTTTTTATAGTAAACATAGTCTACCACGAGTGAATAACAAGAAACCGTAAAGAAACACACCCACCAAAACCTTAAAACAAAGGGATACTTCCTAGATTCTGTCGACGAATTCGAAACAATTGTATGCAAATAAACACAAACAAATAACCAAACAAGTGTTCCTAGACCACCATGCAAGAGTGTCACAATCTTCTCATCATTCCAACCATTTTTATACCAATAAAAACTATTCCAAAAACACAAAGCAAGATTAAAAACTGAAAGAGTCACACAACAAAACAAAGCTTGTTTGTAATACAAACAACCAAAGCTTTGTTTCGAAACATCGTTTCGATCAATCCTTAATCTTTTAACAACCAATGAGACTAATATAAATATCAAAAACAAGAACTGGATCAAAGAAACACACCCATGTAAGAAAACTGGATTTAGCAAAGGGTTTATTGTAGAATTATGAAACATACCAAAGCTTGGAACATTAAGGATGTCACTCATCATTTTTTGTTTGATCAAATGAAATGAGTGATGAATGATGATGTTCTTGATGTCACCACTTCACTTATCTATTTTTAGTTTATGAAGCACGAGTGGTGAATGAGGTTTTTGAGGTTTATGTGTTGTGTTTATATAGTGGTTTTTTGAGAAGGTCATTAGAAACTTCTTTTGTAATTATTTCGAAATAATAGCGTCATATTTCAAACACTATCTATTATAAAAAAATAGTTTGTTAGAGTTATAGTTTAAGTATGACTTGATGACCAAATGATTATAAGTGATAACGATTAAAATTGAGTTAACTTTTATAGTATAAAAAAAAATGAATAATTTGAGTTAGCATGGCCATATTAATTTACTGATTGGATAAAATATTTTTGCGATAAATATATTTTTTTTTGAACAGATTGCGATAAATATATAATACTGTAATTCTTTTCAATAAGGCCAAACATCTCTACATGGATACCAACAAAAACATCTTTATATGCCAGATATTTGTTTAACTCTTTCCTGATTTGCATCTTTATTTCTTAGTTTTTTTACATTTATTTTCGGTTAAGTGTATACTCTCTACATTCAATATTAACTCTCACACTTCTATTTTAAGTTATCCTAAGTTAACTTTTACTACTAAAATGCATAATTGAAAAATATCAATTATACTAAAAATACTTCTAATAAAAAATTTGGTCAAATTTGTTTTAGTATATGTACTAGAAGTATTGATGAAACAAAAGAAAATCATGCTTATACTATGTTTGACGAAAATAACGGTAATAAAAAGCATTAGTAGTTAGCTGTAGCAGAAAGCAGTAACAAGAACAATACATATTTGTTTTGATAAAGAGTTTGGTAATAGTTTTATAGTTATAATTAATGAGTGAAAACGCTAGTTGCTCGTAAATGCTATTCGAAGTAGCATTTGATTTGGAGCATTTAGAAAAATTAAGAACGCTAGTTGCTTGTTTTCTACAAACATTTTATGTCAAACGCTAATGTAATTAGTTGCTAGTTGCTTCAAAACAATCCTAAATACTTCGCTACCAAAGATACCCTTAGATGTCATCTGTGTACATAGTTCATGTATTTTATAAACAACATGCTATATGTTTTTCAGTAAATATAGTTTACTCGTTATATAAGAAGTTGATATGCTTAATAGCTAGTGAATCAAAACATAATGTTCAAGTATATATTTTTACAAAAAAAGCTAACGTGCACATATTATAGTCATTTATTATTTTAACTAAAAAAGCTAAGGTGAGATAGTCAAAATTGGGTTCTTGAAAAAAAAAACTTGGTTGCCAAGAATAGGAGACGGAGACAACAATATGTGAGACAATTTCGTTGTGTGGGATCTCTATTTTGGGGAATTAATTTTTTTTTTTTGTTTTCTGAAAGATTCTTTTAGTAAATTTTTCTGTATAAAGATAATAACTATAAAGTATACAACCGTCTCTATATTTTTGGAGTTACTAGCTTATTGATTGGTATGATCACTTTGTGGATTTTATCGATTTACTAAAGTATATTCTAAAATGCAAACATATGGATATGTTTAATAAGCTAGCTAGATTGTTAAAACAAATTACATTTACTTTACTAGCAACATTTTTACCAAATTATCTTTTTTTACTGACCAACTCACACACATCAAATCGTATATATATAGTCGATCAATTTAATTTGCTTCTCGGCCACACTTTGATCAACTTTCAGTTTGTTGCCAGACAAGTCACTTAAGCCACTTAGATCGCTAATGTTACTAACTAGAAACTTGGTCACTTGGTTAGTTGACTACTACGGATTTGAATAACTCGTCACCGAAGTTTAAGTAATTTTTCATACAATAAACTTTCACTTTGTGAATGTAGCCGTCACTACAAGGATAGACAGAACTGGCGACGAAGGTATTGGCGAGGACACGATGTCCTCACCAAAAGCCTCTAAACAACAAAATAACTCGTTGATTTGATCATTTTGTGAATGTAGCTTCAAATTCGATTGCTCCCATTGTATACTCGTATCGTTATCGAAGTAGTGAGTGGTGAACGACTCCGGTTAGGCTGTGATGGAAGTGGCGATAATGAAAAGGATATTGGCTCGACAGGGATAAAGTCATAAAGATTATGATAAAAAGAGGAAATAGTTACGTGCATATGTTAGTTAAGTGTATAATATATCTATCGTATTCAATGATTTTGTAGTTGTGGTTAGCCTCTATAAACTATATCACATGCAACAAAAGTAAAGTATAATAATCAGGCAAAGTTCTTTTCGTGGTATTGAACTTTCTTTTATCAAAGCTACTTTAATGTTTACAAAATCATTTTCAAAAATATATAAAATTGTAATAATTCAGCACATTGATAGGAATTGAGATATTTGAGCCTCTTATAAGCTTGAGGTTGACCTACTACTATTCTTCTACCGTGGTTTTAATTGAAACCAAAAACATAACCACATATGTTCATTTTTTTCGGCCTGTAGAGGCATTACAAATGGGATTAGACCCATAGCCTTTTGGGGCATGATGGGTCCGATAACTCATGCATCTCCTGGGATGTAACTTGTGGTTATATATGCGGGAAGACATCATGAATTTAAGTGAGCGAGTTTGTAACAACTCATCTCACCTCGATAAGAGATAAAATATTTAAGCCTCTTATGAGTTTGAGGTTCTGATATATTAGTATCCTTCTATTATAATTTTTAGTAACTCAAAAGGGTACTTTGAGTAGTTTATTGTTTCGACTCTTAAAGTACTCGCATAAGCTAAAAATCCCAATAATCATGAAAATGACCATTTCTAGATCGTTATATTTCCTATATTCTGAATCATTATAAGTATTAAAAAATAATTAATTCATAAGGATTCATATTTTATTATAAAGTGTTTCAAATATTTATTAAACATTTTATATGAAAGAAAAAAGCACCATGGCGTGGCACAAGCAAAACAAAATACACGACTTTTCATATCATGGACCATGAAAATATGGTCCTTTCAAAACACTTTGTATTATTTTAAAAAGGAATATACGATTTAACTCGAAAGATACTTAATTTTTGTAGTATTTTTTAGGCTTCGCAAAATTCCTCATGTAATATAAATAAATACTTTTAGTATATTCTTGACGATTTTGCATCATATCATGCATAAAAATCATTTTAGGTAATTACTTTGGCAATCATAGGCTTACTCTTATTTTACTCAAGACTCTATAATATATTGGTCACTACTAAAAAGGCATGCCCTCAAAAACAAGAAAATAAATAACAACATAAGAGAATTTTGTGAATCAACATGAATATTTCTTTTTTTGTTGACAAGTACTTACATCTTTTTATTAGTGGTTATTGAGAGATATTGCTAATTAAGGCAAAGTCAGGTTGTTGAATGATAATTAAGAAACTATGCTTGTTAAGCATGAGAAAAAAAGTAAATGTAAAGTAACTTTCAATACCGTCTTCCACGGGTTATGAGTTTTAATACCGTCTTCCACGGTGTATTGGGGAGGTTGAGACGTAGACAGCCTTACCCCTAACTATGGTAGAGAGGCTGCTTCCGGTTCTACCAAAGGTAGAAAATGACCTCCGGCCTTGCAAGGGGTGAGGATCGAACCCTTGACCTCTGTCTCCAGAGGCAAGGGTGTTAACCACTTGTTAAGCATACGAGAATCTATAAAAACAGGATCCAACATTATCTTAGGAAAATCATGATATTATTTTAGTGTTTGAATGACATAATGAAAGAAATTTGTTGAAAAATATACGTTACATGAAATAAAGTTAAAAAGATAAGTAACATAATATTTAAAAAAAAAATAAATAAAAATAAAAAAAATAAAAAAAAAAATCTTTAACATTATAGCATTGCATTAGTGGTATCACTCTTATACCGTACACGTTGTTGATCGACTAGTGAAACTTAACTCTTTAAAAATACATGTCATGCACTGCACTTTCAAGTTTCAACTTTTAACTGAAGATCAATCGACACAAAAAGATGGACTTGCTTTCTGTATTACTTTCTACTTTCTTCATTTTGTTCCATAAATTATTTACTTTAATACATTGCTTTCTGTATATGTGGAAATACAAGATTACAAGTGATAGTGGACTTGCTTTCCAAAAAGATGGTCATAAGATAAGATAGAAATTTGTCGATCTGTGACTCCCTTTTCAATAATTTCTTGCTATTTACGCATATTTGACATTTTCTACCAGTATTATTATAAAATAAAATAAAAAAAGAATATAAACTTTGACTACCAAAACCAGTTCTGTAATAATTCTTGATGTTTAATATGAAACTTATGATGGAGACTTAAATTTCTTAAAACCACATTTTTTTTTTTAAAATCGTTATCTATACTATTTATCTACAGTGCATTTAGCGCTTTTTATTTTTAGAAATTTTAAATATATATATTTTTTTTGAACGGCGGCTTTTATAAAAGCTAGCAAAAGCTAGAAAAAGAGATTACATAGAAGTTATAGAAGCTAAAGGGTTTTCCAACCACCCTACCCAATTTAACTTACATTTGGGATTTCTAGATGAAATCCACAAAAAAGATTGAGAAACTATGGAGTCCCAAAGCGTCGCCTTCTTAGGAGGGGAACTAGAAAAGATCAATTGATTACGAAAGTTCCATATGGACCACATGAGAGTCCCCCCCACCCCTTCAAGAAACAAACGAACCTTAGAAGAAACGTGAAGAGTGTCAAGCCAACCATGCCACTCCGCGACGTTGCCACAAACCGGAAAATCCAACTCCCACCATTTAGCTAGAAGAGCCCACAAATCTTTAGCCATCTCACAGTTAAAAAAAGAATGGTTAACCGTCTCAATATCTTCAAGACAAGAGGGACAAAGAGTCGAAACAACCTCAATACCTCTTCTATCTAAATTCACCCTAGACGGGAGTTTATTAAGCTTCAACCTCCAAAGAAACACGTTGACTTTGATAGGGATATTTTTATTCCAGCGAGTAGCTACAGAGACCGTATCCAAGGTTTGAGAGTCAACCAAGGAGCGAACAGAGGCTACAGAAAACCCCACCGAAGCATCTAAAGACCAAATCCAGGAATCACGCTGATCCGTAAGAGTAATACTCCCAATAGTATTTTTTAGAGCATCGATCAGCAATAGTACAACTTTTGTTCGAATCAAGAAGATAAACGCGAGGAAACAACACCTTTAGAGACTGATCCCCGCACCAAGTGTCTTCCCAAAACCGAGTACCAGCCCCATTACCAATCTTACGAGAACAAAGGGAAATAAGGTCAATACCATTGTGCTTGACACTATTGATCGAAGATAAAATGGATCCCCAAGAGCTACTCTTGCGGCCTCTGGTTGGAACAGTATTGATACCTCCATCACGACCATAGATGCACTGAATGACACGAGCCCAAAGATCAGAAGAGTTATTCAAGAACCTCCAGATCCACTTGAACAAAAGCCCAATGTTAAGCCCGAGGATACTGCCAATACCAAGACCACCTTCCTCCTTACTTGCGAGGCATCTTTTCCATTTAACCCAAGTCATCTTTTTATCCTCTAGATCACCCCCTATGAAGAAGTTGTTTCGCATCGACTCAAGCTTATTACGAATAGAAACTGGCATCATGTAGATAGACATATAATAAGTGGGGAGATTACCAAGAACCGACTTGATAAGCGACAGGCGACCACCTACAGATAATAAGCGAGCTTTCCATGAGGAGAGCATAGAAGAGAACTTTTGAACAATATCATCCCAATGTGAGCACCTGGTCATACTACATCCTACCGGCACACCAAGATATTTCAAGGGAAACTTAGCCGCCCCACAACCAATAATATTTGCCATATGTGAGACCTCCTCATCAGTAACCCCAACACCTAAGACTTTGCTTTTATGAACATTGATTTTTAACCCTGAGATAAGAAAGAAACAACGAAGCATACTAATGAGGTTGTGAGCGTTTACCCAGGACCAATCACCTAAAAATATGACGTCATCCGCATACATAAGATGAGAGATATTCAAGTTGTCTCGACCAATGAAAGCTCCTTTGAATAAACCTAACGCCTCGGCCTTACACGTTAGAGCATGTAATCCCTCCATTGCTAGAATGAAGAGGAAAGGTGATGAGTGTCTGAATACTCATCATTTTTTCATAATCTGAGCTGCCAAAACTCTCAAAAACATTCAGAAATGCATCATAATACTGAAATTATCCCAGAATTGTGTTTTATATGTCTCAGATGCAAAATGTTTAAAAACAGTTGAAAAACGAACAAAGTTTGCATAATTGGCAGTTTCAGTCCCTCAACTTTTAAAAGTTATCAAATCTAGTCCCTGATCACTAAAAACTTGTACAAATATCATTTTAGGTCCTTGGGGATTCATAAGTTGTTAAAAAATTCCTTTGAAGTTAAAAATTGCATAATTACAACTTTGGTCCCTCAACTTTGGAAAATGTCAAAATTAGTCCTCGGGTATTTAAAATATGGAAATTATCAAATATAACCCTTGTACTATTCTTATATGGCATTGTTGGTCCTTGTGATATGTATTGTGAATTTACAGGTTGGGTCCTTCAAGTTTCAGAAAGTTACACTTTTGGTCCTTGTGATTTAGCTATAAACCAATCCGGACCTAAAAATAAATAAACAACCCAACCCACTATCCTATTTATTAAAACCCAGCCCAACAAGCCCAATTCCCTTAAAACCCAACCCGACCCAAGCCTGGTATTTAAAACCAGTTTGACCTTGGTCAAACTCATCCCCAACCTCACAAACGCGCCAAACAACCTCACCCATAGTTTTCTCTGCTAAACCACTCCCCATCCAATCCAACTCACCTAACAATACAAGAAACATTAAATGCTTCTTCTCCACTACCCTGATTTGCATTAATTGCTATAACCTGCTCAATCCACTAAACCAATTTTCCCGCCAAAATGCCAAGTGGACTGCTGAGATCAATAGAAGGCAATTCAAGGGTTGGGATGTGTTCAGAGATGTCTAATTAGGGTTTCCCACTTGTATTTAGTATAAATAGAACATTGTAATAGATAATTCAGTAGTAGCTAATTTAGTTTAAATCGCATTTTACTTATTTTAGTTGTAATCTTGTAATTTCTTATTTCCAGTTGTAATCAAAGTTTGTTTAAGCTATAAGAATCTTGTTTCATGTTATCTTGTGTCTGAATTCATTGTTGTTCAAAAGTGTATGTCTCTGTTGAGAATTTAAGATTCGAACCATAACTCAGAAGCTCTCACAATCTCCCCCACCCTTTTAATAAGATTATATAAGCTTAATATAGCTTACTATACCCTTATTTAGTGTACCTCAGTTCTAAAACTCAAGATACAAGAATGGTCAACCATGGTCAACATAAGCTCTTAAAAGCTTCCATGGGTTGTATAAGCTGATCAAGAAAGCTTTTTGTGGTTTTCTAGCTTGCTTTTAACAAGCTAGATAGTTCTGTCCTATGCATGCTATCCCTATAGCCACTCTCTCAGTTGTAAGTTTTTGATCAAGTTTAGCATTTCACTGCATCAGTTGCTTATTGCTTGAATCTTGATCTTATTGTGTTTCTGTGGTTATTGTTAAGTAATATTAAGGTTAAAATCACTTGCTTGTTCTTTGATAATCATAGTTGCTAAAAATCTCATTATAGCAGTCAATAGAGCATTTGGTCTATCCCTGTGTTTCATGCTTAAATCATTGTTGTTTTGTGCTTCATTGATCTTGTGTAATGATAATATAAAGGTGGAAATCAGTGTTTTGGTCTAAATCCTCAAGTTGTTTTGAATTTCTTGTTTAACTGTCCTGATCAGGGGTGTTTGGATCTTACTGATTCAGTGGTGTTGTTGATTGTGTGTGTTGTTTTTGGTTGTTGTCACATGTTACTTTAGTCAGAAATAACTCAGAGGAACCATAAAAACTAGTCCCTAATCAGCAAAAAGTCAAAATCATTTTTAATCTCATATAAGTTGATAACTGTTGGGTTTTTGACTTGTGAAATCCATCACAGTTGTGTGAAACTTGTTAAAGTAGCTTAATATCATCTCATTGTAGCTTATCATATCATAATCAAGCATTAGATTAAGCCCAAAGTTCACTAAAGTCAAACCTTGTGTTTTTCTGCAAAAGTCAATTTCATCAGCAGTACCTTTTTCACCCTAGCAGTACCTTGCATATTTTTTTTTTCCCAGCTGATCTAGGCTTAAATTGGACCTCAATTGGTTATTTTCTGATGGGGCTTTTGTGTTTTTAAGATAGTTCATAAGCTAAGCTAAGTTTTGCCCCCATAATATTGCATCTCAGTAGCTTATTTCATAGCTTAATCTACTCTGCAAGTTTGTCTTTTTCTGCTATTTCTGTTTTAAGATTTGCAACAGGTTTGGTGGTGATTGTGCTTATTTGTTGGATTATCTGTTGGATTTAAGTTGATTTGTGCTTATTTAAGTTGTTTTAGCTTATTCTGATCAGTTGGTTAAGTTTAGTGCTTATTTGCTTATATTTGGGCTTATTTCCAAACTGCTTATCTGCCCATTTCTGCTTATTTGGCTTATTAAAACTTTTCATTTTATTTTTCCCAGCTTCTTAATAATATTTTAGATTTACTCAGAAATTTTCATAATTTTCTGAATAGTTTTGATATTTTTAATCATTTTAATTAGTTTGTAATAGTAATAAAATCATAATAAATAGAAAAATAATCAGAAAAATATAATTCCAATTTTCATAATTTTCTTTTGTCATTTTTAATCTAGGAAAAATATAAAAATATTTTTTAGGTCTTAAGAAAATTAAAAATAGAAATAAAGTGATAGCTTCTATTTAATAGAATTTATCTTTTTAAATTTTAATTAAGTAATTTTCATTTTTATAATTTTCTTAGTTTCTAATTACTTAGTAATATTTTTAGAAAAAGTTTTAGATTTTTCTTTATCCATTTAGTATTTTTTATAAATTTAAATAGTTTAATTAATAATTAAATAATTAATAATTAATATTAATTAAATAAAAAAATATAAAAAAATATAATTTAAGTTTTTAAATAAGTTTTAAGTTATTTTACATTTTTAAGTTTTAATTTTCATAAATTTTAATTTTAGTCCCATTTTAGCTGTCCCGTTACGCGTTTGTAATTTATTTTATTCGCGTTTAATTTCCCTGTGTATATCTGTTTTTAATTGTTATTTAGAATTGTTAAATAAATCAAAATCAAAAGCAATCTAAATCATCTGTCACTATAATCCTAGCTTTTCACAGTTTTCCATTCACATCTCGTTGGGAAACGATCCGGGTGATCACTTGCCTGGTTTCACACACTACACACGAGCATTCGTTCTGAGACTGTTTGTCTTTTATCATTTATTACGGTTGACCATTCACAAGTGGTTGACTTGTGTGATAGAGAAATAAAAGACGACCGTTTTCAGACGGATCAAATTTTGGCGCCGCTGCCGGGGAGGTGTGCTGCGACTGTTGTGTAAGTTTTAGCGATTAGTGATTCGAGATCCTTCTCCCAAGAAGTTCTTATTTCCCAAAAACAATATAAAATACAAAAATATTTTCTTTTCTTTTCTATATATATTATTATTATAATTATCATATAAAAATAAAAAACCCAAAAACATTTTTTCACTTTCTTTAATAATAACAAATAAAAATTAACCATCGAGAACCAAGACTGAGCACTACCTAACTGGGGGTGCGGCCATAATAAGTTCCCAAAATTAAGATAAAAACTTGCCTTTGTATCACTTGCGAATATCGGCTCACCTTTAATTGATAAACAAACTCTAACGGAGGTTCTAGGATAGTCTGACATTAAATTGTCGGACTGAAAGAAGCGGGTTTTTAAGGAGCGTAATTGCCCACCTTTGCTTCTCCGCCACTCTGTGCGTTTGTCAGTTAGAGAGCTACCGTACGCCTGTTGATTATTGGTTTAAGTTCACTTGTGTTTTTTTCTCGATCTTGATTTTAATTGAAAATTTTTGTTTCACTTTTCAATAAACAAATAAAAATCCAAAAAGAATCTTCTTACCCCTTTTCTAAGTTTCCTCCACTATAAAGGATTCTTAGACTCGTCTTAGTGCATGCGCACTCGTTCTTCTAGGTCTACAAGCCCTCTTCGTGAGCTTGGAAAAATACCTCGAAGACGTCGTAGACGTTCTGCTCCGTCAGTCGTACCCGAGTTACGTACTGAACCCATTACCACTATCATCATGGCAGAAGACCGCCCTATGAATGAGCTTCTCCAAGCTCCCACCACTGGGTACGGAGATGCCATTGTTGTTCCAGCCATCGTGGCTGAGAATTTTGAACTTAAGACTGGGTTAATAAACCTGGTAACCCAGCGGCAATTCTATGGTTTTGAAAGGGACGATCCTCAAGATCACATTAGATGGTTCAATAAAATCACATCTACCATCAAATGCAAAAGTGTCCCTGAGGAATCAATAAAACTTCTTCTTTTCCCGTTTTCCATCGATGGGGCAGCCCGGATTTGGCTTGACAAACAACCCCCTCGATCGATAACAACATGGGAAGATTTGGTTCAGAAATTCGTGAATGAATTCTTTCCTCCTTCTAAAACCACGCATCTCAAAAATGAAATCATGAAATTCACTCAAAGGTTTGATGAACCATTTGGAGAAGCATGGGATCGTTTTAAAGAATTGCTCCGCAAATGTCCTCATCACGGTTTCACCGATTTGATGCAGATGGACACCTTCTACAGTGGGTTAAACCCATCTGACCAAGATTCTCTCAATGCCTCAGCTGGAGGTAATTTTCTGAGCAAATCCACTAAGGAAGCCATTGCTCTCATTGAAAATAAGTCTAAGGTCCGCACTACACGAAACAGGACTTATAATTCCCAGGCTAGTGCTGGTCCTTCCACTTCATCTCCCGTGAGTCAGTCCAGTACTGATACTCAGCTTGCTGAACTCACGAAGGTCATTCAAGCTTTGGTTTCCTCCACACATAAGAAAGAGTCCGCTCCGCAAACTTCTCACACTGCTGAGGTTAAAAAAATAGAAGTTTGTGTTACTTGTGGTGGTCCTCACGCTTACTACAATTGTACTGCCACCGATGGCAATACATTTGATGTCAATGCTATAGCCGGAATATCCAATCAAGGAGGTAATCAATACCGTCCTCAAGTGGACCCAAACCACCGTGCTAGCAATCAATTCGGGCCACCCGGATTTCCTCCTCCCAACAATCCAAATAGGAGTAATCCTAATCAACAGAGAGGGCAGAACATGCAAAACCAATTTACTGCCCCAAACAATCAATACCCACCCCAAAGGGGTAATCAAGGGTATTCAGCTCCGAATCATCAAGGACCTCTCCCAAATGAACTTGATAACTACATCAAGTTTAATGAGAATAAAATGAAGGCAATACACAATCAAATATCTGGATTGAGAAATGAATTTCAAACTACAATATACAAGCAAGGAACTGAGCTTAAGAAGGAGCTTTCTAATAAAATTGATCATTCTCAAAGCGAAGTTAAGAATATGCTTACCAGTCTCATGAATCATATCAATCCACCTTCTACCTCGGGAGGTCTTCCTGGTAATACCATTCCAAACCCAAAGGGTGAACTGAAAGCTGTCACCACGCGCAGTGGTAAAGCTTATGATGGACCCACTATTTCTACTACCACTTCTTCTCCTCTCCCCAAGGTAGTGGAAAGTGAACCTGAGGTGACTGAGGACAAGGAACTTCCTATTAATAACGGAGGTGCCGACACCGTCCTACCTCAAGTTGTCCAGAAACCAAAACCCAAACCAGGAGTTGTTTTTGAAATCCCTGTTGAAATCCCTAAATCCAAACCTTCTATTCCTTATCCATCACGTTTACATGAGCAAAAGCTCCGCGAGAAAGCTAGTCAGCAAATGGAAAAGTTTTTCAAAATTTTCCAGGAATTACATTTCGATATAAGCTTTGCGGATGCCATAATTCTGATACCCAAATTTGCATCCACAATCAAACACATGTTGAGCAACAAAGAAAAGCTGTTTGAAATGGCAAAAACTCCGTTAAATGAGAACTGCTCAGCAGTTATCTTGAAAAAGCTTCCGGTGAAGCTTGGAGATCCTGGAAGATTCTTACTACCTTGTGTCTTTCCAGGAATGGTTGAATGCTATGCCTTGGCCGATCTTGGTGCAAGCATTAACCTGATGCCTTATTCAGTCTGGGAAAAACTTTCTCTTCCTGCACTCACTACTACCTGCATGACTCTTGAGCTTGCAGATCGTTCCACATCTCTTCCTCGCGGCATTGCCGAGGACGTATTTGTGAAAGTGGGAAAGTTCCATTTTCCGGCTGACTTTGTGGTTGTGGATTTCGATGCTGATCCCAGGGTTCCTCTCATTCTTGGGAGAGGATTCCTAAAAACGGGACGTGCTCTCATTGATGTATTCGAGCATGAAATCACCTTACGTGTGGATAACGAAGCTGTTACTTTTAACCTCGATCAAACTTCGAGGTACTCTTCAAATAATGATCCTGAATCGGTTAACCGAATCGATGTCATTGATATTGTTTCAGAGGAGTACTCTCAAGAGTTTCTTGGTTATTCTCATAATTCTGTGAGTGGGGATACCACCACATCTTCTCTACCTATCATTTCCGACTCTTCCCCTTCTCTCACTCCGTTTGAGGGAAGTAATTTCAATTTGGAAGAGATCGAGGCTTATCTCGAGTGTGATTCATTTCTGGAAGGAATTGATGACGCTGAGATTGATCTGGAGGGAGATATTCTTCTTCTTGAGACATTGTTAAATCAGGACAATTCTCCTCCACTCCCTCCCGTTGAACTTCATAATGAGGAAATTAAATCGGTTGAGAAAAACGATGAATTTCCTGAGGTCGAACTCAAAGACTTGCCACCTCATCTTGAGTACGCATTTTTGGAGGGTGATGATAAATTACCCGTCATTATTGCTAAAGACTTAAGTGATGAGGAAAAGACTGCTCTAATAAAGGTCTTGAAGTCACACAAGCAAGCAATTGCTTGGAAACTCTCCGACATAAAGGGTATTGACCCTGAATTTTGTACTCACAAAATATTAATGGAGGATGACTTTAAACCAGCAGTCCAACACCAGCGAAGGGTAAATCCCAGAATCCACGATGTTATCAAACAGGAGGTTATCAAACTTCTTGATGCAGGATTGATTTATCCCATCTCTGATAGTCCTTGGGTTAGTCCCATCCACTGTGTTCCAAAAAAGGGTGGCATAACTGTTGTCACAAATGAGGAGAATGAGTTGATTCCAACTCGATTGGTTACTGGGTGGCGTGTTTGCATTGACTATCGTAAGTTAAATGATGCCACCCGAAAAGACCATTTTCCTCTGCCCTTCATGGATCAGATGCTTGAGAGATTAGCGGGAAACGAATACTATTGTTTCCTTGATGGTTTCTCGGGTTACTTTCAAATCCCCATTGATCCACAGGATCAAGAAAAGACCACATTTACATGCCCCTATGGAACCTTTGCTTATAAACGTATGCCTTTCGGCTTATGTAATGCTCCAGGCACATTCCAAAGGTGCATGATGTCCATATTTTCCGACATGATCGGGAAAAACGATGGAGGTCTTTATGGATGACTTCTCAGTCATTGGGGATTCATTCGAAACATGTCTCTCCCATTTAGAAAACATGTTGAAACGGTGTGAAGACACCAATCTTTGTCTAAATTGGGAGAAGAGTCACTTTATGGTCAAAGAGGGCATTGTCCTCGGTCATAAGATATCAAAGAACGGGATTGAGGTTGACAGATCTAAAGTTGATGTCATTGGTAAATTACCTCATCCCACTACCGTCAAAGGTATTAGGAGTTTTTTGGGTCATGCCGGTTTCTATCGTCGATTCATACAAGATTTTTCTAAAATTGCCCGGCCTATGACTCATCTTCTTGAAAAGGATGCTCCTTTTATCTTTTCACCCGAGTGCATCGAAGCTTTTGAAACATTAAAGAAAAAGCTTACTGAAGCACCCATTCTGGTTGCCCCCGACTGGGATTTTCCCTTTGAACTCATGTGCGATGCAAGCGATTTTGCTATCGGTGCAGTCCTGGGGCAACGAAAAGCTAAACATTTTCAGCCTATCCACTACGCAAGTAAAACCATGACTGAAGCTCAAACTCATTACACCACTACAGAAAAAGAATTGTTGGCTGTGGTGTATGCCTTTGAGAAGTTTCGGCCATATTTAATCTTGACAAAATGTGTAGTGTATACGGACCACTCGGCTCTCAAATATCTCTTTGCAAAACAAGATGCAAAGCCGAGATTGCTCCGTTGGGTTCTCCTCCTACAAGAATTTGATATCACAATACGTGATAAAAAAGGAGCTGAGAACCTAGCTGCTGATCATCTATCCAGATTAGAGAACCCACACCAAGATGTTTTCGAGAAAAAGGAAATAAATGAAACATTTCCTCTTGAGACACTCAATGCGGTTACTTTTCGAGGAGATTCTACTACCCCATGGTTTGCCGACTTCGCAAATTACCATGCGGGTAACTTCATAGTGAAAGGGATGTCGACCCAACAGAAGAATAAATTCTTCAAAGATGTTAAACATTACTTCTGGGACGACCCCTACTTATTTAAAATCTGTGCGGATCAAGTCATCCGACGGTGTGTTTACGGGCAGGAAGCTGTTGACATTCTCAAAGCTTGCCATGCTGGGCCCACTGGGGGCCATCATAGTCCAAACTACACCGCCAAAAAGGTGTTTGATTCCGGGTTTTATTGGCCCACAATCTATAAAGATGCCCAAGATCTCATCAAAACTTGTGAAGCTTGTCAGCGTCACGGTAATATTTCACAACGAAATGAAATGCCACAAAATGCTATTCAAGTTTGTGAAATCTTTGATGTCTGGGGCATTGACTTTATGGGGCCATTTCCATCATCTCGAGGAAATAAATACATTCTCGTGGCTGTTGACTACTTGTCAAAATGGGTTGAAGCAAAAGCTTTACCCACTAATGATGCCCGAGTTGTAGTAAAATTCCTGAAAGCTCTGTTTGCCCGTTTTGGAACTCCACGTGCAATAATCAGTGATCGTGGTACGCATTTTTGCAATGACAAATTTGATAAAGTCATGAAAAAGTATGGTGTAACTCACCGTCTTTCTACTGCGTATCACCCACAAACAAGTGGACAAGTAGAAGTTTCAAATCGGGGTATAAAAAGAATTCTAGAAAGGACTGTAGGAGAAAATCGTGCATCCTGGTCGGATAAATTGGATGATGCATTATGGGCCTTCCGTACAGCTTACAAAACACCCATTGGGTGTACGCCTTACAAACTTGTGTACGGAAAGGCATGTCATCTACCGATCAAATTAGAGCACAAAGCCTACTGGGCCTTGAAACATGCTAACTTTGACCTTCAAACTGCGGGTGATCACCGTAAAGTTCAAATGAATGAACTAAATGAACTGCGTGATCAAGCCTACGAGAACTCTTTGATCTATAAAGAAAAGACAAAGAAGATTCATGACTCAAAAATAAAGAACCGCGTTTTTAACGTTGGTGATCGAGTCCTTCTTTTCAATTCAAGATTAAAGATCTTCTCAGGCAAACTCAAAACCCGTTGGACTGGTCCATTCACTATCACAAAGGTTTACCCATATGGTACCGTTGAGTTATCTCAAGCTGACGGTCCTAATTTCAAAGTGAATGGTCATCGTTTAAAACACTACTTTGGAGAGGACATACCATTCATGGTTGTCCCGGATCTTCAAACTTTCCCCATGAACCAATGAATGCGGGGATCGAGTCAAGCTAGTGACTCGGTGATCAAAAACATTAGCACAACATGGGTTTTCACCCGTGTCTCTGTTTTCTTTCTCTGTTCTACCATCTAGTGTGGGGGAGATGCCCCACATGTTGTATATATGTAAATTTCAAAAAAAAAAAAAAAAAAAAAAAAAAAAAATTTGCATGCCTTAACGGCTTAAATGCAAATTAAATAAAAATAAAATAAATACCTATATGAAATAAAAGGCTATTAGTATTTCCCTTTCACGTTCTAAGTGTTGGTTTAACAACCGGTTCTTTGAATATTGAGGGCAATATTCAGTTCTAAGTGTGGGGGGGAATTCTCGCGAATTTGATCAAATGTACCATCTAGTACCCCCATTTTAGCCAAAATTTTAAATTTTTTCTCACTTAGAACTCAATAAATGGTTATCAGTCCGCCATGTCTAACCCACATAAGGATTGGCTAATCCGAGAGCAAACGGCTCTTGGTAAAGATATCTCAAATCCGTTGATGGCTTGCAATTTGCCGAAAATTGTATGGTATTCGACTCACCATATCTTCATAAGTGAAGAGTTGGCTAGCCCGCAAGGTTATGGCTTGTGGTTAAGGCAGTGAAAATCCATGATTGGTAATCAGCTCACCAAAGATAATATTCATAATTTATCTAAGAGTTGGCTAGTCCAGAAGCAAACGGCTTCTGGTAAAGACAAATCAAAACCGTTGACAGCTTGTGGTTTGCTCAAAATCACTTGGTTATCATTGTACCAAAGTCCTTACTTGAACTGAAACAATTGGCTACTCCCGAAGTAATGGCTTTTGGTAAAGAGTCTTTCAAATCCATTAAATCTTCATAAAATATTGCTAGGGACTAGCAATAGTTTAGTGTGGGGGATTGATGAGTGTCTGAATACTCATCATTTTTTTTCCTAATCTGAGCTGCCAAAACTCTCAAAAACATTCAGAAATGCATCATAATACTGAAATTATCCCAGAATTGTGTTTTATATGTCTCAGATGCAAAATGTTTAAAAATAGTTGAAAAACGAACAAAGTTTGCATAATTGGCAGTTTCAGTCCCTCAACTTTTAAAAGTTATCAAATCTAGTCCCTGATCACTAAAAACTTGTACAAATATCATTTTAGGTCCTTGGGGATTCATAAGTTGTTAAAAAAGTCCTTTGAAGTTAAAAATTGCATAATTACAACTTTGGTCCCTCAACTTTGAAAAATGTCAAATTTAGTCCTCGGGTATTTAAAATATGGAAATTATCAAATATAACCCTTGTACTATTCTTATATGGCATTGTTGGTCCTTGTGATATGTATTGTGAATTTACAGGTTGGGTCCTTCAAGTTTCAGAAAGTTACACTTTTGGTCCTTGTGATTTAGCTATAAACCAATCCGGACCTAAAAATAAATAAACAACCCAACCCACTATCCTATTTATTAAAACCCAGCCCAACAAGCCCAATTCCCTTAAAACCCAACCCGACCCAAGTCTGGTATTTAAAACCAGTTTGACCTTGGTCAAACTCATCCCCAACCTCACAAACGCGCCAAACAACCTCACCCATAGTTTTCTCTGCTAAACCACTCCCCATCCAATCCAACTCACCTAACAATACAAGAAACATTAAATGCTTCTTCTCCACTACCCTGATTTGCATTAATTGCTATAACCTGCTCAATCCACTAAACCAATTTTCCCGCCAAAATGCCAAGTGGACTGCTGAGATCAATAGAAGGCAATTCAAGGGTTGGGATGTGTTCAGAGATGTCTAATTAGGGTTTCCCACTTGTATTTAGTATAAATAGAACATTGTAATAGATAATTCAGTAGTAGCTAGTTTAGTTTAAATCGCATTTTACTTATTTCAGTTGTAATCTTGTAATTTCTTATTTCCAGTTGTAATCAAAGTTTGTTTAAGCTATAAGAATCTTGTTTCATGTTATCTTGTGTCTGAATTCATTGTTGTTCAAAAGTGTATGTCTCTGTTGAGAATTTAAGATTCGAACCATAACTCAGAAGCTCTCACAATCTCCCCCACCCTTTTAATAAGATTATATAAGCTTAATATAGCTTACTATACCCTTATTTAGTGTACCTCAGTTCTAAAACTCAAGATACAAGAATGGTCAACCATGGTCAACATAAGCTCTTAAAAGTTTCCATGGGTTGTATAAGCTGATCAAGAAAGCTTTTTGTGGTTTTCTAGCTTGCTTTTAACAAGCTAGATAGTTCTGTCCTATGCATGCTATCCCTATAGCCACTCTCTCAGTTGTAAGTTTTTGATCAAGTTTAGCATTTCACTGCATCAGTTGCTTATTGCTTGAATCTTGATCTTATTGTGTTTCTGTGGTTATTGTTAAGTAATATTAAGGTTAAAATCACTTGCTTGTTCTTTGATAATCATAGTTGCTAAAAATCTCATTATAGCAGTCAATAGAGCATTTGGTCTATCCCTGTGTTTCATGCTTAAATCATTGTTGTTTTGTGCTTCATTGATCTTGTGTAATGATAATATAAAGGTGGAAATCAGTGTTTTGGTCTAAATCCTCAAGTTGTTTTGAATTTCTTGTTTAACTGTCCTGATCAGGGGTGTTTGGATCTTACTGATTCAGTGGTGTTGTTGATTGTGTGTGTTGTTTTTGGTTGTTGTCACATGTTACTTTAGTCAGCAATAACTCAGAGGAACCATAAAAACTAGTCCCTAATCAGCAAAAAGTCAAAATCATTTTTAATCTCATATAAGTTGATAACTGTTGGGTTTTTGACTTGTGAAATCCATCACAGTTGTGTGAAACTTGTTAAAGTAGCTTAATATCATCTCATTGTAGCTTATCATATCATAATCAAGCATTAGATTAAGCCCAAAGTTCACTAAAGTCAAACCTTGTGTTTTTCTGCAAAAGTCAATTTCATCAGCAGTACCTTTTTCACCCTAGCAGTACCTTGCATATTTTTTTTTCCCAGCTGATCTAGGCTTAAATTGGACCTCAATTGGTTATTTTCTGATGGGGCTTTTGTGTTTTTAAGATAGTTCATAAGCTAAGCTAAGTTTTGCCCCCATAATATTGCATCTCAGTAGCTTATTTCATAGCTTAATCTACTCTGCAAGTTTGTCTTTTTCTGCTATTTCTGTTTTAAGATTTGCAACAGGTTTGGTGGTGATTGTGCTTATTTGTTGGATTATCTGTTGGATTTAAGTTGATTTGTGCTTATTTAAGTTGTTTTAGCTTATTCTGATCAGTTGGTTAAGTTTAGTGCTTATTTGCTTATATTTGGGCTTATTTCCAAACTGCTTATCTGCCCATTTCTGCTTATTTGGCTTATTAAAACTTTTCATTTTATTTTTCCCAGCTTCTTAATAATATTTTAGATTTACTCAGAAATTTTCATAATTTTCTGAATAGTTTTGATATTTTTAATCATTTTAATTAGTTTGTAATAGTAATAAAATCATAATAAATAGAAAAATAATCAGAAAAATATAATTCCAATTTTCATAATTTTCTTTTGTCATTTTTAATCTAGGAAAAATATAAAAATATTTTTAGGTCTTAAGAAAATTAAAAATAGAAATAAAGTGATAGCTTCTATTTAATAGAATTTATCTTTTTAAATTTTAATTAAGTAATTTTCATTTTTATAATTTTCTTAGTTTCTAATTACTTAGTAATATTTTTAGAAAAAGTTTTAGATTTTTCTTTATCCATTTAGTATTTTTTATAAATTTAAATAGTTTAATTAATAATTAAATAATTAATAATTAATATTAATTAAATAAAAAAATATAAAAAAATATAATTTAAGTTTTTAAATAATTTTTAAGTTATTTTACATTTTTAAGTTTTAATTTTCATAAATTTTAATTTTAGTCCCATTTTAGCTGTCCCGTTACGCGTTTGTAATTTATTTTATTCGCGTTTAATTTCCCTGTGTATATCTGTTTTTAATTGTTATTTAGAATTGTTAAATAAATCAAAATCAAAAGCAATCTAAATCATCTGTCACTATAATCCTAGCTTTTCACAGTTTTCCATTCACATCTCGTTGGGAAACGATCCGGGTGATCACTTGCCTGGTTTCACACACTACACACGAGCATTCGTTCTGAGACTGTTTGTCTTTTATCATTTATTACGGTTGACCATTCACAAGTGGTTGACTTGTGTGATAGAGAAATAAAAGACGACCGTTTTCAGACGGATCAAAAGGGGACATAGGGTCTCCTTGTCTAAGGCCCCTAAAAAGCTCAAACTCATCCGTAGGGGAACCATTAACTAAGACGGAGGAGCGGCCATTTTGAAGACAACCTTTAATCCATGCGCGCCATTTTAAACCAAAACCAAGCTTATCCAAGATTAAATCCAAATAATCCCAACGCAAGGAATCGAAAGCTTTCTCAAAATCAACTTTGAAAATCATAAGCTCCTTTTTACGTTGCCGATACCATGCCAAGACTTCATTCAAGATGAGAGGACCATCACGAATATTTCTTCCTTTAACAAAGGCTGATTGCATAGGGCTGATACAATCCTTAATCACAGAACTTAGCCTATTGGCTAAAATTTTGCCAATGATTTTATATTGGCACCCAATGAGGCTGATGGGTCGAAAATCAGAAACAAACTTCGCATTAGAGACCTTCGGAATAAGAGCAATAAAGGACGAATTAAAGCCTTTAGGAAAGTTGTAAGAGTGAAAGAACTCATGCACAAATCGGTTCACATCATCTTCAATAAGGTCCCAAAAGGAAGTAAAAAATTTGAATGTAAATCCATCAGGACCCGGCGCACGATCACCTCCACAATCCCAAACGGCTCTTTTGATTTCTTCGCGAGAAATGGGCCTTTCCAAATAGGTGCGTTGAGTGGGAGAAATGCGGTTGAGAGAGTCAGTATCCAAGGTAGGGGAAATGCAAATGGGCTGCTGAAAGCGATTCCGAAAATGGTCCATGAATTCAGCCTTAACTAGACCAGGTTCCTCAATCCATTGTCCGTTCTTCAATATACCTTTGATAGCCAATTGACGCCTCTTTTTCTTCAACGTGCCATGGAAAAAACTCGTGTTTTCATCACCCTCTAGAGCCCACTTGATCTTAGTTTTTTGAGCTAAATCTTTAGACTCCAAGCGATCTAGAATTCCCAGGTAGCTTAGGGAGTCACTTCGATTCTTGAAATCCTCCTCACTAGCACAACCTTGATCGATCTTAGCATCAATGGAAGAGAGAATCTTTTGATGATCCTTCTTTAAGACGTAAGAATCTGATTTTTTCAAACCAACCCACTCCCGAATAACTTTTTTTAGGTTCTGAAGCTTCCTCTTAAACAAGATCAGACCGTTAGCATTGACAATACCATCATTTTTCCATGTTTCAACTACAAGGTTCTGAAATCCCTCCATCTCCATCCAAGAATGAAAAAATCGAAATGGTGTTGGGCCATAGTCCACTTTTGATTCTTTTAGGAGAATAGGTCGATGATCCGGTATGCCTTTCTCTAAGACGACACCTGTAATATAGGGAAAAAACTCATAGAGACTTTCAGAAACCAAGAATCGATCAAGTTTGCTCATTTTTGTCCCCCACTTATCATTCCAAGTGTAATTGAAACCCCCTAACGGGATATCAATAAGGGAAACATCATTAATAAATTCGTTAAAAAACATAGCTTGACGATGGTTGAAAACCGAACCATATCTTTCATTGGCTTCACGAACTTCATTAAAGTCTCCCGCCATAACCAGAATACCATCCCAATTAGTAATCAAGTTCGACAAAGAAGACCAAAGAGCAATTTTACTAGAAAGGTTTTGAGGAGCATAAACATTAATCCACCTGATATTAACATCACCAGGAATCCAAAAACCATCGACTACGACATAATTTTCATTGCAGATTATATTAGATTTAGAGAAGACCAAATTATTCCATAAACAAATTATTCCACCTGACAATCCCCGAGCTGAAGAGGAAGCAAAATCAAAATGAGTGTTACCCCAAGCCTGACGAAGCATCCAAAGATCAACCTTAGACATTTTGGACTCCTGAATAGCTAACAAATTAACCTTATGCGTATGACATAAATCACGAATCCACCGCCTCTTATTAAGGTCTCCAAAACCTTGAGCATTAATAGAAAGGCAATTCATTAAGGCACATCATTTACTCCTTTTTCAGCTATAAGAGAAGCAAGGGTTTTTTTCACACCCCTCCATGTTAAGGCCCAAAGCCAAGCCGACTTTAATTGTTTCCTCTAGACGTTCGAGCAAAGAGAATCCTGGTCTCTTAATAGGGTCTCCACCAGAGAGCTTGTAAGAAGAGTCAGATGCTTGTTGGACATCATTGAATGGAGAAAACCCTGGCGGATATTCAGGTGTCACGGATTGGCGTGGTAAATGAGATTTACCACTCTTATTAATGAGATCTTCAAGCTCGAAAGGGTCACTGTCAGAGTTATTCACTTCCCGCCCATCAGACTTAGGAGAAGCAAGTGTAGTATCCTGATCATTGTCCCCAATGTCATGATTATTCACGAAATCTTTAACCTCTTCATGAGCATTAGAACCCGCGACCAATTCAATATCATTGACCTCATTAAATACATCATCTTTATTTTCATAATCGCCAACAGAATCCGCGACTGATTCAATATCATTGTCCTCATAAAAAACATCGTCTTTTTTTTCATAATCAGCAACAGAATTATCATTGTCCTCATAATCAGCAACAGAATTATCATTATCCTTGTCAGTATCAGGAATAACAAATGAAGGAGTCCAACTACAAAGTTCCCTTACCCGAATGGTATAGGTCACATTATTCAAAGTCACCATGGTAGAAACAAAAATCAAGTTCGCAAAGGTCGATTTAATGCACAGTCTTTTGCTAAGTCTATTGCATACATCAGTGTCATCTATGAAGATGACTTCGCCCCATTTGCTACAAATCTGACTAAAAACATGATTATCCCAAGCACGAAGTGGAACGCCTTCAATCTCTAGCCAAACGAGGCGTTCATCCACCACAAAATCATCATACCAAGGTTTCAAAGTAGAGAACCAAGACAAAATACCTTTATGGTTAAGAAATTTGTCCCTGGTTTCCGAGGATTCAAAATCGAAAAGAACCCATAAACCTCCCAAATATTTAAAATCCATGTTCGAAAAACCTTCATTATGGCACATACTTCTAGTACTAGCAATTGACCGAAAGTCCTTATAACACCCAAGTAAAGCTAAAGGGAAATCATTCGGTTTGTCATGCGACAATATAAATGAAGGTATGTGTGAACCAGTACCTGCATCCACCATATTATGAATTTTGGAATCGCCATTGAGAGGTCCCCTTGCTGCATTAACATATGATGAAGCCACTGATGTTTTAGGAATAGTCGTGGGACTTGCACGGGTTGGTTTAACATCCTGAGCCCTAAGGGCGGTGTAACCTTCAGCTTCCTATCAAACTTTGCAACGTTCGCAAATAGCCTCATCTTACCAATCCAAATCTTGGAAAGGGAATTAATAAGACTATCCTGGTTAGACACCTTAATGAATCTGCAAAAACCAAACATCTGCCCCAAAGCGTTTTTGTGTTTGGCAATATAAACGTCCACCAAAGTCCCTGCCTTACCACAAATGTTCCAAAGCTCTCTAACTGTAAGATGTGAGGGAAAATTGGCCACATACACGGATAGAGAAATCTTCTCTAAATCATTCATCATGGACGGCATAGATTGGGGAAACTGGAGCCTATTAAACACAGAACCACGATTCTTCCTCCTGACTTCTTTCCATTCATAATCCCCCATAGCAACAACTACAAACACAAATAAAAGAAGAAAACAATTAAAATCAAACGAAACAATGTTCTATCTATGATGTACCACTTATGTTGTCCCGCCTCTGGTGTCCCACCTATGACGTCCCAACTTTAGTGTCCCATCTAAGATGTACCACTTTTGTTGTCCCGCCTCTGGTGTCCCACCTATGACGTCCCAACTTTAGTGTCCCATCTAAGATATACCATTCGAATCATCTAGGATCTGAATCAAAGTAAAGATTTGGATTGAAGGGAGATCTAAGGATATTGATGTGAAAGGGGAAAGGGATCTGGTTATTGTGATGGTTATGGAGATCAAGGAATATTGATGTGAAAGGGAAAGGGATATGATAATTTTGATGGGTGAAAATTAAATGCAAATGGCGTTTGACCCCGCCGTGATTTGATCGGAATTTTGAAAGGGGTGATTTTTACAATGTATCTAGTCTGGTAGCTTTAGGATTCAAAAATCAATATGCATTTTAAATTTTGTTACTAAGTACTAACTATGTCATTAAAATATTAAATATTTATATTCATACTATTAAAATCATTGTAGTTCTATTAATAATTAAATGTTCCCACAATTTAACTCCTCCAATAACACTTAGGACCCATTTGATATGAACTTTAGTATGGGTTTTGGATTGATTTGATATTAAACAATTTTTTGATTGTATATTTTGAAATGAGGAATAGAATCATCAATCAAATATTGAGGGCCTGTTTGGTTTGTAGATGCATTTATGATTAGAATTTGGATTTGTATTTAAATTTGGTTTAGGATTTGGATTTGGATTTGGATTTGAATTTGAGTTAGGATAGAGAAAATAATATTTAAAAATATATTATGTATTAAAATATAATTTAAAATTATTTATAGAGTAAATTGCAAAAATCGTCATTGTGGTTTCGCCAAATTGCACTTTTCGTCCTTGTGGTTTATTAAGTGCAAAGATCGTCCTTATTTTGCATTGTTACGTGCACTTTTGGTCCTCCATCATTGCAAAAATCATCCTTGTGGTTTGCCAAATTTCACTGTTGAAGAACCAAAAATGCACATAACAGTGAAAAATAAGGACGATCTTTGCATTTATTGAACCACAAGGACGATTTTTGCAATTTACTCTTATTTATATTAATAGTTGAGGGTGAAAAAGAAAAAAGATGTGGAAGAGATACCATGTGGTCCCACCTTTTTCATAAAACATAATCAAACCCCCTAACTTTAATACACACCCTTGTAATTTGGGATTAGTATCTAAACCCAAAATTTAAAAATGCAACCAAACAATTGAATTTAACCTTTTAACTCCAAACCCAAGTAAACCCCCTGAACCAAACAGGCCCTGAAAGATATATATAAGTAAGTGGGTTTTGACATGTATTAATATTTTTATTGGGTCCCAACTCTCATGTATCACTTTTCTCTCATCTCTTTCTATATTTATTTTAAATAATAATATTTTTTTTATTTCAAAATTATTATTTAAAATAATTAATACTATTAAAAGAGAATTTCTCTCCCCTACATCAAATTCAAATCCAAATCTTAATCCGAAACCCACCTACAAACCAAACGGGCCCTTATTCATTACAAAATTAAACTTATTGTTTTATGACCAAATATATGTGACAAGAAAATAAGTCACAAAAGGCGTCAACAAATATGTTTTGATGCACAGAAGCATACAAGCCTAGATGCTAACTACAAACCACATTAAAATTTTATCGGATATGTCGTATGCTAAAACTTAACTATTAAAAGAAATAAAGATATATTATATACCACATATTTAGACTCAAAAATAGCAAATTAGCGAAATTAAAGATGTTAGACCCGTTCCCCGGATACTGGGACCCCACCCTAGATGAAAGTAGACCAAAGACCTTTTGTGATTGGCCAGCCAACAATGGTTGCGTAGTGGTCAATCCCGATAGTCAAAGAATGTATTGAATAGTTATGGGCAGTGTTGCAAAAAAAGGTCTACAAGGCCGATTAATCGCCGATTAGGTGCTACAAGGCCACCGACCTTGCCGATTTATGTAACTGGGTCAAACAAATAGGTCAACTGTGGTCAACGGCGATCAACGACGGTCAATGGTGGTCAAACTTTCCGGAAACCTATAAATCTTGCCGGAAGTACCCAAAACTCACTGTAAACTTATTTTGATCACTTACAGTAACTGTTTAAGTCTATTACAAGTTGTTTTTTAGAAAATACGTTGTCAAAAATACCTAAAACTCATCGAAAATACACAAAACTTGTAGGAATTAACTAAAATTTGTCAGTAATGCCAATCCGATTAATCACCGATTAATCCCGCCTAAACCGATTACAAGCTATAAGGTGGTCAACCGCCCGACTACCGATTCACGATTTTTGCAACCTTGGTTATGGGAAAGTATTATGTGGCAAGAATAGAAAGGAAATAGACCTAAGGGACTTATGTTGTCATATGCCAATTATGTTATAAGTTAGTTGTGGTTAAAATAGAAGGAAGAAGACTTGAGGGACCATAGTTGCCATGTGGCTAAACTTGCACCTAAATCTAGAGAATTCTACCATTCTCTTATTAGTTCTACAATTATTAGTTAAGGGTGTGGGAGGTCCGGCCTTAGGGAGAAAGAAAAGGGAGGGAAAAGTGAGGTGATGACTTAAGATGAAGAAGATGGAGATCAAGTGCCCATAGCCTTCCCTAGCAATGATTTCCCAAGTAAGTATTATCCTTATTATGATGATTATGAGGTTAAAGTTTATGGGTTAAGTGGGTTTTCATCATATGATCATGATATGATCATATGATGATATAGAGATGACGTTGGGTAAGTTTAGATGGGTTTTATAACCCTTGATTATGATATGTTGTGTTAATGAGTCTTGGTGATGATTATGGTTTAGGAAGTAGTGATGATGATGATGGTGATGATAAAGGATGAAGATGATGATGTTATTGATAGACTTAGCTTGGAATCAAGGTAAGTAAACCGGCTATAAAATGATGTTATGGTGATTTTCATACATTATGTGTTTAGGTGCCTTTATATGTTAGGATTTATGAATGTTGTATGATGATATTATGTGCAAGTGAATGTAAGGCTAGTTGATGTGCTAGATAAGAGTGGATTGAGGGAAAGAAAGTTAAGGCTTATGTGGTTAAGGTATGTATTTGTGAATGATGTTGTAATGGATTAATGGTATGGATGCGTAATGTGTGAATGAAGTATAATGTTATATTATACCCGTTTTTCTTACTAAGCATTCGTGTTTACGGTTTAAGTGTTTAATGTTTTGTAGACTCGTGTGATGATATGGCTTGGGCTAAGGATCAATGTTGTTATGTGAAGCATAGAAGGTTTGATATGTGTAGGAGCTAGGTAGAATACCGAGCTCATTCAAGATGGTACCCCCGTGAGTCAATAAATGGTTTGTAAAGTGGTGTCAAGTGTCAAAGTGTATGTCAAGTGTTGTGTAACGAATTGGAAGTCATTTGATGTGTCAAAGCATGTTTTAAGTGTTTGTAATAAAAGTTAAAAGGGGCGTTTGGTTTATGTATGGAAATACCCATTTTGAGTTGTAAACGGGTCAAGTACCCTTGAAACATGTTTGTTATGTTAATATTATACTTTTGGTAATGTTTGGCATAAAACTGAAGTCGTATGGGTCGTTTATAACGAAAACGGAATGGAAACGAAAAGTATTTTGGAAGTTGCAGGTCCCCAACCGGCGGTTGGGAAGCCCAACCGGCGGTTAGGAAGGTTGGGAGAAACTCCCATTTGATCAGAAGGTCTGAACCGCCGCGGTTCAGACCCATTTTGGGGCCCAAACCGGCGGCTGGGAAATCCCAGCCGGCGGTTCAACATTTTTTTAGATTTTGACGATTTTTGAAAAATCATATCTTTTAAACCGTAAGTCGTCACGGGTCGTGCCACCCGTCCTTTTGAAGGTAATTGAGTGTACTTTCATTTAAAAATAGTCTCAAGGTCTGAATATTTATAGATTTTTTTCAGTTGTTAAAAGAGTGGCAGAATGTCCATAAAAGTCAAGGGTTTTCGCGTATAAAGTTTTAATTTTTGGTCTAAGCGGGCACGGGGTGTTACAACTTGGTATCAGAGCTTGGTTTAAGTGAATTAGGTTCCCACTATAGGTTGCCTAGTCTTAAACCACTCGTAGAAATGTTGGACGTAGGTGTAAGAAATGCGTAAGATAAACGTTTAAGTTAAAAGAAGGAATATGTGATATGTTATGTGGACCAAAGGTTGATAAGTGATGAATGTGTCTTATGTTCTAATGTGTATAGGATATAAGTCTACAGATGATTGAAATGTTTAGATGATTAGTTGGCCGTGCACCTTGATTGGTGTCGGTTTTTATATGAATGTATGTTAGGGTAACAGTAATGAAATATGAATAGAAATGGAAATTGGTATTAGAGATGGGTTAATAAGTAAACTAAAATGTTTATGTTCAAGGTATGGAACATTGTAAATGTGCTAAGATATAACATGAAAAGATAAAATGAAACTAATGTACTAATGATGTAGTGTTAAATGGTATGAAGGGTAAAGAATGAGGCTAAAGAATAACGGCATGTAATGATTATGATCCGTAAGATATTAACGGCCAACATATGGTCTCGTTATACATATATATGTCTAATGATTGACGTTAATGTAGTAAGGAGGCAGGTTAAGGGTAAGTAAGGTATGAGGATAAGAATGCGATGAGTCAAGAATGTAAGAGAGAATGAGATGAGTGTGTATGAGGTTAAGGCATTGTCTTGAAATCATTATATCACGGCTAATGTGCCCCATTAGCGTGATTATTATAATGAAAATGCTTGAATAATAAAACATGTTTAAAATGTGAAAGGATGGTAAATGAATGCTAATGAATGCATGTGTTATAGTTGACGATATATATATATATATATATATATATATATATATATATATATATATATATATATATATATATATATATATATATATATATATATATATATATATATATATAAAGTCTATATGTAAAAGAGTTGAGTAGACTAACGTGTAATGTAAAAAGGCGGAAATGACTAACGCGGGTTAAAGAATGTAAGTTAGAGTGAAAAGTGTAAAGACGTAGAGAATGTGTGAGTAACTAAAACGTGCAAGAATAATGAATGGTACTAATGAATAAATGTAAGTTAACCTATGCAAGGTTTAAAAGTGGAAAGAGTCGGGTAGACTAAAGGGTAAAGTAAGAGGGTGGAAATGATTAAAGCGGATTTAGAATATATGATGATAAACACATAGAAGCGTGTACTTATAATAAGCAGGTTCATATGCTCTATGAGCTTGCGTTCACTAAATAAGATGGATAAGATAATGTGGGTGTGTTAAAATGTTAATGGCTTGGATCCAATGTTATAATGTGAAAAATGTTAAAGATCCTTCGGGATGAATGTTAATGATCCTCCGGGATGAATGTTAAAGTTGGTATCCTTCGGGATGACCAAGTCAATGAATGTTAAAGAATCCTTCGGGATGTGTTAAAGATCCTTCGGGATAAAACGTATTGCCTTCACCGGTAAAGATTGCCTACATCCTTGGCATGTGTAATAGTCCCTTCGGGGAAAATGTTAAAGTAAAGTGGATCCAAGCTAGAAAATAGAAAAGTTTAAATGACGAATGAAATGTAAAATGAAAACGAAAGAATGAAAGTTAAAGCAAGTAATAGTAGTGCGAGTGTTATGTCGGAAGTGTATAAGTAGAATGATTTATGGTTTCTTTATCTAAATGGATTGGGACGCCTTTTCATTTGGATAAAGAAATTGTGAATTACCGAACCATGAGTTTATGTTTCTTGATTTACATCGATTGGGACGCCTTTCCATGTAAATAAGGAAGCATAAATGAGTGGGTTTATGTGTTCCCGACATGACATGAGTAGGGTGAAAGGGTAGAAGAGGGAGTCTAGGATGATTAGAAGTCATAAGGATCTAAGATGGGTGGATAGACAATGAGTTGAATGACAACCCTAGGTGGGAAACGTTAAGTGAAGTATATGATTTAGGTGCTAAAGTATAAGTTGAAACGATTAAAGTTTTAAATGATGTGTTGTTCAGACCCATTTTGGGGCCCAAACCGGCGGCTGGGAAATCCCAGCCGGCGGTTCAATATTTTTTCAGATTTTGACGATTTTTGAAAAATCATATCTTTTAAACCGTAAGTCGTCACGGGTCGTGCCACCCGTCGTTTTGAAGGTAATTGAGTGTACTTTCATTTAAAAATAGTCTCAAGGTCTGAATGTTTATATTTTTTTTTCAGTTGTTAAAAGAGTGACAGAATATCCGTAAAAGTCAAGCGTTTCCGCGTATAAAGTTTTAATTTTTGGTCTAAGCGGGCACGGGGTGTTACAAAAGATGATCATTTCTTGCATAGTTATAACAATTTTTTTAGAGTAACAAGATTATAAATAATCGAAAATTATTTCTCGTAAAATTAATAATTACAAGGTCCCAGCTGCCGCAACGCATATATAACATGCTAGTGTTTCAAAAAACAAAAAGAAAAAAAACTATATCTTTAAAGCATGCAGTCAGCCATGAATAAATGTTTATAAAATTAATAGTAAAGGTTGTTAAGATCGCGAGTTAGATTGTAAAATCTTACGATCTTACTAGCCAAAAACTTGTAGAATCGGTTCAGGATCGTTCACAATGTGAGGTCGTAAGCAGGATCATAACATCGTGCGTAAGATCGTAAAGATTGTAAGGTCGGCTAGCGTTCTGATCTTACCAAAGCTAATTTGTCTCTACATTTTTCATCTTTTGGCCTATTATTTTCACTTAAGCCAAAATACTAAAATTAATAAATAAGACTTATATTTTTTTGTTTTTCAGCATTATATTAGTCCATATTTTGTAGTTTGATTCTTAGTCTTATACAACGTTTATTTTTCTATCACTCGAGGTCGTGCCAGACTTTTATTTAGAAGAAGAAAATGAGGTTAATGCACTGCTCCATATGGTAGATTAATGGTTTACGTATAATCCTTAGACATTATGGCTCATGTGTTTTGAGATGTTTATGATCTATGTTGTGTTTTCTTATCCCGTTAAATCGGTGATGTAACGAGTGAAATTTGACATTTTTGTGTTTTACTACTATTATTTTGTTTAAAGTTTGAATTTGACATTTTTGTTAGCAATTCACATAAATTTGTAATTAACATTGAGTAAAACCGTAAAACAAATTAACTCATTTATCCCCGTTAACAAAACGTGACAAACTGGTAAGATTTTATGATCTTGACCTGATTTAACAATTTCGATCTTAGAAAGACAAAGACAATCTTATGTAGGATTTCGATCTTGACAACCTTGATTCTGGTCGCTAAGTATAAGTACAAAATATATGTTGATTCTGGTCGATAAGTAAAGTATCAAACCACATATTGTTGATTTAAATTAGTGGTGGAAATAAGCTGAACGCAGCTCGAGTCTGTTAGTGCCCAAGATCGAATCATTTATATTTATAAAGCTCATGCTCTAGCTCGTTTCGAGCATGGAAATTTAGCTCAACACGTGATACATTTCACATGCTCGAGCTCGACTTGTTTTAATGACAAGTTATACGAGTTAAGGCTCAAATCAAGCTCGACTTGTTATAGCGTGATTCAAGCTCATTTATTTCACTTGTTCTATACATAGTTATACATACAAGCGATATATGAGTATATATTTCTAAGGCTCTTTTAGGCTTGCAACACTAGTGATCTTTATATATATTGGTCGGAAGCTCGGTAATTAAACGAGCTCCAACTTAGAGGCTTTAATTTGTTTAGACTCAGCTTGTTTCAACTTTTTACTATAGCAATCTTGAGCTTTTCATGAGCAATTTGACCTGTTTCAACCCTAAATAAAATATGAGAAATGATATATTTTTTCAAGAGTAAACTGCAAAATACATCCCTGTGGTTTTAGAGTTTTTGAGACCTTACATCCCTGTTAAAAACTATTGGCATGTTACATCATTCGTTAGCCAAACGTTTGCCACCCTACATCCCTCGTTTACAATGAAGACAAACAGTGCAAATTATTTCTCCGTTATCTTAACGAGATAGATAATATTACACCGTTAGCCTTTAGGACTAATGGTATTTGCACCGTTAGTCCTTTTTTACGTTTCCTCTATTTTTTGTACGTTTTCTCCGTTCTTTGTACATTTTCTCCGTTCTTTTACGTTTTTATCCGTTTTTTTACGTTTTTTGTAGGTTTTATCCGTTTTTTATCCCTTTTTTTTGTTTTACGTTTTATCCGTTTTTTACGTTTTTATCCGTTTTTTGTGCGTTTTGTCATTTTTTATGTTTATCCGTTTTGTACGTTTTTATCAATTTTTTGTATGTTTTATCATTTTTTACGTTTTTTGTACGTTTTATTCGTTTTTTATACGTTTTATCCATTTTTAACGTTTTTTTTTATCCGTTTTTTATCCGTTTTTTTTTATTTATTTTTTTTTACGTTTTCTTTTTAGTTTAATCCGTTTTTTTGTACGTTTCCTTTTTATTTTTTTTCGTTTTATCACGTTTTAATCCGTTTTTTGTACGTTTTAAACCTTTTTTTTTACGTTTTATTCGATTTTTTACGTTTTAATCCGTTTTTTTTACGTTTTATTTTTTTACGTTTTGTTCATTTTTAACGTTTTTATCCGTTTTTTTATGTTTTTTTTTATCTATTTTTTACGTTTTATCCGTTTTTTACGTTTTTTATCTTTTTTTACGTTTTATCCTTTTTTATTGATTTTCGTTTTTGTACGTTTTTTTTGTTTTTTTTTTACATTTTATCTCTTTTTGTACGGATAAAAACAAATAAAAAGGGGTTAAAACATAAAAAAGGGATAAAACGTACAAAAAAAGATAAAAATGGATAAAAACATACAAACCAGATAAAACGTAAAAAAACAGATAAATAAAGTAAAAAAGTGGGTAAAATGTACAAAAAGTGGATAAATACGGATAAAATGTACAAAAATCGGTTAAAAACGTACAAAAACAGATAAAACGTACAAAAAGCGTAAAGAAATGGATAAAACGTACAAAAAATTGATAAAAACGGATAAAACGTACAAAAACGGATAAAACTTACAAAAAACGTTAATAAGAAAATGATAAAACTTAAAAAAAAATGGATAAAAACGTTCCAAAACGGATAAAACGTACAAAAATGAATAAAACGTAGATAAAACGTACAAAAAACGTAAAAATACGGATAAAACATTCAAAAAACGGATAAAAAACGTACAAAACCGGATAAAAACGTAAAAAACCGGACAAAAAACGTAAAAAAGGGTAAAACATACAAAAAACGGATAGAAACGGATAAAACGTACAAAAAACGTAAAAGACGGATAAAAAGTACAAAAAAGAAGAAAAACGTACAAAAATGGATAAAAGGTAAAAAAAAAATGGACCTAAAAACGTAAAAAACGATAGAAACAGATAAAGTACAAAAAACGTAAAAAACGGATAAAATCGTACAAATACGGCTAAAAATGCTAAAAAATAGGTAAAACGTACTAAAAACGGATAAAAACGGACAAAACACACAAAAAACTGATAAAACGTACAAAAAACGGATAAAAATTTACAAAAACGGATAAAACGTAAAAAAATGGACCAAAAAACGTAAAAAAAATGGGTATAACATACAAAAAACGGATAGAAAAGGATAAAGCGTACAAAAAAGGTAAAAAAACGGATAAAACGTACAAAACAACGAATAAAAACGTACAAATAAGGATAAAACGTATAAAAAAAGGATAAAAACGTTTAAAAACGGATAAAACGTACAAAAAACGGATAAAACGTACAAAAAAAGGTAAAAAGAAATGGATAAAACGTACAAAAAAAGGAGAAAACGTAAAAAATGGATAAACATACAAAAAACGGAGATAACGTAAAAAAATGACTAACGGTGCAAATACCATTAGTCCTGAAGGCTAACGGTGTAATATTATATCTATCTCGTTAAGAGGTAACGGAGAAATAATTTGCACCGTTAGTCCTCATTGTAAACGATGGATGTAGGGTGGCAAACATTTGGCTAACGAATGATGTAACATGCCAATAGTTTCTGACAGGGATGTAAGGTCTTAAAAACTGTAAACCACATGGATGTATTTTGCAGTTTACTCTTTTTTCTACTAAACATTCATACTTATTCTCCCACTTTTAAGATCCTGACATGTGAAGAAACTGACGATTTAGATGAAGTGTGATAATGAGTGAAATACATGTGTTAGGGCAGGAGGAGTCATGTGGCACTACATGGGCAACCCTCCCAAATTCCACCAATAACATCTCTCCAACTCATTTTACCCTTCCAACCCTCTCAACCAACCCTCCTAACTTAATTCTTGGGCATTCATCACTTTTTCAACCCTCCCAAATTTTTTTTTTATTTCATTAAAATAAACTAAAAAAAAAAAAAAAAAAAAAAAAACTACATAAGTTTGATCAAGAAAAACAAATAGCATCATCAACCTCCACGTTGCCATCATCCGTCGGTTCATCATTTTCACAAACACACACACTCAAAACCTACACGCTTTACCTTCCTTTATTCTTATAACATGATGATCATCATGGATATTTCATCTTAACTTTGCTTCAAAACCAATCATATGTTTCTTCTAGTTCTTGTCTTTTAAGGTTTGATCATCGTACACCCTTCATGTTTTCTTGATTCTTTGTTCAGCGATTGCTTTTTTTTTTTTTTTTTTAATGATGAGTATGGTTTTATTTATTTGTTATATGGGATGTGTTTAGCCATATTTGATCTTAAGTGATAAGGTGGGATAGCTTATCCAGTTAATTGAAGTGAAAGAAGCTGTGTTTGTTAAAGAGGATTTTTTTTTTTTTTTTAGCCGTTGCTAAAACTTTTAATAAAGGGAGCGTTTGGATTTTTTGACTGTTCAACGGTCATTTGTGGAAGCAAATCACACAGCCAGCAGCTGGTAGGCAAGCCAGCTTCCTCCAACCCGTTGGGCAACCCGCTAGGTCGGCGGCGGTGTTCCCCAGCGAGTTCCTCCAACCCGTTCCCAACCAGCTTCCCACTCCGTGTACCCTTATATTTTTATTAGATAGGAGGGTAAGTAGACACAAAAAGTAGAAGATATAACAATAACCTTTCAATATATATATATAGCAAAAGCATAACCATTACATTACATTACACATATATATAAAGGGCAGGATGTGGTGGCACTCCAACAAAATGCCACGTAACAAGCCTAAGAAAATGCCACGTCGCCCTCTTACAAATTAATACTAAAGCAATCCAGAAACTTCGGCTATGTTTGGCGCGGAGCTTTTTGGAGCTTTTTTGGTTAATGAGCGGTGAGAATGAGCTTTTTTATTTTTGATGTTCGTTTGGTAAGAGTGAAATGAGTTGTAGCAATTTTTTAGGAGAGCTTTTTTCCCAATGCTTCCTTTTGAAGCTTTGGAAATTTACAAGAGCTTTTTTATATTCAATGACTAAAATACCCCCTACCCCATCCCTAATAAAAATCCTATATATCCTTTTACGTCATTTTACATATATATAAATACAGCTACAGCTATATTACCAAACGTTTTTATTTAAAAAATAGCTACTGCTCACGGCTACTGCTCACGGCTACTGCTCACAGCTACTGCTCACTGCTACTGCTCACTGCTACTGCTCCTTTTACCAAACACAACCTTCATCTTACAAATTAAGGTTTTGTTAAAAAAGTTGTACATCACAGCTCACAAACATGTACAATACTGTTGTTCAAAAACAACAAACCACCACACAGATACATTCGGATTTTTACAAATCTACAAACTCAAATTTACAATACATAAACTTTATTATAACAAAATTTACATAATAAATATTAACAACCTATTCCGGTGAAAAAAAATAACTTCCTGCAGCCACATGAATTTTTCCGGCAACCTCAAAATTTTCCGGCGACAGTTGCAAGCTTTTTTGGCGAGAGAGTGGCGGCTACAGCAGCGGCAAACGACCAAACGGCAACACTAACAAAAAAAAAAAAAAAAAAAAAAACGTTAGATCTACGAAAAAAAATATATATATACATAAACTTTATTATAACAAAATTTACATAATAAATATACCGAGCCTCAAACAAACCAAACGGACTCTTAGGGTCACGGCTCACCAAATCCGAGCCAAACACAAAGCCATTCGGACCCCTAGGGTCTCGGCTTATCCGAAACATCACAACCAATAATCAAAACAAATAAAAATATAGAAACTAAACACAACCCAATAAAATATATCACGAGAAAACAAAAAAACAAACCGAGTTGACTTGGTTGAGTCAACTCACGCGTGAAAACGCGTTATCTTACCGTCTTCGAACTCAAACCCACGAAAATGATGGTGTGGAGCGCGGCGGTGAACACACAAAACGAGGTGATGAAGTTGTTTGACGGCGCGTGTGGTATACCAAAAGAGAGAGGAGAGTGAGATGGTCACGTTGGTGGTGGCGGTGTGGTCGGAGGCGCGGTGGTGGGGCGGCGCCGGTGACTTGCAGGTGGCGGCTAGGTTTTTGGGAGAGAAAGAGATATGGTGGAGGTGATAAAATGAAAGAGAAGGGTAGGGTTAGGGTTATTGTACCCGAAATTTACAAAATGGTCCCTCAACTTTATTTATTTTCACCCTAGGCAAATTATTATACTATATATTAAAAACCCAAAAAGGTTTATTACAAACAAATCTACAAACTCAAATTTACAATACATAAACTTTATTATAACAAAATTTACATAATAAATATTAACAACCTATACCAGTGACAAAAATAACTTCCGGCAGCCAAATGAATTTTTCCGGCAACCTCAAATTTTCCGGCGACAGTTGCAAGCTTTTTTATCGAGAGAGTGGCGGCTACAGCAGCAACAAACGACCAAACGACAACACTAAAAAAAAAAAAAAAAAAAAAAACGTTAGAACTACGAAAAAAAAATCGATAGTATTGCTACTGTGGTCGAGGGATGACGGTGGAGGGCGCGTGCGTGGTGTTACTGTCGAGAAAAGGGTGATGGAGCATCGGTGTGGTGGCGGTGGTGAACGGCAGTGGTGGTCGCGGCGCGTGGGTGAGGTTGTAGGGCGCACCGAGCCTCAAAACTTTCCAAAAACAATGAAAATGCACCGATCTATAAGTTTGGGTGATAAAAAGTCTCGCCAGGAAAAATGGAGGGACCTAAGGGGTCAAATAACTAAACCTTTTGATAAAACACTCTGGGACCCATTTGACGTACCAAACGGACTTGAAAAATTATGAAACTTGCGCCATTGTTCTCAAAATAATTTTTCTGATAAAAACAAGTATAAATATGCACAACTTTCCAGAATTCAATTTATTTGGCAAAATTACATAATAAATATTAACAACCTATACCAGTGACAAAAATAACTTCCGGCAGCCACATGAATTTTCCCGGCAACCTCAAATTTTCCGGCGACAGTTGCAAGCTTTTTTACCAAGAGAGTGGCGGCTACAACAGCAACAAACGACCAAACGGCAACACTAAAAAAAAAAAAAAAAAAAAAAAAAAAAAAAAAAAAAAAACCGTTAGAACTACGAAAAAAAATCGATAGTATTGCTACTGTGGTCGAGGGATGACGGTGGAGGGCGCGTGCGTGGTGTTACTGTCGAGAAAAGGGTGATGGAACATCGGTGTGGTGGCGGTGGTGAATGGCAGTGGTGGTCGCGGCGCGTAGGTGAGGTTGTAGGGCGCACCGAGGCTCGAAACTTTCCAGAAACAATGAAAATGCACCGATCTATAAGTTTGGGTGATAAAAAGTCTCGCCAGAAAAAATGGAGGGACCTAAGGGGTCAAATAACTAAACCTTTTGATAAAACAATCTGGGACCCATTTGACGTACCAAACGGACTTGAAAAATTATGAAACTTGCGCCATTGTTCTCGAAATAATTTTTCTGATAAAAACAAGTATAAATATGCATAACTTTCCAGAATTCAATTTATTTGGCAAAATTTGATTTGTTTCACACTTTCTTTCATGTTGTCATGTTGAATTTTGCTCCTAAAAAAAACCATGTGCATTTGATACAAATGTTGAAATGCTAGAAGGTATGATGCTACAGTACAAAGCTACAGTGCACACTAATGGTAACTTTAGATATTTCTCTTGCAGATAGTTTATGCAACAAAAATACGACAAAACACGTATAGCACAAAAATTATAAGCAACACACCCGCAGCAACGCGTGGGCTGCCCAGCTCGTTTATAAATAAAAAGACACTGTATGATTTTTTGGACCATATAATTTGCTAAGCGTGCATCCCAAGTTATTCAAACACGAGACAAGCACTCTTATTGTGAATGTCCTTTTCAATAATAATTACTTACTTTTCTAATAGTCGAAAAATCATATATAATTGCTTATACAATTTTTAATCTAGCTATTCTTAATGGCATAAACATGAACGAGAAAAATGTAACAATCATATAGCAAGGTTACAAAACATCATTTTCGGGGCAAATATTGTTTGGGTACCAAAACGTTTACCCCAAGTCGTTGAAGAATGAGACAAAGCCAACCGTATTTCGAATACCAGGCAAATTACTACAAAAATGTTTAGTATAATATTGAAGATCTAATTTTAGCACTATCATTATTGCCGTGCAAAAAACCGTATTTGGACTATAAAATTCGGTTTCATTGAGAAGGAAATTAATTCATAATGTTTGATTTGATTCACTAGTACACATCAACTAACAGTGAATCGAATCTATAAATCACAAATTTGATTTACAAATCTTTGTAAAAATCGAGTTTAGGTAATGATTCACTAAATTTGTATATTTGATTCACAATTGTACATATATCACAAAATCGTGAAATTTTCAACATTGATTCAAATTTTTCACACATTGTGGATCAAAATGACATTAAAATGAGTTTTACACTTGAAACAATTGAATCCAAGTTAAAATTCTATCGTAATTGAGCCTTTTCAATTTCCTTCTCATTTTAAACCCTTCTTAATGGATTCAATTTTTTTACTATAAGTCAATGTAGGTAAAAATATGTCCTTTAATACTTTTTTTTTTTTTACTAAACCTTGTATAATTATATTAGTCACCTGTTGTATATAATCAAAAAGGTTAACCTCACATAATATGTTAATTACTTGTCCTAAGTAGTTTGTTATTGGACTAACATGATCATCCTTGAATAATTGATGGGCTTATCATAAAATTAAAGAGGAGGCATTATTATCAAGCCCAAAATAATAACGAAGCCCATCATGTATAAATAAACTCATAAGCCCAATAACCCATATATAAAAAACATTTGTCAACCTTATGTCCTAAAGTTTCATTCACCAGTTTTTTTAGACTCCAAACTTATCTTAAAAGTTAACACAGTTTAGAGCCTATAATGTGATATAAAATGTAAACATCGAGTTTCAAAAATTTGTTTTGGTGGAAATTATTAAGGTTTTTCTTTTATAAATGGTTATGCCCTCTTACTGGTTCAATTTTGAAGATTATGCCAGGGAAAAGTGTCTCAAGTATAATAGTAAACGACAAGAAAAATATCGTATGTTTGAGACTCAAATTATTGGGTACGCGGTGACCAAACAAATATCATACGTTTAATGTTGGTACTTGGCATAATATCAGTTATACGACTGTGACTAGAGGACTAAATGACATGATATCTATCAGTTGTGAAGGTTGTGACTAGATGATGAGTCATCAAATGTCGGATTTCTGATAAAAATATCTAGTACACGAAAACCATAAGGCTTCTCACAGTGGATCGGAAGAAATCGATCCCCATGATCGATCGATCGATATTGAAGATCGATCACTCCAATGTGGAGATATTGGAAATCGATCGCCGGTCAAGAGTAAATCTAATATCGTTCGGTTTTTCAACCGATTTTGTATCCGTTTGTGACTTAAAAAAAAAAACTTTTTTTCCAAAATATTTACCACTTTTCATCCTATAAATACCCACATCAAACCCACTTTCAAACACACAATTTCAAACACAATTCAAACAAATTATCATCAATATTCATTCACCATGTCCATGTCATCCTACGAGTATTTGTTTGGTTCTTCGTCTTCCGACGACGACGAAGAAGTTTTTAGTGAGTTTGTTGAGGTGGCGGAGTTTGCTTGGAACGCTTGGAACACGTATCAAGCACATCAGCCAAAACCTAAAAGAAGGTACGTACCTAGAGATCATGTTGCTGCACACAATCGGTTAGTGAATGCATACTTCGGCGAAAACCCGCTGCACGATGAAAGAACATTCCGTCGACGTTTCCGAATGAGCCGAGAACTGTTCACACGAATTGTTCGAGAGGTAACCGATTATTCTACTTATTTTGAACAAACTAATGATTGTAGGGGCGTACCTGGTATTAGCCCATTGGTCAAGTGTACCGCGTCCATTCGTCAATTGGGATACGCGGCCGTTCCAGATTCTCTTGACGAGAATCTGGCAATAGCCGAATCAACATCCCGTCAATGCCTCCGTAAGTTTTGCAAAGTTATCATCGAGTTATATGGTCCTGAGTATTTGCGAAAGCCCACGTATTCTGATCTTGAAAGATTATATGCTCATCACGAGCATAAGCATGGGTTTCCTGGGATGATGGGAAGCATTGATTGTACAAGTTGGGAGTGGGAGAATTGCCCGAACAGTTTGAGAGGTCAATATGCTAGAGGTGATCATGGGCCACATCCATTCATTTTATTGGAGGCGGTCGCTTCCCAAGATTTATGGATTTGGCATGCGTTCTTTGGTGTTTCCGGTGCAAATAACGACGTAAACGTTTTACGTCGTTCACCTGTCTTCAATGATATCAGATCTGGGAGAGCAGCAGACATTGAATTCGAAGCAAACGATGTACAATACAAAAGGGGATATTATCTTACTGACGGGATATATCCACAATGGTCCGTTCTTATTAAGTCCATTTCAAATCCTCCCATGAATGATCATAAAAGGCTATTGTACAAGAGGAAGCACGAAGCAGCAAGGAAAGATGTGGAACGGGCTTTTGGTGTGTTGAAGAAGAAGTGGAAAATGCTTAAAGTTCCAGCTCGAGGGTTCTTTAAAAGTGATCTCAAAGATATTATGTATACATGTATCATATTACATAATATGATCATAAAAGACGACCAGCGGGCGATATGTCCTACATGGCACGAAGAGGAGGTCCACCAACCACACGATCCCTTAAATACATTTGAAGAATCTGTAGCAATTTCTCTGGAGCTCGATAATGCAGCAATTCATCAAAACTTAAAAGCTGATTTGGTCGAGCACATTTGGAGAAATCGTAGACATCATCGTCTCCCTCATGACAATGAAGACGAAGATGAGGACGATGAGGACGAAGACGATGAAGAATTTCTGTGATGTTTAGTCATATTTATATTTAATTTAGTATTGTAATGTTTTAATTCCGTATCGTTTCGTTTATGTAATGTTTACGTTTTATTAATAAAATTTGTGTTTGTGTTAAAAAATGTTTTTTTTTTTAAAAGAAAAAAAAAAAAAAAAAAGATGATGCAATATGGGTTGCCACTGTGATGAGAGAGATGAATATGGGTTGAGGAGAGAGAAAGCTGAGGTGGCAGCCGGAAAGATGATGCAATATGGGTTGCCACTGTGAGCAGCCTAAGGAACACCAAAACAACAAAGAACTCTTTTATTAATCATAATCTAAACCAACATTATTGGTTCAACTCAAAGGTACGTTTTGGAAATCCAACGTCCAATCAGGAGAGCGCTAACTCTCACTTGGTTAGACAAATCTTCCGATTTTACATTAAGGTACGAACTATCATAACAAATTCTACTAAAAGTTCTCGATAATAAAACTATAAAAGGTATCAAGACGCGCGTGCATATTGATTGCACACATCAACCCTTGTTTGCACATGCATGGCTTCTTCTTCTAACGTGATATACACTAGAAAATATATTACGTTCGGTACTCGGTACCGGGAAATCGGTACCTATTCGGTACTTCCCCTTTTTTCTAAAAGAATAGACAAATATATACGAAGTATAATCACTTCTGTATATCTGCATACCTAGTCATCTACGCAAGTCGAAAAAATGTGAACATTACCTAAATAACATAATCCGACCACTCATCATGTTGAACATGATCCATAGTAAAACTAGGAACCGTATCAACCTTAACATTATTCTTTTTCTCACCAAACCTAGCGGGATTTCCAACAACCGTAGCCCTAGCGGGCACGTCTTTCAACACAACCGACCCGGCCCCAATTTTCGCCCCATCACCAATCCCAATATTCCCCAATACACAAGTCCCCGCGCCAATCAAAACACCATCCCCAATCTTAGGATGCCTATCACCACTAGTCTTCCCGGTCCCTCCCAACGTCACATTATGCAAAATCGACACATTGTTCCCAATAACTGCGGTCTCCCCTATCACGACACCTGTTGCGTGATCCAACATAATCCCACTACCAATCTTAGCTCCAGGATGTATATCCAATGCAAAAACCTCAGACACCCTACTTTGTATCAAAAGTGCTAAAACCTTTCTATTTTTTAACCATAAATAATGTGCTATCCTATGACATTGAATAGCAATAAACCCTTTAAAGTTTAGAAAACAATGTACATAACTTATACAAGCAGGGTCCCTTTCTTTAACTGCCATTAAATCTCTCTTAACATATCTAATAATTTCTTGATCATCTTTGAACACTCCCATGATAAGCTCATATAAAGTTGAACTAGATAAACTTGTAGTACTTAACTTCATTGAAATATGATTAGCTAGAGATGACTCAAGTGATGCATGAGATAAAACTAAGCTAAAATAGTAAGTTGACAAAATGGGCTCTTGATCAATATCAAGCCTTGCTTCTTCTTTCATTTTTAACCATAAATCATCATTATGATCATGGTTTTGATTGTTACAAGTGATGTTCGAGATTGGTTTGCAAGAAATTTGATCAAGGTGATCTGGTTTGCAGTATCTCAAGATGTGACTGGATTCAAATTCAAAGATTTCTGTTCTTGAAGTGAGGATACAAGCAACCATTTTTTTTTGGCTAAGTTATGGTAAAAATTGATGAAATTTTTTGTGTGGGTATGATTGATTTGTGTTAAAGGATGCAAGCCTTTATATATTTGTGGTCTGGTGGGGTAAAGGTTGAAGTGTTGACCAGGAAAAGAGTTTTAAAAAATGTGGGAAAAGGACTAGAGGGTTCATCTGCTTACTCTTTTTATACTCCAACTGTTTTTAGCTTTTTTAAGACAGTTAAGTAGTTTGAACTGATGGTTTGCAAGCGTTTGACTAAGATGTATGCTGTTTAATCGGCGTATTTTGTGACCGTTTTGAACCATTTCTATCGTTACCTCAAATGTGTATCTGATGAAGTTTGCACACTATACGATTTGTAAGGATATCACTTTACCACTAAATCATTTGATGATGAATCAAAATTAGCTTATAAATAAGCATAAGAATGAATAAACAACCCAATACATCTTTTGGAAATTGCTTTTTCAATCAGAAGAATTTATTTGTTCGGCATAAAAGATGAAAGGAGATCAACGTGCTCTTGGCGATCCCCAATGACGCTTCATACCACAGCGGCGTCGGCTCTCACGCTGATGCAATTGTTCTTAAATATCCTACTCACTCAAAAGATTCAGTGCATTTTAATGTCGGCTATTCGACATCCAACAAATGTCCCCATGGCAGTCTTTCTCTCTCGATTTCATATTATTGATGTAAACTTACAAGATAGTGACAATTATTAGTCGTTATATTTATCATACTTAGTTATTATTTTCTATTAGGCCCGTTTGTATTTGTATAGGCCTAGCCCATATGTGTAGCTCTAGAATCCTCCATGTAATCTGATATATACGGTGATTGTTGTGAATGAATGCAAGGAAATCAATTAGCCTTCCAATATGGTATCAAAGCCAATAAACTTCTCCTAATTTTTCTCATCTAACCGATCCTTCCCTCCCCTTCCCCACAAAACAGCCGTCCCTTTTTCCTAACCCTAACAAAATTCGGCAACCATGGCCGGTGATGATAACAACCCTCCTCCACCTACAACAGCGGATAAGCTCATCCCGTTTAGCATAACCAACAAGGTCCCCGTTAAATTGGACCTTGAAAAACATAACTACAATTCTTGGAGTTCTTTTTTCAAAATCCATCTTGGCAGTCTAGGTCTCAAATCTCACGTGGAAGAAGAAGCCTCGTCTAGCGCTATTAATCCGGAGTGGTGCAAGCTTGATGATCTCATTAAGATGTGGATCCTTGGATCCCTTTGTGACTCTCTTCAAGAACAAGTCGTCTCCACACCGGGTAATGCAAAAGCTTTATGGGATCATCTTCAAAATTTATTTCATGATAACAAGGATGCTAGGGCTATAAATCTTGATAATGAACTCCGTTCCATCAAGATTGGGAAGATGTCCATCAATGAATATTGCACAAAAATAAAGTCTATGGCGGATAGGCTTAAAAATCTCGGATCCGTGGTAAGTGAAAAAAACTTGGTAATTTATGCGGTTAATGGACTTGACTCCCGTTTTGCTACCATTGTCAAAATCATCCGACATCGTGAACCCCTCCCCACCTTTGAAACGACGCGGAATATGTTACTTTTGGAGGAGTCTACAATGAATGATGAAGTCGGCACCTCTACTGCTCTTGACAGTAGCTCCTCGTCTCCAACAATTCTTGTGACGACCAATTCCTCGGACCGTAAAGGTAACCCTAACACACCCTCTACTAAATCTCCAAGTCTACCGCAATTGTGTAATCACTTTAACAAAGGCACGTGTAAATTTGGAGATCGTTGTAAGTTCATTCATGATCATCGTAATAGGGCGGGATTGGTCTCCCAATCTAACAATGGCACATCAGTTTTTGGTCGACATTCTGTTACACAGAATTTGCACCCTTCGGTTCGGGCTCCTCATGGCTCTTACCAATCACGCATGGCCCAACAGCAGAATACATTTAATAACAAGCTGGCCCAAAATATTGCACCTGTTGGTTTTGTTACTCCCTTGTACGCAGGCCACCAACAGCTTCCACTGGCCCAACCACAATACGTGGCCCACCAACAGCCACAACAGGTAGCTCCTTATCCACAGTCCAATGTCAACAGTCCAGGCATCCTCGGCGCCCCACCCGTCTTGCACCCGTCTCAAGCTACTTCACTTCCTAGTGCTTTTAGCACTATGACTTTGCAAGACCCAACATGGAACATGGACACAGGTGCATCCTCTCATTTAAATTCAAATGCAAATAATTTAAGTTCCGTTTTTAATTCACGTTTATACCCATCTGTACATGTTGGTGATGGTAATTCCATTCCCGTCACCAACACCGGACATAGCATTATTCCTACTCTTCATCGCCCTTTACATCTTCATAACGTACTTGTCACACCTAACATTATTAAAAACCTCATTTCTGTTCGTCAATTCACTAGAGATAATAACTGTACTATTGAATTTGACGCCTTTGGTTTTTCTGTGAAGGATTTCTTGACTCGTCATATCCTCCTTCGATGTGACAGCTCAGGTGATCTCTATCCCGTTACCAAGCCATCAACCATCCCCACTGCTTTTGTTTCTACCAGTTCTTCCACGTGGCATCAACGTCTCGGTCATCCTGGCGATGAAGTACTTCGTTCTCTTGTTTCTCGTAATTTCATTTCATGTAATAAAGAAAGGTCTACACACGTTTGTCATGCTTGTCAACTTGGCAAACATGTGAAGCTTCCTTTCCATAATTCGAAATCTATTGTTGAAAACTGCTTTGATATTATTCATTCCGATTTATGGACTTCTCCTATCGTCAGTTCCAGTGGTTTTAAATATTATGTTCTATTTCTTGATCATTTTTTCTCACTATGTGTGGATATATCCTCTTCGAAATAAATCCGACATGCTCGCCAAATTTTTGCATTTTCGTAATTACGTTAAAAACCAATTTAAATGTGACATCAAGAGCTTCCAATGTGATCATGGTGGTGAGTTTGACAACAACAACCTACACACACTCTTTGCTAACAATGGTATTCAATTTCGTTTTTCTTGCCCAAAAACATCCCAACAAAATGGTAAAGCTGAACGCATGATACGCACCATAAATAATATGATACGTACCCTTCTCTTTCAAGCACACCTACCCCCTTCCTTTTGGGTCGAGGCCCTTCATATGGCAACTTACCTCCTTAACCTTCTCCCGTCAACCGCCATTAACAACGAAATCCCCTTCACAAGACTTTTCCAAAAAGAACCCGACTACTCCCGCTTACGCATCTTTGGATGCCTATGTTACCCTCACCTTCACTCGCCTCACAAACTTGCACCCCGTGCCACCCCGTGTATTTTCTTGGGGTTTCCCGCCTACCATCGTGGCTTCCGCTGCCTAGACCTTGAAACAAACAAAATCATTCTCTCTCGACATGTTACCTTCGATGAAACCCAATTCCCATATCGCTCCATGACACCATCCTCCCCACCATCCTATACGTTTTTGGACCCTCCTCCCTCTCCTTTACTTAACCGTATACTTTTTGATCCCGTAAACACCCCACAACCACCTCACCACGAGCCTACTCAACAACCCCCTACTACCTCATCGAGCCAAAATAGCCTACCCACAAACACCAATACTCAATCAGACTCCCCTCCTAGCCCAATATCGACAACCCAACACCCCACTCCTATACACCAAACGCAACAGCCCACCAATGAACCTAATTCTCACCCCCCCTCGACCCAAACTTCTCAACCGGTTACCGAACCCCCTCGAACTCACCACATGGTCACTAGGTCTCAATCGGGCATTGTTAAACCAGTGGAACGTTTATCTCTACACACGTCTCCTATCTCTCCCATCCCTAAATCTCCCTTTATTGCTCTCAAGAATCCTCATTGGGGTAATGCTATGTATGATGAGTATAATGCGTTAGTTAAAAATGGTACTTGGATTCTTGTACCGAGGCCCTCTGGTGTTAATCTGGTTCGTTCAATGTGGTTATTTAAGCATAAGTTTCATGCTGACGGGACTTTGAGCCGCTATAAGGCTCGTTTGGTTGCTAACGGTAGTAGTCAGCAACTTGGTATTGATTGTGATGAGACCTTTAGTCCAGTTGTTAAACCGGCCACCATTCGCACGGTCCTTAGCCTTGCCGTGTCTCGTAAATGGCCGGTTCACCAGCTTGATGTTAAGAATGCATTTCTTAACGGTGATTTATCAGAGACTGTCTACATGCATCAGCCACCTGGATTTGTTGACTCTCGGTATCCTAATCATGTTTGTCTTCTTCAGAGATCTTTATATGGTCTGAAACAAGCACCTCGTGCCTGGTTTCAGCGGTTTGCAGGTTATGCTACACGGGTTGGATTTTATCACAGTCGATGCGATTCTTCATTGTTTATTTATAGACAGGGCTCTCAAGTTGCTTATTTACTTATATATGTGGATGATATTATTCTTACAGCTTCTTCTCCAGCTCTACTTCAGCAGCTTATCGATTCTTTGCACAGAGAGTTTGACATGACTGATCTCGGGGCACTTAATTATTTTCTTGGTATCTCTGTTATTCGTCATTCTACAGGGCTATTTTTGTCTCAGAAGAAGTATGCTCTTCAGCTCCTTGAGCGAGCTCACATGGTTAATTGTAACCCCTCTCGGACACCAGTTGATACAGAGTCTAAACTGGGTTCCGACGGCGTTCCTGTTCAGGATCCTACCTTGTATCGCAGTCTTGCAGGTGGACTACAGTATCTCACTTTTACGCGACCAGATTTGTCTTATGCAGTACAGCAGATTTGTCTTTATATGCATGATCCGCGAGAGCCACATTTTGCCGCTCTCAAACGTATCTTGCGATACGTTAAGGGGACTTTGGATTTTGGTCTACACTTATATGCATCCTCTACTACTTCTCTGGTTGGTTATACTGATGCTGATTGGGCCGGTTGCCCATCTACACGCAGGTCTACTTCAGGTTATTGTGTATTTTTGGGTGATAATTTACTCTCTTGGTCCTCTAAACGTCAGCACACCATCTCCCGCTCTAGTGCCGAAGCGGAATACCGGGGTGTTGCTAACGTTGTGGCTGAAACTGCATGGCTCCGTAATCTTCTTCGTGAGTTACACTCTCCTCTCTCGACTGCCACCCTTGTCTACTGTGATAACGTTAGTGCTATTTATATGTCTGCCAACCCTGTTCAGCATCAACGGACGAAACATATTGAGATCGACATTCATTTCGTCCGTGACATGGTTACCGCTGGTCAGGTTAGAGTGCTTCATGTCCCCTCTCGCTATCAGTATGCTGATATTTTCACGAAGGGACTACCCTCGGCCTTGTTTGAAGACTTTCGATCCAGTTTGAGCGTCCGGCCTCCTCCCGCTCCAACTGCGGGGGCGTATTAGTCGTTATATTTATCATACTTAGTTATTATTTTCTATTAGGCCCGTTTGTATTTGTATAGGCCTAGCCCATATGTGTAGCTCTAGAATCCTCCATGTAATCTGATATATACGGTGATTGTTGTGAATGAATGCAAGGAAATCAATTAGCCTTCCAATAACAATAAGTAGCAAAACCAAATTAAACTAGTTTGTAAATTAGCTTTATATATTGTATTCTAGTCCACACAGATTGACTGATCGAGGCTACTCATTCGTTTATAAAATACTATGTACTTTTACCGAAACAAATGAGTCATTTATTCATTTCTAATAGACAAACTTTTCACGTAAATGTAATCATATTAATCACTTTTATAAACTTTACAAGTATATAGAGTCTAAGTGACCATGTAAGACCAAAGGGCTCTTGGCTCAGTGAGTCACCAGTATGTGAATGGCCATCAATCTAAAGTTGTGGGTTTAAGTCTCACTAAAAACATGTGTGATATGTGATATAGTTTGTAAAAAATTGACATTCAAAAAAAATAAATATATAAAGTGACCATGTAAGTTGAGAAGGAAACTACAAATTAATTTTTTTTATTTTGATAAGAACTTAAATTTGAAGTGTATATAAATGGTGAGTGACGTAAGCGGTTACGTGGGAAGTGGGTCATGGAAGAATGAAGATGATAAAATTATGGTGGCTGATCACGTAATCGGTTACGTTAAAGTGATGGTCAACATAAAAGTAAAGAGTCCACGTTAATGTGTCACTTGTGCTACTACTAGTCATAAAATTTGTTAATAATTTTTAAGATTCTTTTTACGCTATCGCCGCCGGTCCCTTCATATGTAAGCATGTGGCTCCTATACAATAATGGATCTTAATACAATACTTAGGGCCTGTTTGGTTTGTAAGTGGGTTTTAGAATTGAATTTGAATTTGAAAAAAATAAAAATGATTGATAATATTAATGTTGTTTGTTTTGTAAAATGTAATTGAGAATATATTTTGTATAATATTATTATATAGTAAATATTATAAGATTTGAAAAGGTTAAATAAATAAAATAATGATCACATATGGTTTGAAAAGTTACACGTATCCAACAAATCTTTTTTTTTTTTTTTTTTTTTTTTTTTTTTGCACACAATATACTATTGAGTTTGGTACAACAAGATGGAAGAGTTGTCAGGAATGCAAGGGGACCTAGTGGGTATAATCTAAAACCACATCTAAGGGTTTTATTTACTGTTCCAATACCAAAAACTCAAAACAAACAATTTATATCACTTGAAATTCATTATCTCAAAACAAAACCCTTAGACCAACAAACGGGCCCTTAGCAAATACATAATTAGTAGTATTCAATTGAAAAAATTAATTGAGAATAAATATCTAGAGTATTTCTAACCGCTAACTAAATAAAAGCTATCTACTTTTGCTTAAAAGATATACAATTCATAACACTTTGTATATTAAGGTAGCTGAGGTAGTTATCAACTTATCACATAAGCGGTTGAGGTAATTATTGTAAAGTAATTACATCTAGGTGCTGTTTGGATGATGTTCGGAATAACTTCGATACGAATTTGACAATAGAGTAGAATATGAATGAATGTAAGTGTAAGAATCAGTTTTGAAATCAATTTTGGTTAACAAGTAGGTTTGAATTTATTGAATATAATAAGAGGAGAAAAGTGCGAGACTACAAATGAATATGTATTCCTTAACCTTTTAGTGGGTTTGAAAGATAGGCAATATTTAAAAATCATTTTTGTTTTGAAAACCAAAATCTACTAAACAAATAACATTATTGACAATGAATTCATTCCTTGATACTCATTCCAATGCACCAAACACCTCCTTAAAGCATTGTCTTAACATCATTTATTAGCATTTTCGTAATTTCAGCTGTAAATAGTCACTCTTTTTTAACAAGCACATTATAATTGAAAAAACAATTTAAGATACCTTCAATTTGAAACAAAATCCTGTCTATAAACACATCACAACCTTAAAAACACGTGGCGGCACGTTACAACCAAATATTTTGTTTTGAATTTGTTATCTAGTTAAAGAAGTTGTGGCTTGATAACAACCATAAGCTACGAATGTGGCAATCCCAGTATTCTACATGATTTGACCACTATTCTAGTAAACTTACTGAAATCAAAGCTAAAAATAACTAGCAATCAATACCATTATCATCTTGGTTATACTTCAAAATTCAAACCATCACCAAACTATGGCTTTTTGAGAGTTCATATTAGCTTCATTTTCATTGTCATTATAAGTTTGCAATGTATACAAATCTTATCATAATTCATAAAGATTAATGATATGATATTCAACCAAACTATGATGAATGTGTATTAGTTAGATGATATTTGTGCAGTTTTACTAAGTTAAGTAAACTAGTATTTGCTATTTGCTAAAAATTCCATGAGATGCAACTACATTCAAAGCCTTCTTTTGCTTCCCACCTTGACTTGACCTTTAACTTTTTCAGGTCAATAAACTCTACATATTTATGACAAACACAAGATTGATGTTTTTTCTTACTAATCTAGTCCTGCAAAAGAGAAAATGAACTGACAGACATTCATAGTGTTTGTTTACTAAATGTGAATAACTAATAAAAACAAAACTCACCATAACTAAGAAGTGACATTGTCAATTCTTTCAATCGCTCCTTTTGTTTCATAAGATTATGGTCAACGTAAATGGTACATACGCAAATTAATGTGAGTTTAAGACATTGTTGATTTACTGATATAGAAGTACAATTTCCTCAATGTCTTCACTATTGTTGTCAGGTCTCAGCACGCTCATATTTGACTTTATCTCACTGATGTTTATAAATGGTCAAACTTAGTAAATCATCAGAGATAGATATGACTAGAAGCTTTAAAGCCATCAAGTTGTGTTGGATACCTGTGATAAATGACTTAAAATGAATATCTGAGTCAAGTGAGTGCAAATTAGAACCTACAACAAAATTTTACAAGTAGAACAAAGTAGTGAATATTCTCAATTTGTAAATAAAAAGTTGTAGTCGAATAATTATAAAAGGCCGACAACATCTACTTCACTCTGCTGCATATACTATTTATGGGGTGAGTCTTGTGTGAGTTCTTGTTACTGGCGTTTGTGTTTGTGGCTGTCTGCTCCCTCCATGATGGTTTTAAATAAGGGTGAAAGCTGAAAACACGCAATATACTTATTCAAAACACACGATGTACGCAAGGAACTTTCAAAATTGTCATTGTACGCAATTTACTTTCAAATTTGGTGCAATGTACGTAATATGACCTGGAACCATCAAAGGTGTGCTTGTATGATCCTACTCAAAAAAGGTGTTTTGGGGGGGAAATCTTTATGATCGAAATGATAGCAACAAAAGATGTATGAGATGAAGTTTATATTAAGACAACAATGGTTCTAACACTGTTAATGTGAATATTGTGTATTTGTTTGAAATGATCAGATTGAAAGAAGGATCACCATTTGATATAGAAAAATACGATTATACAAAATTCTATACGCTAGTTTTATGAACAAATACATACAGGAGACCATATTATTGCGTATGCATTGATTAGCTGTTGTAAATTAGTCCTTGAAAAGTACAAAATCAGGCGGATGACACTAACCCCTTCTTGTTTTTACCGTTGTTATTGGTTTCTTCTTAAAGTTTAATCATTTGGTCGCCTAGAATATTGTATGCTATGTAGATTCCCATCGTTTTAATAAATAAAATATAAGTTCTGAGGATTTACTTTGAGACAAACCCCAACCATGACAGATTTTTGTGTAAATTAAGGTCGAAAGTATCAAAACATAAACTGTTTTCTATATCCTACGTTCAACATTTTGTTGGCAAACATGAAGGCAATAGTATATAAAAGATGAACTAGCTGGTATAACTTATATTCATAATGACAGATTTGCAGTTGAATTCTTATACCCTTTTTGTTTGGTATCACATGGAAAAAGAAAGAGCAATGTCGTTTTTATTGAGACAGTTAAATAACTAGAACCTTTCGTGAAAACTTCATGCTGCAATGGCATGATCAAGTTTCAATTGCAAACAATAACTAGAACCATTCATGACTTGTGAAACCATCATTTTAAGCTTAAGCCATTACAAAATATTTTACTAAAGCACCATCTCTTGAATCAACAATGATACAAGTTACAAGTTTAACAGCAAAAAGAGACTCGAAATATGCTTCTAAATCTTAACCTCAGCATCGACACCATCAGGTAGATCAAGCTGCATCAAAGAGTCAATGTGCAGTTGGGTGTAGGATATCAATGAGCCTTTGATGTGTCCTGATCTCAAAATGGAATCTTGCGTCTTTGTGAACGTGAGGGGATTTAAGCACATAGTAGATTCTCTTCCTGGTGGGTAATGGAACTGGCCCCATTGTCTTTGCATTTGTTGTTCTTGCAGCATCCATAATCTTCAATTAGAGGTTACCCTATATGACCTGAGCTTAATCCTGATTTTAATTTCTGTTTCAGTGCCAACTGAAAATCAAGGAAAATATTCACTGATATGAGTTTCCGCCACTAAAACAAAATAAGAAACGGAATCGAGAAAATGGAGAATGTAAGAAAACAGTTATGACAGTTACACAGGTAGGGGTGTCAAAAAAGCCGACCCGATTAAGCCTATTCGGGTCGGGTTACTCGGGTCAATATTTTAATTTGGGTTATTCGGGTCAGCCCAAGTACTACGAATACTAAATAGGGCCGGGTATCGGGTTGAAAATGTTTGGCTAACTCGGGTTCGGGTCAACCCGATCGACCCGAATAAGGGTTTTTTATATTATTTTGATACATTTTTTTATGAAGTTATTAGTAGTGTAACGCCAAACGCACCCAATGTATTGACTTAGGCAACGTTTTCAATCATTTTACACATATTTGGGTTGACCCGAACCCGACTAACCCGAGTTCATAATAGGTTCGGGTATGTTTTTAGCCTCAACCCGAGTTTGACCCGACAAGACTTGACCCGAACCCGACCAACCCGAACCGACTAACACCCAACCCGACAAACACCCTTACTAGCAGGCTAGCAGGGGCCGTTTATTTAAGTGTTTGGTAAAGTAGTTATATCAGTGATTACTAAGTGTAAAATGACATAAACACTAACACTAAACGCTCCTGCAAGTAGCATTTTTAGAAAAAAACAAAACGCTAAACACTCCTTGGCTGCTTGCCAAACGAGATTCTAATTCTAAATCTTAAACGCCAAATGTTGAACGCTCCTAAACTTTCTTAAAAGTTCCTTGCCAAACATACCTACCAATGAACTAAAAATGACAACCATACCTTAATAATAGGATTTTATAACCTTCAACCAATAATTTCATACACTTATTATAACAACTAAACCCTAAATTCTTCTTTAAAACCCCTAAAACCCAACAATATGCATTATCTTAAGAGCAAACGGTATAAACCGTCGTTGTGGTTTTGCCAAATCGCACACGCATTTCTTACAACTTCAAAAGTACACGGGCAGTGTCCCTATGGGGAACTTCGGTATGCGGTCCTCACATTTCCCCGTAAGGACTGCACGCGCACTTTCATTGCACCTGCAATCCGACCAAACCACAATTACAGTTTTTCGCAATATACTCTTATTCAAAACAAATAAAGCAAAACACCAAAAACTCACCTTGTCAGAATAAGTCCCCACAATCCCAGTAGCCGTTTCACCATCTTCAACCTAACATATATTTTGTGATGAAATTTAAAGATGTGTTGAAGGTGTTTGATAAAATGCTTGACTGAGTGATGAAGTGTTATCCATAATAAAAAAGATTGAACATTGCAGCAGAGTAAATTCTCTGATGTGTCCTGATCTCAAAACGGAATCTCGCGTCTTTGTGAACATGGGTATATAAGCACACAGTAAATTCTCTTCTTTGTTGGCAATGGAACATGACCCATGGTTTTTGCGTTTGTTGTTTTAGCAGCATTCACCCTCATCATCTTCTTCGTATCTTCTATAAAAGGTACCCAGTATAACCAAGAAAGTACTTTAGCTTATATGGAATTGCACCATTAGTATGAAAATAAAATGCAATCGACAAAAACTGTAACAGGTTTTAAAATGAAGACCATTCATGTAAATTTTGATATTTTAGAGAGCAAATCTGCAATTTGGTATAAATTTATAAACTATAAGCACCATTCTTGTAGCTTACTTTTTTTTTTCTTTCTACAAAACTATTGATTTTGTTCAAATTGTTTTTTTGCTCAATATCAAATTTCGATATTAAAATAAAGAAAAATGAATTTAGAAAACAAAGAAAGTACCTCTTCCTCCAAGACAAGGTTGTGGTTTTTATCTCAGAGGGGAAATCATACAACTGCAGAAGCTCTGAAGGTGCGACGATAAGCAGTCCTTTTAACCCAAAGATGCTTTGCAGAAGATGACTCATGCCTGTATATGTTATAATTAGCTCTTTTAAACATTCTAATCGGCCTAGATCTTGAGGTAACTTCTCAAGAAGAGTACAACGATGAAGGTTGAAATACTTAAGATGTTTTAACATACAAATGCTATCTGGAAGATGTTTAATCTTTGTACCAGATAAATATAGTGACTTCAGAGATTCTAACATACAAATGCTATTTGGAACATAGTGGGTCGGTCGAGGGGAGGTCGACCGATCGGTAATCCAAGGTCGTGCCAATGTGGGACTTGGTCGTCGGTCGGTCGCTAGCAACAAAATGGAGGGACTTGGTCGGCCAAACGACCAAGTGTTTACTCACAAAAACAAACAAACCACCCTTTTTATTAAAATAAATTAAGAAGGTCGCTGCTGTGGCAACTTGGTCGTTTGAAGGTCGTCGGAGAGAGAAAGTTGATGTGGCAGGCAAAATCAAGGTCGTGCGTGGTCACCATTGTGTTCAGCCTAACAGAATTCTTTTTCCCACCAACTAACCTAGCAGGATTCCAACAACCGTACTTTTAGCCGGCACATCTTTTAACACAACCGAACCCGCCCTAATAAGCCCCCCCAAAACACAACCAAAGTTTTACTATGTTAGATAAATTGGTAACAAACCAAATGACCCACTTGACCTCTATAGCTTTATTGTGTTTTTCTCTTTATCATATTGCAAACGAGTGACAAGCGATTTTTGTGAGAAATGAATAATCGCAACATTTTCACTAAAACATAGAAAATAATCAAAAGGAATAATGAGAACACGCCTTTTCAAGAGCATGTGAGGATATTTTGACATGAGACGCTGAGATTGATGCTTTTTCTTACAAATTTACCCTCGCCGCTTCTTGCGGTTTTCTTTCAAGTAAACGCACCATAAGTATTCCCTTATTCCGATTACCATATACCAAACACACCCTAAAAATAACTTTTTGGAATAGACAAAATGAAAGCGTTTTTGTCAATGTTTTGAAACCTGGTTCGACCCGGCCGGTTGAACTGCTTTTGGCCAAAAAAAGGGCCAAAATGAACCAGTTTTTCGAGGCTTGAGAATCCACTTTGACCCGCCAAGTTTCATGTGACCCGAGTTAACCCAATACACCAAAGTTAGCCGTGTTTGTATATATGTTTTATAAACCTATAATGTGAATGGTATTGAACTTTTTAGGCTTTATGTATGTTTTGTATAAAAAATTAAAAGTTTTATAGGTGTTCAAGTGAGCTAAAATATTGCAATATACTTAAACGGAAACCAGGTTGACCCGGCGGCCAAGGGCACAGCTACATTGGGGGGGGGGGGGGGGCAACCCCCCGAAATTTTTCTTGCGATGTAGGGGGTATATAGTTTTCGTGTAGAAAAATTTCGGTATATTCGGTTTCGACCCCCCATTTTAATTGTGAAATTTCGGTATATTAGATCCCGACCCCCCACTGAATCCATTCTAGCTTCGCCACTGCCGGCGGCCAAACCGGTAACGCGACCGGGTCAATTCGAGACCCGGTTTTTAAAACATTGGTTTTTGTCCTTGAGTATCCAATAAGCTTTTGGTGAATTAATTAAGTTAAACTTAGGCTTTACACTACTACTAGTAACTTCAACAACAATTGCGATTAACAGAAACAAGTACATCAAATGAAATTAAGAGGCATAATTAGTGAATTAAGCATTAGAATCATGAATGCCTAATTAACCAAAGTAATTAACTCAAAAATATATGAAGCGATTTATTAAAGATGTTAAATAGGAATGAATGTGAATATGAATGGTACCTGAAGAGGAGGCATAGCTTCTGTTACGTCGACTTCCTCCTCCATTGCCAGCCAAACACACCCAATGTATGTGTGTGTGAGAGAGAGAGACTGGTAATTGAGAGGATATGTATGGCGGGTAGCTTTAGGGGTGGTTGTTTAAGTTTAGGGGCTGTTTGTTTAAGCTTATATGTGGCTTACGAGCTTATTTTTTCGGCTTATATTTCACAAACCCTAATTTTTCGGCTTATTTTGAGACTTGTAGACTTATATAAACCCACGTATCTCAACATAAGCCGGAAATAGGGCTTATGAAATATAAGCCGAATCAAATAAGCTCATAAGCCCATGTATAAGCTTAAACAAACACCCCCTTATACGTGGATTTTGGCTTATATTTAAGCTCTAATTTTGTGACTTTTATTTTAAGACTTTTATATAGAAACTTATATAGACCCACAAGTCTCAAGATAAGCCAGAAAATTAGGGCTTATGAAATATAAGCCAAAATACAAATAAACTTATAAGCTACATATAAGCTTAAACAAACACCCCCTTGTATAAGAATTGAAAGACCGAGTCGGTTAATTTCAAAATATAAATTCTGATACGGAAAATGTTATTTTCAAATTATTACAGGCTAGCTTGGGGTGTAACCAAGGTGAATACTTATATGGTCGACCGGGTGCAACAATAAGCCCTCTCACGTGTGGTCAATCGAGTTGTTACCATTTTTTAGGTTTTGTTTGTTTTTTAGATGTTTTTTGGTCTAACATGTAATACTATGTTTGCGGAAAAAGAAGCGGATATGAGGTATTCAAGAAATAAGAAGTGATAATCAAACTTAAAAAATATGAAAAAGTGAAAAGAAAATAAATTATTTTTCCTCTTATATCGAGGGAAAAAAAAAACTACTACTATTTCTTTCATTTCATTTGCCGTCTGCAGATAAAAGTGCCAAAAAAATGTTTTTTAAACTAATATTGCCTTACTCATCATCACCGTTATATACTCATTCTTTTCATGTGTGGTCACCATAAATTTAGTTGGTTTGGTGGTTTGCACCATCAAATCAAATGAATTTTCGTTTGTGTGTGTCTGTGTGAGCATGTTGTGACATATAATTGTGTTTAAGTGAGATATATATAAATTGCAAGAAAGATGAAAACCACACTAGGGTTGGGCGGTGAAAATAGATGTTGATGTGGCATATAGATTGATGTAAGTAATTAAGTAATCATAAATTGATTTAACCTAAGCTTCACATAGCTTGACAACCGCCGAGTACGTTGGAGCTCGAATCTGACTCAAGATTTTACTTGAGTAAACTGAGCTCGAGCTAGGCTCAATACGTCGAGTTCATTTAAGAAATCGGGTGAGTATTTCATGAGTCAATCTCAAGTACCTAACAATTTAGGTCGTCTAATAACGCCTAAGAAGTTGTCTTAACAATCTTTTTCAAAGTAAGACGTACGCCTAGTTTATGTCTTGTTGAACATAACGATTATAATATCAACGTTAGATTTTTTTAGAGTTATGTTTTTCACTTTTCTATTTTTCACATTAGTTTTTTTTGGAGTTATGTTTTTCACTTTTCTACTTTTCACATTGTATTTTCACTACTTTTTTTTCTGGTTTTATCCCTTTTTCAATAATAATAGTCTCTAACCTCTTGACCAACTAATCTGAGGGGTTTGAACTAATACTCAAACCAAGTAAGGCTCTCTATTTTCAAAAAATTGGCGTGACGAGTTCAAAATCATGTGCAGACCTCACATTTTGATCTGATCATGCTTCACCATTTTGTTTGAGTTTCAAAGTTTGAAGTTATGATTCAATGTTTTCAAGTTAGCAGTTCATATAAAGTCGAAGCACATAATCAATGAAAATTTCATGCTGCAAAGGCATGATCAAGTTTCAAGTGCAACCAGAACCATTTGTGACTTGTGGAACCATCATTTTAAGCTTCAGCCATTACAAAATAATTTACTAAAACATCGTCCCTTTAATCAACAATAATACAAGTTACAAATTCACTACACAAAAGTATCGAGTAACAGCATTTAACAGCAAAAAGAGACTCGAAATATGCTTCTAAAGCTTAACCTCGACATCGACACCAGCAGGAAGATCAAGTTGCATTAATGAGTCGATGGTTTGTGCAGTCGGGTGTAGAATATCGATGAGCCTTTGGTGTGTCCTGATCTCAAAATGGAATCTTGCGTCTTTGTGAACGTGAGGGGATTTAAGAACACAGTAAATTCTCTTTTTGGTGCGTAATGGAACTGGACCCATTGTCTTTGCATTTGTTGTTCTTGCAGCATCCATAATCTGCTTGCATGAATCTTCAATTAGAGGTACCCAATATGACCTGAGCTTGATCCTGATTTTCTGTTTCGGTGCCAACTGAAAAACAAGAAAACATTTAGCTTATACGAGTTTTCGCCATCAAATGATCAATACAAGATCCTATTGCTCCATTAAGTTATAGATACAGTATTCAAGGGTTCAATAATGTATATATAATGACAACGCAATCGATATAATTGATATTGGTAGAAAGCATTTATGTACTTAAGAAATAAGCTGTCCGAAAGACGTATTTGGTATTATCTATTTACCATTGTACTTGACAGAAAAACTTCATTTATATGGAGTACATGATATCCTTTTTTTCTTTTTTTTCATAAAAGCAACACAATTTAGTAGCAAACCTTTTAATGTATTAGCCAGTATCGTTCAAGAGTTTTGCTGAAGATGGCATGCCAAGTTAGTAATAATGAGAATATTTTGCCAACATTTTAAACATGGAATATAGTATAGAATATACCTACGGGGCTAAAGCGATCATAGAAACTAAAGAGATCACCATATAATCATATAATCACATTAATAGATTCACCTAAAAATATGAAACTAAAATTTATCCCTTATCCTACAGCAACTTCTTACTTGTTTCTCCAAAAGGAACAATGCATAAAAACACAAAAATACTTCTACTTTTTACCAGATAATAATGTGTTACTTTCACTACATGATGCATTTAGATGAAATAACATAATCACCCAAACAACCACTACCAAGGGACACATACCTCACAAGAGAAAGTAACACTAGGTGCCTTAATTTCACGCACTTTTTAACTAACAAGAGGTCTCAGATTCAAACCTCACTAGGTACGCATACCTCATTAGGTACACATCTTCGAGGAGGCCTAGGGAAAAAAAAGGTTACAGGGATACCCCAGTGGGGCCGCGTATCTAAGTCAACGGCTCACCTTCCCTACTAACCTAACCTAAACAAGGAAAACCTCAGTTGTTTACCAGTTTAAGCATAAAACCACCGCCAAATGGCCTAATGGTAAGGAACCTAACCCCGTCCCAAGAGTTCTCACGTTCAAACCTCACTACGTTAAACATCTTGGGGGTGGCCAGGATATAAGTCGGAAACGGTCACAAGGATACCCTTGCTAAGCCGTGTACATCTAACTATCTAAGTCAAAAACTCGCCCTCCGACATAACCTAGACATAACGTAGACAGAGAAAACCTCATCCGTTTTAACATAATCACCCACCCAAACACTGAATACTTAAGGCTCAACATACATCCAAACACCCCCATTTTCATGGCGCCAAACAAATTCAATCACATTTCACCAAACAACAAGCAGATAAAACCAATGCACCAAACTTATCACATCAACAAACTAAAGTACTAAACCCTAAATTCTTCTTTAAACCTCTAAAATCCTACAATATACATTTATCTTAATAGTAAATTGCAAAAAACTGTCCTTGTGGTTTGCTCATATTGCAGGCGCAATCTTTACAACTTTGAATGTACACGCGCAGTCCCAAGGAAACTACGCATACCACAGTGGTCCCCATTGTTCCCCGTAGGGACTGCACGTGCACTTTCAAAGTTGTAAAGACTGCGCCCTGCAATATAACCAAACCACAAGGACAGTTTTTCGCAATATACTCTTATGATAATATAAACTGTAGGGTTTTAAAGAATAATTTAACCAAACAAAACACCAAAAATCAGACCTTTTCAGAATCAGCACCCACAATCCCAGTAGCAGTTTCACCATCTTCAACCTAACAAAACAAAAAACAAAAAAAACCCAAATTCATTAAACCCAAATAAAATTTCACAAATTCAAAATTCAAAACTTGATTATTCCTCAGGTAACTGCTCCAAAGCTTCAGGAACAGCAAAAGGCCTAAAGTTATGGTTGGACTGTAACTGTAACTGAACTCTGGTGGAAGGTACAGCTGGGGTGAAATGGGATGCTGATGGGTGTTTGGGTATTGAAGATGACGAGTTGCATAATGGGAAGATTGTTGAAGCTAATGATGATGAAATAGAAATTGACATTTTTTTTTTATAATAAAAATTTGTGGGTTAATAATTTGCAGGTGTAGTGAAGGTGTTTGATAAAATGTTATCCACAAAGATAATGGTGTAATGAAGAGATTGAACCGGGTTTTTTGATATTTTGATAATTTGGGTTTGGTTTTGGTGTGTGGGTTTATGGGATAGTTATGCAACGGTATGAATAATCGTTTAATAACAGACAAAACCTCAAGCTGACTAGAGTTAGGTAACAGCTCAATCATACCTAAATCACTAAACAAACAATAAACACAAGAAAATTCCTTCAATTTTTAGAACAGTCATACCTGAATCAGTTAATTGATGACACGCGCAGAGTTTGAGGCGAGTGAGATTAGGACACATGGATGTGATGAAGGGAGTTTGTGTTTGTGTGTGTGTGAAGAAGGCGATGGGTAAAAAGCGGGTGAAAATGATGACCCGGTTAAAAAGTGGATACTTTGTTTTAAGTTTTGTTTCTTCACACTTTGGCCCCACAAGGTTTTTACTAAAATGAGGTTTATTTATTTGCACTTTGTCCACAAGTTTTATAAAAACTAGTGTCAAGTTAGATATATAGACGAATACATGTGAATACAACGGGATTTTATAGCGGTAAACTTTTATAGTTATGTGGTTAATTATTTTCATAAACTCTAAACTAACAGAATAATAGAAAAAAGTTTTAATATTGTGTCTTATATAATAGAGTTTGTGGATGGATTTTTAAAAATTATTAGTGTTGGGATTACATAAAAAAAAGTCTCGTTTTTTTAAGAAACTATATTTAAAAAAAGTCGTCACGAATTTTTTTTTGAAATTTTGGGTTGGAAATTTAATGCATACTATTTCAATAAAGAAACATTATTTGAATTATTATGTAGGAATTTAACTTTGAAAGGATAGTTGAAAGATTAAACATTAATCACTTTTAACTTTTAAAGAAAAAACATGCATATTTTATATTTAGTGTAGATAGATATGAACCCCCACACCCAGATGCAACCAATGGACCTTATGCATGACCCTCCAGATGCAATCTTGGATTTTCTCATGTGTTTTGAACTCCCTAGATAGGATCGTAACCATGGAAAAGAAATAGGAAGGAATATTGTTCGTTGGTCACACCCCCGATGAACCTAAAAGACATAGCCGATTGTGGGTTAACGAGGAAATTGAGTATATATTGACTAATGACCTGGTATGAGTCAAGTTATGAGTTAATAAAACTACGACTTAACTCGGATTTTACATTTTTTGTCTAATAGTTTGAAAAGTTTTGGGTTTGGTCTAAAATGAAATACCCGTGGGTTTGGTCCAAATTTTCTAACTCTCATAGTTTGACTATGTTTCCATATAAAAAACACAAAACAATTCTCATCCTCCTCTTTGTTTGTCTCTCTAAAAGTTTTCCCCAAATTCACTTTCTTTCTCTAATAATCGAAATGTAGCTCTTTGCATTTGAGACCCAATGGAACAGGAGTTTTGATCTCTTTCTTGATGATGCCCTGAATAAGAGCCTCTAGTGTTATTTGTAAGGGATGCAAATGGGACTAGGCATGGTGTTTGTTCAGTGGAAATGTAGTAAAAAAAGAGATATTTCTCCATGGTTGCCTAGATGTTAGCATGTAGTTGATAAGTCTAGATGAATGGTGGATTTTATAATGAGATTTAGTTTCCTGAATGTTAGCATTGTATGTCTCTATTAAACTGTATGAGTCATATGAGCATGTTATTGTAAAGCTATCCACATTTGAAAGTATAAACAAGAGAAGGAAAAGTGTATATAATAAAGGGGTGAGAAATGAAGAAAAGGAAAGAGTTAAAGGACCACTTATGTCATACACGTATACTCCTCCAAATCCATTAACAGATGGATTCAATCTTTGTTAGGCATAACTGAAGGTCAAATAAATAATTGGTCATAGGCTATAACTGATAGTTTAATTACTGAATCGTAATGGATTGATTGATTGATTGCGACACTACCACAAGGAATTCGAAAACCCCCAAAATGTGGCTTGCTTTGGGAAAACCCCCAAAATGGTAAAGGTAAAAGTAATTCTTTTTTTTGGTGATCCATTTGTTAAACTGATTAATGTTTGTTTTGTTTTGTTAGGATCGGATAATGATCGGAGAACACACAACACTGCACACGTACTCTAAACACAAGAACATCAGGGTTTATAGTGGTTCGATCCTCCTGATCTACGCCCACTTTTGGTAACTAGGAAGTTTTATTGATTCTGTGTTGTTGTGATGTTTTTACAATACAAATGATGAATCTCTTATATAGAGATTGAATGGTGACAAGAGAAATAAAAAAAGAAAAGGTCCATGTTTTGGCCATCTTTACACATGCTATTGCCCATGCATTGTCTCTCATGCTTGTCTGCCATGCTTGCTATCTCAAAGAGTGGGCCTGGCTTCACACTCAACAATCTCCCACTTGAAGCCACGGAACAATCTTCACCTGTGCTTCAACTGTGCATCTGTATTTCTGTAAAAACTTTTCCTTCCTAGTTACCCGGCCTTCTCATCAGTTAACCTGAAGGCCAGTTGAAGCTATGCAAAGCTTCAACTTCTCTAAGGCAACAACCTTAGTCAACATATCAGCTGGATTTTCACTTCCCTTGATCTTCTTCAACTTCAGAGTGCCATCACTAACTTGCTCTCTGATAAAGTGATATCTCAGCTGTATGTGTTTCGTCTTCGAATGGAAGACATGATTCTTTGCAAGATGAATTGCACGTTGATTGTCACATAATAGTGCACAATCATCTTGTTCTTTGCCAAGTTCATTGAGAAAGTTCTTCAACCATATAAGCTCCTTGCTTGCTTCAGCAACTGCCATATACTCTGCTTCTGTGGTTGAAAGGGCAACACTTTTCTGTAGTTTGGACATCCAACTTACTACAGTGCCTCCCACTGTAAAGACATACCCGGTGGTGCTTTTGTATGAATCTTTGCAACCGCCAAGGTCTGCATCTGCAAAACCCTTCAGAATAACATCTTTCCCCTTAAAATGCAATGCTACTTTAGAAGTCCCCTTCAAATACCTTAATAGCCATTTAACTGCTTCCCAATGTTCTCTCCTCGGATTGGACATAAACCGACTAACAACTCCCACTGCATGAGCAATATCTGGTCTCGTGCATACCATTGCATACATGAGGCTACCAACTGCAGATGCATACGGAACTTTAGCCATTTCTGCTTTGTCTTCTTCTGATCTGGGTGACTGATCTTTAGAAAGCTTAAAGTGACTTCCCAAGGGTGTGCTTCTGATCTTGGCGTCTTTAAGGCTGAATTTCTCTAACACTTTCTCAATGTACTTCTCTTGAGAGAGTGTCAAAGAGCCATCTTCTTTGTTTCTGGAAATACTCATCCCGAGTATTTGGTTTGTAGCTCCCAAGTCTTTCATCTCAAATTCTTCAAACATCTGCTTCTTTAGCTTCTTGATCTCTGTCATGTCTGAACCTGCAATCAACATATCATCTACATAAAGTAGTAGAATGATGTAAGAACCCTTGAACTTCTTGATGTAACAACAATGATCATTGTCACATCTCTTGTAACCAACTCTTCCCATGAAGTTATCAAACTTCAAATACCATTGTCTGGGCGCTTGTTTCAGACCATACAAACTCTTCTTCAATTTACACACCAAGTTTCCTTTGCCTTTAACCTGAAAATCCTCTGGTTGTGTCATGTAGATGTCTTCTTCTAGGTCACCATGTAGAAAAGTTGTCTTGACATCTAGCTGCTCTAGATGCAAGCCTTCTGCTGCTACAATACTAAGAACAAGTCTGATAGTGGTCATCTTCACTACTGGAGAGAATATTTCATTGAAATTGATTCCCTCCTTCTGTTGAAAACCCTTGACTACTAATCTTGCTTTTTACCGTTTGATACCATCATGTTCATCCTTGACCCTGAAGACCCATTTGTTCTGAAGAGCCTTCTTCCTTGCTGGAAGCTTCGTTAAGTGTCAGGTCTTGTTTTTCTTAAGCGACTTTATTTCATCTTTCATTGCTAACTCCCACTGCAATGAATCTTTCAACCCCATAGCTTCAGAGTAACACTGGGGTTCACCATTTTCTGTCAAAAGTATGTAGTTGACTGATGGTGAGTACCGGTTTGGCGGTCTAGTGACTCTAGACGATCTTCTTGGTGTGAATGGGGATTCTAGATTTTGAGGAGTGGTTACTTCTTCTTCTTCTTCCACAAAATCATTGCCGGAATCATCCCCTGAGCTCCCACTGTCGCTTGACTCATTCCTATTTTCTGGAATGTCGACTGAAGCTTCTTTTCTTCTTTCACCACTTTCAAGCTCAACATATTCTTTCTGAGCTTCTAGTCTTTTGGTGTTTCTGTCTTTGTACATCTCTGCTTCATTGAACTCGGCGTGCTTGCTTCTGACTACCTTTCTGCTTTCTAAATCCCAAAGCCTGTAGCCCATATTATCACCCCCATATCCAATGAAGACATACTTCTTTGATTTAGCATCCAACTTGTCACCTTCAGGATTAATATCATAAGCACTACACCCGAAGATTCTCAGGTGGTCGTACTCAACTGCTTTACCCTTCCATTCTTTTTGAGGAATCTTGAATCCCAACGGTACTGAGGGCCCACGGTTGATAAGATAGGCTGCTGTGTTAACTGCATCAGCCCAGAACATCTTTGGGAGCCCTGCATTCAATCTCATACTCCTGGCTCTTTCACATAATGTTCTGTTCATTCTCTCTGCAACCCCATTCTGTTGCGGAGTTCCTGGAACTGTCTTTATCATCTTGATCCCTCTATCAGCACAATAATCTGTAAACTCCTTGATGATGTATTCACCACCGTTATCCGACTTCAAGCATTTTACCTTCAAATCAGTTTCAAGTTCAACAGTAGATTTCCATTTCTTAAAACTATCGAAAACTTTAGATTTATGTTTAAGAAAATATACCCATACCTTGCGTGTTGAATCATCTATGAAGGTTACAAAGTAGCGAGAACCTCCAAGTGAAACTACCGGTGTCGGTCCATACATGTCTGAGTGAACAAGCTCCAACTTCTGAGCTTTTGGTGCTCTTCATTTCTTTAGAAAAGTAACCTTCTTTTTCTTCCCGAAAATGCACGGTTCACAGAATTCAGACTCGACATGCTTTAGTTCTGGAAGCTTTCCCCTGTTAACAAGCATTTTCATCCCCTTCTCACTCATGTGCCCGAGTCTTTGATGCCATAGCTTTGTCTGAATCTGGTCACTTGATGCTACATTCACTGCATCAGTTGATGCTTCAACCATGTACAAACTACCTCTCTTCTTGCCTCTTGCAACTACCATACTGCCCTTAACAACTTTCCATTGTCCTCTACCAAAATAAACATCATAACCCTGTTCATCAAGCTGATCGATGGATATAAGCATCCTTTTCAAACCAGGAATGACCCGAACATTCTTCAAGGTCCAAATGGTTCCCATTGGCGTTTTTAAGTCTATGTCACCAATTCCTGTAATATCAAGACTGTGATTATTAGCCAAACGAACTTTACCAAAGTTACCTGTTCGCAGATTCTTCATCTTCTTAGTGCTAAAATTAGCATGGAAAGATGCTACTGAATCCATAATCCAGTCTTCAACGGAACTCTCGACACAGCAGATAAGAGCCTCCTCTGAATCTGAGGCTGTAGTAGCATTCACCTCTTTTTTTCTCTCTCGCAGGTTCAGAACACTGATTTCTGAAATGCCCTATATTCATTACAGTTCCAAAACTGTATATCTTTTCTTGGCTTTCCAGGTCTCGACTTGCTCATGCGTTTTGACTTCGATCTACCCCTGTTTCCTCCTCTGTTATTACTTCTCCCTCTTCTTTCAGTACTGAGCAACGAGCTTGTTTCTCTAGAATTCCTTCTTCTAGAATCCTCATTCAGTATTAAGTCCCGGATCTTACTGAATGTGAGAGTCTCAATCGATCCAGTGACTGCTGTGATCGTTCCTGACCAGCTGTCAAGCAATGAGGACAATAATAAATAAGCCTGTAATTCATCATCTATCTTAAAATTCACAGAAGACAAACGTGTCAAATGAGATTTAAATAGATTAATATGCTCCAGTGATAGAACTTCCCTCTTTTATTCGAGTGTTGACTAACTCCCGAATTAAAAACACCTTATTTGCAGGAGACGGCTTCTCGTACATGTTGGTCAAGGCTTCCATAATTCCACGCGCTGTGGTTTGTTCCAAAATGTTATACGCAACATTCATGGACAATGTAAGCCGTATCGTTGACATCGCCTTCTTGTCAATCGATGCCCAATTACTTGGTACTGGTGTAGGAGGAGGTTCTAAAGCGGCATCCAACTCTTTCTGTATCAGCAAATCTTTAATTTGCATCTTCCACCATCCAAAATTATTCCCGTCAAATACATTTACTTTGACTTTTCCTTCTTCAGACATCATCTTGTCTAAATATCTAAGAAAAACTAGTCAAAAAATAAATATTACTTCTTTGACCAAGCAAGAAATATGAGGGGCTTCTTTCGTCAAAGGCCTAAACCTTGTGGACTTATTATACTTATAAGTCTAAGACAAAGAAATAAAATAACTCCACGTGCTGCTTTAACTGCCTTTGTCTTCTCCAACAAAAAAGGACAGTCTTTCTCTTCCCCCAAAAAATTCACGGTCTTTGTCTAACCCCAAAATCACACTCTTCTGCCCAAAAATAAAACACGCCAAAAAAGAGAAACAATCTCCTCTTTCTGCTCAATCAAAAACACGCCAATATATTCTCCCACCAAAACTGATCAATATATATTCTCAATATATATTCTCCACTGTTAATTGGATAGCGGCGGTTAGGGTTAATTGGAACACGGTGAGGGGTACAGTGGCTGTGATGGGTGATAGCGCGGCGGCGCAAGTGGTGGAGGGATACGGCAGGTGGTGGCTGAGGATGGTTTCTGATCGGAGAAGCGGCGACTGAACTGAGTCGCGGCTAAGGTGGCTGAGATGGGTGATAGGCTGAGATGTGAGGCGACTGTGGTGATGTTAACTGGTACGTGTTTCTTCTTCTCTGATCAAGAGCCTAAGCTTTGATACCAGTTGTTAGGATCGGATAATGATCGGAGAACACACAACACTACACACGTACTCTAAACACAAGAACACCAAGGTTTATAGTGGTTCGATCCTCCTGATCTACGTCCACTTTTGGTAACTAGGAAGTTTTATTGATTCTGTGTTGTTGTGATGTTTTTACAATACAAATGATGAATCTCTTATATAGAGATTGAATGGTGACAAGAGAAATAAAAAAAAAAAGGTCCATGTTTTGCCCATCTTTACACATGCTATTGCCCATGCATTGTCGTCTCTCATGCTTGTGGCTTCACACTCAACAAAGAGTAGAGTGGATTTGGGTAAAAGTAACCATTAATGATATCGAGGATAAAAATGTGGCTGGGTATTGATGATGATAATGATATCGAGGATTTTTGTCAGTGGAGGATAATAATGCTAAAGGTAAAAGTAAATCTTTTGGTGATTGATTTGTGTAAGTATAATGTAACTATCATAAACAAGTTTTAGAACCTACCCATATCTGAAACTTTGAAGACCTGATACTGAGATAACAGATATATAGAAATTCATTGAGGCGAGTTCAGCTTATTATCTAGTAGTATAGCTGATATCAGTATACACGCTATATTCCATTCATAACTTACTTGGTGAAAGTTTTGTGCATATATGACATTTATATATTAATATGTTGATGGCAATAATACATGTCATTGTCTGGTAATTGATTGTGTATATGGAAATTTTTAAATAACTAATTATTAAAATATTTAGGATATGAATGCTTTATAACCACTACAATGGTGAATGATTAAAGAAAACAAGCCTAGACAAAAAGCATTCTTATGGTCTTTTTTCTATGTTTGTTTAGACAAAAAGTTTTTTGAGATCCCATCTCATTACGTTCACATTCACCATTGATCCTTAGTAGCAACAATGCAACATCATGACCAAAGGAATCTTAATCATGATCTTTTCACAGTCTTTTTCTTTGTAATTTCCTTTAGCAAAAGGAATCTTATCTTTCTTTGTCTTCTCAATATACAGTTAATCATGTTTCTTTGCAATTAGTTCAGATAATTAATTCTCTTAAACAACAGATCCTTAGATAATTACAACTAGAATGGCGTCTACTTCATCTTCATCCATTCAAAAGAACTTCAAGTATGACGTGTTTCTGAGTTTTAGGGGTGAGGACACCCGTAACAGCTTCGTTGGCCATCTTTATTACGCTCTTAAGCAGAAAGGCGTTGTCACTTACAAGGACGACGATAATATCGAGAAAGGGAAAAGGATCAATGAGCAACTTATCAAGTCTATTGAAGAATCGAGATGCTATATTATTGTTTTCTCTAAGAACTATGCTTCTTCATCTTGGTGCTTGGATGAGCTGGTTAAAATTATGGAATGCCAGAAGATGACCGAGCATACTGCTTACCCAATCTTCTATGATGTGCAGCCCACTGAAATCCGGAAACAAATTGGGGCAGTAAAAGATGCCTTTGCCGAAAACGAAAAGAAGGAGGCTGCTGGAAAATGGAGAAAGGCTATGGAAGAAGCAGCAGGTCTGGCTGGCTCGGTATTGGAGGATATGTTTGATGGGTAATTCCTTCCTTAATATATCTGCAATATAATTTCATTAGTTTCTTTTTGGGGTGAGTTATGTGATAGATATAAATCTGAAATTAAGTATTCTTTTCATCTGAGAATTTCAAAACAGCTAATTGTATATATCTTTAACATACAGGCATGAAGCTAAATTCATACAAAATTTTGTTCAAGACATTTCACGAGATTTGCATTCCGTTGACTTCATTTTAGATGAAGAGTTGGTAGGCATGGGGACACGGATAAGGGAAGTGGTTTCATCTTTAGAAATTAATGTTGATGATGTTCGCATGCTAGGGATATGGGGGATGGGTGGTGCGGGGAAGACAACTTTAGCCAAGGCTGTTTTTGATCAAATATCCTTTCAGTTTGAAGGTAAAAGCTTTGTTGAAAATGTAAGGGAAGAATCAAAACCATCTTTGTCTGGTTTAAAGTCATTGCAGAAACAAGTACTTTCAGATATTTCCAATGATCAAGGCGTCACCGTAAGTGGTGTTCTTGACGGGAAAAACAAGATGAAACAAGCAATGGGTGGTAGAAAAGTACTTGTTGTTCTTGATGACGTCAATCATAAAGACCAGCTTGAGGTGTTAGCTGGTAACAGTAATTGGTTTAAGCCAGGAAGTAGAATTATTATTACAACAAGAGATAAGCAAGTACTCGCAGCCCACGGAGTAGGATTGATTCATAATGTGACTTTGTTATCTCAGGCGGAAGCGGATTGCCTCTTTAGTAGGCGTGCGTTTGGAAGAGAGAATCCGATTCAAGGGTATGAAGAGTTATCAGGAAAAATTTTACAATATGCTGATGGTCTTCCTTTAACGATCAAAGTTATGGGTTCATTTCTATGTGGTCGAAGTGAGCATTTTTGGATAGATGCCATAGAAAGACTAAAAACAATTCCGTTGAAGGAAACTCTCGAGAAATTGGAATTAAGCTATATCGATCTAGAGGAGGATCACAAGAAAATATTCCTAGATGTTGCATGCATACTAAAAGGTTGGGACAAAGAAGATGCAATTAGAGTGCTTGAAAGCCGTGGATTTCATGCTGAAGTTGGTTTAAGAGTTCTTGAGCAGAAATCTCTTATAACTATTTCAAAGAATTGGAAAGGAATATTGTACTTGGGGATGCATGATCATTTAGAAGAAATGGGTAGGAATATTGTCCGTCGGTCACACCCTGATGAACCTCAAAGACATAGCCGATTGTGGGTTAATAAGGAAATTGAGTATATATTGACTAGTGACCTGGTAAGAATCAAGTTAGTTTGATTTAATAAAACTCATAGTTAGCAACATTTTTGGTCCCTTTCGGGTATTTCATTTTTGGTCCAATAGTTTGAGAAGTCTCGTGTTTGGTCTAAAATGAAACATCGATGCGGGTTCGGTCCAAAATTAAAACTCCATTAGTTTGACTTTGTTTGACCGTTTAATAAAAGGATATTATTGTCTTTTTAGGTATTATATTAGACAAAATAAGTTTCTCTTTGTGTCTCTCTCTAAATTTTTCCCCAAAATCACTTTCTCTTTCTAATAATCATTGAAAAATTCATTAATTCGAATTGAATTATCATTCAATACGCGTTATTTCATTTTCATTCACTCTCAATTTTATCAGTGATTTTGGGCGTTTTGAAATTTAGGGTTCCCACAAAAATTAATGGGTTTTATATTTTTAATTTCAGGGTACCCAAGCAACAGAATGTCTATACTTCCAGTCACCGGGTTTCAGTGCTGAAATTGCAATAAAAGGTCTAGCAAAAATGAAGGATCTTAGATTCATTCACATAGATCTCGAAAAGTATTATTATTATTATAAAAGCAATGTTGCACAATTTGATAAAGTTAGCGAATACCTTCCAAGTTCCTTAAGATTTATGAGATGGTATGGTTTTCCTTTTTCGAGTTTACCTAATACATTTCATGGAAAAAATCTTGTTGAACTTGACATACGTCGCAGCAATATTGTTCAACTTTGGGAAGATGGAGAAGAAAAGGTAGAATTAATTTGTTGTTTTTCATGATTCATTATGATCCTATATATCTATTGGTTTGTCATTGCACCAATATTAATTGTTTTTTGTACTTATGTTAGGTTCTTCAAAAGCTAAGGTTCCTCACCTTCCGTAGTTCAAAATTACAGACCTTTGACCTTAGGGTGGCTCCAAATCTTGAGCAGTTGACTATTTCCTACTGTTATGATTTCGTAGAGCTTCATATGCCTGCTCATCATCTAAAGCTCAAATATTTCAACCTGAGTCATTCAAAGTTGAAGACCATTCACCTCAGGAATACTCCGAATCTTGAGAGGCTTGTACTGGAAGGGTGTAATGATTTGGTGGAACTTCAAATGCCTACTGAAAGTCTAAAGCTCCTAGAGCTCTACCTTAGTTTTTCGAAGTTAACAAACCTTCACCTCGGGAATACTCCGAATCTTAAGGCGCTTAGACTCGAATGCTGTTATGATTTGGTTGAAATTGAAATGCCTGCTGAAAGTCTAAACCTCGAATATCTCAACCTCAATCATTCAAAGTTGAAGACCGTTCACCTCGAGAATACACCGCATCTTGAGGAGCTAAAACTCGAAGGCTGTAATGATTTGGTAGAATTTCAAATGCCTGCCGAAAGTATAAAGCTCAAATATCTCACCCTCAATCGTTCAAAGTTGAAGACCCTTCACCTCGGGAACACTCCGATACTTGAGAGGCCAAGACTCAAAGGCTGTAATGATTTGGTGGAACTTCAAATGCCCATTGAAAGTCTAAAGCTCGAATATCTCGATCTCAGTCATTTAAAGTTGAGGACCCTTGACCTTGGGCAGACTTCAAATCTCGAAAGCTTAAATCTGGAAAACTGTTGTGACTTGGTAGAAATTAATGCTCCCGTTGGATGTGTGAGAAATCTTGCCTTCTTAGACTTAAGTGGTTGTGGGAGTTTTAAGTCTTTTTTGTTTGACAAATGGTCTCAACTAGCCGAGGCTGGTTCTTTATCTAAGTTACATCTGATTGCAGAACCCATAGATGTTTGCGCATTGCGCTCCAACAATGATGTTGGGATTCTCCAAAGTTTCAGTTTTCGTGTTATTATAAAGAAGATAATGCTTCATCGTTTGGAAATCTTGAAAGGCTAATTTCTCTAGGTCTTTGTGCTTGTACTAACCTTGAGAGTTTTTCAAGAAGCATTTGTAGTTTACAATGTATAAGAAAGCTTACACTTGAAGGCAGTATTACAGAAGCACCCCGGGACCTTGACCAGCTAGAATGTCTAGAGGAGCTAATTTTTCATCTACAGAGATTAAACATATTCCGGATAGCATTTGTAAGTTGAAACATCTCAAATCTTTCAAAATCAGATCATGTTGGCTTCTTGAGAAATTACCTGATGATATTGGCAGATTAGAATCTTTAGAGAAGCTAATCTTAATCAACTGTAAGCTTTTACAAGATATTCCAAACAGCATTTGTAAGATGAAATGTATAAACAGTTTTGATCTCCGCGGTTGTATTCGAGTTATTGAACTGCCTGAGGATATTGGATGCTTAGAAGGTTTGAAAGAGTTAAACATAGAAGGTACAGGCATAACCCGTCTTCCACAGAGCATTTTCCAGTTGATAGGTCTGCGTATTGTTGGGTCAATGTGGCTTCTTGCTACATATGGTTTATTACTCAAGAGACGAAGAAACTCTGATGATGATGAAATAGTCTGCTACATATAACCCATATTAACACATGCCAAAGGAGCCAATACACGAAGATCTATTTTAACAGGTACTTTATTTTGAAGTTTTAAACTGATTATGAAATTATTCATTGTTTCTGCAATTTATGTGTTTTACTATGATTCTAACAATTTAACCATTTTCTTCTATTAGGAGATCCGATCAGCAGGAAGCTATAGTCGATCAACGCATAACAGTTAGCCAAGTATAGAACTCCTATCGGGTAAGTTGTTAAGCAAGTTCTCAACTCGAATGGATTCAGTAGGGTATGGTTTAATAGTTTATCAGGAAGCAATTGCCTCTCATCTCAGAAGGTGATCTAAAGTTCATATCTCTCCACATATATTCTCATGTGCATTGAAATGATTTATTTATGATTTTTTTCCCCAGGCATTGTTGATCGTTGATCATTGTCAAGTGATTGATATGATGTTTAGTCCTCTGTAAACAACTACTTTAACAGGTACTTTCTCTGTTTTCTTGAAAATCTGTCTTACGTTAATCCAAGTTTTGAAATTGATATGATGTTAATTGAATTTTCTAGCATTTGACATGTATTTTACTATCAATAATAACAACTGAACCATTTCCTGCATGTTTGATTGCCAATCAGCACTTTATGGAACCAAAATGAACTCGAAGCTTAATCCCCAGGGCCTAACGGTTTGTTCTGGCTCAATCAGTTTTTTCATGTCTGAAAGATTTCGCCAAATGTTGGGAGCGCAATTGTGTTCATTTCGAACATTGATCACTCTCAAGTTCTCTGTTGTATCATCTTACAAGTCAAGCGCTAGTGTGGTGTGAAGAACTGAAGATACTTTGTTGGTCATCAATAGGATAGTTTTATTAACATCAATGTATGATATGTTATTAGGTACATTCGCAAACAATGATTGTTTTTCTTTTTATCATTCAGAATTATGTTACAAAGTTTATTCACGGAGTTCAGTTTACGCAGCAGAGTTGTTCAGAAAGTCAATGTGCTTCTAATGAAAGATTTATAAGTGATGTCAATATACTCTTGAGGTGCTATTATACATGTATTACTGGCTCATATTTCTTTTGTAGTATTGACGTCGTGTGCACTGAGATGAAATGATCAAATAATACAATTTAACTATGTACTGTTTAATAAAGGTATACTACCCAACTTGGAATATGTGATGTGTATTGAGTAATTAATATGAATAAATAAGTTAAATAAGTTAGCTTAGGAACTACAGCTAACAGAGTTGACCTTTTGAGAAACTCAAACTGTGTTTTTGATGACAATGGTTGGATTTTATACCTGGTTGACTATTATCATATCAAAATTAAGCTCAGTAAGTATTATTATGTGATTTTATTATCATAAAAAAGTTTTTCTTTATATATTTATGTTCTAAATTGGGATGAAACCGTTAAGCATAAGAATTGACTTTCGTCAAATTATTTACTTTCGCCAATTTCACTGAGTTTTTCGGTCATTGATAGTTTTCTCTGGTACACTCCCAAAGTATGATTGTTTGTAAAGAAGTGTTTCAAAGTATGATTGTCATTTTACCTTTCGGTATTAGTACTTTTTTTATGTATACACTGTTAGATCAAGCTATAATCCTAACTTGGATGCTGTACCAGTACTTATTACTTTAGATCAATAAAGAATTTGAACTTTATTTTGATTTATGGAGCTCAGTAAACACAGTTGACTTGTTCAGAAAGTCAAACTGTGTTTTCGATGAAAATGGTGGGTGGGACTATGAAAAAAGGTTGGTGATGATCATGATAAAAATAGACTTAAGAAAGTGTTATAAGTGATGTAAGATCATAAACTAGTTTTATCTAACTATCTTATAATGCACAAAGGCCTACTATTAATAGAAATACTTAAAATTAAGCAATACAAGTTCTAAAGCTATAAGTACAAGTAATTAAACACATTTTATAACATTTACAAGTTCTTAAGCTCAAAGTATAATTAATTAAAATAGAAATACTAACACTAAATACATACAATTAATATATACAATTAATACACCCCATCACCAATATTTACAACTACCTAAGCTCAATGTACAAGTACAAGTAATTAAAACACATTTTCTAATATTTACAAGTTCTTAAGCTCAAAGTACAACTAATTAAAATAGAAATACTAACATTAGGCTGCTCACAGTGGCAACCCATATTGCATCATCTTTCCGGCTGCCACCTCAGCTTTCTCTCTCCTCAACCCATATTCATCTCTCTCATCACAGTGGCAACCCATATTGCATCATCTTTTTTTTTTTTTTTTCTTTTAAAAAAAAAAACATTTTTTAACACAAACACAAATTTTATTAATAAAACGTAAACATTACATAAACGAAACGATACGGAATTAAAACATTACAATACTAAATTAAATATAAATATGACTAAACATCACAGAAATTCTTCATCGTCTTCGTCCTCATCGTCCTCATCTTCGTCTTCATTGTCATGAGGGAGACGATGATGTCTACGATTTCTCCAAATGTGCTCGACCAAATCAGCTTTTAAGTTTTGATGAATTGCTGCATTATCGAGCTCCAGAGAAATTGCTACAGATTCTTCAAATGTATTTAAGGGATCGTGTGGTTGGTGGACCTCCTCTTCGTGCCATGTAGGACATATCGCCCGCTGGTCGTCTTTTATGATCATATTATGTAATATGATACATGTATACATAATATCTTTGAGATCACTTTTAAAGAACCCTCGAGCTGGAACTTTAAGCATTTTCCACTTCTTCTTCAACACACCCAAAAGCCCGTTCCACATCTTTCCTTGCTGCTTCGTGCTTCCTCTTGTACAATAGCCTTTTATGATCATTCATGGGAGGATTTGAAATGGACTTAATAAGAACGGACCATTGTGGATATATCCCGTCAGTAAGATAATATCCCCTTTTGTATTGTACATCGTTTGCTTCGAATTCAATGTCTGCTGCTCTCCCAGATCTGATATCATTGAAGACAGGTGAACGACGTAAAACGTTTACGTCGTTATTTGCACCGGAAACACCAAAGAACGCATGCCAAATCCATAAATCTTGGGAAGCGACCGCCTCCAATAAAATGAATGGATGTGGCCCATGATCACCTCTAGCATATTGACCTCTCAAACTGTTCGGGCAATTCTCCCACTCCCAACTTGTACAATCAATGCTTCCCATCATCCCAGGAAACCCATGCTTATGCTCGTGATGAGCATATAATCTTTCAAGATCAGAATACGTGGGCTTTCGCAAATACTCAGGACCATATAACTCGATGATAACTTTGCAAAACTTACGGAGGCATTGACGGGATGTTGATTCGGCTATTGCCAGATTCTCGTCAAGAGAATCTGGAACGGCCGCGTATCCCAATTGACGAATGGACGCGGTACACTTGACCAATGGGCTAATACCAGGTACGCCCCTACAATCATTAGTTTGTTCAAAATAAGTAGAATAATCGGTTACCTCTCGAACAATTCGTGTGAACAGTTCTCGGCTCATTCGGAAACGTCGACGGAATGTTCTTTCATCGTGCAGCGGGTTTTCGCCGAAGTATGCATTCACTAACCGATTGTGTGCAGCAACATGATCTCTAGGTACGTACCTTCTTTTAGGTTTTGGCTGATGTGCTTGATACGTGTTCCAAGCGTTCCAAGCAAACTCCGCCACCTCAACAAACTCACTAAAAACTTCTTCGTCGTCGTCGGAAGACGAAGAACCAAACAAATACTCGTAGGATGACATGGACATGGTGAATGAATATTGATGATAATTTGTTTGAATTGTGTTTGAAATTGTGTGTTTGAAAGTGGGTTTGATGTGGGTATTTATAGGATGAAAAGTGGTAAATATTTTGGAAAAAAAGTTTTTTTTTTTAAGTCACAAACGGATACAAAATCGGTTGAAAAACCGAACGATATTAGATTTACTCTTGACCGGCGATCGATTTCCAATATCTCCACATTGGAGTGATCGATCTTCAATATCGATCGATCGATCATGGGGATCGATTTCTTCCGATCCACTGTGAGAAGCCTTAGGCTTCTCACAGTGGATCGGAAGAAATCGATCCCCATGATCGATCGATCGATATTGAAGATCGATCACTCCAATGTGGAGATATTGGAAATCGATCGCCGGTCAAGAGTAAATCTAATATCGTTCGGTTTTTCAACCGATTTTGTATCCGTTTGTGACTTAAAAAAAAAAACTTTTTTTCCAAAATATTTACCACTTTTCATCCTATAAATACCCACATCAAACCCACTTTCAAACACACAATTTCAAACACAATTCAAACAAATTATCATCAATATTCATTCACCATGTCCATGTCATCCTACGAGTATTTGTTTGGTTCTTCGTCTTCCGACGACGACGAAGAAGTTTTTAGTGAGTTTGTTGAGGTGGCGGAGTTTGCTTGGAACGCTTGGAACACGTATCAAGCACATCAGCCAAAACCTAAAAGAAGGTACGTACCTAGAGATCATGTTGCTGCACACAATCGGTTAGTGAATGCATACTTCGGCGAAAACCCGCTGCACGATGAAAGAACATTCCGTCGACGTTTCCGAATGAGCCGAGAACTGTTCACACGAATTGTTCGAGAGGTAACCGATTATTCTACTTATTTTGAACAAACTAATGATTGTAGGGGCGTACCTGGTATTAGCCCATTGGTCAAGTGTACCGCGTCCATTCGTCAATTGGGATACGCGGCCGTTCCAGATTCTCTTGACGAGAATCTGGCAATAGCCGAATCAACATCCCGTCAATGCCTCCGTAAGTTTTGCAAAGTTATCATCGAGTTATATGGTCCTGAGTATTTGCGAAAGCCCACGTATTCTGATCTTGAAAGATTATATGCTCATCACGAGCATAAGCATGGGTTTCCTGGGATGATGGGAAGCATTGATTGTACAAGTTGGGAGTGGGAGAATTGCCCGAACAGTTTGAGAGGTCAATATGCTAGAGGTGATCATGGGCCACATCCATTCATTTTATTGGAGGCGGTCGCTTCCCAAGATTTATGGATTTGGCATGCGTTCTTTGGTGTTTCCGGTGCAAATAACGACGTAAACGTTTTACGTCGTTCACCTGTCTTCAATGATATCAGATCTGGGAGAGCAGCAGACATTGAATTCGAAGCAAACGATGTACAATACAAAAGGGGATATTATCTTACTGACGGGATATATCCACAATGGTCCGTTCTTATTAAGTCCATTTCAAATCCTCCCATGAATGATCATAAAAGGCTATTGTACAAGAGGAAGCACGAAGCAGCAAGGAAAGATGTGGAACGGGCTTTTGGTGTGTTGAAGAAGAAGTGGAAAATGCTTAAAGTTCCAGCTCGAGGGTTCTTTAAAAGTGATCTCAAAGATATTATGTATACATGTATCATATTACATAATATGATCATAAAAGACGACCAGCGGGCGATATGTCCTACATGGCACGAAGAGGAGGTCCACCAACCACACGATCCCTTAAATACATTTGAAGAATCTGTAGCAATTTCTCTGGAGCTCGATAATGCAGCAATTCATCAAAACTTAAAAGCTGATTTGGTCGAGCACATTTGGAGAAATCGTAGACATCATCGTCTCCCTCATGACAATGAAGACGAAGATGAGGACGATGAGGACGAAGACGATGAAGAATTTCTGTGATGTTTAGTCATATTTATATTTAATTTAGTATTGTAATGTTTTAATTCCGTATCGTTTCGTTTATGTAATGTTTACGTTTTATTAATAAAATTTGTGTTTGTGTTAAAAAATGTTTTTTTTTTTAAAAGAAAAAAAAAAAAAAAAGATGATGCAATATGGGTTGCCACTGTGATGAGAGAGATGAATATGGGTTGAGGAGAGAGAAAGCTGAGGTGGCAGCCGGAAAGATGATGCAATATGGGTTGCCACTGTGAGCAGCCTTAAATACAATAAATAAATCATTATGTACATTAAATACAATTAATTAACGGGTCAATAAATACAATTAATGCAGTTATTAAAACACCCCTTACATAAGAAATACAACTTATCAAGCATATTGTACAACCAACTTAAACACAATTCCTGCATTAAATGTCACTAATACAAATAATAAAGCACATTATACAAATACTCAAGCCCGAACGGGCAACGGGACAAATGGGCTCGAGCCCGAACGGGCACGGGCCAAACAAGCTCGAGCCCGAACGGACACGAGCCAACGGGCTCGAGCCCGAACGGGCTCGAGCCCGAACGGGCACGATCTAAACGAAATTCTTGATATCCGTAAATTTATTGTCAAAAAGAACATAATAAACTAAAATACATGATTCACCGGAAAATTTTATTTCAGGGTACCCGCAGCGTTGCCGCTGCGGGTACCCTGCTAGTTTTATATACATAAATAAGCTCTACATTTGGTTGAAATCATTAATCATGCAAATATTTGACTTTTGAGTCAAACTACTGGCTTTCATCATATTTTCACTGAGGTTTTCATATATGAGTTTGGATATGATATTGTCATGTTAAAAATGATTTTTTATAAGCTAAAATTGGTACTTAATTCTCGTTTAGTTACTGTATCCTAATCAATTTATTGTTCAATTCAATTGCTTTACTTAAAAAAGTGGATACTTTGTTTAAAATTTTGGTTTTCACACTTTGGCCACATGGTTTTTAATGAAAGGTTTATTTATTTGCACTTTGGCCACAAGGCTTATTAAAGTAATGTTAAAGTTTGATATATATAACTCTCCAGATGCAATCTTGGATCTTCTCGTGTGTTGTGAACTCCCTGGATAGGATCGAATCGGGTTCGAGTAGCTGATGGGAAGGTTGTTGTTAATGATGATGATGATTTGATGTAGTTTTGAGGGTGTTTGGGATTGCTTATCCAAACATGTTTATTTGGTTTTGTGAGTGAAGAAAGTTCAGTTAAGCATTTTGTGAGTGAAGAATAGTTTTAGTAAGCAAATTAACATTTTTTATAAGCAATTTTAAAAGGACTACTTATGTGTGCTAGTGTTTAGTGATTCTGATATAATTTGCCCTCAAATAATCACAATCTGTTAGCCTCCATTATCCAAACACTAGAATTCTTGGTTATTTGTTGTTTAAAACCATAATAATCAGATATCAACAGCAGTCCCAAACACAGGCACAATGCACAAAGAACACACAAATAACTACAAGTATATTAACAGGTACTTTCTCTGTTTTTTGTAAACCATTATGATTTAGCGCAGAATGAATCAAGATGCTTAATGATACAAAATTGCTGAATGATTGTTGTTCTGATTGAAAACTATTGTTTGATAGTTGTTTTTAATCAAATTGGGACAGAAGGTTAAATACTGGAACATGGGATTTTTTAATCAAATAAGATGACACTGCTATTTTTTTTCCATGTGACAGCAGTTAAAAAGGGTATAAGAATTCACCTAAAGGTTCAAAGTCATTAGAACTTTTACTAGCTGCTTCATATTACTTTGGTAGTGTTACCGTCGTGTTAGCCATAGTTAGGCGTAATTATGTTACTCTTTCATATAAACCCATGTAAACGTCACTCATGTCACATGCTCATTCTCAGCGATACATGTACAAATAAATCATAATCTCATGCTATACCCTGCTTCCAATATTGAAGACAAATATGACCTATCATGGAGTATCATTTTTAGCAAAATGCAGCCTAGACAGATTAGTTGTAGTTGACCGTACTCCAATTCTTTCTTCTTTTATAGTAGTTACGGCTATTTACAAATATGGGTTGGGTAAAGTTCTATGTTTGGGCAAAATAGCGAATATAACATTTGTTAGTTGAATCAAGTTAGGCTTCATGTTTTCCAACATATATTTATATTCCGTTCGTCAAGACTTCAAGAATCTGAAATGATGACCATAAAAGCAATATTTAAATTGCCAATTTTTTTTCTTATAAAATGATTTTATCATTGTAACATGCTTTTTTGGTCTTGCTATTTGCTTTATCATGCTCTATTCATATGCCATACTGAACTCGATTCTTAATCTCCAGCATAATAGTTATTATCTCTACTTTAGAAGTGTACTGAGTAAAGTTAAACTACTTGTTATAAGCAGTTTAAATTTTTGAAGTTAGAAAAGTTAACTCATGGAGTTCAGATAACACAGTTGACTTCTTCATGTTATAATAAAATTCAACAAAGTTTTGTAAGTGATTTAAAATCATATACAAGTTTTGATTTGCATAAATATCATCTACATTGGGAGAAATGGTGAACCATTAAAATATTTGACTTTTGAGTCAAACTATTGACTTTCATCAAATTCACTGAGTTTTTGTTATCCAAGTCAATAACAGAAGCTACCTAAAATGTTCCAGGAATAAGACATTATCATCAGAGAATGATTTTGTAAAGTCCATGTTTGGACAGAGTTTGAAGCTGGGAACACGAGATGAACTAATCAAATAAAACGACATTACTGTGGAATGTTTAAATCACTTTGGTCTCAAAGGCATGGATGTGGCTGTCGGGCTTTGCTTACCTAGCTATAATGATGTTGTGATATTCCATATATGTAAATGTGCACGCCCTCATTTCTGTTTATGCACCATATCTTAGCCTCTTAGGTTCCGTTTGGTTAGCCATTTCCTTGTTTTCTCAACACTTTGCTGTTGATTTGTCAGTTTCTTTTTTTTTTTAACGTTTTGGTATCTCCTAGCTAGTTTTAATAAATCTATTTCTTTGTTGTTAAAGAAAAGGACATTACTTCTTTTTGTATGGTACCACGTGAAACTAGCATGCCTTCATGTTTAGCGGTAATTTGTCAGGGTGTATGGATGGTTACCGCAGATGGACTATATCACTATAGTGAAGAAAAGCTTATTCAAAAGTTGGACTACTTTTTTGAACAGATTTGATCTTTAAGTAGGATATTTGTTAATTCCATATAAATGACTTTCTAAGAAAGTGATACTCTGTTCTTAGTGAAAATGGTGAGAGTTTGATTTAATGTTTGTGATAATCATGTTTTTTAAATTCATAAATAAAGGTATTGAAAACAGTGGATTGATCTTATCAAAATCAAAGCCATTTGACTTTTTGAGTCAAAGTATTGACTTTCATCTATTATAGTTGACCTGTATTAATGAACATATCTGAGAGTTGTTAATGATATTGAACATGTAGCTTACAATTTGGTTACCTATCTTCTCGATTTGTTGGAAAATTGGGCTTCATATTGTCTGTTTATGGACTTGGATCTTATCTGGTCAAAACCGGGTCAACAAGATCACTAGTACTAAATTGCTAATATCTTCAGTATGTTTTTACAGTTCTGTTTTCAACACTTTTAACCATAGAATTATCAAAATAGATGAACATTGCATATGCAGTCCTTCAACTTGTTTTTCAGACAGAAGGATAATTATTTTGATATTGAAGTTACATACTATTAAACCAATGGGGGTGACCCAGTGGTAATGGCTTAGCCTCTTAGGACGAAAGTGCCAAGAGGTCTTGGGTTCGAACCCTTGGGAGAAAATTAATCCCCCATTGGCCACGGAGGTTCACCCGCGACGACTCCGGGCTATCCAAAAGGGTAGTCGCCCTGGGATTAGTCGGCTAGCAATGTCAAGTCGGAACCCAAGTATACAAAAAAAATAGAATAAATAATAATAAAATAAAATAAAATAAAATAAAAATTAGTTACATACTATTTTTAGTGACAAGGTAAGTAAGTTAGAAGCTTCTTAACACTGCTAATGCATAAAATTTGGACGCATAAGCTTTCTTATTAATGATACCTAAAGGTTCAAAATCATTAGAACTTTTACTAGCTGCTTCATATTACTTTGGTAGTGTTACCTTCGTGTTAGCCATAGTTAGGCGTAATTATGTCGATGCTTAAAAGAAAATGTGAAATTTAGTTTAAAAATATTCTATATTAGTTTAAAATTTTAGTTCATTAACCAGCTCCTCAAGGTCCACCCTATGCTTCCCAATGAGCAACACAAAGCTTCTTTAACCCCTTACAATTCTCAGCAACACTAATCAATCCAACATTGGTGCATCAACAATACATAAAGCATTTAAACCAGGACATTTAGATAACGGCAAAACACCAACACCAGTCACATTAACATTTCCCAAATGAACCTCAGTTATCATCTCGAATCATCTCTAATGTCCTGTCCCACTTTCCACTACAGCAAATTAGCTTCAAGCTTTTCAAATTCTTAAAACCGCTAATCAACGGTATGAATAATCGTTTAATAAAACACTCCTCCTAAGTTTAATAAACGGAAATTCGGCATCAGGATAGTTAAATAACTTCTTAAAAGACAAAACTTCAAGCTGACTAGAGTTATCTAACAGCTCAAAAATACCTAAATCACTAGTCGAACAATAAACATATGAAAGTTCCTTCAACTTCTTCCAGTATTTTTTAGAAAAACCAGTCATACCTGATTATAAGTTAAGTTAGCTTAGGAACATCAGCTGACAGAGTTGACTTTTTCTGAAAGTCAAACCATGTTTTTGATGAAAATAGTGGTATTTTATACCTGATTGACTATTATCATATCAAAATTAAGTTCAATAAGTATTATTATGTGATTTTATTATCATAAAAAGTCGTTCTTTACATATTTATGTTCTAAATTGGGATAAAATCGTTAAGCATACAAAAAGTTGACTTTTTGAGTCAGATTATTTACTTTGACCAACTTCACTGAGTTTTTAATTGAATCTTACCTAAGAATATATATAAAGGAAGTTACTAGTGTCAAGTGAAGCTAATCAATCTTTTTTTAGTAGTTTTATTACAAAATGATTTTGGAAAATCTATGTTCAGGGCTGTTATTAACTGTCTGAATAAAAGCGACCGTTGTTTTTCTTCCATGTGACACCAAACAAAAAGGGCTCAAGTATGTCATTATGGATATAAGTTATGCTAGATAGTTCATATTTTATGTAACATCGCCTTCATGTTTGGCAACCAATTGTCGAATATAGGATATGGAAAGCAATTTGTCATCAATCTTTCACCCTTCATTATGACTTGAGTTTGACCTCATGATCTCTTCACCTAACATTGAAGGTGAACATATTTATAGGATAATCACATTATTCAATTGAATTAGGACCTTGTGTTCTACTCGGTCAAGACAGGATAGTTGTGTTGACCCGCACTCCAGTTCCGTGTGTTCTACGAGTCAGTAACTATAGTAGTTTAAAAATAAAAAAAAATACACGGTTTGTCAAAGGCAGAGAAGTTGTTTGTATGTTTGTTCTTGTAAACCTATCGACATTTGAAAGTATAAACAAGAAGAGAGGGAAAAGTGTATAATAAATAAAAGGGGTGAGAAATGAAGAAAAGGAAAGATTTAAAGGACCTCTTATGTCATACCTCCAAATTTATTAACAAGTTTGAATATTTGTTAGGCGTGATTGATGGTCAAATAATTGGTCAAATAAGCTAAAATTGATAGTTTAATCATGTTTAATTACTGAATCCTAATGGATAGATTAAATAATTGCGACACTGCCACAAGGAATTCGAAAACCCCCAAAATGTGGTTTGTTTTGGGTAGAAAGCGGGTCAAAATGATGACCCGGTAAAAAAAAGTGGATACCTTGTTAAATTTCATTCAAAGGGAATGAACAAATTAGATGTTTTAATGGCCATATTCGGCTACGGTGGATTTGGATTCGGGTTCGGGTTCGGGTTCTGGTAAAAGTACAGTGGATTGATTGGATTCGGTTGTTGCTGATGATGATGATGATGACGAGGATAATAACGCTAAAGGTAAAAGTAATTCTTTGATTTGGTGATTGATTTGTAAGTGATGTTAATATACTCTTGAGATTTTTTTCTGTAATGACATATAATTTTAAAGCAGTTTTTAATGCATTGAAACGAGTATGTTATAAGTTAGATGTTGAAGGGAAGTGTTTGCGGGTAGACCCAACCTGTTTTGACCCAGAAAAAATTTGCCTTATGCGCAGCCTATCTGTTATTTATCTAGTATCTAACTGAAAGCTGATTCTATGCCATTACTTCATATACAATTGTATGTGTTATTATCTGAAATTGATTGTTCAAGTAGGATTTTTAACAAGCTTATTGAATCCTATTTTACATACAGACATGAAGCTAAATTTATCCAAAAGATTGTTGAAGAGATATCACTAGAGTTGCGTTTCATTAACTCGGATGTTGATGGAAAATTAATAGGCATGGAGACCCGAGTAAACGATGTTGTTTCATCTTTAAAAACCGGTGTTGATGATGTTTGCATGATAGGGATCAAGGGCATGGGAGGAATTGGGAAGACAACCTTGGCCAGAGCTGTTTTTGATCATATATCCGTTCAGTTTGAGGGTCAAAGCTTTGTAGAAAATGTTAGGGAAATTTCAAAAACCTCTTTGTCGGGTTTGAAGAAGTTGCAGAAGCAAGTACTCTCAGATGTTCTAAATGATAATAACATTAGAGTAAGTAGTGTTTCTGACGGGGAAAAATATGATGAAAAAGTTTTTGCACAGTAGAAAGGTTCTAGTTGTTCTAGATGATGTGGATCACATAGAACAACTTGAGGCGTTAACCGTTCGTAATTGGTTCAAGCCGGGAAGTAGAATTATCATAACAACCAGAGATGAGCAAGTGCTGCGTGCACACGGAGTGAACTCTATTCATGATGTCAATTTGTTATCAAATGATGAAGCAATTTTCATGTTCCGTTGGTATGCATTTGGGAGAGAGATTGAAATTGAAGGTTACAAAGAGCTATCGAGGCAAGTTGTACGTTATGCGGCTGGTCTTCCATTGACTATAAAAGTTTTGGGTTCATTTCTATGTGGTAAAGATGAAATTGAATGGAAAGATGCCATAGAAAGACTAAAAACAATTCCGTTGGAGGAAACTTTGAAAAAATTGGAATTAAGCTATAATAGTCTTGAGGAGGATTACAAAGAAATTTTTCTGGATGTTGCATGCTTACTCAGAGGTTGGAAGGAAGACGAAGCAATCCGAGTGCTTGAAAGCCGTGGATTCCATGCTAAAATTGGTTTAAGAGTTCTTGAGCAGAAATCTCTTATAACTATTTCTAAAAGGAAATATTTTATAGGAAGTGATGAATTGGGGATGCATGATCATTTACAAGAAATGGGTAGGAATATTGTTCGTCGGTCCAATGAACCTCAAAGACATAGCCGATTGTGGGTTAAGGAGGAAATTGAGGACATATTGACTAATGACCTGGTAAGAATTAAATCATACAGTAATAAAACTGAGAGTTCACTACATTTTTTTATCCTTGTGGTTTACTGAATATTTCATTTTTGGTCCAATAGTTTAAAAAGTTTTGAGTTTGGTCTAAAATTTGACAAAATAAAAGCTGGTCAATAATGTCTTTTTAAAATATTGTATTAGACAAAATAAAAGTTGGTGTCAATTTTCATAAGCTCTTAAGCCTAGGGATGCCAACGGGGTGGGTTTGGGGCGAGGCGGCCATCCCCATGCCCAAACCCGATTACCAAAGTTCTCCCCAAACCCGCCTCGATCCCCTTCGGGGATCTAATCGGGGCGCCCCGTTGGGGCGTGATAGTCCCCCAAACCCGCCCCGTATTAATCGGGGATCTTATCGTGATGTCCTCTTTGGGTGAAATTTTCGAACAAATCCGCACCATTTCACATTTATTGTTATTTTTAGACCGTTTTGAAATTTAGGGTTCCGACTAAAATTAAGGGGATTTGTTTTTTCGATTTCAGGGTAACCAAGCAACTAAATGTCTATACTTTTATTCACGGGATTTCAGTGCTGAAATTGCAGTAAAAGGTCTAGCAAAAATGAAGGATCTTAGATTTATTCACATATCTCTCCTAAAGTATTATTTTGAGAGCAATATTGTTCAATTTGATAAAGTTAGCGAATACCTTCCAAATTCCTTACGATTTATGAGATGGGAAGGTTTTCCTTTTTCAAGTTTACCGAATACATTTCAAGGAAAATATCTTGTTGAACTTGAAATGTATAAGAGCAATATTGTTCAACTTTGGGAAGATGGAGAAGAAAAGGTAGAATTAATTTGTTGTTTTTCATGATTCATTATGATCCTATATATCTATTGGTTTGTCATTGCACCAATATTAATTGTTTTTTCTACTTATGTTAGGTTCTTCCTAAGCTCAGGTTCTTCACTATCAGTCATTCAAAGTTGAGGACTTTTGACCTTAGGTTGGCTCCAAATCTTGAGCAGTTGACTATTGACTATTGTAAAGATTTCGGAGAGCTTCATATACCTGCTAATCATCATTCAAAGCTCGAATATCTCACCCTCACTGATTCAAAGTTGACAAACCTTCACCTCGGGAATACTCCAAATCTTGTCCAGCTAAAACTCGTACATGCCTACTCCAGTGACTACAAGATTACAAACCTTCACTTCAAGAATACTCCAAATCTTAAGAACCTAACACTCGAACACTGTGTTGATTTGGTAGAACTTCGAATGCCTACTGAAAGTCTAAAGCTCGAATATCTTCACATCAGTTATTCAAAGTTGACAAACCTTCACCTCAGGAATACTCCGAATCTTGAGACGCTAATACTCAAAGGCTGTAATGATTTGGTAGAACTTCAAATGCCCGCTGAAAATCTAAAGCTCGAAAAGCTCAACCTCAGTCATTCAAAGTTGAAGACTATTCACCTTGAGAATGCTCCAAATCTTGAGAAGCTAATACTCAGAGGCTGTCATGATTTGGTAGAACTTCAAATGCCCGCTGAAAATCTAAAGCTCGAAAAGCTCAACCTCAGTCATTCAAAGTTGAAGACTATTCACCTTGAGAATGCTCCAAATCTTGAGAAGCTAATACTCAGAGGCTGTCATGATTTGGTAGAACTTCAAATGCCCGCTGAAAATCTAAAGCTCAAAAAGCTCAACCTCAGTCATTCAAAGTTGAAGACTATTCACCTTGAGAATGCTCCAAATCTTGAGACGCTTATGCTCGAAGGGTGTAATGATTTGGTAGAACTTCAAATGCCTGCTGAAAATCTAAAGCTCAAAAAGCTCAACCTCAGTCATTCAAAGTTGAAGACTATTCACCTTGAGAATGCTCCAAATCTTGAGACGCTTATGCTCGAAGGGTGTAATGATTTGGTAGAAGTTCAAATGCCTGCTGAAAATCTAAAGCTCAAAAAGCTCAACCTCAGTCATTCAAAGTTGAAGACTATTCACCTTGAGAATGCTCCAAATCTTGAGACGCTTATGCTCGAAGGGTGTAATGATTTGGTAGAACTTCAAATGCCTACTGAAAATCTAAAGCTCAAAAAGCTCAACCTCAGTCATTCAAAGTTGAAGACTATTCACCTTGAGAATGCTCCGAATCTTGAGATGCTTATAATCAAAGGGTGTAATGATTTGGTAGAATTTTAAATGCCTGCCGAAAGTCTAAATCTCGAATATCTCAAACTCAGTCCTTCAAAGTTGAAGACCCTTCGCCTCGGATATACTCCAAGTCTTAAGAAGCTAATACTCGAAGGGTGTAATGATTTGGTAGAACTTCAAATGCCCGTTGAAAATCTAAAGCTCAAATATCTCATCCTCACTGATTCAAAGTTGAAGACCATTCACCTCGGGAATACTCCAAATCTTGAGAGGCTAAGCCTCAAAGGCTGTAATGATTTGGTAGACTTTCAAATGCCTCCTGAAAGTTTAGGGCTCAAACATCTTGACCTCAGTCATTCAAAGTTGAAAAACCTTCACCTCGGGAATACTCCGAATCTTGAGACGCTGATACTCAGAGGCTGTCATGATTTGGTAGAATTTCAAATGCCTTCTGAAAGTCCAAATCTCTAATATCTCTACCTCTATCATTCAAAGTTGGAGACCCTTCACCTCGGGAGTACTCCGAATCTTGAGACGCTAATACTCGCAGGCTGTAATGACTTGGTAGAGCTTAAAATACCTGATGATAGTCTAAAGCTCAAATATCTCACCCTCAATCATTCAAAGTTGAAGACCCTTCATCTCGGGAACACTCCGAATCTTGAGAGGCTAAGCCTCAAAGGCTGTAATGATTTGGTGGAACTTAATGCTCCGGTTGGATATCTGAAAAAGCTTGTTTTCTTAGACTTAACTTGTTGTGGGAGGTTTAAGTCTTTTGTGTTTGACAAATGGTCTCAAACGATGTTTGCTGAGACTGAGTTACATCTGATTGCAGAACCCACAGATGTTTGCCCATTGCTCTCCGACAATGATTCTCCAAAGTTTCAGTTTTTATGTTATTATAAAGAAGATCCAGCTTCATCGTTCGGAAATCTTGAAATGCTTATTTCGATGGGTCTATGTGCTTGTACAAACCTTGAGAAATTTTCAAGAAGTATTTGTAGTTTACGAAGTTTAAGAAAGCTTACACTTGAAGGCAGTATTCCAGAGGTACCCCGGGACCTTGACCAATTAGAATGTCTAGAGGAGCTAATTTTTTCATCTACAAATATCAGAAATCTTTCAGATAGCATTTGTATGTTGATGCATCTGAAGGCTATGAAACTTAAATCTTGTTGGCATCTTGAGAAATTACCGGAGGATCTTGGCCGATTACAGTGTTTAGAGGAGCTAGACCTAACAGAGTGTATAGTTTTACGAGATATTCCAAACAGCATCTGTCAGATGAAAAGTCTAAAATATTTCTATCTCCCCTATTGTTTTCTAGTTGAAAAGTTGCCTGAGGAAATTGGAAGTTCAAAACAGCTAAAAGAGCTAAATATAGAAGGTACGGGCATAAGTCATCTTCCACAGAGCATTTTTCAGCTGGAAGGTCTGCGTATCATTGGGTTTACATGGCAGCTTCAGTCGTATGGTTTTACATCCATGATACAAACATCGACATATGTATCCTTCAGCTACATAGAGAAGTGAACAAAACCAAGAGTCTTCTTTTATCATGCTTCAGCCAATACTTTCAGAAGCCAAGTCACAAATAAGTATTATAAATTTATAACAGGTACTTTCTCTGGTTTATGTTCACTTCATTTCCAATTTTAAATTAATACATGTGTTGCTATCCATCCTAATGTTTGATTAATTTCCTTCAGCGCGGAGTTTCCATGACTGGGAAGCAATGAGCACACAAAGGTGATTAAGTTACGAACATCTGTTAAGAAACTAATTTGGTTGTATAAATTCATATAACTGAGTTTTGTCCAATTACTTTAACCAGAATACTTTTAATTCATTTGTGAACCAATGAGGTGGTTTTGTCTTGTTTGACTTTTTATTTTTCGTTTATCTTCATGTAAGAATAACTAGAAGGGTACCCGCGCGTTGTGGCGGCGGGTACCCTGTGACTAAGTCCCGGTACCAACAAAATAACAATGACGAGTTGATTAACCGGAGAAAAACAAGAAGAAAATGATCCCGGTCCGGCCCGGTTCACCCGTTTTTACCGGTTCCGACCGGTCCTCTCTGGTTCGTTTTCGGACGATTTTTTTGGCTAGCCAAACCATTCCCCGTTGGTCCGGTCCAGTTTCAAAACCATATGTACCATCAACTTGTTTGCATATAAATTGCATGAAGTTTTGTGTGTTTTATTAGTTCGTACAATATGTATAATAACATGTATTGGCTAGCCGAACCAGGGGTGTTTTAAAAATAACATTAATTAAAAGAGTTAAAAGTCAATAGATAAATGTGTTGGTAGATTGCATTTAATTGGTTTATACTTTATGCTTTTTGCTTACTAGATTTTGCACATCTTAACACTTCTTTGTTTGTTTTATCATGCCCTCATCACGCAGGCCTTGAAATTAAAGTACAAGGAGGTGGGATTGATGACTCAAGTCTTCCATACAAGATGTTTACAGTTAAAACAAGGTATTATTAACTTTAAAAGTGAAGTAACTGCTTTTTATAAGCAGTTTGAATTTTTGATGTTAGAAAAGTTAACTCATGATGTTCAGATAACACAGTTGACTTCTTCAGAAAGTCAACTGTGTTCATGATTGGATTTTACATGATGTTGGAGATAATCATGTTATAATCATATTCAGTAAAGTTTTATAAGTAATTTAATATCATACACATGTTTTGATTTACATAAAAAAACTTCTACATTGGGACAAAATGGTGAACCATAAAAATATTTGACTTTTGAGTCAAACTTTTTACTCTCATCAACTTCACTCAGTTTTTTTCATATCCATGTCTATGAAAGAACATATATTATAGTGTTTATAGTATTGATAGAAGTTACTAAACAGGTTTCAGGAATAAGACTTTATCATCAGATAAAGTTCGAAGTCTTCTTTTGCGGTAGATTTGAAGGATGGTTTGTTATCAATAGGATATTTGTATCAGCAAGAAGTTGTTGAAAGCAAGATTGTTTTTTGTTTTATTTGAATAATAACACTACTTTAAATCATACAGAATCTGGAGTCCAGTTTACACAGTTGACTTGTTCAGTAAGTCAAACTGTGTGGTTAATGAATATGGTGGGATTTAATTGACAAATATATTGGTTAATGTCATAGTTAAATCCCTGTAGGTTTTTACGAGTAATGTAATATCGCAATCAAGTTTTGTTTGCATAAATATATTTAACATTTGGATGAAATCATTAAGCATTAAAATATATGACTTTTGAGTCGATTACTCATTTTTATTGACTTTCATCTAATATAAGCAGATTCAGAAGTTAAAATGCTTATTTTTCAATATATTCAAGGATTCTTGTCATCAGTAAGAGAACTGGATCAGCATCAATGTAAAACGGTTATTATTTTCGACATTACATCGAGCAAAGCCCCCAACCTTGTACAAAACATTTAGCAAACATGGGTTAGTTCTTGTACATCAAAGAATATGTCTTGATTGTAATTTTCATAGTTTCACCTAAAAGGAAATGATATATATGATACTGAAAGAAGGATCCGTTAATTATAAGATTCAAAACTCGATTGAAAATTATCTTTAATTTTTAAGTACATTGGTAATTTTAAACAAGTTACAAGAAGAAACTAGTTAATTAATCTTGCCCAAAAAAATATATAGAAAACAGTGGAAATATGTGTGTTCGAGGAAACACGATCAGATCATTAAGTGCCCCAAGCTCCTCGTGCCAACATAACCTAGCTAGCCAACACTCGAACTCATTTAGCTTCTGATGTCTACATGCACTTTCGAGCATTAATCGAGATCAGATCATCAAGCACCAATTTTTGCACTCAAATTATTTTGTCGCTGCTAAGTTTTCAAAACTGGAACTCGATCTCATACTATACTCAGCAACAAGCTTTGCAAACGAAGACGATTTATCTTCCAGCAACTTTGTTGGCGAATCATATTCCTCAATCAAACCTATACAGAACAAAATTTTCTTAGATCAAGACTTTAATGGAAACATACACAAGAGCTGACAAAGTTGCTTAACGTACCTTGTTCTAGAACCAGAACCATGTCACTATCAAGCACAGATGTGATCCGATGTGCAATCATTATAACAGTAGAGTTATTAAAGTGTCGGTTGAGTGTTTGTTGAATCATTCCATCAGTTGCAGTATCGACTGATGCAGTAGCTTCGTCAAGTACCAGGACTTTGCTTTTTTTTAGTAGCACCCGCCCTAGACACACAAGCTGCCTTTGACCCATGCTCCAGTTTTCTCCATTCTCGGTAACTATTTGTGTAAAATGAAAACTAATAAGACACTGTAATATAAGATGAAAATGCTTAAATATAAAGACTATGAACAAGATCGACCTGGTGCGTCGAGTTTCCCTTCCTTGCTCCTCACTTCATCTCCAAGTTGACACTTATCGAGTGACTAAAGTAATAACAATTATTGTTAGATTTTGGGAGCGTTATATCTGCTTAATGCGTTTTTAATATAGAAGATAAGAAGTTTAATTTGAACGGGTTTGGGATATTTGATTGTTTAAAAGTTAAAGAAAACATATTCTTAAAAAGCATTAACCAAACAAGCAATTATATTAAGCAAGTAAGCAACCCCAAACACCCCATATAGCACAATATGATGTTTGAAAGCATAGAAATCATTATTATGTAATTTAGCTACCTCCCAAATCTTATCGTCTGTATACTCTTCAAGGGGATCTAAGTTGCTACGGATTGTTCCTTCAAACATGGTTGGATCTTGAGGAATTATGCTCAATCTTGAACGAAGATCATGAAGTCCGATTGTGGATATATTAACTCCATCTATCAGAATCTGTCCAGCTGCAGGCTCCACAAGGCGGAAGAGTGTCTGTATCAGAGTTGACTTCCCGCTACCGGTTCTTCCTACAATCCCGGTTTTCTTTCCACCACTGAAAGTGCACGTTAGACCTCGTAACACAAGTGGCATATGTGGTGCGTACTGAACCTTTTCAAAAGAGCTCACCAGATTCAATAATAGTCAGTGGCGAAGCTTGAAAATTTTCAGTGGGGGGTCGGGATCTAAATTTTTTTTTCCCTAACGCTATCCGTAATATATAAAAAAAATTTCACAATTAAAATGGGGGGTCGAAACCGAATATACCGAAATTTTTCTACACGAAAACTATATACCCCCTACATCGCAAAAAAAATTTCGGGGGGTCGGCCCCCCCCCCCCCCGGCCTATATAAGCTGCACCCCTGATAATAGTGTTTACTTGACTAGTACAGTATCATTATTGAAGAAAATAGTATGATTTAAGTACCTGAAGATGACGTATATCGACTTCACCCTGTGACGGCCACTGATCATCGGGCCTATTTGATTCTATAACAAGTGGAGGTTCACTCGGAATAGAAGAATACTGAAATATTCTTTCCACGGAAATTATTTTGTTTTCAAGATTGGTTAAAGTCCACACAACCCATCCTTGTAAAGTGTTTAAAGTAAGTCCATATGTAACAGCCAAGCCCGCAATACTAGGATCAATAGTTCCCTCCGGGATAGATACCAAGAAAATTAAAAACACAACAAAAGTAAAAGACGACAGCATATCCAATCGTATGCCTAACCATTCCATAGCAGCAGCAGCATGAAACTTTGGTCTAGCAAAATCGTCATTTAGTTTCAGATTCGTGTCTTGAAATCTGCTTTGTTGATCAAAGCTTCTAATGGTGGTAGATCCCGATATTGTTTCAGAAAAATTCTGTATCACAGGACCTTTACATACTCCAACTAAACGTGCCATTTCTCTTGCTGATGGCAAGTAATATTGTTGTAACCAAATGCACATTCCCGCAACAGGAATGAACACTATGATCACTTGCCAAGCACATTGTGACATAACTGCAATGATTCCAAGAAGCTGAATGATGGCAAATACGAATGATCCAACTTGGTAAGGAATTTGCATGTCGACTGCACTTTGATCTGTAGATGCCTATAAATTAAAAGATGCTAAGTCAAAAACAACAGCTTAAAACAAATTAACATGGTCAAATCGATCTTATGATTACCTTAACCGATAATAAGGTAGTTACTTGAATTAGAAATCAAATCAAAGTTGGTTATTTTATTACTCATGCATACTATTTCTTATCACATTTAAGCATGCATTATTTATAGAAAATATAAGGTTGGGACAAAAAGTCTTTCGACCATTTCAACCCGAATAAGAATGACCTGTTTTGACCCATTAGCCAATGTGTTTGACCTGCTCATTTTGCTACATCTAGATTCTAGAAAAATAAGTATGAATAAGAATAGAAGGTGGTTCCTTACTCTATTTAGTATTCGTCCACTTGGAGTAGAGTCAAAGAAAGACATGGGCGACCGGAAAATAGACAAGTGCATCTTGTGGAATAGAATAGTAGCCGCTTTATTTACAACAGTTGCAAGAAGCAAGCCTCTTGCAAGTATGCATACTGCACTTCCAGCTGCTAAAGCTACATAAACAATGATTAGTGTTGAGCCTTCGACAGGAGCTGGATCACTAGCTGATACAGGAGAAGCCCAAGCCATCCAATAATTGCTTCCAATTTGAAGTACTTGGAAGATGACTTGTGCCAATACTATGAGTGGTGCAAGTGCCCCTCCGTAAGCGGTTGTTATGTATTTCCAGTAGACTGAGAAACCTACACTTCCTTTTTCTCTTTCTTCCTCTTGAACAAGTTGTGCTTTTGAACCCGATATATCATCTGTTTTATCATTCTGAGTGTTGGTTGTGTTCTTTGTGGAACTATCTGATTGTGCTTGATCACCGGTTGTTCCTATGGAATCAATGGATGATAAAGCTTCTTTGTGTGCGCCTACAAGTTCCATAAAGTCGCTTCCTGAATCTAGAATGTCATTGTATTTTCCTGCTTGTGTGATTCTTCCATCTCTCAAAACCTGATTATAAAGTTGTTACATCAGTGAGACATGTGTTCATATGTACTAGATAAATGGACATGCATTTAGGACATAATTTTAGTATGAAACAACGGTATTAGAAATTTTAGTCCTTTAGACATTTTCTTTCAATTTAGGATTTATAGGAAATTATGAAATGCAATACCTTTATGTGCTGATATGTACAAACTAAATGAAAATCAAAGACTCACCAGAATAAGATCTGCAGCAGGTAAGAACTCGACTTGATGTGTGATGTAAATGACAGTCTTCGAGTCCAAAAATTGCAACATACACTCCTGTCATTGAAGAAAAAAACACATGAACATTCAAATAACGTGACAGAATTTTTAAATACACACTAAAAGGATTATCAAAAAACGCTTACTTTGAAAAGATGACTTCCTGTATGAGCATCAACAGCACTAAACGGATCATCAAAAAGATAAATATCAGCATCTTGATAAAGAGCCCGAGCAATCTGTATCCTCTGCTTCTGACCACCACTCAAATTAATCCCACGCTCACCAATAACCGTTTGATCACCAAACGAAAGAACTTCAAGATCTTTCTTCAACGAGCATGCTTCTAAAACCTTCTCATACCTCTCTCGATACATCTCCCGACCAAACAAGATATTATCTTCAATCTTCCCACTTTGTATCCATGGTGATTGAGCTACATACGCCTTTGTACCTTCTACTTTCACACTTCCTGATACCTTAGACACCTCACCTAATATACACGACAATAAACTTGACTTCCCTGACCCAACGGTCCCACAAACAGCAACACGCATACCATGATTCACTCTAATGTTTATATCTTTGAGTGTCGGGTTAGAAGACACACTACTATCCCACGCCAAATTCCCACTTATAATTTCAATAGCCGTTTCAGAACTACCATGTGGAGCCTTATTGATAGCATTAGAATCTATGTCGTCCAGGCGAAGGAATGTGGCAATGCGATCAAGTGAGACTTTTGTTTGGAAAAACACTGAAATCGAGTCTGGAAGATTGTAAATCGGCTCTTGAAGTATTTTAAAAGTTGCGAGTGCAGAAAGAACTTTCCCTGATTCGAGCGGGATACCAGCAAACAAACATGTAGCGAAAGTGGCCACCGCCACAACAATTGGTGCACCCCAGAAAATAAATGAAGTCATGGACAGAGTGTACATATACTTCTTTAGTGCCCCTTCTTCTTCGTCACGAAGTTTGATGATTTTCGACAAGAACTTCATTTCCCAACCTTGAAGTTTTAAAATCCTCATGTTTCTTAAGATTTCGGATGTTGATTTCATCCGTTTATCTTTCGATTTCATCAAATCATCTTGAAGTTTTTCTTGTATGTTTCCTAGTGGATAATAAGCTAACAATACGAGAACTGTAGCGATGAATGAAGATATGACGGCTAGTCCTAAGGTTTTATATAAAAGTAGTAATGCGATACCTACTTGCACAAACACTAACCAAAAATCGTGCATATACCAAGCGTAGTCACCTATTCTTTCTGCATCAACAGCCATGAAGTTGATGATTTCACCACTCGAGTTCCCTTGCTTTGACTGACCAGAAATGGTCAAACGCTCTAATTCCAGCTTGTTGCAGCTTAAAGTACCAATGTCGTTGTGTGAAACACCCTATAATCTTTGACACGAAAAATGCAGCCACTAAAACAAAACCTTGGTATTCATAAGCTCGGATACCATTCAGGTATTGAACAAATGAGTCTATGAGGTAAGGACCGACAAAACTAGCCAACGAAGATACTAAACCTAACAAACCCGTGATCACAACATCCTTCCACACGATATAGAATAGCGCTTTTGTGAGACCAAATGTTGTAATTTGAGTACTCCCATTGCTTAAAGACTCTACTTTATTTAACAAAACAGGAAACACTTTTCTCACACTATCAATATCTGAGAGCTGAGGGATGTCCTCAAGATCTAATGGCTTTTTATTACCTTTTGCAATAACTGAATTCATCCAAGAAAATGTTAACAAGCTATAATAACTTGCTTTATCATAAGTTGATGAAATTCCACCCTTATTACTAACAGAACCCGAATTCAATAGTGTTTCCTCAAGATTACCATCTCGACCTTCTTCCTCACTTTTATACGACAACCCCACGAAAAAAAGAAACAACCCCATGAAACTAGACACAGAATCAGACACAAAGAACATCGAAATCGAACTACTTGTTTTTTTATAGTAAACATAGTCTACCACAAGTGAATAACAAGAAACCGTAAAGAAACACACCCACCAAAACCTTAAAACAAACGGATACTTCCTAGATTCTGTCGACGAATTCAAAACAATTGTATGCAAATAAACACAAACAAATAACCAAACAAGTGTTCCTAGACCACCATGCAAGAGTGTCACAATCTTCTCATCATTCCAACCATTTTTATACCAATAAAAACTATTCCAAAAACACAAAGCAAGATTAAAAACTGAAAGAGTCACACAACAAAACAAAGCTTGTTTGTAATACAAACAGCCAAAGCTTTGTTTCGAAACATCGTTTCGATCAACCCTTAATCTTTTAATAACCAATGAGACTAATATAAATATCAAAAACAAGAACTGGATCAAAGAAAGACACCCATGTAAGAAAACTGGATTTAGCAAAGGGTTGTATAAGCTTATATATGGGCTTATGAGCTTATATGATTTCGGCTTATGTTTCATAAGCCTCAATTTTCTGACATGCTTTGAGACTTATGATCTTATATTAGTTTATTGTATCATAATAAAGTTATATAAGTTCACAAGTCTCAAAATAAACCGGAAAATTGTGTTTTATGATATATAAACCGAAAAAAAATAAGCTCATAAGCCATATGTAATAAGCTCAAACAAACACCCACTTAGACAAAAGGGATAATTCCAACTTTACCCAACTTGAAAATCAAAATACCATATTTCCCAAAAACACAAGTTTTTAATGCATAAGTACAATGCTTTTAAAGCATGTGTTAGGGAAATATAGAATTATTATGTTTAAGTTGGGGAAATATGGAATTGCCCATAGACAAAATAATATAAGTAAGTTACTGTCAGTTTTCATATAAAAAACACATACCAATTCTCATCTTCCTCTTTCTTTGTGTCTCTAAAAGTTTTTCCCAAATTCACTTTCTCTCTCTAATAATCGTTCAAAAATTCATTCAATTCGCTCTATATCATCTTCATTCACTCTTCATTTGATCAGTGATTTTGGGCGTTTTGAAATTTAGGGTTCCGACAAAAATTAAGTGGTTTTATTTTTTCGATGCAACAAAATGTCTATATTCAGGGTAGCCAAGCAACATCGATTTTAAGTGCTGAAATTGCAATGAAAGGTCTATCAAACATGAAGGATCTTAGATTTATTCACATAGATCTCTTAGATTCTTATTATTTTTATTTTAAGAGCAATATTGTCCAATTTGATAAAGTTAGCCAATACCTTCCAAGTTCCTTACGATTTATAAGATGGTGGGGATTTCCTGTTTCGAGTTTGCCAAATACATTTCACGGAAAAAATCTTGTTGAACTTGACATACATGGCAGCAATATTGTTCAACTTTGGGAAGATGGAGAAGGAAAGGTAGAATGATGGTTAAATTGTTGTGTTTCATGATTCATTGTGATCATATATATCTTTGGTTTGTCGCACCAATCTTAATTGTTTTTTGTACTTATGTTAGGTTCTTCATAAGCTAAAGTTCCTGGATATCAGATTTTCAGAGTTGATGACCTCTGACCTTAGGTTGGCTCCAAATCTTGAGCGGTTGACTATTAAACACTGTTATGATTTCGTAGAGCTTCATATGCCTGCTGATCATCATCCAAAGCTCGAATATCTCACCCTCGCTTATTCAAAGCTGACAAACATTCACCTCAGGAATACTCCAAATCTAAAGAAGCTAAACCTCAAATGCTGTTATGATTTGGTAGAATTTCAAATGCCCGCTGAATGTTTAAAGCTCGAACATCTTGACCTCAGTCATTCAAAGTTGACAAACCTTAACCTCGGGAATACTCCAAATCTTAAGATTCTAGTACTCTACGGCTGTAACGATTTGGTAAAACTTCAACTGCCTGTTGAAAGTCCAAACCTCGAATATCTCACCCTCGCTTATTCAAAGTTGACAAACCTTCACCTCGGGAATACTCCAAATCTAAAGATTCTAATACTCGACGACTGTTACGATTTGGTAGAACTTCAAATGCCTGCTGAAAGTTTAAAGCTCGAACATCTTGACCTCAGTCATTCAAAGTTGACAAACCTTCACCTCGGGAATACTCCAAATCTTAAGATTCTAGTACTCAACGGCTGTTACGATTTGGTAGAACTTCAAATGCCTGCTGAAAGTTTAAAGCTCGAACATCTTGACCTCAGTCATTCAAAGTTGACAAACCTTCGCCTCGGGAATACTCCAAATCTTAAGAAGCTAATACTCAAATGCTGTTATGATTTGGTAGAATTTCAAATGCCTGCTGAAAGTTTAAAACTCGAACATCTTTTCCGAATTTTTTTTTTTTTTTTTTTTCCGTTAGCATGTGGCAGCGTTAGTTCATTAACCAAACAAGCGTTTGCAACGCTAGCTCTTTTACTAACGGCCGTTTTATTTTTATTTTTCCGAAATTTTTTTTTTTTTCCAAAATTTTTTTTCTGAAAAATAAAAAAGAAAGAAAAATAATTTCAAAAAAAATATTTTTCTAAAAAAATTATTTCAAGAAAAAAATTTATAAAAAAATTCGAACTTTTTTTTTGGAAAAAAATTTCAAATTTTTTTTTTTCTGAAAAATACAAAAGAAAGAAAAATAATTTCGAAAAAAAATATTTTTCTAAAAAAATTAATTAAAGAAAAAAATTTATAAAAAAAAATCTAACTGTTTTTTTTCGAAAAAAATTTCAAATTTTTTTTTTTCTAAAAAATACAAATGAAAGAAAAATAATTTTGAAAAAATAATATTTTTCTAAAAAAATTATTTCAAAAAAAAAATTTATAAAAAAAATTATAATTTTTTTTGATAAAAACTTCAAAAAAATTTTTTTCTGAAAAGTCTTATTTTTTGAAAAATCTTTTTTCGAAAAAAAATTTTTGATATTTTTTTTCGAAAATTTTTTTTGATATTTTTTTCGAAAAATTTTTTGAAATTTTTTTCGAAAATTTTTCGAAAAATTATTTTGAAATTTTTTTTTGAAATTTTTCAGAAAAAAAAAAAATTATGTTCGTTTAGAAAATTTTTGAAATTTTTCAGAAAAAAATTTTTTTTGGAATTTTTTTGAAAATTTTTTTTGAAATTTTTTTGAAAAATTTTTCATAAATTTTTTTTTAAAAATTTTTTTGAAAAATTTTTAAGAAAATTTTTTTTTTTTAATTTTTATGAAAAAATTTTCAGAAAAAATTTTTTGAAAAAAAAAATTATTTTTCAGAAAAAAAGTTTATATTCGAAAAGAGATTTTTCAGAAAAATAAGATTTTTCAGAAAAAAAAAAAATTGAAATTTTTTCCGAAAGTAAATTTAATTTTTTTTTATAAACTTTTTACTTGAAATAAATTGAAAAATATTTTTTTTCGAAATTATTTTTCTTTCTTTTTTTTTCCAGAAAAAAACATATTTTCGGAAAAAAAATAAAATAAAACGGCCGTTAGTAAAAGGACTAACGTTGCAAACGCTTGTTTGGTTAATGGACTAACGCTGCCACATGCTAACGGAAAAGATAACGCCAGTTAACGATAAGGACCACCGGTGTGCAATTGAAAAACGACATGGACCAAAATAGCAAGAAAAAAAATAGGGACTGAGAGTGAAATTCACCGTAAACCACAGGGACGAACGGTGTAATTTACTCATAAATAAATAAATAAATAAAGAAGAAGGTAGTCGAAAGGATCAAACTCGAGAACTCCAACAATGGTGCCATCAGCCAATTCCAACCTTTTCCAAACCACAGTCGTTTTAAAGTTTTCCTTTTTCTTTATATATCAACATTTTTTTATATACTTTCTGCTCATAATACTCGTACGTAGTTCATCCTGCTAGCTTCTTTGACACATAAAAAAACCACTTTGCACACACGAACATGCATGTTGCATATATTTACTTATTTCAACATTTCACATGTTACAATCGAGACATGCATATATGGCTTAATTTTTATCTATGTACACTATTTGCTTTGGCCAACTACACCTAAATATCTAAATAAGGTACAAAAATTATCCATTTTTTCACCCTTAAAGACATGATAACTGTCGGCGTATATGGCCGACTGGCCCTAACCGAACGACCATGGCCGTTCGGATAACGAATAACTCCAGAAGTAGATCAAGACTGAAAATATATATTTCCGGCGTATATGGCCGAAGGGCCCAAACCGGACGGACCTGACAGGTCGCTCGGCCAAGCGTATAACTAAGTCAGGACAAACCCCGGTCACATACGTCCGAACGATGTGATCCGGACGAGGACCAATGCTGGATGGATCACATGGCCGTTCGGCCCAACGGCTAACTCCAGATCAGAAAGTCAACCTTAATATTAGTAGTATGTGACAGAAGTGCAGGAACCATGGCAGGTCAGAAGAAAGACCCAAACAGGGCAAAGTCCCAGTTGCCGCTTAAAAGTGTCACCATCACGTTTGGACTCATCCGATGGGGACAAAAACAGGTCTCCTATATAAAGGAGCAATCTCCACAGTAATGGTAACTCACTTTTACACACAGTACTTATCTTACTAATATACTTGTTATCCCATCTTTCGGTACTTACTCTCACGCCGGAGTCGGGTCCTGGGGTCACACCCGGGGCGAGACTAACGCGTCTACTTTCTTAGCAGCTGTCCGAAGGACTTGACGATCTCAAGGCCGAAGGACATTTCGGAACATTATCCGACCCGCAGAAAAATACTTAAACATTGGCGCCATCCGTGGGACCGGCATTCAATCTACCAAAGCTATAGAATGTCAGGTTCTGAACGTCCGGAAGGTTCGGGAGGAGAGAATCCTGGAACTCCACCCGCCAACCATGCCGGAAGCAAAGACACCGAGTCTCCTTCAGTCACCAAAGAACAGATAGAAGAATATGTTTCGACCCTCAAGTCCATGATCAAGGAGCACAACCGAACAAGCACCGTCCAACCGGTGCATCTGGATTTTCTTGAAAAAGATAGTTCGGATAAAACCGGAGCAGCTAAGGAGAAGCAGGGGATCGTTACGGGAGACAAGATACCAGATTCAGACTTGGGGAAACCCTTCAAGGAAGTCCGAAAGTCACCCTTCACTCGGCGGTTAATTGAGTTTTCCGCACCGAAACATAGAATGCCGGCTCATATCAAACTGTATGACGGATCGACAGATCCCCAAGATCATCTTAACAGGTTCACTGGAGCGGCGGGGCAAGGAGAATGGCCCATGCCCGTGTGGTGTAGAATGTTTCAGCAAACATTGGACGGGAGTGCCCGAGGATGGTTCGATCGCCTTCCTCCGAATAGTGTGGACGAGTGGGTAGACCTCCGGACTCAGTTTGAAGCGCGCTTCTCCCTACACAAAGCATGCACTAAAGACCCTACCGAGATAACAAAGATCGTAAGGAAGGCTAATGAAACATTGCCCGCCTTTAAGGAAAGATGGACCATCGAAACTGGATTCATACATGGAGCCCCTGAAATCATGAGAATCTCTTCATTCATGAATGGTTGCAAGTGCCCAGAGCTAGCCAAACGGTTTTCCGACAAGGTGCCTCGTACGGTTGATGAAATGATGATCCGGGTGGATGATTATGTGCGAGCAGAGGAAGCATTCGTCAACACTGAATTGCCTCAAGGAGAGAGTCGAGATCGGTACAGAAGAGCACCCATCGGATCTTCTAGAAGAGACGATAGAACACACCGAAGGTACGGAAATGAAAGCAGGAATGAAGGACGATACGGCTATCCGAACAGAGATCGCTATGATCAGGGTAAACACCGTGACCGACCAGCGCCGTACTTACCAGCACGAAATGATTATCAGGGTCGAAATGCCCCTCGGTTGACGCTGGAATCACTCACAATGCGAGAGCCGCCCAAGAAAGAAAATCAAGATAGGTATTGCGACTACCACGGGGAAAAAGGACATTTCACAAATGATTGCTACCAACTGAAGAGGCAATTGGAGTTAGCTCTGGAATCTGGAAAGTTGGACCACCTGATAAAAGACGTGAGGCAAAGGGGAAGAGGCGCACCGAAAAGAGAAGCGCCGGCCAAAGACAAGGTAATCAACATGATCGGCATCAAACTGATGAAGCGAAAGTGTACCGCTTTTAAGGGGTCATTTAAGCCCTAAATCGTATTTATTTGATCAAATATTGCCCTAAATCGTTCCTTTTGTCATTTTAGGTACTTTTGAGGAGAAATCTGGAAAAGGAAGCATTTTGGACGTTTTTGGAGCATAAAAGTGAAGAAAACGACAAAGTCTCAAAATCGGCTAAAAGTTACCTTTGACGGCGTCAGGATTTACTCTGGACGGCGTCATGGCTTGGCAAGAAAAAGGTGGATGTGAAATTTACTCATGATAAGCCAGTGAAAATTGCATGGAATTCTGACGGCGTCACCCTTTGGAGTGATAAGCCAGAACGGATTTTGGAGAGCTAAAGAGGGACGGCGTCAAGAAGGTCATCCGGGAACCCTAAAAGCGGCGAGGTGACGGCGTCACACTCCATAACGTGACGCCGTCAGATCTAAAAATCTATATATAGTTTTGCAATTTTTTGTCATTAGTGTGGAACTTAGTGTGGAATTTTTGGGAGAAAACCCTAAGACGATTTTAGCATCTTTTTCAAGGCTTTTTGCCTTGAGATCTTCCATGTTACATTGAAGATAAGTTATCAATTAATCATTCAATATGTCTATGTGTTGTTTGATTCTATCTTGTTCTTGTCTTTTGTTTAACATGTTAGGCTAGATTTATCTTGTGTTTGCTTAGATCTAATGAAACCTAGCTATTGATTATTGGTTATTAGTGTGTTATTAGTTGTATTGGATGATTGTTTGTCTATGTTAGGCTTAAGAAAACTGGCTAACTTCCTATTCGGTAACTTGCTTGAACGTCTTAAGAAACATGAACCAAATGCGTACTAAAGGTTTTTATGGTTGTATTTAATGCATGAGCGAATTCTAGTGATCCCATGTTAGGAGCTTCCTAGCCGGCTCGACATAGGAGTGAAGTAGGAGTTCATAGAGTTGGGGAAGTACGTACGCCACCCCACGAATGGTATTAAGGAATACACCCGTCATCCACGCAACTAATACACACTAATCAACCGGTAAAAGATAGTTAGGGAGTAAGGAAATCTAAGTAAACACATTTCTCTACACATAAGTTTTCACCACATTTTCATTTTCGTTATTTTATTTTATTTGCATTCGTAGTTATTTGGGTTAGTTGACTAGCAACTAATTCCGCCCACTCCTTCAAACCCGAGATTTTACTTGCTTTCATAAAAATATAAAAATACAAAAAGAATCTTCCTCAACCCTTAGACCTAATTAGAGTAGTTTTTCATACCTAACGAACACTATTCCCTGTGGAGAACGATCAATCCCCCGTACTTACCACTACACTATACTACATCGGTCAGGTACACTGCCTGGTGGGGTTGTAAGCCTCTTGAGATCCCTTGAGAGGTAAAACCTGCTGTAAGGTTGCAAAACCACGCATCAAGTTTTTGGCGCCGTTGCCGGGGAATAGTTATTGTTTAGGTTGAATTTTTATTTCTATTAGGTCTACTCACTAGATTCCTTTCTAGTGAGATTTTTATTTTATTTTTCTAGGTTTTCTTTAGTCTATCTTTTTTCTTCGTTTCTTTGTTCGTAACCATTACCATCCGACATCATGGAAGGTGGTAATATCCTTGATCCCAACAACCCACCACAACAACCACCTCCTAGAGCCCGTACTTTAGGAGAGTACTCCCGTCCTAGCCACCATGGCTATCGAAACACCATTGAGCTCACTCAAGGAGCCAATGTGACACCCTTGCGATCCGACACCATCCGGTTGGTGCAAAGCGGATGCGCATTCCATGGACTTCGTTCTGAAGATCCTAATCAACACCTCAAGGACTTTCTCAAAATCGTTGATTCTATAGACCTTGATGTTGCCACTCGAGAGACGACCCGATTGCATCTCTTTCAATTCTCTTTGCGGGACCAAGCTAGTCAGTGGCTAGAACGTCAACCCGCAGGATCCATCACCTCTTGGGATGATCTCACCACTCGTTTCCTTGCTCAGTTTTTCCCACCGGGAAGAACTACCAAGCTAAGGAATGATATCTTGATGTTCCAACAACGTCAAGGCGAAACCCTCTACGAGGCATGGACTCGATTCAAGGACTTACTCCAAAAAGTCCCTCACCATGGCATAGAACTTTGGCTCTAAGTCCAAATCTTCTATGACCATATCAATCTCTCCACGAGGCAAACCATTGACCAATCGGCCGGTGGTAAGCTACGTGATCTAAGTGCGGAACAATCATGGGCTCTCCTAGAGGATCTTGCTCTTTATGACAACGAAAGTTGGAATGATCCCCGTGATTTGAATAAAACAGTCAAGGCAATATCTTTGCCTGTGAACAATTCAAGCACTTCCGACCGTAGGATCATAGAACTTGAAGACCAAGTCAAGTTTCTCACGAAATCCTACGAGGCTCCTAAACCTTCAAGCCAAGTGAACAAAATCACTTCTTCGTGTAAATTATGTAGTGGTCCCCACGACACTCATGATTGCATGGAACTCCCCAAACAGGCTTTCAAAGAATTCGCATCCTCGCGAATCGATAAGGCGGGAGATAAATGGCTCACCACTAATTATGGGCCCAAGAATTCCGAAGATGGGTATGAGGCATGGAAGAGTAAACCAAATTTTAGTTGGAACCAAACTCGAAGCGTATCATTCAATGACTCTCCCCCACTCACCTAGTCTGAATATTATCCTCATCAGCATACGCATAAACAACAAAATTGTGAGGAATCACTGCAAAAGTTCATTCTCTCTCAAGAAACACAGCTCTCCAAACTTGAGAATCAATTCAGACAACAGCAAGTTGATATGAACAACAAGGTTGATAACCTGTTAAAGGTTATCAAGGATCGCATTGCTGGCAGGTCAACTTGTGAGCTGACACGAGTCAATGAGGTCAAATCTGTCACGGTGACTCACCAAACACCCCCTCCTGTAAAAATCAAGCACCCTAGTAAACTTTTTAAACACATATCACCAAACGGAAAAGAAACTAGAGATACTCATACCCCGTCAAAACCACTCCACTTCGTGAACACCATTACAACAGTACCTATTCCTAAACCCAACCTGGACCAACAATCAACTGAGAGTGTGGACAAGGAAAGGGAGGGTGAAGCTCCCGAAAAGAACACCGAGGCGCCCGACGACTATCTAGACTCACTAATGAACTCTAGTACAACAGAATTGAATGATGGGGAGGGATCGGAAGAGAGATCCGAAATGCCTCATGGGTGCCCAGGACTGCTGGACCGCCCCCTGGTGGAGGAACTTGAGGGGGGCACAACAGAGCTGCCTAAGGGATTCGAAGAGAGAATAGAGGATGGCGCTCCCAAGGTCTTTAAGATATCTTGCACCACTAGGAAAAAGTTTATAAAAGATGCCTACATAAACCCCAACTCTTCTGTGAATGCAATATCCCTTTCTCTATATAACGAAGCCTTCGCCGAACAGGTCAAATATGAAGGGTTTAATATCATTGGGGTAATAAGAAGGGTACCAATTGTGATAGAAAAGTTCCTCTTTCATATCGAGCTAACTGTGTTTAATGACATGAACTCGATCATCAGCCCATCCTTAACTAGCCTTGTCCCAGGCAAACCATTTATAAAAGCAACAGGAGTAATACTCGATGAGGATGATAGTAGTGCATTATTTACCGATGGTGTCAGGAAAGTGATTTTTCGGGATGGCTGTGAAGAAGTGTATGAGTATCAACCATCGGCAAGTGGCAACACATGGGGGTTACACGGTAGAAGGCCTGGCCGAATTAAGCGACATGATCCAAATAATCTCAAAATACCTTGCATGATTGGTCACAAGCATTTTTATAATGTTTACATTGACACATGTTTACCCAAAAATGTGATGTCCTTGTTTCATTATAACAACATTTGCAGATGGGGGATGATTCATAAAGGGAAGGATGACATTGGAATTGATGATGATGTACGGGTGTTTGTAGGAAATATGACATTCACTATGAGCTTCGCAATCGTCGATAATATCGAAAAGTACATCGATCGCAGGTTATCACAAGTTGTTCTTGGGGCACCCTTTTGCAAGGCCACAAGCTTGGTTGTGGACAAGCTCAATGGGATCACGACTTTCACCGATGGGATTAGGGAAATCTCATACCAAACGCCTTACAAGATGAGAGAATTCAAGGAGATTGATTATGGAGGGCTCAATGGGTTAAGTTCCCAACTCGTGTTATGTGATGATGATGTGAGAAGAGGATGTAAGGACACTTTTGACCTATCAAGTGGATTCTTTAAGCATGATAAGGAGCTTAGTTCTAAATACCGAAACAATCCTTTTGATCTCGAGGACCCGAAATACCTTTACTATGAAAGTGATTCTGATAGAGAATCAAATGAGAATGGCCTAGGAACCATGACCAATGATGGAGTCACGTAGTGTACGTGACTTTGAGTCTAGCTACAAGACTCGTTAATAAAGAAAAGCGCTTCTTGGGAGGCAACCCAAGCTTTATTTATTTATTTGCTTTGTGTGTTTATTTATTTGTTTGTTTGATTTTATTTGTTTCCGTATGTATGTTTAATTTTTATTTTTATTGATTCATGTTCAAAACTAAATTGTGAAAATGCTTTATCTTGTTTTTAACTTCGTTTTAACTACATATAAAGGTATTTTGCAAAAGATAAGTGTAAGGGAAATCCAAATCGGTTTATTAGAACACAAATGAGCATGAATCATAATAATAATAAATTAGCATACATATTAGTATTTGTTAGAGTCAAATGCTTGTATCGAGTCATAGTGATGTTTTGCAGGATTTCCAGGAAGTAAGGTAAAGGTTTTTCCAGAAATTTTCCGGAAACTTAACATGAGAATTTTGTCAGATCATTTCTGACGGCGTCAGGGTTTATAACCTGACGGCGTCAGATTTAATTTTCAGAAATTTTTGAAAGTTTTGTTTTCATAAAAAGTTTTTATTAAATCTCCAACTTATAATCTCCAGGAATCTGCAAAATTATCATTCCACAAGCATTATATCCTTATATATAGATTTATCCCGTCGATGTTATGCAGGTTTTCGTGTTTGTTTTCTCAGGTTTAACAGGTTATTTTGGACAAGGAAATGCGTATGAAATCAAGCTTTTGGCGATGCATTAGTCATGGAGCTTCTACATTACCTTGGAGGAAGATCTAACCGTGTAACTTCATATCCACCGAGCGAATCAGGGGAGTATTTGATTTCATTCTTTTACTTTATGCTTTTACATCTTGTTATTTGAACATTGGGGACAATGTTCATCTTAAGTGTAAGGGGGGGGGGGGGTAAAAGTACGATTAGAGAATGCTCTTACGCTTGATTTTTGTTTGTTTAATAGTAGATGTGTAATAAAACTGAGATAAATACCTGTTAGGGCAATTTTAGTGCCAAATTTAAATTTTTTTACAACATATAGGAGTGAAACTTTGATCTTAATGAGCGTCTCACGGATAGGAGTTATATGACTAGCACAAAACCGTACCACTAAAAAAATTTTCCACCCCCAAATATGTGAGGTTCGCCCCTAGAATTGGTAGGAAAAGCATTTATGCTATGATGTGTGTACCGGTAGCACTTAGATTCTAGAACTTGCGTTAGGACCATTCCGAGGCCACAAGTGAGACTACATTCGTGTAGTTAGATTTACTACATGATAAGAGGCATTAGGATTAACCCATTGTTTTACACCTGTGTTTTTGTTATAATTACATTGGCTACATTGGTCAAGTAATTCTCCCACACCCTTTGCGTTGTACTCATTTTTAGTACACGATACCCCTAGTACACCCCTCAGAGCCTATCTTTTCGTTTCGACCTTTAAGCATTTTACTTAAAGGAAGAATTTGTTACACCCCACTTAAATGTACACCCAAATCGCCTTAGCCTACCTTGTATGCACTCATTTTTAGTGCATTATTGTGACAACATTTGTTTAAACCCAAGTTAATTATCTAATTGATTACATGGTTGCTAAGTCGAGTCATATCCTTGTACATATTGTTTTGGGACGATTGGGACTCATGGGTAAAGTACTAGTGTAATGGAGTAATGGGGAAGAACATCATTTATTACCCCCATATGTGCTAAATATTTTAAAAGTACTCCAAGTTTTTCAATTATCTTAATTCGAGTCATTAGAATAAGTATTTGTAAAGTTATGTAAAAGTTCAAGTGTAAGGGGCATACTGCTTACCCAATCTTCTATGATGTGCAGCCCACTGAAATCCGGAAACAAATTGGGGCAGTAAAAGATGCCTTTGCCGAAAACGAAAAGAAGGAGGCTGCTGGAAAATGGAGAAATGCTATGGAAGAAGCAGCAGATCTGGCTGGCTTGGTATTGGAGGATATGCTTGATGGGTAATTCCTTCCTTAATATATCTGCAATATAATTTCATTAGTTTCTTTTTGGGGTGAGTTATGTGATAGATATAAATCTGAAATTAAGTATTCTTTTCATCCGAGAATTTCAAAACAGCTAATTGTATATATCTTTAACATAACAGGCATGAAGCTAAATTCATACAAAAATTTGTTCAAGACATTTCACGAGATTTGCATTCCGTTGACTTCATTTTAGATGAAGAGTTGGTAGGCATGGGGACACGGATAAGGGAAGTGATTTCATCTTTAGCAATTAATGTTGATGATGTTCGCATGCTAGGGATATGGGGGATGGGTGGTGCGGGGAAGACAACTTTAGCCAAGGCTGTTTTTGATCAAATATCCTTTCAGTTTGAAGGTAAAAGCTTTGTTGAAAATGTAAGGGAAGAATCAACATCTTTGTCTGGTTTAAAGTCATTGCAGAAACAAGTACTTTCAGATATTTCCAATGATCAAGGCGTCACCGTAAGTGGTGTTCTTGACGGGAAAAACAAGATGAAAAAAGCGATGGGTGGTAGAAAAGTACTTGTTGTTCTTGATGACGTCAATCATAAAGACCAGCTTGAGGCGTTAGCCGGTAACTGTAATTGGTTTAAGCCGGGAAGTAGAATTATTATTACAACAAGAGATAAGCAAGTACTCGCAGCCCACGGAATAGGATTGATTCATAATGTGACTTTGTTATCTCAGGCGGAAGCAGATTGCCTCTTCAGTAGGTGTGCATTTGGAAGAGAGAATTCGATTCAAGGGTATGAAGAGTTATCAGGAAAAATTTTACAATATGCTGATGGTCTTCCCTTAACAATCAAAGTTATGGGTTCACATCTTCGTGATCTAGATGAGTCTGAATGGAAAAATGCCATAAAAAGACTAGAAACAATTCCACTTAAGGATACTATGAAAGTATTGGAAATAAGCTATAATGGTCTGGAGGAGGATTACAGACAAATATTTTTGGATGTTGCATGCATACTAAAAGGTTGGAAAAAAGAAAAAGCAATTAGAGTGCTTGAAAGCCGTGGATTTTTTGGTACATATGGTTTAAGAGTTCTTCTGTAGAAATCTCTTATAACTTATGATGGAGCTGGGCGATTGGGGATGCATGACCATTTAGAAGAGATGGGAAGGAATATTGTCCGTCGGTCACACCGCGATGAACCTCAAAGACATAGCCGATTGTGGGTTAATGAGGAAATTGAGTATATATTGACTAATGACCTGGTAAGAATCAAGTTAGTATGATTTAATAAAACTGAGAGTTAGCAACATTTTTGGTCCCTTTCGGGTATTTCATTTTTGGTCCAATAGTTTGAGAAATCTCGTGTTTGGTCTAAAATGAAACATCCATGCGGGTTCGGTCCAAATTTTGTAACTCCATTAGTTTGACTTTGTTTCTCTAAAAGTTTTCCCCAAATCCACTTCTCCTTCTAATAATCATTCAAAAATTCATTAATTCGAATTGAATTATCATTCAATACGCGTTATTTAATCTTCATTTACTCTCAATTTGATCATGTTTTCAGTGATTTTGGGCGTTTTGAATTAATGGGTTTTATTTTTTCGATTTCAGGGTACCGAAGCAACAAAATGTCTATACTTCCAGTCATGGGAATTCAGTGCTGAATTTGCAGTACAAGGTCTAGCAAAAATGAAGGATCTTAGATTTATTCACTTAAAGCATTATTTTGAGAGCAATATTGTTCAATTTGATAAAGTTAGCGAATACCTTCCAAATTCCTTACGATTTATGAGATGGCATGGTTTTCCTTTTTCAAGTTTACCGAATACATTTCAAGGAAAATATCTTGTTGAACTTGAAATGGATAGGAGCAATATTGTTCAACTTTGGGAAGATGGAGAAGAAAAGGTAGAATTAATTTGTTGTTTTTCATGATTCATTATGATCATATATATCTATTGGTTTGTCATTGCACCAATGTTAATTGTTTTTTCTACATATGTTAGGTTCTTCATAAGCTGAAATTCTTCACTATCAAGCATTCAAATTTGAGGACCTTTGACTCTAGGTTGGCTCCAAATCTTGAGAGTTTGACTATTATCAGTTTTCGTGATTTTGAAGAGCTTTATATGCCTGTTGAAAGTGTAAAGCTTGAATATCTCTATTTCAGTTATTTAAATTTGAAGAGCTTTCGCCTCAGGAATACTCCAAGCCTTAAGAAGCTAATACTCGAAGGCTGTAATAATTTGGTAGAACTTCAAATGCCTGCTGAAAGTTTGAAGCTCGAACATCTTGTCCTCAGTCATTCAATGTTGAAAAACCTTCACCTCGGGAGTACTCCGAATCTTGAGATTCTAGTACTCAGAGGCTGTCATGATTTCGTAGAACTTCAAATGCCTGCTGAAAGTCCAAAGCTCCAATATCTCGACCTCAATCATTCAAAGTTGAAGACCCTTCACCTCGGGAGTACTCCGAATCTTGAGAGGCTAAGCCTCGAAGGCTGTAATGACTTGGTAGAGCTTAAAATACCTGATGATAGTCTAAAGCTCAAACATCTCACCCTCAATCTTTTAAAGTTGAAGACCCTTCACCTCGGGAGTACTCCGAATCTTGAGAGGCTAAGCCTCAAAGGCTGTAATAACATGGTAGAGCTTAAAATACCTGATGATAGTCTAAAGCTCAAACATCTCACCCTCAATCTTTTAAAGTTGCAGACCCTTCACCTCGGGAGTACTCCGAATCTTGAGAGGCTAAGCCTCGAATACTGTAATGACTTGGTAGAGCTTAAAATACCTGATGATAGTCTAAAGCTCAAATATCTCACCCTCAATCATTCAAAGTTGAAGACCCTTCACCTCGGGAGTACTCCGAATCTTGAGATGCTAGTACTCAAAGGCTGTAATGACTTGGTAGAGCTTAAAATGCCTGATGATAGTCTAAAGCTCAAACATCTCACCCTCAATTATTTAAAGTTGAAGACCCTTCACCTCGGGAGTACTCCGAATCTTGAGAGGCTGAGCCTCGAAGGCTGTAATGACTTGGTAGAGCTTAAAATACCTGATGATAGTCTAAAGCTCAAATATCTCACCCTCAATCATTCAAAGTTGAAGACCCTTCACCTCGAGAGTACTCCGAATCTTGAGAGGCTAAGCCTCAAAGGCTGTAATGACTTGGTAGAACTTCAAATGCCTGCTGAAAGTCCAAAGCTCGAAGAGGTCAACATCAGTCATTCAAAGTTGAAGACCCTTTACCTCGGGAGTACTCCGAATCTTGTTGAACTTGAATTGTATGGCAGTTATATTGTTCAACTTTGGGAAGATGGAGAAGAAAAGGTAGAATTTATTTGTTGTTTTTCATGATTCATTATGATCCTATATATCTATTAATTTGTCATTGCACCAATATTAATTGTTTTTTCTACTTATGTTAGGTTCTTCCTAAGCTCAGGTTCTTCACTATCAGGGATTCAAAGTTGAGGACCTTTGACCTTAGGTTGGCTCCAAATCTTGAGCAGTTGACTATTGACTATTGTAAAGATTTCGGAGAGCTTCATATGCCTGTTGAAAGGGTAAAGCTTGAATATCTCTATCTCAGTCATTTAAAGTTGAAGAGCCTTCGCCTGAGGAATACTCCAAGCCTTAAGAAGCTAATACTCAAAGGCTGTAATGATTTGGTAGAACTTCAAATGCCTGCTGAAAGTTTGAAGCTCGAATATCTTGACCTCAGTCATTCAGGGTTGACAAACCTTCACCTCGGGAGTACTCCGAATCTTGAGATTCTAGTACTCATAGGCTGTCATGATTTGGTAGAACTTCAAATGCCTGCTGAAAGTTTGAAGCTCGAACATCTTGACCTCAGTGATTCAAAGTTGAAAAACCTTCACCTCGGGAATACTCCAAGCCTTAAGAAGCTAATACTCAAAGGCTGTAATGATTTGGTAGAACTTCAAATGCCTGCTGAAAGTTTGAAGCTCGAACATCTTGACCTCAGTGATTCAAAGTTGAAAAACCTTCACCTCGGGAATACTCCAAGCCTTAAGAAGCTAATACTCAAAGGCTGTAATGATTTGGTAGAACTTCAAATGCCTGCTGAAAGTTTGAAGCTTGAACATCTTGACCTCAGATATTCAAAGTTGAAAAACCTTCACCTCGGGAATACTCCAAGCCTTAAGAAGCTAATACTCAAAGGCTGTCATGATTTGGTAGAATTTCAAATGCCTGCTGAAAGTTTAGAGCTCAAACATCTTGATCTCAGTCATTCAAAGTTGAGGACCTTTGACCTTAAGGTGGCCCCAAATCTTGAGGAGTTGGCTATTAAATATGATGATTTCGAAGAGCTTCATATGCCTGTTGAAAGTGTAAAGCTTGAATATCTCAATCTCAGATTTTTAAAGTTGAAGAGCCTTCGCCTCAGGAATACTCCAAGCCTTAAGAAGCTAATACTCATAGGCTGTAATGATTTGGTAGAACTTCAAATGCCAGCTGGAAGTTTGAGGCTCGAACATCTTGACCTCAGTCATTCAAAGTTGACAAACCTTCACCTCGGGAATACTCCAGATAGCATTTGTATGTTGAAACATCTGAAATCTCTCAAACTTAAGTCATGTTTACTTCTTGAGAAGTTACCCGATGATCTTGGCCGGTTAGAATCTTTAGAGACGCTAATCTTAACAGACTGTAAGCTTTTACAATATATTCCAAACAGCATTTGTAAGATGAAATGTATAAACAACTTACGTCTCCGCGGTTGTATTCGAGTTGTTGAATTGCCTGAGGATATTGCAATTAGAAGGTATGTGTTTTACTATGATTCTAACAATTTAACCATTTTCTGCTATTAGGAGGTCTGATCAGCAGGAAGCATTCGTCAATCAGCACATAACAGTTAGCCAAGTGAACTCTGATCGGGTAAGTCATTAAGCAATTTCTCAACTCGAATGGATTCAGTAGGGTATGGTTTATCATACAGATTTTACGTTTTTTTAATACTTTGTTTCAACTTGATCTTTCAAGGTCCGGTGAGCAGGAAGCAATTGCCGCTCAGCTCAGAAGGTGATCTAAAGCTCATATCTCTCCGCATCTAGTCTCATGTGCATTGAAATCAATCAAGTGATTTTGGCTCAATCCATTTCGGTCATTGATAGTTTTCTCTGGTACACTCCCAAAGTATGATTGTAAAGAAGTGTTTCAAAGTATGATTGTCATTTTACCTTTCCGTATTAGTACTTTTTTAATGTATACACTGTTAGATCAAGCTATAATCCTAACTTGGATGTACTTATTACTTTAGATAAATAAAGAATTTGAACTTTATTTCGATTCATGGAGCTCAGTAAACACAGTTGACTTGTTCAGAAAGTCAAACTGTGTTTTCGATGAAAATGGTGGGACTATGATAAAAGGTTGGAGATGATCATGCTAAAAAATAAACTTAAGAAAGTGTTGTTAGTGATGTAATATCATATATAAGATTCTGATTCACATAAATAAGCTCTGCATGTGGATGAAATCATCAAGCATAAACTATTTGACTTTTGAGTGGCTTTCATCAAATTTCACTGAGGTTTTCATAGAATTGTATGGACGCACATATTTTAGTTATAAGAAATTATCAGAGCATGTACTGTTTGTAGTTTTGAAAGGCATTGAATAGTCATATTGTGTCTTTGTCATGGTTGAGCTACAAACCGTTGAATTTTAAATTTGGAAAACAGTTTAACATGGTAAAACTGAGCTAACACAAACCGTCACTTACATATAAAACCATATCACCATTGACCACGTAAGTGATACTGTTACGATACTAGAGTCCAAAAGGTTTGTACCTTTATCATAAAATTGAGGAAGATGATACCGTACAGGACATGGCACTAAGCTTTGTTCCTAATAACTTAGCTTTTTTTGTTATAGTACATGGAACTGGTTTCATGCAGCAGAGTTTACTTCTTCAGAAAGTCAACTGCAATTTTGAAATCTTAGAAGAGTGGGAATTGTATGATAAAATCATTTTTAAAAGCTAAAATTGGTACTTAAATCTCCTACTCCAAGGAATTAGTACTTAAATCATTTTTAACCAATTTATTGGTCAAATGCTACACTACCCCAAGGAATTCGAAAACCCCCAAAATGTGGTTTTCCACACTGGCCGCAAGGTTTTGAATAAAAGGTTTATTTATTTGCACTTTGGCCACAAGCCTTATTAAAGTAATGTCAAAGTTAGATATATATGACCCTCCAGATGCAATCTTGGATCTTCTCGTGTGTTGTGAACTCCCTGGATAGGATCAAATCAGGTTTGAGTAGCTGATGGGAAGGTTATTGTTAATGATGATGATGATTTGATGTAGTTTTGAGGGTGTTTGGGATTGCTTATCCAAACATGTTTATTTGATTTTGTGAATGAAGAAAGTTCTTTTAAGTTAAGCATTTTGAAACTGCTTATTCAGAATAATTTCTTTTACCGGGAATGTGTAACTTAGCAGTTTTAGTAAGCAAATTAACATTTTTTATAAGCAATTTTAAAAGGACTACTTATGTGTGCTAGTGTTTAGTGTTTCTGATATAATTTGCCTCAAATAATCACAATCTGTTAACCTGCATTATCCAAACACTAGAATTCTTGGTTGTTTGTTGTTTCAAACCGTAATAATCAGATATCAACGGCAATCCCAAACACAGGCACAAAGCGCAAAGAACACATAAATAACTACAAGTATATTAACAGGCACTTTCTCTGTTTTTTGTTAACCTGTCTTACTTTAATGTGTATTTTTCTAAGTGATCTTACAATGATTGATGTTTCTGTATTTCTCTAATGTGATTTAATGTGTATTTCCTGCAATTAGGAGTTCTTACAATGATTTTAAATCACTACAGCAAATCAGCTTCAAGCTTTTCAAATTCTTAAAAACCGCTAATCAACGGTATGAATAATCGTTTAATAAAACACTCCTCCTAAGTTTAATAAACGGAAATTCGGCATCAGGATAGTTAAATAACTTCTTAAAAGACAAAACTTCAAGTTGACTAGAGTTATCTAACAGCTCAAACATACCTAAATCACTAGTCGAACAATAAACACATGAAAGTTCCTTCAACTTCATCAGCTGACAGAGTTGACTTTTTTTGAAAGTCAAACCATGTTTTTTATGAAAATAGTGGTATTTTATATCAAAATTAAGTTCAGTAAGTATTATTATGTGATTTTATTATCATAAAAAGTCGTTCTTTATATATTTATGTTCTAAATTGGGATAAAATCGTTAAGCATACAAAAAGTTGACTTTTTGAGTCAGATTATTTACTTTGACCAACTTCACTGAGTTTTTAATTGAATCGTACCTAAGAACATATATAAAGGTAGTTACTAGTGTCAAGTGAAGCTAATCAATCTTTTTTCAGTAGTTTTATTACAAAATGATTTTGGAAAATCTATGTTCAGGGCTGTTATTAACTGTCTGAATAAAAGCGACCGTTGTTTTTCTTCCATGTGACACCAGACAAAAAGGGCTCTAAGTCTTTTCGTTAGAGATATAAGTTATGCTAGATAGTTCATATTTTATGTACTACTGCCTTCATGTTTGCCAACAAATTGTCGAATATACTATATGGAATGCAATTTCTCATTATGATTGGAGTTTGACCTCATGTTCTTTTTTACCTAACATTGAAGATGAACATATTTATAGGATAATCACACTATTCAATTGAATTAGGACCTTGTGTTCTACTCGGTCAAGACATGCTAGTTGTGTTCACCCGTACTCCAGTTTCGTGTGTTGTACTGATATGTGTCTAAATACACATATGTTTTACCCTGTTTAAACCCACATAAACGATCAAAAGCACTCAAATGACCATAAATGTTATAAATATCATTAAAAATGTGTTTTTATATGTTTCAGATGCAAAATGATTAAAATCAAGTGAAAACGAATAAAGTTTGCATAAAATGGCAAGTCTAGTCCCTCGAATTTCAAAAGTTGTCAAAATTAGTCCCCGGGTGTTTTAAAATGGAAAATCATGTTTTATAACCCTTGTACTATTGATACTTGGCAATATTAGTCCTTTTGATAACTATGGTGAAATTACAGTTTCAGCCCCTCAACTATGCTGGAATTACAAGTTTGGTCCCTATGTTTAACTAAAACATAACCAAAATCCGGATCAAACAAATAATCCTAAAATCCAAACCACTAAACCCAACCCTTATCCAATACCCATTTACCAAAGCCCAAAGCCCAACCTTTTGACTGAGTTAACAACTCAGTCAAACCAGTCAAACCCTTCGTCTAAACCACCCAACGCGCCAAAAACCAGACAGTCATCCCCCCACCTCACCAATACCATTCACCACCTCATCCCCCCTCCAATACACGCTACCTAACAATCCAAAGGAATTAAATGCATCTTCCCCACTCCCACTAGCTAAAACAGACGAATTAGCCATGTGTCCTGTTTTCCCGCCAAAAGTGGAAATGGACAGCTGAGATCAAATTGAGTTAATCCAAGGGTGCTAAAAGATGAAGTGATGTCGACTAGGGTTATCCCACTTTAATTTTGTATATATAGAATGCAATGTAGCTCATAAAGAAAAAAAAAGTAGGTACAAGTAGCATAATTCGTATTTTCATTTCCAGTAGTTGTAATTTGTAATATCAAGTTTCATCAATCAATACAAAGTAAAATTAGTGTATTTGTTGTTGTTCTTTGATTATTTGTCAGTAGTTACTTATAATTCCAAGTTTCCTGATTTTCATATGTTCTGAGAATTTGATACTTGATAAGTAGTAATTAGAACAGCTTCTCAGTTGTTTCTTTAAGCTTACATAAGCTTCATAAGCTTTCCATAGCTGTTATAAGTTTACATTAGATTAAACATGTTCTAAATTCAAGAAATCAAGGAAGTCAACAAAAGTCAACCTGAGGCCAATAAGCTGTTCAAAAGGGTATAAGCTAATTTGGAAGGCTTTTTGTGGTTTTCTAGCTTGTGTGAACAAGCTAGGAGTGGTTCCTGGTCCTTGTTCTCTTGTTCCATAAGCTTTATCAGTTGTAAGCTTTTTCTCATATTTTTGCTTAATTTCCCATAGTACTGTATAAGTGCTTGTTAGTAGCTTATTATTATTGTTATCTGCTTATTGCAAGTTTCTAAGTATATTTGATCTATCTTGTCAGTAGTTTAATAGCTTTTTCATTATTTTGCTTAAAAATCTTAAAAAAGACCAAAAATAGTCATATATAGCATAGCTGATCATAGTGCTTAATTCTGTGTTAAAAGTTGCTTATCAGTGTTTATATAAGTTAGTAAATCAGTAAAATATAGACTTTTAGTTTAAAATATTGAGTTTCATTTGGAAAATCATCACAGACACCCCATTAAGGAGTGTTTGGTTTAACTCTGTCATTAGGTCCAAATCAGTTGGTACTGTAGATTTGCCATTATCTCAACTTTAACCTAGCTTAAATAAGTCATAAAAATCTGTTTTGAAGTTCTTGTAAGCCATTTAGACAGAATTAGCTCTTTTGCTTTGGCTGTGCAAATTTTAGCCTAGGAAAAGCTCAAATAAGCCATATTAAGCCATAAGCTGATTTGGTCCTTGTCATTAGCATTTCTGAGTTCTAATAGGTCATTATAGTGTATTCTCAAAATCCCATTTGGTCCCTTGGTCTGTGCACTCTTCTGCACACAACACAAAACACATCAGCAACTCAGTGTATATTGAGTTGCTTAGGCTGCTGATCTAGGGCCAAATTGGACCTCAATTGGTGTGATTGTGATAGGGCTTTTAGTGTTTTTATATAGCCAATAGTATAGGGTAGCTTTTGCCCCCTTAAAATTATGCTTTTCAGCTTATTTAGACTGCTTAATTTGCCCTACAATTTGGCCTGATTTCCTGAGTTTCTGTAAAAATTGTGCAACTGCCATTGTACTTAATTGGCTTATTTTGTGGATTAGCTGTTTGAATTAAGTTGTTTTAAGCTTAATTAGGTATATTAAACTAGTTCTGATCATTTGGTAATTTTTCTAGCTTTTTAGCTTAATTTGGGCTTATTTGCTAACTGCTTATCTGCCCAAATCTGCTTATTGGGCTTAGATAACTTTTGATTTTATTTTTCATAGTTTTTAAATATTAATTTAGACTTATCCTGAATTTTTCAGATTTTTCCTAAGTCATTAAATATTTTTAATCTTTCTAATTAGTTTCTAATAGTAATTAAATCATAATAAATAGAAAAATAATCAGAAAAATATAAATCTAATTTTCATAATTTTCTTTTGTCATTTTTAATCTAGGAAAAATATAATATCATTTTTAGACCTTAAGAAAAACAAAAATAGAAAAATAGTGATAGCTTCTATTTAATAGAATTTATCTTTTTAAATTTTAATTAAGTAAGTTTCATTTTTATAATTTTCTTAGCTTCTATTTACTTCATAATATTTATAGAAAAAGTTTTAGAATTTTCTTTGTTCATTTAGTATTTTTTATAAATTTAAATAGTTTAATAAGTAATTAAATAAATAAATAATTAATAATAATTAAATAAAAAGTATAAAAAAATATAATTTAAATTTTTAAATAAGTTTTAAGTAATTTTACATTTTTAGGTTTTAAATTTCATATATTTCAATTTTTGTCCCATTTTAGATTTTCCTGTTACACGTTTTCTTAATTTAATTTGCGTTTAATTTTATTGTGTATATTTGTTTGAAATTTGTTATTTAGAATTATTAAAAAAGCAAAATCTCAAATATCTCCTTTTCCATTCAATAGCACTTGATCACAATTCGTCTCTAAACACAATTTCACGCTTCGCTGGGATATAACGACCTGGGAAAACACTATACTCCTTGGTTAGTTGTCTTCAAGTAGTTTGACTTTATTTGACCACATCCGTGGTTGATTTAAGTTGACTGTTTGAGGCTGATCATCTACGAGTAAGTAACTATACCAGTTTTTTTTTTTTTTTAAATACACGGTTTCACTACTACAAAAAAGACCTTTTAGACCGGTTGAAAAAAGGCTTTTAGACCGGTTCCACAGGGGGTTTAAATGAGGGGAGGTCTAAAAGGTTTTTAACAAAAAGACCGGTTTATGCACCGGTCTAAAAGATGGGTTTTAAGACCGGTTCGTTTGGATATAAAGACCCGTCACGCACCGGTCTAAAAAAGGTCTTTAAGACCGGTTGTTATTATATAACCCGGTCTCTATGTGGCTTTTTTTTTTTTGAAAAAAAAATGGGTTGTTTGGGATTGCTTATTGAGACTGCTCATAAACTTTTTAAGCAGTTTTAATAAGCAATCCCAAACAAACCCACTACATGCAGTAATCTAGTCTCAACAGGTAATCGCAAAACTCTCATTCCCATTATAGAAACAGTTTAATTCAGCATTCACAAACAGCCCGTATGAGCTAAATAAGCAATTGATTATTTGAAGTAGTCTAAATAGGTAATCCTGTTGCAAATACACATTTCATAACATCCTTTATAAGGAGCTTCAAATATCTCTCAACTTGATTATGTACCTCAATCGCTAAGACTCAATCATATCACAAACATAAACTTTGTAGCTTGAATGGCAGAGAAGTTGTTTGCATGTTTGTTCTTGTAAAACTATCCACATTCGAAAGTATAAACAAAAGAGGGAAAAGTGTATAATAAATAAAAGGGGTGAAAAATGAAGAAAAGGAAATAGTTAAAGGACCACTTATGTCATTCACGTATACTCCTCCAAATCTATTGACAGATGGATTCAATCTTTGTTAGGCATAACTGAAGGTCAAATAAATTGGTCATAGGCTATAACTAATGGTTTATTATTGTTTTATTACGCTCTTAAGCAGAAAGGTGTTGTCACTTACAAGGACGACGAGAATACCAAGAAAGGGAAAAGGATCAATGAGCAACTCATCAAGTCTATTGAAGACTCGAGATGCTATATTATTGTTTTCTCTAAGAACTATGCTTCTTCATCTTGGTGCTTGGATGAGCTGGTTAAAATTATGGAATGCCAGAAGATGACCGAGCATACTGCTTACCCAATCTTCTATGATGTGCGGCCCACTGAAATCCAGAAACAAATTGGGGCAGTAAAATATGCCTTTGCCGAAAACGAAAAGAAGGAGGCTGCTGGAAAATGGAGAAAGGCTATGGAAGAAGCAGCAGGTCTGGCTGGCTTGGAATTGAAGAACACGCTTGAAGGGTAATTCCTTCCTTAAAAAATCTGCAATACAATTTCATTAGTTTCTTTTTGGGGTGAGTTATGTGATTGATATAAATCTGAAATTAAGTATTCTTTTCATCTGGGAATTTCAGAAAAGCTAATTGTATATATCTTTAACATACAGGCATGAAGCTAAATTCATACAAAAATTTGTTCAAGACATTTCACGAGATTTGCATTCCGTTGACTTCATTTTAGATGAAGAGTTGGTAGGCATGGGGACACGGATAAGGGAAGTGGTTTCATCTTTAGAAATTAATGTTGATGATGTTCGCATGCTAGGGATATAGAGGATGGGTGGTGCGGGGAAGACAACTTTAGCCAAGGCTGTTTTTGATCAAATATCCTTTCAGTTTGAAGGTAAAAGCTTTGTTGAAAATGTACGGGAAGAATCAACATCTTTGTCCGGTTTAAAGTCATTGAAGAAACAAGTACTTTCAGATATTTCCAATGCTCAAGGTGTCACCGTAAGTGGTGTTCTTGACAGGAAAAACAAGATGAAAAAAGTGATGGGTGGTAGAAAAGTACTTGTTGTTCTTGATGACGTCAATCATAAAGACCAGCTTGAGGCGTTAGCTGGTAACTGTAATTGGTTTAAGCCGGGAAGTAGAATTATTATTACAACAAGAGATAAGCAAGTACTCACAGCCCACGGAGTAGGATTGATTCATAATGTGACTTTGGTATCTCAGGCGGAAGCGGATTGCCTCTTCAGTAGATGTGCGTTTGGAAGAGAGAATCTGATTCAAGGGTATGGAGAGTTATCAGGAAAATTTTTACAATATGCTGATGGTCTTCCCTTAACGATCAAAGTTATGGGTTCACATCTTCGTGATCTAGATGAGTCTGAATGGAAAAATGCCATAAAAAGACTAGAAACAATTCCACTTAAGGATACTATGGAAGTATTGGAAATAAGCTATAATGGTCTGGAGGAGGACTGCAAACAAATATTTTTGGATGTTGCATGCATACTAAAAGGTTGGCGCAAAGAAGATGCAATTAGAGTGCATGAAAGCCGTGGATTTTTTAGTATATATGGTTTAAGAGTTCTTCTGCAGAAATCTCTTGTAACTTATAATGAAGATGGGCGATTGGGGATGCATGATCATTTAGAAGAGATGGGAAGGAATATTGTCCGTCGGTCACATCCCGACGAACCTCAAAGACATAGCCGATTGTGGGTTAATGAGGAAATTGAGTATATATTGAATAATGACCTGGTAAGAATCAAGTTAAATTAGTATGATTTAATAAAACCGAGAGTTAGCAACATTTTTGGTCCCTTTTGGGTATTTTATTTTTGGTCCATTAGTTTGAGAAGTCTCGTGTTTAGTCTAAAATGAAACATCTGATGCGGGTTCGGTCCAGATTTTTTAACTCCATTAGTTTGACTTTGTTTGACTGTTTAATAAATGGATATTATTGTCCTTAATTTTAGGTATTATATTAGACAAAATAAGTTTCTCTTTGTGTCTCTTTCTAAATTTTTCCCCAAAATCACTATCTCGTTCTAATTCGAATTGAATTATCATTCAATACGCGTTATTTCATCTTCATTCACTCTCAATTTGATCAGTGATTTTGGGCATTTTGAATTTTAGGGTTCCCACAAAAGTTAATGGGTTTTATTTTTTCGATTTGAGGGTACCCAAGCTACAAAATGTCTGCAGTTCCAGTCATCACCGGGTTTCAGTGATGAAGTTGCAATAAAAGGTCTAGCAAAAATGAAGGATCTTAGATTTATTTACATAAATCTCATAGGGGATTATGAGAGGATTATTGTTCAATTTGATAAAGTTAGCGAATACCTTCCAAGTTCCTTACGATTTATGAGATGGCGGGGTTTTCCTTTTTCGAGTTTACCGAATACATTTCAAGGAAAATACCTTGTTGAACTTGAATTGTATGGCAACAATATTGTTCAACTTTTGGAAGACGGAGAAGAAAAGGTAGAATTGTATTGTTAATTTGTTGTTTTTCATGATTCATTATGATCATATATATCTATTGGTTTGTCATTCCACCAATATTAATTGTTTTTTCTACTTATGTTAGGTTCTTCCTAAGCTCAAGTTCCTCACCATCAAGAGTTCAAAGTTGAGGACCTTTGACCTTAGGTTGGCTCCAAATCTTGAGCAGTTGACTATTGACAGTTGTTCTGATTTGGTAGAATTTCAAATGCCTGCTAATCATCATCCAAAGCTTGAATATCTCACCCTCATTCAATCAAAGTTGACAAACCTTAACCTCAGGAATACTCCGGATCTAAAGACACTAGAACTCCAAGGATGTCATGATTTGGTTGAATTTCAAATGCCTGCTGAAAGCTTAAAGCTCGAACATCTAGGCCTCAGTTTATCAAAGTTGACAAACCTTCACCTCGGGAATACTCCGAATCTAAAGACACTTATACTCAAATGGTGTAATCATTTGGTAGAACTTCAAATGCCTGCTGAAAGTTTAAAGCTCGAACATCTTAAGCTCATTCAATCAAAGTTGACAAATCTTAACCTCGGGAATTCTCCAAATCTTGAGGAGCTTATACTTGGAGAGTGTAATGATTTGGTAGAACTTCAAATGCCTGTTGAAAGTCCAAAGCTCGAATATCTCCACCTCAGTCATTCAAAGTTGAAGACCCTTCACCTCGGGAATACTCCAAATCTTAACATTCTAGTACTCGAAGCCTATAAAGATTTGGTAGAACTTCAAATGCGTGTTGAGAGATTAAAACTTGAATGCATCAACTTCAGTGATACAAAGTTGAAGACCCTTGACCTTGGGCTGACTCCAAATCTTGAATGGTTAAAGCTTGAAAATTGTTATGATTTTGTAGAAATTAATGCTCCCATTGGATGTGGGAGGTTTAAGTCTTTTGAGTTTTACAAATTTACTGAATATAAGGCTTTATCTGAGTTACGTCTGATTGCAGAACCCATAGTAGTTTGCCCATTGCACTCCGACAATGATTCTCCAAAGTCTTGGTTTGAATGTTATTATAAAGAAGATCCAGCTTCATCGTTTGGAAATCTTGAAAGGCTAATTTCTATAGGTCTGAGTGCTTGTATCAATCTTGAGAGCTTTTCAAGAATTATTTGTAGTTTACAATGTTTAGGAAAGCTTAAACTTGAAGGCAGTATTTCAAAAGCACCCAAGGACCTTGATCGGTTAGAATGTCTAGAGGAGCTGACTTTTTCATCCACAGAGATTAAAAATCTTCCAAATAGCATTTGTATGTTGAAACATCTGAAATCTCTCAAACTTAAGTCATGTTTACTTCTTGAGAAGTTACCCGATGATCTTGGCCGGTTAGAATCTTTAAAGACGCTAATCTTAACAGACTGTAAGCTTTTACAATATATTCCAAACAACATTTGTAAGATGAAATGTATAAACAACTTACGTCTCCGCGGTTGTATTCGAGTTGTTGAATTGCCTGAGGATATTGGATGCTTAGAAGGTTTGAAAGAGTTAAACATAGAAGGTACAAGCATAAGCCATCTTCCGCAGAGCATTTTCCAGTTGAGAGGTCTGCGTATTGTTGGGTCGATGCGGCTTCTTGCTACATGTGGCTTATTACTCAAGAGACGAAGAACCTCTGACGATGATGAAATAGTTTGGTACATATAACCATTAGTTTACTACACATGCCAAAGAAGCCAATACAAGAAGAGCTATTTTAACAGGTACTTCATTTTGAAATTTTAAATTGATAATGGAAATATTCATTGTTTCTGCAATTTATGTGTTTTACTATGATTCTAACAAACTATTTTCTGCTATTAAGTGGTCCGATCAGCGCATAACAGTTACCCAAGTGAACTCCTATTCGGGTAAGTCATTAAGCAATTTCTCAACTCGAATGGGTTCAGTAGTGTATAGTTTATCATACTGATTTTATGTTTTTTTAATACTTTGTTTCAGCTTGATCTTTCAAGGTCCGGTGAGCAGGAAGCAATTGCCACTAAGCTCAGAAGGTTATCTAAAGCTCATATCTCTCCACATCTATTCTCATGTGCATTGAAATGATTTGTTTATGATTTTTTCCCAAGCATTGTTGATCGTTGATCATTGTCAAGTGATTTTGGCTCAATCCATTTCGAGCATTGATAGTTTTCTCTGGTACACTGCAAAAGTACGATTGTTTGTGTTGAAATACCCTCCAAACTTACAGGGGTAGTTTCTGTCATAACAGAAACTACCTTTCACTAACTCTTAGCTTTATTTCCTCTTTTGTTGTTTTTGTATGTGCAGGGACTGAAGCTGTCAACTCCTCAACCTTTGGATCTTAAAGACCCACGCCTGAGGATTAATAATTATATCCCCATCCTCTCTTGTCTTGGAGAATATGAGGTTCTCTCCCTTTGGGGTTGTTGTCTCTCATTGCTGCTTCCTATATAATCCCTGTTGTGAAGCAGGGTTAGATAACCTTCTGAGTTAATCGATGTCTATCTCTTTACAAAGGGTAGTCTAGTATTCTTGGTTGGTTGTTACAAGACTGATCTCATAGATCAGCTTGTTGTATTGTTTCTATCTGCCTGGTTTTTAAGGCTGTTTCATTGTTAATCTGATTGACCCACTTTGGAGTTCAATCTTTGTTTCTTGTAACTTGTATTTCAACTGGTTATTAATAAATTGAATCAAGGGGAGGTTGGTTGGATTCATATCCGTGTGAACTTTACCATTTTTACATGGTATCAGAGCTACGGCTCTATCGATTCGCTAATTTCAAGATCTAGGATTTCAATCAATTTAGGGGTTTCTGAAATTGGTGACTTCTCTGGGCTTATCATTAATTGTTCAACGTTAATCGCTGGGTTAATTGCTGGTTGGAATAAAATTGGAAGAATTAGGGTTTGATCTTTAAAACCCTAATTTTTCCTAATTTAGGCGTTTGTGACTCTTGAGGTCTCTGACGCTTATTGGGACCTATTTGCCTTATAATATCTATTTTCAAGAGTATTGTGAGGCCTTTTCCGCTACATCTCCTCAAAGCACTGTAAGTGACTCTTTCTTCCTTTAAGATTAACAAAGCTTTAGTTATTTGGGTGCAAACGGGTTCGGTTAACACCTTGACCCTTCATCTTGAATGGAGTGGAAACCTGCTCTGGCCAACCCCAGTCCAAAGACTGAGTTTTTGTTATATCTTGGGTGTGAGTTTCTGTGTCTTTACTTAAATTGAAGTTGTTTGTGTTTTTTTCCTGTTTATCTGCTTGCTAGTTGTTTTTGTGCTTGCTTTTCTGCTTGCTTGATTGCTTTTCTGCTTATCTGTTTTTTTATCACTGTGTTTCATTATGGCTAATGATGACCTTATTAGCAGTCTTGACTTGGGTAATCCTCTGCACCTTCAGTCTAATGACATTAGTTCCACCTTTATTGTGTCTGTCAAACTTACTGGGACTGAGAACTATAGGGTTTGGTCTACTGCTATGACTCTTGCTATTAATACTAGAAATACAATTGGCTTTATAAATGGAAAATGCCTTAAGGCCACTTATGCCAGTAGTAATAGTCTGTCTAATCAATGGGATAGATGCAACTCTATTGTTCTGTCATGGATTTTAAACTCTGTGTCTGAGGACTTATATCCTGGTCAAATTTTTTCTGATAATGCTGCTGAAGTGTGGGCCGAACTTAAAGAAACTTATGATAAACTTGATGGCTCCATTATTTTAAGTCTTATGCAAAAGATCAATAACTTTAAACAAGGGGACCTTACTGTCTCTGAGTATTATCACAAACTAAACTCTCTTTGGAGAGAATTTGACATTATGACCAAATTGCCTAAATTTACTTGCTCTGCTAGGGATGATGTGTCAAAACATAATCAACTCAAGAAACTTATGCAATTTCTTACTGGTCTTAATGAAATGTACCAACCTATCAGGAGTAGCATTCTCTCCAGAGAATCTCTCCCTGATGTGAAAGATGCTTTTGTTGTTGTTTCCAGAGAAGAATCTCACAGAGGCATTGCCTCTTCTTCTTCTTCTTCTTCTGGTTATGAATCTAAAAGTCAAATTGCTAGTTTTGTTGCTAAAACTAATTGGTCTAATAATGGAAATAAAAACAAAAAGGGTTATGTTGTTGATAATAAGAAGTATGTGACCAATAGCAATAACAGGAATCCCAACTGGACTTGTACTCACTGTGGCAAAACTGGTCACACCAGTGATAGGTGTTATGAAGTTTTTGGGTATCCTGTTTGGCATCCTGGTCATAAGAAAACCTCTTTTAGTGCTAATTCTAGCTCTATGTCTTCTTCTGTGGAAAATGGACCTAGTTCCATGACTTTTACCAATGACCAGATGATAAAACTGATGAGTCTTATCAAAGACATGCCCTCTAGCAATGTGCAGGCCAACTTACTAGGTATGGCTAGTTTTTTAAACAACAACATTTTTTTCAATGTTAACTTTCACAAGTTTTATAATAACACCTATGTTCTTCATGTTAATTTTGGGTGGATTATTGATTCAGGGGCCAACCAACACATGACTGTTAATACTTTAAACATGTTTAACATAACTGACATTTCTGATCTAAATCTCACTGTGGGACATCCCAATGGTACTCTGGCTAAAATCATGTATATTGGAAATCTTAAACTGTCTGCCAATGTCACTCTTTATGATGTGTTGGTTGTCCCTGAGTACCATGTTAGTCTTTTGTTTGTTCCTAAACTTATCAAAGATAGTAGGATGCTTGTTGGTTTTGATGAATCTAAATGTTACATTCATGACATGACCCAAAATAAACTCATGGGGACTGGGAGTGAAAATGGTGGTCTATATTTGTTTGATTCTCCCTCTTGTGTTACTATGGTAGGTAATCTTTCTGTTACTTGTCATGTGTCTAAATCTTTATGGCATAGCAGACTTGGTCATCCTTCAGACCAAGCTGTCAGCCTTCTTCAACCTGACCTTAAGTTCATTAAAGGGTCTCATGTGTCTCCTTGTGACATCTGTCACAAGGCCAAATAGACAAGAGAACCTTTTCCCTTAAGTGATCATAAGAGCTCTGCTATTGGTGATCTTGTGCACTTAGACCTTTGGGGGGCTTACAAGGTCACTAGCAGAGAGGGTTTTAGATATTTTTTGACCATTGTTGATGACTATACCAGGGCTGTGTGGATTTATATGGTTAAAACTAAAGATGAAGTGTATAATCTGTTTGTTAGTTATCTCAATCTGATTCACAATCAATTTAAAACCGGTATTAAAACTGTGAGATCTGACAATGGCACTGAGTTTATAAATAACAAAATGAGTAACTTATTTGACACCCTTGGTATTATTCAACAAACATCATGTGCTTACACCCCCCAGCAAAATGGGATTGCTGAGAGAAATCACAGGCATCTGCTCAATGTAGCTAGGAGTCTGCTGTTTCAAAGTGGTCTTCCTTTAAGTATGTGGCATGAATGCATCATAACTGCTGCCTATTTAATTAACAGGTTGCCGTCTTCTGTTCTGAGTGGGAAATCTCCATTTGAGCTTGTGTATGGTCAGAAACCAAGACTTTCTCATTTGAGAAGCTTTGGTTGTTTGTGTTACTCTTCTGTTCTAAAAAATTCAGATAAATTTTCTGCTAGGTCTGAAAAGTGTGTCCTAATTGGCTTCTTTGGTACAAAAAAGGCTTATAAAGTTTATGGTATTGACTCTCAAATGGTTTTCTACTCTAGAGATGTTCAAATATATGAAACTATTTTTCCTTTTAAAATGAAGTCTAAAGTACAAACTGATAAGAATTCTGACTCTACTCTAAATGATCTGAATTTCTTTGATGAAGTGCAAACTGACCACAATCCCAATGATGAACAGAGGGGGAAAATTCTTACACCCAATGATGATAGTGGTGCCCTTTCATGGCCTAGAGGTACAAATACCTCTATTGATGGTAAGACTGTTGGCACCGCAACATCTATGGATGACAACACTCTACCTGAGGGAAATGTCCCTTCCATTCCTGACAATGCTCAACTCAATCCCACTCACAACATAAGTCCTGAGCAGCCAGCTCTTAGGAGATCCTCTAGAAACACTAAGACTCCTGCTAGATATAATGACTATGTGGTTAATAGTAGTGTCATATATGGTCTTGAGAAGTATGTATGTTACTCTAATATGAGTCCTGTTAATTATTGTTTCTCTACTACCTTAAATAACTCTGTTGAACCCTCTTCCTATGATGAGGCTGCTAAAAACATTAACTGGGTTCAAGCGATGAATAATGAAATAACTGCGTTAAAAGAGAATAATACTTGGACTGAATGTGAACTTCCTAAAGGAAGAAAACCTGTTGGTAGCAAATGGTTATGGAAAATAAAATACAAATCCACAGGTGAAATTGACAAATACAAAGCCAGGCTTGTTGCCAAGGGCTTCAGCCAGAGGGAGGGATTTGATTATAATGAAATTTTTAGCCCTGTTGTGAAAATGTCCACTGTTAGATGTTTAATCACTGTTGCCATGTGTAATAATTGGAGTCTCTTCCAATTAGATGTCAATAATGCTTTTCTTTATGATGACTTAACTGAGGATGTTTACATGACTCTGCCCCCTGGTTTTGATGATCACAAGTCTAAAGTTGTGAAACTGAACAAGTCTCTTTATGGCCTTAAACAAGCCCCTAGGCAATGGAATGCTAAATTAACTCTTATTCTTAATGAACATGGTTTTGTGCAATCCAAATATGACTATTCTTTGTTCACTAAGAAATCTGGGGATGTGTTTTTAGTGCTTCTTGTGTATGTTGATGATATTGTCATTACAGGCAATAATGTTGATGAAATTGAGAAATTCAAAGTGTTTTTGAAATCCAAATTCCAAATCAAAGACTTAGGAAAGTTAAAATACTTCCTAGGTATTGAAATTTTGGAAAATAGTAATGGTGTATGCCTTAGTCAAAGAAAATACTGCTTAGACCTATTACATGAATATGGTCTGCTAGCTGCTAAACCTGTTGACACACCCTTACCTGAAAATACCACCCTTAATCACATAGAATCTGCTGATGATAAGGCTTTGAAAAACATTAGGAACTATCAAAAGCTGGTAGGCAAGTTAATTTACTTAACTCATACTAGGCCAGATATTTCCTATGCTGTTCATTATCTGAGTCAGTACATGCATGCCCCTCTTGAGTCTCACTTGGATGCTGCATTAAGGGTTTTGAGGTTCTTAAAAGGCTCACCTGGTAATGGTGTGCAAATCAATAAAAATGGGAATCTTAAGCTCAAAGCTTATGCTGATTCTGACTGGGCAAGATGTCCTGTTACCAGGAAATATGTGTCTGGCTATTGTGTCTTTTTGGGTGACTCTTTGGTCACTTGGAAAAGCAAGAAACAATCCACTCTTTCTAAATCATCTGCTGAGGCAGAATACAGGAGCATGGCTTCCTGTACATGTGAAGTTATCTGGCTTAATAATTTGCTGGGTGATACGGGTGTTGAAAGTTCTTTACCAGTGGTTCTGTACTGTGACAATAGCTCTGCTATTCAAATTGCTAGAAACCCTGTGTTTCATGAAAAAACTAAGCATTTTGAAATTGATGTGCATGTTGTGAGAGAAAAGGTGTCTGCGGGTGTGATTAGAACTGAGAAGATACACACTTCTCAGCAAACTACTGATATTCTGACTAAAACACTTGGCAGCAAAAGCCATCAGTTCTTATGTGATAAACTGGGAATGATGGTCATGTTTAGTGTGCAAGTTTGAGGGAGGGTGTTGAAATACCTTCCAAACTTACAGGGGTAGTTTCTGTCATAACAGAAACTAACTTTCACTAACTCTTAACTTTATTTCCTCTTTTGTTGTTTTTGTATGTGCAGGGACTGAAGCTGTCAACTCCTCAACCTTTGGATCTTAAAGACCCACGCCTGAGGATTAATAATTATATCCCCATCCTCTCTTGTCTTGGACAAGATGAGGTTCTCTCCTTTTGGGGTTGCTGTCTCTCATTGTTGCTTCCTATATAATCCCTGCTGTGAAGCAGGGTTAGATAACCTTCTGAGTTAATCGATGTCTATCTCTTTACAAAGAGTAGTCTAGTGTTCTTGGTTGGTTGTTACAAGACTGATCTCATAGATCAGCTTGTTGTATTGTTTCTATCTGCCTCGTTTCTAAGGCTGTTTCATTGTTAATCTGATTGACCCACTTTGGAGTTCAATCTTTGTTTCTTGTAACTTGTATTTCAACTGGTTATTAATAAATTGAATCAAGGGGAGGTTGGTTGGATTCATATCCGTGTGTTCTTTACCATTTTTACAGTTTGTAAAGAAGTGGTTCAAAGTATGATTGTCATTTTACCTTTCAGTATTAGTACTTTTTAAATGTATACACTGTTAGATCAAGCTATAATTCTAACTTGGATGTACTTACTACATTAGATAAATAAAGAATTTGAACTTTATTTTGATTCATGGAGCTCAGTAAACACAGTTGACTTGTTCAGAAAGTCAAACTGTGTTTTCGATGAAAATGGTGGGACTATGATAAAAGGTTGGGGATGATCATGCTAAAAAATAAACTTAAGAAAGTGTTGTCAGTGATGCAATATCATATATAAGATTTTGATTCACATAAATAAGCTCTGCATGTTTAACATGGTAAAACTGAGCTAACACAAACCGTCGCTTACAACTAAAACCATATCAACATTGACTACGTAAGTGATACTGTTACAATACTAGAGTATAAAAGGTTTGTACCTTTATCATAAAATTGAGGAAGATGATACCGTACAGGACATGGCACTAAGCTTTGTTCCTAATAACTTAGCTTTTTTTTGTTACAGTACATGGAACTGGTTTCATGCAGCAGAGTTGACTTCTTCAGAAAGTCAACTGCAATTTTGAAATCTTAGAAGAGTGGGAATTGTATGATAAAATCATTTTTAAAAGCTAAAATTGGTACTTAAATCTCCTTTAAAATTGGTGTAAATGCTACACTACCCCAAGGGATTCGAAAACTCCCAAAATGTGGTTTTCCACACTGGCCACAAGGTTTTAAATAAAAGGATTATTTATTTGCACTTTGGCCACAAGCCTTATTAAAGTAATGTTAAAGTTAGATATATATGACCCTCTAGATGCAATCTTGGATCTTCTCGTGTGTTGTGAACTCCCTGGATAGGATCGAATCAGGTTTGAGTAGCTGATGGGAAGGTTATTGTTAATGATGATGATGATGATTTGATGTAGTTTTGAGGGTGTTTGGGATTGCCTATCCAAACATGTTTATTCGGTTTTGTGAGTGAAGAAATTTCAGTTAAGCATTTTGTGAGTGAAGAATAGTTTTAGTAAGCAAATTAACATTTTTTTATAAGCAATTTTAAAAGGACTACTTATGTGTGCTAGTGTTTAGAGTTTCTGATACGCGTTATTTCATCTTCATTCACTCTCAATTTGATCAGTGATTTTGGGCATTTTAAATTTTAGGGTTCCCACAAAAGTTAATAGGTTTTATTTTTTCGATTTCAGGGTACCCAAGCTACAAAATGTCTGCAGTTCCAGTCATCACCGGGTTTCAGTGCAGAAGTTGCAATAAAAGGTCTAGAAAAAATGAAGGATCTTAGATTTATTTACATAAATCTCATAGGGGATTATGAGAGGATTATTGTTCAATTTGATAAAGTTAGCGAATACCTTCCAAGTTCCTTACGATTTATGAGATGGCGGGGTTTTCCTTTTTCGAGTTTACCGAATACATTTCATGGAAAATACCTTGTTGAACTTGAATTGTATGGCAACAATATTGTTCAACTTTCGGAAGACGGAGAAGAAAAGGTAAAATTGTATTGTTAATTTGTTGTTTTTCATGATTCATTATGATCATATATATCTATTGGTTTGTCATTGCACCAATATTAATTGTTTTTTCTACTTATGTTAGGTTCTTCCTAAGCTCAAGTTCCTCACCATCAAGAGTTCAAAGTTGAGGACCTTTGACCTTAGGTTGGCTCCAAATCTTGAGCAGTTGACTATTGACAGATGTTCTGATTTGGTAGAATTTGAAATGTCTGCTAATCATCATCCAAAGCTTGAATATCTCACCCTCATTCAATCAAAGTTGACAAACCTTAACCTCAGGAATACTCCGTGTCTAAAGACGCTAGAACTCCAAGGCTGTCATGATTTGGTTGAATTTCAAATGCCTGCTGAAAGCTTAAAGCTCGAACATCTAGGCCTCAGTTTTTCAAAGTTGACAAACCTTCACCTCGGGAATACTCCGAATCTAAAGACACTTATACTCGAATGGTGTAATCATTTGGTAGAACTTCAAATGCCTGCTGAAAGTTTAAAGCTCGAACATCTTAAGCTCATTCAATCAAAGTTGACAAATCTTAACCTCGGGAATTCTCCAAATCTTGAGGAGCTTATACTTGGAGAGTGTAATGATTTGGTAGAACTTCAAATGCCTGTTGAAAGTCCAAAGCTCGAATATCTCCACCTCAGTCATTCAAAGTTGAAGACCCTTCACCTCAGGAATACTCCAAATCTTAACATTCTAGTACTCGAAGCCTGTAAAGATTTGGTAGAACTTCAAATGCGTGTTGAGAGATTAAAACTTGAATGCATCAACTTCAGTGATACAAAGTTGAAGACCCTTGACCTTGGGCTAACTCCAAATCTTGAATGGTTAAAGCTTGAAAATTGTTATGATTTTGTAGAAATCAATGCTCCCATTGGATGTGGGAGGTTTAAGTCTTTTGAGTTTGACAAATTTACTGAATATAAGGCTTTATCTGAGTTACGTCTGATTGCAGAACCCACAGATGTTTGCCCATTGCACTCCGACAATGATTCTCCAAAGTCTTGGTTTGAATGTTATTATAAAGAAGATCCAACTTCATCGTTTGGAAATCTTGAAAGGCTAATTTCTATAGGTCTGTGTGCTTGTATCAATCTTGAGAGCTTTTCAAGAAGTATTTGTAGTTTACAATGTTTAGGAAAGCTTAAACTTGAAGGCAGTATTTCAAAAGCACCCAAGGACCTTGATCGGTTAGAATGTCTAGAGGAGCTGACTTTTTCATCCACGGAGATTAAAAATCTTCCAGATAGCATTTGTATGTTGAAACATCTGAAATCTCTCAAACTTAAGTCATGTTTACTTCTTGAGAAGTTACCCGATGATCTTGGCCGGTTAGAATCTTTAAAGACGCTAATCTTAACAGACTGTAAGCTTTTACAATATATTCCAAACAACATTTGTAAGATGAAATGTATAAACAACTTACGTCTCCGCGGTTGTATTCGAGTTGTTGAATTTCCTGAGGATATTGGATGCTTAGAAGGTTTGAAAGAGTTAAACATAGAAGGTACATGCATAAGCCATCTTCCGCAAAGCATTTTCCAGTTGAGAGGTCTGCGTATTGTTGGGTCGATGCGGCTTCTTGCTACATGTGGCTTATTACTCAAGAGACGAAGAACCTCTGATGATGATGAAATAGTTTGGTACATATAACCATTAGTTTGCTACACATGCCAAAGAAGCCAATACAAGAAGAGCTATTTTAACAGGTACTTTATTTTGAAATTTTAAATTGATAATGGAAATATTCATTGTTTCTGCAATTTATGTGTTTTACTATGATTCTAACAAACTATTTTCTGCTATTAAGTGGTCCGATCAGCGCATAACAGTTACCCAAGTGAACTCCTATTCGGGTAAGTCATTAAGCAATTTCTCAACTCGAATGGGTTCAGTAGTGTATAGTTTATCATACTGATTTTACCTTTTTTTAATACTTTGTTTCAGCTTGATCTTTCAAGGTCCGGTGAGCAGGAAGCAATTGCCACTAAGCTCAGAAGGTGATCTAAAGCTCATATCTCTCCACATCTATTCTCATGTGCATTGAAATGATTTGTTTATGATTTTTTTCCCAAGCATTGTTGATCGTTGATCATTGTCAAGTGATTTTGGCTCAATCCATTTCGAGCATTGATAGTTTTCTCTGGTACACTGCAAAAGTACGATTGTTTGTGTTGAAATACCCTCCAAACTTACAGGGGTAGTTTCTGTCATAACAGAAACTACCTTTCACTAACTCTTAGCTTTATTTCCTCTTTTGTTGTTTTTGTATGTGCAGGGACTGAAGCTGTCAACTCCTCAACCTTTGGATCTTAAAGACCCACGCCCGAGGATTAATAATTATATCCCCATCCTCTCTTGTCTTGGAGAATATGAGGTTCTCTCCTTTTGGGGTTGTTGTCTCTCATTGCTGCTTCCTATATAATCCCTGCTGTGAAGCAGGGTTAGATAACCTTCTGAGTTAATCGATGTCTATCTCTTTACAAAGGGTAGTCTAGTGTTCTTGGTTGGTTGTTACAAGACTGATCTCATAGATCAGCTTGTTGTATTGTTTCTATCTGCCTGGTTTTTAAGGCTGTTTCATTGTTAATCTGATTGACCCACTTTGGAGTTCAATCTTTGTTTCTTGTAACTTGTATTTCAACTGGTTATTAATAAATTGAATCAAGGGGAGGTTGGTTGGATTCATATCCGTGTGTTCTTTACCATTTTTACATGGTATCAGAGCTACGGCTCTATCGATTCGCTAATTTCAAGATCTAGGGTTTCAATCAATTTAGGGGTTTCTGAAATTGGTGACTTCCCTGGGCTTATCATTGATAATTCAACGTTAATCGCTGGGTTAATTGCTGGTTGGAATAAAATTGGAAGAATTAGGGTTTGATCTTTGAAACCCTAATTTTTCCTAATTTTGGCGTTTGTGACTCTTGAGGTCTCTAACGCTTATTGGGACCTATTTGCCTTATAATATCTCTTTTCAAGAGTATTGTGAGGCCTTTTCCGCTACATCTCCTCAAAGCACTGTAAGTGACTCTTTCTTCCTTTAAGATTAACAAAGCTTTAGTTATTTGGGTGCAAACGGGTTCGGTTAACACCTTGACCCTCCATCTTGAATGGAGTGGAAACCTGCTCTGGCCAACCCCAGTCCGAAGACTGAGTTTTTGTTATATCTTGGGTGTGAGTTTCTGTGTCTTTACTTAAATTGAAGTTGTTTGTGTTTTTTTCCTGCTTTTCTGCTTGCTAGTTGTTTTTGTGCTTGCTTTTCTGCTTGCTTGATTGCTTTTCTGCTTATCTGTTTTTTGATCACTGTGTTTCATTATGGCTAATGATGACCTTATTAGCAGTCTTGACTTGGGTAATCCTCTGCACCTTCAGTCTAATGACATTAGTTCCACCTTTATTGTGTCTGTCAAACTTACTGGGACTGAGAACTATAGGGTTTGGTCTACTGCTATGACTCTTGCTATTAATACTAGAAATACAATTGGCTTTATAAATGGAAAATGCCTTAAGGCCACTTATGCCAGTAGTAATAGTCTGTCTAATCAATGGGATAGATGCAACTCTATTGTTCTGTCATGGATTTTAAACTCTGTGTCTGAGGACTTATATCTTGGTCAAATTTTTTCTGATAATGCTGCTGAAGTGTAGGCTGAACTTAAAGAAACTTATGATAAACTTAATGGCTCCATTATTTTAAGTCTTATGCAAAAGATCAATAACTTTAAACAAGGGGACCTTACTGTCTCTGAGTATTATCACAAACTAAACTCTCTTTGGAGAGAATTTGACATTATGACCAAATTTCCTAAATGTACTTGCTCTGCTAGGGATGATGTGTCAAAACATAATCAACTCAAGAAACTTATGCAATTTCTTACTGGTCTTAATGAAATGTACCAACCAATCAAGAGTAGCATTCTCTCCAGAGAATCTCTCCCTGATGTGAAAGATGCTTTTGTTGTTGTTTCCAGAGAAGAATCTCACAGAGGCATTGCCTCTTCTTCTTCTTCTTCTTCTGGTTATGAATCTAAAAGTCAAATTGCTAGTTTTGTTGCTAAAACTAATTGGTCTAATAATGGAAATAAAAACAAAAAGGGTTATGTTGTTGATAATAAGAAGTATGTGACCAATAGCAATAACAGGAATCCCAACTGGACTTGTACTCACTGTGGCAAAACTGGTCACACCAGTGATAGGTGTTATGAAGTTTTTGGGTATCCTGTTTGGCATCCTGGTCATAAGAAAACCTCTTTTAGTGCTAATTCTAGCTCTATGTCTTCTTCTGTGGAAAATGGACCTAGTTCCATGACTTTTACCAATGACCAGATGATAAAACTGATGAGTCTTATCAAAGACATGCCCTCTAGCAATGTGCAGGCCAACTTACTAGGTATGGCTAGTTTTTTAAACAACAACATTTTTTTCAATGTTAACTTTCACAAGTTTTATAATAACACCTATGTTCTTCATGTTAATTTTGGGTGGATTATTGATTCAGGGGCCAACCAACACATGACTGTTAATACTTTAAACATGTTTAACATAACTGACATTTCTGATCTAAATCTCACTGTGGGACATCCCAATGGTACTCTGGCTAAAATCATGTATATTGGAAATCTTAAACTGTCTGCCAATGTCACTCTTTATGATGTGTTGGTTGTCCCTGAGTACCATGTTAGTCTTTTGTCTGTTCATAAACTTATCAAAGATAGTAGGATGCTTGTTGGTTTTGATGAATCTAAATGTTACATTCATGACATGACCCAAAATAAACTCATGGGGACTGGGAGTGAAAATGGTGGTCTATATTTGTTTGATTCTCCCTCTTGTGTTACTATGGTAGGTAATCTTTCTGTTACTTGTCATGTGTCTAAATCTTTATGGCATAGCAGACTTGGTCATCCTTTAGACCAAGCTGTCAGCCTTCTTCAACCTGACCTTAAGTTCACTAAAGGGTCTCATGTGTCTCTTTGTGACATCTGTCACAAGGCCAAACAGACAAGAGAACCTTTTCCCTTAAGTGATCATAAGAGCTCTGCTATTAGTGATCTTGTGCACTTAGACCTTTGGGGGCCTTACAAGGTCACTAGCAGAGAGGGTTTTAGATATTTTTTGACCATTGTTGATGACTATACCAGGGCTGTGTGGATTTATATGGTTAAAACTAAAGATGAAGTGTATAATCTGTTTGTTAGTTATCTCAATCTGATTCACAATCAATTTAAAACCGGTATTAAAACTGTGAGATCTGACAATGGCACTGAGTTTATAAATAACAAAATGAGTAACTTATTTGACACCCTTGGTATTATTCAACAAACATCATGTGCTTACACCCCCCCAGCAAAATGGGATTGCTGAGAGAAATCACAGGCATCTGCTCAATGTAGCTAGGAGTCTGCTGTTTCAAAGTGGTCTTCCTTTAAGTATGTGGCATGAATGCATCATAACTGATGCCTATTTAATTAACAGGTTGCCGTCTTCTGTTCTGAGAGGGAAATCTCCATTTGAGCTTGTGTATGGTCAGAAACCAAGACTTTCTCATTTGAGAAGCTTTGGTTGTTTGTGTTACTCTTCTGTTCTAAAAAATTCAGATAAATTTTCTGCTAGGCTGAAAAGTGTGTCCTAATTGGCTTCTTTGGTACAAAAAAGGCTTATAAAGTTTATGGTATTGACTCTCAAATGGTTTTCTACTCTAGAGATGTTCAATTCTATGAAACTATTTTTCCTTTTAAAATGAAGTCTAAAGTACAAACTGATAAGAATTCTGACTCTACTCTAAATGATCTGAATTTCTTTGATGAAGTGCAAACTGACCACAATCCCAATGATGAACAGAGGGGGAAAATTCTTACACCCAATGATGATAGTGGTGCCCTTTCATGCCCTAGAGGTACAAATACCTCTATTGATGGTGAGACTGTTGGCTTCGCAACATCTATGGGTGACAACACTCTACCTGAGGGAAATGTCCCTTCCATTCCTGACAATGCTCAACTCAATCCCACTCACAACATAAGTCCTGAGCAGCCAGCACTTAGGAGATCCTCTAGAAACACTAAGACTCCTGCTAGATATAATGACTATGTGGTTAATAGTAGTGTCATATATGGTCTTGAGAAGTATGTGTGTTACTCTAATCTGAGTCCTGTTAATTATTGTTTCTCTACTACCTTAAATAAGTCTGTTGAACCCTCTTCCTATGATGAGGCTGCTAAAAACATTAACTGGGTTCAAGCGATGAATAATGAAATAACTGCGTTAAAAGAGAATAATACTTGGACTGAATGTGAACTTCCTAAAGGAAGAAAACCTGTTGGTAGCAAATGGTTATGGAAAATAAAATACAAATCCACAGGTGAAATTGACAAATACAAAGCCAGGCTTGTTGCCAAGGGCTTCAGCCAGAGGGAGGGATTTGATTATAATGAAATTTTTAGCCCTGTTGTGAAAATGTCCACTGTTAGATGTTTAATCACTGTTGCAATGTGTAATAATTGGAGTCTCTTCCAATTAGATGTCAATAATGCTTTTCTTTATGGTGACTTAACTGAGGATGTTTACATGACCCTGCCCCCTGGTTTTGATGATCACAAGTCTAAAGTTGTGAAACTGAACAAGTCTCTTTATGGCCTTAAACAAGCCCCTAGGCAATGGAATGTTGAATTAACTCTTATTCTTAATGAACATGGTTTTGTGCAATCCAAATATGACTATTCTTTGTTCACTAAGAAATCTGGGGATGTGTTTTTAGTGCTTCTTGTTTATGTTGATGATATTGTCATTACAGGCAATAATGTTGATGAAATTGAGAAATTCAAAGTGTTTTTGAAATCCAAATTCCAAATCAAAGACTTAGGAAAGTTAAAATACTTCCTAGGTATTGAAATTTTGGAAAATAGTAATGGTGTATGCCTTAGTCAAAGAAAATACTGCTTAGACCTATTACATGAATATGGTCTGCTAGCTGCTAAACCTGTTGACACACCCTTACCTGAAAATACCACCCTTAATCACATAGAATCTGCTGATGATAAAGCTTTGAAAAACATTGGGAACTATCAAAAGCTGGTAGGCAAGTTAATTTACTTAACTCATACTAGGCCAGATATTTCCTATGCTGTTCATTGTCTGAGTCAGTACATGCATGCCCCTCTTGAGTCTCACTTGGATGCTGCATTAAGGGTTTTGAGGTTCTTAAAAGGCTCACCTGGTAATGGTGTGCAAATCAATAAAAATGGGAATCTTAAGCTCAAAGCTTATGCTGATTCTGACTGGGCAAGATGTCATGTTACCAGGAAATATGTGTCTGGATATTGTGTCTTTTTGGGTGACTCTTTGGTCACTTGGAAAAGCAAGAAACAATCCACTCTTTCTAAATCATCTGCTGAGGCAGAATACAGGAGCATGGCTTCCTGTACATGTGAAGTTATCTGGCTTAATAATTTGCTGGGTGATACGGGTGTTGAAAGTTCTTTACCAGTGGTTCTGTACTGTGACAATAGCTCTGCTATTCAAATTGCTGGAAACCCTGTGTTTCATGAAAAAACTAAGCATTTTGAAATTGATGTGCATGTTGTGAGAGAAAAGGTGTCTGCGGGTGTGATTAGAACTGAGAAGATACACACTTCTCAGCAAACTACTGATATTCTGACTAAAACACTTGGCAGCAAAAGCCATCAGTTCTTATGTGATAAACTGGGAATGATGGACATGTTTAGTGTGCAAGTTTGAGGGAGGGTGTTGAAATACCTTCCAAACTTACAGGGGTAGTTTCTGTCATAACAGAAACTACCTTTCACTAACTCTTAACTTTATTTCCTCTTTTGTTGTTTTTGTATGTGCAGGGACTGAAGCTGTCAACTCCTCAACCTTTGGATCTTAAAGACCCACGCTTGAGGATTAATAATTATATCCCCATCCTCTCTTGTCTTGGACAAGATGAGGTTCTCTCCTTTTGGGGTTGATGTCTCTCATTGTTGCTTCCTATATAATCTCTGCTGTGAAGCAGGGTTAGATAACCTTCTGAGTTAATCGATGTCTATCTCTTTACAAAGGGTAGTCTAGTGTTCTTGGTTGGTTGTTACAAGACTGATCTCATAGATCAGCTTGTTTTATTGTTTCTATCTGCCTCGTTTCTAAGGCTGTTTCATTGTTAATCTGATTGACCCACTTTGGAGTTCAATCTTTGTTTCTTGTAACTTGTATTTCAACTGGTTATTAATAAATTGAATCAAGGGGAGGTTGGTTGGATTCATATCCGTGTGTTCTTTACCATTTTTACAGTTTGTAAAGAAGTGGTTCAAGTATGATTGTCATTTTACCTTTCAGTATTAGTACTTTTTAAATGTATACACTGTTAGATCAAGCTATAATTCTAACTTGGATGTACTTATTACTTTAGATAAATAAAGAATTTGAACTTTATTTTGATTCATGGAGCTTAGTAAACACAGTTGACTTGTTCAGAAAGTCAAACTGTGTTTTCGATGAAAATGGTGGGACTATGATAAAAGGTTGGAGATGATCATGCTAAAAAATAAACTTAAGAAAGTGTTGTTAGTGATGCAATATCATATATAAGATTCTGATTCACATAAATAAGCTCTGCATGTTTAACATGGTAAAACTGAGCTAACACAAACCGTCGCTTACAACTAAAACCATATCACCATTGACCACGTAAGTGATACTGTTACGATACTAGAGTCTAAAAGGTTTGTACCTTTATCATAAAATTGAGGAAGATGATACCGTACAGGACATGGCACTAAGCTTTGTTCCTAATAACTTAGCTTTTTTTGTTACAGTACATGGAACTGGTTTCATGCAGCAGAGTTGACTTCTTCAGAAAGTCAACTGCAATTTTGAAATCTTAGAAGAGTGGGAATTGTATGATAAAATCATTTTTAAAAGCTAAAATTGGTACTTAAATCTCCTTTAAAATTGGTCAAATGCTACACTACCCCAAGGAATTCGAAAACCCCCAAAATGTGGTTTTCCACACTGGCCGCAAGGTTTTAAATAAAAGGTTTATTTATTTGCACTTTGGCCACAAGCCTTATTAAAGTAATGTCAAAGTTAGATATATATGACCCTCCAGATGCAATCTTGGATCTTCTCGTGTGTTGTGAACTCCCTGGATAGGATCGAATCAGGTTTGAGTAGCTGATGGGAAGGTTATTGTTAATGATGATGATGATGATTTGATGTAGTTTTGAGGGTGTTTGGGATTGCCTATCCAAACATGTTTATTTGGTTTTGTGAGTGAAGAAAGTTCAGTTAAGCATTTTGTGAGTGAAGAATAGTTTTAGTAAGCAAATTAACATTTTTTTTATAAGCAATTTTAAAAGGACTACTTATGTGTGCTAGTGTTTAGTGTTTCTGATATAATTTGCCTCAAATAATCACAATCTGTTAACCTGCATTATCCAAACACTAGAATTCTTGGTTGTTTGTTGTTTCAAACCGTAATAATCAGATATCAACAGCAGTCCCAAACACAGGCACAATGCGCAAAGAACACATAAATAACTACAAGTATATTAACAGGCACTTTCTCTTTTTTTTTTTTTTTTTTTTTTTTTTTTTTTTTTTTTGTTAACCTGTCTTACTTTAATGTGTATTTTTTTAAGTGATCTTACAATGATTGATGTTTCTGTATTTGACATGTGTTTTATAATCAATCCTAACAATTTATCCATTTCCTGCAATTAGGAGTTCTTATGAGCGTGAAGCAATCGCCAATCAGAAATTTAGCACACAAGGTGATTTACGATTTAACCTACATGCCAATTTGTGTAAGTGAATAGACAGAACTCACCCTGTGTAAAGTCATCAGTAAAAATTTTCCAACTTGAATTGGTTGCCAGTAGTGTTTTATCATGTTTAATGAAGCTATTTTATATGTTCAGTAGTTCCATTACAGAATAATGTTGGAAAATTCAAATTGGGACAGAAAGTTAAATACTGGAACATGGGATTTTTTAATCAAATAAGATGACAATGCTATTTTTTCCATGTGACAGCAGTTAAAAAGGGTATAAGAATTTACCTAAAGGTTCAAACTCATTAGAAATTTTACTAGCTGCTTCATATTACTTTGGCAGTGTTACCTTCGTGTTAGCCACAGTTAGGCGTAATTTTTGGGCAAAATAGCGAATATAAATTTTTTTAGTTGAATCAAGTTAGGCTTCATGTTTTCCAACATATATTTAAATTCCGTTCATCAAGACTTCAAGAATCTGAAATGATGACCATAAAAGCAATATTTAAACTGCCATTTTTTTTTCCTTATAAAATGATTTTATCACTGTAACATTCTTTTTTGGTCTTGCTATTTGTTATTCATATGCCATACTGAGCTCGATTTTTAATCTCCAGCTTAATAGGCTTTGTCTGCTTAATCAATGTTTGACATCACACAGGTCTGTAAATAAAAGTGCAAGGAGGCGGGACTACTGATTCAAGTCTCCTATACAAGCTGTATACAGTTAAATCAAGGTATAGCTATTAACTTCAAAAGTGTACTTATCAAAGTAACTTACTTGTATAAGCAGTTTAAAATTTTCAAGTTAGATAATAACAGATATGTTAACTCATGGAGTTCAGATAACACAGTTGACTTCTTCAGAAAGTCAAACTGTTTTCATGATGAAAATGATTGGATTTTACATGATTTTGGAGATAATCATGTTATAATCATATTCAGTTAAGTTTTGTAAGTGATTTAAAATCATATACAAGTTTTGTTTTACATAAAACTCTTCTACATTGGGACAAAGTGGTGAACCATTAAAATATTTGACTTTTGAGTCAAACTATTGACTTGATCAAATTCACTGTTTTTTTTTAATCCAAGTCAGTAACAGAATTAATATTATAGTGTTTACTGGTATTAATAGAAGCTACTTAAATGTTCCAGGAATAAGACGTTATCATCAGAGAATGATTTGGTAAAATCCATGTTTGGACAGAGTTTGAAGCTGGGAACACGAGATGAACGCGAACTTATCAAATAAAATGACATTACTGTGGAATGTTTAAATCAGTTTGGTCTCAAAGGCATGGATACGGGTGCCGCGCTTTGCTTACCTATAATGAATTTGTGATATTCCATCTATGTAAATGGGCACGCCCTCATTTCTGTTTTTGCTTCATATCTTAGCACTTTGTTGTTGATTTGTCAAGTTTTGTTTTCTTGTTTTCTGTAAATTTTGAAAGTTCGTTTGTTTAGCCATTTACTTGTTTTCTTGGCACTTTGCTGTTAATTTGTCAGGTTTTGTTTTCGTTTTCTACGTTTTGGTATCTCCTAGCTAGTTTTAATAAATCTATTTCTTTGTTGTTAAAGAAAAGGAAATTACTACTTTCAGTGTAGTACCACATGAAATTTTCATTCATGTTTAGCGGTAATCTGGTGGGGTGTATCGATGTTTGTTACAGCCAAGCTATATTGAAGAGAACCTTATTCAAAAGTTGGACTACTTTTTTTAACAGATTTGATCCTTAAGTAGGGTATTTGTTAATTCCATATAAAGGACTTTTTAAGAAAGTCAAAGTCTATTCTTTGTGAAAATGGTGGGAGTTTGATTTAATGTTTGAGATGATCATGTTTTTTAAATGCATAAAGAAAGGTATTGTAAATAGTGGGTTGATCTTATCAAACTCAAAGCCATTTGACTTTTTGAGTCAAAGTATTGACTTTCATCTATTATAGTTGACCTACATTAATGATATTGAACATGTAGCTTACAATTTGGTTACCTATCATATCGATTTTGTTAGAAAATTAGGCTTCACATTGTCTGTTTATGGACTCGGATCTTATCTGGGTCAAAACCGGGTCAACAAGATCACTAGTACTAAATTGCTAATATCTACAGTATGTTTTTTCAGTTCTGTTTTTCACACTCTTAACCATTTGTGAACATTGAATATGTAGTCCTTTAACTTGTTTGAAGTTGCATACTATTTTTGGTAACAAGGTAAGTAAGTTAGAAGCCCCTTAACACTGCTAATGCATAAAATTTGGACGCATAAGCTTTCTTATTAATGATACGTGTCGATGCTTAAAAGAAAATGTGAAATTTAGTTTAAAAATATTCTATATTAGTTTAAAATTTTAGGGGAGGGAGTGCCCATCGGTGAAGCCTCGGCAAACATCGGTGTTCATCGGCAACACCGGGGCCACCACTCGGCAAAATTCGGCATTTATGGATTTCGGTATGTTTTACCGATTGTTTTGAAATGAAAGAGATGTGGGGTAACGTGGGGTAACCTATTTTATCTGTATTTTACAAACTTTGTTGGACTCTTTAACTTTTTTTTTTTGAACACTGAATTTGACTCTTTAACTACTTAAATATTTTAAAACTAGCCACTACAACTCAATGTTCACAAGTAGTCCTCCTGATGTATTGTATCAACCAGAAATCCTTTGGTTGAGTTCAGTATATTGTATGATTAAATCCAGTTTCTTAATTTAAGTTTGTTTTACGGCAAATATTCGGTCATAAAAGACGAGGGGCGATTAGTGCTTCTTTTTTTTTAAGTATTATGTAATGGTTTGTTTATTTTTAAGTATTGTGTAATGTTTTTTTTTTTTGTTATTAATAAAATGTTATGTTTTAATTTTATATATTTTTTGTTGGATTATATATATTAAAAAAAAATGTGATGTGGAAAATGTGGATTTGGTAAACTTTGGTGACCGCCGCCACCATTTTGGTAAACTTTGGTAAACTTTGGTAAACTTTAACATGGAAGGTTGTGATTGGTAGATGATGATGTGGCAATTTGGCAAAACTTGGTAAACTTTGGACCACTCCCTCCCCCCTAAGTGTAAAATTTTAGTTCATTAACCAGCTCCTCAAGGTCCACACTATGCTTCCCAATGAGCAACACAAAGCTTCTTTAACCCCTTACAATTCTCAGCAACACTAATCAATCAAACATTGGTGCATCAACAATACATAAAGCATTTAAACCACGACATTTAGATAACGGCAAAACACCAACACCAGTCACATTAACATTTCCCAAATGAACCTCAGTTATCATCTTGAATCATCTCTAATGTCCTGTCCCACTTTCCACTACAGCAAATCAGCTTCAAGCTTTTCAAATTCTTAAAACCGCTAATCAACGGTATGAATAATCGTTTAATAAAACACTCCTCCTAAGTTTAATAAACGGAAATTCGGCATCAGGATAGTTAAATAACTTCTTTCTTAACAGACAAAACCACAAGCCTGACTAGAGTTATCTAACAGCTCAAACATACCTAAATCACTTAATGAACAATAAACACAAGAAAATTCCTTCAACTTCTTCCAGTATTTTTTAGAAAAACCAGTCATACCTGATTATAAGTTAAGTTAGCTTAGGAACATCAGCTGACAGAGTTGACTTTTTCTGAAAGTCAAACTTTGTTTGATGAAAATAGTGGTATTCTATACCTGGTTGACTATTATCATATCAAAATTAAGCTCAGTAAGTATTATTATGTGATTTTATTATCATAAACAAATTTTTCTTTATATATTTATGTTCTAAATTGGGATGAAACCGTTAAGCATAAGAGTTGACTTTCGTCAAATTATTTACTTTCGCCAACTTCACTGAGTTTTTCATTGAATCGTACCTAAGAACATATATAAAGGTAGTTACTAGTGTCAAGTGAAGCTAGTCAATCTTTTTTCAGTAGTCTTTCATTATGGATATAAGTTAAGCTAGATAGTTCATATTTTACGTAACACTGCCTTCATGTTTGGTCAAGATGTAGATTGGCAGGGACACCTCAACCCTGTGTACCATAATGGTACCCATCAACCCTACCCAGCAAAGGTTTGATGCCTGTGAAATACCTCCACCCAATACCCAACCATGCTTGCGGAACGGAATCGAACTCGCGTCCATCATTTGGTCAAGACATCACATGGTTAGGCCCGGCTTCAAAGGTAGCTGGTTGATATCATTAGAGCTTATGGTCCCCATGTGAGGACTTCCCGGTTGGTCACCCAACTCGGTACTACTCTCACCTAGGCTCGCTTAACTTAATAAGCTTCACCCAGTGGACCACAAAGCCAATGATCACTGCCTTCATGTTTGTCAACAAATTGTCGAAGTTCTTTACAAACCAATAAACTCATGCCACATAATTTTAGGCATATCATTAGGCATGTTTTTAGGCATGCCTATCATTTCTCTTGTCGAATATAGGGTATGGAAAGCAATTTGTCATCAATCTTTCACTATTCTTTATGACTTGAGTTTGACCTCATGTTCTCTTTACCTAACATCGAAAATGAACACTCTTAAAGGATAACCACACTATTCAATTGAATTAAGACCTTGTGTTCTACTCGGTCAAGACAAGGTAGTTGTGTTGACCCGTACTCCAGTTTCGTGCGTTCTATTGTACGAGTAAGTAACTATAGCAGTTAAAAAAAAAAAAAACGGTTTGTCAAAGGCAGAGAAGTTGTTTGCATGTTTGTTCTTGTAAAGCTAACCACATTTGAAAGTATAAACAAGAGATGGAAAAGTGTAAAATAAATAAAAGGGGTGAGAAATGAAGAAAAGGAAAGAGTTAAAGGACCTCTTATGTCATACCTCCAAATTCATTAACAAGTTTGAATATTTGTTAGGCGTGATTGATGGTCAAATAATTGGTAACAAATACACGGTTTAGAAGTTGTTTACATGTTTGTTCTTGTAAAGCTGTCCACATTTGAAAGTATAAACAAGAGAGCGAAAAGTGTATAATAAATAAAAGAGGTGAGAAATGAAGAAAAGGAAAGAGTTAAAGGACCTCTTATGTCATACCTCCAAATTTATTAACAAGTTTGATACTTTAATCTTGTTTAATTACTGAATCCTAATGGATAGATTAAATAATTGCGACACTGCCACAAGGAATTCGAAAACCCCCAAAATGTGGTTTGTTTTGGGTAGAAAGCGGGTCAAAATGATGACCCGGTAAAAAAAGTGGATACCTTGTTAAATTTCATTCAAAGGGAATGAACAAATTAGATGTTTTAATGGGAAGAGGGTTTAAGCGGATGGTCATTAGTTCACAAATGGCGATATTCGGCTACGGTGGATTTGGATTTGGATTTGGGTTCGGGTTCGGGTTCTGGTAAGAGTACAGTGGATTGATTGGGTTCGGTTGTTGCTGCTGCTGATGATGATGATGATATCGAGGATTTTTCGTCACCCGAGGATAATAATGCTAAAGGTAAAAGTATTTATTTATTTTGGTGATTGATTTGTTAAAAGTGATTAATGTTTGCTTGGGATCATTTTATTTAATTTGTTTGTTAAAAATATTATTGCGGGGTTTGATATAGATTTTTAGGATTTAGGATTGCTTATCCAAACATGGTTATTTGATGTATATGTTTGTTACAACTGGGCTACATACAAATTAATGTTTTTATCAACTGTAACAATAAGAGCAAAAGTATGAGTTACATGTATTGTAGCAAAAGTATGGGCTACATACAAATTAATGTTTTCCGTCTTTAAACAACAACATGATGACAACGTGTAACTTGATACCCAACCGCTGGTTGATGAAGTGATTCGTGACTCTAAGAAAAGGAAAAGGGAAGCAACTTGGCTACATGGAAATGGAACGATGTTATTGAAATCGAAAGTTCGGACGATGAGAGCATATTCGATGGGGATGATGATACTTTCGATGATGTTTTGTCAATGTCTAATATTAAGAGGAAGAAAAGAAACCAAGTTTCCATATTTAGCCGCAATAAAATTTACCATTTGATTGACGAAGATGCTGAAGAGGAATATGATATTTTTGGTTGATCAATATTTAGTTGCTTTACAATGTTCTAATGTCTTTCTCATGTACTTTTGTTTAGGATTTTTCTTAATGTTATTTGGTTCAACCATATGTTGAATTCGTCATGGTATTGGTACCTATTCTGAAGTTAATAAATGTTTGTTTTAATGTTAATAAATACTGAGTAATTATTTAGTTAATAAGCAGTACTAATTTCTCTTAGCATAGCAATTTTTAGTGAATAAATGTTATTTGAGTCACTTATGTTTTAATGCAATTATGGTTACTTATAGTTGTGGAGTAATTGTTAAAATATATGATTAACAAAACGTTATCAAGCATCATTCTTAGAAACCAAAGGAGTAGGTAAGTATACTTTTTCTTCCTTTCAAAACGAATACCCGAGCAACGCACAGGTATTGCACTTGTTAATGATATTGAACATGTAGCTTACAATTTGGTTACCTATCATATCGATTTTGTTAGAAAATTGGGCTTCATATTGTCTGTTTATGGACTCGGATCTTATCTGGGTCAAAACCGGGTCAACAAGATCACTAGTACTAAATTGCTAATATCTACAATATGTTTTTTCAGTTCTGTTTTTCACACTCTTAACCATAGAATTATTAAAATAGATGAACATTGCATATGTAGTCCTTCAACTTGTTTTTCAGACAGAAGGATATTTATTTTGATACTGAAGTTGCATACTATTCTTGGTAACAAGGTAAGTAAGTTAGAAGCCTCTTAACACTGCTAATGCATAAAATTTGGACGCATAAGCTTTCTTATTAATGATACGTGTCGATGCTTAAAAGAAAATGTGAAATTTAGTTTAAAAATATTCTATATTAGTTTAAAATTTTAGTTCATTAACCAGCTCCTCAAGGTCCACACTATGCTTCCCAATGAGCAACACAAAGCTTCTTTAACCCCTTACAATTCTCAGCAACACTAATCAATCCAACATTGGTGCATCAACAATACATAAAGCATTTAAACCACGACATTTAGATAACGGCAAAACACCAACACCAGTCACATTAACATTTCCCAGATGAACCTCAGTTATCATCTCGAATCATCTCTAATGTCCTGTCCCACTTTCCACTACAGCAAATCAGCTTCAAGCTTTTCAAATTCTTAAAACCGCTAATCAACGGTATGAATAATCGTTTAATAAAACACTCCTCCTAAGTTTAATAAACGGAAATTCGGCATCGGGATAGTTAAATAACTTATTAAAAGACAAAACTTCAAGCTGACTAGAGTTATCAAACAGCTCAAACATACCTAAATCACTAGTCGAACAATAAACACATGAAAGTTCCTTCAACTTCTTCCAGTATTTTTTAGAAAAACCAGTCATACCTGATTATAAGTTAAGTTAGCTTAGGAACATCAGCTAACAGAGTTGACTTTTTTTTAAAACTTAAACCATGTTTTTGATGAAAATAGTGGTATTTTATACCTGATTGACTATTATCATATCAAAATTAAGTTCAATAAGTATTATTATGTGATTTTATTATCATAAAAAGTCGTTCTTTATATATTTATGTTCTAAATTGGGATAAAATCGTTAAGCATACAAAAAGTTGTCTTTTTGAGTCAGATTATTTACTTTGACCAACTTCACTGAGTTTTTAATTGAATCGTACCTAAGAACATATATGAAGGTAGTTACTATGTCAAGTGAAGCTAATCAATCCTTTTTCACTAATTTTATTACATAATGATTTTGGAAAATCTAAGGGCTGTTATTAGCTGTATGAGTAAAATTGACCGTTGTTTTTTTCCATGTGACACCAAACAAAAAGGGCTCAAGTCTTTTCGTTACGGATATAAGTTATGCTAGATAGTTCATATTTTATGTACTATTGCCTTCATGTTTGCCAACAAATTGTCGAATATATGATATGGAATGCAATTTCTCATCAATCTTTCACCGTTCTTTATGACTTGAGTTTGACCTCATGTTCTCTTTACCTAACATCGAAAATGAACACTCTTAAAGGATAATCACACTATTCAATTGAATTAAGACCTTGCGTTCTACTCGGTCAAGACAGGGTAGTTGTGTTGCTGCTGATGATATGGAGGATTTTTTGTCACCCGAGGGTAATAATGGTAAAGGTAAAAGTAATTATTTATTTTGGTGATTTGATTTGTAAGTGATGTTAATATACTCTTGAGGTGCTATTATACATGTAATACTGGCTCATTTTTCATATGTTGTATTGACGTCGTGTGCACTGAGATGAAATGATCAAATAGGATTTAACTATCGACTGTTTAATACCCAACTAGGAATATGTGATAAGTAATCAATAAGTTATCTTAGGAACTTCAGCAAACAGAGTTGACCTTTTGAGAAAGTCAAACAGTGTTTTTAATTTTTAAGCATAAAAAGAGTTGATTATTGACTTTCACTGAGTTTTTCATTGAATCGTGAAGCTAATTAAACCTTTTTCAGTAATTTTATACTAAAGTTTGAATATCGTATTATTCAAAGGAATAGTATAGTCAAAAGTTTCAATCATTGTTAGGCATAACTGAAGGTCAAATAAATTGGTCATAGGCTATAACTGATGGTTTATTATTCTTTGATTAAGTAATTAATTGCGACGCTACCACAAGGATTTCGAAAACCCCCAAAAATGTGGCTTGTTTTGGGTAGAGTGGATTTGGGTTTGGATTCGGTTGTTATTGATGATGATAATGATACCGAGGATTTTTTGTCACTGGAGGATAATAATGCTAAAGGTTAATTTAATTATTTTGGTGATTGATTTGTGTAAGTGATTAATGTCTGTTTGGGATAATTTTATATCGTATAAAATTCAAGAGTAAATTACACCGTTCGTCCCTGTGGTTTGTCCAAAATCACTGGTTTAGTCCCTAACGTTTAAAAGTTGCGTATATGGTCCCTCTGACAGCCAACTAATAACACCCATGGTCCCTATCACTAACTGACGTTATATATTCCGTTAGCAAGTTTCAAGGTTAGTCCATTAACCAAACAAGCGTTTGCAACGTTAGTCCTTTTCCTTAACGGCCGTTTGCAAGTCTTACACAAATGGTCCTTGAGTCCGTTTTCTTCCGTTTTCATACGTTTTTCTTACATTTTTTCCGTTTTTTGTCCGTTTTTCTTACGTTTTGGTCCGTTTTTTACGTTTTTGTCAATATCAACACAATAATAATAACAAGAGTAGTAGCAAATTGTTCCAAGCTTCACAAGCTTTTTGCCGAAACCATAAGGGTCTCGGCTAAGCTTTTCACGCCGAACAAACAATCAACCCAATGGGGTTTTCGGCTCAACTTTTACCTCAACAAAAACAGTAACGACAATAAAGGTAGCGCCAAAATGATTCAACCAAGCACCATAAGTATTGCCGAGACCTTGAGGGTCTCGGCTAAGCTTTCTTCGACGCGACAAAACAACAAACGAGCCCTATGGGGGTCTCGGTTCACCATGATATCAACAACAACATAACCCCAAGGACCAAAAGATTAAAAATAAGCTCAAACTCTTGAGCAGGACACCCACGACCAAATCGATACCAAACATTTTTATTAGTTTCAAAAAAAGAAAACCCACTTGTTTTTAACCCGAAAAATCATTATTAAACACGAGTTGACTCGGTGGTGAGTCAACCCACGCGTAAAAACGCGTTTTCTTACCGTATCTTCAATAGATCTATGGAGTTTAGAGCATAAAAGTGATGGTGGTAGTGTTTGGTGGCGGCGGTGTGAATAAAATGAGGTGGTGATGGTGTTAGATGGCGCGTGGATGGTATCACAAGAAAGAGGAGAGTGTGAGGAGTGTTGTTGTGGTGGCGGTGGAGTTATAAGGGCGGCGGTGGTGGTTTATGGGTGGCCGGCGGCGGCAGTTAGTGAGGAGAGGGAAGAGAGGGTTTTGGTGAAGAAGATGAAATGAGATATTAAAAATAGGTTTAGGGTTTTATTAGTTTTAGAAATCAGGAAATTGCAATGAGGTCCTTGTGTTGTTTTTATTTTCCTTTGAGGAGTCGGGGTAAGGACTAGCGGGATAATTTTTTTTATATACTTTCCCGAGTTACTAGTTTTTATTCACGAAAAATATTAAACGTCACCGAAATAATTTTTAACCGCCATCATTCACTTTAAATACGGTTTTCCATAAAGTTTGATAATAAATACGTTTATAAAAAATAAAAACGTAACCGTTTCTCGTTTAAACTCAAAAGGAAATTTCTGAAAGTTTAACACTTGTTTTATTTAACGAAATGCGGTACTTAAAAAAATTTCCTGAAATGCCGGTTGTTACAAACGTAAGAAAAACGGACAAAACGTAAGAAAAACGGACAAAAACGTAAAAAACGGACAAAAACATAAGAAAAACGGACAAAACGTAAGAAAAACGGACAAAAACGTAAAAAACGGACAAAAACGTAAGAAAAATGGACAAAACGTAAGAAAAACGGACAAAAACGTAAAAAACGGACAAAAACGTAAGAAAAACGGACCAAAACGTAAGAAAAACGGACAAAAACGGAAAAAACGTAAGAAAAACGGACAAAAACGTATGAAAACGGAAAAAACGTAAGAAAAATGGACAAAAACGTAAGAAAAACGGACAAAAACGTAAAAAACATAAGAAAAACGGACAAAATGTAAGAAAAACGGACAAAAACGTAAAAAACATAAGAAAAACGGACAAAAACGTAAGAAAAACGGACAAAAACGTAAAGAAAAAAACGGACAAAAACGTAAAGAAAAAAACGGACAAAAACGTAGAAAACGGAAAAAACGTAAGAAAAACGGACAAAAACGTAAGAAAAACGGAAAAAAACGTAAGAAAAAAAAAAACAAGACAAAAAACGGAAAAAAAACGTAAGAAAAACGGACAAAAACGTATGAAAACGGAAAAAACGTAAGAAAAATGGACAAAAACGTAAGAAAAACGGACAAAAACGTAAAAAACATAAGAAAAACGGACAAAAACGTAAGAAAAACGGACAAAACGTAAGAAAAACGGACAAAAACGTAAAAAACATAAGAAAAACGGACAAAAACGTAAGAAAAACGGACAAAACGTAAGAAAAACGGACAAAAAACGTAGAAAAAACGGACAAAAACGTATGAAAACGGAAAAAACGTAAGAAAAACGGACAAAAACGTAAAAAAAACGTAAGAAAAACGGATAAAAACGTAAGAAAAACGGACAAAAACGGAAAAAACGTAAGAAAAACGGACGAAAACGTATGAAAACGGAAGAAAACGGACTCAAGGACCATTTGTGTAAGACTTGCAAACGGCCGTTAAGGAAAAGGACTAACGTTGCAAACGCTTGTTTGGTTAAAGGACTAACCTTGAAACTTGCTAACGGAATATATAACGTCAGTTAGCGATAGGGACCATGGGTGTTATTAGTTGGCTGTCAGAGGGACCATATACGCAACTTTTAAACGTTAGGGACTAAACCAGTGATTTTGGACAAACCACAGGGACGAACGGTGTAATTTACTCTTTATTCAATTTGTTTGTTAATATGAGATTATTTATTTATTGATTTATTTTGGTGATTGATCTCAACTTAATGAGTTGACTTTATTAAAAAGTCAAACTGCATCCTTTATGAAAAAAGTTCGGATACTAATACTATCATGTTTAAAATAAATAAAAGTTGTATGGTTTCATAAGTATAATGTAACTATCATTGAGGCGAGTTCAACTTATAGAAAGTCATTGAGGCGAGTTCAGCTTATTATCTAGTAGTATATAAAGCTGATATCAATATACACGCTATATTCCATTCTTAACTACTTAGTGAAAGTTTTGTGCATATATGACATTTATATATGTCGATGGCAATAATACATGTCATTGTCTGGTAATTGATTTTGTATATGGAAATTTTTAAATAACTAATTATTAAAATATTTAGGAAAGGAATGCTTTATAACCACAGTGAATTGATTAAATAAAACAAGCCTAGACAAAAAAGCATTCTTATGGTCTTTTTTCTATGTTTGTTTAGAACAAAAAGTTTTTTGAGACCCCATCTCATTCCAAATTTTTCCACACAAAAAGATCACGTTCACATTCACCATTGATCCTTGATAGCAACATCCATAATATAAAATAATGGGTATATTTCGTTGTAATGTAATCAGCTTAGCCTCCAAAAATGAACAAATTGATCAATCTGTGAGAATATTAATACAAAGTTCTGATAACACTACCTTAATTATTAGTATAACCTCTTTAGGCTTATTCATTTCATCCAAGTTTCTTTGTGATCAGCTTAATATTCTACTTTTTTCAGTTATAACTTTAATGGCGTCCACTTCAAGTTCAATGATTCAAAAGAGCTTCAAGTATGATGTCTTCTTGAGCTTTAGAGGGGAAGACACTCGAAAGAACTTTGTTGATCATCTTTATTTTGCTCTTACACAAAAAGGTATTGAAACGTACAAGGATGACGAGAATATTAAGCAAGGAAAAATGATCAGTGATGAGCTTATTAAGGCCATTGAAGACTCGAAATTTTACATTATTGTTTTCTCCAAGAACTACGCTTCTTCATCTTGGTGCTTGGAAGAGCTTGTTAAGATTATGGAATGCCGGAAAGGTTTTGGGCATACTGCTTATCCCGTGTTCTACGATGTGGAACCTACTGAGGTTAGGAAACAAAGTGGGTCAGTTAAAGATGCATTTGCAAAACTTAATAAAGATGAAGAAGCTGCAAGGAAATGGAGGGAGGCTTTGAAAGAAGCATCTGATTTGGCTGGATGGGAGTTGAAAAGCATTGCTAATGGGTAAATTTCTTCATCATATCTACGCAAATAATGTTTTTAGCAAACAACCTCTAAGAGCGGATGGTTTGTGTCATTTTTCGTCAATCTTCGTCATTCTTTAACAAACCGGTCCGTCATTTGTCACGTTTCGTCAAACAATCCGTGGTTGGGCAATGTTATAAAAGGAAGCGTTAGTGGTGGTCATTTGTATATACCACATGCTCTTTTATATACCAACTGTTTATAACACTACCAAAGTACCAAGTCATGCTAACAAGTCACACTTTTTAACAAGTTTAAATGTGAGTGGTATTATTTTTCTCACAATAGGCCTAGTGGTAAGGCCATTGGTTTCCTCACAATAGGTCAATGGTTCAAACCTACCTCGCTAGGTGTGTACATTTGGGGGTGTCCGGGGAAGGGTCGGAAAAGCTCCCGGGATTAACCCGGTGAGGCTGCGTACATCTAAGTCAAAAATGCTCGCCATCCCCGGGTAACCTCAACATGGAAAAACCTCATTCGTTCAGCTGTTTTATGAGGAAGTGAAGAAACGTGTTTTTCTGGTAGACTCGACGAGTTTCACTGTTTATTACATATCTAACAAACACATCTATTACTCATTCACTGTTTATTACATATCATATATAATTATAGAGTAAATTGCATTTTTGGTCCCTGTGGTTTGGCCAAATTGCAGATTTGGTCCCCAACTTTTTGAAAGTGCACCAGACGTCCCCATTTTCAAGTTTTCGTTGCATTTTTGGTCCCTGGCCTCATTCAAATGACACAAATGCCCCTCTTCTTTTCTTTTTTTATATTCCATTTCAGTTTTTAACACAAATGGTCCTTGTGTTGCGCAAGGCTTTACAAATTTAGTCCTTTTTTTTCACAAATGGTCCTTCTTACACAAAATCGTCCTTGTGTGGCGTAAGGCTTACACAAATGGTCATTGAGTCCGTTTTTCTTTCGTTTTTTACATTTTAGTCCGTTTTTCTTACGTTTTTTTCTGTTTTTGTCCGTTTTTCTTATGTTTTTGTCCGGTTTTCTTACGTTTTTTACGTTTTCGTCCCTTATTCTTACGTTTTTTTCCGTTTTTACCCGTTATTGTCCGTTTTTCTTACGTTTTTGTCCGTTTTCTTACATTTTTTCCGTTTTCATACGTTTTTGTCCGTTTTTCATACGTTTTTTTTTTTACCGTTATTGTCCGTTTTCTACGTTTTGTGTTTTTCCGTTTTCTTACCTTTTTTTTCCTTTTGTCCGTTTTTATCGTTTTTGTCCTTTTTCGTTTTATCCTTTTTGTTCATTTTCCTTCTTTTTTTCCGTTTTCTTTTTTTGTCCCAATTTTATTTAGTCGAAATTTGTCCCGTTTTTTTTTGACCAATTTTTTTTAAAAAAATACATAAAATTAAAAATTAAAAAAAATAAAAATTTGTCAGAATTTTTGTCGATTTTTTTGTCGAATTTAAAAAAAAAAAAAAAAAAAATTTCAAATTTGTGTCCGATTTTTTTTTCTTTTTTGTCCGAATTTAAATTAAAAAATAAAAAAATATATAAAAATCAAAATTTTTTCCGATTTTATTTTTTTTGACCAAATTTTTTTTAAAAATTTTTTTTTTTAATTTTTAATTTTATTTATTTTTTTAAAAAAAATTGGTAAAAAAAAAACGGACAAAATTCGACTAATAAAAAATTGGACAAAAAAGAAAGAAAAAAGTAAGGAAAATGAACAAAACGGATAAAACTGAAAAAGGGACAAAACGATAAAAACGGACAAAACGGATAAAAAGGACAAAAACGAAAAAAAGTAAGAAAAGGACAAAAACGTAAGAAAAACGACAATAACGTTAAAAAAAAAAACGTAAAAAAACGGACAAAAACGTAGAAAACGGAAAAAATTAAGAAAAACGACATTAAACGTAAGAAAAACGACATTAACGGTTAAAAACGGAAAAACGTAAATAAGGGACGAAAACGTAAAAAACTAAGAAAACCGACAAAAACATAAGAAAAACAGAAAAAAAAACGTAAAAAAACGACGAAAAGTAAAACGAAGAAAAACGACTCAAGGACCATTTGTGTGACTTTGAGCCACACAGGACGATTTTGTGTAAGAATGACATTTGTGAAAAAAAAAAGACTAAATTTGTAAAGTCTTGCGCAACACAAGGACATTTGTGTTAAAAACTGAAAAGGAATATAAAAAAAGAAAAGAAAGGGGCATTGTGTCATTTGACTGAGGTCAGGACCAAAAATGCAACAAAACTTGAAAATGGGGACGTCTGGTGCACTTTCAAAAAGTTGGGGACCAAATCTGCAATTTGGCCAAACCACAGGGACCAAAAATGCAATTTACTCATAATTATATCACCATTTACTTTAGAAAAATGATTTGGTAACCTAAAAAACTACACATAAAATTAGACCTAAAGATGTGATTGGTGCATTTCAAAATTGATTGGTGGGAAATGATGAAAGAGAAAAGGTGTATGACACTTGTCAAAAAATAAATGGTGTAGGTCTATTAGTAGGTCTTATTGTTAGGTCTAAATATCAAAGCTCTTTACTTTATATGATTTATGTCACTATTATAGATTTAAAAATGTTCGGAAATTATCACAAGCTAAATGAATCTTTCTTTAACATATAGGCATGAAGCTAAGTTCATACAGAAAATCGTTGAAGAGATTTCACTAGAGTTATGTTTCATCAATTCGAGCATTGATGGAGATTTAATAGGCATGGAGACCCGTGTAAACGAAGTAATTTCATCCTTAGAACCTGGTGTTAGTGATGTTCGCATGCTAGGGATATGGGGGATGGGAGGTGTGGGGAAGACAACTTTGGCAAGAGCTATTTTTGATATTATATCCATTCAGTTCGAAGGTGAAAGCTTTATTGAAAACGTCAGAGAAGTTTCAAAAGCCTCTTCGGCGGGTCTAAAGGAGTTGCAGAAACAAGTACTTTCAGATGTTTTAAATGGTCAAAACATTGAAGTAAGCAGTATTTCTGGCGGAAAACATATGATGCGAAAGAGGATGCGTGGTAGAAAGGTACTTGTTGTTCTAGATGATGTTGATCATAAAGACCAGCTTGAGGCGTTAGCCGGTGACTGTAATTGGTTTGAGCCGGGAAGTAGAATCATAATTACAACAAGAGATGAACAAGTACTGGTTGCCCACCGAGTGAGCTTGATTCATAATGTGACTTTGTTATCTAAAGCGGAAGCGGGTTGCCTCTTCAGTAGGTATGCATTTGGAAGAGAGAATCCGATTCAAGGGTACGAAGAGTTAGTTGGAAAAGTTTTACAATATGCTGATGGTCTTCCTTTAACGATCAAAGTTATGGGTTCATTTCTATGTGGTCGAAGTGAGCATTTTTGGATAGATGCCATAGAAAGACTAAAAACAATTCCGTTAAAGGAAACTCTCGAGAAATTGGAATTAAGCTATATCGATCTAGAGGAGGATTACAAGGAAATATTCCTAGATGTTGCATGCATACTAAAAGGTTGGGCCAAAGAAGATGCAATTAGAGCGCTTGAAAGCCGTGGATTTCATGCTGAAGTTGGTTTAAGAGTTCTTGAGCAGAAATCTCTTATAACTATTGATAAAAGTTTGGGGATGCATGATCATTTAGAAGAAATGGGTAGGAATATTGTCCGTCGGTCACACCCCGATGAACCTCAAAGACATAGCCGATTGTGGGTTAATGAGGAAATTGAGTATATATTGACTAATGACCTGGTAAGAATTAAGCTAGGATTTCATTTTTGGTCCAATAGTTTGAGAAGTTTCATGTTTGGTCTAAAATGAAACGTTCATTGCGGGTTCGGTCCTAAATTTCTAACTCCGTTAGTTTATCTATGTTTGACCGTTTAATAGAAGGATATTATTGTCTTTTTAGGTATTATGTGAGACAAAATAAAAATTGGTGTCAATTTTCAAATAAAAAACACATAACAATTCTCATCTTCCTCTTTGTCTCTTTAAAGTTTTCCCCAAATTCAGTTTCTCTTTCTAATAATCATTCACTCTTAATTTGATCATGTTTTCAGTGATTTTGGGCGTTTTGAAATTTAGGGTTCCCACAAAAATTAATGGGTTTTATTTTTTCAACTTCAGGGTACCCAAGCAACAAAATGTCTATACTTTTATTCACCGGGTTTCAGTGCTGAATTTGCAGTACAAGGTCTAGCAAAAATGAAGGATCTTAGATTTATTCGCATAGATCTAGGAAAAGTGAAGTATTATTATTCTAAGAGCAATGTTGTTCAATTTAATAAAGTTAGCGAATACCTTCCAAATTCCTTACGATGTATGAGTTGGGATGGATTTCCTTTTTCGAGTTTACCGAATACATTTCTAGGAGAAAATCTTGTTAGACTTGACATATGTTGGGGCAAAATTGTTCAACTTTGGGAAGATGGAGAAGAAAAGGTAGAATTAATTTGTTGTTTTTCATGATTCATTATGATCATATATATCTATTGGTTTGTCATTGCACCAATATTAATTGTTTTTTCTACTTATGTTAGGTTCTTCCTAAGCTCAGGTTCCTGACAATCAGGTTTTCAAAGTTGAGGACTTTTGACCTTAGGTTGGCTCCAAATCTTGAGCGGTTGAATATTGAGGATTATAATGATTTTGAAGAGCTTCATATACCTGTTGAAAGTGTAAAGCTTGAATATCTCAATCTCAGTCATTTAAAGTTGAAGAGCCTTCGCCTCAGGAATACTCCAAACCTTAAGAAGCTAATACTCATAGGCTGTAAGGATTTGGTAGAACTTCAAATGCCTGCTGAAAGTTTGAAGCTCGAACACCTTGACCTCAGTTATTCAAAGTTGAAAAACCTTCACCTCGGGAGTACTCCGAATCTTGAGATTCTAGAACTCACATGCTGTCAGGATTTGGTAGAACTTCAAATGCAAAGTCCAAAGCTTGAAAAGGTCTACATCAGTCATTCAAAGTTGAAGACCCTTTACCTCGGGAGTACTCCGAATCTTAAGAGGCTTACACTGGTATCGAGTGATGATTTGGTAGAACTTCAAATGCCTGCTGAAAGTCCAAAGCTTGAAGAAGTCGACCTCTATCATTCAAAGTTGAAGACCCTTCACCTCGGGAGTACTCCGAATCTTGAGAGGCTAATACTCGCACGCTGTAATGACATGGTAGAGCTTAAAATACCTGATGATAGTCTAAAGCTCAAATATTTCAAACTGAGTCATTCAAAGTTGAAGACCCTTCACCTCGGGAGTACTCCGAATCTTGAGAGGCTAAGCCTCAAAGGCTGTAATGACATGGTAGAGCTTAAAATACCTGATGATAGTCTAAAGCTCAAATATTTCAAACTCTGTCATTCAAAGTTGAAAAACCTTCACCTCGGGAATACTCCGAATCTTGAGAGGCTAATACTCAAAAGCTGTAATGATTTGGTAGAGCTTAAAATACCTGATGATAGTCTAAAGCTCGAATATTTCAAACTCAGTCATTCAAAGTTGAAGACCCTTCACCTCGGGAGTACTCCGAATCTTCATACGCTAATACTCAAAGGCTGTAATGACTTGGTAGAGCTTAAAATGCCTGATGATAGTCTAAAGCTTGAATATCTCACCCTCAATCATTCAAAGTTGAAGACCCTTCACCTCGGGAGTACTCTGAATCTTGATACGCTAGTACTCAGAGGCTGTCATGATTTAGTAGAACTTCAAATGCAAAGTCCAAAGCTCAAATGGGTCAACGTCAGTCATTCAAAGTTGAAGACCCTTTACCTCGGGAATACTCCGAATCTTCAGACGCTAATATTCGAAGGCTGTAATGATTTGGTGGAACTTCAAATGCCTGCTGAATGTCTAAAGCTCGAAAATCTCTTCCTCAGTCATTCAAAGTTGAGGACCCTTGACCTTGGGCTGACTCCAAATCTCAAATGCTTATATCTTGAAAATAGTTATGATTTGCTAGAAATTAATGCTCCAGTTGGATATTTGAAAAAGCTTGAATTCTTAAACTTAAGTTGTTGTGGGAGGTTTAAAGATTTTTGGTTTGGCAAATGGTCTCAATTGTCTCAACCAGCTGAGGTTGGTTCTTTATCTGAGTTACATCTGATTGCAGAACCCACAGATGTATGCCTACTGCACCCCAACAATAGTTTTCCAAAGCTTCAGTTTGAATGTTATTATAAAGAAGATCCAAATTCATCGTTTGAAAATCTTGAAATGCTTATTTCGATGGGTCTATGTGTTTGTACAAACCCTGAGAATTTTTCAAGAAGTATTTGTAGTTTACGAGGTTTAAGAAAGCTTACACTTGAAGGCAGCATTCCAGAGGTACCCCGGGACCTTGACCAGTTAGAATGTCTAGAGGAGCTAATTTTTTCATCTACAAATATCAGAAATCTTCCAGATAGCATTTGTAAGTTGAAACATCTCAAATCTCTCGAACTTAAATCATGTTTGCTTCTCAAGAAGTTACCCGATGATCTTGGCCGAATAGAATCTCTAGAGACGCTAACCATAACCAATTGTAACTGTTTACGAGATATTCCAAACAACATGGGTAAGATAAAATGTGTTATATCACAAAAGGTCTACAAGCGCTATACTCATGGGAAATATAAGCAGCGGCCATAAATGATGCAGTTGACAGACCCGAAGGAGCCAATACATAAAGAACTAATTTAACCGGTACATTCTCTGTCTCTATTTTTGTATTGATCACCTTACATGACAACAACAAATGTGTCTGTTTTATATATGTTTTTACTTTCAATCCTGACATTTGTCCCATGCAAACGTTATTTTTTCTAACTTGATGTAATTGTTTATGTTTTTTTTCACCAAAGGATCATTGTTGATTGTTGATTATTTTCAAGTGATTTTGGCGCATCCGTTTTGGTCATTGATGATTTTCTCGGGTACACTTCCAAAAGTACTATCATTTTTAAATATGTGTTTCAAATTATGATTTCTTTTATCTTTCAATATTACTATATTGGTACTTTTTATTACACAGTTAGATTACACTATCCCCATCTTGGATTTTGTATTAATTACTGTAAATCATAGTAGAATTTGAAGTTAGATAAGTTAATTCATGGAGTTCAATAAACACAGTTGACTTATAAGAAAGTCAAACTCTTTTCTTGATGAAAATGAACAGAATTTTATACGATGTTGGAGATGATCATGTTAATAATAAACTTAAGAAAGTTTTATGAGTGATGTAAGATCATATAAAAGTTTTGATTCACTACATATGATCTACATTTGGATGAAACCATCAAACTTAAAAGCAGTTGACTTTTTGAGTCAAACTATTGGCTTTCATCAAATTTTACTGAGATTTTTATGAAATTGAACCGGCAAACATATTTCAGTGATAAGAAATTATCAGGGCTTGAACCGTTAATGTTTTTGAAAGCCATTGAGTAGTCATATTGTCTTTTTCTATGGTTGGGCTACAAAATGTAGAATGTAAAATTTGGAAAACAGTTTTGACATGGTAAAACTGAGCTAACATAAAACGTTGCTTATAACTAAAACAATGTCACCATTGACTACGTAGGTGATGTGTTGTGATTTTGATATGATACTATAGAGTATAAAAGGTTTGTATTTTTATCATAAAATTGCAGAAGATGATACCGTACAGGACATGACCCCAAGCTTTGGTGCTGAAACACTTCGTTACATTATATCGAACTTCTTTCTAGGCACATAGTGAAATAGTCTGGAACAAATGATTGTAGCCGTTTATTTGTACTGTTTTGTCAATCACATTGTGCAATTTTTGTTGTTCTTCTTGTTGACATTTAAGCCTAGTTCCAGCTTTATCTAGTTGAAACCCGACATGACTTTGCTGATCCAAAATGCGACATTTCTTATTCATGCATTGTAATCTATATCATGTTAATTATGTTTATGCTCATTAATATAAAAATTGTTAAACTTTTTTTTTTTTTTTTTTTTTTTTTCAGCTGGAAATAATTTGTTTATGATTTTTTTTTCCTCAGGCATTGTTGATTGTTTACATGTGCTTAGACTCCGCATCCCGTCACAGTATGGAAGAAAAGGATCATTGCTGATTGGTGATTATTAAGTGAATTTCGCTCAACCTGTTTTGGTTATTGATAGTATTCTCTGGTACCCAAAGTATTATTGCTTGTAAAGATTTAAGAAGTGTTTAAAAGTGTTTTTCGGTAGTACTTTTTTAATATGCTGTTAAATTAAGGTGTAGCCTCAACTTGGATGTTGTACTAATTACTTTAAATCAAGTGGCTTTCATTAAATTTCACTTAGGTTTTCATAGAATTGTACGGACGCACATATTTTAAAGATGATACCGTACAAGGACGTGACACCAAGCTTTGTTCCTGTAACATGTGAGATGAAATAATCATAAAGTCTGGTGTCGTTTCATTTTGGGAATCGAATCACGTAAGCTTTTCATGAAACGTTGACCGGTGGTGTTCATACTTTCTTCTCTTTTTGAGATTGAAAAGAAATAAAATACACTTGGACGTGAGAGTAGAAAATTGGATATTGAATGGGCTTGGGCCTGCGTTCGGGGAGAGGGTTTAAATAATGTTAAGATACTTAGGGTTTCTTGAAGCCCAAAACTGAATTACTTATGGGTTATGGCTCCCTTGAAATAATGTGGAAGTCTCCTTGAAAATAGTTTTCACTTGATGTTCCTCGATCTCGACCATTGACGTACACTCTGTTCTCCACTTTATTTTATGAGAGAAAGTGGAAGTAACGGAAAGAAAGTGATTTTTTTTTTTTTTTTTTTTTTTTTTTTTTTTTTTTTTTTTTTTTTTGTTCTCAAGATATTTTGAAGAATGAAAAGGTGGGGTAAGGAATGAAATGGAGGGGACATTGTGTGTTTTTGGAGGTGATACTTACGTCCCAATTTTGAGATGAAAAGGAAGTAAAGTGTATGAAATGACTAATTTGTCCTTTATCTCTCCTATTTATTTTTTGTGAAAGTTATGCATACAAGGGCATATTTGTATATTTCTATAATAGTATTACTTCCTTTTCTTTCTTATTTTTTACTACTTAAGAACATGAAGTTAAACAATATGTTTCTTCCTTCCCCTCTCTCTTACTTTTCTCTACTTTTCTTTACCTTTCATTCCTTTCTTAATTTAACTCGAGAACAGAGTGGTAAAGTATACAAATAGGATATGGCCTCGTTGAAACAAAATACCTTAGATTTTCCTTATAAGCTCGGTTGTTAAGTATTTTCACAACATTCTAAATTTCATTCATATGCTAATATTGTTCTCTTAAGGGCACTCTAAGGTTACATTTATCATTGAAAGAACCTAGCTTAGTTTGCTTGTTATAGATAGATAGAGATGGGTAGAGAGTGGCATGATCTTTTTGATTTACGAATTTTAATACAAACATAAAACACATGAAGAGACACTTGTAGGGTTTATTAAATACAAAAACAACAACGGGAGCTCAAGATTGACCTTTTATTTCTAGTTAAGCATGAGATATTAGGACCAACCTAAAACAGCCAATGATGGTCCTATACTCGTGCCGGCCATCAAAGTCAACATGCTCTTCTCCTCCCAATTCCTTCTCAACCATCTTCACCGCTAAGTCTGGTTCTATTAATCTCATCGCATACAAAGAAGGTGTTGGATTTAAATAACTTGACAATCAATTAAATAAATAAACACATCAAAGCACGTAATAGCGGAAGCAAGGATCATATTTAACATGTATAAAGTATTACCGAATAATAAATAGGAACGTACCGTTATGATCCTAGCAAGAACAAGGATCAAATCTTCTTTCTCCTTCACTAGATCAATCAAACAAGAACAAACAGGATTAAGGTGGAACCCCTTACCTTTTTGTTCCACAATCCAAGATGAATAACAAAAGTATGTTATATCCGAGATCTTCCACACACGTACTATAAAACAACCAAAGGTTGATGCTAGTGAATGAACACAATTATTAAACCAAAACTATTTTGTTTAATAAACCTTGAATCTATTATTCAAGAAGGAAGTAAATAAAGAATATATCTACATATACATACTGTACCGTACATATGTATATTATTATCATCATGCATGTACTACTATCCATATCTTTAATTCATAAGTCAAAAATCATTATGAACTGTACCATCACATTATGTACTGTACGATGCATGCTATGGGATAATAAAGTCAAATGACTTTTGGGTATATTTTCCTGGTCATGGTTTTGAGAACCGAATAGTAAATTCGGTTAGGGATAAAAATCTCTTTCAACCGAATAAGACTAAGGGGTATTTATAGATAGCATTTAATCTTGTCCAACAAGTTATTGCTAGCACATCCTCAGGTTCTAAAACTCGACACTCAACCCCCTCCTTTATTTACTAACAGTCATTAGTCAATTCCGTTAATTACTTTAACGTCCGTTAGTCCATATTTCGTGTCCAAATAATTAAAATATATAATAATATATATATTAATTATTCCTTTGATCATTCATACGTAAAGTGTGCAATCCCTCAGTCCCGGGTTCGATTCTAGTCATACACGATTTAATATTTTTCCAAAACTCTAACAGCTCCCACTTGGAAATCTATTAAAAGGGTAATGACATTGGTTAGCGTCTAGCAACACGCCAATGCCCCTAGTACAACTCGGGTGGTGGTCTCCTGGAAAAACCACTTGATGATTAATCATCATACTTATCATTTTGTTCTAATACTACATTAATAAAGATATGGATCCAAGTCATTCTTTATTAATAATTATGTTTCTCGTTGTTTATGATTGAGCAAGATTACCAAATCATCTGAACCTATTCAGGGGAGATCTTGGGTGCGGCCGCACAAACATCTCGTCAACCCTACGAAGGGCCCAACAGTATTAAACTCCAAACAATTTGAAGGAACAAATTCTATCTTGACTACGAGCATAACACATGCACTTCGCAACGCTTCCCAAAACAATCCGTATAGCTACCCGTTACGTATAGCGTTAAATTGAATCAAAGAAATGCACTACATGCATGACAGTTATCTGGCATCTCAAGTCTGAGGATAACTATATACTCATGATTTACTTGATGACAAGATCCATAAAGTAAACTCATGTGGCAGGATAAAGTCCTATACTCAAACATTTTGAATATCATGTGAAATTGGTATGACAACGCATCAATATACTTTCAAGTATATTATACCAATACTCAGATTTACCTTAATTTAATGATATTCCCATATCATTAACTGGCAACGGACAGTTTAGAATATATAAATATATTCAAGGATATAAACATGCAAATATAGGATATATTATTAAGAAAATGATAAATAAACATAACCATTATTTTATTTCATTAAAATAATAACTGTTCAATAACATCTCATTATCCAAACACTAAAATAGATCAATGCATGATAATTCTAATTAATGAATTATGCCTCAAGTCATGTCAAACATACTTGTTGACAAGGCATAAATCAACTAATTTTGATCTATGGGAATTTTGAGAATACTTATTTCAAGAATTCAATTAATGAAGTTCTTGTATGTGTGCTATCAATTATCTTGATAATGTCACATAATATTTCATAAAATACGTGACATCCTCAACCACGAATTTATGACAAGCAAACTATCAAACCTTTTATAGTTTAAAGTATTCTAATTCTTTTAATGTAAAATGCAACTATGCTTACAGTACGTTAAGCACAACTAGTACACATGGCTATAAACTAGGATGAAATCCTACCATGACTAGTATTGAGTGTCATCTCAATCTTATCAGCATCATTGTATGCAAACAACAATATGCTCTTTAAAATCCCGTAAACTTTAATATCCAATGTGTAATGTTTGATACCTTCCAATCTTTCAAGATTTGTCGACTATATCAATTACGCAACAATTGCCATATGGTTCTTATTTAGAATTTTGGAGCTATTCCAGGATGAGGATGTTAATTCTAAATCTAACCATATCCATTACACTTAGTTATCTAATAACTTTTCAATTAGATATTAATGTTGTCAAATCATCTTTCATCAAGCATGATACAACAAATAACATGATGTACATGAAAAATCCTTGCGTCAAACGTAGATTTATTCATGTCATATCTTTCCAAAGATATGTATCTATCTAGACTTTCTAATAGTATAATCATGTTTATTAGAATCAATTATTTTACCGCTTATGTTTATAACAATAAACATATATTCCAAGGTTGTATGTTTATTTCCTAAATCTTCATGTGAAGTTTCATTCCTAACTAAGACTTAACATTTAATGCTTATGGAATGTTACTTCCTATATGTTTTGCAACATACATGAAATAAGAAAATAAATTTAACACTCCCACTAGCTTTTAGGAATATTTAGAGATTGTCTTATTTTAATTATAAATCAAAACTAGGATTTAATAATTAAACATAAGTATATCCCAGATGCATGCATTAATCCATTCATAAATGATTTGCACTTTGTATACTTCCAAAGATTATTTGAATTCAAATACTCCTTTCAATTACTTATCGTCCTCGCACAAGTAATTACTCAAGAAAGAGTTTTGATATTCAATTGTCAATTACATATAAATGAAACTAAGAATGACAATCATAATCTTTATACATTTAATGTGCTTAGAAAGAATTCCAATCACAGTTAATTATTTAAGTGTGTTTGATAATCTTTTCACACATTAAATATGTATACAAATTTGTCCATATGATTTCTACACAGAAATTTAAATCTCTAGGATTTTCATTTCCTTTGTAGAAACTCATCTACATTCTATAGTCTAACTATATAGTTCAAGATTAATTAAGTTTCCAAAACTAATTCTCTTTATGGACTGCATCTAAACATTCATAGTATGAGTAACTTGCCAAATTCAATATTTGCAATTTATCAACAAGTTTACCATAATCCTGTAACTCATAATCCTCAACATATTATACAAATATTTGAGATATCCTTGCGGATTTATGAATGAGAATTCCATCATCTTGAGATTTAACATTTACATGTTAATCTTCAGCATGACAATTGCTAGTGTGTTTTAGAAGATCATGTATCTTGTAATTTTACCTTTCAAGATAAAACTCCCACTTGCCTTTAGCAATTTATAGACTATCTATAAATACTTAGCAAGTAGAGCAACACAAAATTGTTCTCTTTTGGACATTACAAATACATATTGACAGTTCCTAATTTATTTTGTTAATAACCTACTCAAAAGCAGTTTAACAAATTCTGAACTTCAATTATAAGACTTAATGTGATTCATCACATTCCATAATAAATGGTGTCTTATTAATCTTCTAGGTTGGAGTCTAATTGAGTATATACAATGCATACTCAATTTCCTAACCTTGATAACAATTTGGAAGAAAGGAAGATATAGTTATCTTTAACCAAACAATGAACGTACCATAACCATTATGTATTTCATTAGGATTAATATTGTAAGACAATCTTACAATATGTAAGATAAATATATTTTGTTTGGCTTACCTATTTACCAACTAAATCAAGTTAATGGTGAAATAGATTTTCCAAACCAATTGCATGCTATATAACATAAGTACTTTTTAACCAAGTCACTTCATGTCCATGTCTTAACAAGAAGACATAAACTGTTATAATCCCAATCTACGTTATAAATCATTGATCAACTCAATGACTTCTTGTATATGTCTTAATTAAAACATAACAAGTTAACGTCTTACTTTATTATAAGTCTTGTAACAATTAAAAGACTTCATATTTATATCTTTACAATAAAAATATAAATATGCATAACTAAAGTAATCATGAACACCACAATTTGGTTTCAATAGTATTTCAAGTTAATTTATTTACTTCATATATTTATGACATTCCAAGAATACATAAATATTCAAATTTGAAGTAATCTCATTATCATATTGACACTTGTTCTAATAAGAATCTAATTTAGAACTTGCAAATTAACATAGTTTCATTACATCAGTTGATCTGCTAGTAATGAAAGTATGTAATTTACCTTGTCATTAATATCTATGTCAAGGTCTCACTTACGCTAGATATTAATTCCAAGTGTTCTATTAATTAGATGTGAATAAAAATCACATTAGAACATTTATTCTCTTACCTTGCAGTCAAGAGAATCCTTTAAATCATATTTCTTTGTGTTGTTGCTTGCACACAATTAAGATTTCTCCCACTTGTGCATGGAACAACATCATGTATCAGATAAACAACATGACAATCGTTTGTTTATGTGATCAATATGATTGTGTCATAGATATTCGTAGATATAGAACCACCTTGTCTAGTAAGGAAACGCACATGACTATCCTTAAACCCACAAGTGTCTACAATTGGAAAGTAATTATCTCAAGACATTCTAGAGATAATCTGGGTTACTACCAAGATAACAAGCTTGTAGCTCCCACTGAATTACATATCATTACATTAATATATGTTTTTCAGTAATTACAACACTATGCTCCCACTGGATTTGACAACATTATAAGTGTTTCATAACCAGTAAAAGCAAATAGTGTGCTATTTACTTTCCTACACCTTTGAGTAATCCCATACGTAACAATTACTTAGGTACTGAAGAATGTATTCTACTTTGTAAATGATTGACTATCCATCAATTCAATTAACTTGGAAATAATTGGGCATGCAATTTCTTCCTTAATTTGACTACCATCCCCACAATGGTATGTAGCAATTATAAGTGGTCAAAGCACAACAACTAGACAAAGTATGCTAGTTTGCCTTTTACCAATTTTGCGGTAACTAGTCTAGCTTCTAATTTAATAACTCATAAAATGTGCAATTTTCTTAACTATTAAAATTTTGCTATGAGTTATTTCTTAGAATTTAGACAATTCTAATTTTCATTATACCCTTCTCATACATGAAAAGGTATATGGTTTAAGTCTCACTCTTCTCAAAGAAAGTAGATTTGGTTTATTCTTTTAGTAAAGTTGAGTCTAACCAAAATCCCTACGGGTGTAGATCAATTTTTTGCTAAAAGAATGCCCCACGTTTACGGTTTTTAACGTTGCATTAATACATTAAATGAATTTACAAAATTCAATTTTAGTATTTTCGATAATAATTTTTCAAGAAAAGAAAATTACCCAGGAAATACAATATACCCATTTAATTTTCTTGAAAACTAGGATCCAACTTTCCATAGTTCCACCACATCAGTTGATCTGCTAGCAGTGAAAGTACAAAAGATGGTAATTGTCGAACAATAATCGCGAAACAATTTCCGACTCCTAAATTTATAGGAATTACATATGCCAAAAAAAAAAAACAATTTTGCAATGTAAGCATGTTTCTTCCCATCTCATGCTTTAAGTCTCAAGGTCTCACTTATAACTTAATTAAGTCGTCTAATTTAGAAACATGTAAATTCACATAATTTTATTACACTCAGTTGATCTGCTGGCAATAAAAAAATGCAATTTACCTTGTCATTAATATCTGTGTTAAGGTCTCACTTATGCCAGATATTAATTCCAAGTGTCTCTTATAATTAGATAGCATGGACTTAAATTTTATAGGGTATTTATTTTGATGTTATAATCAAAATATGTACAAAGATGCATGCACTCATCTTTGTATCATAGGTTTTCAAAACAATTTTAATTACCAATTAGCTAAGAGTTAAATCAACAAAGTTTTAATTGAGGCGTTGAGTAACTTACAACTTTGCCTTAAGATGCTTCGTACATATAATGGTGTACTTGGTAAGTCTAATTAGACGCACAGGCGAGCGGAGAGACAGAATAGAGTCTCTTTAAGGTCACAATTTAATGCGTACCAACCTTATACCCACTTTATAGTTTGTCTAATTAGGTCCGCCGCTTTGACCATTTGTACAGTTGCATCAATCAATTAAAAGTTTATGATTCTAAGTCTTATAAAATTATGTAGTAAATTATTAAATTGCTAGTCTCGCCTGGGAGCAAATTACCGTGCGAAGCGAACCACTGTCGGCACATAAGACTTGGCAATAAATAATTTACCACGTCATAAGGTTTCATAGTTATTAGGTCCATTTAATTTTTATACCAAAAATCACCCTCTTATTGCTTACAATTCAAGAACAATTTAAACAAATAAGACAAGTAATTTTAACAAAAATTAAATAAACACAAATAACGCATATAATCTTAACAATTAAATCATATAGTCACATGCAAACCTTTTGATAAATCCTATTAATAATCTATATGTGTAATTATTATGTATATAATTAATAAAACTCCCATTGGTTTTTGAGCGCATTGTACCCAATGGACCACAGACACCAACAATTGGCCGCGTAGAGATAAATTATCAAAGCCAATGTACGCAAATATAAGAGAAGATGGTTTCATATTATCTTTTTTGACTTGCATGGTTGACTTTCCGTATGCAAATATATCTTGCTGAATTGGAAAATGACACTCCACATGGTATTGATTAGGTTCTAGGACCAGTTTACAGATTCTGGTGCTTGATGTTACCGCTAGGCCTTGAGGTTAGACCTGGTCATAGTTTAAGCCTTGAAGTGTTTAGCCGCGTTCATATCTTAAGCATGCTCATCATTGGATGTATTTTGGGGCCGCATCACACATGTGGTTCTGTTGTAACTTGCTCTCATCAGCTAGTTTGTTACAATTTTATTTGAGTACTGCTGGCTGTTTGTATATTGGGATTCTGAGATTATTCTCTATTCTTATTATTGTTGTCATTTTGTTAATTTTTGGCATATTTGTATCTGTGGTTCAGCAGGTATAGCTAAATATTTGGTAACCAACATAATGGTTAAATAACCTTGTCATATTTGAGGTGTTTGATTTTGAGTGTTCCATACTTCAATTGCATGATAGATGTTTGAAAACCGGCTTCTTAATTAGTATATACTCCGTATTAGTAATTGAGATATCCTCTGTTTCAATACTGTGATTACTTTGAAACTAATTGAAATATTACAAGTAAATGCATTGATAATGCAGGCAAACTCTTCTGTCCTTTTAATTGTGTTGGTGTACTATAAGTATATTGTAGCCAGGTTATGTTCATTACTATGAGTTCCTTTTCTATCTTGTCTTTGGTTATCAGTCGCCATCGATTTTGTGTTACTCCTGCATGTTGGTGCTCATTTAAATGTTCTTGTGGTCCTGCCCTTATTTTTCGCCCACAAAGTTTGGCAAGACTTTTGTCATAATTGTCGTTGATAGATCGTATTCAGTGTCATGCAACAAACCATGTTACAATCATATGCCCTATGGAATCTGGTCTATGCAAAATTGTTTTTCTTGGCTGTTTCATGATTACTTTCCAGATGACCCATACTAAAGACTTGAACTGGGCTCGACCTATGTTTTGGGCATTACCAATTTGCTCCGTCTTTGTGTTAAAAGCAGTTTAATCGTGGCATGTTTTCATATGGAATAAAAGATCAGCAGGGAGTTATTTTTTTTTCACTCTTGTTCACATTTACTATACTTGATATCCATCAAGTAACCAAATAATTATTATGCTGATTAATCAAGGATCCGGATTATGTTTCCCAAAGGTGGTGTTTGATTTAAATTGATAATTTGAGTCTTTGGTGGTTAAAAATTGTAAACAACAAACAAAAATCCAACATATACGTAAAAACAACAAAAGGTATACAAAGACTTAGAGAAGACTAGAAGAGCATCTGTATGTCAAGCATCATCTTAATGATTAGATACCAAAATTCTATCCGATAATGACTATTCAACAACTCAAACAAGCATCATCTTAATGATTAGATACCAAAGTGGTAATGGTTGTGTAAGTAGTACCATTACTGGACTATGACCGAACAATGCTCTGAATGTATAATATCCAAGCAAATAGCCTGTAAACATTGTAAGAGCCACATGTAAACCTGATACAATGCAAGATCGCTGTTAAAAATGTACTGAAATGTGAAGATAAACTTTGACATTTGATCATTGTTGTGCCACTTTTTGCCCACTCATCTAAGTTTTTAATGTATAAAAAACATGACGTTTCTTGATACATTTGTCCTTAATGAGTGCTGACACGAGCAAGCTCATCCAGACACCATCTTTTATGGCGAAAATCTAAGATTCATGGGTAAACATGAAGAGAGTCTCGCAGGCATAAGACTACATACATATCAATTTCCACATTACAATGTCAAAAGACAGTTTGCGCACAAATTCATGAAACGGGTGGCTTGGACAGTTTTGGTAATGGGTCATAATGGGTTCAGTTCTAAACGGGTAGTTTTTTTGTAGTAGGTCGAAATGGGGTTGACCCACAAACACGTTATTGACTTTTACAAATAATCAGTATATTATCACAACAATTATAACCAAAAATCAAATTTGGCTTAACATGAAGCGAGGCCTAAAACGAGTTATTCGACGGGGGCATTAAAGGAGCAAACCATCCTTTGTACATCAATTCAGGACCTTCAATGGAATTCTAGTTGAACATTAAGTAATAACATCAAATAGTTTACAATAAGCAAAATACATTATAAAAATCGGATGAATAACTAGTCATTTTCTCTCAAAGTATTTCCCCTTGGCCAATTCAGGATATAAAATGAGCTAACATGTCAAAACAATGTATCTTTGTTTCCAACTCTCTTGATCAATTTCACAAGTTGTTCAAAAAAAAATTCACAAGTTATAACGATTATGTGTCCCTTTTAAAACTGAGGCATAAAGCTCTTGCTTAGCCTTATGGTTAAACAAAGCTGTCCACAATTTCCGGGTGAATGCTGATTCTGACAAGTTCAAAAACAGATTTAATTCAGTACTAGATACGGAACTATGAAAACCATTCACTATTGGTGCTCATTTCAATCTAGATACTTATTATGTACTGAATGGATAAACTTATCACGAGATCATAAGTTTCATGACATAAATAAAAAAATCAACAAGTATTATACTTATAGTAAAGCTATGAAACTTACCGTGTAAAACGAGTGTGGTGTCTCCTCTGAAACAAGTTAGGAGCGACAAAGATGATCCCGTTGAGCTACCTAAAATCAAGCATTCATCTTAAATTAACAAATCAAAACTGTTACAATAATTAATCTAGTAAAACTTTTACTAACATTTATATAAATTAAAACCAAACGTTATATACCTTTTGCTTCTGTATAGCTAACTTGTATCTTATTCGCCTCAAGCATTCTCGAGACCTCATTCCCTGATTTTGAAGCTCTGATAAAGTGATCCTCAATGTCTTTAATGCAAGAAAGAAAATCCTTAGCTTTGTCAGTAATAAACTCAGAAGGATCCTCTGTGTCTTCCACAGCCAAACAACCATCTTTTGAATCACATTGTTCAATTCGATCATTTTTGCATATCAAACTCGATTCATTCACTTCACTATCAACCACATTATCAAAATCATGCCCATTTTGGTCCCTATTCACTGATTCAGGAGGAGTAACGAAACCTTTTAAATCTCCTAAATCAATATCTTTATCAGCATTATTAAGGTTAACACAAAACCGTTCATGACCCATCAATCTAAAGCTCCCATCAGACGGATTAAAGTAGTCCCACGACAAAGGTGGTGGTGGTGGTGGCAATGATTCGACATCATCTACTGTCACTAACCATGGATGGATCAATATTAACAGTTACTGCATTAGCACTGTCAGATTTCATGTAACTTAACGAGTTAACGCTGAATTATTAGGCGAATGTGGTTGTGAAGAACCCAATTCACCAGTTTGACCACCAGTGTCAGCATTGCAGCCAATTTGTGGTATGTTCAATGAATCTAAGGATACTTCACTTTCTGCAAACTTACGTAGTGCAATTCCTATGTTTTGAAGGGATTGCATATAAACAACATGAGCAGCTGCTAAACTGTACCTTGAATCAATAGCTTGTTTCATAAACTTTTTTCTTTCTTTGCATAAACGCAGCGGCTCACATGTGTCTGATTTCGAATTTGAGACACCCATTTTGTGAATGGCTTGTTAGAAAAATGGACACAAATGTAGTATATTGTGTTGTTATAAACTTATTAACATTATTTTAGAAGCAACATGAGTTTTATTAAATTATACTCATCAGTAAAGAAAGCAGGAGTTCTTCTCATCAATCACCCAAGATCATTCGTAAAGCATCATTTACAAACTACTACTTCAACAAGCTCGGAAACTATAACCATGTTCCTAGCAACTTTAAACTAAACTTTCCAAATACTTTATCATATCCGTACACTAACTGTTAGTGGAAAATTAAAGTTCACAAAATTTTGCAAAAGAGTTTACAAGATTGTGTGTACTGCCGATGCACTAAGTCTTCGCAAGATCACAAGCTGTCAAAACAGTTGCCCGTGTAGTTTGAACCTGATCGGGAGTACAGACTACCTCCGCCGTGTCTTAATCACAAGCAGGATGAATAATCTGAGGCCCGATATCTGAGCCCAACTCTACAGGGTTAAGTAAACCGACCATATATGGTTCAAGGTCGCCCGGAATCACCCCTTGATCCGTTTACCCTAGTTGTTTCCCATAGAATAGCCGATTACCACCGTGGTGATACAACACTTAGATCGATCGCAAAGACAAAAACAAAGGTTTCCAACGCTCGCACTTGAAAATTGTTTTGTAAAATTGTGTGAAGTTTGATTTTCCAATAACACATTGGGCACACTTAGGCAGATTAACAACAACAACCACAATATATAACTCCCAAAACAGCCATCATCTGTTACACTTAGGCACAATATACAAGCCATCTAACTATCTAACTATGTAACAACCACATTTTACCGTACACTCTCGCCGCGCGGTAATCTTTTAGTATTATTTTAACAAAAAAGAAGATGATTACAAAAAGCAACACTCAAGCCTATGATATGCAGGCAAAAGGGACCAAAAACACCAAGAAACAACAGAACCACCTACATCAGAGGCTAATAAACACACTTGAAAAACATGACAGCAAACGACCAAAACAGGGTTAAACAACGAAAATGCTATCTGCATCATTTCTTTTTCTTGTACATTCAAACAGATGATTAAGAGGATACTCAAATCACTAGCAATGAAATCACAAGTTTATATACAATCTTCAAGTAATAATTAAGAAATAGCTATCAATAATAATTATGAGACCAAATTCACTTCTTTGATCTGTGTGTGTCTAATTGCTATCGATTTTATTGAGTATATGTAAATTTAAGTGTGACCGTGCGTCATATAGGACTAGCAACATAAAAAAAACGCATAAATAAGACATAAAATCAAATATTTATTCACGACAAAATATTTATTCATGGGAGAGATACCTAATATCCCCTAATTGTATGGAATTTAACAATTACAATGCCGAGCTCTATTGGTACAAATTTATGTTTAGGTGAATAATATATAGCAGACTAAAAACAAAAACGTTGGCATGGTACAGTGATACTAATTAATTGCATAGAGTTTGAGAATAGATTCAGTATCAATTAATTAAGAAATTACCATTGAACAAAGCTGGGGCTTGCTCAAAATTCACTGATCCATCGTTTAGCGAGAGAATCCATTCCTTTGTAATGTGCTCCATCGAGTTATGTCAGAGATTAATAACACAAACAATTAAAAATCACAAATTAGATTCAAATACATACATGAATGTACAAACATATGTGCAAAACATATTTAATAACTAAAAAGCATCCATACCCCAGATACCTCATCAAAAACGTCCCCGTTAAAAGCAAAAAATGTCTCATAATTATCTTCATCCAAATCATCGACATAAAAATCGTCATCAGTAAGATACTCATGACAAGGACCCTCAACAGAACCCTAAATCGAAAAACAAGGTTGTTATCGGTTGCTTCAGATCTGTGTGTGTCTAATTGCTAGAGTTGGGCTTTCTATCTGTGATTGTATTTTTTGTGTGTGTGCAGATTAACCCTAGATCTGTGAGTGTATTCAGGTAATAATCTGTGAGTGTATTGATAGAGAGTAAAGTGAGAGGAGAGAAACTAGTTTGTATTTAAGTTAAGTACATTTTTGGTCCTTGTGGTTTACCGGGTATTTCATTTTCAGTCCAATTTTTTGAAATGTATCGGATCCACTCCAAAATCGTCGACCCGTTGCGGGTTTGGTCCAAATTTTCGTTACAGGTTTGCACCATTAGTCCCTGAGCTAACGGCCGTCAGTTCTGTTAGTTATCATGTGACAACGTTAGTCCTTTAGACATTTTTGTCCGTTTTTCTTATGTTTTCATACGGTTTTGCCCGTTTTTATACGTTTTCGTCCGTTTTTAGTCGTTTTCATCCGTTTTTCTTACGTTTTAATACGGTTTTGTCCGTTTTTTTTTCGTTTTTGTCCGTTTTTCTTACGGTTTTGTCCGTTTTTATCCCTTTTCGTTCGTTTTTGTCCGTTTTTCTTACGGTTTTTTACACGTTTTCGTCCGTTTTTATCCGTTTTCGTTCGTTTTTTTTTTCGTTTTTGTCCGTTTTTCTTACGGTTTTGTCCGTTTTTTATACGTTTTTCGTCCGTTTTTTTTCCGTTTTCGTTCGTTTTTTTTTTCGTTTTTGTCCGTTTTTTCTTACGGTTTTGTCCGTTTTTTCCATTTTCGTTCGTTTTTTTCGTTTTTGTCCGTTTTTATATCCGTTTTTATCCGTTTTCGTGGTACGGCTGATATCAACACATTTAGGAAAAAAAAACAAAATTCAGACATAAGAATAAACTGTAACCAACCGTCAATTGCTCACAACGATATCTATAAAATGCAGAAAAAAGGAGTTCTGTGATGTCCAAAAGAAAAAGCACACCAAGCCCAAAAAGGGCCCAAGCTACTGTCACCAATTTAAAATTCAAGAATGCTCCAGTGCTCCACAAACAAAAGCTTTTATCACACCTAAGAATTCTATACTTTTGCAACAATCAAGTCATATTCTTCCACTGCACAATACCATAAACACTGAGTTACCACACTTCGTTCAGATATATGATTCATACATCATAAACACTGAGTTACCACACTTCGTACAGATATATGATTCATACATCATACATGTATTTATGAACTTCTCTATAACTTCAAGATCTTTTATGGTTTTTCACCGAAATGAATAACAATTAACTATCCTCCAAAAATCATTGTGCATTAGTCAAACTGCAAAACATTTGCTGTTCTCTATACAGATAGGTAGTTCGAGTACATAAAAATCTCTCTCATACATCATTCTAAGACACAATTCGAATCAAACTCAGTACTTTCCAGGTGCAGAAGCCATGTTTTTATGTCGAAATTAAGCACACTTCATGAAAGTTGTTAAGGGAGTGTTTGTGTGAAAAACCATAATGTTGGTGCTTAATTTTGACATAACAAAGCTATCAGACTCCATGTTTTTATGTCAAAATTAAGCACACTTCATGAATTTTTCGTTTTTTAATTTTTGAAAAAAAAAAAAAAAAATTAATTTCTTTGAAAAAATTGAAAAACAAATTAAAAAAATACTTTTTTTTTCAAAAAAAAAAATTTCCGATTTTTTTTTTTTTTTTTAATTTCTGAATATATTTTTTTTTTCCGAAAATTATTTTTGAAAATATTAAAAAAATTGAAAAAAAAATTTTCAAATTTTTTTTTTATAACTTTTTTTTCGCAAAATTTTTGAATATATTATAAAAAAATTAAAAAATTATTTTCGCAAATTTAAAAAAAAAAATTATTTTTGAAAATATTAAAAAAAAAATATTTTGCGAAAAAAAAGTTATAAAAAAAAAATTGAAATTTTTTTTTCAATTTTTTAATATTTTCGGAAAAAAATAATTTTCGGAAAAAAAAAATATTTTCAGAAAAAATTTTTTTTATAAAAAAAATCGGAAATAAAATTTTTTTAAAAAAAAGTATTTTTTTAATTTGTTTTTAAATTTTTTAATTTTTTAATTTTTTTTCGTAGTTAAGAAAAACGGACGAAAACGAATAAAAACGGACAAAACCGTAAGAAAAACGGACAAAAAAGAAAAAAAAAAACGAACGAAAACGGAAAAAACGGACGAAAACGTATAAAAACGGACAAAAGCGTAAGAAAAACGGACAAAAACGAAAAAAAAAATGAACGAAAACGGATAAAAAACGGACGAAAACGTATAAAAACGGACAAAACCGTAAGAAAAACGGACAAAAAACGAAAAAAAATGAACGAAAACGGAAAAAAACGGACGAAAACGTATAAAAACGAACAAAACCGTAAGAAAAACGGACAAAAACGAACGAAAACGGATAAAAACGGACGAAAAACGTATAAAAACGGACAAAACCGTAAGAAAAACGGAGAAAAAACGAAAAAAACGAACGAAAACGAATAAAAACGGACAAAACCGTAAGAAAAACGGACAAAAACGAAAAAAAGGACAAAACCGTATTAAAACGTAAGAAAAACAGATGAAAACGACTAAAAACGGACGAAAACGTATAAAAACGGACAAAACCGTATGAAAACATAAGAAAAACGGACAAAAATGTCTAAAGGACTAACGTTGCTAATAATCGCTAACTAAATGGACTAACGTTGTCACATGATAACTAACAGAACTGACGGCCGTTAGCTCAGGGACTAATGGTGCAAACCTGTAACGAAAATTTGGACCAAACCCGCAACGGGTCGCCGATTTTGGAGTGGATCCGATACATTTCAAAAAATTGGACTGAAAATGAAATACCCGGTAAACCACAAGGACCAAAAATTTACTTAACTCTTTGTATTTTTAGTGAGAGATAGAAGTGTGTTTCGATACAGAGTAATTTTTAGTATACAAATTAAAAATATTAAAAGTATAAAAAGTATTAAAAGTATTAAAGTATTAAAGAGTAATTTTGTATTTTTGAGTGTATTTTGTATATAAAAAGTATGACACAAGTTTCAATACAATAAACTAATATAAAAGTGTACCCTCTACCTAACAAGTCGCCCAAGAATAAGGAATAGTGGGACCCAGTCGCCCAAGACGTATGTACTATTATATAATAAAATAAGACTATACTTTTTTACAAAAAGACAAAAAAACAAAGTCGCCCAAGAAATATGGGACCCAGTCATCCAAAAATGTACATATTGTAAGTGGTACATCTTAGTACTTGGTGGGGACATATATAGGGACACATGTCACTATTTTATGAGATCCGCCCAAGATCTTTGGGAGAGGGTCGCCTATAAGGTATTTGGGGAAAAAATTTTTTTTTGGGTATTTAGGGTAAACACATGTGTACCTTTGGGGTATTTGAAGATTTATCGTTAAAACAACTAATAATACTTTTCTCTCTCCTCCCTTTTCTCTCCCATAACAGAATTTCCCGCCTTTTTCACCATTAACATATTCCACTAAAAGCTCCATTTCATACATCAATAATGCGTATTTTTCAAATCTGATTTGTTCATTAGACTCATCTAATCATTGCGCACACAATGATTAGCTTTAATTTCATTTTTGATCAGTTTTGGAAAATCCCCCAATTCGTTTTGATTTTGTGTTTTTCGTTCAATTAGATCTCAATTCCTGTATATAGTTTCAAATTGTACTGAAATCAAAATGTCAATTAAACAAAGGCGAATGAAAAGAAAAATAAAAATTCCAAACAAGTATAGTGATTCAATCAGTAATTTGGGGAAGAATAGAGGTGTTGATGATGATTGTACTGGGATTGCGGATGAGCAGATGAGAAGTGATGACGTAAGCATGAGTAATTGTGGAAAAGTGGAGAAGTTGAATGTGGTAAGAGTACTGTTGAGAAGGGTAATGCGAGTGCTGGTATAGTCAATGATGATGTGAGTAAAATAAATGTGGGAGATGAATTGGAGAAAGCTAGTTCTGAGACTAGGAGATCATTGGAGGATGAATTTCCTCTGCTGAATAACACATTTGGACCAGATGTAAGTCCTAACTCTAGTGCTGCTAAGACTGGTACTGTACCTATTTTTAATGCTGTTAATGAGTCTAATGATAGTTTGAGTGCTAGTGCTAAAAATACAAAGAATAATGAAATATATAGGGCTAATAGTCAGGGTAGTAGCTCTAAGCACGTGTTTGAGAAGTCATTTGTGAATACAGTGAAAGATAAAGAATTAGAAATTGATGACAAACTAAAATTGATTCCCACTGAACTAGAGGAAGGTAGAGAGGTTGTTGTGTTTGAAGAGGACATTGTTAGAGAAGGAAGTAGGAACTGGCTATTGACTCTATGTGGGCGATTTGTAGGCTATACCATGACTTTTAATACAACATATTAAAAACATACGAAACATAAAATAATGATACGAACAAAAAAAACATATGAAACTTAAGAAATACATCAAATTATAAAGAAACTAATTATTTTGTTGCTGTTGTTAATATTCTTTGCCCAGATGTCGTTGACAAACATGCTCAATGATATTTCATTGAAGCCTTGCGTGTGTGCGTTTATCACGGAGTTCTTTGGATTTCTTTCATCGCACGTCGCATTGATCGACCCATGCCCGTTGTAAATTTATTCGCGGACAAATATACATCTCGCTCATTTCGGATATCGCAATTTTTTGATCTTTCAAAATCATGTTATGCAATATGATGCACGTGTACATGATTCTCCGTAAATTGTTGACAGTCCATTGACGCGCCGGTTGGGCAATAATATGCCAACGTCCTTGGAGGACACCAAAAGCTCTTTCAACATCTTTTCGAGCACTTTCTTGTTTCTGTTTAAATACGGCATTTTTGTCAGAATGTGCAACCGTAAATGATTTGACAAAAGATGACCACTCTGGGTAAATCCCGTCAGCTAGATAATACCCTTGGTCAAATGTAACTTAGTTTACTTCAAATGGAACCACGGGGGGATGCCATCAAACAGGTCATCGAATAACGGAGAATTATACAAAACAGTCAGATCGTTATTCCCACCCGCTACCCCAAAAAATGCATGCCAAATCCAAAAATCGTATGACGCAATGACTTCAAGCATTATAGTTGGATATTTTTTATCACCTCTGTGAAATTGCCCTTGCCATTCTTTCGGACAATTTTTCCATTCCCAGTGCATACAATCAATGCTTCCCAACATTCCCGGTAACTTATGAACCGCGTTATGTGCTTTGTATAAGTTGTGAATGTCATTCACATCTGGTTTTCTTAAAGACTCAGGCATATACAATTGGATCATGCACATAGTAAAATAATCTAGACAATAATGTACACAATGTTCCCCTATTTGTAAATACTCATCTAATGCATCAGGTGTTATGTCGTATGCTAATTAACGTATGGCGGATGTGCATTTCATAATCACACTAAAACTCATTTGACCTGAACCATCAGGTCGGACTCTAAAGAAATCAAAATGCGGGGGAAGAGGATGATGAGTTTCAATACCTTGGACTATTTCTAAAACTAGTTTACGTCTCATACGAAAGCGACGCCTAAAATTTGTGTCAAGATATTTTGGGTTATCACCAAAATAGTTGGCCATTAGACGTGCTTAAGCAACATCACGTTCACGGTAGATGTATCTATGGCGGTGTGAACTTTCGGCTTCTTGTTGTTGCAACGATTGCTCAAACTCATATTGTTGTAGAATCATCTCCAGCTCCGATATCTCATCAAGATCACTTTCACCGGAATGAGATGAATTACTCATGTTTATTGGTTATTAAGATTTAGTGTTTTGAAAGAAAGGTTGTGTAAAATTTGTTAAAATGTGTTAGTATTTATAGTGTGAAATTTATGTTTTAAAAAATATAAATAAAAAATAAAAAATAAAAGTTACACGGATAAATCAAAAACTAAAACGTTACATAACGTTCACTGACAAAAAGGACGATATTTGCCTTCATCGTCTGCACGACGAACCAATGTTTGGCGAAGGACAACGAATGTCCTTGGTGTGGCGGCAAGTGGACAACGAATGTTACACCCCGTGCCCGCTTAGACAAAAAACTTTGAACTTTTATGCGGAAACGCTTGACTTTTACGGACATTTTGTTACTCTTTTGACCATTGACAAAAATCTACAAACATTCAGACCTTGAAACTATTTTTAAATGAAACTAGACTCAATTACCTTCAAAACGCCGGGTGGCGCGACCCGTGACGACTTACGGTTTAAAAGATATGATTTTTGGAAAATCGACCTCCAACCGCGGGTTGAGATTCCCAACCGCCGCGGCTCAAACTTTCTGACCAAAAACAACTTTCTCCCAACCGCCGGTTGGGCTTCCCAACCGCCGGTTGGGCTTCCCAACCGCCGGTTGGGGACCTGTAGTTCCCAAAAACTTGTGTTTTGGCCCGTTTTCACGATATACAACTCATACCACATTCGTATTACATCAAACTTTACCCACATCATTAACTTAACATAATAAAACGTTTCCATAATCGTTTGACCCGTTTACAACCCAAAATGGGTATATTTACACTTAATCCAAACGCCCCTTTAACTTTGACTATAAACACTTAAAGCATACTTTGACACAACGATTGACCACCAAATCGTTAGGACAACCTTAACATACAATTTGCCACACGGCTACACTTTACCAACCACTAAAAGACCACCGGGGGTACAAAATTTACACTTGAGCTCGGTATTCTACCTAAGCTCCTAAACACAAACTACCTTTATCTTTGCATATCCAATTCCTTAATCCATATATCCAAGCCATCCATAAAAACATGCCAACCTACAAAACGGTTAGACAACTAAACCATAAGCTTTCGCTTAGTAAGTAACCCGACATAAAACACATATCATACACATATTAGCACATAAGCATCATGATCACTTACTTTGCTTCCAAACCATAACATTCAATTTACCACATAAACCTTCATCACATAAGCTACAACAAGTCTTGCTAGCAATTAATCGTATACTTGCTTGACTAGCTCATAACTAGTCACCACTTTCCTAACCTTCATTCATTACTCAATCCAAGTACTAAACTTTATCACAATCATAACAAATATATGGATAACACACATATAACACATGTTTTAGTACAAGTTACTTACCTTAGCTTCCAAAGCTAAGCATAGAATCAATATCACCATCCTCATCAACCTCTAACCATCATCATCATTCTTCTTAATTATCAAGACCTAACAACATGACAATCAATACCATAATTAAGGGTTTACATAACCCATTAAACTTATCCAACTTCCTTTCTATATCATCATATGATCATACTTTGATCATATGATGAAAACCCACTTCAATCATAAACCTTAACCTCATAAACATCAAGATAGGGAAATACTTACTTGTAATTGATTGATATTAGAAGCTATCTCTTGGATGGGAACACCTAGCCTTCATCATAAGAACCATCAAGCCATAAGCTTATGGTTTCCCTCCCTTTTTCTCCTCTCTAGACCGGACCACAAACACACCCTAGGATAATGTGGAAATCTCTAGAATTTCCTGGATAATATTAGCTAGTCACAAGTTTGGGTTTATGGCAAGAATGGTCCTTCTAGTCTCTTTCCTTCTACTTTAGCCACAACCAACTTATAATACATTTACCACAATGACAACTTAGGTCCTTGAAGTTTATTCCCTTTCTAATTGTGCCGCAAAGCACTTTCATAACCATATAACTCATTTGTTGACTATTAGGTTGACTATCGAGTTTGACCACAACGCAACATTCATTGACTGGCCAGTCACGTAAGGCCTTTGGTCCATTTTCATCTAGGGTGGGGTACAAGTACCCGGGAAACGGGTCTAACAATTCTATCCCCTTATTTAGATTTCGTCCCCGAAATCTCTCGTCTAATGCTGTCCAAAACTAAATCCCAACATACACCCGTTCTCATACTTTCGAATCCTTAATCATTACATTGCAACGATCTAAGTGATCTTGCAATTCTAAGCTTCTACAACATAATCATTATTCATATCCACTTTAAACAACACTTCTCATCACCAGCTCATCTAAAATTTCTAGCAACAACGACTAGTCATATGGAAAATTTACTATTTTGACTTTATATAAGTCAAAATTCGGCACTATTTTCACATTATTCACCAATGCACTAATCATGGCTTAAAGTCATATACCGGTCAATTTCACATTCTACATAGCACCAACATGTATCTACGTCAAAAACCGGTAACTTAATTCAATTTTATATCAAGTACCATCTAAATGGCACTTTCAAAATCTTTTCTTCGCATTACTTAAGCAATCTTCTTGTTAAATTTTGGGAATGCTACCCATCATCTTCTCAACTTAAAGTACAAACTCATTTTAGGCATCTATATTAAGGTTCACACATGACCTTAACGCCGCTATAAGTTTTTATTCATGTATAGCCTCTTCTTATGACGTCTAACTTGTTTTAGTTTTTACTTTCTCATCTCTCTACCCGTACTCATGTCATATCGGCTACACATAAGCCCACTCATTTATAATTCTTTATTTACATAAAAAGGCGTCCCAATCTATGTAAGTAAGGAATTATAAACTTATGGTTTGGCGATTTACAATTTCTTCATTTAAATGAAGAGGCTTCCCAATCCATTTAAATAAGGAGATTATAAATCATCCTACTTACGTACTTCCGACACAACAATCATACTTACTTTACTTTCCATCTTTTCTAGCCTTGGATCCAATCTCACTAACCTTTCATCCATGCCATAAAGGCAAGCTAAACAACATGCCGAGGAAGGCAAGCTAACAACAATGCCATAAAGGCAAGCTAAACATCCATGCCATAAAGGCAAGCTAACAACCATGCCATAAAGGCAAGCTAAACATCCATGCCATAAAGGCAAGCTAAACAACCATGCCATGAAGGCAAGCTAACAACCATGCCATGAAGGCAAGCTAAACAACCATGCTATGAAGGCAAGCTAACAACCATGCCACGAAGGCAAGCTAAAAACCATGCCATGAAGGCAAGCAAATCAACATGCTATAAAAGGCAAGCTGGGCTATCCCGAAGGATACCAAAACTAGAGCATTGGATCCAAACTATATCTACCTTATCATCTTTACTCATTTTATCTTTCACGTACTTTTATCATTAAGTACACACTATCATTTCCTCAATTCTCATTGCCTTAAGCAATTTCAACATTCATTGCCATGTTTACTTTCATCTAGACAAGTTTCTATATAACACTTGCTCCTTTATTATATTTGCATTTTCACAATGCAACTTATCATTCATCCGTCAACCCCAAGTTGACTCACACATTTACTATGTGCCATCTTTATTTTAGACAAGTTCTGCATGATGCTTGTCTATTACAATTTACACATTTTCTAAGTGTTCTTAAAACACACTTTTACTATTACCCGTCAACCCCTTGTTGACCATATTCTCAACTTATACTTTCACTTCATTTAGTCTACTCAACTTTTACGCATATAAACCTTACATAGGTTTATTCTATAACACTCTCATTAATCTCATCATACACATTCCAATATATTAACATGATTATATTCATGTTTTACAATTCTTTCTAGCGCACTTCATATCACTTATGACTTCTAGCACAATCTGTATCTCATTCATCACTTCTACTCATCACGCTTAATCATATATTACTAACACATTTTACTTATCATGTTTTATATGCAACATGATCTCATCACATTTTAACTATACACTTTAACTTTCTCATTTTAGTTACTCATATAAGAATTCGTGCCTTCAAGCATCTAATCGTTATTATATCAATCGTGTCTTTCTACTCATCAAACTACAAACATACTTCATTATTCCTTTATTACTTTATCTCAAGCTTTCAAAGCATTTATACTTTATCAAACACTTGTGTTGATATAAATAATGTCTAAAAACATTATTAATACTTCTTGATATCTCTATGTTTTGATAATCACAAAATGTAAACTCATTAAACATAAACTTATTAAATAAACAAGTATTTAGTTGTAAATATTCATTTCTACAACTTAATCACTTAAGGTATGAATAAACAAATGCCTAATGCATTATATGATCAAAGGAACATTTTCTTAATCACTTGATTTTTTATAAAATGACACAAACATTTTATATCTTTTAGAAAATCATTTTTGGAAATTAAAGAAAAATGTTTAATCTATTATAAATTTATGAATTCAAATTTTCAACCAAAAATGGCAAAAATGTTCCAGAAAAACCTTCCCCACAAAAAGACAAAGCTGAGCAACGTTCAGATTGTCAATTTTTGCCTATAAATACTGGACTAATCCTGGACTTTTTCCTCACCTTTTGCACCCCAAACCTTCTGTTCTAAATCTCTCCTTATCTTTCTAAATCCTTTCTAAATCCTTTGATCATATATTCTTAAGCATTGGTTTCTAAGTGATCCAAGCTTCTACCATCCAAGTGCAAAAGAAGAATACTCCTTCAACAACTAGAGAAGAAGTATTGCAACTTAGTATCATCTTGCTACCTAAGTTGTTTGTGTAATCATTCATTCATTTGTGTATAAGTTGTGTATATTTGTTAGATAGGTGTGAACATAATTGTTTAGGCTAGATTAGTGTGGTAGTGGTGAAGTTGTGAAGAAGTTAAGGTGTGTAAGTAGTGAAGGTGTAAGGAAGTAGAAGAGTATATAAGTAGTGCTAGGTTGTGAAGTAGTTGTGAAGCCGTCGTGAAGAAGTTGTGAATAAGTCGTGAAGAAGTCGTGTAGAAGTTGTGAGATTGGTTCTAGCTACGATTAGGACCCGACATCTAGCTTTGTGTCGTTAAACCGGTGTAAGCGAAAGTTGTGTAAGGTTTTCTCCGCCATAAGGGAGCTTGTTGACATAGTGAAGAAAACTCTCGAGTTAGGTGCTCGAGGAGTGGAGTAGGGCAAGGAAGGTGTCCTTGTAGCCGAACCACTATAAATCCTTTGTCTCGCGGTTCGATCTTTCCATCTCTATCTTTCATTTCATTTCATTACTTTACTTGCATTGTTTATTTAGATTTACTTATATTTGTTCATATTGTTCAAGAGTTGAATTCACATAAGATCGAATCAAAGTTTTAAAAAGTAAACAAAGGTTTTCACAATAAAGTTAAAAAGACGTAAAACTATTCAACCCCCCTTCTAGTTTTCCACAATTGGTATCAAAGCCAGGTTAAACAAGATTTTTTAAATAAACTGTATTTTAAAACTTGAAACGATCTATGGAATCCGAAAAATATTTAGAAGGGCAATCTATGCAAAGACCACCACTATTTGAAAGTGATGGTTTTCTTTATTGGAAAAATAGATTCGAAACTTATGTGAAATCAAAAGATCTTGATCTTTGGCATATTATTACTCATGGTGATTTTTCCCCGATTCAAAATAATCCTTTAACTAAATGAGATGAAATTGTACCTTTTGAAAAACAAAATGATGATTTGAAAAAGAAACTAGCAAAAAATAATGAAGCTAAAATGGTAATTTATAATGCATTACCACGCAAAGAATATGAACGAATTTTTATGTGTCAAACCGCAAAAGAAATTTGGGAATCTTTATTAATCACTCACTAAGGTAATAGTCAAGTCAAAGACAACAAAATATATCTTCATGTTCAACAATATGAACAATTTACAATTCCTGAAGAGGAATCTATTGATAATGCATTTGCTAAATTTAACACTATTATCTCAAGTTTAAAAGCACTTGATGAGACTTTTTCTCGCAAAAATTGTGTAAGGAAATTTCTTAGGGCATAACATCCAAAATGGCGCGCGAAGGTCACGGCTATTGAAGAATCGAAGAACTTGATGACGTTATCGCTTGATGAACTTATCGGCAACTTGAAGGTCCATGAAGAAATTATAAAGAGAGACTCGGAAACGGTCAAGAGCAAGAAAGATCAAATCAAGTCTCTTGCGCTAAAAGCCAAAAAGGAAATTAGTGATGATGACGATTCAAGTGACGATAGTGAAGACGAAGAATATGCAATGGCCGTAAGAGAGTTCAAGAAATTTTTCAAGAGACGAGGAAGATTCACAAGACAACCACGAGATGAAAGAAGATCGCTTCAAAGAAATAGGAATGATAACTACGGGAAAAGAAAGTGCTTTAGATATGGAAGCCCAAACCATCTCATTGGCGAATGTCCAAAGCCACCGGGTTATGATTACGAAAGCGCTTTTGTTAGTGGAGCATGGAGTGATAGCGACAAAGACAAAGCGGACAAAGCAAACGACGAAAAATGTCTTATGGCAAAGACATCAAATGAGGTACTTTCCGAAACCGAATACTTTAGTGACAAAAATCAATCATTAGATGAAAAAGACCTAGATATTGAATATAATAGGTTATGCAAATTAGGTCAAAAAGTCATGGCTAAAAATAAATCACTAAAACATATTAATAATCGATTAGAAAATGAAGTACTCGAATTAAAAATTAATCTACAACATTTAGAAAAAGGAAAAGAAGTTTTTATAGAATGTAAAACATGTCTAGAGGTCAAAAATGAAAACAAAAAACTTAAAGATGGAATTTCCAAACTTGACAAGTTTAAAAATAGTAGTAACTCACTTAAAAAAATAATAAGTATTCAAGGAACTTCGGGAGATAAAACCGGTCTAGGATTCAACTTAAATAATGTTTCAACTAGTAAAAATAAAAATGCAAAGTTTGAATGTCAATCTAGTAAACAAAAACCATTAGAGTCAAAACCTAAGTATATACTTATAAAAGATAGAAAAATACCTATTGCGAGTGATGAGGAAGTAAAAAGTTTTTATAAACCATCATTAAAAGCCGAAACTGGATTTTCTAAACCGAAATTAAGATCTAAAACTCCACCTCCAAATAGACCAAGTAATCCTCATCCTCGGTCTAAAACCCCTCAACCTAGAAAAAATCAAGGTAGACAAAAATTTCCTAATAATAATAATCACCCAATGTGGAACTATTCAAATCTACCAAGTTTCAATCCTTGGGGAATACTTCCACCATATATGCATCCTAGTCAATTGCAAACCATGTTTGGTTCAAACAACTTTGGACCAATTAGACAATGGGGACCAAGTGGCTAAATTGTCAACTCATCGGAAAATTCGGAATCTCATTAATGATTGGCTTCTATTAGTCAATATATTATTTTGAAGTGCTTGAAGAATAGTTGTTGAAGACCAAACGGTAATCCTCTCTTTCATGCTCATTGTTATAATATATGCTTAGATTAATGACTAGTTATTTCATGCCTATTTAGCTCATAATGCCTAGTTATATATATACACATAATAGCTTATATGAATCTACTTATAACCTAGAATCACTTGTTCTTTTCCCTTTGGCCCTCTTATGCTATAACATTTAAAATGGAAATCTTCTATGTCCACTATTAGAAAATTCATGGTGATGAAGTGAAATGAGTTAAGTGTATTAATCATTAACATAGAAGTAAGATTAGATTTCTCGCGTTAGAAAACTATGGATGAACCAAGCTCTCGTAGACTATGGCATCAAGTTAGATAAGTGTGCGACAACAAAGGAGCTATAGATGTTAGGTTATACCCCATTCAACACTCTCGCATCAAACATATTGAATTTCGTCATCACTTCCTTATGACCATAGGATTTGTAGAAAAGGGTAGCATGTGACAATAGCCTTAACCAATTCCCTTGAGCATGAGATCTTTAACAACCATTTTTTAAAATCTAGGATTAATGGTATTTGTTGTCAAAAATCCAGTATCTTTAAAAATATACAGAAACTTCACATTTTGGAAAAATGATTTTTTTTGGACTATTTCACTTTTCTATTAACATGTTTTACTATCTCATTTTTATTCTTAATCTATGTCCATAATTCTATTTCGATCAAAGTCAAAGATTGGGAATTCTTTTTCTTACCCATTCTTCATAAACACATTTTGAAATAAAACCCAATCTATTTTATTCAAATAACTTTCACATCTACATAAAAACTCACTTTCAAACATTGTTGAATAATGCTAAAAACATTTCTTTAATCATGCATGGTGATCTCATATTTGTCATCTATATTTATGTACATGACATTTATAAGTGAACTAAGTCAAATCAAGCGGACCATGGTTTGTCTATTAAGATTTTGTTTGTAACAAGTCTAGAAGTCCATGCTATCTTAAGTTCCCATTTATTGCACATAGGCACACATTAGGATCCATCAAATAGTTCATTAATCTTACTACTTACATATAATTAAGAAAATACTTGGTGTAGTTTATTGCTTCCTAGTCCATATATATTACTTGCTTGATGAGTATATTTACATGCTAGATGAAATTACTTGTTTGCTTAATCTCTTTAATTAACATGTTTTGCATAAATATCTATTACATGCTTAATTGCCTCAAAGAGTTGGACTTGCTTGAAACTAAACCCAAAAACACAATCCTTTCTACAATTTTCTGCCAAAAACCCATTTCCAGTAATCTGGGAACCAACAGATGGGCGGCCCCCTTAATATTTAAGGGGACCGGCCTCCATTTAAGGGGACCGGCCATCTGATGGTCGAAGGTGCTGTTTCCTTTTCTACTCTTTAGCCCATTTCATCCTAAACTTCCCAAAATTCACAAACATATCTTATTCCAATCCATCCAACAAATTTTATCCATTCCTTAATCCCATCAATCCTACACTATAAACACTCCCATTCCTCATAATCTTCCATCATCTCATCACGCCATCTCCCATCAAACCAAAGCCAAAAACCTCAAGGTTAGCAAGGATGACCGAAAAACCCGTTTGGAGAAGAAAACCTAACCCCCGAAACAAGTCCATCTCAACAAATGATGTGGCTAAACAAACAACACCTCCACCCACATTTGTTCCCAACTATACTCCCAATCCTCAAGCTCATTCCAATGAACCCTTTCACAAACCTCATCATAATAACCAGCCATCCATCTTTACTCCCAAAAATACACCTTCATCTCATCCATATGATTCATATGAAGAGCATGATCAATCCCTAAAAAATAATCCCAATCTCATTCACAACACCTCACATCTTATTCAACCTACCAATGCACCATCCAAAACACTCACCACTCTTGGAATATCCCCTTCATCCATATCTCCATCCTCATCCACTCATGATTACCCAAGTTCACAAATTTCTCCACCACCAAGAGTATCACCACCACCTCCTACCAAATCACATGTTACTTCTATGTTGTATATCCAAACATCCATCCAAAATAACAACCACACTCCACCATCATCACCTTCTTCCAAACACTTGAAGTTCATTGAAGAACTTAAAGAAGCCCATGAGCTTTGTGCTCTTCTTGCCTTACACCTTGCTCAACGCAAGATTGGATCAACTCCCTTCTAGCCCTCCTTCATCACAAAATAACCTCAACCTCCACCTTCGTTCCAAACTACACATCTCAACCTCAAACTAATCTCAATGAAACCTTTCAAAACCCTCATCATATTGGTCAAACATCCAAGTTTACTTCCAACTACACACTCCAATTTCATCCACTTCCACCAAATGACCAAATCCACATTCCCACGGAAAAGGAAAAGTTCCGTGAAGAGATAAACCAAATCCATGACCTCATTGCTATGCACCTTGCACAACGCAACAAGGGCCAACCTCCACCCTCCATCCTCACCCTACTCAAATTGCTTACCTCACCTCCACAACTTGAATCAAGTCGATAATCATGTCAACTATTGTCCTTGTTGTGTCCTTCTCCAAAAAAAAATTATTGCCTTAAATAAACATTTCACTTGGATTGAGTATCCTCTTACTAGATCTCATCCAACACCTCCACTAGCACAACACTCTAACCCTCAATCAACCGATTCCGCTCCAAACTCCTCACCTCCAAACTCTCTACCTCCAAAAATATACCTCTATTAATCAAACATCTTTACCCTTACTCAACCACTTCCACTCCAAACTCTCTACCATCAACCATCTAAGCACACTATATGCTTATGTTTCATGTTTTTCAAATAAAATAATTCAAGCTTTTGTGTTGCAAGCAAGTCCAATGGCTCTCTTTGGCAAATTAGGACCTTTTTACTTGTTGTATGTTTTAAACATAATAAATGTCTCACATACTCATTTTGAATTAATGAATGTCTTGCTATGTGTTCTTAATATTTGTTTGCCATGATTGTTGTTTTTATATTCCATATTTTGCTGTGTATGCTTGTGCTTCTAATATTTTTCTTGCAAGTATTCCATATCTCGATTTCTTGATGCCCTCAAACGAGGGGGAGCACACATCAAGGGGGAGTTCTCGTTCCGACAAATTTTGTATCTAAAACTTGTCGGCATAACCTTTTTGATTCTACAAAAAGGGGGAGAAGTGAATATAAACTCACTAAATACTTGTCCAAAAATAATGTTTTGGATTTAATGAGTTTAAGTTTTGTAATCATCAAAAAGGGGGAGATTGTTGATATAAATAACGCCTAAAAACATTATTAATACTTCTTGATATCTCTATGTTTTGATAATCACAAAATGTAAACTCATTAAACATAAACTTATTAAATAAACAAGTATTTAGTTGTAAATATTCATTTCTACAACTTAATCACTCAAGGTATGAATAAACAAATGCCTAATGCATTATATGATCAAAGGAACATTTTCTTAATCACTAGATTTTTTATAAAATGTCACAAACATTTTATATCTTTTACAAAATCATTTTTGGAAATTAAAGAAAAATGTTTAATCTATTATAAATTTATGAATTCAAATTTTCAACCAAAAATGGCAAAAATGTTCCAGAAAAACCTTCCCCACAAAAAGACAAAGCTGAGCAACGTTCAGATTGGGCGGCCCCCTTAATTATTAAGGGGACCGGCCCCCTATTTAAGGGGACCGCCCCGCTCCTCCAGCTGTCAATTTTTGCCTATAAATACTGGACTAATCCTGGACTTTTTCCTCACCTTTTGCACCCCAAACCTTCTGTTCTAAATCTCTCCTTATCTTTCTAAATCCTTTCTAAATCCTTTGATCATATATTCTTAAGCATTGGTTTCTAAGTGATCCAAGCTTCTACCATCCAAGTGCAAAAGAAGAATACTCCTTCAACAACTAGAGAAGAAGTATTGCAACTTAGTATCATCTTGTTACCTAAGTTGTTTGTGTAATCATTCATTCATTTGTGTATAAGTTATGTATATTTGTTAGATAGGTGTGAACATAATTACTTAGGCTAGATTAGTGTGGTAGTGGTGAAGTTGTGAAGAAGTTAAGGTGTAAAACCCTCATTTTCTCATCATTTGTAATTCCCAATTTACCATTCTAATTTGAATTTTACAAAAAACTAAGTAAGTTAATATAAGGATTATAAAATTTCCTAAATTAATATATATATACGATACGTTACAATCTAAATCTGAAAGCATGGAATAGTGAGCTATACTTAATATGAAAATCAACTTAACAAATGTTTTATGGAATGTATAACACATTTAAAATTAAATTGCATGGGCCAATTTATCTTATATTATGTGCACACAAAAATGGTTAACAAGGCAAGTAAATCAACTTGATGCCCACTCCAATTTCTCCCCAAAAATCACGGCCCAATCACATCTTCAATCACCCCATAAGTCGGCTTTCTCTCACTCTCCATAACACCGAATAATATTAACCCTAAAAATAAAGAACACGACATCTTAATCCCTCTCCATTCGAACCCTCTCAAACCCTAGAAAAAAAATGGTACTCGACGGCAGTCTCATTTTCATCCCAAGGAATCATGCTTGGTACGAAGGAAGCAAGACAGAAAGGAGGTGAGAAGAGGTATGGCACGGGTGGTGATCGACTTGTGATGTCTCAGCCTTGATTGAATCGTGTGACATTAGGGTTTTATTGATTTAAGGGATCGTGTGGATTGCCTTGGTTATGGTCCGAAGATTTAAGCCTTGATATCTTGGTTCTAATTACGTTCATTTGATCTGACACAAGGTACTCCTATCGTCTCGATGCACTTTTGATTCTAGACACATGAAACGCACATGTATATCTATGGAAAACTTAATCCTTGTTCGTTAATGTGAGAATACATTCGGAAGAAATTAAGTTACATAAAATAATGAACATATATACTATATGAACAGATGTATGTCGTGGGGTTTATGAGTCGTGTTGTGTCCTATTTTCCAGCCGATACCCGCCTATCTAATCACAAACCAAGCCCTAAAAATATGTGGTGTTCGACCTTTAAAATGGCAGCAACAAAATGAGACCCTAGGAGGTTGTTAATTGAAATCTATAATGTTATGCGGATGTCCCTGTTTTGTTTTGGCTCGATGTGATGGTGTGACTTGGATAGGAATATATAAAAATGTTAAGTTCATGGTTAAATACAAGTCTTATGATTAATGAAGTTCTTGAATGCGTTTGAGTGCGTAAACATGTGTTATAGTGGTCTAAAAAGAGATTCTGATTTTGAGACAGCATGTATACCTGAATTTGTGAGCGAGATAGGTCATGATATAAAATGGTTTCATTCGGTTCTTTTCATAAAAACTTAGTTTTATGTCTTAGTTAAGTTCTCCAATTGATTTGGAGTGATTTCGAGTTGGTTTGGTCATGTTTTTGATTTTTGTGTGATTAAGTGTTGAAGCTGAATTTGGGAGTCTGAAAATCAGTCCATTTTGCCGATTTTTCATTTACAAACTATGAGGAGTTGAGTCATAAAACTTTCCAGTATGTAACTTCTATATGTCTAGTAATGTCATGAATTTTTGGGGATTTTTCCTGGATGTGTTGGTGGGTCGTCCAAGTGGATACTTTCTGGGTACTACAACAGTTGGGTTTTCTGGGTAGTCTGAGTTGTAGTATTTTTGGTACGGGTTAAACTAACTAATAAATTCTGAGAAAATTCGTGTGGGTTCTAAAGACATTGAAGTATCTGTGTGAATTTTTGTGGATTTTATTTCTGAGTTCTGATGTGGTACATAAATTCGTAAAGTGGTGACCTGTTTATGGGTAAAAGCTGATAGTATGACTAAAAGGCTAAATAAGTGTATAACTTAATCAAAAAGGGTAAAATTGATCTTAAGCTATAATGCTTCAATTAATTTAATATTCAAGAGGTAACTAAGATACTTAAACACTTTTCATAACTCAAATTAATATGAGACATGGCTATAATTAGTAAGTGAACTAAACAATGATATATTGTAAACCCTAATTAGAATAAAAGTAACCCTAAGATACTATATATGGAAACATACTAATTGTGGAACTCACTAATTCGGGAAACCTGTTAAATAGGGAAAGTTACTTGAAATGGTTAAACTACTTAAAGAGGAAACTTACTATTTTTGGAAAGTAACTATTTTTGGAAAGCTGCTATAAAAGGAAAGTTACTAAAAATGGAAAGCTGACTAAAATGATGTAATCTGATTTAAAATAAGTATTAATAAGACGATCATGAATTCGTGTAGATTCGCTGAAGAAGGAATTGCTCCAATCTTTGTGTTTCTGTTGTGTTTGCACTTGCGGTCTAAGGTACAGATATTCTACCCTCTTTCAGTAAGGGTGTCCTTCTCTCATGACTCTTGATCCTTGATTATGATTCTTTATCTTGAAATGATCCTTTGAGCCTTTGCTATGTTTCCTTGATGCTTGGTATTCAGATCCATTTATATTCGTTCAGTATGATTCATATGATATGATACTAGATATAAATCGTTCGTTACCCCTTGTGACACCAGTATTCGAATCCCTTGATACTTTGAAAGTTCATTTGATATTATAACTGGATGTGAAAACCTTTCTTAAGTATACCATGAAAATGTTTTGAGGAAAATTATTTTTAAAAAATGATGTTTATGAGCACGATGCGATGCCACTTTTATATGGAATTTTACTGATTTTTATGAAAACTACTTTTAAAGACTTTTTTTTTTATGAAAACTGTTATTAAAGATCACTTTTGTGAAAGCCATTATTAAAGGATTACTTTTATGACACTATGATATGAACATTTAATATAAACCTTTAAATTGAACCTTTGATATGATATGACTTTTGAACCCTGCAGTTTGATACCCGAGCCATTATATTTTCCTAGTCATGGGGGTTCCATGGCCGTGTCATTGATGCACGAATGGCATGACTCTAGTGTGGTCGAGTAATGTTCCACACCGTCTCTTTTTATTATGATATGCGCATTTTATACTTGTTATGGCCACTATGATTTATGCAGTGGCGTATGGATGCATCCTAGATTTGCTTTGTATATTATATGATATGATTTAATTTGGTGATTGATGTTGTGTGCAATACACGTCCTTCACATATTTGAGAGGTCGCTCCTCTATGGTTACTGATGATACGCTATGATTATGATTTGATTTGTTTGGGCTCGGGGATTGATTACTGACCATCCTTACACTTTGATATTCATTCGTTTATGCCTTATGTTTTCCCAATGCACCATATTATATTCTTTGTTCCTTATCTTTTGTTTCGTTATACATATCTGTTCACTGGGCTTTTTAAGCTCAGCCGCATTTCTTTTCCTGCGGCAGGTTTTAGTTTGGAAGCTGGGTTATGAGTGGAAAGTACTTTGGACTTAGAAGACTATACTTTGATAGCTATTCTGGATTAGAGATGACTAGAAGAGATTACATTTTAGACTTAGTATTTATTGTTGTTCTCTTTGTAACCTTGTATTTCAGAGTTTTTCCTTTGTAACCTTTGAGATTCAATTGTATTATTTAAGTCATATGCTTGTGTTTGCTTTGATATGTCACCATAACGTAATACTTCTACCCTTATCGGGTTGGGGTGTTACAATTATGGTATCAGAGCCCAGGCTGCGACTTGTAGTACATTAAACCTTTACCTGTGAAGTTTGGACCCTTAAGTTTCCACTGTAGGCGCTCATTAGACAACCTTTGAGGAATTTGCTTTAGGATCTTTGCGTAGGAACTTAAGTTATTATCGGTGAGAAATTGGTAGACTAGGACGTCTATGTAAGTAGCATTGCTTCCGCATTACTCTGATTCGTGCCTCTGCCTTTAGTTAAAGCCTTATAAGAACATTTGTTTTAGAGATTAGAAAGTTATGCACAACCTAAGTTCAGTTACCAAGTAAGATTGGAATGCCTTGAGAACTACATGGATACCTTACACCATTTAAGCTTCACTTTCTGATTCTGATCTCCATTTCTGATTTGTTTGATAATCAGTCTAATACCTTTCCGACCATTCCGAAGATTCTTACAAAATAATGTGTTTGACACATTTTATAAAATTCTATTACTTATGTTGGGCATATTGTGTTTCCTCTGACACTATTTGATTTTGCATAACCCATTTCTATTTCTATGAGAAACCTGGTGGTTTTAACCACGAGTATAGAAATTGTCCACTCCATTCGGATGATGAGTCAGCTCTGCTAATTGTTTCCTTTGGAAGGTTATGATTTTGATATTATTCTAATATGGGTTGTTGACTGAGCATGTAGATGCTAACGATTGTCATACCATACGTCTCACTTTTGGTGACTCAAACGATTATCCTTATTAAACCTCTTACCATGAATTTCGACTGGTAAAACCGTTATATTCGTTACTATTCTGAGAGCAGTTCTACAAAACCTCATATGTATGAGACGATTTTTGCCTACCTTTGAAACTCCGTATCGAATTACATCATCTAGATTTGAAGGATTGAAGAAGCAACCACAAGAACCTCTGAGAAGTAGGTTAACTAACAGAGAGTAACCTCCGTGAAGTATTTCAGTTTTATTCACGAAGAAGAAGGAATGTGATATGCGGTGAATGTGAAGTATCCCTAGGAGTAATTTAAGGTTTGGTTATCATCTGTTACCTGTAAAGGAGCAAGATGATTCTTGAAGCTGCTTTCGTATTCGTTTTGATCATTTTGAGTTTTAATGATGCCAATTGTATTGGCTAATACGTCAACTATTCTTACGCATCTGATAAATCATGTCTTTCGCGAGTATTTGGACAAACTTGTTATAGTATGACATTGTAGTGTGTTCAGAGGCGAAAGAGAAACATGAAGACCATGTTCGTATTAAGTTAGAATGACCCTCATTCAGGAAGAGGAACTTTTGATTGATGTTCATAAGTTACAGCAGATAGTACTATTATGGATCCTGCGAAGACTGAGGTTTCCACCGAATGGGCCAAGATCGATGACATATACCGAAGCTAGAAACCTTACAGAAGAGTAGTGGAAGATGTTCACAGCTGGCGTTACCATCAATGAAGCATATGAGAAGAAGAGAGACACTTAGAAGGGACTCGATTATACTGTATGCAGCACGTGGAGATTACAGCTTTGGCATCAAGACAACTAGACCGTAGGAGATGAACTATTCAGCACATGACCTGGAGTTGACAACAGCGGTGTTTACCTTGAAGATTGGAAGATACTTCTTGCAAAGACGAAGGTGGTGGCAGACATAGAAGGAGAATGTAATCGAGTTGGCGAATTTTGAGCTGTGCTAGAGGACCTGTCGAAGACACGCAGTCGTGCTTCTCTATTCATTTTAGTTGTACTAAGATGAATTGAGAGCAGAAGCAGACTTGCGGATGGAAGGATGCACAGTGATCATGTCAGAGATTCGCGTTACTACACCACAATTCCAAGAAGAGTTGATGAACGCTTGAGGAACCAGACTCAATTTTATAATTCCTTTTCACCCTATGATCAGATGGGCAACCGTAGATAGACTACTTGGACTTGGAAGAGATTTGAAATCATGTATTTGAATGGACGAATTTTGAAGCAAACATTTATGTTTGGACGAGTTGATTCTGTGAAGGATGAGGTTATTGATAACGTCATTCACTTCTGCTTAAACCACTTAAGCTTCCGTTACCTGATGATAAGATCCTATGAATAATTTGAGTTCTCTATTAGAAATTCCGTTCTGTGTTCACTCTGCGTATGTTGGATGATGATTTGTTATGAGGATTTTGACAAATTAAGGAAGACCTGATGCTTTTGATGACGTGCTACATTTGATGATATCTACTAGACTCTGTTACGTTATTTGTATGTCCTGTTTCTCTGATTTTGAATCCGTAGTAATGTTTGATTCGGGCCAACCCTAAGATATAGAATGGACTGTTAGGTGTTTGACAGATGCTTATTCACGACTTGAGATAAAGTATGACCATCATGAAGGTATACTCATAAGATTCTCATATTATGACGAGTAGCTAACGTGATTGTAATACCCAAAAATCTAAAAACATGTAAAAAGACCAAATTGCCCCTATAATCTTAAAATTTGATTAATAAGCTTATAAAGTACCAAATAAATCCCAAACTTCTGGAAATGATCAAGATATGAAGTAAATTTATTTCTACTACTACATTTAACATCTTGTAAAGTACAAAATTATTATGATCATACAATATGGGCCGAAAATTTCATTGTTCATGTTATTATTATTTTTAAAACCTTATAAACTAAATAAATCAATTTAAATGAAAAGTAATATATGGAAATAATAAAAATTTTGGAAACCTATTGATTGGGTCATATCATTTCCGAATCCTAAGCCCAATCCCCCTAAATCCGGCCATTCCCCTTTATTTAGTTAACAACCCATTTATTCCTTTCAAAATATACCGAGAGAATAAAATCACACACTAAAATCCATATCAAATTCATCCGATTTTCTGGAGGTCTTGGACTATTTTTTTGGTGTTAATCATCATTCAAGGAGGCTAGGAAAATAAGGTTGGGCTTGTGGGGTCGTTCGTTTGGGCGCTAGGATTTTGTTTGGTCGAAAATTGCATCCGAGAGACCTAAAATTCTCAGGGCTTGTCTACATGTTCAAATCTGCATTTGGTATTTTTCTTATGATCCTTATATTACATATAACTCATATAAAATGTTAGATTCGAATCATGCAAGGTTATGTGGTCGTATGAATTATTGATGATTAAAATACGTATAATATCTAAAATACTCCATACGATTTTTCTGGGTCATGTTCATAATTTTTATGGGTTCCTTGATCATCATATAGGTCTGGAAAAATGTTGGTTCGAATTGTTGTAGCTCATATTGATCGTTTTGAATTTAAATGGTTAAAACGTACGTAAATTCTAAAATATGTGATACGAATTTTCTGGGTGTGAATCATATTTTATTTGGACTCTATATAACATATATGATCTGGGAAAAATAGTGGTTTGATTTATAGAAGCCTACATATGTCGTGATTAATTTTTGTTCTAATCGGGTATTATGAAATCGAAAAGAAAAAAATAAAATCCTAGGCTACGAATTTAGATTTAGGGTTTTGGATCTGAAATTGGTTAATAAATAATGTAATTATGATGTACAAATGATGGCCTAATGATTGGGAAAGATTAGGGTTAGGGTTTGTGTTTTAAAATGTTGTACGATTTGGGTTTTAATATATAAGGGGTGTTCTGTCATTTTCAAAACTTGTGGGCTATTTTTAAAATGTTAGTTAAGTCAGTAGCAAGGTATAAAAGTTATAATATGGGGACCTTATGTGTAAAATTAACAAGATATGGATTTAAAATGTAATTAAAGGGTTGAATTGTATTTTAATTAAATATAGGGACTAAATGTGTAATTTTATGAAACTTGGGGGTTTGATTCATACCACACTTATATTTGAGGATATATTATGTAATATAGTTAATATGAGGGTTAGTTGTGTAATTATGAATATAGTATGGGTTAAATTGTAAATTATATAATTATAAGGTTTATTTTGTAATTTTGAAAACTAAAGGGTGTAAATTGTAAATATTGAAACTTAAAGGACTAAAATGTGATTCTGAATAAAATATGTGTTTAAAGTTAGTAACTTGCAATATTTTGTTTTTAAAACCCTTAACTTTGGAATATTTACATTTAAAACCCTAAATTATGGAATGTTGTTATATTTAACCCTAAACTATCATAACTTGTTAAAATATACCCTATGTCCATAATATGCTTAAATAATGACTTGACTTAAGTTAAAATACTTAAATCTTCTAATTATGGAAACTTACTAAATAAGGAAACTTTCTAATAATGGAAACTTACTAATTCTGGAAACCTGCTAAAAATAGAAAGTTACTTAAAATGGAAGGATGAACTAAAATAGTAATCTGAACTTGAACCCCTTTATAATTCCGTCTTCTACTCCTTTAGGTGTGAAGAAGGAGAGGTCTTGAATCCATTCTATGCTTTCTGTTTCTTATTTTGCTTGCATTCGCAATAAGGTACAGATACTCTGCCCTTTTTCAGTAAGGGTGTCTTATTCCCTTGATATGATTTTGATTTCTGATTCGTTTAAGATTCCCAAAGCCATTGCTATGTTCCCTTTGTTGTGAACCCTTGATATGATCCTTTGCTTTGTATACTTTGATCTGATAAACTCTGATTTGGACCTTTGGCATTACATCTGATATATCTGTTATGAACCATCTGTTATGGACCATCTGTTATGAACCTTTGATTATGACACTTTGATTTGATATGATATCTGACTCTTAGTTTGATACCCGAGCCAAAATTTGTGACCCTAGCCATGAAGGTAACATGGCCATGTCATTGATGCACTGATGGCATGACTCTAGTGTGGTTGAGTGATGTTCCACACCGTCCCCATTTGCTACTACATGCGCGCTTTATTATTGATTATGGCCTATATTATTGTTCGGGGGGCGTATGGATGCATCCTAGATCTGTTTTGTTTAGTGGATTATCTATATATGATTTGTTATTGTCTGGTGATTGGTACTGTGTGCGATACATGCCCTTCACATATATCTGGGAGCTGATCACTCCAAATTTGAAGAATGAGGACACCCCTCATATTATCTGATTATCTGAGAGGTCTCCCCTCTATATGATTATGAAGATATGGTTACTATATTTGATTTGTGTTCGGGCTCGTGGTGGATTACTATCCTATTCTGTTCATTATACTTTCACATCATTTATACCTTATGATATTTCCCCATTGCACCATATCTTATTTTTGTTTCGTTATCATTGCTTTGTTTATGTATCTGTTCACTGAGCTCTCGTAGCTCAGCCGCATTTTCTTTTCCTGCGGCAGGTTTTAGTAGGAAGCTGGGCATGAGTGGAGAGTACCTTGGACTTAGAAGGCCTTGATAGCCATCTGGATTAGAGTTGATTAGAAGTTATTATGTTTTAGAATTAGTAATCATCGGAAGTTTCATTTGTAACCTTGTAATTTCAGTATTTCATTTGTAACCTTGAAAAATTCTTGTATTACTATAGATGTATGCTTTGTTTTGATCTGATATGAAACCATTATCGTGACATCTTTACCCTTGTCGGGTTGGGGTGTTACAATTATGGTATCAGAGAGACAGGCTGCGATTCGTAATACATTTACCCTTGGCCTGTGTAAGTTAGGACCACTAAGTTTCCCTGTAGGCGCTCGTAAGGCAACCTTTGAAAAATTTCTTTAGGATCTCCCCATAGGAACCTAAGTTTTGACCGGTGAGGAATGGGTAGACTATAAGGCATTTGCTTAAATATCTTTGTTTCCGCATCACTCTGATTCGTGCCTTGCTTTTGGTTAGATCCTGTTGATACCACTTTTGGAAAGTGAAAGCTTATGCTCTGCACCACCTAAGTTTTGAAACACTAAATTGTGAAGGCATTGAAATTGCATAATGATTGCCCGACACTGTTTGATCCTTATTTTCAGATTCCTTTTGTTAATCTTTTGATAAAGACTCACGTTTCACTCTGATCGTTTTGTTAATCACCTTGATGCCTATTCGGGCATTCTGAGAATCTCCATGGCAATGACGTACTTGACACATTTTGTTATTTGTCTTTTGCTTTGATAAACGTCTATAAATCTTCCGACCCTATTTGATTTCGTCTCACCCATCTCTGTCCCTATGAGAAGTCTTGTGGTTGTGACCACGAGTATAAGAATGTTTCCCCTCATTTTTGAATGATAAAGATTTGATTTGTGATCCGTCTTTCCTTGATTTGTTAAACTTCGATTCTATTCTGATAAGAAATTGGGTGATTGAGTATTCCAATATTGACAACTATCCCTCTATGTCTCACCTTTGGCGTTTGAAACAATTTCGAACTCCCTACTACAATTACCTATTGTTAAACCTTGGCTATCACTATTATTTTCCCTACCGGACCTGGAGTTGACAACAACGGCAGCTACCCTGAAGAGTGAAGACATTAGCGATGCAGAAGAAGAAATTCTAGTCAAGATGGCGAGCCTGGAGCTGATGAATACATGCAGTCTCACTTCCCTATTCATCTTGGTTGTACTAAGATGAATTGAGAGCGGAAGCAGACTGGATGATGAAGAGATTTAAAGATCGTGCCAGAAATCCACATTACCCCATCACAGTCTCAAGAAAAAGTGCCAAAGGCTTGAGGGACCAGACTCAAGTTTATCACCCCCTTCTCACCGTATGATCAGATGGACAAGCGTAGACAGACTACTCGGACTTGGAAGAGATTTGAAATCATGTATTCGAGTGGACAATTTTGGAATGATCATTTGTGGTTGGATGAGTTGCTTTCGTGAAGGACGAAGTTATTGATGGCGTGTTCACTTCTGCTTAACCCACTTAAGCTCCCGTTACTTGATGATAAGATCTTTCGAATGATTCGGGTTCTCCGTTAATATTTCTGTTTGGTGTTTTTTCTGCGTATGTTGGATGACGGTTTTGTATGAAAATTTTGATGTATTGTGAAAGACCTGACACCTTGGACGACGTACTTCATTGATGCTTACTAATTCTGTTACGTTATTTGTACGATCTGTATCCCTGATTTTTGAATTTTAGTGATGACCGAGTTGGACCAACCCTAGGGTGTAGAATGGACTGCTAGGTGGTTGATAGATGCTTGTTCTCGACTTGAGATAAAGTATGACCATCATGAAGGTATACTCATATGATGCTGGTATTATGACGAGTAGCTAACGTGATAATACTTACGTCATATGACGTACCCTCATTGTGATCATAGGATATTTCGAGGAGTGCCTTAGAAACCTTAGAATTTCTGATATCTGATTGAGACTTTAGGATTCATTCTACCTATACGCGTAATCTGCTTTCACCGTTTTGCGATTTGATACGTCTGGATTCTCGTCACATGTTCCGCTGATCTCTGTACTTCTGATAACTATCTTAGGTTCTGTTGTGGAACTTCTGTCAATTGATGTTATCGACAATCTATTCTGTGAACGGCATATCCGTCAAAATACTGTGTATTTCCTTGTCTCTTCCGAGGGAATCTGATTATCATCTATTACGGTTGGTATATTATTCTTTTGATCTGGATTCAGTATGAGTTGTCTTTTCTGAGGGAAAACGAAGCGTTGATCAACAAGAGAGAATCATGAGAAACTAGTCATTCACATTTCCGTTCGCAGTCCGTTATGCTTTCCGTTTCGTTTCACTTCCATTTTCGAGGACGAAAATTTTTTTTAGAGGGGAAGAAGTTGTAATACCCAAAAATCTAAAAACATGTAAAAAGACCAAATTGCCCCTATAATCTTAAAATTTGATTAATAAGCTTATAAAGTACCAAATAAATCCCAAACTTCTGGAAATGATCAAGATATGAAGTAAATTTATTTCTACTACTACATTTAACATCTTGTAAAGTACAAAATTATTATGATCATACAATATGGGCCGAAAATTTCATTGTTCATGTTATTATTATTTTTAAAACCTTATAAACTAAATAAATCAATTTAAATGAAAAGTAATATATGGAAATAATAAAAATTTTGGAAACCTATTGATTGGGTCATATCATTGCCGAATCCTAAGCCCAATCCCCCCCTAAATCCGGCCATTCCCCTTTATTTAGTTAACAACCCATTTATTCCTTTCACAATATACCGAGAGAATAAAATCACACACTAAAATCCATATCAAATTCATCCGATTTTCTGGAGGTCTTGGACTATTGTTGATACATAATCTGGCGCAGGCTGGATTCGACGACTCTCCCTGGGCCGTTCGTCGTCTTCTCGAGCCCTGAGTAGACCTGTTCAACAAAGAGAACCCGTTAGGAGTGGACCCGAGGCCGTAGCCCCGGGATCCATCTCCGACGGTCAAGTTAGTATCGATGCGATATAGCCTACAAGAGTTAGGTTTAGAATAACCTGTTCTGTTCTGTTATTATATATCTCTCTGAAGAAGGGGATCCCAGCCATATATTTATAGGGCATGGATTAGGGTTTAGGCGTAGAGTGGGCCGCTGTCTGCCGGTCCTGGCCCATTCCTGGCCCAGTCCAGGCTATACGTCCACAAGCCCCCCAAGTCTAGTGTGACATAGTGCATGGCTATGTTATGCTAGACTTAAGTTCTTGTTCATGGCCTCGTAGGCCCATGTGTGCGCAACTCAGGTGTGCACATGGGACGGACCATACCGCGCAGCCCAAATGCGACAGTGCGCACTGGGTCCATGGCGCAGTCCTGTTTAGCCCATTAGACTATATCCGAATCCGCGACCTTGTAGGCGCGTCCGTGGTGACCATGTTCAATCCTGAGTAACACCCGTTCTTACATGACGGGGAAGGATGCGCATATGCTAGGTTTCCCGCCACAGTGTGACAGTAAAGACCCCGTAAGAAGAACACGTAGTTCTATAGTTGGGGTAACACTGACATTGCGATTGTGAGAGTCTCACAATGGTGAAGGTGGATCCCGTATGCCGCATCCTGGGTAAGGGCGTACCTTTTGTACCAGTAGCGATGCAGCATGGTGCGATAGAAGACGTGCTTCTGTGGCAGAGGTGCGCGCTGTGCGCGACAAGGAGGTGCGAACATTACATCCGTCTTTACAACCGACAGAGGACGTCTCCCCTGCGGCAAGATGGTGCGAATATCCAAATCCGTCTTTGTACCGGGCTTGCAATACCTCTTTCGTACGATCTGCTTCCAAATATACCTGCGTGACGCGTACGGAAACAGTGGTATTATATACCCTGGTAGCCCCCCAAGTTTGATGGTGCTACTCATGTAGGAGCATTAAACTTAGTTATTCAAATCTTGAAAAACACTTAATGCAAATATTAAAAGTATATGCCGCGAATCGCAACATATAAAACCTAATGAAGTAAAAGATTAGCGTGAAGCAATATATAGCACATAGCATGTGAAATTAACACATAAGAGAAGTAGCAGTGCGAATTACACCTATCGTGAGGTTTTACAAACTACATTGATGAGTGTGTAAATACTCATCATTTTATACCCATAATAGACACAAAAATGACCTAAAACACTGAATTATACTGCAGATATCCTTGGTTTGTGTTTTATGTGTCTCAGGTACTGAAGGATTGAAAACAAGGCAAAACGGACAAAAACCGAGCTTGGATGGGAAAAAGAGCAAAAACGGACATTTTTGGGTCGACTCGACACCATTTGACTATGAAGACGGAGTCAAAGTCAAACCCGGGAAATGGCATTTGGACGAGCTTGGAAAAACAAACCCGAAACCAAAAATCACATTTCACCATTTACCCTCACCATTTACCCTAAACCTAATTACCTTAAACCTAATTACCAAAACCTTAAAACTAAAACCCAAAACTATTAATAAAAACCAAACCCGGATCTAATCCACCCACGACCCACCCTTTTTAGCTAATAAAAACCAGTCAAAAATCTTAGCCACTTCCTCACCTTATCCCTGACAAACCCACACCCTCTCTACTTTTCTCTGCTACACTCCAACCCTCCTCCCCACATGTATCCCTCCCCCACTTGCAAAAAGGCTGTAAAACCCACGACCCACATTTTCCCGCCAATTTTCATCTGGACGGCTGGGATTAATTCAACTCATTTGGACGACTGGGATTTGTCAAAGGAGCCCAGGGAAGTTTTTGGAGTGCTATAAAATGCCACACACACACAGAAGACCAGTAGTAGATTTTAGTTTTAGTTAAGTAGTAAATTAGCAGTAATCGTTTTTAATTAATCAGTCTCTACTTATTGTAATTTACAATTTCAGTTGTTAATTCAAGTCCATTTCAGTTATATTGATCTAGTTTCAAGTCACTTTGTATTGAATATTCAGTTATAATCAATTTCAAGTTGTTTGTTAAGTCGAATAATCCACAGTCCTTTTAAATTATCATCAAAAGCCATAAAAAACCCTTGCTATAAGCTTATATAAGCTTATTATAGCTTTTGTAAGCTTATATTAGTTAATATCAGTTCTAAATTTGGAATTTGGAGAAAAGTCAATGAAAGTCAAACTGGGTATAAATAAGCAGTTCTGGGTATAATAAGCTGGTCTTGGAAGCTTATGTTGGGTTTCTAGCTTGTTGTTGACAAGCTAGGTGTTTCTGATCCTTAAGTTCATTGTTCTTTAATTCTCACAGTTGTAAGCCATTTCTAAGTTTTTGCTTTATTTCCTATTTTCACTGTTAAATTGCTTATTTATAACTTATCATTGTAATTTTTTGCTTATTAGTAGTTTTTGATTATATGTCATCAGTTTCTTAAGTCTTAAATAGCATTTGCTCATTTTCCTTAAAAATACTCATATAAAGCCAAAAACACCCAAGTAGCCTACAGCTTATTTCCAGTGCTTAATAATGGTTGAAATTAGTTCATAAGTGCTTAATTTACCTAGTTACTAAGTTTTCAATCATACCTCAGCTTATTTTGGTCTGGTTCAGTTTCAATTCCAAAACAGCCCATATAAGGGACTGTTTGGCTCATGGGTCAAAACGGGTAAAGATTGCTTACCACTGTTCATTGGCACATGGGTTGAGTTAGATTTAGATTATCTCAGCTTAATTAGGTAGTTTTAGGGTCATGTTAAGCTATTTTTAAGGTATTCATAGGAATTTAGTTTATTCCTTGATTTTTAGATATAAGATGTTCAATAAGCTAGCCACAAGCTCATGCACTTTAAGCTCCAACTTTTTGATGTTTATAGGTCCCTTAGAGTCTGAAACAAGTGGTGTTTAAATTGCCTTAGACCTTGGTTCATGTATTGCAAAAATCAGCCCACATCAGTAACTTAGAATGCTGAATTTTCGTATTTTGAAATCTGCAGCAGATTTCTTTCATTTATCATTTCTTAGTTATACGTTTTTATTAGCTGAAAATTGGCACGAATATAGTTGGGTAGCTTATCTAATTATTCCATTTTTTTAAGATTTTTTAGATTTTTTTAACTGCTTTTAAAGGGCTTGAAAAAGCCCTTTTTGCCCTGCTCTCTTTGTGTATCAGCAGACCCCTAAGGTTACTTGGCTTAAGTTGTGCTTATCAGCTTATTGCAATTAGTTTTTTGTGTTCCATTAGCTTATTCAGACTCTGATTAATCCATTTTAGCTTATTTCAGTTTATGTGATAGCTTATAATAGCTTGTAGCTTATTTGATCAAAACTAGTTCTAATTAGTTTAAGAGTAAACTGTTAAGCTATAACAGCTTAATTCCAGCTTATTTTTTTGTTTTAAAAATATTCTCTTTTCAAAATTTAAATATTTTTTATAAGTTTTAAAAAAGAAAAATACCAAAAAAATAAAATAAAATAAAAAATTTCAATCAAGTCTTTTATAAACGGCCACCTTATTCTACTTTTTTCTGTGCTTATTTTAAGTTTTCAAAAATATTGTCTTTTATAAAAAGTGCTTATAATTAAGTACTTTATCAGTTTCGAAAAACAAAAATCCAAAATCTCTTCGTTTTCACTATTCACGACACGTTTCCACGAACCGAGATCACAAGTTCCATTCAAACCTTCGTTGGGGATAACGACCCGGGTTACACATACTTCACTTGTGTTTCCTTGGAAATAAATTACACGTTGATTCCAGCGAATCATAAATAAATAATTAATTTTTTTTTAATTATATATAAAAAAAACAGTAACCCGGATGGACACACCGTGACCGCGACTAATAGTTGCAATCGCACGCACAGACGCAGATGGATGTATCGTGACCGCATAGACTCGAACGTTTGTGGATGATCGCAGATGAACATAACATGACCACGGCTTTTGTCCAGTGCGCTCATGGCGATTGACTAGCATCGTGGTGCCTGTACTGTTCCCGCTTTTGTCCAGTGCGCTCATGGCGATTGACTAGCTAATCTGCGAAGATGTCCGAACGCACAGCCTAACGCGGGTAGATTTATCGTGACTGCGTTCGAACGTGCAAACAAGCGCGAACAAGCATACCAACCGTAAAAACATTATGTGCGCGAATTAATTCGCGGCTAAAAGATAAAGTAGGTCCGATCGTGCGGACTTAGTGCGACTATAGATAAAATCGTGTTTACCAAGTTAAAAGATTTACATAAAATCTTCTGAATATTTAAAAGATAACATATCTTACCGATTTAAAAGACATGCACAAAAAATATTGGGATATCTTTTTAAATTTTAGAAAACATTGGTAGTATCTTATTACCAATTTAAAAAGATCAAAATACCGGCTTTTGAACTCGATGGTTGCTTTCCGGTGATGTGAGAGCACGAAACTTGTCGGGTCCCACGGATGGCGCCAACTTGTTGATACATAATCTGGCGCGGGCTGGATTCGACGACTCTCCCTGCGACGGTCAAGTTAGTATCGATGCGATATAGCCTACAAGAGTTAGGTTTAGAATAACCTGTTCTGTTCTGTTATTATCTCTCCCTGAAGAAGGGGATCCCAGCCATATATTTATAGGGCATGGATTAGGGTTTAGGCGTAGAGTGGGCCGCTGTCTGCCGGGCCTGGCCCATTCCTGGCCCAGTCCAGGCTATACGTCCACAACTATGTTTTTGGTGTTAATCATCATTCAAGGAGGCTAGGAAAATAAGTTTGGGCTTGTGGGGTCGTTCGTTTGGGCGCTAGGATTTTGTTTGGTCGAAAATTGCATCCGAGAGACCTAAAATTCTCAGGGCCTGTCTACACGTTCAAATCTACATTTGGTATTTTTCTTATGATCCTTATATTACATATAACTCATATAAAATGTTTGTAGGGTATTCACAATACATGAATCACTAGTATGAGGCTTGTATGGATCGAATGGAAGAGGTTTTAGAGAGAGAAATGGGAGCCTTTTAGTGAGAGAAAGAAACTTGTGTAATATTAGATTGAAAAGGTCCAACCCTTCCCATGTGTGGGAAGGGGTTTATATACTACTACATATTATGTCCCTAGTGGACTGTGGAGCGAGCTGACAGAGGGTAAAGACCCGACCCACTCCACAATAGTAATTAATAACTAAACTACTAATAATATTACTAATAATCTTATGAGCTATGATGATCTAATAAGTACTCGGGGTGACCGAGTCTTCTGCTGAATATTCATATTCCTAACAATCTCCCCCTAAGGGAGGTCACCCCAGAAGTAATGTTCTGAAATTCAGCACTTCTTCCTTGGATCTTGACATCATAGCTCGTACTTATTGAATCTTCAATGTCATAGATTGCTGTGCAAACATTAGTGATCTGAAGATGACTTCTCTTTTGTCTTGGATGAATTTTGAATAATCTCTGAACGTATCATCCCACTTGAGTCTCCAAGTCATCTTTCTGTAGTAATACTCCATGTGATGAAATATACTTAGAGTCGACATGCTCACACGATATGGGGTCATGATCTTCAGCATCAGAGTTAGCAGAAGCTGTGTTGAAGGTCTTTTAGGGTGATCATGACTTCTTTGATGATGATGTAGTGTGAACATGTGGTGATGGATTGGCATCTTTTCTGCAACCAGCTACAACAGCAACCAGCTACAGCTTTCCACAGCTACAATCGCCAGAAGTTCCTGCATACGACAGTTAGCAATAATTCGACCGGTACTTACAAGTTTGGACTTCGAGACAGTCAACAGCATATTGTGAAAACTCTCTCTAATCCTTACCAAGACCGTTCCTAATCGAAAACCCACAGAGGGCTTTTTAAGATTTTACCGTAGTAAATCAACGATTAGGTGAGTCGCTGGAGATCACTCCACGACTGTAGACCGGTTGAAACCGCCGCGACCACTAAGCGTAATCCACGAGGAATTACCGAAGTGACCTGCTTTCAGGGCTGCTTGATGTTGACCCTGGCAGGAATTTCCATTCAATCATTGAGAATTACATAAGTAAATTCTCTCATAAATGTTCTGGCAGATTGCTAAGATCTGCGTAGGACTCATGAGATTACAACTGGTGTCCTTAATGTTGAACAACCAGTGTAGAAATAATTCGTGTCCCTATGAGATCTTATTATGCATCTCGTGGCTCTAGACTCAATTGTGCGTTTTGATTTGGTGATCGGAGGCTGGAGAGGACTGCCACCTTTTCAATATCATCTAACTCGGAGTGAGAGAGACGATAGGAATGTATTGAACTCCGTGACAATTGAAACAAGAATCCTTTGAGGGACCTTGAGTGGCTAGGGAGGGTTGTGCAGCGTATCACTGGGTCCATGATACTTTGTCTTCAATGTCAGCAATCAACTAAGTGATTCTGACAACATATGTATTGACCCGGTTTCTGCCTAAGTTGTAAGGAGGGCTTCTTTCTTTACACCCTTTATCTTTACAATTCTTTTTCATTCTTCAACCCCTTCAGTGCTTACCGAGACTTCATAACTAGCACCTTGTTGGGTTTGTTCCAGTACTAGCTCCATCTCAGTCGGCACTCATCCCTCATTCACTTTTCTCCTTTTTAATCATACCTAAGGACTTCTACACTAACTAGTGGATTGTCCCTGGGTAGATCCCTCCGGCTCTGGCGGGATCGTGGGAACTTGAGCTTAACCTAACCATCCTTATAACTCCATGCATTAATTAAAATGGTCGGTCTTTGGTGTACTTCCACGATTGCCATAAACCAAATCTTTGAAAAATCTCTCAAAGTGTTCATGATTCTGAAACACATTTTTGCAAACACTTGAGAGTTTTATATTTTTCAAATGCTCCCCCTCAACATGTGCTCGAGTGATAGTTTTATAAATTTGCACATGTTAGGTAGAGCTTGCACTTTTTGAATTGATCCACTTTCAGTGAACATGACCGATTCGAGACACGCTTACATCACTGGTTAGACCAGCTTGAAATTATTACCCGTCCTGGTCAAGTCCATAGAAAGTTTCTCGAAACGGTACACTCTACTCAGATACATCTTTTTCGAGACACGCTTACATCACTGGTTAGACCAGCTTGAAATTATTACCCGGCCAAGACGTATCCTTTCGATTGATGACAATTCAAGTTTCGTCAATTCTTAGGTGAAGTCTGAGCCTTGTTCACACAAGATGCCATAATCCTTTGTTTTGTAAAACCATTTGCTCCCCCTCAATATATGCATTGATATAAGAAAGATTTTCGTACATATGGAGGAGCTTGCTTTTATGACCAAAACATTTTGCTCCCCCTCAATATGTGCCTTGATATGCAAAATGGTTTAGCACATACGGGAGAGCATATATTAATTTCCAAATCATCACATTTTATCAGAATTTCCTATTTAAATCACATTCTCTCCCCCGATCAAAAATTTCAAACCATTTGAGATTTGTGATCCCAATTGATTTAAATACGTTTAGAAAAATTCGGGAGAAAATGTGGTCAGGTTTAAATGTATTCTGATTTAGGAGCATACGATGCTCCCCCTGAAACAACGAGAGAGTGTCACTGCTGATGTTGCACAAATTTGGTAAGGTGTCAGAAATTTAAAAATTTAAGTCAATTGACCACCTTGTGTAACATCAAGACTCTCTTGAAGAATCAAACAAGATAAAGAGTCTGATGTAAAGAAGACTTCTCTTCTAATACACGAAATGACGCACTGAAACGTACATCAAGTCGGGAGAACATGGATATAAAGTAATCCATGCCCAGGTGAACATCACCCGGTTGGAGAAACAGCTGTCTTTTTGGCGACATGCTTTCCCCATTGTACAGTGCGGGTTGCTATCTAAAGTAATAGCAAGCCATTAAGACATGTTTTAACTGATTAGTATAACTTCTGCTCGAGCTTCATTTATGAATCCGTGCCATTGTTGAATGACATTTCTAGATACGTAAATGTTATCGATAAACAGAAGACATGCCTAGGTAGAACTATTTTTGGTATTTTCTGATTTTTCGATTTTTATGGTTTTTATAGGTTTTATATTTTTGTATTTTTCTTTTTGATTTAAGATATATACAACTATGTACAAGGATATAAGAAGACAATCCTTTACTCCTCCTTTTCTTCCTGAAGACACATGAGGGTTTCAGGAGTCATGCTTTTCATGCCGAGACGTGGGAGAATAAACTGAAACCTTTCTCTTGAGAGGGCCTTGGTGAAGATGTCAGCTAACTGAAACTCTGTCCTCACGAAGTACAGTTCCACAATTCCTTTTTCCACTTGTTCCCTGATAAAGTGATGCCTGATGTTGATGTGTTTAGACCTGGAGTGCTGAACATTGTTACAACAAAGAGCAATGGCGCTTTTGTTGTCACAATATAGGGGAATTTTGTTGTATAAGAATCCATAGTCCGAAAGCTGTGATCGCATCCAAAGGATTTGTGCACAGCAAGCAGACATAGCAATGTACTCAGCTTCAGTAGATGATATGGAAGTACTCATCTGTTTCTTAGAAGACCAACTAACCAACTTTTCCCCTAAAAATTGAGCTCCTCCTGAAGTACTTCGACGAGTGTCTTGACATCCCGCATGATCAGCATCTGCGTATGCCATTAACTCCATTGCAGTGTCCTTAGGATACCAGAGACCCATATGAACCGTGCCTTGAAGATATCGGAAGATCCTTTTCACTGCTTCAACATGCTTCTTGGTTGGTCTGGATTGATACCGAGCACACATACACACAGCAAACAGAAGATCTGGTCTGCTAGCCGTGATGTACATCAAAGATCCAATCATGCTTCGATACTGTGTTATATCAACTGGAATCCCTGAAGGATCTTCATCCAGCTTCGTTCTATCAACCATGGGAGTGTCAACAGGTTCACTTGAATGGAATCCAAACTTTTTCAGGATCTCGTTGGCGTATTTGGATTGATTGATGAATATGCCTCTGGGACTTTGAGAAACTTGTAGTCCTAAGAAGAATGACATTTGTCCCATCATGGACATTTGGAATTTGGAATTCATCTCCTTTGAGAAACTATCACATTCACCAGAATCTGTTGAAGCAAAGATGATATCATCTACATATATCTGAACTAGCAGTAGATGGTTTCTTGACTTCCTGGTGAATAGTGTAGGATCAACAACACCCTTGGAGAATCTGTTTGCAAGGAGGAACTTGGACAATGTATCGTACCATGCCCTTGGCGCCTGTTTTAGCCCATAAAGAGCCTTCTTCAAGCGGTAAACATGAGTAGGGTGTTCAGCATCCACGAATCCTTCAGGTTGACTCACGTAAACTTCTTCCTTTAAGTCACCATTCAAGAATGCCGTTTTGACATCCATCTGGTAGACTATCATATTACGACTAGCCGCATTAGCTAGGAAGATTCTTATAGCTTCAATTCTAGCAACCGGAGCAAACGATTCTTCAAAATCAATGCCCTCTTCTTGTCTAAACCCTTTAGCAACTAGCCGTGCCTTGTTCTTTAAGACATCACCATACTCGTCAAGCTTCACTTTGAAGATCCACTTTAAAGCAATGATCATTGCACGCTCAGGAGGAGGCACTAATTCCCATACTTCAAGTCGATCAAATTCATGGATTTCATCCTGCATAGCCTGGAACCAGCAATCTTTAGTCATTGCTTCTTTGGCATCTTTTGGTTCAACTTTAGACAGTATGGAATTGAAGAAGCACCATAGTGCATCAGTGGCTAGTTGATTACGAGTGGATACTGGACGTGAGGGATTGCCTATGATGTTGTCGATTGGATGATCACTGGTCCATTTTCTGAGATGGTCGTGAGGTTGATGGTTGTGAACAGACGAAGCAGTGCTGTGATCTTCAAGTAAGGATGTGTCTGATGAATGTTCAGGAGCAAATATGTTTTCAAAAGGAGCCTCTTCAACAGTAGCAAAAGGATTAACTTCCAAAGAGTTATTATCTGAAGATTCTTGCATTACTGGAGAAGTTTGAGTGTTTGATGACGAAGGCGATTGACTGGCAGCAGGAGCATTGTGACTGACTGATACTGAAGCTGCTGGTCCTTCTGAATCTTGTGGGGCTTGAACCTCATCCATAGGAATTACAGCTGATTCACTCGGGATGGTTCCATTTGTTGGCTCAAAGTATTCATCAAACATGGGATCGAATAACTTCTTCAACTCCTCACATGTAGGTGGCACATAAGAATCTACAGGCGTGGAATTCTGTACAAGTCCTAAACTAATGGGTCCAGGAGACAAAAGGTGAAGATCGGGTCCAGAACTGATTTGTCCTGAAACAGGTAGCTCACTCAGCTCATCGAACGTAACATGAATGGTTTCCATGATTTTACGGGTCCGTTTATTGTAGATTCGATACCCTTTACTGTCTGGTGCGTATCCAACGAAAATACCTATATCTGCTTTAGCTCTTAATTTTCCCAAGTCTTGACTATCGTTAGTTGGATAGCAAAGAGCACCAAACACACGCAGAAAGGAAAGATCTGGTATCTTGTTATGAATTAACTCGAAGGGAGTCTTCTCATGAACCGGATGAATTAGGGATCGGTTTTGAGTGTAACATGCTGTAGCAATAGCTTCTGCCCAGAGAAACATCGGTGTCTTTGAAAATATAAGCATGGTTCTTGCAGCCTCCACCAGAGTACGGTTCCTTCGTTCAACCACCCCGTTCTGTTGAGGCGTGCGAGGAATACTTTTCTGATGCGTGATGCCAATACTTTCATAGAAATTACGGAGTTGTTGGTTAACAAACTCAGTACCATTATCTGTGCGGATGATTCTGACAGTTTTATCTAGCCTTACTTGCAGCTGTTTTATCAGTTTAATGATAACCTCTGGAGTTTCGTCCTTGGTTCTCAAAAACTTTACCCATGTGAACCGAGAATAATCATCTACTATCACCAGAACATACTTCTTTCCATTTATGGTTTGTATTCTCATTGGACCGCACAAGTCCATGTGGAGGGTGTGAAGAACTTCCAAGTTGGTGTTGACAGTTTTAGGCTTGTGGGTTTGTTTCTTGCTTTTACCCAGTTGACATGCAGAGCAGAGATGATCTTTCTCATATTTCAGTCTGGGCATCCCTCTAACAAGATCTTTACGGGAAAGATTATTTATGGTACCGAAGTTCAAGTGGTTCAAACGACGATGCCACAGCCATGATTTTGTTTTAGAGGCTTTAGAAAGCAAGCATATTGGAGAGGACTTCAACATTTCTTCAATTGAGATGGTGTATAGATTGGTGCCCCGACTGCCTTTGAGGAGATCTAAACCATCCAATTCTCTGACGAAACATGTATGCTTTCTGAAAGCCACTTCCAGATCTGAATCACAAAATTGACCCACAGAAAACAGATTGTGTCCTAGTCCTTCCACATAATATACCCTTGAGATTACACTATTACCAAACACGTAATCTCCATAACCCATAATAGCACCAAAGTGGTCGTTCCCAAATCTAACTGTCCCGATAAACTTTTTCACGAAGTTCTTGAGCCGTGAGCGATCTCCAGTCATATGTTTTGAGCAGCCTGAGTCCAAATACCACAGGACGATTTGTACGACCTGCATTTGAAACCAGACAACAATGGATAACTGAAAAATGTGGATCCCCAAGTGCAATTGGGGTCCATTTGGTCAGCACACACATATTCAGGAACCACAGATTTCACAGATGCTACTATCTTTACTGTGGAGACAGAACTTGAGACAGGACAAGACCTAGATGGAAGGCATTGTGATTCTAAAGGCAAGATTCTACCAGTTGGTCTCCATTCCTTATTCTTCACAATTTTATGCATATTCATTTTAGGTAATGGTCTCTGTTTTCCTAAATTGAATTTCCTTCCAGTGGGTCTCCATTCCTTAACTTTTACAATTTTATGCTTATTCATTTTAGGTAACGTGCACTGTTTTCCTAAATTGAATTTCCTTCCAGTGGGTCTCCATTGATAGCCTACGCTAGCAAATGTTTTTCCTGTAGCTTTCCAAACCTTTTTGCATGCTTCAGATATCCTACCATTCTTAACATGGGATGATGCAGAAGACATCAGGAAAGACACAACACATTCATCATGATTAGCAGAAATTAAACAATTGTCGCAAGTTTTACAGATAGCATTAGAATTCGAATTAATTACAGTACTTTTGATACTAGAATCAACACGATTCATCCTACTCATTGTAAACTTATTGTTCCTAGGTTGGGCTTCTACATTCTTCAAGTGATCATTCTTAGCTGGCGCAGTCATATCCTTTCTTTCATTTCCTCTAGACCTTGACCCGCTAGCTTGGGTGTCACTTTTTACTCCTGTAGAAGCATCGAAGGTAACATTAGTTTGTTTTTCTGTCACATGCCTTCCTGATAATGATGTGTTGGGTTCTGATGTTTTGGGTGGTAGGTCAAAGGCTACATACTTGTTCACAACATTGGATGATGATGCAACAGATCTATCTCTATGGCCTCTAAACTTAGGAATTGAGCCTATGGCATATTCTAAGTTTTCCTGAATCCTTTTCGTGAGTTTGCATGCATAGACAACTGCTTGATCAAGTGGCTTATCATTCCTATCCTCTTCAACTACCTCACGAAGTGTGTCAAGACCTTCTCTAAGATGATCTAGATATGTTTGATGGGCAAGGCTGTTATTTCTAAGCTTAAACGGAATACGCCCAACATCAACATCATACTTTTTACAATCAGTAGCCTTTGGTGTATCACAATTACAAGTGTGCATGGCATTTTACCTTTCACCCGAGCCTTAAGATTCTCAATTTCATTTGTCAAAGAGGTTATTTGATCATTATGATTGCTTCTTGTAACTTTAATAGAATCATATAACTCTTTGAAATGTTGTTTAACCTTTGAATTTTCTTCTCGATAACACTCATTTTCATAATGTAACTTATTTATGGTGTTTTGATATTGAAAATTCTGAGAATCTGAAGACGAAGGTTTATTGGTGCCATATACTTCACACTTGTTGGATTTCAATTGGGCAATTTGGGCCCTCAGCAGTCGAATCGTGTTCGTGTGAGCTTGAATTGTCTCATCTCGTTTGCTTAATTCAAAATAAGTATCAAATTCAGGAGCATCCAAGGATGTCTTGTCATTCGATATCTTATGTTTTTCATTTAAATGTTGATATTTCAATTGTAAATTAAGGTATTCAACTTCCAATTTTGAAAAACGTTTAACCATGTTGTCATGGTCATCATTTTGAATTTTTTCAAGCAATTTTAAATTCTCCCCCTCAAGCTCAACAACACGATTCTGGGTGACATTCAACGCAATAGCATACTCATTAAATTGACAAGCAGACAATGCAGAATCAGTAACAGTGTAAAATACATCTTGTGCAATACATCTAGCAATCAAATTGTCGTTAGTAATGAGTATGTTTTTTCTTTCAATCTCTCGACTCTTAAGCTCTATTGCATATTCATTCACCTCTTTTTCCATGTCTTTAAATACTACTTCCATTTCTTTTATTTCGACTTTAAGAGCAGTTTGCAACCCTTCAAAATGTTCTTTAAGTAGTTTAAAGAATGGCATGACCTCAGTTAAGTAACACCTTTTTGCATGTTCAAAACACCTTTCCCCCTCAGTAATGTCGGTTGGTGTGATTCTCTTCTTACATGTTTTATCAAAATCAGCAAATAGTTGCCAAAGCACATATAAGCTAATAAAGGTTTTGCATTCAGTGGGAAGAGACAAAGGCACCAGATTCCTAGGTGTATTGGGAGGATACACCGTTATGGACGCAACTTTTCGAATGAGGGGGGTGTTGGCCTTAAGTTTATCTTCCTTAAGTTTTTCATTATCTTGTTTCCAAAATATCTGTTCAGGTGTTAACTTCTTTTGAGGAGCAAACACAGTCAAACGATTTTCCTCATAATAATCATGGGGTTTGATTATTATTCGTCTGGCTATGCATTCGGGATCCCTCATTTTCTCATTCATTTTTTCCCTCGTTTTATCACTTAACTCATCCTCTTCATCAGTGTAGATATGCTCAGGTTGGTCATGAATAGGCTTAATCATCACATTACCATCATATAGGGCTGGTTGAAGTACTTGCATACCCTTAAGGATGGTTGACTTTGGTTCACCTATCATGATTTTACTATGCTTATCACTCAACTTTCTGTGCTTATGAATCATTTGAGCAGTTTGTATGGTTTGATTTTGTGTGTACAACTTATCTTCAAGCTTATTTTTTAGCGTCTTGAGTTTAGAGAAATCATTTAAAAGAGTTGTTTCTTTTTGTTTGAATTCTTGCTTAACTGTTGTTACACACTTTTGTGCTTCCTGTTTCTGTTTGACAGACTGTTCTAGCTGACTTTTCAAAGAACTTAACTCTATTTTTAATGTTTCTTCTCGCACTCTAGACTCTTTAATAAGTGTACTCATTTGACCCTCTAATTTCTGCTCACGATCATTAAGTTCAAACTTAGCACGCTGTTCATACATAGCAACTTGTTCTTTATAGATGTTAAGTCTAGTGATCAAGTTATTATCAGGGACAGGCAATTGGTTCTCATGGTACACACAAGCATTATCTACATTACTCGCATTATCTAAGGCACATACATTACTCATAGCACACACATCATTATTGACAAAGGATTCACCATTTGGTACATCAGGCGAGTTGTTGCTATTCAAATACTGTTCATATGAGACAATATTGCTATTTTCCATATCAACATCACTTGAGTCAGAAACAACTGCTTGATGTGCTTCTTCGGGAATCTGATGTCCCTCGACAATATTATATGTGTCATAAATTTTTAGTACCTCAGAAATCACGGATGCATTAGAAGAACCAGCTTGACGAGATGAGGCCAGGGAAGACAAGTTAGCCATGAAGATTGTTTGAGCAGTAGGTTCATCATCCACATCAGAGTCAAATGCATCACAGTCATCTGCCTTGAAGATGTTAGGATCATTAAGTGCCAGATCCTGAACAGGTTTCTCATCCACATCTTCATCAAAAGTATTTCCTCCATCTCCTGCCAAGAACAATAACTCTTCCTCATCCAATACAGCACCATTTTCTTGAGCTTGCATTAACAGCATCTTGTCTTTGAAGTAATCTGAGTTCTGAGGACGTTTAGGTTGATTGCAGTTTCTAGCAATGTGTCCAAGCCCCCCACAATTATAACACTTGATCTGTTTCCCTTGCCCCTGATTGGCATTCCCTGCTCTGTTCTGCACATAACCTCGACCCATGTTTCTACCAGCTCTCCCTTGCACATTCTGGACCACAATTTTCCCGTCCTCCACCATTGCTAGATTGCGTGGGTTGGAAGAATTCCTTAACTGATTGTTGGTCTGAGGGAGTGATGCTTGAAACTGTTGAACCAGTAGAGATACTTGATTGGTGAGGTTGTCAATCATTTTGTCGGTCTGAGAGTAGCCTGAGTCAAGTTGTGAACTCATAGCAGGTACTTGTGAGTGAAGTTGGTGATAGCTTGGATTGGATGATGATTGGATTGTTGGTTGTACATTTGTCATGAAAGCCAGTGGGTCATTCGTAGTTGAAGGATTCAATTTTTCTCTCAGCACCCGATCATAGGCAACATGCTTCTCATGTTGTTGCAGGTAAGCATACAGCTGTTCATAGTTAGTCTCCCTTAAACCTTTGTTGAGTTTGACGGCAGTAACAAATCTGTCCCATTCCGGAGTCATGTTGTTCACAAACTTTGAGTTAAGTTGGATGTTGGGCATAGTCATTCTGATCATCCTCATATCATTCACCAACTTATGAAATCTCACATAGTAATCTGTGATATTTTCTCCTGGGTTCATTTTGAAATGCTCGAACTCATCATACAGCTGTGACTCACGATCTTCCTTTGTGAGTTCTGACCCTGCCAACAACATTTTAACGTTGTCCCACACAGCCTTGGCTTCAGTGTTAAAATTGATGAGCTTGTATACATCCTTTGGAAGACCTTGAATAACTATGTTGGAGGCTCTAATATCGGCATCATACCTCTTCTTTTCTTCTTCATTAAGATCATTGTAGTTTCTAGGTCTGTCGATGCCCCAAGTTACAGTACCATCTTCACCAGTTGTAACAACGTCTCTGGTGGTACCCATATGATAAGGTCCTTCGTCAATTGACTTAAGAATGTTAACACCATTATCTTTTCCCAAGCAGTAAAGTCTAATTCGTTGTGCCCAAGACTCATAATCCGTCCTATCTAGCATAGGTGGACGAGTGTCAGATCCTGCTGCTTGAATATCATCTGATGATGTACTTGATGTGGTAGCCATAGTAACTACGGGATTTTACTGATCTTGTGATTTAACCGAGAAATCGAATCTTTCGCAGGAATTTCTAAAATCACCAAGACACAAACCGCCTAGACAAACAGCGTAGACACAAACCGCGTATGTGCCTAAGAGACAAACCGAGTTCACACAGGAGACACAAACCGCGTGTGCGCCAAAGAGACAAACCGAGTTCACACCAAAGACACAAACCGCGTATTCGCCAAATAGACAAACCGAGTTCACACCGGATATACAAACCGCGTATGTGCCAAGAGACAAACCGAGTTCACACCAAAGATACAAACCGCGTTGACACAAACCGCGTATGCGCCAAATAGACAAACCGAGTTCACACCGGATATACAAACCGCGTTGACACAAACCGCGTGTGCGCCTTAGAGACAAACCGAGTTCACACCAAAGATACAAACCGCGTATTCGCCAAATAGACAAACCGAGTTCACACCGGATATACAAACCGCGTATGTGCCAAGAGACAAACCGAGTTCACAATGGAGATACAAACCGAGTTCACACTAGATACACAAACCGCGTAGACACAAACCGCGTATACGCCTTAGGGACAAACCGAGTTCACACTGGAAGTACAAACCGCGTAGACACAAACCGCGTACGCACCGTAGAGACAAACCGCGTTGGCACAAACTTCCAAACCTGTCACTATCAATGCCGTTTGTCCTTTTGCCTAAACTAGTATAAAGACAAACCGCGTACCCGATGCTACACAAACCGCATTCAAGAACGTCCAAACTACACAAACCGCATTCAAGAACACTTCCACAAAAAAACCCACGAATTGCTCCAAAATCACCACACGGTTCTTGGATCTGTGAATCCAAACACCAAATACCACTCTAATACTAATCTTAATCAAGAAAGTACAAAGTAAAACAACTTCTAATCACTAAACAAAGTACAAAATGAGATTTATGCTACTAAACAAACCAAATAAAAAAAACTTAAAACTACAAGTCGAACCAACAAGAAAACCTCAAGAACTACACAAATTCGTGAATACCAACTCTCATGGACCTAACCATGGCTCTTGATACCAATTGTAGGGTATTCACAATACATGAATCACTAGTATGAGGCTTGTATGGATCGAATGGAAGAGGTTTTAGAGAGAGAAATGGGAGCCTTTTAGTGAGAGAAAGAAACTTGTGTAATATTAGATTGAAAAGGTCCAACCCTTCCCATGTGTGGGAAGGGGTATATATACTACTACATATTATGTCCCTAGTGGACTGTGGAGCGAGCTGACAGAGGGTAAAGACCCGACCCACTCCACAATAGTAATTAATAACTAAACTACTAATAATATTACTAATAATCTTATGAGCTATGATGATCTAATAAGTACTCGGGGTGACCGAGTCTTCTGCTGAATATTCATATTCCTAACAATGTTAGATTCGAATCATGCAAGGTTATGTGGTCGTATGAATTATTGATGATTAAAATACGTATAATATCTAAAATACTCCATACGATTTTTCTGGGTCATGTTCATAATTTTTATGGGTTCCTTGATCATCATATAGGTCTGGAAAAATGTTGGTTCGAATTGTTGTAGCTCATATTGATCGTTTTGAATTTAAATGGTTAAAATGTACGTAAATTCTAAAATATGTGATACGAATTTTCTGGGTGTGAATCATATTTTATTTGGACTCTATATAACATATATGATCTGGGAAAAATAGTGGTTTGATTTATAGAAGCCTACATATGTCGTGATTAATTTTTGTTCTAATCGGGTATTATGAAATCGAAAAGAAAAAAATAAAATCCTAGGCTACGAATTTAGATTTAGGGTTTTGGATCTGAAATTTGTTAATAAATAATGTAATTATGATGTACAAATGATGGCCTAATGATTGGGAAAGATTAGGGTTAGGGTTTGTGTTTTAAAATGTTGTACGATTTGGGTTTTAATATATAAGGGGGTGTTCTGTCATTTTTAAAACTTGTGGGTTATTTTTAAAATGTTAGTTAAGTCAGTAGCATGGTATAAAAGTTATAATATGGGGACCTTATGTGTAAAATTAACAAGATATGGATTTAAAATGTAATTAAAGGGTTGAATTGTATTTTAATTAAATATAGGGACTAAATGTGTAATTTTATGAAACTTGGGGGTTTGATTCGTACCACACTTTTATTTGAGGATATATTCTGTAATATAGTTAATATGAGGGTTAGTTGTGTAATTATGAATATAGTATGGGTTAAATTGTAAATTATATAATTATAAGGTTTATTTTGTAATTTTGAAAACTAAAGGGTGTAAATTGTAAATATTGAAACTTAAAGGACTAAAATGTGATTCTGAATAAAATATGTGTTTAAAATTAGTAACTTGCAATATTTTGTTTTTAAAACCCTTAACTTTGGAATATTTACATTTAAAACCCTAAATTATGGAATGTTGTTATATTTAACCCTAAACTATCATAACTTGTTAAAATATACCCTATGTCCATAATATGCTTAAATAATGACTTGACTTAAGTTAAAATACTTAAATCTTCTAATTATGGAAACTTACTAAATAAGAAAACTTTCTAATAATGGAAACTTACTAATTCTGGAAACCTGCTAAAAATAGAAAGTTACTTAAAATGGAAGGATGAACTAAAATAGTAATCTGAACTTGAACCCCTTTATAATTCCGTCTTCTACTCCTTTAGGTGTGAAGAAGGAGAGGTCTTGAATCCATTCTATGCTTTCTGTTTCTTATTTTGCTTGCATTCGCAATAAGGTACAGATACTCTGCCCTTTTTCAGTAAGGGTGTCTTATTCCCTTGATATGATTTTGATTTCTGATTCGTTTAAGATTCCCAAAGCCATTGCTATGTTCCCTTTGTTGTGAACCCTTGATATGATCCTTTGCTTTGTATACTTTGATCTGATAAACTCTGATTTGGACCTTTGGCATTACATCTGATATATTTGTTATGAACCATCTGTTATGGACCATCTGTTATGAACCTTTGATTATGACACTTTGATTTGATATGATATCTGACTCTTAGTTTGATACCCGAGCCAAAATTTGTGACCCTAGCCATGAAGGTAACATGGCCATGTCATTGATGCACCGATGGCATGACTCTAGTGTGGTTGAGTGATGTTCCACACCGTCCCCATTTGCTACTACATGCGCGCTTTATTATTGATTATGGCCTATATTATTGTTCGGGGGGCGTATGGATGCATCCTAGATCTGTTTTGTTTAGTGGATTATCTATATATGATTTGTTATTGTCTGGTGATTGGTACTGTGTGCGATACATGCCCTTCACATATATCTGGGAGCTGATCACTCCAAATTTGAAGAATGAGGACACCCCTCATATTATCTGATTATCTGAGAGGTCTCCCCTCTATATGATTATGAAGACATGGTTACTATATTTGATTTGTGTTCGGGCTCGTGGTGGATTACTATCCTATTCTGTTCATTATAATTTCACATCATTTATACCTTATGATATTTCCCCATTGCACCATATCTTATTTTTGTTTCGTTATCATTGCTTTGTTTATGTATCTGTTCACTGAGCTCTCGTAGCTCAGCCGCATTTTCTTTTCCTGCGGCAGGTTTTAGTAGGAAGCTGGGCATGAGTGGAGAGTACCTTGGACTTAGAAGGCCTTGATAGCCATCTGGATTAGAGTTGATTAGAAGTTATTATGTTTTAGAATTAGTAATTATCGGAAGTTTCATTTGCAACCTTGTAATTTCAGTATTTCATTTGTAACCTTGAAAAATTCTTGTATTACTATAGATGTATGCTTTGTTTTGATCTGATATGAAACCATTATCGTGACATCTTTACCCTTGTCGGGTTGGGGTGTTACAGTGATAATACTTACATCATATGACGTACCCTCATTGTGATCATAGGATATTTCGAGGAGTGCCTTAGAAGCTTTAGAAATTCTGGCATTTGATTGAGAGTATCTGCGCTTAGTGAGACTTTAGGTTCATTCTACCTATACGCTTCATCTGCCTCCATCGATATCCGACTTGATACGTCTGGATTCTCGACATGTATTTGTTGATCTTTTTTCGTCTGTTAAGAATCTTGAGCTTCATTGTAGAGATCTCTACCGTTTGACATTATTATCTAAACTGCCTTCTGTCTGTATGTGTTATATATGTTAAACCTACCACCTGCTACATGTACGTTTCATTTTCGTTGAATCTGATTCATTATGATCCGCTCTCGATAAAGATATAAGGCTATGAATTATGAGAAACAAGATCTGTCTGATTGTGAGAATCCTTGGGAAGAACAATTACTAAAAATGATACTACCTGAGAAACAGAAGAGTTATGCGAAATTATTATTCATGTGATTTCTGCGATTCGATACGTTTCCATCCGATCTGTCTACTCAAATTTCGAGGACGAAAATTTTCTTCTAGAGGGGAAGAGTTGTAAAACCTTCATTTTCTCATCATTTGTAATTCCCAATTTACCCCTCTAATTTGAATTTTACAAGAAACTAAGTAAGTTAATATAAGGATTATAAAATTTCCTAACTTAATATATATATACGATACGTTATAATCTAAATCTGAAAGCATGGAATAGTGAGCTATACTTAATAAGAAAATCAACTTAAAAAATGTTTTATGGAATGTTTAACACATTTAAAATTAAATTGCATGGGCCAATTTATCTTATATTATGTGCACACAAAAATGGTTAACAAGGCATGTAAATCAACTTGATGCCCACTCTAATTTCTCCCCAAAAATCATGGCCCAATCACATCTTCAATCACCCCATAAGTCGGCTTTCTATCACTCTCCATAACACCGAATAATATTAACCCTAAAAATAAAGAACACGGCATCTTATTCCCTCTCCATTCGAACCCTCTCAAACCCTAGGAAAAAAAATGGTACTCGGCGGCAGTCTCATTTTCATAACAAGGAATCATGCTTGGTACGAAGGAAGCAAGACAGAAAGGAGGTGAGAAGAGGTATGGCATGGGTGGTGATCGACTTGTGATGTCTCAGCCTTGATTGAATCGTGTGACATTAGGGTTTTATTGATTTAAGGGATCGTGTGGATTGCCTAGGTTATGGTCCGAATATTTAAGCCTTGATATCTTGGTTCTAATTACGTTCATTTGATCCGACACAAGGTACTCCTATCGTCTCGATGCTCTTTTGATTCTAGACACATGAAACGCACATATATATCTATGGAAAACTTAATCCTTGTTCGTTAATGTGAGAATACATTCGGAAGAAATAAAGTTACATAAAATAATGAACATATATACTATATGAACAGATGTATGTTGTGGGGTTTATGAGTCGTGTTGTGTCCTATTTTCCAGCCGATACCCGCCTATCTAATCACAAACCAAGCCCTAAAAATATGTGGTGTTCGACCTTTAAAATGGCAGCAACAAAATGAGACCCTAGGAGGTTGTTAATTGAAATCTATAATGTTATGCGGAGGTCCCTGTTTTGTTTTGGCTCGATGTGATGGTGTGACTTGGATAGGAATATATAAACATGTTAAGGCCATGGTTAAATACAGGTATTATGATTAATGAAGGTCTTGAATTCGTTTGAGTGCGTAAACATGTGTTATAGTGGTCTAAAAAGAGATTCTGATTTTGAGACAGCATGTATACCTGAATTTGTGAGCGAGATAGGTCATGATATAAAATGGTTTGATTCGGTTCTTTTCATGAAAACTTAGTTTTATGTCTTAGTTAAGTTCTCCAATTGAATTGGAGTGATTTCGAGTTGGTTTGGTCATGTTTTTTATTTTTGTGTGATTAAGTGTTGAAGCTGAATTTGGGAGTCTGAAAATCAGTCCCTTTTGCCGATTTTTCATTTACAAACTATGAGGAGTTGAGTCATAAAACTTTCCATTATGTAACTTCTATATGTCTAGTAATGTCATGAATTTTTGGGGATTTTTCTTGGATGTGTTGGTGGGTCGTCCAAGTGGATACTTTCTGGGTACTACAACAGTTGGGTTTTCTGGGTAGTCTGAGTTGGAGTATTTTTGGTATGGGGTTAAACTAACTAATAAATTCTGAGAAAATTCGTGTGGGTTCTAAAGACATTGAAGTATCTGTGTGAATTTTTATGGATTTTATTTCTGAGTTCTGATGTTGTACATAAATTCATAAAGTGGTGACCTATTTATGGGTAAAAGCTGATAATATGACTAAAAGGCTAAATAAGTGTATAACTTAATCAAAAAGGGTAAAATTGATCTTAAGCTATAATGCTTCAATTAATTTGATATTCAAGAGGTAACTAAGATACTTAAACACTTTTCATAACTCAAATTAATATGAGACATGGCTATAATTAGTAAGTGAACTAAACAATGATCTATTGTAAACCCTAATTAGAATAAAAGTAACCCTAAGATACTATATATGGAAACATACTAATTGTGGGAACTCACTAATTCGGGAAACCTGTTAAATAGGGAAAGTTACTTGAACTGGTTAAACTACTTAAAGAGGAAACTTACGATTTTTGGAAAGTTACTATTTTTGGAAAGCTGTTATAAAAGGAAAGTTACTAAAAATGGAAAGCCGACTAAAATGATGTAATCTGATTTAAAATATGTATTAATAAGACGATCATGAATTCGTGTAGATTCTCTGAAGAAGGAATTGCTCCAATCTTTGTGTTTCTGTTGTATTTGCACTTGCGGTCTAAGGTACAGATATGTTAGACTCGCTTTTTTATAAAGATGTCGTCACTCACATGAATTGGACTAGGTTTGTATTAAGTAGCTCATACATGGACTACTTATGTGTAATAGGCAAACTAGTGATGTAAAAGGGCCTATAAGTACCCACATGACTCTCCATGTGGGTGTGTGGGAAAGTTTTGTATTGTTTCTTTGTTTATTAATCTAATAGACAAAAAGTTCCAGCCACTCTCCACCCTCTCACTACTCTCTCTCTAAAAGATGAACACCTTCATCTTCAACAGCCAACCAAGGCCACCTGAACCACGAAATACATGAATCTTGGTCTCTACAATTGGTATCAGAGCTAACCAGGGGAGATTCTTGGCGAGTTTACTGATTTTTGTGGTTGATTCAAGTTTTAGGCTGTTTTTTATCTTCTTTTTAGTCATCAGAATTTTTTTTTCGGGTCATCGGAATTTATTTCCGTTTCATACGATAAAAACAGACCTATGACTGGGCTTATGTATCTATAATATGGTCAAAAAGTCTCTAATCGATGTGTATACGGGTATAGATCTGGTAACAGTTCGCTACTCATGTGTTATTTGAGATTGTTTTGTCCTTTAATCCGTGATATGTGGTAGATCTGATGGATATATGGTTGAGTTTTATGCTCAAAATGGGTTTTATGGTCAGATCTGGGCAGAAAAACGATGGTCGAAAAATGGTCGGAAAGTGAACAGTGGACTTCAATTATTGGACTCAATTATTGGTGGAATTTCGATAAAAGTCAACGCCTTATCGCAATTGTGGGATTATCGCATTCTTGTATAAGAATTGCGATAGAATGAGATTTTTATCGAAATTGTGATTTTATCGCGAATGGGATCTTATCGCGAATGGGATTTTATCGCGAACGGGATCTTATCGCAAATGGGATCTTATCGCAATTCAATTCTATCGAAATTGAGAAATAAGTCCACTTATAATCCTTCGACTTTCATACCCTTCAACTTAGAATCCCTTCCAAAAAAAAGAAAAAAAGAAAAAAAAAGGAGGGATATAGGGTTACCATTGCAACAATCACGGGGATACATCGTTCACGGCTAATATGGTTAAGAAGAATGACTACGGGTGAAGAACGGTATTATTGATTTGACTTTGAAGTGACATTTTTCGGGCATGTGTTCTTATTTATCTCAAAGTCTAGAGGTTGGTTGGATGCATGACTTTCAGAGATACTTGTTTGAGCACTCATGGGTATAGTGATTAAGTCTTGGGTTATCTAGTTTTCATAGGTCAAGGGGTGGATGGACGAAGACCTAGTTAACTATCAAAACTGAGATGGAGTACTCAGTGACACACAAAGATGTGGATAATTCGAGAGAGGTTCATATACAGTTAAGGAAGGATGGATGGGTATATGAAACGACCTATACTTTAAGGAGTTACGTTGTAGTGCTCAGTATAGGTTCTTAGTCACATTATCGTACAAGATTAAGTCACATTAGAGGGGGGATGCTTTACTTCGTCTTCAAATTGGTAATATCGGGTTGTCTCTACATGTGGTTATTTAATAAAAAGCCGGTGAACTTTAAGGTTGGTTTGAGAGACGTATTGAGAGTATTTTTCAACATATTCTCACGATAATTAAGCTTCGACGGGTTGTCGACGTGCTATTATGGATTTAATATTGCTTCAAGTTAAAGGTAATCAAAGGCATGTACACTAAAGGATGATGATTCCGATACCTCGCAATCATCAGGAGGGAGAAGTACGGCTTATTACCAACTTGGATGCAAATACTTTGTGAGATATGTTAATGCTCCCGAACGACAACCATTGTGCTTACAGTCTCCGCTGCGTGTTTAAAGGCTAAAGAGAGTTGTCGATTCAGGAGGGAGCAGAAAAGAATAAAGGGCTCACTAGTTATGAGGGAGTAATAACCTAACTAGTACATTGCAGTTGAAGTTCAGAGCTACAAGGATGTGTACCATCAGCACCAAAGATCGATGCCGCGATCTTCAGATTAGAGAGAACTTCAAGTCTGCCAAAGGATCTAGACTACAGAGACTCTGCACTTCAGCAAAAAGTTTATTATTGTAATTTACTTTGTATTGTTTATAGGTCTCATTGTAACCATTCACTTGTGACGACATCTTGGAGGGAGATTGTTAGACTCGCTTTTTTATAAAGATGTCGTCACTCACATGAATTGGACTAGGTTTGTATTAAGTAGCTCACACAGGGACTACTTATGTGTAATAGGCAAACTAGTGATGTAAAAGGGCCTATAAGTACCCACATGACTCTCCATGTGGGTGTGTGGGAAAGTTTTGTATTGTTTCTTTGTTTATTAATCTAATAGACAAAAAGTTCCAGCCACTCTCCACCCTCTCACTACTCTCTCTCTAAAAGATGAACACCTTCATCTTCAACAGCCAACCAAGGCCACTTGAACGACGAAATACATGAATCTTGGTCTCTACAAGATATTCTACCCTCTTTCAGTAAGGGTGTCTTTCTCTCATGACTCTTGATCCTTGATTATGATTCTTTATCTTGATATGATCCTTTGAGCCTTTGCTATGTTTCCTTGATGCTTGGTATTCAGATCCATTTGATATTCGTTCAGTATGATTCATATGATATGATACTTGATATAAATCGTTCGTTACCCCTTGTGACACCAGTATTCGAATCCCTTGATACTTTGAAAGTTCATTTGATATTATAACTGGATGTGAAAACCTTTCTTAAGTATACCATGAAAATGTTTTGAGGAAAATTATTTTTAAAAAATGATGTTTATGAGCACGATGCGATACCACTTTTATATGGAATTTTACTGACTTTTATGAAAACTACTTTTAAAGACTTTCTTTATGAAAACTGTTATTAAAGATCACTTTTGTGAAAGCCATTATTAAAGGATTACTTTTATGACACTATGATATGAACATTTAATATAAACCTTTAAATTGAACCTTTGATATGATATGACTTTTGAACCCTGCAGTTTGATACTCGAGCCATTATATTTTCCTAGTCATGGGGGTTCCATGGCCGTGTCATTGATGCACCAATGGCATGACTCTAGTGTGGTCGAGTAATGTTCCACACCGTCTCTTTTTATTATGATATGCGCATTTTATACTTGTTATGGCCACTATGATTTATGCAGGGGCGTATGGATGCATCCTAAATTTGCTTTGTATATTATATGATATGATTTAATTTGGTGATTGATGTTGTGTGCAATACACGTCCTTCACATATTTGAGAGGTCGCTCCTCTATGGTTACTGATGATACGCTATGATTATGATTTGATTAGTTTGGGCTCGGGGATTGATTACTGACCATTCCTTACACTTTGATATTCATTCGTTTATGCCTTATGTTTTCCCAATGCACCATATTATATTCTTTGTTCCTTATCTTTTGTTTCGTTATACATATCTGTTCACTGGGCTTTTTAAGCTCAGCCGCATTTCTTTTCCTGCGGCAGGTTTTAGTTTGGAAGCTGGGTTATGAGTGGAAAGTACTTTGGACTTAGAAGACTATACTTTGATAGCTATTCTGGATTAGAGATGACTAGAAGAGATTACATTTTAGACTTAGTATTTATTGTTGTTCTCTTTTGTAACCTTGTATTTCAGAGTTTTTCCTTTGTAACCTTTGAGATTCAATTGTATTATTTAAGTCATATGCTTGTGTTTGCTTTGATATGTCACCATAACGTAATACTTCTACCCTTATCGGGTTGGGGTGTTACATAAGGTGTGTAAGTAGTGAAGGTGTAAGGAATTAGAAGAGTATATAAGTAGTGCTAGGTTGTGAAGAAGTTGTGAAGCCGTCGTGAAGAAGTTGTGAATAAGTCGTGAAGAAGTCGTGTAGAAGTTGTGAGATTGGTTCTAGCTACGATTTGGACCCGACATCTAGCTTTGTGTCGTTAAACTGGTGTAAGCGAAAGTTGTGTAAGGTTTTCTCCGCCATAAGGGAGCTTGTTGACATAGTGAAGAAAACTCTCGAGTTAGGTGCTCGAGGAGTGGAGTAGGGCAAGGAAGGTGTCCTTGTAGCCGAACCACTATAATTCCTTTGTCTCGCGGTTCGATCTTTCCATCTCTATCTTTCATTTCATTTCATTACTTTACTTGCATTGTTTATTTAGATTTACTTATATTTGTTCATATTGTTCAAGAGTTGAATTTACATAAGATCGAATCAAAATTTTAAAAAGTAAACAAAGGTTTTCACAATAAAGTTAAAAAGACGTAAAACTATTCAACCCTCCCTTCTAGTTTTCCACAACTTGCCATACTTATCTTTTCACATATCAATGTGGTCTATCAACCTTTACCACCACTTAGTCATCCCACGTAATGTGGTAATTAATAAATTACGTTAAACTTAATCCGTGCTTCAAGCAAATTCTATCATCAACCATATTCGCTCAATAAACATTATTCGCACATATCCATTAAGTCTTACGTAATATGCATTCCAATGCATCCATCATATCTCGTACACTTCTATGTATTCATGATATCAAGCAAAATCTCATTCTACTTAGACATATAACCAACTACCATAGACTTAACATCGCATAAACGATAACACTTAACATTTAACACTTGTCCAAAAAGTGTTCTAACATTCATAATCATAATCAACTCATGTAGTTTATGGTTCATACATCATATTGCACAATCAATCTATGTCTAAGCATTAACATTTTGATTAGCCACAAACACTAGTCTACCTTATAACTAAGGCATCATAACGCTTTAATTTATTTATTAACCCATCTCTAATACCGCTTAGCATTCCTACTCGCATTCCATTACCATTACTCTATCCCACATTCACTAATCACAAAAAAATCACCGGCACCGAACGAGGTGCACGGCTAACTAATCACTTAAACACTTCAAGTCCTCTACGGACTTACATCACATACACATTAACACATAAAACACATTCATCACTTATCAACTTTGGTCCACATAACATATCACATATTTCTTCTTCTAACTTAAACATTTACCTTTCGCATTTCTTACACCTACGTTCTACGCTTCTACGAGTGGTTTAAGTCTAGGCAACCTATAGTGGAAACCTAATTCACTTAAACCGAAGCTCTGATACCAATTTGTTACACCCCGTGCCCGCTTAGACCAAAATCTTTGAACTTTTATGCGGAAACGCTTGACTTTTACGGACATTCTGTTACTCTTTTGACCATTGACAAAAATCTATAAACATTCAGACCTTGAAACTATTTTTAAATGAAACTAGACTATATTACCTTCGAAACGCCGGGTGGCACGACCCGTGACGACTTACGGTTTAAAAGATATGATTTTTGGAAAATCGACAAAATCTGAAAATCGACCTCCAACCGCGGGTTGAGATTCCCAACCGCGGCGGCTCAAACTTTCTGACCAAAAACAACTTCCTCCCAACCGCCGGTTGGGGACCTGCAGTTCCCAAAAACTTGTGTTTTGGCCCGTTTTCACGATATACAACTCATACCACATCCGTATTACATCAAACTTAACCCACATCATTAACTTAACATAATAAAACGTTTCCATAATCGTTTAACCCGTTTACAACCCAAAATGGGTATATTTACACTTAATCCAAACGCCCCTTTAACTTTGACTATAAACACTTAAAGCATACTTTGACACAACGATTGACCACCAAATCGTTAGGACAACCTTAACATACAATTTGCCACACGGCTACACTTTACCAACCAATAAAAGACCACCGGGGTACAAACTTTACACTTGAGCTCGGTATTCTACCTAAGCTCCTAAACGCAAACTACCTTTATCTTTGCATATCCAATTCCTTAATCCATATATCCAAGCCATCCATAAAAACATGCCAACCTACAAAACGGTTAGACAACTAAACCATAAGCTTTCGCTTAGTAAGTAACCCGACATAAAACACATATCATACACATATTAGCACATAAGCATCATGATCACTTACTTTGCTTCCAAACCATAACATTTAATTTACCACATAAACCTTCATCACATAAGCTACAACAAGTCTCGCTAGCAATTAATCGTATACTTGCTTGACTAGCTCATAACTAGTCACCACTTTCCTAACCTTCATCCATTACTCAATCCAAGTACTAAACTTTATCACAATCATAACACATATATGGATAACACACATATAACACATGTTTTAGTACAAGTTACTTACCTTAGCTTCCAAAGCTAAGCATAGAATCAATATCACCATCCTCATCAACCTCTAACCATCATCATCATTCTTCTTAATTATCAAGACCTAACAACATGACAATCAATACCATAATTAAGGGTTGACATAACTCATTAAACTTATCCAACTTCCTTTCTATATCATCATATGATCATACTTTGATCATATGATGAAAACCCACTTCAATCATAAACCTTAACCTCATAAACATCAAGATAGGGAAATATTTACTTGTAATTGATTGATATTATAAGCTATCTCTTGGATGGGAACACCTAGCCTTCATCATAAGAACCATCAAGCCATAAGCTTATGGTTTCCCTCCCTTTTTCTCCTCTCTAGACCGGACCACAAACACACCCTAGGGTAATGTGGAAATCTCTAGAATTTTATGGATAATATTAGCTAGTTACAAGTTTGGGTTTATGGCAAGAATGGTCCTGCTAGTCTCTTTCCTTCTACTTTAGCCACAACCAACTTATAATACATTTACCACAATGGCAACTTAGGTCCTTGAAGTCCATTCCCTTTCTAATTGTGCCGCAAAACACTTTCATAACCATATAACTCATTTGTTGACTATTAGGTTGACTATCGAGTTTGACCACAACGCAACATTCATTGACTCGCCAGTCACGTAAGGCCTTTGGTCCATTTTCATCTAGGGTGGGGTACAAGTACCCGGGAAACGGGTCTAACAAAGAAGGACAACTAGAGCCACATAGGAGTGGCGAGTGGAAACTCGTTGCCATACCTGAAGCTCTAGACTTCATTATTGATGCTAAAATTGTAATAAGCACCTACAAGTATGGTTTCATTATCTGAGGTTAAAAGATTAGAATTGTTAAGAACACAAGTTTTTCAATTCCAATTGTATCATTTAATGGTGAGCGCTCATCTCGATCCTAAAACATTGAAGTCTCGTGGAACAATGGACTTTGTGTTGTTACTACTAGCACATTTAAAAGTCGATCAATTTGGCTATAAAACTTGTCTCGACTTGATTACTAGCATAACAAAAACTAATACTAGTAATATCAATCAAGATTAGTACTCGCCAACTTTGTTGCTTTTCTATAGTTCGACTCGATTAGTTACTGGTAGTGGATTTTTGTAAATTTACATACACGTAAAGAGTGTGATCGAATATATAGAAATATACACACCTAATATAGATCGCGAACTGGGTTGGAAAATTTAGTGCACTTGAGGGTTAACTCACACCTGGTAATGGGCTTGGAGGTACGGAGTGTACACCCATCAGGTCACTGTTTACCCTGACTCAATTAGTGGTTTTGGTTCTGCTGCTAGTATTAATAATACAACTGCTAAAGCAGATCATTCTGCTGCTAGTGTTATTGATACTACTGCTGATGCAGAACATTCTGCTGCTAGTGTTAAGACTACCAGTTTCTACTGCTAGTGTTAAGACTACCAGATCAAAGTTAGTACTGCTAGGCTAAGTTAGTACTGCTGGACATAACAGTTTGTACTGCTCATAACAGTTTGTACTGCTCGTTTAAACCACTGATCCCTGATATTATGGAAACTGTTATGGTATGATTAATGGGCCGTTAATTATTCATAATTCCATGGGCTAGGGTTTGAGTAATCTCTATTATAAATAGAGATCATAACTTTACTGCATGGATATACAACACAGAAAACCTAAACACTTGAAAGAAATTCGGTTCTTGATTTGTGCCTAAAACAAGAACATCACTTGGTCTTATCCCATAGAGATATTCGTGTAACCCAGGCATAGGGTCGAATAGTTTCTATTGGAAAGTGATTACACGATTTCAAGTGAATATCCGGTACCTTGATTATTGATTATCTTTACCCTGATCTGGGAACAACACACAAAACAACCAACAATCAATAGAAACTATTTTAGTGATAATCAATGGCTGCTGCTATGAGGCATATGGCTGCTAACTTTTCCAAACTTGAAAAGTTTGAAGGTGTCGATTTCAGAAGATGGCAAAAGAAGATGCAATTCTTGTTGTCAAGCATGAATGTGGTGTATGTTCTGACCACAACCATTCCTGAAGATCATGGGGATGATGCTATATGGAACAGATGAGGAGCAGAAGCAAATGGGAGAATGATGACTATGTCTGCAGAGGATTAATCCTCAATGGTATGTCTGATACTCTCTTTGACATTTATCAGAATGTTGAATCTTCTCAAGAACTGTGGGATTCCTTGGAAGCCAAATATATGGCTGAGGATGCATCAAGTAAGAAGTTCCTTGTAAGTAATTTTAACAATTACAAAATGGTCGATTCTAGACCTGTCATGGAACAATACAATGAACTTCTTAGTATACTTGGTCGATTCACACAACACAAGATAAACATGGATGAGGCTATTTTAGTCTCTTGTATCATCGATAAACTACCTCCTTCTTGGAAAGATTTCAAGCATATGCTAAAGCATAAGAAGGAGGAATTAACTCTTGTTGAGTTGGGCAGTCATTTGCGCATTGAGGAATCACTCAAAGCACATGAAAGTGACAAGCCAAAGAGCAACACTACTGCTGGTCCATCAGTTGTCAATATGGTGGAGCATAACAACTCCACCAGGTTCAATGATAACAAGGGCAAACGTAAGCATCAGGATAACTCCAAAACTGATCCTAACAAAAAGTCTAAAGCTACTTGTTGGAAGTGTGGTAAAACTGGACACTTCAGGAAGGATTGTAAAGGTGTTAAGATTGGTAATAAAACCAATGGATCAGACACGAGTGGATCTGGGAATGGTAATACCAATTCCTTGAAAGGTCAGAATATATTTGATAAGTCTTTTGAGATTTATTATGTTACATATATATCTGATGTGTACTTTGTGCAGGATGATGATGTTGCATGGTGGGTTGACTCTGGAGCAACAATTCATGTGTGTAAAGATAGAAGCTGGTTCAAGACCTACGAGTCAATGAATGATGGTTCTATTCTTCATATGGGAAATGAGTCAACAGCCCTGGTGCATGGAAGAGGATGTGTTGATTTGAAGTTTAGTTCTGGAAAGATTGTTTCTTTGTTTAATGTTTTACATGTTCCTGTTATTAGGAAGAACTTGGTTTCTAGTAGTGTTTTGAATAATTGTGGTTATAAACAAGTGATTGAATCTGATAAGTTTGTGTTATCTAAACATGGTGTGTTTATTGGTTTTGGTTATCTATGTAATCAAATGTTCAGACTTAATATTGTTCATGATATGATTGATTCTGCTTTTATGTCGACTTCTAGTTTGTATGATTCAACCCTTTGGCATGCTAGACTTGGCCATGTACACTTTAAAAGAATGCAAGATATGTCTAAGGATGGGTTAATCCCAGCATTTGACATGGACACTGAAAAGTGTAAAACTTGTATGATGAACAAAATAACTAATAAACCTTTTCAAAGTGTAAAACGTGAAACTAAAGTGTTGGAACTGATTCATAATGATTTATGTGATTTGCATGCTACTCCCTCTTTGGGGAATAAGAAATACTTTGTGACTTTTATTGATGATGCTTCTAGGTATTGTTATGTTTATTTATTACATACTAAGGATGAAGCATTAGATAAATTTAAAGTATTTAAAACTGAGGTTGAATTGCAACAAGAGTCCCTGATCAAGAGATTAAGGACTGATAGGGGAGGTGAGTACATGGATACTCTGTATTTTCAGTATGTTGGTATAATCCATGAAACGACTGCTCCCTATACTCCTCAGCAAAATGGCATTTTTGAAAGGAAAAATAGGGTGCTGAAGGAGATGGTTAATTCCATGTTGTCCTATTCTAGGCTGAGTCAAGGGTTCTGGGGTGAAGCTATGTTAACAACTTGCTATTTATTAAATAGGGTTCCCAACAAAAGGAACAAGACAACCCCGTATGAACTCTGGACTAAAAAGAAACCCAACCTAAATTATCTCAGGGTTTGGGGTTGTAGGGCTGTTGTAAGACTCCCTGATCCAAAGCTAAAGACTTTGGGTGAAAGAGGCATTGAATGCATCTTTGTTGGATATGCTGAGCATTCCAAGGCATATAGGTTCTATGTTATTGAACCTAATGAATCTGTTTCAATTAACTCAATAATTGAATCGAGGGATGCAATCTTTGATGAGAATAGATTCTCTTCAGTCCCTAGACCAAATCAGAGGATTCCTAATGGAACTAATGATGTTGGTGTATCAGAAATCTCTGATGAGGTCCCTGATGAGGTTGTGGTTCAACAACCTGAACCTGAGCTCAGAAGGAGCAAAAGGGTCAGGACTCCAAAGACATTTGGACCTGAGTTTCAATTATACTTAATTGAAGGAACAAGGGATGAGGTCTCTGACCAACACTCCTATTGCTTTAATGTTGAGGATGATCCCAAAACATTTGATGAAGCAATGAAGTCCCAGGATGTTGCTTTCTGGAAAGAAGCAATAAATGATGAAATGGACTCCATCATGGGCAACAACACTTGGGTGTTGGCTGATCTACCACCTGGTTGCAAGCCTCTAGGCTGCAAATGGATTTTCAAAAAGAAAATGAAGGTAGATGGAACTATTGAAAAGTTCAAGGCTAGACTAGTCATTCAAGGCTTTAAACAAAAGTCAGGGATAGACTATTTTGATACTTATGCCCCTGTGGCTCGTATCAGTACCATAAGATTGCTGATTGCTTTGGCATCTATTCACAATCTGATTATTCATCAGATGGATGTGAAGACAGCTTTCTTGAATGGTGAATTGGATGAGGAGGTTTATATGAACCAACCTCAGGGCTTCATCATGCCTGGCAATGAAAACAAGTGGTTTTGTCTAGTGGTTATTCACTTAACCAGTCTGACAAATGTGTATATAGCAAATTTGATGAATCTGGTAAAGGAGTCATCATTTGTCTATATGTTGATGACATGTTGATCTTTGGCACTGACCAAAATCAAGTTGACCTGACAAAGGAATTTTTGTCATCAAGGTTCTCCATGAAGGATATGGGGGAGGCTGATGTTATCCTTGGTATAAGGATTAAACATGAAAGTAACAAAATTTCTATCTCTCAGTCTCATTACATTGAGAAGGTGTTGAGGAAATTTAATTACTTTGATTGTACTCCAGTGAGTACTCCTATGGATACAAGTGAGAAGCTCTTGCCTAATACTGGTAAAGCTGTATCTCAACTTGAGTATTCTAGGGTGATTGGCTACTTAATGTATGCCATGACTTGTACAAGACCTGATATAGCATTTTCCGTGGGAAAATTGAGCAGGTATACTAGTAATCTTAGTGCTCATCATTGGCAAGCAATTCAGAGGGTACTGAAGTATTTGAAGAGAACTATGGATTATAGTCTCTCATATACTGGTTATCCTTCAGTATTAGAAGGATACACAGATGCAAGTTGGATCAGTAACACTGAAGACAATTCGTCTACTAGTGGCTGGGTATTCCTACTTGGTGGAGGTGCAATTTCTTGGGCATCCAAGAAGCAAACTTGCATCACCAGTTCAACCATGGAATCTGAATTTGTGGCCTTAGCTGCTACTGGTAAAGAAGCTGAATGGTTGAAAAACTTGCTTCTTGAGATTTCATTGTGGCCTAAACCTATAGCACCTATTTCTATCCGTTGTGATAGTGCTGCTACATTGGCAAAGGCTTATAGCCAAATGTACAATGGGAAGTCTAGACACTTAGGTTTCAGGCATAGCATGATTCGTAAGCTTATCATGAATGGGGTGGTATCTATAGAGTTTGTTAGATCTCAACAGAACTTAGCTGATCATTTGACGAAGGGTTTGGCTAGAGACTTGGTTTTAAAGTCTGCAAAAGGGATGGGTTTGAAGTCCAACTTAGTCACTGAATGCTAAGACACCCAACTCCCTCCTGAGGAAACTTGGGAGCTGAGTACAATGTGGAAAGCTGAACATTTAGTGGACTGGAGCACATGTTTTACTATCATCCCAAGGTTGTGCTCAGAACCTGCTGAAAAGGAGGATGAAGTCTTTACTTCTCAATGGTTAATTTTCTTTGAAAAAGTGCTTAGCAGGAGCATGAATAAAGAGGAACCACCTATGTAAATGTTGAAGTTTTGCCGCTTCAGGAAGCTTTGGACTTTTAGCTTTTACAACATTTATGAATTGGATATGGACACATGGCTTGTATAGTGTCAAGAGCTTTTAAGTGTTTGAAACTTGTGTGTATTTTATCTTCAGGTATTCAAATGGGTTGAAGGGTTCAATTCTTAGAACACCCTGATTCTCGAATATTTGAACGTGTAATGTACTAAGATGAGAATTCAATCTTCAAGATATTTTCATTTATGCACATGTTTGTTTAATGTTTATTTTTTCATGCAAAGGAAGTGAACTAAATTTGGGGAGGATTGTTGGAAAATTTAGTGCACTTGAGGGATTAACTCACACCTAGTAATGGGCTTGGAGGTACGGAGTGTACACCCATCAGGTCACTGTTTACCCTGACTCAATTAGTGGTTTTGGTTCTGCTGCTAGTATTAATAATACAACTGCTGAAGCAGATCATTCTGCTGCTAGTGTTATTGATACTACTGCTGATGCAGAACATTCTGCTGCTAGTGTTAAGACTACCAGTTTCTACTGCTAGTGTTAAGACTACCAGATCAAAGTTAGTACTGCTAGGCTAAGTTAGTACTGCTGGACTTAACAGTTTGTACTGCTCATAACAGTTTGTACTGCTCGTTTAAACCACTGATCCCTGATATTATAGAAACTGTTATGGTATGATTAATGGGCCGTTAATTATTCATAATTCCATGGGCTAGGGTTTGAGTAATCTCTATTATAAATAGAGATCATAACTTTACTGCATGGATATACAACACAGAAAACCTAAACACTTGAAAGCAATTCGGTTCTTGATTTATGCCTAAAACAAGAACATCATTTGGTCTTATCCAATCACTACAAAAAAACAGGCTTTCAGAGACTGAAAAATCAGTCTCCGATACACCATGATCAGTTACGGATGGTCTATCAAGGACTGATTTTGCTAGTCACTAATCAGTGGTAGTAGCTTAGTTGCGGAAAGTGACGTTATCAACTGAAATTCAGTCCTTGTTGTATCGAACCAACGAGGACCAGAGATCAGTCACCAAAATAAAAAAGTCAGTCCTTATTTCTATGGGTTGGTATCATGTTATATCAGTCCCCAATGCATATTATCGGCGAATGAAAAGTCAGTCGCCAATACTATGTTAGATCAGTTACTGACACATGGATTTAGGAACTGAAAATTAGTCCATAAACATTGTTTATAGTCCCTAAATCGTCACCAAACCAGTCTCTAATAAACGGCTTTAAAAACTGATAATTAATCACAAAAACTAAACGTTTTCAGTCCATAAATTGCTTCTATTAAAGACTAAAATTTAGTCTCGAATCAGTGTCTGATAAACGGATTTAAGGATTGATTATGAGTCGCAAAATACAGATGAATTAGTCCTTAATTTGTTTTTCTAGTGACTGAAAATTAGTTTCAAAATACATGTTAATCGATACAAAATAACATTCAAATCAGTCTCCAATATGATGGCGCCGTTCCATTATATTTCTATTATAAACTAAAAGTTACTGGCAAATACAATTTAATTCAGTCCCCACTCACAATGCATACATGACCCCTTACAATAGTATATAAAACTCCAAACCATAAACAATAATAATAACAATATTTCTTTAAAGCATAATAATCACCATTCCAAATAACAAGAGTTTACAATTCAATATGTTTAAAAATAAAAACCGAATTCAATAGAAATAAATTTGAACGTCCTATATATCACTATTGGTGAATGGATCATCGTTACCATCACCGTTACCATCACCTTCAGTAGTATTTGGTGAGTCTATAGTAAGGAGAGTGAGCCCTTTACAACCACTATAACACGAAAGTCTCCTGATATCGCCTGATTATACAGATGATTTTGATGATGATGTAGATGAGCATATTGAGATACCTTTTGAATCATCAGCTTCCTGAATGTTCAAAAGGGATGTTATACATTACAACTATATCTGGTTGATGGTCAAGACATAAAACTAAGAAAATGAATCAGGAAAAGCGATAAGCAGGGCAGCAGTGGGTATTTCAGCACCATTACGAGAAACCAATGCTAGAATAGCAGCAGCTTTTCTAATACAGAAGAAAGGATATACTTACTTTGATCTTGGCAACTGCATCTTCAGTTCGGGCATTTACAACGTGGGTGGCTCCTAGCAATTTAGCTTTCTCGAGCTTTTCATCCTGTATATCCACGGCAATAATCTCAGATGCTCCAAATGCACGTGCTATCTGCAAGCAACTGGAACATTTACCTAGTTATAACTACAAAATAAGAAGCCATTGGAATGGTAGATACGCAGAAACCAAAATTCAAATGCACATGGTTTGACACTGATCGTCGAAGAAAGTACGTGGTATATGAACCTCACTTCATAAGCATAGACACGTCCCGACATGCTTATAAGGAAGATCCTTCATACAGATCATGAAAGAAGAATACTATATTGATCATTTTACTTTAATAGGAGTGAAAAGCCTGCTACTAATTTGTATCCTCGTATCCTAGCCATGTTCTATTGTCACTTAGACATTATTTGGATCAATGACACTTCCACGCAGATGTTACAATCATTGCTACTCTATGTTATGAATATAGAAAGCTCTAGAGGTGGCAATATTGAGCCAGTTACTTATCCGTGATTTATAAAGAATTAGCGGAAAGGAAGCCAGTCAAACGGGTAAAACAGATCAAACAGGTCAAAAATCTCCTAAAACGTATTTTCAATGCATAAAAAAATATAAATCAGACTACTATGTAGACAATATAATTTTTTAAATCATATTTGATACACTAACTATATAAGGGATTCAACCCAACCGAAACCCATTTTCCACCTCTAGTTAGCTCATACTGTAAAGTACTAGAGTGTAATTTTAGGTATGATCCCTTTCAGAGCCAAATATCAAGATCACTAACATTCTCTGTCAGCTTCAAAGTATAGGTTCTGAACATATTAAAATCACTAACCACCTGACTTTGTGTTATTGAAGAGTTAAAATAGGAAAAAATCAAACAACCCAAAGAAGATATAGAGAGGAAAAATATTGACTGACCAATTCCATCCAGGCTATATCCGACTCATAGTAGTCATTAGACAGGAAAGCATCAGCCTTGCTATGTAGTAGTCTCTTCAAACTATAAACAAATCAAATTAATGACATAGAAAGCCGATAATTTCTCAGAGTATGGCGGCTACAAAATTTAAAATACCATTTACCTAGGTGAACTTGTCAAATTGCCTGCTTTATGCAATAGTTCGGCAGCTTTAGCAAGATACAAGGAATGCTCTTGAGAATAAGGGATGCTATAGAGATCACTGGCAGAAGTAGCTCTATTGTTAGAATGAGAATCGCAATGCCTTCTAATAACATTGAAAAACCCAGCTGCGTCTTGTTTTTCATCACCTGAAAGCTCTTTTGTCCACAATTCAAATTCCTGAGACAAGACACGTTACTCTTGGGTCATCAATTCATTCAGGTTATACCTAACACGTTAGACTAAAAAAATGCTCCGGTCAAGTTAATCAACCGGGTTGAACATCAACAAAAGTGTATTTTTAATAAAGTACAACTTCTAAATCGTTTTACAAAGAATAGATAATTAGTAAGATACAAAAAACTCTAATAATTTTTTGCATACTACTTACTTCTAGAAAACTTCTAAAATTTTGGTCAATAAAGTTTCGTATCAACCGAAGAGCCAAAAACTGGCCCGTTACTCAGCCTAGCCGACACTTTAGACTCTAGTTATCATGCTAGAATATTTGGCTGAGCATTGGAGGTGATTAGTTGCAGTATGACACAACTTTTGTTAAATTTGAACTTAAAAAATCTTATACCATTTTATCCATGTCTGGCGGGTAGAAATTGGCACCAGGAGGTTTCTGCATGGGGAAGGCGACCTTGTATTCAAGACCTTTCCACCCAACAATTGGTTTCGTTGCTTCAGGAAGCAATCTAACGGCAGAGTCTGCAGTTGTCAGGAATGCTTCATTTTCATCAAGGGAAGACCTGCCAACCCAAATAACTTTAACTTACACTTGCAATAAACAAGAACAAGATGCACACAGAAAAAGACACTTTAGAATATTTCACGGGCACGGTACATATCAGTAAGAGGTGGCAATTTGAGCCAATTACTATTGAGTAATGAATGGGTCAAGTAGGGTTATGTTCTATTATAGAATTATAGAATTATATAGCTATGTTAGATATGGCCACCTTAGTGAAAAAAAAAACAGTTACCACAAGGCATAATGAACACACCCACGACACGAGCTCCCACGGGAAGTCTGTAGAACAACAAACAACATAGTTATATACATATTCAATAAAGCAATTGTAGGAATCTCACTACTTTTTACATTGAAAAATAAGAATTACAAACCTTTCAATTGTTTTAGTGTCAGTCAATGGCCCGTGTTCAATAACCTCCCAAATTCCTTTATACGTTTTACTTATGATAACTAAATCTATCAGTCAAGTGGATTATTACAAACTAGCAACAAAATTATGATTTTGACCATTTTCCCAACCAGAAACAATTTCATATCGTTCCTTGTATCAATCACTTCTCATGTAAAAGACATATATTATATGAAGTAGACGAAAAACCACATCCTTACAAATACACTGATTAAACACATAAATAACTAAATAAACAAACTAAAACTAAAAAATTAAAACATGAACAAACCTTTAATTTGTGTTGTGGTGGGGGTGGCTGTGGTGGTCGGCGGTAGCAGCGGCGGCGAGCAATGGTCCGACAGCGGCAGCAGTGGTGTCTTTTACAAAAACATAAACAAACACAAATGTACCAAAATTATAATTATAATTGAACAAAAACTATCAAAACCAAAATTAAAAAAAAAAAAAAAAAAAAAAAAAAAAAAAAACCTTTAATATAATCATACAAAAAAAGAAAAACAGTGGTGCGTGTGTGTTGATTTGTGGCCGGTGAAGGATGAATAAAAAAAAACAGTGGTGTGTGTGGTGGTTTCGGATGAGAGGATGATGATGATATGAGAATGAGTTTTGTGTGTGTGTGTCATTCAGATCCGGTTTTTGTGAAATAAGTGTCTTAGTTTTTGTTTTTTTACCTTTGTTAGTGTTTTAGTTTTGGTTTTTTTACCTTTGGCGGGGCAAACAAGTTTTTCACGAAAATATTTGGCGGGCTAAACGAGTAAACAAAATTTTCTCAAAATTATTTGTTTTTGTAATGTTGTGTATCACAATTTTGTTTTAAGAAAAAAAATGATGTAACTTAATTATAAATAACTTCAAAATAGTTTAAATTGTTTATAAATAATTTAAATTACTTATAAATTATTAAAAAATTATGTAGATTAATTATAAATGATTACAAAATTATTTAAATTAATTATAAATGATTTAAATTAGTTATAAATGATTTAATTAAATTGTGGAGTTACTGTCCAAGGAGTTCATAATGATGTTGAAGACGACTATTATGGATATATTGATGAGGTAATTGAATTGTCATTTATAAAGGATTATCATGTTATATTATTCAAATGCACATGGTTTGACACTGATCGTCGAAGAAAGCACGTGGTATATGAACCTCACTTCATAAGCATAGACACGTCCCGACATGCTTATAAGGAAGATCCTTTCATTTTAGCAAACCAAGCCAAATAAGTATTTTATATCAATGATTCCCTTAAACCAAAATCACAATGGAAAGTGATTGAAAGGATTAACCACAGACACTTATGGGATATTCCAGAAGACAATAATGCAGAGAATTTGTTGGAAGATGTCAACCTTCCTCGTGAAGATATTGCAGGAGAAACGGTTCAAAATGTTGATGATGGGCGTTCTCAAGATACTGTAAATGATTTTATCAACGATGAGATAGAGGATTCTAATCATGATATGGAAGATTTTGGTTCGGATTCAAATCTAGATGAGTTAGACAATAATGAGATAGGCAATAATATCTCAAATCTTGTGACTGAATGTGATGAGTCGGACGGTGATGATTAGGTAACCTTATTAAGATAAATGGTTATTCATTTTTTTGGTTAACTACTTGTCTTATTATTGTACTAATATACCATGTAACTTAACTTTTTCAGCCATTAAGGATTGGGGAGGTCCAACCGGGCTAACGTTGTGTGCTGAAGTGATGGAGTTCTGGAATTTATTTTTTGTCAAAGATTAGGATTTTTTTTCATTTCAAATAAGGACGTATTAAAATCATTCTAACTGACTGGATACTTGATGATTTGGATTAATATGTTCCTGTGCATTTTTTGGTTATTTTTTTTTAGCTTTGTTAATGTGTACATTAGCAACATTTGTTTACTTGTGGTGGACGGTCTGGCATGAGTCCGTCAGATTTTTAAAAATATATCTTTTGCCCTTTTACATAATATTTGTTTTTATGGGTATATAAAATGGTTTATCCTGACTTCGTGGCACATGTTTGGCATTTGATTCATTACAATTTTGCCCGTCATATCGCGTTATGGCTAGATTAGTGGTGATGGAACAAATGATTGAAATTTGTTAATGCAGCTACAAGCGATAAATTAACGGAAATGGATTGGGCCAAAAGCATTGAAATTTGTGAATTAGTTACTCGTGATAATAGGTAAAAGTTAATAACCTTGCTAATGAACGGAGTTAAATATATACCAGTCACAATATAAGTCCACGTTTCCAATGAATAACTGAATTTTAGTCTTAAATATGTTGCCCATTTATAAGACGTTTATGTGGGACTGAAAGTCAGTCACAAATAATTGTCTCTTCAAACCTTTTTATTTTGCATACGTATTTGTAACTGAAATTTAGTCATAGCTATGATGTCCATGTATTAGGGACTGAGTCGTGATTGAAATTCAGTCACTAACAAATTTCCCTCCAAACCTTTTTTATTGCACAGACATATTTGTAACTGAATTTTAGTCTTAGGTATGATGTCCATGTAATAGGGACTCAGCTATGACTGAAATTCAGTCACTACAAATTTTCCCTACAAACCTTTTTATTGTGTAGACATATTTGTAACTGAATTTTAGTCTTAAATATGTTGCCCATGTATAAGAGGTTTATGTGGGACTAAAATTCAGTCATAAACAATTTTCTCTCAAAAGTTTTTTTATTTTGCATTTGTAACTGAACTTTAGTCTTAGCTATGATGTCCATGTATTAGGGACTGAGTTGTGATTCAAACTCAGTCACTAACAAATTTCCCTCCAAACTTTTTTTATTGCGCAAACATATTTGTAACAAATATTTAGTCTTAGGTATGATGTCCATGTAATAGGGACGCAGCTGTGACTGAAATTCAGTCACTAAAAAATTTTCCTCCAAACCTTTTTATTGTGTAGACATATTTGTAACTGAAACTTAGTCTTAGCTATGATCTCCATGTATTAGAGACCGAACTGTGACTATAATTCAGTCATTAACAAATTTTCCGCCAAAAGTTTTTATTGCGCAAATATACTTGTAACTGAAATTTAGTCTCAGATATGATGCACATGTACTAGGGACTGAATTGTCACCCTTATTCAGTCACTAACAAATTTGCCTCAAAATTTTTTTCCCGTACAGGCATATTAGTAACTGAAATTTAGTCTCAGATATGGGGTCACTGAATCGAGGACTGATTTTTAGTCGCCGCAATCAGTCAATAAAATGTCAGTCCTTAAAATTATCAGTAACTGATGTTTCAGTTACCGATGCTATGTATCAGCGACTGATATATCAGTCCCTAGAAATTCAGTCTCTGAAAGCCTATTTTTTTGTAGTGAATAGAGATATTCGTGTAACCCAGGCATAGGGTCGAATAGTTTCTATTGGAAAGTGATTACACGATTTCAAGTGAATATCCGGTACTTTGATTATTGATTATCTTTACCCTGATCTGGGATCAACACACAAAACAACCAACAAACTGTACAAGTCTAGCATTTAAACACTTTAGTTAATCTTAACTAAAGACGAGTAGATTTCATATATTTTTTTGAACTGATCCCAAGTAACTAAGAAATTAAGTAATTGGTATGGTACGAAGTGTACCAGGTAATAACTAAATGTGAAGATGATTGGTCAAAATTTTAATGCCATGTAGGACACCTGTTCAATCCAACGTGGCAGTCTTTATTCCATCTTGGCATTCTTTACATCCCTATATAAACTCATAACCAAACTCACATTTTTCATATTATAAACAAAGAATAAAATGGGAAATTGTATAAAGAAGCAGCCAGCCATTCACCCGTCTGCCGATGATTTCCGATCACCAAAAGCTTCAGCTGAGGAAAACTTTATTTCCTACCGTGAGAAGATAGAAAATTCTTCAGGAGATGGTGAAAAAAAGGCAAAGACAGAGATAAAAATTAAGATATCGAAAAAACAGTCGGTGGAATTATTAGGCAGGACGGATGTCCAAGGGTTAACAGTAGAACAAGTGTGATGAACTCAAATAAGTACATTTTATTACCGTCATTTATCCTATTTATTTGACTTGTTTTATTATATTATCTGTGAGAATTGATACTTAATCGTTTACTTTTGTAATTCTCAGTTAAAAACAAGCATTTGGTGAAACTTGGCGATTTTGGACTAATTATGGAGCAAAACAAGCAAGAAGATAAGAGTCTACTGAAATGTACAAGATCAAGACATTCTGCTCCAGATATGCCGCATCTTGCTTATTACATACGGCGCATCACTATCAAGATTTCACAAGATACGATCCAAGACAGCAAGGACATGCTCCGCATCTGAGAATGGAGTTACGCCGCATCTTCTGGCGGTGTACGAATATTCCTGAATATATTAATCTTGGACCCCACGCGAAGTTAAGTCAATGCGCCGCATCTACTTATTAGATGCGCCGCATCTTACCCTCAGACAGAAACTATAAATACCCCAAGACCAGACGAATTTCGAGAATATATAATATATACGAAGTACGAAGACCACAGAAACCTAAGGCCGAATTCAGACGATTAGGCAGCACAAGACACACCCGAACGAAGATACAAGAGCTGTAAGAAGGTCCTGCATGTATTTAATTCATTAAGTAGTTTTGTTTTATTGTGTTAGTAAACTTTAATTCATCAGGATTGGTGGCTTGTGTAATGTGACGAGAAAGATTGCACTCCCTTAAAACTGCTTTCCCATCAATTAAAGTTTATATGTTGATGTCTTTGATTACTACTTATTAGTGCATTGATAACCTCTGTGTTTATTAGTGGCCTGCGCATTTGACTACGGAAGAGAATGTGGCTCCTACGGTTGTTACTAAATTGATCACTTAGGAATAACTTTTAGACATAAGTAATCATTAAGGGTTTACTCGCCGATAAGATTAGGGCCAACGAGAAAGGGTTAATTACATACACTTCATATAAAACTATCAATAAAACAAGTGACAATCTACTTAATCATCAGGACAGGTCTTCTTATTGTCTCGAGTATTTATCTGTGTACGTGCATGCCTATCGATGATTCGTGCTCATTAGTTTAGTTTATTATTTAATTGCAACCAAAACGTGCCAGTCTCTCAGGCTGAACCCCCTTGCGTTAGATTAGGTTGTATAGCTAACTTAGAATATTAAAATACTGATTAGAATAACTAGATAATACGTTCCACTCTTAGTGATCGACACTCTACTTACCATTATATTCATACTGACCGGGTACACTGCTCGTTAAGTGTGTGTGTTATTGATAAGTCGGCTAAATATAAATTTAAAACTTGAGTAGGCATTAATACTGCTAAACCGCAACGACACATCACGCGCATCAAGTTTTTGGCGCCGCTGCCGGGGAGTGAATTTATCTATTTGCTAGTTTTATTGGTATTTTTCTGTTTTTAGTTTATTTTTGTGTGTTTGGTTTATTTGTTTTATCGTTTGTTTGTTGTCTGTGTGTCTGTCTCAGAAGGGAGATACGGCGTATTCTTGTCTGTGAATACGGCGCATCTATCTGGTTTCAATACGGCGCATTCTTGTCTGTGAATGCGACGCATTGACGTTCTGGTGTAAAAAAAAAAAAAAAAAAAAAAAAAATTGTTGCAGGAAGATAATACGGCGTATCCATTGTCTGTTGGATACGGCGTATTAACTTATGTCGATACGGCGTATCTATTGTCTGTTAGATACGGCGTATCGATCTTCTGTGACCCCAAAAATATTTTTCGTTTTTATTTTTATTTTTTGTGTGTGTTTAAATAAAAAAAAAAATAAAAAAAAAAAAATTTAGGAAGCTAATACGGCGTATCCATTGTCTGTTGGATACGACGTATTAACTTGTGTCGTATACGGCGTATCCATTGTCTGTTGGATACGACGTATTAACTTATTCTAATCACTAACTCTGTTATATATTAGTTAAATTGCATTCATTGTATTATTTGCATATTTTCTGTTTTGTGTGTTATTTGTTTTCTTTTATTTTTGTTTCTTTTCGTTTGTTTTTATTTTTTGTTTTTCTTTTTATTTTTCTGTATTCTGCTATCGTTGTACTGAGCTAATTCAAACGATACGGCGCATCTATTTTCATAGATACGGCGTATTGCGTTTAATTTTTATAAAATACAACGCGTTTAATAAATTCGATACGACGCATCTTTCCCCAAGATACGGCGTATCCTGTTTTTAATAAGAAATTTTTCTAAGCGATAACGCCATACGACACATCTGTTTTAACAGATACGGCGTATTTATTATTTTAATTAAAAACAGTTTTCGAATTATTAAACGGATACGACACATCGATCTTTATCGATACGGCGCATCTACTAAATCAAAAATCGATTATATTTATTAAAATTTGAATTCGTTACGATTTTTGATAATTTAAACTTGATACGGCGCATTCTAATTCATAAGCGGTGTATCTGTTTTCTGAATAAAAGTCTGATTACATTTTAACGTAATAAGATACGGCGTATCCAACTTTCTGGATATGGCGCATCGTCCGCAGATATCAGCCATTTTTATTCTTTATATTCGTTTCTAAATTCATTAATTTATCTTCTAGCGAACAGATGCTACTGACGATTTTACCTATGATAACAGGTTTTGCTATGGAAGATATGTCAATGAACGGATATCTTACTAAAGGAACAAAACAACATGATTAATGGATTGGCAATTGAGTGCACCAATTGTCAACGGTGCTTAACAAAGTTCTTTTGGTAAAACACGATTTGAAAGGGATTACAACTAGAGGCGGAAAGTCAACCTTTCAAATGTGATCGGTATTAAGGAGCTGAACGTGAGTCTAACTTGAAGACTCTGGAATAAAGACAAGTGCTGACCGGGAGACAACCCGGATTTATCTTTTAATTTTCTGTTCTGTGTCGAGTCTGTCAGACCTGCAGAAGATGCGGCGCATCTCTATCAATAAGATGCGACGCATCACCTGCACTGGTCATATCTTATTTTATTTTATTTTTCTGCATTTTTATTTTTGACTTTAAAACTTTCTGTCAGTTTATTTAATGCGGCGCATCCCTGGTTAAGGATGCGACGCATCTTTTATTCTGATTCGTATTTATTCCAGGCTCAATACGGCGTATCTTTTTCTATAAGATACGGCGTATCGACTGACCTGATGATGTACAGTTTAATATTTCCTACAGGTTGTTGATGCGGCGTATCCAATATCCCATGGATACGGCGCATCGACACTCTGACCTGTAATTTTTAGTATTTTTATTTTTCTAACCAATGATTAACGAGATGTTCTCGAGTCTATTTTTCTGTGGTCTCTATATTTTTACAGGTCTGGGCAATTGAAGGTATTGATGAACTCCCATATTACATAAGCTCACATTCTTACATTGGAGGATCATACCGAGCAAATCTCAGGGGAGTTTTCCGTTCTAATTCTTTTAATTTCCTGTTTTTAATTTCAAATTAAACAACGAGGACGTTGTTTATCTTAAGTGGGGGGATGGAGAATTAGAACGTTTACTTGTCCTTATTTTTTAAAAATATGCTTAATATGTACTTAATATGCTTAAATTAAAAAAAATTTAGCATGTTTTTGTTTAAGATCTAAGTTGCATAGCTGCACACATAACGTTATTTTCAAAAATTGTGATTTTTCAAAATTCACAAATCTATGAGTGTGCCGGTGACTTGTAAACTTTAGAACTTGGCTTGTATACTATTCGAGACCACCATAATAAGTATTATTTATATAATTGGAATGACTTGTCTAAATTGGTAAATTTCTAGGATTACACCCAAATAGCCTTTATATGTTATGTGTTATTAGCTAACTACACTGGTTAGTTAACCCCCCGTATAAACCCTTTTGTTACTCTCACTTTTAGAGTAAGATACCCCTAGAAAAACACTCAGAGCCATTCCTTTCGTTTCTTACACCTTCGTTATAATGTTTCGTTACACCCTTACACCTTAGCCTACCCTGTAGATTAAAATCCGTGGTTGGTTAATTGCTTTAGGCAAAGTGTGTTTCCTTACATTACCTGTGTTCGCGTGCGTAATTCATTATCTTTGGTTAGGTCGGGAAATTGCACAATGCAATTGGAGTGAAAGTAAATATTGTATATCTTTGAGTTTATTTTTCGTATGTTTACTACTTTCACTATTACCGTTATTTCTGAAGTCATGAAAAGTATGGAAAAATTATCCAGAATTATCATTATAGTGATGTGGTGAAATTTTACACATCTTTGTTTATGTTTCAAAAAAAAAAAAAAAAAAAAAAAAAAAAAAAAAATCGAAAAAAAATAGAAAAGAAAAAGAAAAAAGGAAGAGTTGGATGTTTGTTTTGACCAACTTATGTAAAGTTTTGTATTAAGTGGTCGATATCACCACTATTTGTTGTATATTATATCTATGGATTGAACGGGAGTTGAACGTTATGGGAACCCCAACTAAGGTTATTCTTTGATTGAGATCTTGTTGAGTATAATTCGTGTCTACCTAAAGCGTGTGTTTCAAGTGTTAAAGCGTGAGTTATTCTGTGATATGAGTCTTATTCATGGGATGGTTGGGATAGTGATTAACCACACTTAGGATTTTAATTTATCTGTTTTGTTTATTTTTCATTTTACACCAATTTGTATCCCAAATATTATCCATACCCTATATCATTCTTTATCCAAACCTTTGATTTATTGAGATTAGGGATTTGAGCAATCTTAAGTATCGTAGTCGTGGATTCGGCTATGTATTTATGATTTTGTTGCCCTTTTTGATATAATATTATTGGTGAAGATTACTTGGTCCTATCTTTAGCCTATTCGAGTTAAGGATTTGAGCAATTGCAAGTATCGTGTTCATGGATTCGATCATGTATTTGTGATTTTGTCACCTTTTCTGGAATTTGAGATCAATAGAGATTAAGGAGAATGATTAACCCTTATAACCTCAAAACCCTTTTTACCGCTTTAGACTTGTTATTCCTTGGCTTTAGTGGGGGAGATGTGTATACTTGCCAAGCCTATGATAGAATATTCGTCATGACTGGACAGTTAAACGATTAGATTTGCTTTTATCAAATTATTTTATTTTACTTCTAATTCGTTAAGTGTTTGGTTGTGTGATTATGATAAAATGAATACATGCTTAAATATAAAAATAAATTCTAATATCTTTTAGGATACATTTTCATAAGATTAATTCTAAGGTTTACTTGGGGACAAGTAAAGTTCAAGTGGGGGGATATTTGATGAACTCAAATAAGTACATTTTATTACCGTCATTTATCCTATTTATTTGACTTGTTTTATTATATTATCTGTGAGAATTGATACTTAATCGTTTACTTTTGTAATTCTCAGTTAAAAACAAGCATTTGGTGAAACTTGGCGATTTTGGACTAATTATGGAGCAAAACAAGCAAGAAGATAAGAGTCTACTGAAATGTACAAGATCAAGACATTCTGCTCCAGATACGCCGCATCTTGCTTATTACATACGGCGCATCACTATCAAGATTTCACAAGATACGATCCAAGACAGCAAGGACATGCGCCGCATCTGAGAATGGAGTTACGCCGCAGCTTCTGGCGGTGTACGAATATTCCTGAATATATTAATCTTGGACCCCACGCGAAGTTAAGTGAATGCGCCGCATCTACTTATTAGATGCGCCGCATCTTACCCTCAGACAGAAACTATAAATACCCCAAGACCAGACGAATTTCGAGAATATATAATATATACGAAGTACGAAGACCACAGAAACCTAAGGCCGAATTCAGACGATTAGGCAGCACAAGACACACCCGAACGAAGATACAAGAGCTGTAAGAAGGTCCTGCATGTATTTAATTCATTAAGTAGTTTTGTTTTATTGTGTTAGTAAACTTTAATTCATCAGGATTGGTGGCTTGTGTAATGTGACGAGAAAGATTGCACTCCCTTAAAACTGCTTTCCCATCAATTAAAGTTTATATGTTGATGTCTTTGGTTACTACTTATTAGTGCATTGATAACCTCTGTGTTTATTAGTGGCCTGCGCATTTGATTACGGAAGAGAATGTGGCTCCCACGGTTGTTACTAAATTGATCACTTAGGAATAACTTTTAGACATAAGTAATCATTAAGGGTTTACTCGCCGATAAGATTAGGGCCAACGAGAAAGGGTTAATTACATACACTTCATATAAAACTATCAATAAAACAAGTGACAATCTACTTAATCATCAGGACAGGTCTTCTTATTGTCTCGAGTATTTATCTGTGTACGTGCATGCCTATCGATGATTCGTGCTCATTAGTTTAGTTTATTATTTAATTGCAACCATAACGTGCCAGTCTCTCAGGCTGAACCCCCTTGCGTTAGATTAGGTTGTATAGCTAACTTAGAATATTAAAATACTGATTAGAATGACTAGATAATACGTTCCACTCTTAGTGATCGACACTCTACTTACCATTATATTCATACTGACCGGGTACACTGCTCATTAAGTGTGTGTGTTATTGATAAGTCGGCTAAATATAAATTTAAAACTTGAGTAGGCATTAATACTGCTAAACCGCAACGACACATCACGCGCATCAAAGTGCTTGCTCGGTTAATGAACGTTAGTGATCGATTTGAATCTCATCAACTATCTTGGAGGCCTGCTCTACAAAGCATCCCGGAGTAAGCATAGCTATAGGTGATTCGTTTTGGGTAAACTTTCTTACCCAAAGTACGTGAGTTTTGTTTTAAGTTTATGTAATTTTAGCTAGAGTTGTACATATGTTTTTCATATTTTCTTTTGTAGTGAATATATAAGTAAAGAGTTAGAATTTAGCTGGTTTTATGGTACTATATATGGAACTTTTGATTTACCATTGTTTGTTCTTTTTTCTTGCGGCTATGCTCTAACTTAACCGTCGAGCACACATATGGCTTTCCGTTATCTACTATGTGCGGTACGCCCCTACATGTAAATGCACACGCACCATGTCACCATGCATGACATCTGTAAGTTGTCACTTGAACCCAGCCGAATATTTCAATAAAACTTAACCTAGTTAATTAATTTTAGTTTTGAACCCACTATTAGTTTTGAACCCACTAGTACTATAGAAGTATAGAGTAAAAACGTTACTATCTTTAGAGTGTCAGGTGTGATAACACACAATAACACCCACTTTTCAGTGCCACATCAGCATCCCTACTTTTAACACCAACACCAAAAAACACCCCTCTATCATAATATGCAATAGCATGTTAACACTCACTATTTTGGAACCCACCATTGTTTGCATTTTTTTTATTTTTCAAAACAAACTTAATTTTTCATACATTAAATAAAAATACAAAAAATATTTAAAAAAAAGTACAAAACTAAAATTTTAAAATAAAAAATAAAAAATTAATCAATTGATTGTTGCTAGCCCATGTTCTCACAAAAAATGGATAGCCCAGCCCACTTACAAAAAAATAATAATAATAAAAATAAAAAAACCACAAAACATTATCTTCTCAAAACCCCACACACACATACTGCAAAACACACACTGCAAACATATACAATTTAAATTGGAAAAAAAAAGAGAGAAAAAAAAGAAGCAAACAACGCGCGTTGAAAGGGCAACGCCGGCAACACGGTATGGTAACGCCGGCAATGTCGGTGCCACGTCGGCGCAACGCGCGTTGGTGCGTTACCATACCTAATGCTCTTAATAAACTTGACCTATTTTAGTTTTAGATTTGAACCCGGTTGGCCACTAGTACTATATAAAAACGCTACGACCTTTACTTACGAAATATAAAAACGCTACGACCTTTACTTACGAATTCTCGACAACATCTTGCTCCAACGTTAATGGTTTGATTCGAGTATCGAAGATGCAAAGAGTTAAAAATGTTGGAGTTATGTGAATCTCGTTCGTACTAACCCTACTTTAATTTGGTTTGGGCGATTTCTTTATCAAGTTTCTAAATGAATCATTTTCAATACCAAAGGCCTTTGACCAAGCGTTATGTGAGTGACCAAACATTTTAGAGGTCGTGAGTCGTGGGATATATGGTGTCGTTTGTAAAAATTTGTGAATTAGAAAAATAATCGATGAAATCCTATTATCCTAACAACCGGAAACCCATCAGGTGGGCCCAATGTAAGAGTTCTGTCAATTTGGTCAACAATTTGCAATTAATGTAGCTTTCTATTATATTTGGTTGTCTTTCTTGAAATATTTTTAAGTTGTTTCAAGGAAACCACACGAAGCCCACAAGGAGCAAGCAAATGAAATGGTCCCTCTTGAATTTAAGAAACACATAAAATCTTCTGAACATTTTAATATGATATCATACTTCTAAAAATATTGTTTGTTATTCAATACTAGTAATACATTTTTATTGCCCCCCGTGATCTCCATGTTGAATAAATGTTTATCACAATTTCAACATAACCACGACACGTTATTTGTGTAAAACAATGACGATGAATAAAAAATTGTTAACATTTTTTATTTCTGGACAGTTTTAGATTGTATATAAACAAACGTAATCTCTACCGTGCTAAAATATCTTTTATATAACAAAGAAACTTTAAAGTGAAAAAATAAGGTTGGAAATTGTAATTGAATGAATGGTAGTGCATCATTTTGCATACGTGACAAAATTGAGCAATTCTGTTTGTCAATAAAAGTCAAAACTAAAATGTCAGTTGGTCAAACTTTTTAATTTTTGTCTAATTTACAAAATGTGCTAAAAAATATATTTGACATTTTTGGTTAAAAAACTTAAAAGAAAAGAAGAAGTAATTTATAAGACTTTAGTTGTTAAATTTTAAATAAATTAAATAGATTTAAGTATAATTATTAATTTCAAGCCTTTCTAAAAAAATAAAAAATAAATTTCAAGTTTTTTAATAACTTTATACCCCCTTATACATTAAACTGTATAAAAAAAAGTACAACAATATGTTGTTGTTATTTATAGATATTATTATCCATATATATTAAACTAACGTATTTGCACGGAGTTATAAATATAAAAAAGAAAACACAATTGACTATGACACGTAAATAAATACACGAGATTATAAGTATACGAATGACTAATGATATTCTCTTTATGAGATTAAGTAAAAATATCCAGAAAAATATTATTTTTTAACTATCCGCATTCAATAACGACTCATGTTACTTCTCCTTAAAAATTTAACCCGCGCGTACATGGGTTTAGAAATTAAATACGACTAAAACTTTTATTATTAACTGAAGTATAAATATCCAAAGCACAACCTCATGGGTTATTGTGAGATGAAAATAAATATACGCGATTGTACACATAGCAACGACATATATTTTTTCAAGAGTTATTATGTGCTATTAACGCGCATAATGTTTAGAACATGATATCAATAGTTAAATTTAAACAAGATTAACCTAAACATAATTTCAATTAAACAAAGTCAAATTCTTCGTGTAACAAAAATCTATGCAAAATATTAATCAATTAACACATAATGAAAAAATTATGTAAAATCATGCGTATGCACAGGTATTATAAGTATATAATTATAAAAGTTTTTTTTTATACAATTCTAGCATAATCTTAGACATTATTATACCAGAGATTATGAATTGCCACAATATTTAACTTCAAAACAAAGTTATTATGAAAAGCCCAAGATTTTATTTATTTATTTATTACTCCGTATATTTTATCACAAACTGCAGTAGGGGTGTCAAATGGGTCGACCCGACCCGACCCGAACCGGATAAAGCCATATAGGGTCGGGTTGATTCGGGTCCAACATAGCTTATCGGGTTGACCCGATAAACCCGATAGCTTAATAGGGTCGGGTTAGGGTCCTAATTAGCTTGTTATCGGGTTGACCCGATAAACCCGATAAGATACAATGACTTATTAACAAATCTTTTTGCATGAGCTTACTGCTGCTTTTTTTTACACGAGCTTACTCCTTGAAATGTATTGTAGTCTTTTTGTTAGTTGGATTACGAAGCCTTTTTTTTTTGGACCTTGAATGTTGTCACACCCCAAAAATGGCGCAGCAGAATGGCATTTACGGGGTATGACCTCATTGTCAAGAACACAAGGCGTCACAATAGAGAAATACTAAATGTAATACATTGATCTGATAATAGTCACAAACTCCCACAACGGGTTAAGTACAAAATACAAAACAACATGAGTCTCAAAGTTACACAACATCACTAAGCAATGTCCAAATGCAGCTTCAAGAGTTATAACCCGGAAGGGTCTTGTCTTAAGTCTTGCTAAGTCAGGTCTCTACTCAACCTTCTATGGTACCTTCATTCTTAACACCTGAAAATGGATACTCGAAAACGTCAACATAATGTTGGTGAGCTCGTAGGTTTAAAAGTAAAACCATTGAGCTGTGAAATATAGCATAGGACAACAGTGCACATGAATACCAATTACAAGCATGTTATCCAAATAGTAATAGTGTCGCGCCAACTGAACCTATAGTGTCCATCATACTTGATTCGTTGAAATCAACATATAAATATTTCCAAAGAATACAAGGCAAGTTGTATTCCCGGGTCGTTATCCCCAACGAAGGTTTGAATGGAATTTGTGATTCGGTTCGTGATTATGTGTGATGAATAGTGAAAGAGAGGTATTTTGGATTTTTACGCTAAAACATGTGAACATAAATTAAAAGCGAGTTATGAAGCAAATTTGTTAATAAAGTTGAAACCACCGATTTCTAAACAAACTTATATAAAACTATTCGTACATAATAAAATCTATGCTAATAACAATGATAATAATCATTACGTTAAAAAATGACAATAAATAAACAATAATATATAAAGCTAAATTACTAGGACTAGTATTAAAAACTAGAATAGATCGGACTAGTATTAAAACTAAAATAGATCGGACTAGTATTAAAACTAGAATAATTACTAAACAAAAGAAAACTAAAAATAAATAGACAAACTAAATTTTAAGTGCTCTCAAACTTAAGAAATGTCAAGGCTTATTTGAAAAATAAGCCGAGCTTGATAAGCTCATGCATCTCTTTTTGTGTTTGAATTGAGCTAGAGGGTAAAAAAAAGAAGTAATAAATGAAAGCTAAAATTATTGCTACTCGAATAACATAAAGTACTGTGTGTGCATTAAAATAAAATGTGAAGAGCAAATTAAAAGATACTTGAATACATAAAAAAACTAAACTGATTAAAATAAATATTAAAGACTGTTACTGAAAGATAAAAATACTGAAAAGTAAAAATAAAAGATACGGAGCATACAAAAAAAAACTAATGCTAAACTACTAACTACGGAGTACTAAAAATAAAAACTACTTCTACTCAAATAAAAACTGTTACTGCGCCTCTATTTATAGCTGATGGAGGCGGTTGAGCCATGCCACGTGTCTCCTTTTAATTGGCTGCAACTTATCTTGAAGGTGAGAGCAGCATTAACTAGTCTTTGGTTGATTTCTACTTGTGTCCCCACTTGTTATATCTTGTCTGTGGACATCCCACAAAGAGATAGCACCAACTTCTCATCTTTGTTTTCTTTTTTTTTTAGTGAGCCCCACTTAGATTCCATATGAATTAAATTAAACTTTGGTTTAATTTGCCACTTTACACCCCTCTTCTTCACTTCTAGTCCTTGTCTTTTAAACTTCATATGAATTAAACGCTTTTGGTCCCTCATCGTTCTTTATGTTTAATTCATTGGTCCTTGAAATAAATAATCTTTAAATTTTTCTTTTTTTGCCTCGATGCTCCAAATAAAATTAACGATAGACTCGCAATTTCGTGCTCTTTCCAATCTCGTGCTCGGTTTTTGTCTATTTTGTCTTTCTTTTTGTCTTTTTCTCATATCCGTACCTGCACATATATAAACACAAAAACAAGGATATCTGCAATATAATTTGGGTGTTTTTGGTCATTTTTGTGTCTTTTATGGGTATAAAATGATGAGTATTTACACACTCATCAATCCCCCATACTAAGCTATTGCTAGTCCCTAGCAATCCGATCATATGAAGTAATGAAAGGATCAAAAGAATACCAAGCATACCCCGTTTTAATTTTCTATATAATGCCAGAAATTTAAACTTAGAACAAAATATATAACATGCTTGATTTCCAAAAATGGTATCATGGAACGGGATTCACACAAAATGGGTGTCTCCAGGGAATTGTAATCGTCATCCTCTTTTTTATACTCCCAACTAAGCTTAAACTCAATGCGCAAATGCTTTTGTAAAATGCTAACACTACTTATACAAATAATCTATGTAAGCCGAAACTTAACTTTTCACTCCCACATTTATCAAGTTTAGGTGACTGTGCTCATTTTCAAAATTTTGACCGCGAAAATCAACATTTATTATGGTTGTTATTTGTTTAAGTCAAATACTAATTTACCGGGAACCTCGAAAATCTAAGGATCAAAAGGGCCTTTTCCATGTAGCGGCTTTCTTCTCGGCACATCCCAAACCAGTTGGTTTTAGGTGACCAGGCTTTTGACACCTCACAGAGAATAGTACCGGAATCAGCGGAATTTCGATATCAAAGATTTAAGATATTCCCACTACGTTAGTATTAAAATACTTAAATAGATAACAACAAACGATCATTAAGAGATTAGAGATTCAAAGATGAGATCACTCCATGTAACGGCTTTCTTCTCGGCACATCCCAAACCAGTTGGTTTTAGGTGACCAGGTTTTTGACACCTCACAGAGAATAATACCGGAGCTTTCGGGATCTTTGAAATCAACGATCTACTAAACTACCGTTTAACTTTTATACAAAATTGACGAATCCAAGTTCAACTTCCGATTTAAATTTAAGAGAAAGCAATTTTCCTACATTTATACAACACATACTTCTTTATTTTCACAATATCAAAACTTATTGCATTTTGCAATATCTTTATATTTTTGCATTTTGCAATATCATTCCATTTTCTTATTTTTCTTTTTCATTTTTTTTCATTTTTTTTTTCAATTTTTTTTTTTTACTTATATATATATATTTACATATATGCTTTCTCAAAAATTAAAATAAAAAGTTGAACTCGGGCTCTATATCAAAATTGTATAAAAATTTGTTTTTCATAACAACATGATTTTAACGTTCAAACGTTTGAAAACAGCACGTATTTTAGTCCAATTAAGAGCTTCTGGGAGGAAAAGCCATAGATTACTTGTATAAGCTCTAAAGAGAACCAACTACTCTACGCTTAGCATTTTCATTTGCACATATCGTAAAACCTTAGTCTAAAAGTTAAGGAAGCAGCCAGATCAACACTCTGGCAGAGTCGGGATTCCCTTTGTTCTAACCTAATCAAGACTAAACATAACACACTTTTTATTTAAAAAACGACTAAAAAATTTTAAAATTTGGGTCAAAACGGGGGTACTAGGGCACTAGAAGGTACATATGTGACAAAATTCGCGAGAATTCCCCCCCCCCCCCCCACACTTAGAATTGAATATTGCCCTCAATATTCAAAGTACCGGCTATTATGCCGACACTTAGAACGTAAAAAGGTAATACTAATAGCCAAGTGTGAAACGGAAATCTCCATTTTTCACAAAAAAGATTGAAAAGATATCCCTAGATAATCGTTAGTAACAAGATCGAATATTGGGCGGCTGGATTGAAAACAGGCGCGTCAATCAACACGATCCATGGGAAACCTGCAAACAAGGGCAAACAACACACAAACAGAGCACAGTAGAGGAATCCCCCCACACTTAGTGTCAGAAAATAGAAAGAAGTCAGAAACATGGGTTGTCACCCATGCAATGCTAATGTTTTTGTTAACCGAGTCACTAGCTTGACTCGACCCCGAATTCATTGGTTCATGGGGAAGCAAGTGGAAGAAATCATCTCCATCGGACTTTCATTCAATGTGTTTAGATCAACATTGAATTTCTTGAAAGTTCCACTCCGATGAGATACATCCGGCTCTGAAGAATGATAAATGGAGATGCCGGGGTCAAAAACTTTGTCCTCATTCCCAAATGAGTGAATGAAAGGACAATCTACCTTATAGGCGAAGAAAGGTAGAAAAACTCGAACGACATATGTGAAGTCAATATAATGGCGATCTTCAACGGGAAATGTCACATATGTCGGAGAAAGATCAATATCGGGATTGAGAATGCCTCCCCCCGGGTCACACAAAACATCTTTGTCTAGATCAAAGTAGAAGTGATCATACTCTGGTGGAGATATGATGGGAGTCAGTTCATCGGAGAACTCCTTATGATCAAGATCAAAGGTAAACGAATCATATTCTAGAAGAGAGAAATAAGCATGAGAAGTGGTACTGCCACTACTCGTCTCTTCCGTGAAATCAAAACTAAATGATTCGTAGGCAACCGAGAAAAAGTCACTATCCTCAACGGGGATAGGAGATGAGGTTGGATTTTCACAAAATGATTCTATCTTAGAAATGAGCACATTGATATTCAATAAGTTATCACGAAGCAAATCGTCTTTGATTTCCAGAATATCAGTGTCAATTTCTTCATTGTCAGGTTCAAAATCCTTTTCTTCCTCTAGGCTGACGAGCTTAGAAGGTAATTCCTCAACATAATCGATGTCCTCACAAGATAAAGAATCATCATCACTTGAAGTACAATCATCGTCAGAATTGGAAAACATCTCAACATGATCATGTGAAATGTCAAGAGGAGACAAATCACACATATTATCAGAAATACCCTCGGACTCACTTGGGATTGGGACAAGGTTCTCAACACTAGACTTTATGAATTCGTCTGATTCCTTTTCAGGAATAGTGCTAATATGCTCATCCCCCATAATAAGAGAGTCCTCGGAGTCCATAGACTGTAAGATGGGTGTGTTTGCAATAGACTGAGGGAGTTGAGAATTGATATCGCTCAAAGGAATAGCACTCTCCTCGTCGTCCTCCTCATCAATATAAATGGCTTTTACACGTTCCATTTGCTCATCTGCTAGCAATTCTGCAATAGTCTTGTCTTCCTGCCTTTTCTGGACAGGTGTGATTGCAGCAGACGAATTCTCGCAAACTCCCCACATAGAATCTTCATCATCGTCATCGCAAATGAAAGTTTGACGATATTTGGAACTTATTCTAGCTGTTTGTTCTTCTTCAGCTAGAAGCTCTCCAATGGTTTTCTGATGAGGATCTTCTTGGGGAGGTTTAACAGCCAAATTTTTAAGTTTATCTCGCACATCTTGAAGTTTTTGGAATACATCTTCGAAAGATTCTTCAAGAGGTAGCTGAGGCTGAGTTTGAATCGTTTGATGCTGTGGAGGCTGGTCGTGATAAGAATGATCATAATTGTCACAAGGGCCATGCTCATAGACAAGCGGGGTCCTCGTTTGACAATCGGATTCATAATGCGGACCTCCACAGAATTCACAACAGTAAAACTGTTGTGACTGACTCGGAGAATCATATGGATATTGGTCATTACCAAAGTTTTGATTACATGGAACTTGCTCGTTGACAAGCGGGTTCCTTGTTTGACAGTCAAAACCTTGGTGCGGACCTCCACAATACTGGCAAATATCATTTGGCACATTTTGAAATGATGTGTCATCGAAGTTTTGATAGCACGGTTCTTGCCAAAATGAATTTTGAGGAGGGTTGAAATCGTTTTGAAAATCTGGATAAGTAAGCGTATTTTCGATTTCAGAAGTGCAACACGTGCAAAGTCCATGAGTAAACCCACATCCTTTGCAAAAACATCGTTCACAAAGTGAATCATCCCCCAACGGATCTCTACAAATAAGGCAATTTTGCAGATAGAGTGAAGATGGCTGGGGTTGTGGAAGGTGTTCAGAAAAACTTTTGAGGGAATTAATGAATGAATTAAGCTCTCTTTTGCGGGCTACTTCACACCAATAACAAGATCCTCTTGGGTTGTGATGTCCACACTGCTCACACTTACACTTGGAACAACGATGATCATCATCCACTGGACCTTTACAATCAAAACAGTGATAGTCCAGTGACGACATGAGAATTAAATATTAAGGAGGGTTAAGAAGATAGAATCAAATGGTTTAAGAGGATGAGGAAAAATATTTTTAGGTTTTTTATAATTTAAAAACATTTTGAAAAACACAAAGGGAAACAGGAAAATAAATTTCGGAAAGAAAATCTTTTTGAGTTTTTTATTAAAAAATATTTACGATAGAAAATGATAACTTCTAGGAAGAAGGGTCTTCAAAACACGCATCGACAAACGAGATTTAAAAATTCGCTTCAAGCCTTCCCCGGCAGCGGCGCCAAAAATTGATTCGCGAAAATCAACATATAAATATTTCCAAAGAATACAAGGCAAGTTGTATTCCCGGGTCGTTATCCCCAACGAAGGTTTGAATGGAATTTGTGATTCGGTTCGTGATTATTTGTGATGAATAGTGAAAAAGAGGTATTTTGGATTTTTACGCTAAAACATGTGAACATAAATTAAAAGCGAGTTATGAAGCAAATTTGTTAATAAAGTTGAAACCACCGATTTCTAAACAAACTTATATAAAACTATTCGTACATAATAAAATCTATGCTAATAACAACGATAATAATCATTACGTTAAAAAATGACAATAAATAAACAATAATATATAAAGCTAAATTACTAGGACTAGTATTTAAAACTAGAATAGATCGGACTAGTATTAAAACTAGAATAGATCGGACTAGTATTAAAACTAGAATAATTACTAAACAAAAGAAAACTAAAAATAAACAGACAAACTAAATTTTAAGTGCTCTCAAACTTAAGAAATGTCAAGGCTTATTTGAAAAATAAGCCGAGCTTGATAAGATCATGCATCTCTTTTTGTGTTTGAATTGAGCTAGAGGGTAAAAAAAAAGAAGTAATAAATGAACGCTAAAATTATTGCTACTCGAATAACATAAAGTACTGTGTGTGCGTTAAAATAAAATGTGAAGAGCAAATTAAAAGATACTTGAATACATAAAAAAACTAAACTGAGTAAAATAAATATTAAAGATGTTACTGAAAGATAAAAATACTGAAAAGTAAAAATAAAAGATACGGAGCATACAAAAAAAACTAATGCTAAACTACTAACTACGGAGTACTAAAAATAAAAACTACTTCTACTAAAATAAAAACTGTTATTGCGCCTCTATTTATAGTTGATGGAGGCGGTTGAGCCATGCCACGTGTCTCCTTTTAATTGGCTGCAACTTATCTTGAAGGTGAGAGCAGCATTAACTAGTCTTTGGTTGATTTCTACTTGTGTCCCCACTTGTTATATCTTGTTTGTCGACATCCCACAAAGAGATAGCACCAACTTCTCATCTTTGTTTTCTTTTTTTTTAAGTGAGCCCCACTTAGATTCCATATGAATTAAATTAAACTTTGGTTTAATTTGCCACTTTACACCCCTCTTCTTCACTTCTAGTCCTTGTCTTTTAAACTTCATATGAATTAAACGCTTTTGGTCCCTCATCGTTCTTTATGTTTAATTCATTGGTCCTTGAAATAAATAATCTTTAAATTTTTCTTCTTTTGCCTCGATGCTCCAAATAAAATTAACGATAGACTCGCAATTCCGTGCTCTTTCCAATCTCATGCTCGGTTTTTGTCTATTTTGTCTTTCTTTTTGTCATTTTCTCATATCCGTACCTGCACATATATAAACACAAAAACAAGGATATCTGCAATATAATTTGGGTGTTTTTGGTCATTTTTGTGTCTTTTATGGGTATAAAATGACGAGTATTTACACACTCATCAATACTCATAACCAATATCATGTGGGGAGCTACCCCGATAGATCTATCAACACGTAGGCTCTCAACAGAGAGTTAACAGTTACACCAACTGAACCTATAACATGTAGGCTCTCAACAGAGAGTTAACAGTTACACCAACTGAACCTATAACACGTAGGCTCTCAACAGAGAGTTAACAGTTACACCAACTGAACCTATAACCTGTGGGCTCTCAGCAGAGAGTTAACAGTGGCGCAGTCAAGTAATCACAAAACAAACACGTCACAGCATATAATTGCATCATCACACATAATGTCCAAAAACATGAAAACAGTATAATCACAGCATGAAAATAGTAAAAATATCATTTGAGTACCATTTTCCCCAAGGTAAAACACGTTAAAAGTGGGGCTACGAGAACTCACCTTAGCAAAAGCGAATTCCGATGGATGAATTAGCAAACGGTAATTTAAGCCCGATAACTCTAATCGCGACCTAAATAATATATACGTCTTAGGTTCGAAAACAAGACCATGCACGCAAGTTCATACTTTACTTTATCACTTGTACATGTTGTTGAAATTTTCATTGCCAAAATATAGTTGCGTCAATTTGATCATTTATTTAGAAAATTACCACTTTTTAGATAATGTAACTTGTTTATCTTGCGACCAAATTTTAATCGTCATGTTAATAAATATTTCAAGAATCTCTAACGCGCCTAATAAGTATATATATGGTTCTACCATTTCTGTTTACGCCATTTTAACCAAAAATGTACTCTAAAAGTCCAAAAATCCATTTGAAATATTTCTAACAGCTTTCTAATAGCAAAAATAGAAGCTGTCACGTATATATCGTCGTAAACCTTCTTTTAGCCATAACTTTTTCGTCGTAGCTCCGTTTCTTAAGTTTTACCTATCCCCGCGAAGGTGTTCAAGTATACTATCGGCTTTTTAAGGTCTCAGCTAGTCTAGATACCATTTATCATCAGTTTTTACCTCTCCAAAATCCAAACAGATTCGACAATTTTCTGAAAATGTAGTTCTCGTCGTCTAAATTGAAAATAGCGTATCTTTTTCGTTATAAGCCCGTTTTAACTCATTCAAGCGGCTACGTTTTCGTTATTGAGTCTATTTTCTATATTTCTAGCCTAATATTGCCCCTGAGCTAATGATTTTTCTGTATTCACCAAAACAGGACAGAATCATTTTCTAAGTGTGTCAAAATATTTTCCTAGCCTTCTAATTATTATAACCTCCTAACAACAACTCCATATCTAGTTCTAGTTCATCCATCAACTTCTCAACATAACAATAGTGATCTAACCATAACTTAACATTATTCAAAAGTCCATGTAAATGTTTATCAAGAATGTTTAAATCTACAAGTTTACTAACATACAAGTATATATAGTGTTTTCATCACTTTCTTGTGAAGATTTTTGCTAGCTAGTTTTCTTGTAACCAAAACTTGCTCAAAACATAATCTTTGGTTAAAGGATCATTGTAAATGTAAAACTTTATCAACATGTACCAAGTGATAACTAAGTATAGATACTTGACAAGCATTAGGACATGAAATTTTAGTAGTGTAAGATTTACTTACAAAAGAGATTTGTGATATGAGAGTTGTGAAACACTTGTTTAACCACAAGACTAATGCTCCAAACCTTTGCTAGAACACCCTAAGAATGCTTGGACTTAACCAAAGATCAAGATATGTCCTTCCATGCTCCTATGTGTGTCGATTTATATATATATATGTGGGAGGTGATTATATTTTTTCTTTACTTGAACTAATAGGTGCCAAAAATGATGAGAGTTAGATCTATTTATACTAGTGAAGTTTTGAAAGGATCAATAGTAAGTCAAGATCATCATTAGTTACATGGGGAGGGTTTGGGCCGATTAGGGGGACAAGGGGAACAACTTGGTGGCTAAGCCTCCAAAGTAAAAAGTTAAGTTTCCATGTTTTGGGGAGATTGTGTGCTAATTAATGCCATGGAAGATTTGTCTCTCATTTATTTACAAGACAAGGAGGGGGCGGCTACTTGGGTAAAATGGGAGTAAATGTGTAGTTTTGATACAAGAGAGTACATATTGTGTGTATTGGGTGTTAAAAATAGGTATTGGTTGTTGGTTTGGTGATTAACGAAAGTTGTACGTAATTAAACGTAAGATGTAAAGAAATTACTTTAGGCATCAGGAAATATTTTTGGAACTTTTGTAATAATTTTGGAAGTATAAAAATATTCTAGAAACAATCGTTGGGAGAATTGAGTATATCGGGTGTTAAATCTTAAATAGCGAATAGCGTTTGTTGAATTGACAATCGTAAGTATTTAAAGAATAGGAAATTGTTTTATGGTTTAAAATTATGAACCGGAGTAGGAGCAAGGTACTGGAGCATGGTGGACTAAATATAGCCTAAGTTCTAATGTACTTGAAATTTTATTCTAAGTTTCACGTTGGTTCAGGTAAAAAGTATACGTAAAATGGTATTCAAATAAATGTCAAGAAAATAAATTCGAATTTGTTGAATAGTATTGCCCTGTAAATTAGTGGGTTGTTATAGTCTACCCCCGTTAATAGAATTTTGTCCTCAAAATTCAGTTGACTAAAGGTCTGAGCTTGATCGGACAGTATTCACCCTTCGGTTTGGTTGCAGACAGAAGGTAAGGGTGTGGGTGTCAATCCAAATAGTACCGGGTGCTACTCCCCAATTGGTACTATCAATATTTCCTAACCTCTAGAAATCACACAAATGAAACCACATAATAATCAAACAGTAAGACAAGCTTTCCCGTCCTTGAGTAAAGTCGTCAAAAACCTTAGGCATCTTTTCAGTAGTTTAAGTTGAGCCTCAACTGAAGTCTAGCTTAACCCCACAACTCATCAAACAATAATTGTTATGAGATTAAGCTAAACCATAAGTTTAAGCCCAGTAACAACTTGTTTTCAGCTTAATCTCACAACTCATCAAACAAAAACTGTCATGAGATTAAGCTAAGCAACAAGTTGGACCTAACCTTAAACTACGTAACAACTTGAATCTAACTTAACTTCATAACTCATCAAACAAGAACTGTCATGAAATTAAGTTAAATATCAAGTTGTAAGAAAAGAACTCAACATTTTTTGAAGGATTGGCTCAACTTTTGGATCGCTTTCAAATAAACAACTAGTAGATATCCAAAGAGAAGATTCAACTAAGAGGGATGTGCATTCCTGTTTCCTCCAAAATCAATAGTGTGTGCCCTAAGCATATCTCCTAATGTCGAATAGTGTGCTCACCCTGTCCATCGGTCTAGGAATGGTAGGTCGTACTCCAATCTAACTGTGTCCCTAATGCGTCCTATAGTGTCTACCAAACTCGCGATGTGGATTGTCTGTCGCGATTCAATATAATAGGTAAGGCGCTCCTCATGTATGTCACTCTAATTGGATTTCTTATCTTTGAATACTATGGAGGCATTGATCAACCAAAGGACTTATCCTGAAAACTCAAATTGCCTGTATATCGTTCTTAACGCGGTTTTAGGGTTGTCAGTCTTGTGCACTCTCAACTAATGATGTTCGGGTTCGGAATCTTTCTTCGAGAAGTATCGCGTATCATGAAATTTGTGTCGCTCTGGGAGTTAAGTTGATGAGTATCTCAATTCTTCAAGGAGGGGTAAATCATGTTAGGTCTTTACGAAGTACTCCAGGGAAGTCTTAAGCACGCGAGGTATCTTTTGGTTTCTGCTCGTCCTACTAAGCGCACTGAAATAAGCGGTTTTGTAGTAACTATCGAGTGATTAGGCCTTATGAAATGCCTCGTCCATTCTTGAGCAAAATCATTTAAAAACTTTAAGCTAAGTAGCAACTTTAAACTTAATCTCACATCTCATCAAACAAGAACTGACATGAAATTAAGTTAAAAGTTGTTAAAAAGCTTACCTTTTTTTTTTTCTTTTTCTTTTTTTTTTTTTTTTTTTTTTTTTTTTTTGAAGAAAAAGGAAATTTTAGTTTAGGGTTGCTCAAAAAGGGGCAATTACATATATGTCCCTGCTAAGCTAGTTTATTACATATATACCAAAGCTTAAAATTTAATTACATATATCCCCTTCCTAAACACTCTTAATTACATATATACCCAATTCATTTAAAATAGCTTATTAAATGACTATTATACCCTCTGTAATTGCAACATCTAGGCCTTTTTGCATGTCGGATGATATAACTAGTCCATTAGGTGTACCAATTGCTTTCTTAAGTAATTCAAGAAACCATATCCAAGAATTTTTATTTTCCGACTTAAGTACACCATAAGCGACAGGAAAAATAGAATTGTTACCGTCCACACTTGTAGCAGCGACTAGAGCTCCATTAAACTTCCCTTTTAGATGACATGCATCTAGAAGGGGGAAATATATTAATGTTAATAAGGGTATAATAGTCATTTAATAAGCTATTTTAAATGAATTGGGTATATATGTAATTAAGAGTGTTTAGGAAGGGGATATATGTAATTAAATTTTAAGCTTGGGTATATATGTAATAAACTAGCTTAGCAGGGACATATATGTAATTGCCCCTGCTCAAAAATGAACGGGTGGCATTTTAGCGCTCCAAGATCTTACTACCAGGTGGTGAAGGTTTGAACCATCTTATCGGTTTCTACCTTTGTGGTCATACACTATATCAATCTCATAACTAAGAGCTAGGACACTAGGTTTCACCTTTAACAGAGGCATGAACTAAGTGGAAATAAATCTATAATCGACATCGGAGTCAAACAGTATGATAGTCGAATATCCATTTAAGGAAAACATACCCTGTAGGATCGATTCATATGTTGATTTTGTGGGATTCGAGAGGTCGGGGATTATGGAAGAACAAGTTAGCCATTGTTAAAGAGAGGAAGAGTAGAGAGGGAACCTTGTGAGAGAAAATGTAGAAGGTTAGATTAGAATGAAGGTCCAACCCTTCCCACACATGGGAAGGGGTATTTATACTACTAACATATTTGCCCCGTGTGGGCTGTGGAGTGAGCTGACAGTGGGTAAAGACCCGACCCAACTCCACAAATACTAATATAACTAAACTAATACTAATAATACTAATAATCCTACGAGCTACTAAATGCTAATAGATACTCGGGGTGACCGAGACTTCATACGAATATTTATATTCCTAACAATCTCCCCCTAAGGGAGGTCACCCCGGAAATTACACTTTGAATTCTAGCATTCTATTACATGAATTTGACTTCCTAGCTCGTAGTCTTTGATTCTTCAAAGTCATTAATCTTTGTACATTCAGCAGTGAACTTTTGATGACTGATCTTTTGTCTTGGATGATCTTTGAGGATTCTTTAAGGTCATCATCCAACGTATGTCTTCAAGTCATCATTTTGCGGGATCGTCTCCATGTGACATTGTGATCTTTGAGCATTCTTTGAGATCATCAGCCACCGTAAATCTCCAAGCTCATCCGTTGAAGTAATATTGCCTCCATGTGATTTTTGTGACCTTTGGATTGCATGCTCACACTTTTCTGGATCATGATAACTATCATCAGAGTTGCAGAAGCTGTGTTGTAGGTCTTTCAGCTATCATGATGTCTTTGATAATGAATTGGAAGTGTGAGCATGGAGTGTGGATTGACACGTCTCTGCTGGAATCAGGAACCACCATCACCATCTTTATATGAATCTGAAATAAAACAGTTAGCAATAAAGTTGGAGAACGAATATGGCTTTGTCATTCGCTCGGTGTGGTTGGATTAACCTTCGGTTCCGTGAGGACCGACCTGTGATCAGGTAGAATCCCCTTTAAAGAAGATTCTCCTTGACAGGAATTTCCAACTTGTAGTAATGAGTCTTCCAACAAATTAATGTCAGAATCATCATACTAAGCATACTCTCATACCGGAACGTCTTAAAGCAGACAACACGGTAGAGTGAATCTGTGAATTAAATACCCACTGATTGATGAGAAATTGATTAGAAAAATCACTCGCGTGTCACTGGATAAACATTTTATGCAACACGATGAGAGTTTTATAAGTTAAATCACATTTTCATCATAAACACTTTTGTTTGAAAAATTTACACAATCAATGTGCTCGGAACTCAGTTGGTGAGCACATTGAAAGGTTTTCCAAAAGCATCTGTCAATCCTTTTCCTGGAACAAGTTTGATTCAAATGTGAATCGCCCCATCGTTTCTTTCCAGTTGTCACTAGTTTGATCCATGAAGGATCTCACATGTCACCTACCAAGAGCTTGTTTGATGTTGGCTCTAGAAGGATTTCCATCTTCATTGTGAATACTTTCGTATCACTTGGATGTTCTGGCAATACCACGAGGATAATGCGTAGGACTCTTCATATATATTTTCTTGCTTTTCACAGTGTATGAAACAGCAAGCATATTGAAAATGTGTCCTAATGAGATTAGTGGATGATCTCTTGGCGCTAGACTCAATAGTGCATTTTGATTTAGTGATCGAAGGCTGGAGAGGACTGCCAGCTTTTCAATATCGTCTAACTCGGAGTGAAGAGAGACGATAGAAATGTATTGATCTCTGTGATAAATGAAACAAGAGTCCTTTGAGGTACCTTGAGTGGCCAGGGAGGGTTGTGCAGCGTATCACTGGGTCCATGATACTTGTCTTCAATGTCAGCAATCAACTACGTGATTCTGACAGCATATGTATTGACCCGGTTTCTGCCTAATGTGTAAGGAGGGCTTCTTTTTTTTCACCCTTTATCTTTTCATTTCTTTTTCATTCTTCAACCCCTTCAGTGCTTACCGAGACTTCATGACTAGTACCTTGTTGGGTTTGTTCCAGTACTAGCTCCATCTCAGTCGGTACTCTTCCCTTATTCACTTTTCTCCTTTTTTTAATCATTCCTAAGGACTTCTATTCTAACTAGAGGATTGTCCCTGGGAAGATACCTCCGGTTCTGGCTGGATCATGGGAACTAATACCTAACCTCACCATCCTTATAACTCCAGTGCATTAAAATAAGATTGGTCGGTCTTTGGTATTCTTCCACAATTGCCATCATAAACCATTTGCTCCCCCTCAATATGTGCATCGATATACGAAAGAGTTTAGCACATATTTGGGAGCCTACACATGAGTCCAAAAGATCACATTTTATCAGATTTTCATACTTAAATCACATTCTCTCCCCCGATCAAAAATTTCAAACCTTTTGAGATTTGGGATCCCAATTGATTTAAATATGTTTAGAAAATATGGGAGAAAATGTGGTCAGATTCAATATATGCTGATAATGGAACATTACGATGCTCTCCCTCAATCTATGAGGGAGAATGTTAGTGTCAGGTATGATAGGTTTGAAAGATTTTGAATTAAAACGATCATACACTGACACATAACAACAAATGTTTATTCACTACTTATGATGTACATGATAACTGTAATGACACAAATGATGTTGACCTTTACACACAGATGATGTGATCAGTCGCTTCTCAGAGGGAGTCAGTAGTCAGTCATCAATTATCCATCCACCAACAACACTTCCCAAGTATTGTAGATCCCCACTCGGCGAGACCAGAATTAGTAATGCTTTGTTGAATTGAAGGTGGCGGTGGTGGTGACGGTGTTTTTGTTGTTGCTGCTGCCGATGTTGTTGTTGTGGTGAAATCAAAGCCAGTCAATAGAGTTTGAACATCTGATCAAATGGTTAGAGCGGGAGCAGGCAAATTCATATCGGCCATGGAATCTGCATAAGAATATCAACACAGATATACATACATACAGATTCACTCTTCATTACTCGCTACCACGTGGCAGCTTGCCTACTCATAATACCATATTCATCTCATAATCAAACCACAGTCAGGAAATACATCAAACCGCTATCTAGCATGAAGAGCAATCAGCAATCATGAATGTGGCAATTCACTCATATTTCAACATTCAACTCAGGAACTTAGGGACAAGATTCTAACATGATAGCTACATACCTAAGCATATCCTGAGTGCACATGTACTAAATCAACAACAATTAAGCAGCTATCGACTAACAAAAGTCAATCAACATTTGAAACTCATTCATTCAGATCATACAAATGCCAGTGGAGTATTAAAGAACATCAAACACAATGGGTTTTCTAACTCCTTTTAGATTTAGGTTTTTAAAGTATTTAGGGGATTAAACGAGGATTCCAGAGTGACACAAATGAACCTTATAGTTACATAAAGCTAGGATACTATAAGTAAGTTGCACATAATGCCCTAATCTTTCTAACAGCTAACACATTTGGCCATTTGAGGTAAATCTTAGTAAGTTCCTCTTCAACTAATACCCCATTAACTACAAAACCTTTTTCTAACAATTATGAGATATTCAGGGGAGATCTTGGGTGTGGCCACACAAACATCTTGTCAACCCTACGAGGGGCCCAGTAGTATTAAACTTCAATCAAATTTGAAGGAACAAATTCTCTCTTGACTACGAGCATAACCTATGAACTTTGCAACACTCCTGAAAACAATCCTTATAGCTACCAGTTACGTATAGCGGTAAATTGCTTCACAGAAATGCACTACATCCATGACAGTTATCTGGTATCTCAAGTCTGAGGATAACTATATATACATGATTTACTTGATGACAAGATCCATAAAGTAAACTCATGAAGTTGGGATAAGTCCTATATTCAATTCATTGAATATCGTGTGAAATTGGCATGTCAACGCATCAATACACTTTCAAGTATATTCTACCAATACTCAGATTTATCTTAATTTAATGATATTCCCATATCATTAATCGACAACGGACAATTTAGAATAATCAATATATTCAAGGATTAAACATGCAAATATAGGATATATTATTAAGAAAATGACAATTAAACATAACAAGTATTTTATTTCATTAAAACAATAATTGCTCATAACATCCCATAATCCAAACACTAATCACAAATGGGCATGAAACTACTAGCTAAACGAAGTCCTATGCCTTCAGCATGTTGATTAAGCTTTCCACCACGTAAAGCCTTCGTTAAAGGATCAGCTAGTGTAACACCCCCAAATTTATGATATAGCAGCGGAAAGTAATTAGGGTGTTACGGGGAGGATCGAAGTCAAAATCACAGAAAATGGCTCGTAAGAGGCGTTTTGAAAGTTATTTGTCATTCAAGTAAATACTTTTTATACAAAGATGAAACATTTGATTTAAAAATCCCATAAAGAGATATAGAGGCTTGTAAAAATGACACATTTGATTTAACACCATTTTTATTTATCAGAGTAATAAATGCCCGCTCCGTGTCTTGTCCTGCTCCGTTAATTACCTGAGATACACATGCTTAAAAGTGTCAACACAAAGGTTGGTGAGTTCATAGAGTTTAATGGAAAACCATTTAGTTTATTGAATTCAGAAGAATATAGTAATATTTGAGATAAATTCAGGTATGATTAAACAATCAGTTTTAATAATTTCAGAGATAATATGATTATCCAAAATGAGTTCCAAGTACTGATAAACAGTTCATTTCAATAATTTCAATAACGAAGTAATGATTGTAATAAATACTAACAGTGATGAAACAAGTAGTGAATGGTATTTGTATAACCACAAATAAATCATATAAATATTCAGTCAAATTTAAGTACTGGATCAAAATCCTAATCATGAGATGGAAACTCATGATGTTAATGTAGTGAAGTGAAATACCTATACAGCTGTATCTAAATATATGTTGAAGACATATATTTTCTTATCGATATTGCCCCAAGCCTCATGACACGCAAACGTTAACAAAATACCGTAAAAACGGAGGTGATCATCAAGTCAATGATGATGTTTATGCCCTCGTGTAATAGGTGATTTGCCAATTCCTATTTTTCTCAAATATAGTGTATCACGACTAATACGACTAGCCACAAAGGCATTCCGTCAAGTAGTTAGTGGGATAGGATGTCAAGCCTCAACAGGTTTCGAAGCTGTCCACTATATTCGCGTTCACTACTAGTGATTAATGGCTCATGATAAAGGGACTTTTTGGCAGGGGGTACTTAGGCAATATCAAGGTAATGATGAATCTTAAGTACTATTGCTCTTCCTAGCAAATATTTCCGTTGAAACATGGAAATAACATATAAAGATATGGGGAACATTCAAGATGTTATAGTGAAATAATTATCATGTTATATCAATCAATTCAAAAATATCATCATCTGAGTTCAATAGTTAAGCTAAACAATTAGCATGTGAGATATATATCATATTTTAAGAATAAACCATATCAAGTAATTATTAATTAGGAAATTGATTTGAATCATGTAAGTTACTAATATACTTATTCATAAAAGTAGTAAAATATATTTGAGCATGTATCTCCCCCAAAAGTATAAAACGTGTATTAAAAGATTAGGGGCCATGACTCACCTTAAGTGATATTGAGAATGATGAAAAGTAGGTTCGGATGAGATTATGGTAACGGCTTCAAAACAAGACCTGATAAATAAATCTGTCTGAGAATATGACCAAATACCATTTGGTGATTATGAAACGAGTAACGTATAACGATAAATGAATAACGGATAACGATTAACGAACAATATATTAATCGTTATGAAAAGATGATATGCAAATGAAATTATAATAAATATGCATGTGACGTGAATTGAAATGACAAAAATAGAAAATAAACTAAGAATGTCAAATAGAATATGTTGGTCCTTGTCCTTTTTCCAATTTTACACTTTTTACCCTAACGGCGTTAGTGTTACACCGTTAGTCCTTGATTTATATAATTTACAATTATAGTCCACTACTTTGTCCAATATATCATTTAGAGCTTGGAAATTAATAATATATCATTTTATATCCTAAAGATACTATTTTTACATTTTCAGTCCATAGTTTAACCATTTGGCAGTTTTGGTCCCTCTAGGTGTTGTCGCGTTACATTTTTAGTCCAATTTTACAAAAATGATGGGAAAAATTATGTTAAAATTTCCGTAGCTTTATTAAGTCATAAAAAGCTTATTTTAACTGCTTATAAAGTTTATAGCTTATTATTTCATAAAATGGGTTTTAACGATTCATTTTATGGCCCGTTAACGTTTTAAAATCCGTATATCGTGAGACGAGTTGAGCTCATCAAAAATGTCATTTTTCATGTTCTAAATTCATATCAAAAAGGTTTGATAAGCTAGCTTATCTCGTTAGCTTAAAAACAGCTTATTGGGCTGAAAAGCCCAACTCGCTAATTTGTGTTGTTTATATATTCAGTTTCTAGCGATTACTTTGGCAATTTTAGAGTGTCAAAACGAGTTTATTTTTATGAGTTATAAAAATGAAAGTGTTAGCTAGCTAGGTGGTCTAACGGGTGGTCTAAAAATATAGCGTGGTTGTTAAGTTGAATTTCGAGATATGGAGGCGTTTTCTAGGCGTCTGGAACGTGTATGTATGGAAAATATGTTGAAATAATTCTAAGTCCTTGGGCAGTTTTTATGAGCGAGTGAAACAAAATCAAAATAAATTAAACGATGCATGATACTTGAAAATAAATGTGAATGGAGTGTGTAACGTGACTCTATGGCTTCCAAGATGGAGTCGTGTCACGTTTTTGGTCTATACGATATTGAATACGAAATTAAATATGTAAGAAATTATACGATCGAGTATGATAAAGAAACGATGCATGTAACTTTGAAATAATAGTGAAGGATGTGTGCATGACATGGTTATTTAGCTTTCCGCAAGGGAGGCAACCATGTCTTTGTGTTCTATACAAAATATGTTACGTAAACAAAATAAATAAAAGTATATACGTTCGAATATGATAAAGAAATGATGCATGAAGATGGAATATATAACGAGGTGAATTTACAAGAGTTGTAACATACTTACAACACTTTTGATGAAGTTAGAGGATCGTATGAAAAGATGGGACGTGAGTAAAACTATACATTCGATAATCACAAAAGTATACGAATTAAACTTTGCTTAAAATCTCTTCGATAGCTTCGAACAAAAAGAAATGATCACTTTTGGTCTTGCAAGGAAGAATGGAAGTTTACTTTTACGTTTCTGTGATAGAACAAAGTTGATGAAAGAAGAAAGAATATATATAGGATTGTAGTTGACGTAGTTAGATTGGCTTCCATTATTTTGCATGCTACTCTAGCTTTTGTCAGTGAATTCATTCAATTGTTACACATTCTAATATTATAATAAGCCATTTGGAGAGCATAAAAGATGGAAGATGTCCCTTGTGGGTCATCACATATGTCGATCTATACTTTTTATATGTAGTCGATTACATTAAACCATGTATCATCTAGGACATGAGTTGGTAACTCGATTTTATTTATGCAACAATGTTTTAAATATTTTTAGAATCTCATAGGAACAAACGGGAGTCAAAACGGATAAGTTTTGATTAATTTATATTTTTGTCGAATTGATTTATTTAAACCGAATGGTTTTGATTTTAAAACCAAAGTAAACCGCGACGTGAGTTGATGAGATTTGGTACGTTAAGAGTTGAATAGGTGAGTAACGAGACGACACAAAAATATATAGTTGTTACGTTTAATTATCGAGAGAACGAAAAGCTTTTTGGAGCTAGTTTGCTAGTCGATTTTTACATATAACACAAAATAGATTTTTGGGCTTTTAATAATTGGGTCATGAATAGTGACGAAGGAAAAGAAGGTGGCTGAAAAAGATTAAAGCCCATTTAGTTGTAATTAGTAAATAATTAAACTAAATGAATATTTATGTTTCGAAAAAACATGTCGAGAACTTGTTATGTCATTTGGTGAATTTTGTGATTTCGTAATCACAACCAAATAAGATAATAAGAAAATTTTCAAATTTTCCCGTAAAAATGGTGATTAGAATATTGACAGAGATTAATATAAAATTAACCGTTGTTACTTATAGAGGAATTTTGCGGTTTGTTACAGTATCCACCTCTAACTTTTGAACTTCGTCCCGAAGTTCGAGTTTAAAGTGATTACTAGAACAAGAAGTTATGGAAAAAGAGTTGTCTAAAATTTTCCATTTGAAATTTTCAAAAACGAACGCTCATTAGATTTATCCGAATTAGATGAAGTAAACTTAAATGTTGCAACTAATGAATTTAAGGGATGTCGATAACGATTGGAATTAATGGAATTTTAACGGCTAGTGAACAGTAAAATAACGGCGATGAATAGTAACTTCTAACGGTCGAGCATAGTGACTTAACGGCTATATTTAGCCTTTAAATATCCCCTTTTCAATCTCCATTCTTCCACCAATCATTTTCCTCTCATTTCACATCTCACACACATCTCAAACACTTCTCAAATATGCCGCATCTCGTCACTAAAATAGCGATTGCGTACATCGTTGCTGTCGCCGTTTCTTCGGCTTATGTTCCGGAGGAAGACTGCGGAATCTTGGTTGCTCCGTTATGGTTGAGCGTGCCCCTCACAGTCTTAAAATGTATCCTTGTTATGCTTTTATGTAATCCTCAATAAATATGAAATAAAACCTATTTGTCTTTATGTTTGTGAACTAGTCTCGCTATGGTTTTTAATTATTTTGTTTGTATTTATGATACAGAACAATTAAGAGGGTTCATCCTGTGGTGGCTCTCGCTATGGCTGGGTTGATGGTAGTCTTTGCTGCTATGGCTGGTCAATCTATTGAAGATTCTATGCCTTATATTGTATTCCTTGTACTATTAGCATTTCCGATGCTAATTATTTCACTATGTATTAACTTTCGTGGTTTCTAATAAAATTCACGCTATTTGTGTTTTCCATAAGTCTTTGTGAATTCTTAAGGTTTAAATGTTTGTACTTTTGTCTACTTCTTTTCATAAAGGTGATGGGTAATATGTGGTGGATATCTATTGTGGTTGGTCAAAAGGGATGTTTATGAACAGTTTATTTTATCTCAAGATTTTTCATTTTGGAATGAAAATTGTTATTTAAAAATTTGAAAAGATAACCGTTCCATTTATGACATGATTCTTCCTAAATTAGACATAGTTGATCAGGCTATGTATAATTGAGGACCAAATGATGTGATGATTGGTTCAGTCAAAGTGGTATTTATATTTTTCAAAAAGTTTTAGATGGGGTACAACGTGTTGTTTTTGTAAAATGACAACATAATTATTTTTCCAAAAGAATTTGAAAATTTTTGTTCATATTTTGTTGATGAGTCAGGAATTTCTAAGGTGATACTAGGATATCTTTGAAATGAATCTTAGGGTTTAGGTGAAAATTCTTACAAGATGGTAATAACCTATTATTTGGTCAGAAATGATGTTAACTAGATTTCTAAGGTGATGTCAATGTATTGTTACGTTACGACTAAGAATAGAGTAAATGGAATAGAAGTTTGAAACGGACGTAGATTATGATTATCACGGAAATATTACAAGATGGAGTTTTATACGGTAGAAAGATAGTTGTTACACTTAGGTTACATCCATCGTACCTAAGGTAAAGTATAAAAGAATTATAACTTAGAGAGTCTTGAACTTATGGTTTATTTATCTACAACAGGAATTTTTCTTCTGTTTAAACATAGATGTCATCCCTTGACATTTCTGAGGGTTCTAAAGATCTTCCATTCTTTTTCACTGATCTTTTTGTCCTAATTGGTATTATGAGTTGGGCACTGATTCTTGAAGTGTCCCTTTTAAACTTTTTGGTCTAAAATCCTTTGGTAATGGTGATGGTATGTTCAATTACTCCTATTGTTCTCTTAAAGTGAATTAGCCTACAACCCGTAAAACTTTCATAGGTATGCTTATAAGACGTAGTCGTTTTCCTTTTCTCCTGTGGCTATATTGTTGCTACTTGGATGAGCTACTATAGTTACTTCGAGTATTACTACTATGATGTTGGTTACTAACTTCTAGATAGCTTCAATACTTCGTTAGGTCCTTTAGTCAAAGAATATGGAGCTAATTATCTCATTGATGATAGGCTGAATTGAATCCCTACTGTGATCTAACTTCAAGATGCATCTAGGTAGTATCGTAGCTAAATGATAAACTCTTAGATATGGAACTGCTAAGGAACAAACTAATTCATCTACAAATGCTGATGTTTAGCAACTTTCTCTTCATTCATCAAGTTTTCTTCTGAAATTTTATCTTAGGGAATTCTATGGTTTTTGGCCAAAGATAAGATGAATCCAAGACATTCTTGATTCTCTTATTATTGATGCTATACATTGAATTATAATTATTGCATTCATTCATATCAATCTCAAATACACCATTCACAGCAATAGCATTAAAATAAAAAACATTATTTAACGAAACAGAAATTCCATTGCTTGTAACAGTATGTTGAAAACCAATATTCAATAAACACAAAAAGGAAACAACACCTCTAACAATAGTAGGTGCATAATGACAATTATTAAAAAATAGTACTAAGCCCGAAGGCAAAACTAATTTAAATACGCCTATAGCTTCAACAGCTGCATGTGCTCCGTTACCCACGTGCAGATATTGTTCCCCATAGGCCAGTCTCCTTTCAACTCTAAATCCCTGCAGTGTATTGCAAATATGAATACCACATCCAGTATCGTATACCCAGGAATTTATTTTATGAGTTAATGAAAATAATTCAATCATGAAAAAGTTACCTGAAGTGCTGGGTTTACCAGCCTCAACCTTCATCTTTTTCACACGCAACTCCTCGAGATAGAGTGGACAGTTCCGCTTCCAATGTCCTATCTCATGGCAGTAGTGATAGGCCATAACTTGTTTACCCTTGTCAACCTTACCCTTACCCTTCTTATTCGCCTGCGGTTTTGGCTTTTGGATCCTACCTCCTTGTATAGCTAATACCTGAGGAGTAGGTGCCTTGTTTGGTAAACCCTTCTCATAGTCCACAAGCATTGCGAGCAATTCTGTGACTGTCTTCCCCGAGCAATGCATGTTATAGTTTTGAACAAAACCTTTAAAATCCTTGTTCAAGGACCTATTGATTAGGTTCACACACACATTCTCAGGATAGACGTAGTTGATCTGGTGTAGTTGGTCCATGTACATCTTCATTTCCAACACATGATCACGAACAGGTTTACCTTCCTCCTGCTTGCAGCTGTGTAATGCATCGATCAAATCATACAATTCAACAGCTGGTGGCTTCTCATAAGTATTTTGGAGTTCTTCCAGCATATCTTTAGGAAAATAGTTCTCAAACAGCTTTTGTAATTTGGGAACCATACTTCCAAGCATCAAGCACGCAACTTCATTGTGCTTTTCGAACTCCAATTTCCATGTTTCTCTGACCTCTTCAGGTTCAGTAGCAGCTGGTTCTTGAGGGCAAGGCTTATTCAAATATTCCAGCTTTTTGGACACTCTCAAGACAATCCTGAGTGACCTATGCCAGTCATTGAAATTTGGGTTTAGTCAATTTTTCCCTTTCAAAATGGTTTTTGAAAGCAGAACTTAGTACAGCATTTTCGGGTTGAGCCATTTCTAAAAAAAAAAAAAAAAGTTCAAATATTAGTATTCTGATAATACAACTTTTCAAGAAAAGAAAATACCTAGGAAATATACATATAACCATTTAATCTTCTTGAAAACTAGGATCCAAATTTCCATAGTTTCACTATATCAGTTGATCTGCTAGTAGTGAAAGTACAAAAATATGGTAATCTGTCGAACAATAATCGGCAAACAATTTTTGACTCCTAGATCATTATGGGATTTACATTTGCCAAATACAATTTGCAATGTAAGCATGTTTCATCCCATCTCATGCCTTAAGTTTCTAGGTCTCACTAACAACTTAATTAAGTCATCTAATTTAGAAACTGTAAATTCTCCATTACAGGTCTCACGCATAATGGAAATTTACCTTGTCATTAAAATCTAGGTAAGGTCTCACTTACGCTAAATATTAATTTCAAGTGTTTCTTATAATTAGATAGCATGGACTTAAATTTTTTTAAGGTACTAATTTTGATGTGTCAATCAAAATATGTACGAAGAAGCATGCACACATCTTCGTATCATAAGTTTTCAAAATATTTTTATTTACCAATTAGGCTAAGATTTAAATCAACAAAGTTTTAATTGAGGTATTGGGTTCACCAATCAAAGAATTACCTACAATTATTGCCTACTATATCATACTGCTGCATGAGTCAAAAGACCCAAGTTATTCGGATAATTACCACAAAAGTGGCGCGTGGAATTGAGGTTAATTCACCCTTAAGATGATTTTGTACAAAAAATAGCTTACTTGGTAGCTCCAATTAGACGCACAAAGGAGCGGAGAGACAAACGTCAGCACTAAATGCCAATTAAAAATGCGTCTCTTTCAGTTTGACAATTTAATGTCAATCCTCCTTAAACCCCTTTTATAGTTTGTCAAAACAGGGTGAGCCGTTCATACTATTGGTACAAAACTCATCTCTCAATTAAAAGTTTATGATTTTAAGTCTTAAAAAAGCATGTTATAAATTATAATATTGCTAGTCTCGCTTGGGAGCAAATTACCGTGCGAAGCGAACCACTGTCAGCACATAAGACTTTGCAATATGTATAATTTATCACATCAAGTTTCATAGTTATTAGGTCAATTTATTTTCTATTCGAAAAAATACCCTTTTTTTTGCTTACAATTCGTCATACAATTTAAACAAAAAATCAAGTAATTAATAAAAATAAATAACCAAATAAGTACACATAATCTTAACAATTAAATCATGTAGCCACATGCAAACTTGTTGATAAAACCTATTAATAATATATCTATGTTTTTAATATGCATATATTTAACCAAGACTATCTCCTACAATGGTAGGTAGAGCCACATACATCGACGAATCGATTGCGTTAGTCTTAGCAAACATATACCAAATAACATATAAATAGATTCATTAATTTAATTAATTGATGTCTTCCCCAATTTTAGATCTATCTTAATTACATGTGACAATCAACTTAGCAATTAATTTAAACCCTAATCCATGATAAACATGCATGTTTCATCATGAATTAATTACAAGTCACAAGATACGTAACCTTTAACCACATAAGCACGTTACAATTTTAGGGTTACAAAACTAATTTTTAATCATAAGGGCATCGCCCCCCCCCCCCCCCTCTCTTAAAATTAGGTTTTTGATTTTTCTAACCCTAAAAAAAACAAGTAACATAAATCCTAATCCAAGATTCGATTTTTATGTGTTTCGGTAATACAATTACATGTTAAAACGACTCGTGATGCCACTGTTAGAATTTAATAATCATGACAACTCATATATTAATCTAATAAACATCTTACACGTTGCGGAAGCGAAGGATCAATTTTAACACATAAAAGATTAACCGAAAAATAAAGAAAAGTACCTTTTGATTCTATAACCGAGTTAATGTTTATGCTAGTAAAACAAACACAATTAAACCAAACACTTTTGTTTATTAAAAAACCAAAGTCGATCAACCCAAAGGGTTATTTGTTCGATCGGCTTGGGCACAAGAAGAAGAAGAAAAAAAAGGTTTATGTAACACCCCCGATTTTAAAGAGTTTAACAGCGGAAGACTTAACGGGGTATTACTCGTAGGATCATAGTCATAATCATAGAAAACGACTCGAAAGAAACGTTTTATAAATCAAAGTCATTTATTTAGAAATTCAAATACAAAAGGAAATTTCAATGCATAGTGTGTCACAAAAGATGTTATAAGTTTGATGTAAATGACAGAGATTTTATTAAACACCAAATCCATCCGTTACGCGCCCGCTCCAAATGCCTTCAATACTTCTGCTGAGATACATGCTTAAAAAGTCAACAAAATTGTTGAGTGAAAAAATAGCGTTTATAGTAATAATCATTTTTGAACACAAGTCTATAATTACATAGAGATGCAATTATCATAAGAAAAGAGTTATTGCGATCAGGATAAATTCATATTGCACTAAGCCTCATGACACTCAAAACTTAACAGTACCGCACAGACGGTCAGAACAATCTAAATTAATGGCATGAGTTATGGCCCTCTATAGGATATTGCCAACTTCCTATGGAATTCAAATAAAGTGAATCTGAACCTATCTAGCTAGCAACAAAGGCCATCTTCTAGATATTTCAGACAGGGGTCAACCTTAACAGATCTGCTCACTATATTCGCGTCCACCTCAGTGGTTAATGGCTCATGATGGGAGGGACTTTAAATAAAGGCAATAATCGGTAACTTAGGCAATAACAGTCAATTAAAGCATACAGAAAATACTTGCGTTCGGTTTTATAACATGTATCTCCCACGTAGTTGAAAACATTAAAAAGTGAAAAGGTGGGACTATGAACTCACCTGAAATGTAACTGGCAAAGATGATATATGAAACCAAATGAAATTAAGGAAAATGCTCCAGCACAGGACCTGGATATTAATAAGGAAGTCTAAGATTTTGACGGTTTTGATCTAATACGAATAATGGTTGAAATGGTATCGAATGACGATATGGTTTGTGACGAGAATGAATGATATGTTTAAAATGCTTAAAGTTCAAAAATAATATTATATATAATATTATCTTATTTTTATGTTATTTAAATCATAAATATCGTTTCCTCGAAAATAGTTTAAATAAAACGTTAAGTAAATCGTTAAAATCGTTATATATATAATTATAAACGTTATATATAATAAATGTTGAACGAAATGAAATATAATGCACGTGAAATGAATGAAAATCGTAAAATATAAAATGAATAATGAAAATATAATAAAAGTTACTAATGGTCCTTGAAATTATACAAAATTTACACTTTTGACCCTAACGGTGTAATATTTGCACCGTTAGTCCTTAATTTATAAATTTAGTCCAAAAGTTCCAAAAATGACATTTTAGACCTCAAAGTTACTATTTTATCAATAAATATCCCAAAGTTACTGAAAATACAATCTATATCCTGTTTTTCCGATATTGGCAACTTTAGTCCCTGAGTTTGAAATTGTTTGCAAAAATGGTCCTTTTTGTACAACATAAAAGGAAAAAGTTTTCCGAGACTTTGACAAGCTTATTAAAGCTTAAAGAACTGCTTATTAAGTGCTTATTCTATGTAAAGCTTATTTTTGGTCTAATGGGCCTAAAAATGTTAAAACTCGGCCCGTTAACCTTTTTAGAAACGTGGGCTTTAGAGGCTTAATGGGCTTTCGATTGGGCTTAGTTTAGGATTAGAAAAACATGGCAAAAGGGTTGGTTTGAATAGCTTATCGAAATAAGCTGAAAAGGGTTTATTGGGCTTACGGCCCAATCGTAAGTTATAAAAAGGATTTTAAAAACGTTGTGACTAGCGTTTAAATAGGGGGAATTCGAATGGGTTCTAGGCCGTATGAGGGAGAAAAATAGACTAGGTTTTGGTTGATAAGCTAGGGAAGAATTAGTACAAACAATAAAAATAGGTGGTCACGTTTCAAAATATGGTTTTATGAGTTGATTTCTAAGTCGAGTTGAGATAATATAATGAAAACGAAATATGGAATGAACATGAATCAAATGAATTCGAAAATAAGGAAACGAGTAAAGTAGATATGAAACGTGATGTATGTATGTAAAAATGTAGACCTAGCCTTCCATATTGGAGGCGTATGTATGTAACTCATAAAATAAATAAATAAATACGTACGTATAAAATGAAATATATGCATGCAATTGAAATGAAATAAAAACGATGCATGCTTAAGGGAAATCGGATAGAATTGAATTAGGAAGAGATTTGAAGACTTACAATACCCAAAGAATGGGTTTGAACGTTTGGTTTGATCAATGAATGTCTCGAATAGGTTTTATTCGTATAAAATGAACTTGAATAATAACGATACGGTTTTAGCTTGCCTCGAATGAATTCTCAGGAGACTTAGGATTGTTTTGAGAGTGTTTTAGAGTATGTGTGTGAGTGAGTGAAAACCAGGAGAAGTATGCGTTTGGGACTTGGTCGAATGATACATGCATGAGTCGAAATATAAATACTCCCACTTGCACAACTTGAGTTTACTTGATCATTGCAGGTTCTAGGATAAGATAGGGAATATATTCCTGCATTTATGAGTCTAGGGGAGGGCTAGAATTCATGGGGAAGCCTAGGAAACGAAGATAGAAAACGTTTGTGCGAGTATATGTATCATACGAATGATCAAAGGGTCCAAACGATTTGTTTAACGTGTGATTTTGTTAGATATTGTGAGAAAATGAGTTTACAACATAAAAACATGATTTAGAAAGTCAATGTATTTGGTAGAAATCGTTTTTAAGTAAAATGGATCAAATTGAGAAAATGTTTATACGATTTGAAATATGTCAAGTCGCGTTTACTTTGGCCTTGGTTTGTGGTTCAAACGTGTGAGATGGGACTTGGGACTTGGCCTTCCATTAGATTGAAGTACAAAGAATCAGGAGAGGCAAAAATATATAAGGCTCATGTGTCGAATTTCAAAATAAAAAGGGCAAAGCTTATGGGTTTAGGTCGACAGAAAATGAAGATGAAAAATAAACTAAGTATAGAAATGGGTTGAATGAATAGTAATAGGTTATAGTTTTGGGCTTAGGAATAGTGTTAAGGTTCATTGGGTTTATATTGAGTGTGTTAGGTTATCCGTGGTCCGTGTGTGAGCTCGTTTCAATGTTTTGAGAATTAACGTATCGTAATAAACAAAATTTTAAATTTTGCTCGTAAAAATGGTAAACTGAACTGTAATTGATAATTAATACTTGATTAACGTTTACAAATCACTGGTAAATTTGACAGGTTGCTACAGTTTAGGGTTATAGATAGAGTGCAAGAATCAAAGAATGAATAACCCTAACCTTGTATTTATAAAGTGCAAATCTTGGAGAGCAAGTTTGGCAAGGATTGGGTTATAGAAACCCTATGCCGATCGGCCCATGCTTCCCAAAGGGATTCAGGAACCTTCTTGATCCTCTAATTTCATCTATAGTCCTTCCTTTATTCCTTAACGGTCGTTAGTCAATTCCCGTTAATTACTTAATGTCCGTTAGTCGTTATTTTGTGTTTAAATAATTAAATACATAACGGTTTCTATATTAATTATTGTACATTAGTTCCTCATACGTAATGTGTGCAATCCCGTGGTCCCGAGTTCGATTATAGTCATACACATTTAATATTTGTCCACAAACTTAACAATTGGAGTGGTGAATGATGATGATTTTCCCCCTCTTAGTGACAATTGTGATTTGGAACAGGGCAAAGGTACAGAGGAGGGTTGCATGGCTGAGGCTGTTAAGGAAGCTATAGGTACTAATCAGGAAACACCAAGGAGCAGCAATGAGAAAAGTGTGACTGTAGAGGTAGGTACTACTCAAGAGGCTACTACTCAGGTACACAAATCCTTTGCTAGCACTGTTATGAGTGGTAATAGTGAATTGAATAACAAATTAGAATTAGTGCCTTTAGCTATGAAAGATGGTAGAGAAGTTGTTATTATTGAAGATAAGATTGTTCAGGAAGGATGTAGAAAATGGAGGAATACCTTATGTGGTCACTTTGTAGGTTACAAAATGCCTTATGTTGAGATTAGGTACAACCTGAGGAGAATGTGGGGGAATTTTGGGCTAACTGATATTGTTTCTTAGGGGGAATGGTACTTATTCAAGTTTAAGGATGACCTAGGAATTGACCAAATACTAGAAAGTGGACCATGGATGGTTAATAATAAGCCATTGTTTGTTAAAAAATGGGATAGTAGTGTGAACCTTGGGAAGAATGAACTGCAAACTTTACCTTTATGGATAAAGCTGTATAATATACCTTTGATTGCTTGGACTACCAAAGGCATAAGTGCTATTGCTAGTAGTCTTGGTAAACCTCTGCTTATGGATAAGACAACTGCAAAAATGTGTCATGAAGGGACAGGTAGAGTGGGGTATGCTAGAGTTTTAATTGAGGTAAATGCTAACAAAGAGTTTAGGAATAATGTTGAAGTTTGCTATAGAAGTTGTGACATGAAGAAGGAATGTTTAAGGCTTGTGGATGTGGAATATACATGGAGACCTTCAGTCTGTAGCAAATGTGCTATTTTTGGACACTCATAAGTTACTTATGGGAAAAATAAAGGGGTGAATGCTGACATTGCTAATGGGAATCAGATTGATAAGGGTGCAGGGCAAAACATGGAGGGTATGCTTAAGCAAAACAAAACCAATGAGGATAATGGGCAGAAGAAAGGCGACCAACAGGACAATATGCAGAGTAAGGTGCAGAATGGGAATGAAAATGGAAAAGGAAGACCTAGACTTGAATTCAGGCCAGTAGATAAAAGTAAAGCAGTTAGTGACAAGATTGGTACTAGTTTGGGAGGTAAAACTGATGGAAACAATAATAAGGAGGACCTAGCTACTAGTTCTAAAGGAAATCTAACACCTAGCCCAAGGAAAAGTTGGAGTATTAGCAAAGAACATATGGAAACACTGAAGAGAAGTGCTAAAAAATACTCGGTCCTTGAGATATTGGAGGAGCCTATTGAAAAGACTGGTTTGACTCAGGATGCAAAAATTATTGTTGATAAATTTGTTGATTACTAAAGGAAACCTAGCAAGGATGAATTTAAGGAATGGAACAAAGAAATGCAAGAATACTACACAGTCAAATGGGAAGAGAAGTGGAATGGGGCAAATCAAGAAATTGAAGATGTGTATGAGGAAACAAATGGAATAGCACAGAATATGGCTGATGATGTACTAAATGGGTTGGCAAATGATTTGCTAGCCAAAGAAAACTAATAGTGAATATGGATTTGAAGGCTGAAATGAAAATTGCATCTTGGAATGTTAGAGGAATATGTAATAAAGAGATGAAAAAGGAAGTGAGGAAATTTATCAGTGAGGAAAAGCTTAGTGTCTGTGCTACCTTGGAAACACACCTTAAGCCAACACAATTAGCTAAGGCCTGTGAGTTTGTGTTTGGAAGATGGCCTTACATAAGCAACATTCAAGACAGTACAAAGGATTGCAGAATTATTGTTGGATGGAACCCTGATGATGTTCATGTGATGCTTGTCCACTCAAGCAGCCAATCTATACTATGTATAATTGAAATAACTAATAGCATAACTAAATTCTTTTGTTGTTTTGTATATGCAGCAAACACAGGTAGAGAAATGAGAGAATTATCGAAGAATTTAAACAGATATAAAAGCTTGATTAATGATGATCCATGGGTTCTAATGGGGGATTGGAATGTAAGCCTAAACATTGATGACCACTCAGAAGGAGGATCAAGCATGACACCTGACATGATTGAGTTTCAGGAGTGTTTGGATTCAATTGAAGTTGAAGATCTGAACTGCTCAAGCACACACTTCACTTGGATTCAAAGTAGATTCAATCCAAGCAAAGGTATCCTCAAGAAGATTGATAGAGTTCTGAGCAACCTCAGTTTTTTGGACAAATTTACTAATTCAAATGTTGTGTTCTTACCCCATCTCACCTCTGATCATTGCCCTGCTGTCTTGGTTTTACCTGAAACAATGAAGAAGAAAAGGAGAGCTTTTAGATTTGTGAAGTATATTGCAGATAAGCCTGAGTTTAAAGAGATTGTTAAGAAGGAATGGGATATTGATATTGAAGGGTGCAGAATGTATAAGCTTGTTAAGAAACTGAAAGCTTTAAAGTATCATATGAAACAACTTAACTGGAAGCATGGAAACCTTCATGAGAATGTGAAACAATGGAGAGAAAAGCTACAAGCAATTCAGTTAGAAGTGGATAAAGACCCTCATAATGTTAGCCTAAAAGAAACTGAAGCAATTATCCTTAAAGAGTATAAGTGTGCAGTGCAAGATGAAGAAAAGCTCTTGTTTCAACAAGCTAAAATTGAGTGGTTAAGTGATGGAGATAGGAATAGCAAATTCTTTCATGCTGTGGTTAAAGGGAGAATTCATAGAAACAAAATTGAGACCATATGTAATGAACAAGGTGATAGGGTGGAAGGAAATGTAGTTGCAGAGCCGTTTGTGAAACACTTTGAGAACTTTCTTGGTAAAGCTAGCCCTGTACAAGATTTAAACCCTAATACTCTCAACATTACAACTAAAGTGACTCAAGAGGATGCAAACAAGATGGTTACCGCTGTTAGTGACAAGGAGATTAAAGAAGCTCTTTTTTATATTTGTGATAACAAGGCACCTGGTCCAGATGTTTACACTGCTAAATTCTACAAAAAGTCATGGGAGATAGTTGGGAAAGATGTGTGTGAAGCTGTGAAGGAATTCTTCAAAAAGGGTAAACTGCTTGGGGAGGTCAATGCCACTCTAATTACTTTGGTCCCTAAGATTACTACTCCTATGAAAGTTTCTGAATATAGACCTATAGCATGTTGCAATGTCATCTACAAAATCATAAGTAAAATCATCACTAATAGGATCAAGAATGCATTGTGTAAAATAATTAGCCCAAGTCAGAGTGCCTTTGTCCCAAATAGGCAAATAACAGACAATATCCTCCTCACACAAGAACTCGGCAGTGTATTTGATGATTAAACATAAAAGGTAACATTTGATATTTTTGTAACAAAACAAAGCTTGAGTCAAAGTATTGACTTTCATCTATATTAGTTAAGCTGTATTAATGAACACATCTGAGAGTTATTAATGATATTGAACATGTAGCTTACAATTTGACTCAAGTTAGAGGACCCTCAACCATTGGATTAAAATCAAAGGTCAAGATTAAAAGTGAAACCACATCATTTTGACCTTTGATTTTAATCCAATGGTTGAGGATCTAACTTGAGTCAAGTTACTTGAGAGGATCCTCTCCCAATTTGGTTAACTATCATCTTCATTTTTTTTAGAAAATTGGGCATCATATTGTCTGTTTATGGACTCAGATCTTATCTTGGTCAAAACCGGGTCAACAAGAGATGACCCACACTATGAATTGCTACTCGTAATATATCTTTTGCAGGTGTGTTTTTCACACATTAAACCATGGAATTATTAGAGCATAGGGTACGGTAGCTGATGGCTTGAGCCATTGCAAAAAACGCAAGCCTATGACGCGAGATACCATACCGCAGCTGGGCTGGTACGTCGTGGCGCCATGGCCACCAGCTCACGCGGTTGGTAATTCTTTTTTGTTGTTATATAAGTTTACATTATTTGCTCTTGTTAATGTTTTTCTTGCATCGTTATTCCCTATTTTATTGTCATTTTATGTACTTTTTTTATTTAATGTACTCTTTTAATTTTATGTAATATGTTATTAATGAAATTTAATTTTAGTTAAAAAAAAAATAATAATAAAAAAAAATAAAAAAAAAAAAAAAACAACCAACTACGGCACCAGAAAAGTGGTGTGATAGCTAGGGAGGGGTGTTTTGGTGCCATAGGGAAATCTGGTGCCGTGGGAAAAAGGTGCTGAGGTGGCACAATTTTTTCCACGGCACCAACTGTACCCAATGCTCTTAAAATAGTTGAAATTTGCATAAGCAGTCCTTCAACTTGTTTTTCAGACAAAAGGATATATATTTTGATATTGAAGTTAGATAATAGTTTAGGTAAATAGGTATAAGGTATTTCTTTAATCATCATAGAATTTTCGACCTTGGAGTTTCCATGAAATTTCTTTTGTCAATACAAATTTTTGACCCGACTAGCTAGTAATTTTCCAAGATATTTCTTTATTGCAAAAGACAAGGAATTCTGTGAGAGAAATTTATTGGTGTAGGGAAATGAAATTGAATGTTAAGAAATAATGGTCCCTATTAAAAAAACAAGGAACTTTCATACATCGACTTATTGGTGTACTATTAAAAAAACAAGGTGGGGTCGACAGGTATGAAAGTTTCATACCTTGCCCTTTTGAGTACTATGGAGTATGGAAGATATGTATCTTTCAATCCCATATTTGAAAGATACACATCTTAACCAAACACTTGCAGTCATATCCGATATGATTCCATCATTCCATTCCCCCTACCAAACGCACCCTAAAGATTGTTATACGATGGTTTGAAATGTTATTCATATCAATTTTCCCCATCATTTAAGAAACAAGTAAATGCCTTTTTTTGTCATATGTTATGCAATGAGTAATAGTGTTAAAACAAGTCATCACACCATATTTATGTTCAAAATGGAGCTTGATTTCAATTGTTTATGAATTCGGATTAAAAAACGGGTCAAGAAGATGACCAGTAAAAAATAGTTTATTACAATGTTTGTTTATTTCCAAATTGTTATACTTGCAGGCTTTCAACTCGTAGAAAAAAAAAATTAACCATTTTTGAGGGCTCCTCATTTTAGGAAATATATAACATAAAAAATGTAAGATTAGAAGAAGACCGTGTATCAGTGTAATATTTGATTTTGCTCGTTCAAAGATCAATTAATCCAGTGAGATTAGTTAACATGTCTATTTTTTTTTTTAATTATTAGAACAGATAATTTTATGGAAGTAAAGTTCATATTGGTTTGGGAAAATAATAAAATGTATGTTGAAGTCAATTTGGCTGTGTTTGGTAAAAGTAGCAGTAAGCAGCAGTAGTAACCTGTGAGCAGTGAGCGGTGAGCAGTAGCTGTGAGCAGTCACTGCTCACAGCCCACCACTCACAGCTTCTTAAAGAAGCATCGGAAAAATGAGCATTCTTAAAAAATCGTAAAGCTCACCGCTTCTTTGCCAAATGAACAATAAAAATCGAAAAACTTATTGCTCACCGCTCATCGCCCAAAAAAACTCTAAAAAGCTCCGCGCCAAACATAGCCAAAGTAAAAAACGAGTGATTGACGTGAGTTTAGCTACTTATCTTTCTTGACCAAATAACAGCCTTATGTTTCTTATCCAATGTACACTTGATAATCTTATCCATTTTTCTTTGCAGTTAGTTCAGATAATTTTCTCCAACAAATCCTTAGATAATAACTACAACAGAATGGCGTCTACTTCATCTTCTTCCTTTCAAAAGAGCTTCAAGTATGATGTTTTTTTGAGTTTTAGAGGCGGTGACACCCGTAACAATTTCGTTGGCCATCTTTATGAAGCTCTTCAGCGAAATGGCATTGAAACATACAAGGACGATAAGAAAATCGAGCAAGGAAAACCCATCAAGGACCAACTCATGAAATCCATTGAGGACTCAAGGTTTTACATCATTGTTTTCTCCAAGACTTATGCATCTTCATCTTGGTGCCTAGATGAGCTTGTCAAGATTATGGAATGTAAGAAGACGACCGAGCAGAATGTTTATCCTGTCTTTTTTGATGTGGAGCCCACCGAAGTCCGCAAACAAAGTGGGGCAGTTAAAGAAGCCTTTGCTAAACACGAAAATGAAGAGGCTGTTGGAACATGGATAGAGGCTATGAAAGAAGCATCAAATCTGGCTGGGTGGGAGTTGAAGGCCACAGCTAACGGGTAATTCAATTTTCTTCATCATGTCTGTAATATTTTGTCCAATCTACATTTATATAAATGTTAATCCTTTTATGATATAATTCCTAACTGTTTATGTAACGCTTTGAGCAAGATTATAATATAATCTTTAATGATACAGGGATGAATCTAAACTGATCCAAATAATTGTTGATGTTATTTTCAAAAAGAAATATTCCACTCTTTCGAACGCTGATGGAAAGTTAGTGGGTATGGAGACCCGGATCAGAAATGTTCTTTCATCTTTAGATATTGGCACCGAAGATGTTCGAATGATCGGAATCAAGGGGATGGGAGGTGGGGGGAAGACAACTTTAGCCAGAGCTGTTTATGATCAAATTTCTAAACATTTCGAAGGAAAAAGCTTTGTTGAAAATGTCAGGGAAGTTTCAAAACCTACTTTGTCCGGTTTAAAGAAGCTTCAAAAACGGATACTAAAAGATGTGTTAAATAAACAAGACATCACTTTTAGTAGTGTTCATGATGGGGAAAACATGTTGAAAGAGATTATGCGTCGTAGAAAGACTCTTGTTGTTTTAGATGATGTGGATTGCATAGACCAGCTTTGGGCGTTAGCAGGCGAGCCTAACTGGTTTAAATCAGGAAGCAGAATTATCATTACCACAAGAGATGAGCAAGTGCTGTCAGCCCACCGGGTGAACTACGTTCATGATGTCAATCTGTTATCGTCTACGGAAGCGATTTGCCTTTTCAGTAGGTATGCATTTCAAACAGAGTTTCCGATTGAAGGTTACAAAAAACTATCAGAACAAGTTTTACGTTATGCATCAGGTCTTCCCTTGACTATAAAGGTCTTGGGTTCATTACTCTGTGGTAAAAATGAGCGTGAATGGGAAAATACTATACAAAGACTAAAAACAATTCCGTTGGAGAAAACTATGCAAATTCTAGAATTAAGCTATAACGGTCTAGAGGAGGAATATAAGCAAATATTTTTAGATGTTGCATGCATTCTAAAAGGTTGGGGCAAAGAAGATGCAATTAGAGCGCTTGAAAGCCGTGGATTTCATGCTGAAAATGGTTTAAGAGTTCTTGAGCAGAAATCTCTTATAACTATTTCTAAAAAAGAATATGAGAAATTGGGGATGCATGATCATTTACAAGAAATGGGTAGGAATATTGTTCGTCGGTCACACCCAGATGAACCTCAAAGACATAGCCGATTGTGGGTTAATGAGGAAATTGAGGATATATTGACTAATGACCTGGTAAGAATTAAGTTATGATTTAATAAAACTGAGAGTTAACTACATTTTGTCGTTTTGGTTTCCTGAATATTTCATTTTGGTCCAAAATTTCTAACTCCGTTAGTTTAAATATGTTTCACATAAAAAACACATAACAATTCTCTTTGTTTGTGTCTCTAAAAGTTTTCCCTAACTTCACTTTCTCTCTCTAATAATCACTCAAAAATTCATTAATTCGAATCAAATTATCATCTTCATTCACTCTCAATTTGATCAGTGATTTTGGGCGTTTTGAAATTTAGGGTTCCCACAAAATTTAATGGGTTTTATTTTTTCGATTTCAGGGTACCCAAGAAACAAAATGTCTATACTTTGATTCACCGGGTTTCAGTGCTGAAATTGCAGTAAAAGGTCTAGCAAAAATGAAGGATCTTAGATTTATTAACATAAAAATCATAAAGAAATATTTTGAGGATATTGTTCAATTTGATAAAGTTAGCGATTACCTTCCAAATTCCTTACGATTTATGAGATGGGACGGTTTTCCTTTTTCAAGTTTACCGAATACATTTCAAGGAAAATATCTTGTTGAACTTGAATTGTATGGCAGCAATATTGTTCAACTTTGGGAAGATGGAGAAGAAAAGGTAGAATTAATTTGTTGTTTTTCATGATTCATTATGATCATATATATCTATTGGTTTGTCATTGCACCAATATTAATTGTTTTTTCTACTTATGTTAGGTTCTTCATAAGCTCAGGTTCCTCAGAATCGTATTTTCAAAGTTGAGGACCTTTGACCTTAGGTTGGCTCCAAATCTTGAGCAGTTGACTATTTCCAATTGTTGGGATTTCGTAGAGCTTCATATGCCTGTTGAAAGTGTAAAGCTTGAATATCTCGATCTCAGACATTTAAAGTTGAAGAGCTTTCGCCTCAGGAATACTCCAAGCCTTAAGAAGCTAATACTCAAAGGCTGTAATGATTTGGTAGAACTTCAAATGCCTGCTGAAAGTTTGAAGCTCGAACATCTTGACCTCAGTTATTCAAAGTTGACAAACCTTCACCTCGGGAATACTCCGAATCTGAAGACACTTATACTCGAATGCTGTAATCATTTGGTAGAACTTCAAATGCCTGCTGAAAGTTTGAAGCTCGAACATCTTGACCTCGCTAATTCAATGTTGACAAACCTTCACCTCGGGAGTACACCGAATCTTGAGATTCTAGTACTCAGAGGCTGTCATGATTTGGTAGAACTTCAAATGCAAAGTCCAAAGCTCGAAGAGGTCAACATCAGTCATTCAAAGTTGAAGACCTATTACCTCGGGAGTACTCCGAATCTTAAGAGGCTTACACTGAAAGAGAGTGATGATTTGGTAGAATTTCAAATGCCCGTTGAAAGTCTAAAGCTCGAAAATCTCAACCTCAGTCATTCAAAGTTGAGGACCCTTGACCTTGGGCTCACTCCAAATCTCGAACAGTTACATCTTGCAAATTGTTATGATTTGGTAGAAATTAATGCTCCCATTGGATGTCTGAAAAATCTTCTCGTCTTACACTTACGTTTTTGTGGGAGGTTTAAGTCTTTTATGTTTGACAAACGGTCTCAACCAGTTCTTGTTTCTTTATCTGAGTTACATCTGATTGCAGAACCCACAGATGTATGCCTACTGCACCCCGACAATAGTTTTCCAAAGTTTCGGTTTGAATGTTATTATAAAGAAGATCCAAATTCATCGTTTGGAAATCTTGAAAGGCTAATTTCTATAGGTCTGTGTCCTTGTACAAACCTTGAGAGTTTTTCAAGAAGCATTTGTGGATTACAATGTTTAAGAATGCTTAAACTTGAAGGCAGTATTCCAGAGGTACCCCGGGACCTTGATCGGTTAGAATGTCTAGAGGAGCTAACTTTTTCATCTACAGAGATTAAACAGCTTCCAGATAGCATTTGTAAGTTGAAACATCTCAAATCTTTCAAAATCAAATATTGTTGGCTTCTTGAGAAGTTACCGGAGGATATTGGCAGATTAGAATCTTTAGAGAAGCTAATCTTAATCAGCTGTCAGCTTTTACTAGATATTCCAAACAGCATTTGTAAGATGAAATCTATAAACAAGTTACATCTCCGCGGTTGTATTCAAGTTGTTGAATTGCCTGAGGAAATTGGATGCTTAGAAGGTTTGAAAGAGTTAAACATAGTAGGTACAGGCATAATCCGTCTTCCACAGAGCATTTTTAGGTTGAGAGGTCTACATATTGTTGGGTCGATACGGCTTATTGATACATATGGTTTATTACTCAAGAGACGAAGAACCTATGATGATGATGATGATGATGATGAAGAAATAGTCTGCTACATATAACCATTAATAACATTCTTAAACATAAAGAGCTATTTTAACAGGTACTTTATTTTGGAAATATTCATTGATTCAGCAATTTATGTGTTTTACTATGATTCTAACAATTTAACCATTTTCTGCTATTAGGAGGTCTGATCAGCAGGAAGCATTCGTCAATCAGCACATAACAGTTAGCCAAGTGAACTCTGATCGGGTAAGTCATTAAGCAATTTCTCAACTCGAATGGATTCAGTAGGGTATGGTTTATCATACAGATTTTACGTTTTTTTAATACTTTGTTTCAACTTGATCTTTCAAGGTCCGGTGAGCAGGAAGCAATCGCCGCTTAGCTCAGAAGGTGATCTAAAGCTCATATCTCTCCGCATCTAGTCTCATGTGCATTGAAATCAATCAAGTGATTTTGGCTCAATCCATTTCGGTCATTGATAGTTTTCTCTGGTACACTCCCAAAGTATGATTGTTTGTAAAGAAGTGTTTCAAAGTATGATTGTCATTTTACCTTTCGGTATTAGTACTTTTTTAATGTATACACTGTTAGATCAAGCTATAATCCTAACTTGGATGCTGTACTAGTACTTTTTACTTTAGATAAATAAAGAATTTGAACTTTATTTTGATTCATGGAGCTCAGTAAACACAGTTGACTTGTTCAGAAAGTCAAACTGTGTTTTTGATGAAAATGGTGGGACTATGATAAAAGGTTGGTGATGATCATGATAAAAATAAACTTAAGAAAGTGTTATAAGTGATGTAAGATCATAAACTAGTTTTATATACATAAATAAGCTCTACATTTGGATGAAATCATTAATCATACAACTATTTGACATTTGAGACAAACTACTGGCTTTCATCAAATTTTCACTGATGTTTTCATATATGAGTTTGGAGATGATATCGTCATGTTAAAAATGAATTCAGTTAAGGTTTCATTAGTGGTTTAGTTATCATACACAAGTTTTTTGGGCAAAACTGAAGATAAAATCAAATCAATTTTTATAAGCTAAAATTGGTACTTAAACCTAGTTTAATTATTACTATATCCTAATCAAGTTATGGGTCAATTGCAACACTGCCCCAAGAAAGTCGAAAACCCCAAAATATGGATTGATTTGGGTGGAAAGCGGGTGAAAATCATGACCCGGTAAAATAGAAAGTTTATTTATTTGCACTCCAGGTTTATAAATGTAGTGTCAAAGTTAGTCAATGAGTTGATAAATTATTGTTACAGGTCACATATGCAATGCAGCCACTGGGTTTGGGGTTACATCAAATAGTGATTTTGAGATTGAGACGCTAACTGTTGTTGATTCAGATTATCAGAATGAGGAGAGGTTCCAAGTATTATCCCAAAAAAACTGTTAATTACTATCGGCGAGAAACCAACACATGTAACCTTGGTGCTTAAATCTCGTTTAATTACTACTGTCTCCTAATCAATTTGTTTTGGGTAGAAAGCGGGTCAAAATAGTTTAAAAATTTATACATCAAACACATGTAACCTTGGACCTTATATATAACCCCCCTGATGCAACCTGAACCTTCTATCGTGTCATGAACCCGTTAGATAAGACCTTAACCCTTTCGTGAACCCTTGATTGATCTTTGAACCTCATGAATACGCTTTTAACCTTTCTGTGAACCCATGCTTAATCCTTGAACCCTACGAGTGATCTCTTTTGTTAAATGACGATCTGGGGTTCACACTCACACCCTTTTTTACATTTTTTTTTTCTTTTTTTAATAAGCAAATAATTCGAAGGGAATGAACAAATCAGCTGTTTTAATGGGAAGAGGTTTGGGGTTGGTTCACAAATGGAGAAACTGTCAGAACACCTTAAACCACTTCACATTGTATAATTAGACAAACTTTTCAATTCTGAAAATGAAGATATGATCAAATAAGTATAAAGAATAAAAATAAAGTAGAAGAACTTGTATTTTAAATGAACAAATTTATTCTTGAAAAGTATTTTCTGATTCTCGAAGGCAAAAATTTATCGAGAAAATCAAGTGACTCAGCACAAAATTTAAATTATAGATAATGAAATAATAACTTATCTCCACATGTAACATGTCATTACTGAATTATAAAAAACTAGCCATTTTCTTTTTCATTTAAACTGCAAAATTGCATATATATCTTTTGCATGCATACAAATCATTATACCATATGTATAAAAAACTTGTAACAAGGATATATATATGCAATTATACGTCTTTGGAGAGATATAAATGTAATTCCCTTTATATGGGTTTTTCAACTAGTTAAAGTTTAAAGTTATGTAACGAGTTATGAAAACTACTCTGAACTTTCTACTATTTACGAATTTTTTATATAACAAACCTTATTTATAAAATATCCAATAAATATCTAGCGCTTTCTTTAATAAAAAAAATATAAAGATGAAAAAGCCTCTAGATTACAAACAAAACGAGCCTAATATTTGGATGTTTTTTCACGTACGTATGATTTTATAAAAAATATTAAAGTGTAACATATATATATATATATATATATATATATATATATATATATATATATATATATATATATATATATATATATATATATATATATATATATATATAATATTAATAATAAAAAAAAAAAAAACTTTCAAAACACACCCTTAACCTACTTAATATAGTAATTTTAAAAACTACCCTAAAGTTTATTTAAAAATAGTTTTACGACAACCACCCTGTACTTTTAGCTATTTAACAGTTTTTTAAATAAAAAAACTTTATTTATCACATATTTAACAAATATTTACCCATTTTCTTATAAAAAAATATTTTGTTGCACTACAAAAAATACATACATCGACAACAAATTGAACCCACCGTAACACGCGGGTGTTTACCTAATCGTTAAGAACAAAGCTCCAAAATAAAGTTGAATTAACGAATGACTAAAGTGTATTTTTGTAGGCTCTTTATAAAGAAATAGCCCAAAGTGTATTTGTTAATGAGCCGAACTTAACTTGGAGTCCAACAACTTGTTAACACAACACACCCCTCCTTGGCCCACTATTTTTTGGCTGAGAACAGGCTTATTAAACATTCAAAAATAAAAAATGATTTGCAAGTGAAGAGACTCAAACTTGAAACATCTTTATTTTATTCATCAACAAATTTGTGTTTATAAATGGCTTTGAAAAACAAAATAATATATATATATATATATATATATGAGAGAGAGAGAGAGGTAGTCGAAATCAATTTAGGAACATGCATGTTGCATATATTTACTTATTTCAACATTTCACATGTTACAATTGAGACATGCATATATGGCTTTTATCTATGTACACTATTTGCTTTGGCCAACTACACCTAAATATCTAAATAAGGTACAAAAATTATCCATTTTTTCACCCTTAAAGACATGATAACAAATATCCTCCCCTTTGATCATAATCGATCGTTAACCGGAAATTTAGGTGAACAATTGAACTTTGAATTAAAAAATGTTGGTTCAAAGACTTTTAAGGTAAATCAAATCAATTCAGGACCAATCCACAAAATGCAAATTCGAAATACCTTATTTTTTCATACATATGGTTCAAATTTCTTCCTGATAAAGTTCGACTTTGGTTCACACTTCACGTTCGTTCTTTTCCATTGGCTTTTTGCGACGTGGCCCGCAGGTCAATTTATGCATGATCTCGTGTTGATAGCGCTAAACTATTAAGTACACTATATGGTCCCATGCAAAACTCGTGGATGGATTAATAAGTACTACGTAAAGATGGTAAATATATCTTTGTCTTCACTACTACACAAAAGGCCATATAGATCGGTTACCTTAAAAACCGATCTATGAAAGGAAAAAAGAGAGGAAATATCATATATAGATCGGTTGTTTTATTAATAACCGATCTAATTAGTTTCAAAATTTAATAGATCGGTTATTAACAAAACAACCGATCTATAAAAGAAACTAAAAAGATCGGTATAATAAATAACTGATCTATATAGTCACAATTCATTCAAAATTTTCCCAAAATTTTAGCGGGAGGTTTTGCCTCTTCACCAAAATTTGCACCCTTTCCCCGCTTCACCCTTTCCCCAAATTTCCCCAATATTCTCTCACCAAAGAAAACCCTAGCCAAATTAATCTCCCCAAAATTTTCACCCTTTCCCCAAATCTCCCCAAAATCAGATTCTCAGATCCTGTAATCACTATAATCATGGACATAGTGTTAAGTGAGGAGTTTGAGTTGTTGTCATGGTGGTATAAGAAGAAGCAACATCCTACCAGTCACCGATATTAGGCTTATTATCGGATAGTATTCGGAATCCAAATCAGGTACTGTGTCGGATACTCTAATATCGCTCAATCTTTCATGTAGTTGTAGATTCTATTCTGTGTTAATAGCGAAGGTATATATACCAAAACATGACAAAAAAAAATTATGATTGACAATGAGATAAGTAGTTTGATGTTTTAATTAGTCTTAGTTTTGTTTTAATTTCAATATTTTCTGTTAATGTAGTTTGGAAGACGCTAGGGTTCAGGAAGAGATATTGCTTGCTGATGCAGTAGTTTTGACGTTTGAAGGTTTTGATATGTTTAGTTTTATTGTGTATTGGATAAGTTTGATTTTGAAATACTATTGTGTAAGTTTGGTTTTTGAATGTGTAGGCTAATATACCGGTGGTATTGGCTGGATGTATGCTAGATTTACGTGATGAGCATTATCCTATTAATTTAGAGCTGGTCATGGGTCCAATAATGCAAAAGTTTAGGGAGATTGAGACTTGCATATCCAGTGCTCTTTCTGGTCTCCTTACCGGGCTTTTCACAATCGGTACTTTGTTATTTCGTTGCGATTTAGTGCAAACTTATGATATGAACATGTTAATTGAAGTGCTAATTCAAATTTAGTGGCATTTAAGTTGGAAAAACTCGTGTTTGTATTTTTTTCGGATTTCAGATTCGTGAACGCGAGATAGATAATGTATATTGTGAATATTAAAACTGTCCAAGTACTGTTGTTTTTTAGACGTGAGTGAAAAAACAGGAAAAGGCGTGCACTTTGTGTTAAAATCTAATAAAAGGTTAAGAAAAAACAAACATTTTACACGACAGATGATGCCTGAGTATGTTCTCCCCTGCACACCTGATACTTGTTATGAGCGTGAGTGAAAAGAAGTACACATGTGGCCTCAGTAAAGAGTAAGTATTCATAATTAAAAACGTTACATACCCAAACCCCAAAAATTTAAGACTAAATTCTGCAATTGTGAAATGTATCGTGTGGGCCAACGTTTTGGTAGTGAAATTTTTTTGAATAAACGTTCAGGTATCCGTCTCACAAACGCTGTAACTTGGTCGCTTATCTTAGATTCAAAATTTATATTATGTAAACCTGCATAGTACTTTAGTGTTACACCACTAGTTCGTTTGTTCCTTGCCTTGACCATCCTCACCCAAAAAAGCACCATGGGTGCAGGTGAATATTCTGTCATACTAGAATTTTTTGCATAATTCGGTGATTACCAACCGCAGTCCTTCATTATCGAAAATTAATATTTTATAAGTAGATATATTAACGAGGTTCTATCTGATTTGTTTTAAACCAACATCGGTGGTGTAACGTTTGCGTTCTTTTGTATTCTGACTGTTGTATTTTTTTTTTCTTCTAATCATGGATCATTATGGATAAACCGTTCTTGTTCTTTGAAGTTATGGAAGGCAACAAGGGAAGACATAACATTTTGATGGTATCTGACTTTTTGTACCCCAACTTCGGAGGTGTGGAGAATCACATTTATCTCTTATCCCAATGCTTGCTTAAGCTTGGCCATAAGGTTGGAACTTTCAATATTTTAAATTATTTGTAGCTCAAACTCATTATTGAAAATTACTGCATGCATTAAGCTAACTTTGTGTATGTTTGAGTCTGAACCGCAACTTCATTAATTTTCAGGTGGTGGTTATGACTCATGCTTATGCAAATCGTTCTGGGGTGAGGTACATGACTAATGGCTTAAAAGTTTATTATGTACCATGGAAGCCATTTCTTATGCAAAATACTTTGCCAACCTTTTACGGAACACTCCCAATTGTGAGGACTATTCTTATTCGAGAAAAGATCTCACTAGTTCATGGGCATCAAGCCTTTTCAACTCTTTGTCATGAAGCTTTAATGCACGCACGCACAATGGGTTACAAAGTTATATTCACTGATCACTCCTTATATGGTTTTGCTGACGTTGGAAGCATTCACATGAACAAAGGTCCGGAATGCCCCCAGAAAAGGTTTATGTTATACCAAATGCCGTGGACACAACTATGTTCAAACCTGCTCCAGAAAGACTTAGTATGGATTCAATTGTTATTGTTGTGATAAGTAGACTGGTTTATCGGAAAGGTGCGGATCTTCTGGTTGAAGTTATACCTGAAGTATGTCATTTGTTCCCCAATGTAAGTTCTTGCCACAGTTATTCTGTGTTTCAGTTATAATAGAAGGAGTTTATGCTACTACTTATTTCGTTTCTCATTAAAAAGCATATGTTAAGGTCCGCTTCATAATTGGAGGTGATGGACCCAAGAGAGTAAGACTGGAAGAGATGAGGGAAAAACACTCTCTTCAAGATCGAGTTGATATGCTGGGTGCTGTCCCACATGCTAAAGTGCGTTCAGTTTTGAACTCTGGTCATATATTCTTAAACAGGTATTATTCTGTTTACCGAGTTGAATTTTTCCTTTAATGTGTTCTTGTTATACATTTAATTTCTACTGGTCTTTGTCTTTTGATAGTTCTTTAACAGAAGCATTTTGCATAGCGATACTAGAGGCTGCTAGTTGTGGATTATTGACAGTGAGTACAAGGGTTGGTGGTGTTCCAGAGGTGAGAAAAAAAATATTCTGCATTTGCATTGCAAATTTTTAGAGGTGTCAGTTTTGATCCAGTTACCTTTAAATGGGTCTATTTGGGTTATGATTTTTGTATAAAGGGTCAAATGGGGCAAGTTAAAGAGTTTAACCAGTTTAATTAAAAAGAAATGGGTCAAATGGGGTAAGTTAAAGAATTTAACTGAAAGGGTAACGGGTCAAATAGGTTGGATGTCATCCGATTTGTGAATCGTTTACTCAATTAAAAGTTAGATCATCTTTGTAATCACATAGTTTCTGTAATCTTACTTATAAATTAAAGGATTAGGATAAAAAAGTGTTTATGGGTTGCCCCAACCTGACCCTTTTTGACCTGTTACCCAACACACCCATTATGCTAGCTCGGTTATTGAAGTTTTTGATGCCATAAGTTACGAGAAAGGATCATCTCTTATTCGTATGCTAAAGGAGTATGTTGGCGATGATGTTTTACATGAAGAAATATGCATGCAAAAACGCGACGACAGACGATCTGTGGAGCATTATTTCTGAAGAATCTGGCATCGAAGTGAACAAGCTTATGGATATATGGACAAAGCAAACGGGATATCCATTTATTTATTTTTTTGAAAATGGACTTAATAGATCGGTTATTGGGTATCAACCGATCTATATGTGGTGTCATATAGATCGGTTATTGGGTATCAACCCATCTATATGTGGTGTCATATAGATCAGTTATTGGGTATCAACCGATCTATATGTGCTTCATATAGATCGGTTATCAACCGATCTATATGTGACTCGCTCATAAAGATCACTTTTGTATAGAGCGGTTCAAAACCGATCTATATGTGGGTTTTCCACCGATCTATATAAGCTTTTGTGTAGTAATAAAGCTGAGACAAGCTCAACAAGGAAAAAATTAAGAAAATCAAAGACTCAAAGGTTTCATGAATCCTAAAGTCAATACTGCGAAAGGGATCACAAAAGATGCTAGCAAAAGAAGGGTTCAAGCAGATGGTCAAGGGACGGGGCATTGGTTCACTAATGGCGATGGGAAGAGGGTAAGTTGGAAAGTTCTTGTTCTGTTATTGTAGCCATTTCATATCAAGGAATTGTTAGAACCAAATACGGGTCGGGTTTTGGTTCGGATTGGCATGTCAAAACACCTTGACCCGAGCATGACATGTTTATGTAGTTAGGTCAGCTATTTCAATTCTAACCCGTTTACATATAACCCAAACACCGCCTGTTCAACCTGTTTTTCTAAACTGGTCGACTTGGTTAACCCATTTAAGTAATTTAACCCACTATAAAGATAATTTATCTGAATTAAAAAAGTCCCAAGTGGGTTGGCTAACCTGTTTAACACACACGGCCCGGATACTGGTTAGACCAGACCTGAACCGGTTTATTTCTGTGTTGGTTTTTGGTCGTGTTTCGTATTTGGAATTGGTACCCCTACTTTTTGACGGCATCTCTTTTTGTGTGGTTTGATATAAATACAAGTTTCTTGTACTTTTAGGTTTATGTAAGTAAAAATGGGCAAGAAATGACTGTCAAAGCTGCTTACATTCACTGTAAAAAGGTACTTCTGCTCAATTATGTTTATCTCCCAACTTCTTTACCTTGTTTTGCTTTATATTAAATAATACTATGTTTAAAAATCTTTTGTGTGTAAATATGATCTGAGCTCAATTATGTTGCTTTTGTCCTTTAGCAAATCTGATTTCTATTAACATTGAAGAATATCTGCTATTTTGACAGGAGAGTGGAGGATTTAAAAATAAAAAGGTGAAGAAAACTTCCACCAAGAAGAAATGAGTGTTGCTCGTGTGGCTGAAATGTGAGATCGGTATATACTCATGTTAAGATACTAAGAAACTGATTGGGATGTTCAAAGGCAATTCGCTAATGGAAAACAGAGAATACAGCAGAAGCTTTCCAAAATTCAAGTTGTAGTTAAGACCTTTTTTTTACTGATAAACATATTTTAGACCTGAGTTTAGTTTTAGAATTTGAAGCTTTTTAAGAACTCTTATAGTTATAAACTTATAATTGGATATCACTTTGGTAGAATGGAGTTTGAGCCTAAAATTTGTTAGTTTTGAAGCTTGATTTATGCAAAATCAGCAGTGTATTTGATGATTAAACATAAAAGGTAACATTTGCTATTTTTGTAACAAAACAGAGCTTGAGTCAAAGTATTGACTTTCATCTATATTAGTTAAGCTGTATTAATGAACACATCTGAGAGTTGTTAATGATATTGAACATGTAGCTTACAATTTGACTCAAGATTAAAAGTGAAACCACATCATTTTGACCTTTGATTTTAATCCAATGGTTGAGGATCTAACTTGAGTCAAGTTACTTGAGAGGATCCTCTCCCAATTTGGTTACCTATCATCTCGATTTTTTTTTAGAAAATTGGGCTTTATATTGTCTGTTTATGGACTCGGATCTTATCTTGGTCAAAACCGGGTCAACAAGAGATGACCCATACTATGAATTGCTACTCGTAATATATCTTTTGCAGGTCTGTTTTTCACACATTAAACCATGGAATTATTACAGCATAGGGTACGGTAGCTGATGGCTTGAGCCATTGCCAAAAACACAAGCCTATGGCGCGAGATACCATACCGCTGGGCTGGTACGGCTTGGCGCAGTGGCCACCAGCTCATGGTAATTCTTTTTTGTTGTTATATAAGTTTACATTATTTTCTCTTATTAACATTTTTCTTGCATCGTTAGTCCCTATTTTATTGTCATTTTATGTACTTTTTTTATTTAATATACTCTTTTAATTTTATGTAATATGTTATTAATGAAATTTAAATTTAGTTAAAAAAAAAAAAAAAAAAAGCCAAAAACAAAAACCTACGGCACCAGAAAAGTGGCGTGATAGCTAGGGAGGGGGTGTTTTAGTGCCGTGTGAAAAAGGTGCTGAGGTGGCACAATTTTTTCCATTGCACCAATTGTACCCAATGCTCTTAAAATAGTTGAAATTTGCATAAGCAGTCCTTCAACTTGTTTTTCAGACAAAAGGATATTATATTTTGATATTGAAGTTAGATAATAGTTTAGGTAAATAGGTATAAGGTATTTCTTTAATCATCATAGAATTTTCGACCTTGGAGTTTCCATGAAATTTCTTTTGTCAATACAAATTTTTGACCCGACTAGCTAGTAATTTTCTAAGATATAACTTTATTGCAAAAGACAAGGAATTTTGTGACAGAAATTTATTCGTGTAGGGAAATGAAATTGAATGTTAAGAAATAATGGTCCCTATTAAAAAAAAAAAACAAGGAACTTTCTTAAATCGACTTATTGGTGTAGGGGAATAGGGAAGTTAATATATGGTCCGCATCAAAGTTTAGAAATAGTCCTCGAGCCTAGATGCGTGTAATTTAATTTTGTGTAAGTTGTAATTAAACTTCAGTTGAAAACCGTTTAATTTTGCATGACTAAAGATTAAGGGTGCATTTGGTATGTTGTCATGAATCACAGTGGGTATGGGTTTGGATATAAGGGGGTCGACATGTATGAAAGTTTCATACCTTGCCCTTTTGAGTACTATGGAGTATGAAAGATAAGTATCTTTTAATCCCATATTTGAAAGATACACATCTTAACCAAACACTTGCAGTCATATCCGATATGATTCCATCATTCCATCCCCCCATACCAAACGCACCCTAAAGATTGTTATACGATGGTTTGAAATGTTATTCATATCAATTTTCCCCATCAATTAAGAAACAACTAAATGCCTTTTTTTGTCATTTGTTATGCAATGAGTAATAGTGTTAAAACAAGTCAGCACACCATATTTATGTTCGAAATGGAGCTTGATTTTGATTGTTTATGAATTCGGATAAAAACCGGGTCAAGAAGATGACCAGTGAAAAAATAGTTCATTACAATGTTTGTTTATTTCCAAATTGTGGTATTAGCAGGCTTTCAACTCTCGTAGAAAATTTTTTAACCATTTTTGAGGGCTTGTCATTTTAGGAAATATATAACATAAAAAATGTAAGATTAGAAGAAGACCATATGAGTGTAATATTTGATTTTGATCGTTCAAAGATCAATCAACCCAGTGAGATTAGTTAACATTTCTATTTTTTTACTTATTAGAACAAGTAATTTTATGGAAGTAAAGTTCATATAAAATGTATGTTGAACAAAGTAAAAAACGAGTGATTGACGTGAGTTTAGCTACTTATCTGTGCTAGACCAAAGGAATCTTAATCATGATCTTTTCACATGGTCTTTTACTTTGTAATTTCCTTTAGCAAAAGGAGTCAATTGTTGTCCCCACCACATTGCAATGTTTTCAAACGAACATATCCTGTTCACATTGGTGTATGCTACAGTTGTAACCAATTCTTGGTAATTTCCTTTAGCGAAAGAATCTTATCTTTCTTGACCAAATAATAGCCTTATGTTATTAAGTCTTTGTCTTCTCAATATACAGTTAATCATCTTACCCAAGTTTCTTTGCAATTAGTTAAGATAATTCTCTTAAACAACAGATCCTTAGATAACAACTAGAATGGTGTCCACTTCATCTTCATCCATTCAAAAGAACTTCAAGTATTTTTATTTTTTTTTTAAAGTTTCAGAGGCGAAGACACACGTAAGAACTTTGTTGATCATCTTTATTACGCTCTTAAGCAGAAAGGTGTTGTCACTTACAAGGATGACGAGAATATCGAGAATGTTCACTGAATGTTCAGTTCGTTTACAGCCCTAGAGGTAGTGTTCACCACTCATTCTCCTTCCACCCCAACGTCACATCACACCCTCTCACATTTCATAGGTATTGGTCACCACGCCTCACCTTTTATTAAGTTAGCCACTTTTTGCAAACATACACAAAAAAAAATACCTTACATACACTAAAAAATTAAATAAATAATATTAAAAACATACACAAGGGCCCACTTTTGCACAATAAAAACCGCTTCCTCCTATTTGAAGCTTTCTCACACATCACATACTACCCAAATAATGGGCTCACGCGTCACAATTGCATGAAAGTTGAGCCCCACACCTCCCATTATTTTAAGTCTTAGACTAAAAGTAGTGGTCACGAGTAACCACTCCCTCAATCACTATGCAACCCATCATCACTCCCCTCACATTTTATCCATAATAGTCACCACTCTCCTCACCACCATTAAGCACACCTCACAAAATACCCCCAAAACACAATCATAAATCAAATAATTAATAATAAAAACACCCCGTGAGGAAGCACAAATGCACAATGTCCGAATGGTGAGACATGTCACCTTTCGTTCCTTTTTTTTCTCCTTTGTTCACATGTGACACACACGCTCACAAAGGTCTCAATGTTGAAGAGCAGTGGCGGAGATTTGGGTTGGAGGGGGAAGGGGGCATGTGCCCCCTAGCGAAAAAAATTGTAGTGTAAAAATTTTAAAATATTTGACTTTTTTTTTTTGTAATTTGCCCCTTTAAGAAACAATTTATAATGTAGTTTTTCACTTTTATCAAAGTGTGCCCCCTCGAGGAAAACTTTCTGGCTCCGCCCCTGTTGAAGACGTGAAGTGGAAGATGACCCTTCACACCCACTACATGCGGCCTTACATCCTACAAAATATTAAAACACTTGATATTATCAACATCATAAGAATTTATATGGCATTAATTAGTGTTTGTCGTAGAAAATACTTAAGTTAATATTGAAGTAAAAAATAATGCTAGTCAATAAAGGTCTAGTAGAAGAACTTTCGTATATATTTATATTTACATATTTTTGTCGGCCGATATGGCTTGGAATTTTGAGGATATTCCTCATTAGAGACTTTATGACCAACTAGTTAAGAATTTTCCATGATATCTCTGTATTATTGTGAAAGATAAAAAAATTTATTTGAAGCAATATTATTGGTATAGGGCATTGAAAATTTATTTGAAGCAATATTATTGGTATAGGGTATTGAAAATTTATTTGAAGCAATATTCTGTTTTCACACGAACACAATCACCTTCACCTTCTGTGTGTATTGGCCATTTGGTTTGAAAGTTCAAACAGTGACTCTTATCTTCTTCTTTTTTTCATTGACCAAAAGACCATATGAGTGGTTTTTGTTTCTCAACATCATCATTCCACAAACACAAAACACTTTTTCACACAAACTCTTACAACCAAACTTCCAATGGCTTCTACTTCAAGTTCAATGATTCAAAAGAGCTTCAAGTATGATGTCTTCTTGAGCTTTAGAGGGGAAGACACTCGAAAGAACTTTGTTGATCATCTTTATTTTGCTCTTACACAAAAAGTTATTGAAACGTACAAGGATGACGAGAATATTAAGCAAGGAAAAATGATCAGTGATGAGCTTATTAAGGCCATTGAAGACTCGAAATTTTACATTATTGTTTTCTCCAAGAACTATGCTTCTTCATCTTGGTGCTTGGAAGAGCTTGTTAAGATTATGGAATGCCAGACGATCGACGAGCACGCTGCTTACCCAGTGTTCTATGATGTGGAGCCCACTGAAGTACGCAAACAAACCGGGGCAGTTGGAGATGCATTTGCAAGACATAAAGATGAAAGAGCTGCAAGGAAATGGAGAGAGGCTTTGAAAGAAGCTTCTGATTTGGCTGGGTTTGAGTTGAAAAGCATTGCTAATGGGTAAGTAATTTTCTTCAATATATCTATGCAATATTAGTTTTTTTTTTTTTTTTTTTTTTTTTTTTTTTTTTTTTTTTTTGAAAGGGTGGGGAGTTAATTAGGTTATGTTTCATCTCAAAACGGCCAGGCAAATAATGTTTTCACCTAAATTATTCTTTTTTATAAGTGTATAGACTATAGAGAAGGAAGCTTTAGCGGTGGTCATTTGTCATTTGTATATACCACATGCTTTCTGAAACTCTTCTATGGAATTTACATTAATAAGTTATAACACTACCAAGTCATGTTAATCAACTTTTTAGAAAGTTTAAATGTGAGTGGTAGAGTATAATTTTTTCTCTCTTTTGTCCTTACACTTAAAGTCACTGGTCCTCTATGTACAATGGAAAGTTCACGAGTTTCAACCTGTACAAAACCCTTACCTTAACAAACACATCTGTTATTCATTCACTACTTATTACAAATCATATATACTTATATCACCATTTACTTCTTGAATGATTGCATGTCAGTATTAAAGATCTGAAAATTGTTTGGGAATTTTCACGAGCTAAGTGAATCTTTATTTAACATATAGGCATGAAGCTAAGTTCATAATTAAGAAAATCGTTGAGAAGATTTCACTAGAGTTACGTTTCATCAATTCGAGCATTGATGTAAATTTAATAGGCATGGAGACCCGTGTAAACGAAGTAATTTCATCCTTAGAACCTGGTGTTGGTGATGTTCGCATGCTAGGGATATGGGGGATGGGAGGTGCGGGGAAGACAACTTTGGCAAGAGCTATTTATGATCATATATCCATTCAATTCGAAGGTGAAAGCTTTATTGAAAACGTCAGGGAAGTTTCAAAAGCCTCTTCGGCGGGTCTAAAGGAGTTGCAGAAACAAGTACTTTCAGTTGGAATTAATGTCCAAGTTCATAACTAATTGGTGAGACTATCGTCAAAAGTAGAGTCCTTTTTTGGTCGCCCTCGTTGAACCGTAAAAGAGAAAATCTATTCGGAGAATAAGGCATGTTTTCTTTTGTTGTTGTGGTTATCCCACATCGCCCAAAAGGGTAAACCAAGCCCTTTGTTTTCCTTATAAATAGAAGGGTATGCCTTGGTTTTAATTACCAATCTCCTCATTCTATTTCCTACTCCTTATAAGAGTCTTTCGTGTATCGGGACCTTAGGAGTTTGAAAGAATAGTTTCTTTTTGGTTCGTGGGTGTGAGCTATTAGAGGTACTCTCGTTTGGGTACTCGCCTCCAAGTTCGACCAAGGTGGTCCGCGTGTGAGAAATTCGATTTTCTCAAAGGTTAGTAATTTTCTTATTTCTTATTTATTTAATTATTTCTTTTAAGTTGCTTTTAGTTAATTAGGTTTAGATCCTTTAGGGTTTAGTTCCCTTCTTGCTCTAGATTATTATTTTCGCTGCGTATTAATCTAGTTAGGGAATAGAATAGAAAAAAAAGTAAATTGTTAACATGTGATAAGTGTAAATAATAATTGTATATTATATTATTGTCTTATGATCATTGAATGTTAATATGAATTTACATTTTGAACCTTATATTTTAAAATGTTTAAAATAGAACCCAAAAGTTTAAAATGTTTAAATGAAACCTTATATATAATTGTTATATTATATGTATCACTAAAGCTAAGTACGTCGTTAGTCAATTTGAATGAGATCGGCTCACCCATAGTGAACAAACTATAAGAGAGGTATAAGGCGGGTCGCTGACCTGCTTCTCTACTTCTTTGTGCGTTCAATGGAGCTACCGAGAACTTTTGATAGGATGATGTCTATATATTAAAAGTGTTAATATAAAAGTACTAAAACAAAATTCCCGTTTTAGATATATAGAAAATATGAATAGTATGCTAACCCATGAAAACCGCACATCTATCATATGGGCTGTTAATGGAGCGTGTGTGGTTTACCAGCACATTAATAAGAGAACATAAGTGAAAGGTGATGTGGGTCTCGCGATTCTCGGGCTGACTCGAGCCGGGTACCACGCGGGTTTTGCATGGTTAATTTCACCATCTTATTCATGATCCTCGGCAACCCAGTCATGAATAGTAGATGAGCATATCCGAGATTAACATGCCATTGATCAGAATCAATGAATCTCAAAAGAACTAGGAATTTCATAGAGAATGAAATTGACAATGACACTGTCTACCTAAAATAAATTCGTGATGTGATTACGGCAACCCTCTTCACAAACGAATCCAAAATATGGATCCTAGCCTTAATATAAAATTGTGTAATTGATTAAGGAATATTCATGCTAAACTAAAACTGTTTTTATTTTATAGATGTCTACAGAAAATGGTGTCAATCCTCCCGTTCCCAATCCCACACACAACTCGAACTTCTCATTACTCTCAGTTCTTGGGAGGGAAAGACTCACCGGTCCTAACTATATGGACTGGATGCGAAACCTTAGGTTCACCCTAAGGTACGAGAACAAAGAGTATGTTCTCGATGAGCAAATTCCAAAAATCGATGATGATTCAACCCAAGAAGAGATTGAAGCTCACCGAAAGCACTATGATGATGCGAACAAAGTGTCATGCATCATGGCATCTTCCATGAGCCCTGAACTGCAAAAGACTTTTGAGAACACTTGGGCTTATGAGATGAACCAACAGCTCAAAGAAATGTTTCAGGCAAAGGCAAGCAAGGAACGCCTTGATGTTGTTAAATCCCTCATGGCTTGCAAACCGAAACCTGGAGCCTCTATTTGTGCTTTTGTCTTAGAGATGAAAGGGTACTTTGACAGATTGGAATCTCTGAACATGGTATTCGATACTGAGCTTTCTATCAACATAATCCTATCTGGTCTGCCAGCTGATTACAATCAGTTTGTGCTCTCGTATCAAATGAACGGGAAAGAGACCTCAATAATGGAACTCCATAGCTTGTTGCAAACCGCTGAGCAAGGGATCAAGAAGATTGATGTGCCCTCTACTTCAGCGACTCCTGTGTTGACTGTAGGTCATAATGCAAAGAAAAGAAAGACTTCTCATTCCAACTGGAAAGGAAAGGCCAAAAAGGGAAAGTCCGATCATGGGTCTAAGAGAAAGGCTGAATCTGAGATTGCACCAATAAGTGATCCAAAGGAAGCAATGTGCTTCTACTGCAACACAAAGGGACATTGGAAGCGTAGCTGCCCAAAATATCTGAAGGACCTCAAAGACGGAAAGGTCGAAAAGGGTAGTCACTCAGGTATGTTTATGATCGAACTCCACAATACTACAACTTCTGATTCATGGGTCTTGGATACAGGGTGTGGTACTCACATTTGCACTGTATTGCAGGGTCTAAAGGAAAGTAGGAAGTTGAAGCATGGAGAGCTCAACTTAGTCATGGGAAACAGGAAAATCACACCTGTGACGAAGATTGGAAAGTTCGAGCTCATGCTAAAGTCTGGAGTTAGGATAAATTTAAATAATTGCTGTTATTCGTCAGAAATGACAAGAAACATTATTTCATTTCATGCTTTGTTTAAAGATGGTTATCAATTTTCATTTGACAATGAGAATGGAGATATTTTGGTTTATTCAAATGATTGTTTTATATTTAAAGCTTCTCCTTGCAAAGGCATATATGAAACTGTTGAATGTATTAGTGATAATGGCAATGTGATTTTAAATGTTGGTTCGTCTAATGAGCTTGATAAATCAAAATTGTGGCATTCCCGTCTTGGGCACATAAACAAGAAACGCATCGCCCAACTCCAAAAGGATGGAGTGTTGGAATCATTCGATTTCAAATCGGATGATGTATGCGAGTCTTGCTTATTGGGAAAGATGACTAAATCACCATTCACAGGAACATGTGAAAGAGGTGAAGGATTATTGGACTTAGTACACACGGATGTGTGTGGACCATTCCGATCAGCCACAAAAGATGGAAACCGCTACTACGTTACATTTACTGATGATTTTAGTAGATATGGATATGTTTATCTGATTAAACATAAGTCGGATACTTTTGAAGTATTCAAAAGGTATCAAAACGAAGTAGAGAACCAACTGGGCAGAAAGATAAAGGTACTCCGATCCGACAGGGGAGGAGAATACCTTAGTATCGAGTTTTTCGATCATCTTAGAAACTGTGGTATAGTTTCACAATTAACTCCTCCTAGAACACCACAACTGAATGGTGTTGCTGAGAGGAGAAATAGAACCTTGTTAGACATGGTTCGATCTATGATTTGTCGAGCAACACTTCCAATAAGCTTCTGGGGTTACGCATTAGAAACAGCCGCCCATATCTTAAATCTTGTACCCACTAAGAAGGTTTCGAAGACACCTTTTGAGATGTGGAAGGGAAAACGTCCTTCCCTTGGGCACATCAAAATCTGGGGTTGTGAGGTTTTCGTTAGACGAGAAGCTCAAGACAAACTAGAAACCAGATCTGAAAAGTGTGTTTTCATCGGTTATCCGAAAGAGTCATTTGGATATTTGTTTTACAGACCCAAGGATAATGTGGTGTTTGTAGCTCGAAGAGGAACGTTCCTCAAGAGAGAAATGATATCCAAAGAGGACAGTGGGAGTAAAATAGACCTTGAAGAAATTCAAGATTCTGCCGATGAAGAACCTATAGTAAACACTGACACTCAACAAGAGGTGGTGACACCTGTTGAACCTGATGATATATCCTTACCCATTCGCAGAACAAGTAGTAGAGTAAGCAAGGCTTCTCAGGATCCTCAATTCTATTATGGTTTCCATATTGAAGAGGACAAGATTAGTGATAGTACACTAATTGATTTGAATGAGCCTGATAACTACAAGGAAGCGATGGCAAGCCCTGAGGCTGCTAAGTGGAAGGAAGCTATGAAAAGCGAGATTCAATCTATGTATGACAACCAAGTTTGGAATTTGGTTGACACTACACCTGGTCTTAAGACGGTGGGATGTAAGTGGATCTTCAAAAAGAAGACAGACATGGATGGGAAAGTACACACTTATAAAGCTAGGTTGGTTGCGAAGGGTTATACTCAAACCCACGGGATTGATTATGAGGAAACCTTCTCACCAGTAGCTAAAATAAAGTCAATTAGGATAATGCTTGCCATAGCTGCGTTTCATGATTATGAAATATGGCAGATGGATGTCAAGACCGCTTTCCTTAACGGAAAACTAACAGAGGATGTGTTTATGGCACAACCAGAAGGTTTTGAAAATGCTAAGTATCCTAAAAGAGTGTGCAAGCTTCAAAAGGCCATTTATGGACTTAAACAGGCTTCTCGTAGCTGGAATCTATGCTTCCATGAGAAAGTCACACAGTTTGGATTTTCTAGAAGTGAAGATGAGTCATGTATATATATCAAAGTCAGTGGGAGTGTTGTAGTCTTCCTGGTATTATATGTGGATGATATACTACTCATAGGAAACGATATCCCAACGTTACAAAGTGTAAAAGAATGGTTGGGGAAATGTTTCGCTATGAAAGATTTGGGAGATGCAACATTTGTTCTTGGTATAAAGATTTATAGAGATAGGACAAGACGTCTTATAGGACTTAGTCAGGACACGTACTTAGATAAAATTTTGAAAAGATTCAAAATGGAGAATTCTAAGAAAGGGAATCTACCCTTACATCATGGCATAAAGATTAGTAAGGATCTATGTCCGAAAACTAATGAAGAACTGGACAGAATGAGTCGAGTCCCATATGCTTCGGCTGTAGGATCGATCATGTATGCCATGATGTGTACAAGGCCTGATGTCTCCTTTGCTTTGAGCATGGTAAGTCGACATCAGCAGAATCCTGGTGAAGGTCATTGGACAGCTGTAAAGAACATTCTTAAGTATCTAAGAAATACTAAAGACAGGTTCTTAGTTTATGGTGGAGAAGAAGAACTCAGAGTGACTGGTTATAGTGATGCAAGTTTCCAAACAGATAAAGATGATAGTCGTTCACAGTCTGGTTGGGTATTTTTGCTAAATGGGGGAGCAGTGACGTGGAAAAGTTCAAAGCAAGATACTGTGGCAGACTCCACATGCGAGTCCGAGTATATTGCAGCTTGTGAGGCTTCTAAGGAAGCTATCTGGATGAGGAATTTCATTGGAGATCTTGGAGTTGTTCCAACAGTACAAGACCCGATTGAAATATTCTGTGATAATGAGAGTGCAGTCGCCTTGACTAAAGAACCCAAGGATCACGGAAAGTCAAAGCACATTGAAAGAAAATACCATTTTGTTCGAAGCAAAGTAGAAGAAGGACACGTGATTGTGAAGCACATACGATCAGAGGATAATCCAGCTGATCCATTCACAAAGGCATTGGCTAAGTCCAGACACGATGAGCATGCTTGGAGCATTGGATTGAAAGATAATATAAAGTTTTAGTTGTTAGTTTGAATTTGAAACATTGTAAACAATGATTGAAATCGTAATAGATTTGGTGATTAAATAATGGAGATTTGTTTATTTGCAAGTGTACTACCATTTACTATTGTTTATCATTGTGTTTCATTTTTGCATGTTTAGAATCCACTTCCTGAGTACTTAGTTTACTCAAACCTCCTCAGTCGTTCATACTACAGGAAGTAAGTATTGATTTAAGAATGTCATGGAGTGTTAGTAGATTGTCTATAAAGATTAGACATAACATAGAGAATACTGCAACACTCATGAGTACTTAATGGGAATTAAGTATAGGATAAACCCGTACTTAGAAAGATTACTTCATGGATTGAGATCACGAGTAATTCTAAGATGATAATATCCTCTATTCTTAAAATGGAGATGCATCGAGTTTCTAGTTTTCAAGTCTGTTATACTTTAGTTTATTCAAACGCTGTGCGTAAATGCCAGTTATAAAGGGTATGCTAGGTATGACATGATAAGTTGACTAGTTCTATGTATTCAAAGTTTATTTGTTCCTTTCGCCTAAAAGGGAAAGCGATATCAATGGGCCCCTCGATGATTAAATATTGACTTAAATGTACTAGGCCTAGCCGGGACTAAATTGATGTGTTCAATTCAGTAGTCTCATATAGTCAAATAATCGGAAATCGAGAAACAAAATGTTGAACCTGGAGATTGATTAAAATCCATGTCTCAGGTTCATACGATATCAGTAGAACAGAGGAATAGTTGATCGCTTATCTAAGGGCTGACTCTAAGATATGATTCAGAGTTTGGCAGTTGCATTGGATGGCACTCTCTGCTTAGTTGATCGGAATAGGCTTAGACCAATTATAGTTGATGAATTGTCCAAGTGGGAGACTGTTGGAATTAATGTCCAAGTTCATAACTAATTGGTGAGACTATCGTCAAAAGTAGAGTCCTTTTTGGGTCGCCCTCGTTGAACCGTAAAAGAGAAAATCTATTCGGAGAATAAGGCATGTTTTTTTTTGGGAGATGTGGTTATCCCACATCTCCCAAAAGGGTAAACCAAGCCCTTTGTTTTCCTTATAAATAGAAGGGTATGCCTTGGTTTTAATTACCAATCTTCTCATTCTATTTCCAACTCCTTATAAGAGTCTTTCGTGTATCGGGACCTTAGGAGTTTGAAAGAATAGTTTTTTTTTGTTCGTGGGTGTGAGCTATTAGAGGTACTCTCGTTTGGGTACTCGCCTCCAAGTTCGACCAAAGTGGTCCGCGTGTGAGAAATTCGATTTTCTCAAAGGTTAGTAATTTTCTTATTTCTTATTTATTTAATTATTTCTTTTAAGTTGCTTTTAGTTAATTAGGTTTAGATCCTTTAGGGTTTAGTTCCCTTCTTGCTCTAGATTATTATTTCCGCTGCGTATTAGTCTAGTTAGGGAATAAAAACCCAACAACAAGTACTTTCAGATGTTTTAAAGGATCAAAACATTACAGTAAGCAGTGTTTCTGGCGGAAAAAGTATGATGCAAAAGATGATGCGTGCTAGAAAGGTACTTCTTGTTCTTGATGACATCGATCATAAAGACCAGCTTGAGGCGTTAGCCGGTGATTGTAATTGTTTGAGCCGGGAAGTAGAATCATAATTACAACAAGAGATGAACAAGTACTGGTTGCCCACCGAGTGACCTTGATTCATAATGTGACTTTGTTATCTAAAGCGGAAGCGGGTTGCCTCTTCAGTAGGTATGCGTTTGGAAGAGAGAATCCGATTCAAGGGTACGAAGAGTTAGTTGGAAAAGTTTTACAATATGTTGATGGTCTTCCTTTAACGATCAAAGTTATGGGTTCATTTCTATGTGGTCGAAGTGAGCATTTTTGGATAGATGCCATAGAAAGACTAAAAACAATTCCGTTAAAGGAAACTCTCGAGAAATTGGAATTAAGCTATATCGATCTAGAGGAGGATTACAAGGAAATATTCCTAGATGTTGCATGCATACTAAAAGGTTGGCCCAAAGAAGATGCAATTAGAGTGCTTGAAAGCTGTGGATTTCATGCTGAAGTTGGTTTAAGAGTTCTTGAGCAGAAATCTCTTATAACTATTTCTAAAAAAAAAATATTTTCGAGGTATGAGTGACGAATACTGGGGAAGTGATAAATGTAAGGAATTGGGGATGCATGATCATTTACAAGAAATGGGTAGGAATATTTTTCGTCGGTCACACCCATATGCACCTCAAAGACATAGCCGATTGTGGGTTAATGAGGAAATTGAGGACATATTGACAAATGACCTGGTAAGAATTAAATCATACAGTAATACAGTAATAAAACTGAGAGTTCACTGCATTTTTTATCATTCTGGTTTATATTAGACAAAATAAAAGTTATATTAGACAAAATAAAAGTTAGTGTCAATTTTCATAAGCTCTTAATTTAAGCCCACATATAAGCTTAAACAAACACCCTCTTCCTCGTTGTTTGTCTGTCTAAAAGTTTTCTCCAAATTCACTCTCTCTCTAATAATCATTCAAAAATTCATTAATTCGAATTGAATTATCATTCAATTCGCTTTATTTCATCTTCATTCACTCTCAATTTTATCAGTGATTTTGGGCGTTTTCAAATTTAGGGTTCCGACTAAAATTAAGGGGATTTGTTTCGATTTCAGGGCACCCAAGCAACTAAATGTCTACAATTTTATTCACCGGGTTTCAGTGCTGAAATTGCAGTAAAAGGTCTAGCAAAAATGAAGGATCTTAGATTTATTCACATATATCTCCAAAAGGATTATTCTAATAGCAATATTGTTCAATTTGATAAAGTTAGCGAATACCTTCCAAATTCCTTACGATTTATGAGATGGTGGGGTTTTCCTTTTTCGAGTTTACCGAATACATTTCAAGGAAAATATCTTGTTGGACTTGAAATGTATGAGAGTAATATTGTTCAACTTTGGGAAGATGGAGAAGAAAAGGTAGAATTAATTTGTTGTTTTTCATGATTCATTATGATCCTATATATATATATATCTATTGGTTTGTCATTGCACCAATATTAATTGTTTTTTCTACTTATGTTAGGTTCTTCATAAGCTCAGGTTCCTCACAATCATGAGTTCAAAGTTGAGGACTTTGACCTTAGGTTGGCTCCAAATCTTGAGCAGTTGACTATTTTCAATTGTGGGGATTTCGTAGAGCTTCATATGCCTGTTGAAAGTGTAAAGCTTGAATATCTCGATCTCAGTCATTTAAAGTTGAAGAGCCTTCGCCTCAGGAATACTCCAAGCCTTAAGAAGCTAATACTCGAAGGCGGTAATGATTTGGTAGAACTTCAAATGCCTGCTGAAAGTCCAAAGCTTGAAGAGGTCAACATCAGTCGTTCAAAGTTGAGGACCCTTGACCTTGGGCTCACTCCAAATCTCGAAAAGTTACATCTTGCAGATTGTTATGATTTGGTAGAACTTCAAATGCCTGCTGAAAGTCCAAAGCTCGAAGAGGTCAACATCAGTCGTTCAAAGTTGAGGACCCTTGACCTTGGGCTCACACTAAATCTCGAAAAGTTACATCTTGCAGATTGTTATGATTTGGTAGAACTTCAAATGCCTGCTGAAAGTCCAAAGCTCGAAGAGGTCAACATCAGTCGTTCAAAGTTGAGGACCCTTGACCTTGGGCTCACACTAAATCTCGAAAAGTTACATCTTGCAGATTGTTATGATTTGGTAGAACTTCAAATGCCTGCTGAAAGTCCAAAGCTCGAAGAGGTCAACATCAGTCATTCAAAGTTGAAGACCCTTTACCTCGGGAGTACTCCGAATCTTAAGAGGCTTACACTGAGAAAGAGTGATGATTTGGTAGAACTTCAAATGCCTGCTGAAAGTCCAAAGCTCGAAGAGGTCAACATCAGTCGTTCAAAGTTGAGGACCCTTGACCTTGGGCTCACACTAAATCTCGAAAAGTTACATCTTGCAGATTGTTATGATTTGGTAGAACTTCAAATGCCTGCTGAAAGTCCAAAGCTCGAAGAGATCAACATCAGGCATTCAAAGTTGAGGACCCTTGACCTTGGGCTCACTCCAAATCTCGAAAAGTTACATCTTGCAAATTGTTATGATTTGGTAGAAATTAATGCTCCCATTGGATGTCTGAAAAATCTTCTCGTCTTAGGCTTACGTTTTTGTGGGAGGTTTAAGTCTTTTGTGTTTGACAAAAGGTCTCGACCAGTTCTTGTTTCTTTATCTGAGTTACATCTGATTGCAGAACCCACAGATGTATGCCTACTGCACCCCGACAATAGTTTTCCAAAGTTTCGGTTTGAATGTTATTATAAAGAAGATCCAGCTTCATCGTTTGGAAATCTTGAAAGGCTAATTTCTATAGGTCTGTGTCCTTGTATAAACCTTGAGAGTTTTTCAAGAAGCATTTGTGGATTACAATGTTTAAGAATGCTTAAACTTGAAGGCAGTATTCCAGAGGTACCCCGGGACCTTGATCGGTTAGAATGTCTAGAGGAGCTGACTTTTTCATCTACAGAGATTAAAAATCTTCCAGATAGCATTTGTAAGTTGAAATGTATAAACAACTTACATCTCCGCGGTTGTATTCAAGTTGTTGAATTGCCTGAGGAAATTGGATGCTTAGAAGGTTTGAAAGAGTTAAACATAGAAGGTACAGGCATAAGCCATCTTCCGCAGAGCATTTTCCAGTTGAGAGGTCTGCGTATTGTTGGGTCGATGCGGCTTATTGATACATATGGTTTATTACTCAAGAGACGAAGAACCTGGTTGATGATGATGATGAAATAGTCTGCTACATATAACCATTAATAACACATGCCAAAGGAGCCAATACATAAAGAGCTATTTTAACAGGTACTTTATTTTGGAAATATTCATTGATTCAGCAATTTATGTGTTTTACTATGATTCTAACAATTTAACCATTTTCTGCTATTAGGAGGTCTGATCAGCAGGAAGCATTCGTCAATCAGCACATAACAGTTAGCCAAGTGAACTCTGATCGGGTAAGTCATTAAGCAATTTCTCAACTCGAATGGATTCAGTAGGGTATGGTTTATCATACAGATTTTACGTTTTTTTAATACTTTGTTTCAACTTGATCTTTCAAGGTCCGGTGAGCAGGAAGCAATTGCCGCTCAGCTCAGAAGGTGATCTAAAGCTCATATCTCTCCGCATCTAGTCTCATGTGCATTGAAATCAATCAAGTGATTTTGGCTCAATCCATTTCGGTCATTGATAGTTTTCTCTGGTACACTCCCAAAGTATGATTGTTTGTAAAGAAGTCTTTCAAAGTATGTTGTCATTTTACTTCGGTATTAGTACTTTTTTAATGTATACACTGTTAGATCAAGCTATAATCCTAACTTGGATGCTGTACTAGTACTTATTACTTTAGATCAATAAAGAATTTGAACTTTATTTTGATTCATGGAGCTCAGTAAACACAGTTGACTTGTTCAGAAAGTCAAACTGTGTTTTCGATGAAAATGGTGGGACTATGATAAAAGGTTGGTGATGATCATGATAAAAATAAACTTAAGAAAGTGTTATAAGTGATGTAAGATCATAAATTAGTTTTACATACATAAATAAGCTCTACATTTGGTTGAAATCATTAATCGTGCAAATATTTGACTTTTGAGTCAAACTACTGGCTTTCATCATATTTTCACTGAGGTTTTCATATATGAGTTTGGATATGATATCGTCATGTTAAAAATGAATTCAGTTAAGGTTTAATTATCATACACAAGTTTTTTGGGCAAAACTGAAGATAAAATTGGCACTTAAACCTAGTTTAATTATTACTATATCCTAATCAAGTTATGGGTCAATTGCAACACTGCCCCAAGAAAGTCGAAAACCCCAAAATATGGATTGATTTGGGTGGAAAGCGGGTGAAAATCATAACCCGGTAAAATAGAAAGTTTATTTATTTGCACTCCAGGTTTATAAATGTAGTGTCAAAGTTAGTCAATGAGTTGATAAATTATTGTTACAGGTCACATATGCAATGCAGCCACTGGGTTTGGGGTTACATCGAATAGTGATTTTGAGATTGAGACGCTAACTGTTGTTGATTCAGATTATCAGAATGAGGAAAGGTTCCAAGTATTGTCCGACAAAAATTGTTATGGCATGTGTATTTACTATCGGCGAGAAACCAACACATGTAACCTTGGTACTTAAATCTCGTTTAATTACTACTGTCTCCTAATCAATTTGTTTTGGGTAGAAAGCGGGTCAAAATAGTTTAAAAATTTATACATCAAACACATGTAACCTTGGACCTTATATATAACCCCCCTGATGCAACCTGAACCTTCTATCGTGTCATGAACCCGCTAGATAAGACCTTAACCCTTTCGTGAACCCTTGATTGATCTTTGAACCTCATAAATACGCTTTTAACCTTTCTGTGAACCCATGCTTAATCCTTGAACCCTACGAGTGATCTCTTTTGTTAAATGACGATCTGGGGTTCACACTCACACCCTTTATTTTTTTATTTTTTTTTATTTTTTTGTAATAAGCAAATAATTTCAAAGGGAATGAAACAAATTAGCTGTTTTAATGGGAAGAGGTTTGGGCCTTTGGGGTTGGTTCACAAATGGAGAAACTGTCAGAACACCTTAAACCGAGCACTCACATGTTTAAAAATTAAAACACTTCACTTTGTATATTTCCTTAAGAGTAAACTACACCAATGGTCCTTGTGGTTTGCGTTGACTGGCGTATTTGGTCCTTTGACCAAAAAACTTGCGCCGGTGGTCCTTAAGTCAGAAACGTTATGCGCCGTTAGTCTCTCGTTCCAAGTGGCCCCACAAACTGATACTAACGCCCGTTATCTATTGGATTTAGAGGGGCAATTTGGTCATTTCACAACACAAGGACCAATGGTGTAATTTACTCATAAAATTTATTCAAAGGAAGAAACAATAATCTTTATTTATTCAAAGGATACTACAATTACAAACTGAATGAGAAATCTCAAACAATAAATTAGATTAGAATTTTATTCGGTATTCATACACACAATAAATAAATTAAGTTCCAAAAGAAATTATTACTTTCAATGATTAAAATGACAAAGTTACAAATCCAGATTCATCTCATCTCTTTTACTCACAACAAAATTATCATTCCCACAACCACTAATAAACAAATAACAACAGCAGATTCCGGCAACACCAGCAGATTCCGGCAACACCACATTATTTCAATTCCTCATAGAAGAAACAAGAATTTATTAACTACTTCATTGAAAAAAAGAGCATCAATGTTTACTTTATGTAACAATATTGAATACAGCAATATATAGGGACAAATACATTTGTCTGTCAAACCAATCCAACCCGTATTGAACAATTACTCATCTTGACTGGAACAAAATTAACCCAATTAATCCGCCCCATCTCCTTCTCTCAAGATCTCAGAAACCCTTATGACTCCACACCCCAACCGCAACATTAACTACTTTGATCCTCAAGTATCATACGAATCAAACACAAATACCCTTGGTTCGTTTCAGTTTATAGTGAAAAGATCATATTAAGATGGTCTCGGGTAAGTCCTGTGTTGTTTGTTTTCTTTCAACGAAAGAAAGAAAGATTATAACACAAATGTTATAAATCTTATCTTTATAACTTTCGTATAATCAAAAGAAATGTAACTTCTTATAGATCTGTGAAGAGAAAAATTCAAACACTCAAGATCTTCAAAGATCTGTGATTATTCGAATGTGTTGTTGAATAAATCTGAAATCCATTTTTGTTCTTGTTTATGTTTCGTATTTTAGATCTTGGTAGTGAATTGCAGATGGGTTTGATGTTATGATTTGTTGTTGACTGTGTCATTGGTTGTAGCCGTGTGACGGAGATGAGATTAAATTAGTACATGGGTTTTGTTGATGAGGATGTGGTAGTCGATGGGTTTAGGACAAAATTAACCCAATTACCCAAACAATCCCTCATAGAAACAAGAACCAGTATGATGAAGCATATGTGTTTGTGATGAAGATGTGTGTGTTAAAGATCTTGGTGAAATAAGGTTGATGCGTGGTTATAATTTAAAGATCTTGGTGTTAAATATCTGTTGGTGCGTGGTTATAATTTAAAGATCTGTTAAAGATCTTGGTGAAATAGATGTGTTTTTGATGAAGATTTGTTTGGGAGAGATAAGGTTGGTAGATGTGTGTGACTGGGAATGGTTTTTTAGAGATTAGGGTTAGAAATTCTATTTAGAGTAAATTACACCATTGGTCCTTGTGTTGTGAAATGACCAAATTGCCCCTCTAAATCTAATAGATAACGGGCGTTAGTATCAGTTTGTGGGGCCACTTGAAACGAGGGACTAACGGCGCATAACGTTTCTGACTTAAGGACCACCGGCGCAAGTTTTTTGGTCAAAGGACCAAATCCGCCAGTCAACGCAAACCACAAGGACCATTGGTGTAGTTTACTCTTTCCTTAATTAGACAAACTTTTCAATTCTGAAAATAAAGATGTGATTACGGCTATGTTTGGCGCGGAGCTTTTTGGAGCTTTTTTGGTTAATGAGCGGTGAGAATGAGCTTTTTTATTTTTGATGTTCGTTTGGTAAGAGTGAAATGAGTTGTAGCAATTTTTTAGGAGAGCTTTTTTCCCAATGCTTCCTTTTGAAGCTTTGGAAATTTACAAGAGCTTTTTTATATTCAATGACTAAAATACCCCCTACCCCATCCCTAATAAAAATCCTATATATCCTTTTACGTCATTTTACATATATATAAATACAGCTACAGTTATATTACCAAACGTTTTTATTTAAAAAATAGCTACTGCTCACGGCTACTGCTCACAGCTACTGCTCACTGCTACTGCTCACTGCTACTGCTCCTTTTACCAAACACAGCCTACATGTTCTCACTCACCAATCTCGAACGAATATAAAGAATAAAAATAAAGTAGAAGAACTTGTATTTTAAATGAACAAATTTATTCTTGAAAAGTATTTTCTGATTCTCGAAGGCAAAAAATTGAACGAGAAAATCAAATGACTCAGCACAAAATTTAAATTATAGATAATGAAATAATAACTTATCTCCACATGTAACATGTCATTACTGAATTATAAAAAACCAGCCATTTTCTTTTTCATGTAAACTGCAAAATTGCATATATATTTTTTGCATGCATAAAAATCATTGTACCATATGTATCAAAAAACTTGTAATTAACAATGATATATATGCAATTATACGTCTTTGGAGAGATATAAATGTAATTCCCTTTATATGGATTTTTCAGCTAGTTAAAGTTTAAAGTTATGTAACGAGTTATGAAAACTACTATGAACTTTCTACTATTTACGACTTTTTTATATAACAAACTTTATTTATCAAATATCCAATAAATATCTATCGCTTTCCTTAATAAAAAATATAAAGATGAAAAAGCCTCTAGATTACGAACAAAACGAGCCTAATATTTGTATGCTTTTCACGTACGTATAATTTTATAAAAAATATTGAAGTGTAATATATATATATATATATATATATATATATATATATATATATATATATATATATATATATATATATATATATATATATATATATTTTAAATAAAAATAAAAAATAACCTTTCAAAACACACCCTTAACCTACTTAATACAGTAATTTTAAAAACTACCCTAAAGTTTATTTAAAACTAGTTTTAACAGAAAAAATTACGACAACCACCATGTACTTTTAGCTAATTTATAGTTTTTTAAATAAAAAAACTTTATTTATCACATATTTAACAAATATTTACCGATTTTCTTATAAAAAAATATGTTGTTGTACTACAAAAAATACATACATCGACAACAAATTGAACCCACCGTAACACGCGGGTGTTTACCTACTCGTTAAGAAGAAAGCTCCAAAATAAAGCTAAATTAACGAATAAGTAAAGTGTATTTTTGTATGCTCTTTATAAAGAAATAGACCAAATTGTATTTGTTAATGAGCCGAACTTAATTTGGAGTCCAACAACTTATTAACACAACACACTATTTTTTGGCTGAGAACAGGCTTATTAAACTTGAAACCTTTTTATTTTATTCATCAACAAATTTGTGTGTTTATTTAAAAAACAAAATATTATAACAAAAACACGTAGTCGAAAGGATCAAACTCGAGAACTCCAACAATGGTGTCATCAGCCAATTCCAACCTTTTCCAAACCACAGTCGTGTTAAAGTTTTCCTTTTTCTTTATATATCAACATTTTTTATATACTTTCTGCTCATATATATAAGGACGTCTGCTTCGACAAATGTATATGTGTATAATCATAATAATACTCGTACGTAGTTCATCCTGCTAGCTTCTTTGACACATAAAAAAACCACTTTGCACACACGAACATTTACTTAGTTCAACATTTCACATGTTACAATTGAGACATGCATATGCAGGGCCGTCCCGGGGATTTTAGAAGCCTTGGGCCGTAACTACAAAAAGGCCCCCTTACAGAAAAATATGCGAATAAAACAACCATTATCGATGCCAAAAATAAAGTTATATATAGAGAATAAATTTTAAATATTAGTCTCACTATAACTCGACATATGCATCTGTTATAATCCTTCTATTGGGCTTTAAATCTGGCATGTCCAATGTATATACCAGTTGGGTTTTTTACAAATTTGGTGCCCCTCTAAATAATGGGCCCTAAGCGGTGGCCCATGTTGCCATTGCTTATCTCCGGCCCTATGCATATATGGCTTTTATCTATGTACACTATTTGCTTTGGCCAACTACACCTAAATATCTAAATAAGGTACAAAAATTATCCATTTTTTCACCCTTAAAGACATGATAACAAATATCCTCCCCTTTGATCATAATCGATCGTTAACCAGAAATTTAGGTGAACAATTGAACTTTGAATTAAAAAATGTTGGCTCATAGACTTTTAATGTAAATCAAATCAATTTAGGACCAATCAACAAAATGCAAATTCGAAATACCTTATTTTTTCATACATATGGTTCAAATTTCTTCCTGATAAAGTTCGACTTTGGTTCACACTTCATGTTCGTTCTTTTCCATTGGCTTTTTGCGACGTGGCCCGTGGGTCAATTTATGCATGATCTTGTGTTGATAGCGCTAAACTATTAAGTACACTATATGGTCCCATGCAAAACTCGTGGATGGATTAATAAGTACTACGTAAAGATGGTAAATATATCTTTGTCTTATTTTCGTTAATGCATTCGTATATTTCCTAATGTTTAAAGGAAACTCTGATTAGATGGTAAATCTAATGTTGCTCTTACAAAATTATAACTAAATGGACATTTGCAAGTTATGTAGAAACTAGAGCTCATGCCAAAAAGGCAAAATAGAAACATGTTTTTTCTTTCTACTTTTGGTTTATGCTTTATATAAAGTTGTCAAGTCCTTTTTAGACACGTACATTTGGATTTGCTAGAGGTGTGAATCCTAAAAGGATTAGTAATATAGATACAATTTGATTTATAAAGTGCAAAATGGTCTGATTGAAGAACTGTGCCTTTTTTTCTTAAAGGAAAAGAAGAACATGTGTTTTTATATGTGCAATAAAAGTATTAATTTCTTAATGCCATGCACGCTCTAAAATTTCTAGAATGTTGACTGTTCATTTTATATAATTTGGTTAAATATTTAGCAGCATAAATACTCTAGCAAAAAACAAACATATATTTTTACATACGTAACGATATGATCGAGTTCATTCACGTGCTATAAAGCTTGAAATTCACATTTTTTGGCATGCTATATGTTTACCAATTTAACGACATATGATATTCTTTTTGCATGTGTTGTATTAACTGTTATTTATTACAAGTTCATGTAAACGGGTCGTCAATCGTGTCACTTATAAATTTTCAACCTAAGGGTGGAAGGAGTGGAGCTCGGGCTAAGGCTGCGGGTTGAGCGGGTTTGCGGGCACACCGCTGCCGCCTTTGCAGGTTGCCCTTGCGGGCTTGGTTTGCGAGTTATTAACTCAAAGCGAGTTGAATGAAGGCAACGGTCATTTGACCGTTTTAGGGGCTGTTGTGAAAATTTTATTGGAACGTTGGGAGGAGCGGGGTAAAAAAATTAAAAAAAAAAAAAAAAAAAACATTTTTGGTCCTTTTTTGTTGCCTATATAAATCCGAATAAACCACACACCATTTTCACAACAAAAAAATTAAACAAACCACAAAACACATTCTTAAATAAATGGATCAAAGAAATAAGAAAATTAGTGCAACTTCTTCGTCGAAGGGTCGTGAACGGGGCACTCGATCTAAACCCGCTCGACCTATACAAACACAATCGGCTCCTCGACCCATACAACCACAATCGGCTCCTCGTCAACAACCACATTCGACTTCGCAACAAAACTATTATCGTCCCCAACCACCGAGTCCTCCACGACAAAACTTCAACTACCCACCAATGAATCCAAACGATTACTACGTATACGAAACGGCTAACTTTAACCCGTTCGATACTTACCGAGAACAATCGGAGGCGAGCTATTCCGAAACGGCTAACTTTAACTGGCCTTGGACTTGGGGCGATTTGTAGTTTTTTATTTTTTATGATTTGTAGTTTTTTATTTTTAGGATTTGTAGTTTTTTATTTTTAAGAATTGTAGTTTTTAATTTTTAGGAATTGTAGTTTTAAATTTTTAGGAATTGTATTTTTATTTTTAATCAAGTGTTTTTTTTTTATTTTTTATATAATTGTTTAGTATTGGAAGGGTTAATGTTGCAAATTTATAAATTTGAAGGACAAATTATGAATATTTAAAAAAAGATTTGGGAGGGTTGAAAGTGATGGGCGCCAGTAAAAAAGGTTGAATTGAGGGTTGGAGGGTTGAAATGAGGTGGAGGAATTGGATTGGTTAAATTTTGGGAGGGTTGGAGGGTTCCACTCCCTCCAGCCTAAGAATATCTTTCTCTTTGTTACTCTAGCTAAATGAGGATATTGTTAAAAAAAAAATGCAACCATTTTATAGATGAAGATAATGATGATTGATCAATCATGTATCATGATATTACGATTTTCTCACTCACCAACCTCACAGAATATTTTTAAAAATTAATAATAGAATAAAATAAAATAGACAAATGATTCAACTTAAAACTTAATTTATTGATTATACAAATGTATTAAGTTTTTTAGAATATTACTAATGTTACTTAGTTACATTTTATTAATGTTAGTAAATCATTGACATCACATGCCTTAGAGTGTTCGGTGCAGGATGTTATATACACGTTACAGAGCCAATTTCTATTACGGTTATAGTTGCATCGTAGTTTGTGTTATAAGTTTTGCTCCAAGAGTATAACGAGGGCTATATGTGTTTTCTAGTGTAAATTAAATATAACTTGTGGGTTCCGTGTATCTACAACTTGGGTTATATCGGGGTGTGTTTTTCTAGTTTTGTGCTATAAGATATTATAGGTTATAAGTTGACGTGACAGACGGAGTACGTGCGAATAACCCGCACTGCACGTAGCACTTTTTATCTATTTAATATGTTTATAGATCACATACAACAATCATATTCAATACAGATTAAGTATTATATATTGCTTTTAATATTTTTCAAACCGTTAATCGTTAAGCGAAAAAAAATATACCGTTACGACGAGCATTTAATTATCTTTCTATAAATAGGCATTTCGATATACTTTTGACAAAACTATTTTTTTCGTGTTTTCATGTTTTTTTTTACGTTTTTTTTTTCGTTACTGAAATTTGCATTAAAATATCATATGTGATTTAACACTAATATCACATGTGATATTACGTATCATATGTGATTTGTAACGATCAAAAACCACGTATTCAGGAGGTCGGGGATGCTCGAAATAAAGGTTAAACATAGAAGAATTAGATTAAAGAATGGGGGAGGTGTGTGTGTATTCTAGAGAGAGAAATAAGAGAAAAACACACACCTCCTTATTACAAAGAGACATCCAACCTTCCTTGTTGAGACAAGGAAGGTATTTATAGGCAAGTGTGTGACGCCCTACTTGCTATGATGGGCTTTCGGTTGGGCTTTGGCTCATGGGCTTTACATTACAAGCTTACTTATCTATTTTAGTCCAAAAGCCCAACGCTTTGTCAACACAAGCCCTTATACATATAGCTAAATGCAATTCCCAACTATGACATAACTTTAAGGCTAACAATCTCTCCCCAAAGTGATGTCATACGGGAATTGCTTACAATGTTCCCTACAAGTAAAATACAATACAAAACATAAGCGCATCAGCTTTGAGAAAGGTCTTCAAACTTCATTACTTCGTTCAGCTTGCAGAATCTTCTCAGCTGTCATTTATTTACTTACAGAAGAACTATATGAGCAAATCTAATTAGGGTTTAATTATGACCATTTCACTCTCCCCTAATTAGTGCTCTCCCCCAAACTGAGAACCTTTCTTATGAGTGCCCTGAGTGCCCTGAATCTGAAGAAGTCTTTTGCAAATTAAATGCATTCCGTCTATAGTCTTCTAACACGCAGCAGAAAATGAAGAGCAGACTGTAGACTCGACCTTCTTCAAGATTATCCGTCCGGGGGAATAGAGTATCAACATCTTTATCTCACCAAATGCATCCCAGTTACGTCCTCGATGTACACATTTCTCTCCCCTGATGATTACGATTCATCGAAATCAGCATAATGATGTGTACGCGAAGTATCAACTGGAAGCCCTTTATCAGTAATCATATCAGCCCGTGAGAAGATGTCGATATACCCAATCTACTAATAATACCATTTGAAATGTCTAACTCTTTAGCAACCCACTGTAATCAAAATCCAACTAGCTAGTAAATGACCACTGTATGGTGATAACCCAATATGACCAATCTGAGAATGAAGTAAACACCCCTTAGATATGTGACTTAATCTTGTACGAAAGTGTGACTAAGAACCTATACTGAGCACTACAACGTAACTCCTTAAAGCATAGGTCGTTTCATATACCCATCCATCCTTCCTTAACTGTATATGAACCTCTCTTGAATTATCCACATCTTTGTGTGACACTGAGTACTACAACGTATCTCCTTTAAGTGATGGTTAACTAGGTCTTCGTCCATCCACCCCTTGACCTATGAAAACTAAATAAATCAAGACTTAATCACTACACTGAGTGCTACACCCATGAGAGCCCAAACAAGTATCTCTGAAAGTCATGCATCCATCCACCCCTAGACTTTGAGATAAATAAGTACACATGCCCTTGAAATGAACTTTAAACCCAGATAAGCAATATCGTACAAAAACTCCATAGTCACAAAAAATTCCGATACTAGCCGTTGTCATTTGATTGTGAATCTTGATCAGGATCTTTTAAGCTATACGTGATGATTTTGAAGGTGTAGGCCAATAATTTCATTTTTGATTTTGGTGTGAAATATGCCATAAAATGCAATTCTAAGGATGCTGGAAAAATTTGAGTTTAAAATTTTTTACGCCAAATTTCACCCAAAAAAATTTGAATTTTGGGCCAAAATTTTCACTATTGTACCAGAATTTGAATTTCGCGTAAAAATTGACCGTTAAGTCACTCCTCCAAATTAAATTTTACTCAAATTTTCCCGCCAAAAAACTTTTTTTTTTTTTTTTTTTACAATTTGCGATAGCCTTTGTCCGAGAAACAATTGCGAAAAGCCTTTGTCCGAGAAACAATTGCGAAAGCCCTTGAGCAATTGCGATAAGCTGACCAATTTCGAAAGCTGCCAATTGTGATAGAGAACCAATTGCGAAAGTGAGAACCAATTGCGAAAGACCTCACTGAATTGCGAAAGGTTATGAATTGCGAAAGAAGGCAATTTCGAAAGCTTTTCACCAATTTCGAAAGACAAGCAATTTCGAAACTTTCACAATTTTCGAAACTTTCACAATTTCGAAAAACCCTTTTCTATAGGAATTGGCACACACCACAATTCCTATAAACCCTCTTTTATCTAAATTCTTACACAAGAAATTAGATTTTTCAAGTCGATGAAGTACCACTTTTATCACAATTCTTATACAAGAAAAGTGACAAAAATTCTATGCAAGGTGGATTCGAACCGCAATCTTTGGTAGCTTCTTTTTTCTCGAACAACCAACTCCAAAAATCTCGTAAAAAGCCAATAAAGCTAGAACCTTTTTGTCGCCTATATGATGAACCACACTTTTTTGACACAAAAGATTGACTTTTTCACCAAAAACTATCAAACCTCACGAATTTTATGGCTGATGAACAGTAACTAGATAAAAACACACCACGAATCACTTTTGTTCACCTCAAATCACCACGGTTTGCCCCTGGTTAGCTCTTGATATCAATTGTAACAATAAAAAACCACGTATTCAGGAGGTCGGGGATGCTCGAAATAAAGGTTAAACATGGTAGAATTAGATTAAAGAATAGGGGAGGTGTGTGTGTATTCTAGAGAGAGAAACAAGAGAAACACACACACCTCCTTATTACAAAGAGACATCCAACCTTCCTTGTTGAGACAAGGAAGGTATTTATAGGCAAGTGTGTGACGCCCTACTTGCTATGATGGGCTTTCGGTTGGGCTTTGGCTCATGGGCTTTACATTACAAGCTTACTTATCTATTTTAGTCCAAAAGCCCAACGCTTTGTCAACACAAGCCCTTATACATATAGCTAAATGCAATTCCCAACTATGACATAACTTTAAGGCTAACATGATTTAACACTAATATCACATGTGATTTTTCATCAAATTTCAATAATGAAAAAAAAAAAAAAAAAAAAAAAAATGAAAAAAATGAAAAAAAAAGGTGAAAAAAATGATTTTTTTTTTTTTTTTTTTTTTTTTTTTTTTTTTTTTTTGTCGAAAGTATATCAAAGTGCTCGTTTATAGGAAAATAATTAAATGCTCGTCGCGATGGTGTAATTATTTTCGATTAATGATTAACGGTTTAAGAGATATTTAAATTATTAAAAATATGTGAAATATTAAAATGTTTTTAATATTTACCATTGATTTTATTTTAAATTGATGGTATGAATAAGTCCCTTGGTATGTATGATAAGTTTGATATGTAAAATAACTCACCTATTTGAAATTTGCTATCATTAATTTTCTAATAATTCGAGCTTCCCATGCTAGTCAAATATATTGTGAGGCTTGCAAAATCTACATTCTCATCTTTGAAAGGGACTTAAATACTCGATCTTGAATATAGTTGTATTAAATGCTTATCGTACACTTGAACATAACGAGGCGTGGTCATGCCCGTGCGTTGCACCAATTGTATCTAAGTGTTCATTAGCTTAATGGTTGGTACTAATTAGGTTTACACTATTTAAAATATTGAGGCGTGGAAAACCCGTGCGTTGCACGAATTGTATCTTGATGTTCATTGCGCAATGTTATAATAATTTGTTGACTTGTTAACGTGATGGTGAGTCTAAAATATATAACAACGTATAACTTGTATATTCAAAAGCAATGTACTTTGATCAAATATCACGATTCGATAACATTGTAATTTATGCGACATCTCACGTAAAGGGCATTTCAGTATTTAAGTTATTTTCTTCACATTAAAAGAGTATACATGAAGAGACTTTTTTCTAATATGTACATTTATTGAGAAACAAAAGTGTATGTCTTTTCAAGTAATTGTACATAAAGTGACATGCATACATGACCCTGTATATGTAACATATGCTATATATTTGAGTCGTAAAGTTCACTAATTAGGAATATATAGTGTATGTCGACTAATGATTAAAATATTGTAACTATCTATTAGATTATTGAAAGTGATTGATGGCTATTTAGTTTAATGTTGTGTATTTGCGTATTAGATAGGTGTAGATAGGTGTATTTGACACGCAACAATAATTAAATTTAATTGCAAATAAAATATTGCTTGTAGTAATGTACAGTACTATTTGGGTTGTCTGAATATAACACACAGTAATTGCTTAACCTTTTCGACCACGGTTCAATGTTTCTTCACTTTCATTAAACCATGACACTTTGGAATCAACCGCCATAATAAAAATATAGGAAAATGGTGCTTTGATGTTTAAACTCTTTCATTGCATTTTATGAAGGGACAAAATCCTATCATACAGCATTGATCTCAATCCAATAACACTTCGCTAATATGAAGCACAATGCCAGTCAATCCAAGACACAAACGATAAGTTGATCAAACTGACATAAGAGGCTTCATATTGTTCGAATTTGTACTGCTAGGATGTCGGGTTAGTATTGCTCTCAATACTTTACTTTGTACTGCTCGGGTTCTTTTAGTACTGCTCGAGAAAAGGTGTTTGTACTGCTACCGTTCGAGTTTAGACTGCTAGCCGAAGGTCGAATCAAGTTTCTCACAAAATATGCAACAATGTTTAGCCAAAAATAATTATGTGGCATACATGAAATATACACTTAGAACAGTATTTTTCATACCAACTCATATAATACTATATGTCATCCAACTTCATCTAAAGTGCACCATATTTACATTTGTACCATTTTAGCATTTATCAACAATTATTTGGGGTTGAAAATGCCACATAATTTACAAACTGTTATAATCATACGAAACTTGGCTCATGCAAAGTGTTTACACTTGTTTTATCAAATAGGCATATCAGTGATTTATAACAATTCATTAAGTAGCATATCGAGCGAATATTTCCAGTATCATGAATATGTACCATTCATAAGGTAGTGGAAAGCAATGTCTTACATAAAATTATCTAACCTAGTTGGAAAATTAAGCTATAAAACATCCATTTTTGGTTAATTCTTGTCTCTATGGGGAGGCCTTTGATTAATGGAAGAATCAGATTAGTAAATTATAAGGTAGTCTTGAACTTCTTGCATTGAGTTCTCAGCTTCTGCTAGTTCATGATCATGCTGTATAACCTGCACACGAAAAAAAATCATGAATGAAGATTTCAACTTTTGAAAATCAAGAATGAAGATTCGAACTTTTGTGTTTGTGCATGTGATTTTGGCCGGTTTATATAGGCATGGATTAGGTTAAATCATAAATTATTCTTGCAACCCTTTCACTTCATCTAACCAACCCCTTGCACTTCATCTAGCCAACTTTTAATTATATACTAAATACCATATAATCAATTCCGGCAACCCTTGCACTTCATCTCCTTTCATGATTGTATACTTATGATGGTTGCATTCAATAATGTTTGGGTTATACGTATAATAATTCATATACTCTACATATTGCTTAAACTACCTTGTACCGTACATGATTCTATGCACAATCACTCTTCCACATTTAATTAAGCCATTTGATCTTTATATATAATAGATAAATGGATATTGATGATCACAGAAACAACTGATCAAAATGAAAGTTGAGCTCAATTATCGTACAATTCTTTTGAAACATTCTTCAACATATGTGTCATTGCCGACTCGGTCAGCGGCGACGCTCATGATGTACATAATAGTTCCGACATATTATCACAAGAAAATATCAATAATGAGCAAAAGGGAATGTAATTTTTCGATTAACGACGTCATTCAATGTTAGTTCGATTGTCGATTGACTTCATTTACAAACGTAGGATACTTTTGTATGGACTTTGCGATAACATTGGTTTTTCATATTGTTTTATAGGTAGTTTTGGTATTAGGTTTAGTTGATCATATTGGTTATAATTAGAGTTGGCCAATCGAACCGGTTCCTGAACCGGAACCGGATAAAAATCCGAATTCGAATCCGGTCAACACCGGTTCTTAGAGGATCCGGTCCGGTTCCTAGAAAATCCGGAGGTTCCTATCCGGTTCCATGTTTCTGCTGCTCGAACCGGTTCAGAACCGGATATTTACGCACCGGTTCGAGATCCGGTTCTTAGGAACCTGTTCCGAACCGGATCCAACGTTAATATTGCACTTTTCCAAACTTTGGGACAGTAGCTTATCAGTAGACGTTGGGTCTGTTTTTTTGCCCGTTTTCTAACGGGTTTTTCCCACCTTTTGCACCATTTTAACCTCCTAATCTTCCCTATAAATACCAATGTTAATTTTGGTTGAATCACAAGAATTAAACACACTAAAAACACTCAAAAAACACTCACAACTTGATCAAAAATGCTCACGATGTCTAAAAAACCGACCTTCTCAAAACTCAACATCAAATACTGGTAATCCCACCTCTCAAGTTGGTTCTACAAATGAACCGATTGAAGTTAGGATTATACCAATAACCCGAAATAGAGAAATTTGGTGTAATTTCGACTTGGTTAAGTTCTCGGATGGATCAAGAAAGGCTAGATGTAAAGCTTGTCACACTTATATGCGATCCGACGGGAACTCTACGCTGAAGAAGCACACGAATGTACATTGTAAAGTAACAAAAGGCGCTTCGGAATCGGAACAAAGTACTATGGGATGAGATGGGAGTATTTTTGTGTATGACGAGAGGGAGCTTCGTCAAGATTTAGCACACTTTGTGATTCAAGAGGGTTTGTCGTTCAACCACTTCGACAACCCTCGGTTAACGAGGTTGATTAAAAAAAGGATTCAACCACGATACACTCATGTAAGTCGTCAAACTCTTAAACGTGATTGAATTAAATCTTGGGTAAAGGTTAAAAAGGAATTAATACTTGGTTTTGATGCTTTAAAAACTAGTGTAAACTTAACAACCGATGTTTGGTCGGCGGGTCATGATTTGCCCGGTTCGTACATTTGTGTTACCGCACATTGGGTTGATCCCGTTACTTGGCAAATGATGAAACGTACGATTGCTTTTGAAATCTTTGCATATCCGCACACAGGTGAATATTTAAGTATGATGTTGAGATGTGTTTATGAAAACGTTTAAAATAGAAAAAAAAAGTTTTTTTAATAACATTTGATAACGCTTCTAATAATACAAATGCGGTGTCTAGGCTAATACTAAAAAATCGACCACTTCTTGATGGCATGTTTTATCATAGTCGATGTGTTGCACACATCATTAATTTGGCCGTGCAAAGCGGACTAGCGACCGAGCAAATGTATAATTTAAGAGAAGCTTTTAGAAAAATGTTACAAGATATTTTTCAACGTGGAGGCACAAGATATGTGAATTATATCAAATTGTGTCATGACTCGAATTCTATTTTTTTAGCTCCAAATTGGGACATGCCTACAAGATGGAATTCGACTTATAACATGTTTGTTAGTGGTTTACGCCAAAAATTAACATTGCAACATTTTCATGATAATCTTTGCGCTACATCTAGGTATGAGGAAATGGTACCATTTTCGGTTAAAAATTGGAGTCTTATTCAAAAGATAACCAAATTACTCAAAGTTTTTAAAACCGCAACAACTATGTTATCGGGTGTTTATTATCCCACGAGTCATTTGGTCCTCAACCAACTTTTTAAGATGTGTAGAAAATTACGGAGTTACGAATATGATGGTCCACTTTTTGCAAATATGGTTCAACCGATGAAAGAAAAACTTAGAAAATATTTTCAAGAAATTCCACCGGTAATTAGTTGTGCCGCCGCAATTAAGCCATGTTTGAACATTGCCGGGGTGGAATATCTTATTGATAAAATTGCACTAGACTTGGATTTGACCGAAATTGACCCTTTCTATGTCAAAAAACCCAAGACACGTTTAAGAGTAGCTTCAAACGTTTATTTGATGTGTATTTTGAGAAATATGGTGAATCAAATGTGGGAACGAGTTCGATTGCAAACATGTGGGCTTCATCTTCAAACGAGGATCCGGATATGGACTTATTTTCAAATTTAAGACAAGAAAGTGGTAAACGGGCTAGAAGTGAGAATGTATCGAGCAACGAATTTGGAAGATATACGGGAACCGATTGGTTGCACACTATCACACCCGAAGAGTTCAAGGATTTTGATATTTTGAATTGGTGGAAACAAAGGGAACCTCAATTTCCCGTTCTAGCCGCAATGGCCCGGGATTTACTAAGCGTACAAGCTTCTACCATTGCTTCAGAATTCGCTTTTTCTACTAGTGGAAGGGTATTGTCGATAAGAAGAACAAGACTCGCACCTTTATCTATGGATATGTGTATTTGCTTGAAGGATTATTTAGATGGGAATGAACGTATACAACACGTTTCAATGCTTGAAGAATCGATGGAATACGAGAAACAATTACAAGAGGTCGAGGTGGAAGAGGGTTATGTAATCCATCTCTCCGAAGAAGAAGTCGCTTATGATGAAGCTACAAGCGCCGCAAGGTCCGCCGTTGAAGTTGAAGATGAAGATGGAGATGAAACCTAATAAGAATAATCATCTCAATGAAGCTTCGCATGTAAATATTTTTGAAAAAACAAAATACAAAATTTGAAAAACCAACAAAAACAAAATATAAAAATATAAAATTTCAAAAACACATAAAAAATATAAAATACAAAATTAAAAAATATTCTTCTCACGACATGTCTCTTGTATAAATCAATATTCTGTACGTACCTAGAAATGTCATTCAACAATGATACGGGCATGTACAGATGCTTGAGCGAGAGTTCATTTAAACAAATTCTAAAACATGTCGTTCTCAATACTTTCTTCTTTACGGCTTGCGTGCATTTCAGTACGAGACCCGCTCCACAATGATGACTTCTGATTATTTCTGATCAGGACTCGCATTGTTAATGGCAAAACAAAAACAAACCTTGAGCACATGATCAAGATTTTTCAAAAAGATTTTTCAAAATCTTTCTCAAATTCTGTGCTCAAGAGAACTCCCTCTATACCCTTAAATGATTTTTAAACTCAAATGTTTAAAAAATATGCTTTATTTAAGGGGGAGTATAAACTTTAAAATACAAAATGTTCCATCTTCATGCTAAACTCCGTCTCTCTCCAAAACGCTTTCATTTTAATCAAGTTAAAATCAAAAATATCTCTACATGCTATTTTTGAGGGGGAGAAAAAATATAAGGGGAGAGGACGTGATTAAAATGTGATCAAAGTTCGTGGAATTTCAAAGTATGCTCACCAGACAGACTCAGTATGAACCCTCGAATTGACGAAACCAAATGTCCGTTCTCGAAAAGACTTGTCCGGGACGGGTAATAATTTCAAGCTGGTTTTCCAGTGATGTAAGCGTGTCTCGCAAAGGACTTGTCTGAGTAGAATGTACCAATTCGAGAGATGATCATTAAATATGGCCAGGACGAGTAATAATTTCAAGCTAGTCTAACTAGTGATGTAAGCGTGTCTCGCGAAGGTCATATTCATTGAAAATCGATCAATTCAAAAAATGTGCGAACTCTACCTAACATGTGCAATTTTAGTTAAAATGCATGAGCACATGTGAAGGGGGAGTATTTCAAAAATTGTAAAACTCTCAAAGTGCTAACTAAATGTGTTTATTCATAAACACTTTGAGAGATTTTCAAATGGTTTTATGGCAAATCTAGGATAGTCATGGTGTTATATGGTGACTAAGGTTAGGGAAAACCGTCCTATGATCCTCCAGAACCGGAGGGATCTACCCAAGGACAATTCCAATAGATTAGAATTAGAAGTCCTTAGGTAAGATTGAAAAAAGGAGTAAATGAGAAAGGGAAAGAAGGGGTTGAAGAATTAAAAAGAAAAGTTGAATGATAGGGTGAAAAGAAATAGCCCTCCATGAAAACTTAGGGCAGAAACCGGGTCAATACATCTGCTATCGGTATTCACTAAAGTGATACTGATATTGAAGACAAGACGTCATGGACCCAGTGACGCGCTGCACCACCCCTCCTAGCCACTCAGATATCTCTTAAAAGATATTTGTTTCATTTCTCACGGAGAACACTGCATAATCTATCGGCCTCTCATTCCGAGAAGTGTTGATATTGAAAAGGTGGCACTCTGCTCCATGCCTCCGATGACTAAAAACCAAAACGCACATTATAGAGTCTAGAGCCATGAGATTCATCAAAATATCTCGTTAGGAACACTTCCATATGGATACCTTTGTGTTCACCAAAAAGGACACAAGGTGTACAAGAGTCTTAATGAGATCCAAGGATCTTGCCAAGTCTTATCATGATGGTTACTTGCTTCAAATGGTCTACAGTCGTAGGGTGATCTCTAGCGACTCACTGAATCGTGGGTGCACTTTGGTGTGTCTGTGTAAGCCCTCTCGGGGGTATCCGGTTCAGAACGGCCTGGGGGAGATTAGAGAAAGTCTACACACTATGTTGTTGACAATCTCAAAGTCCTAACCCATAAGCGCCGGATGATTATTACTAACGGTTTTATACAGCTACCCTTAAACATCCATTAACCATCATCCCATTCATCAATCATCTTCACCTCAGCATACTCATACTTATGAAGAACATTCCTCATCAAAGCTCAAGTGTTAAAAGTTCAAGACAAGGAGATCAAGTTAACGACCAAGTGTAACAACAAAGTCAAGAGGCTAATCAAGATGTCAAGGACAAGTTCATATGTCATATGATGAAAGAAATGAGGAGATTGTTAGCATAAGGAGAAGAGGTATGAGTATGTTGGAGGACACGACGCATCATCACGAGAAGAGTTTTGATCAAGGCAAGAACGACTAAAAGACGATTACTTTGAAGATCACAGTGCATGAAAGAACATTGATTGAAGACAATTCTACAACGACACACAATGATAAAGACGTTGAAGACAAAAGACCATTCACCAGTGCATTATTGAAATGACCATCCCTTAGGGGAGATTGTTAGCTTTTATATTTTAGAAAGTGATGGTCATTTGTAGTTGTTTTACTAAGTGTGTCGTGTGGTATAGTTATGTATTGTAAGGGCTTGTGTTGGACTTAGTTAAGTAAAGTTAAAGAAATGCAACAAAAGCCCAAGTCCATCACAAAGCCCAACCAAGGCCTTTAGGGCAACCAAGGCCTCATTTCCACTATAAATACCACACTCTCACACCCATTTTGGTGTGCCTCTAAGTCTTGTAAAGGTGTGAGAGTGTGTGTGTGTTTTGTATTTTTCTCTAAGTTCTATTATGGCAATATAAGCATTCGACTAGAGTTTCATTTCACACGATCCATACTATTCTTCTTATCATCTTTACTTATTGTTGAGTGTCACGGATATAGTATAGCTTAGTTTTGTACGTAAGGTTTGATTAATTTAGTGTTTACACTAATGAAAGAGTCGGGAATGACGAGTATAAACGAGATAAATTCTTATGGTCTTATATAAAGTAAAAGAAAATAAATAAACATTATATTAATTATTTCTAGGAGTACATACTTTTGTTAATTACTTTTTTCAATTACCATTGTTATCTAAAAAATCTCCGCAATTTAATTAGCATGCATGCATGGGAGTTTGAGTCGCTAGAAAATGGTGGCAAAGGTTTTTTTTTTTTTTTTTTTTTTTTTTTTTTTTTTAATAGCTAACTATCTTATACGGAGTAATATTTATACAATAAATCAATACCTAAACAAGACTTGAATTCACAATCATTTTATTTAAAAACATTCTCACACATGGGATTGTATTGATACATAAGTGATTTGGTAGGGTCAAAGGTGTAAAGTGATGTCTAGTAACGTTAGTTTGTAATTTCTTCCGGTCTTGCTAGTTTTTTTTTAAATTATATCTACCGTTCAAAAAACAAAAAAAAATTGTAAAGTGATGGGTCCATTTTCTTTTCTATATTGTCTTTCAAAAAGTTAACATCAAAGATAGTCGGCAAAAAGCATGGTAGCTGTTATCCTGACACCCTCATAGTGGGTGTTTGCAATGATTGGGTGCATCGGACGGTTGTACTGTCTGCTTTACGGGTTGTACATTTTGACTAATATAGGTAAGTCCCATATAGTAAGGGGTGTTAGGATAGTATGACCCAAAAGCATTTATAAGTATCCATATTGATCTATAGGTTTATCTAAAGGTACAATGTAATTATCATAGTACTGTAACTTTACATTATATACGTTGAACTTTGAGTACGTAAAGCAATATATATTACTTTGCAACCCAAAAGGTATAGATTAGTGATTACTTTCAACGAAATAACCTCTTTTTGATTTATCTGAAACAACTGATCATTGTCGAAAGTTTGGCCTTTAGAGAAAAGTCATAAGGGGTTCAAATTGAATCCCGAATTAAAGTTACCCGTCAAAATAACCTGTTTGTGAATACATATTACTTTCCACTCGATATAAATTGTTGTATTCCGGCCATATTTTGGTAATTATACTATATACTAAAAGCCGTTAGGATGAATAGTGCAAAACAGTGTGGTACAGTGCGAAACAGTGCAAAACAGTACAAAACAGTTTTTTTTTCCTGGAACCAAAACCGAAAAACCCCTTTTGGGTCTCCGCTAGCTCATACCGAGCCTCAAACAAACCAAACGGACTCTTAGGGTCACGGCTCACCAAATCCGAGCCAAACACAAAGCCATTCGGACCCCTAGGGTCTCGGCTTATCCGAAACATCACAACCAATAATCAAAACAAATAAAAATATAGAAACTAAACACAACCCAAACTAAAATATACACGAGTCAACACTATTACACGGATGCCCATTCATTTCTTTATCAAAAACCTTTTACCGAATCATTATTTATCCCGAGAAAACAAAAAAACAAACCGAGTTGACTTGGTTGAGTCAACTCACGCGTGAAAACGCGTTATCTTACCGTCTTCGAACTCAAACCCACGAAAATGATGGTGTGGAGGTGTATACGCGGCGGTGAACACACAAAACGAGGTGATGAAGTTGTTTGACGGCGCGTGTGGTATACCAAAAAAGAGAGGAGAGTGAGATGGTCACGTTGGTGGTGGCGGTGTGGTCGGAGGCGTGGTGGTGGGGCGGCGCCGGTGACTTGCAGGTGGCGGCTAGGTTTTTGGGAGAGAAAGAGATATGGTGGAGGTGATAAAATGAAAGAGAAGGGTAGGGTTAGGGTTATTATACCCGAAATTTACAAAATGGTCCCTCAACTTTATTTATTTTCACCCTAGGCAAATTTTAACTATCAAACTCTCCCGAAACATTATATATTATATATAGATATATTATATATAGATATATTATATATATTATAATATATAGATATATTATATATAGATATATGCATAACTTTCCAGAATTCAATTTATTTGGCAAAATTCGATTCGTTTCACGCTTTCTAGGTTGTATTCCGAAGAAAATGGGATGATTGGCAGGATGAAGCTGTTGAAAAGGTTGTAGAGTTTATGGATTTATACTCCATTAACCAGGAAGACTTACATTCGATGATGGCGATGTCTAAATTTCATGGGCATCCAAATCTGCTTGATGGTGTTCAACCATCTATGAAAGCTGCACTAACAAAGGCATACACAAATTGCAACTTATGTGAATTCGTTAGAAATGACACACTACAGGCATTAAAAAAGGCTAAGAAACGTGTGTTGCAGCAGACATGATCACCTTTGGATAAAAGTGGCTCAAAGGAAAGTGTGCAAGCAGCTGAAATTAGATGTGGGCAAGGAATGTAGCTGTGGCAAGATGTGTGGTGGTGCAAAGAAGGATAGTGATGCTGAAACCTGCACAGAATTCAGGGAACGATGGGTTGCAGCAATGCTGGAACCTGTAAGTAGTCATTAGTAAACATACATGTACACAAAATGACATTTTCGTACTCCTATTAAGAACACACAAATACACAACAACGCGCGGAAAAAAAAAATTTGTGCCACAAACACTCTCGCTGCAACGCGCGGGTTTCCCAACTCGTTATATATACTAAAAGCCATTAGCATGAATAGTGCAAAAGCAAGTGGTGCACTGTTTCGCACTGTTCCACACTGTGCTGCACTGTAGCACTTTTTTTTCCCCTGCTATTATCCAAATCCGAACACAAAAGAGATGCTAAAATAAGCATTTTTTTTTCACGTCTGGCTTTAAATGGCAATGCGGCAATGCTCGCAAGCTGGTAACGGACAAACAACCATCATGCATAACATCATAAAAAATACAACCAAAAATCAAGACTCGGTGAGTTGACCGAGTCAACTGCCGAGAACACCGAGTCAACTGTCGAGAACCAAGGGGGCCCTCACGAGGTTTTAAAACCCATTTTTGTTATTAAAATGTTTTATTTTCGGATTTATATAAAAAGTTAATTAGGATTTTGATAAAAATATTTATTAAAAAAATTAAATAAAAGGGGTGTGAGGTTGATGCGTGGTTTTGCGACCTTACAACAGGTTTTACCTCTCGAGGGATCTCAAGAGGCTTGCAATCCCCACCAGGCAGTGTACCTGACCGATGTAGTATAGTGTAGTGGCAAGTACCGGGGGATTGATCGTTCTCTAGGGGAATAGTGTCATTAGGATTGAAAAACTACTCTAATAGGTCTAAGGGTGAGGGAAGATTCTTTTTTGTATTTTTATATTTTTTATGAAAGCAAGTAAAATCTCGGGTTTGAAGGAGTGGGCGGAATTAGTTGCTAGTCAACTAACCCAAATAACTACAATTGCAAATAAAATAAAATAACTGAAAATGAAAAGGTTGTGGAACTTATATGGAGAGAAATGTGTTTACTTAGATTTCCTTACTCCCTAACTATCTTTTACCGGTTGATTAGTGTGTATTAATTGCGTGGATGACGGGTGTATTCCTTAATACCAATCGTGGGGTGGCGTACGTACTTCCCCAACTCTACAAGCTCCTACTTCACTCCTATGTCGAGCCGGCTAAGAAGCTCCTAACATGGGATCACTAGAATTCGCTCATGCATTAAATACAACCATAAAAACCTTAGTACGCATTGGTTCATGTTTCTTAAGACGTTCAAGCAAGTTACCGTATAGGAGGTTAGCCAGTTTTCTTAAGCCTAACATCGATAAACAATCATCCAATACAATTAATAACACACCAACAACCAATAATCAATAGTTAGATTTCATTAGATCTAAGCAAACACAAGATAAATCTAGCCTAGCATGTTAATTAAAAGACAAGAACAAGATATAATCAAACAACACATAGACATATTGAATGATTAATTGATTACTTATCTTCAATTAAACATGGGAGATCCAAGGGTATAAAACCCTTAAAAATGGCAGAAAATTCGTCTTAGGGTTTCTCCTCACAAAGTTGCACACTAATGACTAAAAATTGCAAAACTATATATAGAATTTAGGGGCTGACGGCGTCACGTTGTAGGAGGTGACGCCGTCACCTCGCCGCGGCTAGGGTTCCTGGATGGTCTTCCTGACGCCGTCCCTCTTTAATCCTCCAAAATCCACTCTGGCGCGTCAAGGGTTGACGCCGTCACAATTGTGCTTGACGCCGTCTCTCTTTAACTTAAACCGTGACGGCCTTGATCACCTTAAAGGGTGACGCCGTCAGATTTCCATTGTAAAACTTTTTGGCGCGTCACGTGTATTTGTCATATCCACCTCTTTTGCCAAGCCGTGACGCCGTCAGGAGCAATCCTTGACGCAGTCATGTGTACTTTTCCAGCAGCTTTGGAGACTTTGTCGTTTTCTTCACTTTTATGCTCCAAAAACGTCCAAAATGCTTCCTTTTCCAGATTTCTTCTCCAAAGTACCTAAAATGACAAAAGGAACGATTTAGGGCAATATTTGATCAAATAAATACGATTTAGGGCTTAAATGACCCCCTAAAAGCGGTACACTTTTCGCTTCATCAAATACCCTTACACTTGAGATTTGCTTGTCCTCAAGCAAATGCGCTTTTATTCTAATCAAAATACAAGTTAGAGGTCATTTAACGCTAATATAAAAGTAATTAAAACAAATAGTCATTCCACTTTAATCATAATAAGCACGGAGATTACAAACTAGCACCTCACAAGTAGTGTTTAGATACTCACATTTCTCAGGTGTCATAAAAGTATATCTCATAAATGAAAATGAATAATATCTCTCACTACCTGTCATAGCAAATAGATTACCATAGGCTTGGGAAATGATCAAAAACCTCCTCCACTAGGCGTAAGCACCTAAGATAAACTATCAAAGAGGGCTTTTAAACGGGTTATAACGTTAGGTGTAGGGATATGATAAACACGGTTTTGTTGGATAAGGGATATTTTACTGGTGGCGAGTTAAAGATCTTGGTTGATTACAAGTACAATATGGCGTTGCTAAGCCAAGACTAGACTCGACTTAAGCTAAAAACAAAATAACAAAAACATAAAATAAACATAAAATGAAACGGGATGGTAGTCCGTATGTTTTTTTTCTACTTTTCTTTTTCTCATTTTTTTTTTTGTATTTTTCTTTATTTTTTTCGATTTTTTTTTTCATACGCTCTTGCCCTACCATCCAAAATAATACATCATAGGGGCGTTGCATCCCCCTTATACTTGAACTTTTACATAACTTTACAAATAACTATTCTAATGACTCGAATTAAGATAATCGACACACTTGGAGTACTTTTTAAAATATTTAGCACATATGGGGGTAATAATGTTGTTCTTCCCCATTACTCCATTACACTAGTACTTTACCCATGAGTCCCAATCGTCCCAAAACAATATGTACAAGGATATGACTCGACTTAGCAACCATGTAATCAATTAGATAATTAACTTGGGGTTTAAACAAATGTTGTAACAATAATGCACTAAAGATGAGTGCATACAAGGTAGGCTAAGGCGATTTGGGTGTACATTTAAGTGGGGTGTAAACAAATTCTTACTTTAAGTAAAATGCTTAAAGTTAGAAACGAAAAGATAGGCTCTGAGGGGTGTACTAGGGGTATCGTGTACTAAAAATGAGTACAACGCAAAGGGTGTGGGAGAATTACTTGACTAATGTAGCCAATGTAATTATAACAAAAACACAGGTGTAAAACAATGGGTTAATCCTAATGCCTCTTATCATGTAGTAAATCTAACTACACGAATGTAGTCTCACTTGTGGCCTCGGAATGGTCCTAACGCAAGTTCTAGAATCTAAGTGCTACCGGTACACACATCATAGCATAAATGTTTTTCCTACCAATTCTAGGGGCGAACCTCACATATTTGGGGGTGGAAAATTTTTTAGTGGTACGGTTTTGTGCTAGTCATATAACTCCTATCCATGAGACGCTCATTAAGACCAAAGTTTCACTCCTATATGTTGTAAAAAATTTTAAATTTGGCACTAAAATTGCCCTAACAGGTATTTCTCTCAGTTTTATTACACATCTACCATTAAACAAACAAAAATCAAGTGCAATTGTATTCTTTAAAGTATCGTACTTTACCCCCCCCCCCCCTTACACTTAAGATGAACATTGTCCCCAATGTTCAAATAACAAGATGTAAAAGTAAATAAGGTAAAAGAATGAAATCAAATACTCCCCTGATTCGTTTGGTGGATAAAGAGGTAACATGGTTAGATCTTCTTCCAAGAGAAAGTAGAAGCTTCAAGACTAAAGCATCGCCAAAAGCTTGATTCCACATACATCTCCTTGTCCAAAATAACCTATTAAACCTGAGAAAACAAACACGAAAACCTGCATAACATCGGCGGGATAAATCTATATAAGGATATAATGCTTGTGGAATGATTATTTTGCAGATTCCTGGAGTTTATAAGTTAGAGATTTAATAAAAACTTTTTATGATTCCGGTAGAAAAACAAAACTTTCAAAAATTTCAGAAAATTAAAACCTGACGCCGTCAGAAATGATCTGACAGAATTCTCATGTTAAGTTTCCGGAAAATTTCTGGAAAAACCTATACCTTACTTCCTGGAATTCCTGCAAAATATCATTATGACTCGATACAAGCATTTGACTCAAACAATTACTAATATGTATTTTAATTTAATATTGTTATGATTCATGTTCATTTGTTCTAATAAACCAATTTGGATTTCCCTTACACTTATCTTTTGCAAAATACCTTTATATGTAGTTAAGACGAAGTTAAAAACAAAATAAATCATTTTCACAATTTAATTTGAAACATGAATCAATAAAAATAAAAATTAAACATACATACGGAAGCAAATAAAATCAAACAAACAAACAAATAAACACACAAAGCAAATAAAGCTTGGGTTGCCTCCTAAGAAGCGCTTGTTTTTGTTCGAGTCACGAGCCTGACTCTACCCTTATTTAACGGATAAAGGAGAGGTTTTTCCTACACTTAGGATTAAGTGCGGGTGATAGTAGCGATACACACCATCTTGGTGGAAGTATGCCGCGTGAGGAAAGAGTGGTGGATGAATTATATACTCAAAGGGGTGTGCTCCTTTCATCATAACCTTACCTAGTTCACTTTGGTCAATGGGTGAATTAAAGTTTTCTCCTAAAAAGGGATCATCTTCTATCAACTTCGAGAGATTCCTAGTTGGGAATCCATCTTGACCTAATAAACCCGGTTTAAACCCATAATGTTTCTTGTGATCAATCATGAATGGGTGATGTAAGTATGTAAGGTCATGGTTCACTCCTATATTGGCTTCCTCTCTACAAGGCTTAGAGTCTACTACCTTTATCGTAAAACTACCCGGACTATATGGTTTGATGGGTGGATCGGGACCTATTTTAATTCCTAACTTTTCATCCAAGGATGGAAAATTGGGTAAGGGTCTCGGTTGAGGCTCCGGTTCATCAAAACTAGGAACTTCCATAGAACTAAAAGAAAGGTTGTGACTAAAAGTATTCAAACCTATATCCTCTAGTGGTGCTTGGTCCAAGGGTTCTACCTCCATCGGGATTCCTAAAGTTTCTTCTACTTCTTTCGGGTAAGTCACGGGCGGTGTGTACGCCTCAAACAATGCTTGGACTTGTGGGGTACTTGGTAGGCTTGGGGTTTCTACTATATCCTCCATCACATCAAGATTACCTATGTGTTCATCATGTATTATGGTAGTGCCTAACCATGACATGCACTTAGGTGGCTCAACTCTACCCTCATGTGTGTCGTATGTTTTGGTGAAATCTATCCCACTCATGCAACTAGGTAGTTCAACACTAACCATCTCAGAATCTTGGTTTGACTCTAAGTCCATGTTCTTAGAAACTAGGTCTTTTTGCTCATACAAATCCACTAATTCGTTCCACTTATGGGTCATGGTTAGGAAGCTTTCCTCAAAATTCATCCAAAGGGTCTTACTAAAAGGAATTGATCCTGATAATGATCGTCTAATAGAAATCACACATGCATAGAATTCATTAAACCCATCTAACTTTACCCCCAACTCCTCTTGGAAATCACTAAGAGCACACAAAAATTCATTGGAATGATAGGAAGCAAATCTATTAGTGAAATATAGTTGTTCCTCTATTGTCAATGATCTAAATGGAGTTTCATCCGCCATAGTGACAAATGAAAATGGTTTTACAAACAAAGGGCACAAAGAAAAAGATAGACTACAAGAAAGCTAATAAAAAGAAAATAAAAATCTCACTAAGATAGGAATCTAATGAGTAGACCTAATAAAATAAAAATTCAACCTAAACAATAACTATTCCCCGGCAACGGCGCCAAAAACTTGATGCGTGGTTTTGCGACCTTACAACAGGTTTTACCTCTCGAGGGATCTCAAGAGGCTTGCAATCCCCACCAGGCAGTGTACCTGACCGATGTAGTATAGTGTAGTGGCAAGTACCGGGGGATTGATCGTTCTCTAGGGGAATAGTGTCGTTAGGATTGAAAAACTACTCTAATAGGTCTAAGGGTGAGGGAAGATTCTTTTTTGTATTTTTATTTTTTTATGAAAGCAAGTAAAATCTCGGGTTTGAAGGAGTGGGCGGAATTAGTTGCTAGTCAACTAACCCAAATAACTACAATTGCAAATAAAATAAAATAACTGAAAATGAAAAGGTTGTGGAACTTATATGGAGAGAAATGTGTTTACTTAGATTTCCTTACTCCCTAACTATCTTTTACCGGTTGATTAGTGTGTATTAATTGCGTGGATGACGGGTGTATTCCTTAATACCAATCGTGGGGTGGCGTACGTACTTCCCCAACTCTACAAGCTCCTACTTCACTCCTATGTCGAGCCGGCTAAGAAGCTCCTAACATGGGATCACTAGAATTCGCTCATGCATTAAATACAACCATAAAAACCTTAGTATGCATTGGTTCATGTTTCTTAAGACGTTCAAGCAAGTTACCGTATAGGAGGTTAGCCAGTTTTCTTAAGCCTAACATCGATAAACAATCATCCAATACAATTAATAACACACCAACAACCAATAATCAATAGTTAGGTTTCATTAGATCTAAGCAAACACAAGATAAATCTAGCCTAGCATGTTAATTAAAAGACAAGAACAAGATATAATCAAACAACACATAGACATATTGAATGATTAATTGATTACTTATCTTCAATTAAACATGGGAGATCCAAGGGTATAAAACCCTTAAAAGTTGCACACTAATGACTAAAAATTGCAAAACTATATATAGAATTTAGGGGCTGACGGCGTCACGTTGTAGGAGGTGACGCCGTCACCTCGCCGCGGCTAGGGTTCCCGGATGGTCTTCCTGACGCCGTCCCTCTTTAATCCTCCAAAATCCACTCTGGCGCGTCAAGGGTTGACGCCGTCACAATTGTGCTTGACGCCGTCTCTCTTTAACTTAAACCGTGACGGCCTTGATCACCTTAAAGGGTGACGCCGTCAGACTTCCTTTGTAAAACTCTCTGGCGCGTCACGTGTATTTGTCATATCCACCTCTTTTGCCAAGCCGTGACGCCGTCAGGAGCAATCCTTGACGCCGTCACGTGTACTTTTCCAGCAGCTTTGGAGACTTTGTCGTTTTCTTCACTTTTATGCTCCAAAAACGTCCAAAATGCTTCCTTTTCCAGATTTCTTCTCCAAAGTACCTAAAATAACAAAAGGAACGATTTAGGGCAATATTTGATCAAATAAATACGATTTAGGGCTTAAATGACCCCCTAAAAGCGGTACACTTTTCGCTTCATCAGAGGTTCGGTTATCGAGAGCAAAAGGAAGGAGAAAAGGGGGTGTTTGGTGGTGGTGGCGTGGTGGCGGTGGTGTACGGTTGGTGGTGGTGGAGAGGGTTTTGAGGCGCGTGGGTGGTATATTTGGAACAAGGACGTCCCGATCTATCAAATGGTGTAATAAAAATAAAAGTGGCCGGAATAAATTCCGGTGACCGAAATATTCGCCGGAGTTGGGACGACGGTGGTGGGTGTAGCCGGACGGAAATGGGAGAGAGAGAGGGAGAGAGATGTGAGAGAATGTGTGTGTGTGTTTTATAAGTGAATGAAATAAATAAATTATAAATGGTTTATATAATACTAATGGGGAAGGGCTAAAATGAAACTTTAAAATGTGAGGGTGTAAAGTAAAACAAAAGGGTAGAGGGGGTGATGTTGCCAAGTAGGGGAAACTTTTGAAATATTTAATGTGGGACCTATTTGATGTACCAAACGGACTCGAAAAATTACGAAATTTGCGCTATTGTTCACAAAATAAATTTTCCACTAAAATCAAGTATAAATGTGCAAAAATTTTACGAAATCAATTTATTTAGTAAATTGTTACCTTTCGTGTTTTCTAAAGGAAAACAAATCTTAAACATATACAATTATACATTAACTAAAGGAAAACAAATAACATGCCTCAAACACTCATATAACACACAGTGGGGAATAGTGCCCTGTACTGTAGCTAAGGAATTTACGATTCCAGTCCCTCAGTTAGCTGTAAATCGCACCTTTAGTTCCCCGTTAGAGATCTTTTGCAAATTTAGTCCTTAAAAAAAATTGATCGTCTTATTTCAAGTTTAGATTAAACACAACATTCCCGCAGCAACGCGCGGGTGCCCCGCTCGCTATATACTAAAAGCCGTTAGGATGAATAGTGCAAAAACACTGTTACCCCCCAAGCGCTCTTTGTAAAGTTTTCCCACAATTTCCATTTTACCCCCTGAGGTTATTGATCCATTGCAAAGTTAGTCCTTAACGGCCGTTACCTAACAGTTATGGATTAAATTTGCAACGGAATAATAACTTCAGGGGCTGTTTCTGTGCAAATATTAAACAGAAACAGCCCCTAAGGTTAACTTTTATTTTCACCGTTAGTCCCTAAGGACTAACTATGCAACTAACCGCCACTTTCAGGGACTAAACCTGAAAATATATTTGCTACAGTACCAAACAGTGCAGTACAATGCAAAACAGTGGTGAATAGTGCGTGTACTGTTCATAACGAATTTACAAAATGGTCCCTCAGGTTAGGTGTACATGGCACCGTTAGTCCCCAGTTAGCGAACTTTTGCAAATTCAGTCCTTTTTTTTTTTTTTTTTTTTTTTTTTTTTTTTTTTTTTTTTATTAAATAGTCATTAGTAGACATGTACGCAAAATGACATTTTTGTACTCCTATTAATAATGCACAAATACACAACAACGCGGAAAAAAAAAAAAAATTGTACCACAAACACTCCCGCTGCAACGCGCGGGTTTCCCAGCTCGTTATATCTATAGATTAAAACCCAAGTCTGCCAATTTAATAAAATATTGTTTTTTTACTGTTCATGATACAGTAGCCATTTTTTTTTTTTTTTTTTTTTTTTTTTTTTTTTTTTTTTTTATTATTTTTCGTACCAAACAGGCTCGAAAAATTATGAAACTTGCGCCATTATTAACGAAATAATTTTCCCAACAAAAACGAGTATAAATATGCAACACTTTCTCGAAATCAATATATTTGTCTTTGTTTTTGTTTTTATTATTTTTCGTACCAAACGGCCTTGAAAAATTATGAAACTTGCGCCATTATTAACGAAATAATTTTTCCAACAAAAAAAAGTTGGGGAACACCCCCACCCCCTCCCCCCGCAACGCGGGGGGTCGTCCCACTCGTTATAATGAATACATATGGCTGGTGAACTTCAATGATAAGATTTAATTATTGTATCAAACTTGACAAATATGTGATGATTATACATTCGAGAATGTGAAATTCTTAACCTAACTTTAAACTTTAAATAGTTGAGAAATGGATATATTTTTTATTAGAGCTTTGATATAGAGACCTAATTAAATGGACCTAAAGGGAGACTTAATATATAAATGATTTGTACAGTTATGCAACTGTACAAGTCATTTAGGCTGGGCACAACCATGACCCAAAGCGGCCTGGGTCACCGGCTGCCACGTCAGCTTTCTCTCTCCGGCGACCAGAAGCGACCGACCTGCCTCAGTCGGTGACCAGACCTTTTTTTTTTTTTTTTTTTTTTTTTTTTTTTTTTTAATCAAACATTTAAAATAAACTTAAAATTCATTAATAATAAAAACATTACAATACGGAATTAAAAACATTACAATACGGAATTAAAAAAAAAATTACAAGAATTCTTCATCGTCGTCCTCATCGTCACCATCACTACCGTCTTCGTTTTCATTTCCTTGATTGACTTGATTTCTACGATTTCTCCAAATGTGTTCAACCAAATTGGATTTTAAGTTTATATGAGTTGACGTGTCTATAATTTCCTAGGTAACTACTAACGATTCTTCATGCGTTCTTAAGGGATCGTGATCATGATGGCCCTCATTTTTGAACCATGTAGGACATATCGCTCGCCCATTGTTTTGAATGATCATATTATGTAATATGATACATGTATACATAATATCTCTGAGATTAATTTTATACAGCCCTCGTGCCGGAACTTTAAGCATTTTCCACTTCTTCTTCAACACACCAAAAGCCCGTTCCACATCTTTCCTTGCTGCTTCGTGTTTCCTCTTGTACAATATTCTTTTTTCATCACCCGTGGGAGGATTTGAAATGGACTTAATAAGAACGGACCATTGTGGATATATCCCGTCAGTAAGATAATATCCCCTTTTATATTGACCAATGGGCTAATACTAAGTGCGCCCGTAGCGTCAACAGTTTGTTGAAAATAAGGAGAATAATCGGTTACCTCTCGAACAATTTCTGTGAAAAGTTCTCGGCTCATTCGGAATCGCCGACGGAATGTTCTTTCGTCGAACTGCGGATTTTCGGAGAAGTATGCCGCCATTAAACGATTATGAGCACCCTCACGTTCCCTGGGTATGTACCTTCGTAGAACCCACAGATGCTTTATCTGAGTTACGTCTGATTGCAGAACCCACAGATGTTTGCCCATTGCACTGCGACAATGATTCTCCGAAGTTTCGGTTTGAATGTTATTATAAAGAAGATCCAGCTTCATCGTTTGGAAATCTTGAAAGGCTAATTTCTATAGGTCTGTGTGCTTGTATCAATCTTGAGAGCTTTTCAAGAAGTATTTGTAGTTTACAATGTTTAAGAAAGCTTAAACTTGAAGGCAGTATTTCAAAAGCACCCAAGGACCTTGATCGGTTAGAATGTCTAGAGGAGCTGACTTTTTCATCTACAGAGATTAAAAATCTTCCAGATAGCATTTGTATGTTGAAACATCTGAAATCTCTCAAACTTGAGTCATGTTTACTTCTTGAGAAGTTACCCGATGATCTTGGCCGGTTAGAATCTTTAGAGACGCTAATCTTAACAGACTGTAAGTTTTTACAATATATTCCAAACAGCATTTGTAAGATGAAATGTATAAACAACTTACGTCTCCGCGGTTGTATTCGAGTTGTTGAATTGCCTGAGGATATTGGATGCTTAGAAGGTTTGAAAGAGTTAGACATAGTAGGTACAGGCGTAACCCGTCTTCCACAGAGCATTTTTAGGTTGAGTGGTCTACGTATTGTTGGGTCGATACGGCTTATTGATACATATGGTTTATTACTCAAGAGACAAAGAACCGATGTTGATGACATAATTTACTGTCTTTTCCCCTCTAGTAATTTTGAAACAGTCTACTACATATAACCCGTACTAACAGATGCCAAAGGAGCCAATATATTTTAACAGGTACTTTATTTTGAAATTTTAAATTTATTATGAAAATATTCATTGTTTCTGCAATTTATGTTATTTAGTATGATCCTAACAATTTAACCATTTTCTGCTATTAGGAGGTCTGATCAGCAGGAAGCATTCGTGATTCGTCAATCAGCGCATAACAGTTAGCCGAGTGAACTCTGACCGGGTAAGTCGTTAAGCAATTTCTCAATTTGAGTGGATTCAGAAGGGTATGGTTTATCATACAGATTTTACGTTTTTTAATATTTTGTTTCAACTTAATCTTTCAAGGTCTGGTGAGCAGGAAACAATTTCTGTTCAGCTCAGAAGGTGATCTAAAGCTCATATCTCTCCGCATCTGTTCTCATGTGCATTGAAATGATTTATTTATGATTTTTTCCCCCAGGCATTGTTGATCGTTGATCATTTTGGTCATTGATAGTTTTCTCTGGTACACTCCCAAAGTACGATTGTTTGTAAAGAAGTGTTTCAAAGTATGATTGTCATTTTACCTTTCAGGATTAGTACATTTTAATGTATGATTGAACTTTATTTTAATTCATGGAGCTGAATAAACACAGTTGACTTCGTAGAAAGTCAAACTGATGAAAATGGCGGGACTAGGATAAAAAGTTGGAGATGATCATGTTAAAAATAAAGTTAAGTGTTATAAGTGATGTAAGATCATAAACTAGTTTTATATACATAATAAGCTCTACATATGGATGAAATCATTAATCATGCATATATTTGACTTTTGAGTCAAACTACTGGCTTTCATCAAATTCCATTGAATTGTACCGGATAACATATTTCAGTGATAAGAAACTGAGCCTAACCGATTTGTATTTTGCCATTGTGTAGTCATATTGTGTCTTTGTCATGGTTGAGCTACAAACCCCAGAATGTACAATTTGGTAAACTGTTTAACATGGTAAAACTAAGCTAACACAAACCGTTGCTTATAACTAAAACCATATCACCATTGATCACGTAAGTGATATGTCGTGATATTGTTATGATACTAGAGTCTAAAAGGTTTGTACTTTTATCATAAAATTAATTGCGGAAGATGATACCGTAAGGACGTGTTCCTGTAACATGAAATAATGATAAACTCGTATCATTGTGCTATTTCATTTTGGGACTCGAATCCCAACTAAATGAGTTGACTTTATAAAAAAGTCAAACTGCATCATTTAAGAAAAAAGGTTGGATTTGGATACTATCATGTTTAAAATAAATAAAATTAGTATGGTTTCATAAGTGTCATAAACCAGTTTTAAAAGCTACCCACATCTGAAAATTTGAACTTATTGTATAACAGGACCCCAAAGCTTGAAGGACCTATTATATATGTCATACTTCCAAATTCATTAAAACTTGAAGGTCAAAGAATTGTTGATAAGATAAAACTGATACCTAAATCTCGTTTTATTACAACACTACCCCCCCCCCCCCCCCACCACTACACACACACACCAAGTAATTCAAAAATGTGGTTTGTTTTGGGTAGGAAGCGGGTCAAAATGATGATCCAGTAAAAAAGTGGATACTTTGTTTTTAAGGTTTTTAACAAAAGGTTTATAAAAAGTAATACATCAACTTACACATGTAACCGTGGACCTTATATATGACCTCCCTGATGCAACCTTGGACTTTCTCGCGAGTTATGAACCCCGTGGAGAAGATCATAACCCTTTTCATAAACCCTTGATTGATCTTTGAACCCTTGTGCGAACCCATTAGGTGATATTGAAGCACCTTCATTTTCATTAGGTTTCTATTTTGATTTCGAACCCCAAATGAAGAAACCATACACCCGAATTCATCGAATCGGAGGCCGAGATTGAAGCAGTTAAGGCGCGGGTGTAGTGTGGAGGATAGGGGGTTTTCGGGTTCTGGTTCGGGTAACGTGGGTTTGGGTTCGGTTGTTGTGAGTGATGATGAAGATATTGATACTGAAATTGGGCTTCATATTGTCTGTTTATGGACTCGGATCTTATCTGGGTCAAAACCGGGTCAACAAGATCACTAGTACTAAATTGCTAATATCTACAGTATGTTTTTTCAGTTCTGTTTTTCACACTCTTACCATAGAATTATTAAAATAGATGAACATTGCATATGTAGCCCTTCAACTTGTTTTCAGACTTTTGATACTGAAGTTGCATACTATTTTTGGTAACAAGGTAAGTAAGTTAGAAGCCTCTTAACACTGCTAATGCATAAAAATTTGGACGCATAAGCTTTCTTACTAATGATACGTGTCGATGCTTAAAAGAAAATGTGAAATTTAGTTTAAAAATATTCTATATTAGTTTAAAATTTTAGTTCATTAACCAGCTCCTCAAGGTCCACACTATGCTTCCCAATGAGCAACACAAAGCTTCTTTAACCCCTTACAATTCTCAGCAACACTAATCAATCCAACATTGGTGCATCAACAATACATAAAGCATTTAAACCACGGCATTTAGATAACGGCAAAACACCAACACCAGTCACATTAACATTTCCCAAATGAACCTCAGTTATCATCTCGAATCATCTCTAATGTCCTGTCCCACTTTCCACTACAGCAAATCAGCTTCAAGCTTTTCAAATTCTTAAAACCGCTAATCAACGGTATGAATAATCGTTTAATAAAACACTCCCCCTAAGTTTAATAAACGGAAATTCGGCATCAGGATAGTTAAATAACTTCTTAAAAGACAAAACTTCAAGCTGACTAGAGTTATCTAACAGCTCAAACATACCTAAATCACTAGTCGAACAATAAACACATGAAAGTTCCTTCAACTTCTTCCAGGATTTTTTAGAAAAACCAGTCATACCTGATTATAAGTTAAGTTAGCTTAGGAACATCAGCTAACAGAATTGACTTTTTCTGAAAGTCAAACCATGTTTTTGATGAAAATAGTGGTATTTTATACCTGATTGACTATTATCATATCAAAATTAAGTTCAATAAGTATTATTATGTGAATTTATTATCATAAAAAGTCGTTCTTTATATATTTGTATTCTAAATTGGGATAAAATCGTTAAGCATACAAAAAGTTGACTTTTCGAGTCAGACTATTTACTTTGACCAACTTCACTGAGTTTTTAATTGAATCGTACCTAAGAACATATATAAAGGTGGTTACTAGTGTCAAGTGAAGCTAATCAATCTTTTTTCACTAATTTTATTACATAATGATTTTGGAAAATCTAAGGGCTGTTATTAACTGTCTGAATAAAAGCGGCCGTTGTTTTTCTTCCATGTAACACCAGACAAAAAGGGCTCAAGTCTTTTCGTTACGGATATAAGTTATGCTAGATAGTTCATATTTTATGTAACATTGCCTTCATATTTGGCAACCAATTGTCGAATATAGGATATGGAAAGCAATTTGTCATCAATCTTTCACCATTCTTTATGACTTGAGTTTGACCTCATGTTCTCTTGACCTTGTGTTGTACTCGGTCAAGACATGCTAGTTGTGTTGACCCGTACTCCAGTTTCGTGTGTTCTACGAGTAATTAACTATAGCAGTTTAAAAAAAGTACACGGTTTATCAAAGGAAGCGAAGTTGTTTGCATGTTTGTTCTTATAAAGCCATCCACATTTAAAAGTATAAAAAAACAAGAGAGGGAAAAATGTAAAATAAATAAAAGGGGTGAGAAATGAAGAAAAGGAAAGAGTTAAAGGACCTCTTATGTCATACCTCCAAATTCATTAACTAGTTTGAATACCTATTTGATAGGCGTGATTGATGGTCAAATGGTCATACCTCCAAATTCATTAACAAATTGATACTTTAATCTTTGTTTAATTACTGAATCCTAATGGATATAAAAAAACACGAGGAATTCGAAAAGCCCCAAAATGTGGTTTGTTTTGGGTAGAAAGCGGGTCAAAATGATGACCCGGTAAAAAAAGTGGATACCTTGTTAAATTTCATTCAAAGGGAATGAACAAATTAGATGTTTTAATGGGAAGAGGGTTTAAGCGGATGGTCATTAGTTCACAAATGCCGATATTCGGCTACGGTGGATTTGGATTTGGATTTGGGTTCGGGTTCGGGTTCGGGTTCTGGATTGATTGATTGGGTTCGGTTGTTGCTGCTGATGATGATGATGATGATATCGAGGATTTTTCGTCACCCGAGGATAATAATGCTAAAGGTAAAAGTAATTACTGTATTTATTTTGGTGATTGATTTGTAAGTGATGTTAATATACTCTTGAGGTGCTATTATACATGTAATACTGGCTCATTTTTCATATGTAGTATTGACGTCGTGTGCACTGAGATGAAATGATCAAATAGGATTTAACTATCGACTGTTTAATACCCAACTAGGAATATGTGATAAGTAATCAATAAGTTAAATAAGTTATCTTAGGAACTTCAGCAAACAGAGTTGACCTTTTGAGAAAGTATTTTATACCTGGTTGACTATTATTATATCAAAATTAAGTTCACTAAGTAGTATTATGTGATTTTATTATCATAAAGAGGTTTTTGTTTTAATTTGGGATGAAATTTTTAAGCATAAAAAGAGTTGATTATTGACTTTCACTAACTTCACTGAGTTTTTCATTGAATCATTCCGAAGAACTAGTGTCAAGTGAAGCTAATTAAACCTTTTTCAGTAATTTATATACTAATATGAGGTTTAACTTTGAATATCGTATTATTCAAAGGAATAGTATAGTCAAAGGCTGAGGGGGAAAACTGTATGATAAATAAAAGGGGTGAGAAATGTATAATAACAGATGGATTTAAACAAGTTTCAATCATTGTTAGGCATAACTGAAGGTCAAATAAATTGGTCATAGGCTATAACTGATGGATTTAAACAAGTTTGATTACTGAAACATTAATTAACTGATGGTTGTTATTGATGATGATAATGATATCGAGGATTTTTTGTCACTGGAGGATAATAATGCTAAATGTAAAAGTAATTAATTATTTTGGTGATTGATTTGTGTAAGTGATTAATGTTTGTTTGGGATAATTTTATTCAATTTGTTTGTTAATATGAGATTATTTATTTATTGATTTATTTTGGTGATTGATCTCAACTTAATGAGTTGACTTTATTAAAAAGTCAAACTGCATCCTTTATGAAAAAAGTTCGGATACTAATACTATCTTGTTTAAAATTAGAGCTGGCAAATTGGGTACCTGTTAAAGGAAAAAATGTACTATGCAATTTTTTGATTTTTTAAAATAATTGTTTTCAGTATTAGAGGATTCAATATTTAACTTTTTTGATATATAAAACGTATATCTGCCAAACTCAAACTACCAAAGCCAAGTGTTAAACGAGTCATTTTGAGGTTTCAAACTTGTGTTATTCGCGCGCTCCGAACCTGTTAAGACACGATTTGCCAGCTCTATTTAAAATAAATAAAATTACTGTAGTATGGTTTAATGAGGGGTTTAATAGGTAATGTAACTTTGAAGGCCTGATACTGAGATAACAGATATATAGAAAGTCATTGTGGTGAGTTCATCTTATTATCTAATAGTATATATAGCTGATATCAATATACACGCTATATTCCATTCTTAACTTACTTAGTGAAAGTTTTGTGCATATATGACATTTATATATTAATATGTCGATGGCAATAATACATGTCATTGTCTGGTAATTGATTGTGTATATGGAAATTTTTAAATAACAAATATTTAGGAAAGGAATGCTTTATAACCACTACAATGGTGAATGATTAAATAAAACAAGCCTAGACAAAAAAGCATTCTTATGGTCTTTTTTCTATGTTTGTTTAGACAAAAAGTTTTTTCTGACCCCTTCTCATTCCAAAGTTTTTCCACACAAAAAGATCACGTTCACATTCACCATTGATCCTTCGTAGCAACATCATTACAAACTTTTGATAACACTACCTTAATTATTAGTATAACCTCTTTAGGGTTATTCATTTCATCCAAGTTTCTTTGTGATCAGCTTAATATTGTACTTTTTTCAGTTATAACTTTAATGGCGTCCACTTCAAGTTCATTGATTCAAAAGAGCTTCAAGTATGATGTCTTCTTAAGCTTTAGAGGCGAAGACACTCGAAAGAATTTTGTTGATCATCTGTATCATGCTCTTACACAAAAAGGTATTGAAACTTACAAAGACGATGAAAAAATTAAGCAAGGAAAAATGATAAGTGATGAGCTTATTAAGGCCATTGAAGACTCAAAATTTTACATTATTGTTTTCTCCAAGAACTACGCTTCTTCATCTTGGTGCTTAGAAGAGCTTGTTAAGATTATGGAATGCCGGAAAGGTTTTGGGCATACTGCTTATCCCGTGTTCTATGATGTGGAGCCCACTGAAGTTCGCAAACAAAGTGGGTCAGTTGGAGATGCATTTGCAAAACATAAAGAGGAAGAAGCTGCAAGGAAATGGAGGGAGGCTTTGAAAGAAGCATCTGATTTGGCTGGCTGGGAGTTGAAAAGCATTGCTAATGGGTAAATTTCTTCATCATATCTACGCAAATAATGTTTTTAGCAAACAACCTCTAAGAGCGGATGGTTTGTGTCATTTGTCGTCAATCTTCGTCATTCCTTAACAAACCGGTCCGTCATTTGTCACGTTTCGTCAAACAATCCGTGGTTGGGCAATGTTATAAAAGGAAGCGTTAGTGGTGGTCATTTGTATATACCACATGCTCTTTTATATACCAACTGTTTATAACACTACCAAAGTACCAAGTCATGCTAACAAGTCACACTTTTTAACAAGTTTAAATGTGAGTGGTATTATTTTTCTCTCTTTTGTCTTTACACTTACACTTACCTTTCCTCTGTAAATTTGGGTGGTACAGTGAAAAGTTCATGTGTATGGTCTGCCTATGTCCATGAACAAGTTTTTTTTTTTTTTTTTTTTTTTTCAAAATTACAAATTATTATGTGTTGAATAATTGTTTATCCACCACCATTAGGCCTAGTGGTAAGGCCATTGGTTTCCTCACAAAAGGTCAATGGTTCAAACCTACCTCGCTAGGTGTGTACATTTGGGGGTGTCCGGGGAAGGGTCGGAAAAGCTCCCGGGATTAACCCGGTGAGGCTGCGTACATCTAAGTCAAAAATGCTCGCCATCCCCGGGTAACCTCAACATGGAAAAACCTCATCTGTTCGGCTGTTTTATGAGGAAGTGAAGAAACGTGTTTTTCTGGTAGACTCGACGAGTTTCGAACAGTACAAAGTTTACCCATACCTAACAAACACATCTATTACTCATTCACTATTTATTACATATCATATATAATTATATCACCATTTACTTCATACATGATTTATGTCACTATTATAGATTTAAAAATGTTCGGAAATTATCACAAGCTAAATGAATCTTTCTTTAACATATAGGCATGAAGCTAAGTTCATACAGAAAATCGTTGAAGAGATTTCACTAGAGTTATGTTTCATCAATTCGAGCATTGATGGAGATTTAATAGGCATGGAGACCCGTGTAAACGAAGTAATTTCATCCTTAGAACCTGGTGTTAGTGATGTTCGCATGCTAGGGATATGGGGGATGGGAGGTGCGGGGAAGACAACTTTGGCAAGAGCTATTTTTGATATTATATCCATTCAGTTCGAAGGTGAAAGCTTTATTGAAAACGTCAGAGAAGTTTCAAAAGCCTCTTCGGTGGGTCTAAAGGAGTTGCAGAAACAAGTACTTTCAGATGTTTTAAATGGTCAAAACATTGAAGTAAGCAGTGTTTCTAGCGGAAAACGTATGATGCAAAAGAGGATGCGTGGTAGAAAGGTACTTGTTGTTCTAGATGACGTCGATCATAAAGACCAGCTTGAGGCGTTAGCCGGTGACTGTAATTGGTTTGAGCCGGGAAGTAGAATCATAATTACAACAAGAGATGAACAAGTACTGGTTGCCCACCGAGTGAGCTTGATTCATAATGTGACTTTGTTATCTAAAGCGGAAGCGGGTTGCCTCTTCAGTAGGTATGCGTTTGGAAGAGAGAATCCGATTCAAGGGTACGAAGAGTTAGTTGGAAAAGTTTTACAATATGCTGATGGTCTTCCTTTAACGATCAAAGTTATGGGTTCATTTCTATGTGGTCGAAGTGAGCATTTTTGGATAGATGCCATAGAAAGACTAAAAACAATTCCGTTAAAGGAAACTCTCGAGAAATTGGAATTAAGCTATATCGATCTAGAGGAGGATTACAAGGAAATATTCCTAGATGTTGCATGCATACTAAAAGGTTTGGACAAAGAAGATGCAATTAGAGTGCTTGAAAGCCGTGGATTTCATGCTGAAGTTGGTTTAAGAGATCTTGTGAAGAAATCTCTTATAACTATTTCTAAAAAATGGGGAAGTGTTAAATTGGGGATGCATGATCATTTAGAAGAAATGGGTAGGATTATTGTCCGTCGGTCACACCCCGATGAACCTCAAAGACATAGCCGATTGTGGGTTAATAAGGAAATTGAGTATATATTGACTAATGACCTGGTAAGAATCAAGTTAGTATGATTTAATAAAACTGAGAGTTAGCAATATTTTTGGTCCCTTTCGGGTATTTCATTTTTGGTCCAATAGTTTGAGAAGTCTCGTGTTTGGTCTAAAATGAAACATCCGATGCGGGTTCGGTCCAAAATTTTTAACTCCATTAGTTTGACTTTGTTTGACCGTTTAATAAAAGGATATTATTGTCTTTTTAGGTATTATATTAGACAAAATAAGTTTCTCTTTGCGTCTCTCTCTAAATTTTTGGGCGTTTTAAAATTTAGGGTTCCAACAAAAAATAAGGGGTTTTATTTTTTCGATTTCAGGGTACCCAAGCAACAAAATGTCTACGCTTCCTATCACCGAGTTTCAGTGCTGAAATTGCAATAAAAGGTCTAGCAAAAATGAAGGATCTTAGATTTATTAACATAAATCTCATAGGGGATTATGAGATGGAATGCCTTAGATCCTTAAATATCATAAGGATCTTGTTCAATTTGATAAAGTTAGCGAATATCTTCCAAGTTCCTTACGATGTGTGAAATGGTTTGGTTTTCCTTTTTCGAGTTTACCGAATACATTTCAAGGAAAATATCTTGTTCAACTTGAACTGTATGGCAGCTATATTGTTCAACTTTGGGAAGATAGAGAAGAAAAGGTAGAATTAATTTGTTGTTTTTCATGATTCATTATGATCCTATATATCTATTGGTTTGTCATTGCACCAATATTAATTGTTTTTTCTACTTATGTTAGGTTCTTCATAAGCTCAGGTTCCTCACCATCAAGAGTTCAAAGTTGAGGACCTTTGACCTTAAGGTGGCCCCAAATCTTGAGCAGTTGACTATTTTCAATTGTGGGGATTTCGTAGAGCTTCATGTGCCTGTTGAAAGTGTAAAGCTTGAATATCTCCATCTCACTCTTTTAAAGTTGAAGAGCCTTCGCCTCAGGAATACTCCAAGCCTTAAGAAGCTAATACTCATAGGCTGTAATGATTTGGTAGAACTTCAAATGCCTGCTGAAAGTCTGAAGCTCAAACATCTTGACCTCAGTCATTCAAAGTTTAAAAACCTTCACCTTGGGAGTACTCCGAATCTTGAGATTCTAGTACTCAGAGACTGTCATGATTTGGTAGAACTTCAAATGCGAAGTCCAAAGCTCGAAGAGGTCAACATCAGTCATTCAAAGTTGAAGACCCTTTACCTCGGGAGTACTCCGAATCTTAAGAGGCTTACACTGGAAGAGAGTGATGATTTGGTAGAACTTCAAATGCCTGCTGAAAGTCCAAAGCTCGAAGAGGTCAACATCAGTCATTCAAAGTTGAAGACCCTTTACCTCGGGAGTACTCCGAATCTTAAGAGGCTTACACTGGAAGAGAGTGATGATTTGGTAGAACTTCAAATGCCTGCTGAAACTCCAAATCTTGAGACTATATTACTCAGAGGCTGTCATGATTTGGTAGAACTACAAATGCGTGTTGAGGGATTAAAACTTGAATATATCGACTTGAGTGATACAAAGTTGAAGACCCTTGACCTTGGGCTGACTCCAAATCTTGAATGGTTAAAGCTTGAAAATTGTTATGATTTGGTAGAAATTAATGCTCCCATTGGATGTGGGTGGTTTAAGTCTTTTGAGTTTGATAAATGTTCTGAACATGATGCTTTATCTGAGTTACGTCTGATTGCAGAACCCACAGATGTTTGCCCATTCCACTCCAACAATGATTCTCCAAAGTTTCTGTTTGAATGTTATTATAAAGAAGATCGAGCTTCAACGTTTGGAAATCTTGAAAGGCTAATTTCTATAGGTCTGTGTGCTTGTATCAATCTTGAGAGCTTTTCAAGAAGTATTTGTAGTTTACAATGTTTAAGAAAGCTTAAACTTGAAGGCAGTATTTCAAAAGCACCCAAGGACCTTGATCGGTTAGAATGTCTAGAGGAGCTGACTTTTTCATCTACAGAGATTAAAAATCTTCCAGATAGCATTTGTATGTTGAAACATCTGAAATCTCTCAAACTTAAGTCATGTTTACTTCTTGAGAAGTTACCCGATGATCTTGGCCGGTTAGAATCTTTAGAGACGCTAATCTTAACAGACTGTAAGCTTTTACAATATATTCCAAACAGCTTTTGTAAGATGAAATGTATAAACAACTTATGTCTCCGCGGTTGTATTCGAGTTGTTGAATTGCCTGAGGATATTGGATGCTTAGAAGGTTTGAAAGAGTTAAACATAGAAGGTACAGGCATAAGCCATCTTCCGCAGAGCATTTTCCAGTTGAGAGGTCTGCGTATTGTTGGGTCGATGCGGCTTATTGATACATATGGTTTATTACTCAAGAGACGAAGAACCTGTGATGATGATGATGAAATAGTCTGCTACATATAGCCATTAATAACACATGCCAAAGGAGCCAAACATAAAGAGCTATTTTAACAGGTACTTTATTTTGGAAATATTCATTGATTCAGCAATTTATGTGTTTTACTATGATTCTAACAATTTAACCATTTTCTGCTATTAGGAGGTCTGATCAGCAGGAAGCATTCGTCAATCAGCACATAACAGTTAGCCAAGTGAACTCTGATCGGGTAAGTCATTAAGCAATTTCTCAACTCGAATGGATTCAGTAGGGTATGGTTTATCATACAGATTTTACGTTTTTTTAATACTTTGTTTCAACTTGATCTTTCAAGGTCCGGTGAGCAGGAAGCAATTGCCGCTCAGCTCAGAAGGTGATCTAAAGCTCATATCTCTCCGCATCTAGTCTCATGTGCATTGAAATCAATCAAGTGATTTTGGCTCAATCCATTTCGGTCATTGATAGTTTTCTGGTACACTCCCAAAGTATGATTGTTTGTAAAGAAGTGTTCCAAAGTATGATTGTCATTTTACCTTTCGGTATTAGTACTTTTTTAATGTATACACTGTTAGATCAAGCTATAATCCTAACTTGGATGCTGTACTAGTACTTATTACTTTAGATCAATAAAGAATTTGAACTTTATTTTGATTCATGGAGCTCAGTAAACACAGTTGACTTGTTCAGAAAGTCAAACTGTGTTTTCGATGAAAATGGTGGGACTATGATAAAAGGTTGGTGATGATCATGATAAAAATAAACTTAAGAAAGTGTTATAAGTGATGTAAGATCATAAACTAGTTTTATATACATAAATCTCGTTTAGTTAGTGTATCCTAATCAATTAATTGCAAAATTGACAAAATGTGAATTGATTTGGTTAGAAAGCGGGTCGGAACAGTAAAAAAGTGGATACTTTGTTTAAAATTTTGGTTTTTCACACTTTGGCCACATGGTTTTTAATGAAATGTTTATTTATTTGCACTTTGGCCACAAGGCTTATTAAAGTAATGTTAAAGTTTGATATATATAACTCTCCAGATGCAATCTTGGATCTTCTCGTCCTGGATAGGATCGAATCAGGTTTGAGTAGCTGATGGGAAGGTTATTGTTAATGACGATGATGATTTGATGTAGTTTTGAGGGTGTTTGGGATTGCTTATCCAAACATGTTTATTTGGTTTTGTCCTAACAAGTTCTTTTTAGTTAAGCATTTTGTAGGTTTGATGCAGTTCAAACAAGTTCTTTTAAGTTAAGCATTTTGAAACTGCTTATTCAGAATAATTTCTTTTACCGGGAATGTGTAACTTAGCAGTTTTAGTAAGCAAATTAACATTTTTTATAAGCAATTTTAAAAGGACTACTTATGTGTGCTAGTGTTTAGTGTTTCTGATATAATTTGCCTCAAATAATCACAATCTGTTAACCTGCATTATCCAAACACTAGAATTCTTGGTTATTTGTTGTTTCAAACCGTAATAATCAGATATCAACGGCAATCCCAAACACAGGCACAAAGCGCAAAGAACACATAAATAACTACAAGTATATTAACAGGCACTTTCTCTGTTTTTTGTTAACCTGTCTTACTTTAATGTGTATTTTTTTAAGTGATCTTACAATGATTGATGTTTCTGTATTTGACATGTGTTTTATAATCAATCCTAACAATTTATCCATTTCCTGCAATTAGGAGTTCTTATGAGCGTGAAGCAATCACCAATCAGAAATTCAGCACACAAGGTGATTTACGATTTAACCTACATGCTAATTTGTGTAAGTGAATAGACGGAACTCACCCTGTGTAAAGTCATCAGTAAAAATTTTCCAACTTGAATTGGTTGCTAGTAGTGTTTTATATGTTCAGTAGTTCCATTACAGAATAATGTTGGAAAATTTAAATTGGGACAGAAAGTTAAATACTGGAACATGGGATTTTTTAATCAAATAAGATGACACTGCTATTTTTTCCATATGACAGCAGTTAAAAAGATTTAAAATCATATACAAGTTTTGTTTTACATAAAACTCTTCTACGTTGGTACAAAGTGGTGAACCATTAAAATATTTGACTTTTGAGTCAAACTATTGACTTTTATCAAATTCACTGTTTTTTTTTATCCAAGTCAGTAACAGAATTAATATTATAGTGTTTACTGGTATTAATAGAAGCTACTTAAATGTTCCAGGAATAAGACGTTATCATCAGAGAATGATTTGGTAAAATCCATGTTTGGACAGAGTTTGAAGCTGGGAACACGAGATGAACGCGAACTTATCAAATAAAATGACATTACTGTGGAATGTTTAAATCAGTTTGGTCTCAAAGGCATGGATATGGGTGCCGGGCTTTGCTTACCTATAATGAATTTGTGATATTCCATCTATGTAAATGGGCACGCCCTCATTTCTGTTTTTGCTCCATATCTTAGCACTTTGCTGTTGATTTGTCAAGTTTTGTTTTCTTGTTTTCTGTAAATTTTGAAAATTCGTTTGTTTAGCCATTTCCTTGTTTTCTTGGCACTTTGCTGTTAATTTGTCAGGTTTTGTTTTCGTTTTCTACGTTTTGGTATCTCCTAGCTAGTTTTAATAAATCTATTTCTTTGTTGTTAAAGAAAAGGAAATTAATACTTTCAGTGTAGTACCACATGAAACTTGCATTCATGTTTAGCGGTAATCTGGTGGGGTGTATCGATGTTTGTTACAGCCAAGCTATATTGAAGAAAACCTTATTCAAAAGTTGGACTACTTTTTTTAACAGATTTGATCCTTAAGTAGGGTATTTGTTAATTCCATATAAAGGACTTTTTAAGAAAGTCAAAGTCTGTTCTTTGTGAAAATGGTGGGAGTTTGATTTAATGTTTGAGATGATCATGTTTTTTAAATGCATAAAGAAAGGTATTGTAAATAGTGGGTTGATCTTATCAAACTCAAAGCCATTTGACTTTTTGAGTCAAAGTATTGACTTTCATCTATTATAGTTGACCTACATTAATGATATTGAACATGTAGCTTACAATCTGGTTACCTATCATATCGATTTTGTTAGAAAACTGGGCTTCATATTGTCTGTTTATGGACTCGGGTCTTATCTGGGTCAAAACTGGGTCAACAAGATCATGCTAAAAAATAAACTTAAGAAAGTGTTGTTAGTGATGTAATATCATATATAAGATTCTGATTCACATAAATAAGCTCTGCATGTGGATGAAATCATCAAGCATAAACTATTTGACTTTTGAGTGGCTTTCATCAAATTTCACTTAGGTTTTCATAGAATTGTATGGACGCACATATTTTAGTGATAAGAAATTATCAGAGCATGTACTATTTGTAGTTTTGAAAGGCATTGAGTAGTCATATTGTGTCTTTGTCATGGTTGAGCTACAAACCGCAGAATTTTAAATTTGGAAAACAGTTTAACATGCAATATATATATATTTTTGAAATTACAAGCGCATGATAGGTAAACGGGCAACAAGTTGCGCCGCAATCCCCTTTTGAATTGCAAAACCTACCCTGCTAAAAATAAAACCTTGATTCTTGGAGGACGGAGAATTACTGTGGACAACCTTTTGCACCCGATCGAGGAATCGGATTGCCTTGGGGGCAAGGGATCCAAAAGTATCAAAAGCAAATGGCACAAACACGTGTTGATTCTCCAAACAAGTTGTTTCATGTTAAAACCATATCACCATTGACCACGTACAACCAAAACCATATCACCATTGACCACGTAAGTCATACTGTTACGATACTAGAGTCTAAAAGGTTTGTACCTTTATCATAAAATTGAGAAAGATGATACCGTACAGGACATGGCACTAAGCTTTGTTCCTAATAACTTAGCTTTTTTTGTTACAGTACATGGAACTGGTTTCATGCAGCAGAGACTTCTTCAGAAAGTCAACTGCAATTTTGAAATCTTAGAAGAGTGGGAATTGTATGATAAAATCATTTTTAAAAGATAAAATTGGTACTTAAATCTCCTTTAAATACTGTATTTTAACCAATTTATTGGTCAAATGCTACACTACCCCAAGGAATTCGAAAACCCCCAAAATGTGACTGGCCGCAAGTTTTTAAATAAAAGGTTTATTTATTTGCACTTTGGCCACAAGCCTTATTAAAGTAATGTCAAAGTTAGATATATATGACCCTCCAGATGCAATCTTGGATCTTCTCGTCCTGGATAGGTTCGAATCAGGTTGGAGTAGCTGATGGGAAGGTTGTTGTTAATGATGATGATGATTTGATGTAGTTTTGAGGGTGTTTGGGATTGCTTATCCAAACATGTTTATTTGGTTTTGTGAATGAAGAAAGTTCTTTTAAGTTAAGTATTATGAAATGTATTCTATACCTGGTTGACTATTATCATATCAAAATTAAGCTCAGTAAGTATTATTATGTGATTTTATTATCATAAAAAAGTTTTTCTTTATATATTTATGCTCTAAATAGGGATGAAACCGTTAAGCATAAGAGTTGACTTTCGTCAAATTATTTACTTTCGCCAACTTCACTGAGTTTTTCATTGAATCATTCTCAAGAACATATCTAAGGGTGGTTACTAGTGTCAAGTGAAGCTAATCAAACTTTTTTCAGTAGTCTTTCATTATGGATATAAGTTATGCTAGATAGCTCATATTTTACGTAACACTGCCTTCATGTTTGTCAACAAATTGTCGAAGTTCTTTACAAACCAATAAACTCATGCCACATAATTTTAGGCATATCATTAGGCATGTTTTTAGGCATGCCTATCATTTCTCTTGTCGAATATAGGATATGGAAAGCAATTTGTCATCAATCTTTCACTATTCTTTATGACTTGAGTTTGACCTCATGATCTCTTTACCTAACATTGAAGATGAACACTCTTATAGGATAATCACACTATTCAATTGAATTAAGACCTTGTGTTCTACTCGGTCAAGATAGGCTAGTTGTGTTGACCCGTACTCCAGGTTCGTGTGTTCTACGAGTAAGTAACTATAGCAGTTTAAAAAAAAATACACGGTTTGTCAAAGGCAGAGAAGTTGTTTGCATGTTTGTTTTTGTAAAGCTATCGACATTTGAAAGTATAAAAAAACAAGAGAGGGAAAAGTGTATAATAAATAAAAGGGGTGCGAAATGAAGAAAAGGAAAGAGTTAAAGGACCTCTTATGTCATACCTCCAAATTCATTAACAGATGGATTCAATCTTTGTTAGGTCAACTGATAGTTTATTATTGTTTAATTAATTGCGACACTACCACAATATAAAATAATGGGTATATTTCGTTGTAATGCAATCAGCTTAGCCTCCAAAAATGAATAAATTGATCAATCTGTGAGAATATTAATACAAAGTTCTGATAACACTACCTTAATTATTAGTATAACCTCTTTAGGCTTATTCATTTCATCCAAGTTTCTTTGTGATCAGCTTAATATTGTACTTTTTCCAGTTATAACTTTAATGGCGTCCACTTCAGTTTCATCCATTCAAAAGAGCTTTAAGTATGATGTGTTCTTAAGCTTTAGAGGCGAAGACACTCGAAAGAACTTTGTTGATCATCTTTATTTTTCTCTTACACAAAAAGGTATTGAAACATACAAGGATGACGAGAATATTAAGCAAGGAAAAATGATCAGTGATGAGCTTATTAAGGTCATTGAAGACTCGAAATTTTACATTATTGTTTTCTCCAAGAACTACGCTTCTTCATCTTGGTGCTTGGAAGAGCTTGTTAAGATTATGGAATGCCGGAAAGGTTTTGGGCATACTGCTTATCCCGTGTTCTATGATGTGGAGCCCACTGAAGTTCGCAAACAAATTGGGTCAGTTGGAGATGCATTTGCAAAACATAAAGAGGAAGAAGCTGCAAGGAAATGGAGGGAGGCTTTGAAAGAAGCATCTGATTTGGCTGGCTGGGAGTTGAAAAGCATTGCTAATGGGTAAATTTCTTCATCATCTAGGCAATATTCTTTGATTTTACTTCTTTTTGATCTACGATTGAATGATTCCGGTGGGTTCCAATGTAGTTGTAGTTTTATGGTGGTTGTTATTAGCTCCTTGCTAGTTTTATTTATATATACATAATTAATGGCTTTCAAAAAAACATGTTTCATCTCAAACGGGTCAAATGGGTAAATAACTATTTATATCCTAACATGGTGTATTTTTAATGCATATATAACCTTAGAGCAGTTTTTTATTCTCAAACTTAAGATTTTTTCTGTAATGACATATAATTTTAAAGCAGTTTTTAATGCATTGAAACGAGTATGTTATAAGTTAGATGTTGAAGGGAAGTGTTTGCGGGTAGACCCAACCTGTTTTGACCCGGAAAAAATTTACCATTACTTCATATACAATTGTATGTGTTATTATCTGAAATTGATTGTTCAAGTAGGATTTTTAACAAGCTTATTGAATCCTATTTTACATACAGACATGAAGCTAAATTTATCCAAAAGATTGTTGAAGAGATATCACTAGAGTTGCGTTTCATTAACTCGGATGTTGATGGAAAATTAATAGGCATGGAGACCCGAGTAAACGATGTTGTTTCATCTTTAGAAACCGGTGTTGATGACCTTGGGCTCACTATCAAGCATTCAAAGTTGAGGACCCTTGACCTTGGGCTCACTCCAAATCTCGAACAGTTACATCTTGCAAATTGTTATGATTTGGTAGAAATTAAGGCTCCCATTGGATGTCTGAAAAATCTTCTCGTCTTAGACTTACGTTTTTGTGGGAGGTTTAAGTCTTTTGTTTGACAAATGGTCTCAACCAGTTCTTGTTTCTTTATCTGAGTTACATCTGATTGCAGAACCCACAGATGTATGCCTACTGCACCCCGACAATGATTCTCCAAAGTTTCGGTTTGAATGTTATTATAAAGAAGATCCAGCTTCATCGTTTGGAAATCTTGAAAGGCTAATTTCTATAGGTCTGTGTGCTTGTATCAATCTTGAGAGCTTTTCAAGAAGTATTTGTAGTTTACAATGTTTAAGAAAGCTTAAACTTGAAGGCAGTATTTCAAAAGCACCCAATGACCTTGATCGGTTAGAATGTCTAGAGGAGCTGACTTTTTCATCTACAGAGATTAAAAATCTTCCAGATAGCATTTGTATGTTGAAACATCTGAAATCTCTCAAACTTAACTCATGTTTACTTCTTGAGAAGTTACCCGATGATCTTGGCCAGTTAGAATCTTTAGAGACGCTAATCTTAACAGACTGTAAGCTTTTACAGTATATTCCAAACACCATTTGCAAGATGAAATGTATAAACAACTTACGTCTCCGCGGTTGTATTCGAGTTGTTGAATAATTGTGTTCATATTTTTTCGGCTGTACAGAAATTAACAAAAGGAGGTATATTATTTCCACTTGTATCTAAAAGGAAAAGGAGGTAGGGCCTTTTGTTTTCTTTATGTTCTATTATTGCATTTTCCCCGCGCCTTTATCTAAAAGGAGGTAGGCAAGTGGTAAATTGGATTAAATAATTTAAGTGGACTAAGTGTATTGTTGGCTATAAAAATTAAAAAGGTAAATTTTATTAGACTCTTAAACATATTAAAATATAAAAAGTTTTTAAGAAAAATAATCGGGGGGGCCGACTTAATAAATATAAATTTTTTCGGACGAAATACGGATAAATTAGCACTACTGAGCAAAAAGCCAGGGGGGGCCCTGGCCCCAACATAGATCCGCCCCTGGTTGAATTGCCTGAGGATATTGGATGCTTAGAAGGTTTGAAAGAGTTAGACATAGTAGGTACAGGCGTAACCCGTCTTCCACAGAGCATTTTTAGGTTGAGAGGTCTACGTATTGTTGGGTTGACACGGCTTATTGATACATATGGTTTATTACTCAAGAGACAAAGAACCGATGCTGATGACATATTTGACTATCTTTTCCCCTCTAATAATTTTGAAAGAGTCTACTGCATATAACCCGTACTAACAGACGCCAAAGGAGCCAATATATTTTAACAGGTACTTTATTTTGAAATTTTAATTTGATTATGAAAATATTCATTGTTTCTGCAATTTATGTTATTTAGTATGATTCTAACAATTTAACCATTTTCTGCTATTAGGAGGTCTGATCAGCAGGAAGCATTCGTCAATCAGCACATAACAGTTAGCCAAGTGAACTCTGATCGGGTAAGTCATTAAGCAATTTCTCAACTCGAATGGATTCAGTAGGGTATGGTTTATCATACAGATTTTACGTTTTTTTAATACTTTGTTTCAACTTGATCTTTCAAGGTCCGGTGAGCAGGAAGCAATTGCCGCTCAGCTCAGAATGTGATCTAAAGCTCATATCTCTCCGCATCTAGTCTCATGTGCATTGAAATCAATCAAGTGATTTTGGCTCAATCCATTTCGGTCATTGATAGTTTTCTCTGGCACACTCCCAAAGTATGTTTGTAAAGAAGTGTTTCAAAGTATGATTGTCATTTTACCTTTCGGTATTAGTACTTTTTTAATGTATACACTGTTAGATCAAGCTATAATCCTAACTTGGATGATGTACTAGTACTTATTACTTTAGATCAATAAAGAATTTGAACTTTATTTTGATTCATGGAGCTCAGCAAACACAGTTGACTTGTTTAGAAAGTCAAACTGATGAAAATGGTGGGACTATGATAAAAGGTTGGTGATGATCATGATAAAAATAAACTTAAGAAAGTGTTATAAGTGATGTAAGATCATAAACTAGTTTTATATACATAAATAAGCTCTACATTTGGTTGAAATCATTAATCATGCAAATATTTGACTTTTGAGTCAAACTACTGGCTTTCATCATATTTTCACTGAGGTTTTCATATATGAGTTTGGATATGATATTGTCATGTTAAAAATGATTTCAGTTAAGGTTTCATTAGTTATCATACACAAGTTTTTGGGCAAAACTGAAGATTAAATCATTTTTTATAAGCTAAAATTGGCACTTAAATCTCGTTTAATTACTGTATCCTAATCAATTTATTGGTCAATTGCTACAAGAAATTCGAAAACCCCCAAAATGTGGTTTGTTTTGGGTAGAAAGCGGGTCAAAATAGTAACCCGGTAAAAATGTGGATACTTTGTTTTAAATTTTGGTTTTTCACACTTTGGCCACTTTGTTTTTAATAAAAGGTTTATTTATTTGCACTTTGGCCACTGGAACTTGCTTAATAGAAAGTTTAAAAATTTATACATCAAACACATGTATAAGAACTTAACCCTTTCGTGAACCCTTGATTGATCTTTGAACCTCATGAATACGCTTTTAACCTTTCTGTGAACCCTTGATTGACCCTTGAGCCCAAGAGTGGTCTCTTTTGTTAAATGATGATCTGGGTTCACACTTAATAAGCAAATAATTTCAAAGGGAATGAACAAGCTGTTTTAATGGGAAGAGGTTTGGGGTTGGTTCACAAATGGAGAAACTGTCAGAACACTTTTAACCGAGCACTGACATGTTTAAAACACTTCACTTTGTATATTTCCTTAATTAGACAAACTTTTCAATTCTGAAAATGAAGATATGATTAAATACATGTTCTCACTCACCAGTCTCAAATAAGTATAAAGAATAAAAATGGAAGTAGAAGAACTTGTATTTTAAACGAAACAAAATCAAACGTGAAGTGTACATCTTTCTGATTCTCGAAGGCAAAAAATTGATCGAGAAAATCAAGTGATGACTCAACACAAATCATATTTGCTTTAGTTTGGAATCCAAAAACTTGTTAACACACACTAAGCCCACTTCTTTTAAGCTGATAACGGACTTAGCGGATTCGGCATGGATATAACAGTTTGTACTCGAGGCCTCTTTGTTACCTCAAACGTATTTGTGTTTATCATGTTCCTAGAAAGGCATTTGTGTTAAGTATTGCCTTTTGTTTTATTCATCAACAAACTTGTGTTTATAAATGCTTTGAAAAACACAAAATTATAAAACAACCTGTGTTTATAAATGCTTTGAAAAACACAAAATTATAAAACAACCGGTAATTGTAAGGATCGAACTTGAGATCTCCTAATATACCTTCTCCTAATATGACGACGTCTATTTGGACAAATGTATTATAAAACTAGGGTTGTTCAAAAAGCTCGCGGCTCGTGGCTTGCTCGAAACTCGCTCGAAAAAAGCTCGCTCGAAATCGGCTCGTTTATAAACGAGTCGAGTCGAGCCGGCTCGGTTTGTAAACGAGCTGAGCCCGAGCCAACGTCGGCTTGGCTCGTGGCTCGCTCGTTAGCTCGCTCGTTTGGCTCGCTCGTTTGGCTCGTATATATATATATATATATATATATATATATATATATATAATATATATATATATATATATATATATATATATAACTAAACTTTAGTTATATATAATATAATATATACAACTAGATGAAAGAGTAATTCAAGTTTTTGGAAATGCTATTTTGTTAACTTCTAGATGAAAGAAACTCAAGTCTGTTATTTTGTTAATTACTTTGATGGCCATATTGCAGAACTGCAGAACTAATTTTTATTAGAATTGAATTAGTAGTTGATATTTTGACCTGGATTAAAATCGTGTAGCTTATTTTTGTTTTTTTATGTTAAAGTATATCCCATTCAATGTAAACGAGCTGGCTCGAGTATTTGACGAGCCGAGCCCGAGCTCAACTTTTCGGCTCGTATAAATAAACGAGCCGAGCCGGCTCGGCTCGATTTTTAAACGAGCCGAGCCGGCTCGGCTCGATTTTTAAACGAGCCGAGCCCAAGCCTACCCTGGCTCGGCTCAGCTCGGCTCGTTTACAGCCCTATATAAAACATTTGAAACCCGTTAAAAATAATTTTTTTTTTATATATATTAAGTCCACACACTTACTTATTATGAAAGTTTGTCTTAAACATTTATAACTAATGTAACTAATAAAATACCTCCTATATAAAAATATACATAAAATCCGCCCAGGGGTAATATGGTCTTTTGACCCGTTTTTTCTTTTCCACCTCAATTTTCAAACGCATATATCTCTTAAACGACAAACTTTTAGAAAAAACCGATTTCACCATAATTTTTAAAATTTAATCCTCTTTAATTTGGTATAAATCTTTTTAATTTTTTCGAAACTTTTTTTTTGACATATTCATTGGGTCATGATTTTCTTGATGTTTTTGCTATTTTCGACCTTATTTTTTACCTTAAAAATTGCCGAATCATAAAATACTTAAAACACGAAAGTTGTAGATTTTGATTCACTCTTTACCCAGAAATTTGAATCACTCAAATCCGATATGATATTAGTGAGATATCGCACGTTAAAGATGACGTTTTAGTCATATTTGTTGCACACAACGTGTTTGATAAAATGTTTAGCTTAGATTTTTTGTCTTAAAATCGAGTTAAATACACTAATTTTTGTACAAAAATGCACCTTTAGTCATTTTATTAATGTAAGATTCAAAAAGTTTTTTTTTTTTTTTTTTTTTTTTTTTTTTTTTAACTGATGAACCTTATTAACTGATTTTTAGAAAAGACATTTTGTTCATCAGTTACTTTGGTTCATCAATTTCAGGCTCATCAATTTTTTCAGATTCATCAATTTTAGGTTCATCAAATTTGATCAAATGTTTGGGTTCATCAATTTTTTCAGGTTCATAAAATTTCAGGTTCATCAATTTCATGTTCATCAATTTTTTCAGGTTCATCAATTTCAGGTTCATCAAATTTGATCAAATGTTTGGGTTCATCAATTTTTTCAGGTTCATAAAATTTCAGGTTCATCAATTTCAGGTTCATCAATTTTTTCAGGTTCATCAAATTTGATCAAATGTTTGGGTTTATCAAATTGATCACAGTTCTTTTCAGGTTCATCAAATTTCAGGTTCATCAATTTTTTCAGATTCATCAATTTCAGGTTCATCAAATTTGATCAAATGTTTGGGTTCATCAATTTTTTCAGGTTCATAAAATTTCAGGTTCATCAATTTTTTCAGGTTCATCAAATTTGATCAAATGTTTGGGTTTATCAAATTGATCACAGTTCTTTTCAGGTTCATCAATTTTTTCAGATTCATCAATTTCAGGTTCATCAAATTTGATCAAATGTTTGGGTTCATCAATTTTTTCAGGTTCATAAAATTTCAGGTTCATCAATTTCAGGTTCATCAATTTCAGGTTCATCAAATTTGATCAAATGTTTGGGTTTATCAAATTGATCACAGTTCTTTTCAGGTTCATCAAATTTCAGGTTCATCAAATTTCAGGTTCATCAATTTTTTCAGGTTCATAAAATTTCAGGTTCATCAATTTTTTCAGGTTCATCAAATTTGATCAAATGTTTGGGTTTATCAAATTGATCACAGTTCTTTTCAGGTTCATCAAATTTCATGTTCATCAAATTTCAGGTTCATCAATTTTTTCAGATTCATCAATTTCAGGTTCATCAAATTTGATCAAATGTTTGGGTTCATCAATTTTTTCAGGTTCATAAAATTTCAGGTTCATCAATTTTTTCAGGTTCATCAATTTCAGGTTCATCAAATTTGATCAAATGTTTGGGTTTATCAAATTGATCACAGTTCTTTTCAGGTTCATCAAATTTCAGGTTCATCAATTTTTTCAGGTTCATAAAATTTCAGGTTCATCAATTTCAGGTTCATCAATTTTTTCAGGTTCATCAAATTTGATCAAATGTTTGGGTTTATCAAATTGATCACAGTTCTTTTCAGGTTCATCAAATTTCAGGTTCATCAATTTGATCAAATGTTTGGGTTCATCAATTCTATTTAGCAAAACAAACTGATAGTTTTGTTAAACTAAAAATAACTTGACCAATTAGTGCATTTAAATGTATTTTTATATGAAAATCTCTTTTAGTCATTTTATCAAACACTTTGTGTGCACTAAATATGATTAAGACGTCATCTTTAACGCGCGATATCTCACTCATATCATATCGGATTTGAGTGATTCAAATTTCTGGGTAAAGAATAGCCAAGAAGGTACAACTTTCGTGTTTTAAGTTTTGAAAAATTCGGCCTTTAAACTAGACAAAATTAGAGCCGAAAATGCTAAAATTTTCAAGAAAATCATGACCCAATGAATATGTCAAAAAAAAAGTTTCGAAAAAATTAAAAAGATTTATACCAAATTAAAGAGGATTAAATTTTAAAAATTATGGTAAAATCGGTTTTTTGTAAAAGTTTGTCGTTTGAAAGTTATTTGCATTTGAATTTAAGGTGGAATTAAAAAAACGGGTCAAATGACCAAAATGCCCTCTAACAGAAAATTTTAAAGAAAAAAAGGAGGGAGTAGGTGGGGGACACATGGCACTAGCTTAGTGGCTAAAAACACTTTTTAGGCTTTTTAATTTTGATCCCCTTTCTAGGGGATCGCAACTCATAAAACAAAATGACACAAATTATGAAAGCTAATACTCCCTCCGTCCCAAAATTATAGTCCCATAACAAAAAGCACATTCTTTTAGAAAAACATCACTATCACTACTTTATCTCTCTTACTTTTTTGCCAAATGACAAGTTTACCCTTAACCAATTAATTAATACTTCATTAAAGTTTGTAATATTAATTTCAACCAAGGGTAATATAGTAAACTTTACCAAACTCCACTACCTATTCACTTTCCATTTTTGGTATGGGACAATAATTTTGGGACGCCCGAAATGAAAAAATGGGACAATAAAATTGGGACGGAGGGAGTAACTAATTTAAACACCTAATAATACTAATATAACTAATAAAACACCACATACATGAAAATACAACTAATAAAACAAATAGTACAATTGTACAAATGATGAAAGCTACGAAGTATGGTCATGTTTATTTGACATGATACAAACCAACCATATAATTTCTAATTTTACAATCACTTATTTTAACCAAAGCGTAATGACCTTTTAATTACCTTAATATCTTAAGCTTAATGGTTATATGTTTTATACTTTTATCTTTATCGTCGTTTATGTCATCTTTCTCATTTTCATGTTTTCTTTTTAACAAACGCCTCTTGTTAAATTTATTATCGTAAGAAACAATGGTCGAATACCTATTAACTCCATAATACCATCCACGTTCGTCACAAAAAAATATATAATTAAAAGTATTAGTCGCCAGAAAATTTAATTACATATATCCGCCACCGCAACACGTGAGTACCTACTAGTAAATAGTAATACTCTTATTACATCGTACAACTTCTTTAACTCATAAAAAAACCACTTTGTACACACGAACATGCGTGATATATATTTTCTTATTTCAATATTTCACATGTTATAATTGTAATCATGCATATATGGCTTTTGTCTCATTGTATTTTAATTATATATATGATCTATGTACATCATTTACTTTGGCCAAATACACTTAAATAGGTTACAAAAATTGTTCATGTTTTTCGCCCTAAAGACATAAAAACAAACATCCCTATAGATCATATCGATCGTTAACCGGAAATTCATGTGAACAATTGCAAGCTGACCTGTTAGGACCACTTCTTTTCGCTCTTGTGTTGCATCCCCTCGTGCACCAAATCAGAAACAATTGCAAGCTTCTTCTTCATGCGTGGTATCTTGATGATGGGACTGTCATTGGTGAAACTGAGGAGGTGGCTAAGGCTCTGGACATCATTAGGGCGACGGGTCCAGCTTTGGGTCTCGAATTGAATATCAAGAAAACCGAGCTTTTTTGGCCTTCTTGTGATGGTAGGAAGCTTCGTGAGGGTTTATTCCCAAACGACATCGGCAGGCCATCGTTGGGGGTGAAGCTTCTTGGGGGGGGGGGGGGCAGTTAGTAGAGACGCTGGTTTTATTAGTGGGTTGGCAAAGAAGAGAGCTACTAGTGCTGTTGATATGATGCGTCTTCTTCCCCAGCTAGGAGACCCGCAGAGTGAGCTTCTCTTGCTTCGATCTTGCATGGGTATTGCTAAACTCTTTTTTGGCTTGAGGACGTGTCAACCCGTATATGTGAAGGAGGCTGCTCTGCTTTTTGACAAAGGATTGCGCGAGGCGATCGAGGATATGGTGGTTTATGGAGGTCCCTTCTTTGGGGATCTCTAATGGCGACTTGCTTCTTTACCTATTAGGTTTGGTGGTTTGGGGCTATATTCGGCGGTAGAGGCTTCATCTTATGCCTTTGTGGCCTCGAGGGCCCAATCTTGGGTGCTTCAGGACCACATCTTACGCAACAGTGGCGTATGTGATATGGATTATGATTATGATTGTGCTTTGACTTGTCTTCGTGATATGATTCCAAGCTTTGACTTTGGCGGTTTCACTAAAAAGGACACCGCCCCCACTAAAGCCCAACACACATTGGCGAGTGCTCTTTTTAGCAAGATTGTCCAGGACATGGAAGTTCATTTTGAGATGACCGTTAGACAAAAAGTTGTTTTTGAGTGTCTGCGTGCACCACATGCTCAAGAATTTCTTCTTGCCATCCCTATAGACGGTCTCGGTCAACATATGTCGCCGATTGAGTATCGCACTATCCTTAAATATCGCCTCATGATCCCTATTTTTCCGGTTGATGAAAGTTGCCTGGTTTGTCACAAAGCTTGTTTGGACTCATTCGGAGAGCATGCAGTTCATTGTAGAGAGCTTCCGGGGTTCAAATACCGACACGATTTGGTAAGGGATGTTCTTTTTGACATATTCAGGCGTGCTGGGATTTCAGTTAAGAAAGAAGCACCTGTGAATTTCTTGACCGACCCGATGGAAGGAAGATCGACACTTAGACCAGCTGACATTTTGGTCTTTGGATGGATAGAAGGGAAACATGCTTGTGTAGATCTAACGGGGGTTTCTCCACTTGTGGGATTGGGGAATCATGCTTTTACGGCAGGTCAGGCTTCTTTGAAAAGCCGCTTCATGCAAAGTAACCAAACACGAGAAAGCGTGCCTGGATAACCAACACGCGTTTATACCTTTTGCATTTGATACTTTTGGTTTCCTTGCATCGGAGGTTGCGGAGCTGCTCAAAAGAGTCCAAAGGGTTATGCATAGCAATGTTACGACCCCAAGGTCTTTGAATGTAGTTTTTAAAAGACTAAGTTTTGCTATTCAAAAAAGGCTAGCGGCGCAGCTTGTTGCCCGCTTGCCTGCCGTTTCAGTGTAAAGATTTTGAATTAAAAAAATGTTGGTTCAAAGACTTTTATTAGTGTAAATCAAATTATATTTGGACCAATCAGCTAATTCAAGTTCGACATACCTTATTTTTTCATACATATGGTTCTAATATCTTCCTTATAAAGTTCAACTTTGGTTCACATTTCATAGTCGTTCTTTTTCATTGGCTTTTTGCAACGTGGGTCAATTTATGCATGCATGATATTGTAACGATAAGAGCGGGGGTGCAGTGAGGAGTTTCATCTCTTCATTCGGGCCCCACGGGGTGCCACGTCACCACAACAAACCACAACTAACAACCCCATACTCCAAACAACAAACCACAACTTACTCATTTGAGCCTCGCCACTAACTATTTTTTATTTCTTTTATTCAAATACTCAAATAAACTAAATTCATTTCATTAAAATAAAAATATCATACATCAAATAAACTAAATTCATTTTACTAAAATTAAAAAAAAAAAAAAAAAAAAAAAAAAAAAAAAAAAAAAAAAAAAAAAAAAAAAAAAAACTGTGAATCTTTATTAAAACAAAAAACTTTTTCAACCTTTCTTCAACCTCCCTTCTCTCCATTTTTCAATCTTTTTCAACCTTTCTTCATGTTCTCCATTTTAGATCTGCTCTCCATTTCAAAAGCTGTTAACAAATTACCCAAGCTTTTTTATTAGATGCTCTCCATTTTATAGATCGGATTGAATAAAGAAACAATAATATATACGTTGCTTTGTCAGAAAGATTGCTCGTCGTCTGTACGAGAACCCATTGCAACGAGATGGACGGCGAAGGGGGGGGGGGGGGGGGTGCAGCGGCGAGCATCGGCGACCTGCCATGTAGGCCACGGCGAAGCCCTTGGCGAGCTGCACCCCCTGCTCTAAGGCTAAACTATTAAGGACACTATATGGTCCCATGCAAAACTCGTGGATGGATTAACATGTACTATGTAAAGATGGTAAATATATCTTTGTCATATTTTCGTTAATGCATTCATATATTTCCTAATGTTTAAAGTAATGCTATTTAGACCTTGAAAAGTTGCCTGAGGAAATTGGAAGTTTAAAACAGCTAAAAGAGGTAAATATAGAAGGTATGGGCATAAGTCATCTTCCACAGAGCATTTTTCAGCTGGAAGGTCTGCGTATCGTTGGGTTTACATGGCAGCTTCAGTCGTATGGGTTTACATCCATGATACAAACATCGACATATGTATCCTTCAGCTACATAGAGAAGTGAACAAAACCAAGAGTCTTCTTTTATCATGCTTCAGCCAATACTTTCTGAAGCCAAGTCACAAATAAGTATTATAAATTTATAACAGGTACTTTCTCTGGTTTATGTTCACTTCATTTCCAATTTTAAATTAATACATGTGTTGCTATCCATCCTAATGTTTGATTAATTTCCTTCAGCGCGGAGTTTCCATGACTGGGAAGCAATGAGCACACAAAGGTGATTAAGTTACGAACATCTGTTAAGAAACTAATTTGGTTGTATAAATTCATATAACTGAGTTTTGTCCAATTACTTTAACCAGAATACTTTTAATTCATTTGTGAACCAATGAGGTGGTTTTGTCTTGTTTGACTTTTTATTTTTCGTTTATCTTCATGTAAGAATAACTAGAAGGGTACCCGCGCGTTGTGGCGGTGGGTACCCTATGACTAAGTCCCGGTACCAACAAATAACAATGACGAGTTGATTAACCGGAGAAAAACAAGAAGAAAATGATCCCGGTTCACCCATTTTTACCGGTTTCGACCGGTCCTCTCTGGTTCGTTTTCGGACGATTCCCCGTTGGTCCGGTCCAGTTTCAAAACCATATGTACCATCAACTTGTTTGCATATAAATTGTATGAAGTTTTGTGTGTTTTATTAGTTCGTACAATATGTATAATAACATGTATTGGCTAGCCGAACCAGGGGTGTTTTAAAAATAACATTAATTAAAGAGTAAATTGCAAAAATCGTCCCTAAAGTTTGGCCAAATTGCATGTTTCGTCCCAAATTGTTATTCATACGAATCAGGAAGTGAGAACGAAGGAGGATCTGGTATTCTTGAGTATTTTTTTTTTTTTTTTTTTTTTAATTTTAGTCTAATTAGAATTAAGTTTTATAAGAAAGGAAAAGTAAAGTGGGGAAGAAAAAGAAAAAAACCAGAGTCTGGGAGTTTGGGAAAAATATTTTAAGTATTTATTTATTAGGAAAAATATATTATTTAGGAGATTTTAAGAGTTTGTAAACTGTGAAAAATTTACAACTTTTAATTATTAAGGAGAAAATAATTTAAGAGTTAGTAATTATTTTGGAAGATAATTTCAACTTTAAATTATTAAGGAGATTACTAATTATTGAAATTAGTAACGAAAGTGGAGAGGAAAGCAACGAACATTTAAAGTTCAAATAGTAAGAAGAAGAAAAGGAAGACGAATTATATTCGTTTTACAACATCCTTAGTGGCAACATCCTTAGTGGCAACTTAAGTCCTCCGTGGCAACATCCTTAGTGGCAATCAAGAACTTAGTGGAAATTAAGTCCTTCGTGGCAAACAAGACCTTAGTGGCATAGAAAGAAAGAAAGGAAGACAATGACAGAAACAACTACAACACGTGAACAAAACATTGCACTTCAATGCCCGAAACTCACTGAAACAAACTACACAACATGGGCAATCATGATGGAGACAATATTGAAGGCATATGGCATTTGGGAAGCAATAGAAGTAAAAGAAGGAGACAAAGCAACACCTAATGAGAAGAAAGAAAACACATCAAAGGCAATGATCTTCCAAACATTGCCTCAAGATGTTTTAATGCAAGTAGCACAATACTCGACTGCAAAAGAAGTATGGGAATCAATTAAAGTCAAGTATTTGGGAGCCGACTTAGTTCAAAAGGCAAGACTGCAAACTTTAAGAAGTGAACTAGAGACTCTACGAATGAAACCGAATGAGAAAGTAAGTGATTTTGGAGGGAAGTTAAGTAGTATAAAGGCAAAGTTTAAAAGCCTTGGTGGAAATTTGAAAGACAAAGTGTTAGTAAGGAAGCTACTCAACTCCGTTCCAAAGAAGTTTCTACCAATAGTGGCGTCTATCGAGCAATATCAAGAAATTGACACCATGCCATTTGAAGAAGCAATAGGACGAATAACTGCTTTTGAAGAACGACTCAAAAGTCAAGACGAACATGAAGAAAAACATCAAGACAAACTTCTAATGGCAAGTTCAAGAAATCATAGGACATGGAAGAGGACGAGGAAGAAACTTTAACAAAGAAAGAGGTACATATCAAGGAGAACGAGACAAGAGTGACAGGAAATGCTACAAATGTGACAACTATGGACACCTTTCATATGACTGCACCAAATGGAAGGAGAAAGACAACAATGAAAAATCACATAGCAACAAATGGAAAGACAAGAAAGAAGAATCACTTCTCGCGTATTTCTCCGATGAAGATCCAAAGATACTGTGAAAGACAAGACAAGCAAGTTGAAAACTCACCTTGGACTAGTTTAGTTTATGGGGGAGTATTGGATGTTAAACTAAACTTATTATAGTTTGGTTAGAAATTGTAAATTAGAATAGTATATGTATGTATTCTGTAAAGTCTGTAAACCCAAAATACATTGGGCTGGGTCATAGGTTTTTAGGATAAAACCGTAAGATATGTTATAACGGTTAGAAATAGATGTGTCGATTACTTTATGAATCGGTATGCCTCTTCTATGGCACCGTTTCATCCACTACATATAGGTTAGGTTTATGTAACAATTCATCGATCAATACATATTGAATTAGTATTACTTCTGAGTTTTACTATCATTCTTCTGTTACAAGATTCTGTCCCAAATTTCCTGTTCCATTCATACGAATCAGGAAGTTATACTAACGCAGAAACAAGGTTTAATCGAAGGCCAAATCGCAATCAAGTTTTGTTTGCATAAATATATTTAACATTTGGATGAAATCATTAAGCATTAAAATATATGACTTTTGAGTCGATTACTCATTTTTATTGACTTTCATCTAATATAAGCAGATTCAGAAGTTAAAATGCTTATTTTTCAATATATCCAGGGATTCTTGTCATCAGTAAGAGAACTGGATCAGCATCAATGTAAAACGGCTATTATTTTCAACATTACATCGAGAAAAGCCCCCAACCTTGTACAAACCATTTAGCAAACATGGGTTAGTTCTTGTACATCAAAGAATATGTCTTGATTGTAATTTTTGATACTGAAAGAAGGATCCGTTAATTATAAGATTCAAAACTCGATTGAAAATTATCTTTAATTTTTAAGTACATTGGTAAATTTTAAACAAGTTACAAGATGAAACTAGTTAATTAATCTTGCCCAAAACCAAAATCTAGAAAACAGTGGAAATATGCGTGTTCGAGGAAACACGATCAGATCATTAAGTGCCCCAAGCTCCTCGTGCCAACATAACCTAGCCAACACTCGAATTCTACGTGCACTTTCGAGCATTAATCAGGATCAGATCATCAAGCACCAATTTTTGCACTAAAATTATTATGTTGCCGCTAAGTTTTCAAAACTGGAACTCGATCGCATACTATACTCAGCAACAAGCTTTGCAAACGAAGACGATTTATCTTCCAGCAAATTTGTTGGAGAATCATATTCCTCAATTAAACCTGATTACAGAACAAAATTTTCTTAGATCAAGAATTTAATGGAAACATACACAAGAGCTGACAAAGTTGCTTAACGTACCTTGTTCTAGAACCAGAACCATGTCACTATCAAGCACAGATGTAATCCGATGTGCAATCATTATAACAGTAGAGCCATTAAAGTGTCGGTTAAGTGTTTGTTGAATCATTCCATCAGTTGCAGTATCGACTGATGCAGTAGCTTCGTCAAGTACCAAGACTTTGCTTTTTTTGAGTAGCACCCGCCCTAGACACACAAGCTGCCTTTGACCCATGCTCCAGTTTTCTCCATTCTCGGTAACTATTTGTGTAAAATGAAAACTAATAAGACACTGTAATATAAGATGAAAATGCTTAAATATAAAGACTATGAACAAGATCGACCTGGTGAGTCGAGTTTCCCTTCCTTGCTCCTCACTTCATCTCCAAGTTGACACTTATCGAGTGCCTAAAGTAATAACAATTATTGTTAGATTATGGGAGCATTATATCTGCTTAATGCGTTTTTAATATAGAAGATAAGAAGTTTAATTTGAACGGGTTTGGGATACTTGATTGTTTAAAAGTTAAAGAAAACATATTGAAGTTGCTTATTTTAAAAAGCATTAACCAAACAAGCAATTATATTAAGCAAGTAAGCAACCCCAAACACTCCATATAGCATAATATGATGTTTGAAAGCATAGAAATCATTATTATGTAATTTAGCTACCTCCCAAATCTTATCGTCTGTATACTCTTCAAGGGGATCTAAGTTGCTACGGATTGTTCCTTCAAACATGGTTGGATCTTGAGGAATTATGCTCAATCTTGAACGAAGATCATGAAGTCCGATTGAGGATATATTAACTCCATCTATCAGAATCTGTCCAGCTGCAGGCTCCACAAGGCGGAAGAGTGTCTGTATCAGAGTTGACTTCCCGCTACCGGTTCTTCCTACAATCCCGGTTTTCTTTCCACCACTGAAAGTGCACGTTAGACCTCGTAACACAAGTGGCATATGTGGTGCGTACCGAACCTTTTCAAAAGAACTCACCAGATTCAATAATATTGTTTACTTGACTAGTACAGTATCATTATTGAAGAAAATAGTATGATTTAAGTACCTGAAGATGACGTATATCGACTTCACCCTGTGACGGCCACTGATCATCGGGCCTATTTGATTCTATAACAAGTGGAGGTTCACTCGGAATAGAAGAATACTGAAATATTCTTTCCACGGAAATTATTTTGTTTTCAAGATTGGTTAAAGTCCACACAACCCATCCTTGTAAAGTGTTTAAAGTAAGTCCATATGTAACAGCCAAGCCCGCAATACTAGGATCAATAGTTCCCTCCGGGATAGATATCAAGAAAATTAAAAACACAACAAAAGTAAAAGATGACAGCATATCCAACCGTATGCCTAACCATTCCATAGCAGCAGCAGCATGAAACTTTGGTCTAGCAAAATCGTCATTTAGTTTCAGATTCGTGTCTTGAAATCTGCTTTGTTGATCAAAGCTTCTAATGGTGGTAGATCCCGATATTGTTTCAGAAAAATTCTGTATCACAGGACCTTTACATACTCCAACTAAACGTGCCATTTCTCTTGCTGATGGCAAGTAATATTGTTGTAACCAAATGCACATTCCCGCAACAGGAATGAACACTATGATCACTTGCCAAGCACATTGTGACATAACTGCAATGATTCCAAGAAGCTGAATGATGGCAAATACGAATGATCCGACTTGGTAAGGAATTTGCATGTCGACTGCACTTTGATCTGTAGATGCCTATAAATTAAAAGATGCTAAGTCAAAAACAACAGCTTAAAACAAATTAACATGGTCAAATCGATCTTATGATTACCTTAACCGATAATAAGGTAGTTACTTGAAATAGAAATCAAATCAAAGTTGGTTATGTTATTACGCATGCATTATTTATAGAAAATATAAGGTTGGGACAAAAAGTGTTTCGACCATTTCAACCCGAATAAAAATGACCTGTTTTGACCCATTAGCCAATGTGTTTGACCTGCTCATTTTGCTACATCTAGATTCTAGAAAAATAAGTATGAATAAGAATAGAAGGTGGTTCCTTACTCTATTTAGTATTCGTCCACTTGGAGTAGAGTCAAAGAAAGACATGGGCGACCGGAAAATAGACAAGTGCATCTTGTGGAATAGAATAGTAGCAGCTTTATATGCAACAGTTGCAAGAAGCAAGCCTCTCGCAAGTATGCATACTGCACTTCCAGCTGCTAAAGCTACATAAACAATGATTAGTGTTGAGCCTTCGACAGGAGCTGGATCACTAGCTGATACTGGAGAAGCCCAAGCCATCCAATAATTGCTTCCAATTTGAAGTACTTGGAAGACGACTTGTGCCAATACTATGAGTGGTGCAAGTGCCCCTCCGTAAGCGGTTGTTATGTATTTCCAGTAGACTGAGAAACCTACTCTTCCTTTTTCTCTTTCCTCCTCTTGAACAAGTTGTGCTTTTGAACCCGAGATATCATCTGTTTTATCATTCTGAGTGTTGGTTGTGTTCTTTGTGGAACTATCTGATTGTGCTTGATCACCGGTTGTTCCTATGGAATCAATGGATGATAAAGCTTCTTTGTGTGCACCTACAAGTTCCATAAAGTCACTTCCTGAATCTAGAATGTCATTGTATTTTCCTGCTTGTGTGATTCTTCCATCTCTCAAAACCTGATTATAAAGTTGTTACATCAGTGAGACATGTGTTCATATGTACAAGATAAATGGACATGTATTTAGGACATAATTTTAGTATGAAACAACGGGATTAGAAATTTCAGTCCTTAAGACATTTTCTTTCAATTTAGGATTTATAGGAAATTATGAAATGCAATACCTTTATGTGCTGATATGTACAAACTAAATGAAAGTCAAAGACTCACCAGAATAAGATCTGCAGCAGGTAAGAACTCGACTTGATGTGTGATGTAAATGACAGTCTTCGAGTCCAAAAATTGCAACATACACTCCTGTCATTGAAGAAAAAAAACACATGAACATTCAAATATCGTGACAGAATTTTTAAATACACACGAAAAGGATTATCAAAAAACACTTACTTTGAAAAGATGACTTCCTGTATGAGCATCAACAGCACTAAACGGATCATCAAAAAGATAAATATCAGCATCTTGATAAAGAGCCCGAGCAATCTGTATCCTCTGCTTCTGACCACCACTCAAATTAATCCCACGCTCACCAATAACCGTTTGATCACCAAACGAAAGAACTTCAAGATCTTTCTTCAACGAGCATGCTTCTAAAACCTTCTCATACCTCTCTCGATCCATCTCCCGACCAAACAAGATATTATCTTCAATCTTCCCACTTTGTATCCATGGTGATTGAGCTACATACGCCTTTGTACCTTCTACTTTCACACTTCCCGACACCTTAGACACCTCACCTAATATACACGACAATAAACTTGACTTCCCTGACCCAACGGTCCCACAAACAGCAACACGCATACCATGATTCACTCTAATGTTTATATCTTTGAGTGTCGGGTTAGAAGACACACTACTATCCCACGCGAAATTCCCATTTATAATTTCAATAGCCGTTTCAGAACTACCATGTGGAGCCTTATTGATAGCATTAGAATCTATGTCGTCCAGGCGAAGGAAGGTGGCAATGCGATCAAGTGAGACTTTTGTTTGGAAAAACACTGAAATCGAGTCAGGAAGATTGTAAATCGGCTCTTGAAGTATTTTAAAAGTTGCGAGTGCAGAAAGAACTTTCCCTGATTCGAGCGGGATACCAGCAAACAAACATGTAGCGAAAGTGGCCACTGCCACAATAATTGGTGCACCCCAGAAAATAAATGAAGTCATGGACAGAGTGTACATATACTTCTTTAGTGCCCCTTCTTCTTCGTCACGAAGTTTGATGATTTTCGACAGAAACTTCATTTCCCAACCTTGAAGTTTTAAAATCCTCATGTTTCTTAAGATTTCGGATGTTGATTTCATCCGCTTATCTTTCGATTTCATCAAATCATCTTGAAGTTTTTCTTGTATGTTTCCTAGTGGATAATTAGCTAACAATACAAGAACTGTAGCGATGAATGCAGATATGACGGCTAGTCCTAAGGTTTTATATAAAAGTAGTAATGCAATACCTACTTGCACAAACACTAACCAAAAATCGTGCATATACCAAGCGTAGTCACCTATTCTTTCTGCATCAACAGCCATGAAGTTGATGATTTCACCACTCGAGTTCCCTTGCTTTGACTGACCAGAAATGGTCAAACCCTTTAGGTAAATCATGGCAACAATAGCAGAACGGGCTCTAATTCCAGCTTGCTGCAGCTTAAAGTACCAATGTCGTTGTGTGAAACACCCTATAATCTTTGACACGAAAAATGCAGCCACTAAAACAAAACCTTGGTATTCATAAGCTCGGATACCATTCAGGTATTGAACAAATGAGTCTATGAGGTAAGGACCGACAAAACTAGCCAACGAAGATACTAAACCTAACAAACCCGTGATCACAACATCCTTCCACACGATATAGAATAGCGCTTTTGTGAGACCAAATGTTGTAATTTGAGTACTCCCATTGCTTAAAGACTCTACTTTATTTAACAAAACAGGAAACACTTTTCTCACACTATCAATATCTGAGAGCTGAGGGATGTCCTCAAGATCTAATGGCTTTTTATTACCTTTTGCAATAACCGAATTCATCCAAGAAAATGTTAACAAGCTATAATAACTTGCTTTTTCATATGTTGATGAAATTTCACCCTTATTACTAACAGAACCCGAATTCAATAGTGGTTCCTCAAGATTACCATCTCGACCTTCTTCCTCACTTTTATACGACAACCCCACGAAAAAAAGAAACAACCCCATGAAACTAGACACAGAATCAGACACAAAGAACATCGAAATCGAACTACTTGTTTTTTTATAGTAAACATAGTCTACCACAAGTGAATAACAAGAAACCGTAAAGAAACACACCCACCAAAACCTTAAAACAAACGGATACTTCCTAGATTCTGTCGACGAATTCGAAACAATTGTATGCAAATAAACACAAACAAATAACCAAACAAGTGTTCCTAGACCACCATGCAAGAGTGTCACAATCTTCTCATCATTCCAACCATTCCTATACCAATAAAAACTATTCCAAAAACACAAAGCAACATTAAAAACTGAAAGAGTCACACAACAAAACAAAGCTTGTTTGTAATACAAACAACCAAAGCTTTGTTTCGAAACATCGTTTCGATCAATTCTTAATCTTTTAACAACCAATGAGACTAATATAAATATCAAAAACAGGAACTGGATCAAAGAAACACACCCATGTAAGAAAACTGGATTTAGCAAAGGGTTTATTGTAGAATTATGAAACATACCAAAGTTTGTGACATTAAGGATGCCACTCATCATCATTTTTTGTTTGATCAAATGAAATGAGTGATGAATGATGATGTTTTTTTAGTGATGTTCTTGATGTCACCACTTCACTTATCTATTTTTAGTTTATGAAGCACGAGTGGTGAATGAGGTTTTTGAGGTTTATGTGTTGTGTTTTTATAGTGGTTTTTTGAGGAGGTCATTAGAAACTTCTCTTGTAATTATTTCGAAATAATAGCGTCATATTTCAAACACTATCTATTATAAAAAAAATAGTTTGTTAGAGTTATAGTTTAAGCATGACTTGATGACCAAATGATTATAAGTGATAACGATTAAAATTAAGTTAACTTTTATAGTATTAAAAAAAATGAATAATTTGAGTTAGCATGGCCATATTAATTTACTGATTGGATAAAATATTTTTGCGATAAATATATAATACTGTAATTCTTTTCAATAAGGCCAAACATCTCTACATGGATACCAACAAAAACATATTTATATGCCAGATATTTGTTTAACTCTTTCCTGATTTGCATCTTTATTTCTTAGGGCGATGGCAACCCATTTAGTGCACTACTCACTCCCAACCAATCCCCTTATGCCACATCATTTACTTACTTTTTCCATCACTCACCCATATTTTTGTAGGCAACACCATCTGGTGCACTACATCCATCACGTCTGGATTTAAATGTGCAACGGTCGAAAATTAAATGTGCAACGTTCGTTTTTTTTGTGCTCATCTTGTGCGTGATGTGATCACGCAGAACTCATCTAGCACCCCATCTAGTGTTCACGGCGGCGGTGGTCTAGTGCTAGATCCATCTCGTCTGGTACTATCTAGCGTACGTTGCCATCACCCTTAGTTTTTTTACATTTATTTTCGGTTAAGTGTATACTCTCGACATTCAATATTAACTCTCACACTTCTATTTTAAGTTATCCTAAGTTAACTTTTACTACTAAAATGCAAAATTGAAAAATATCAATTATACTAAAAGTACTTCTAATAAAAAATTTTGGTCAAATTTGTTTTAGCATATGTACTAGAAGTATTGATGAAACAAAAGAAAATCATGCTTATACTTATGCTATGTTTGACGAAAATAACGGTAACAAAAAGCATTAGTAGTTAGTTGTAGCAGAGATAGTAGTTAGCTGTAGCAGAGAGCATTAACAAGAACAATACCTGTTTGTTTTGATAAAGAGTCTGGTAATAGTTTTATAGCTATAATTAGTAAGTGAAAACGCTAGTTGCTCGTAAATGCTATTTGAACTAGCATTTTGATTTGGAGCGTTTAGAAAAATTAAAAACGCTAGTTGCTTGTTTTCTACAAACATTTTATGTCAAACGCTAACTTTAGTTGCTAGTTGCTTCAAAACAATCCTAAATACTTAGCTACCAAAGATACCCTTAGATGTCATCTGTGTACATAGTTCATGTATTTTATAAACAACATGTTATTTGCTTTTCAGTAAATATAGTTTACTCATTATATAAGAAGTTGATATGCTTAATAGCTAGTGCATCAAAACATAATGTTCAAGTATATATTTTTACAAAAAAAAGCTAACGTGCATATATTATAGTTATTTATTATTTTGACTAAAAAAGCTAAGGTGAGATAGTCAAAATTGGGTTCTTGAAAAAAAAAAAAAAAAAAAAAAAAAAAAACAAACAAACTTGGTAAAGATTCTTTTATAGGGAGACGGAGACAACAATATGTGAGACAATTTCGTTGTGTGGGATCTCTATTGGGGAATTACATTTTTTTGTTTTCTGAAAGATTCTTAGTAAAGTTTTCTGTATAAAGATAATAACTATAAAGTATACAACCGCCTCTATATTTTTGGAGTTACTAGCTCATTGATTGGTATGATCACTTTGCGGATTTATCGATTTACTAAAGTATATTCTATTCGGGTTTTACTAATCTCTGCCCACTAGACAAAGGAATAAGCGCAATTAATGAAGACAACATTTCCTTTTAAATCAAAAAATGCATTTAATGAACATTTATTCATCTCTAAAATTACCGTAATTAATCATAATTTTGATATTAATTAACTCAAAGATTCCTTATATATATATATAGCTAAACAAATGCCCAGTGGGCAGAGGTTAGCAAAACCCTATTCTAAAATGCAAACATATAGATATGTTTAATAAGCTTGCTAGATTGTTAAAACAAATTACATTTACTTTACCAGCAACATTTTTACCAAATTATCTTTTTTTACTGACCAACTCACACACATCAAATCGTATATACATAGTTGATCAATTTAATTTGCATCTCGGCCACACTTTGATCAACTTTCAGTTTGTTGCCAAACAAGTCACTTAGGGTGTGTTTGGTAAAAGTAGCAGTGAGCTGTGAGCAGTGAGCGGTAGCTGTGAGCAATAGCCACAGCTCACAGCCCACCTCTCACAGCTTCTTAAAGAAGCATTGGAAAAATGAGCATTCCTAAAAATTCGCAAAGTTCACCGCTTCTTTGTCAAACGAACAATAAAAATCAAAAAGCTCATTGTTCACCGCTCATCGCCCCAAAAAGCTTCGCGCCAAACATAGCCTTAAGCCACTTAGGTCGCTAATGTTACTAACTAGAAACTTGGTCACTTGGTTAGTTGACTACTACGGATTTGAATAACTCGTCACCGAAGTTTCAAACAAAAGTTAAGTAATTTTTCATACAATAAACTTTCACTTTGTGAATGTAGCCGCCACTACAAGGATGGCGACGAACGTATTGGCGAGGACACGATGTCCTCACCAAAAGCCTCTAAACGACAAAATAACTCGTTGATTTGATCATTTTGTGAATGTAGCTTCAAATTCGGTAGCTCCCATTGTATACTCGTATCGTTATCAAAGTAGTGAGTGGTGAATGACTCCGGTTAGGATCTGATGGAAGCGGCGATAATGAAAAAGATATTGGCTCGACAAGGATAATTAAAGTCATAAAGATTATGATAAAAAGAGGAAAAAGTTACGTGCATGTATTAGTTAAGTGTATAATTTATCGTATTCAATGATTTTATAGTTATAGTTGCCTCTAAAATTATATCACATGCAACAAAAGTAAAGTATAATAATTAGGCGAAGTTCTTTGAACTTTCTTTTATCAAAGCTACTTTAATGTTTACAAAATCATTTTCAAAAATACATAAAATTGTAATAATTCGTCGCACATTGATAGGAATTGAGATATTTGAGCCTCTTATAAGCTTGAGGTTGACCTATGATTATTCTTCTACCATAGTTTTTAATTGAAACCAAAAAGATATCCACAATGTTAATTTTTTCGGCTTGTAGAGGCATCACAAATGGTATTAGACCCGTAGCCTCTTGGGGCGTGATCAATGGGTCCGATAGCTCATGCATCTCATGGGATCCTCTAAAGTTCAAATTGAATATGATAGTTCATGTTGATGTTTTATGAGAAGGAAAAAATGTGAGTCCTCTTAATGTGTCACTTTTATTTTAAGGGTTTTGGTCGTAAAATAGCAACGTATTTTTTCAAATGTAGCGAGTTAGTACGTGTACTATTTTTTGTTCTACTTAATTGTTAATGCAAATATTACGATATTTAAACTAAACGGCTTCTTCGGTTTTAATAATGATAAACATGTAACTTGTAATGCATAATGTAAAATGAGCAAGTTACTTGTAAACACAAATCATCAACGCATACTTACATTAACATCTCTCAACGTATCAAGTATGCCTCAACAGAGTCATTGATTTCCATCCCGACGTAAATCACTCAAGGTATGAACAAACAAATTTAAACTTGACGGATGATCAAAGAAATAAATTTTTTGTTCTAAACTTCACATTTTTATGAATGTGACAAAACATTTTTCAAAAATACATTTTACAAATTATTTTTGAATTAGAAAGAAATGTTTTATTTGGGAAAATCATTTCAAAAATAGTAACAGCTATTTCCCCCCCCCCCCCCCCAAAACAGCTCCAAACATTCCCAAATAAACATTCCCCACTAAAAACAAACGGAGGAGCGTCCACGGTACCACTAAATTTAGTGGTGCCGTCTGACAATTAGTGGTGCCGTCCCTCTGTAACGGCTAGTTTTATCTTTGCCTATAAATAGTGGACCATTTTACACTTCCAACTTGATTTTTCCAGTCAGTTTTCTCTGGTCTAATCCCTCCTCACTTAGATCACTTTCTTTGATCATTTAGAGAGTCTTAGTTTGTTTTAGAGTGATCCTTCCATCCCACCAAGAGATCACCTTCATTCCTCTTCTAGTGCAAGAGAAGAACACAAGGTATCAAAGAAGATACAAAGTGTTGTAGTTGTAGTTAGAGCACTTGTAACACTTGTTACATACTTGTTGTATCCTTGCATACATCAAGTTCATTTTTCTTTTGAGAGTTTGTGAGAGAAGATTATTGTGATCTTATAGAGATATTGAATATCTCTTGTAGCTTGTGAGCTAGTGTGTTAATCAAGTGGATCATGGGTAGATAGGGTAGATTGAGTCAAGTGAGGGTTGATCATTGTGATCTTGTGAGATCTTGGAGATCTCTTGAAGCTTGTGGGCTTGTGTATTGATCAAGTAGATCAAGGGTAGATCGGGTAGATTGAGTCAAGTAGGAGTAGATCATTGTGATCTTGTTGAGATCTTGGAGATCTCTTGTAGCTTGTGGGCTTGTGTATTGATCAAGTGGATCAAGGGTAGATCGTGAGTAGATCGCTCATTAGCAAATGTAATTGCGGCTGAGTTGTCACGATACATTTTTATAGGTCTTTCTATTGAGGGCATAACTCCAAGCCCTGAAATGAACTTCCTAATCCAGATTGCTTCCATTGCGGCTTCTGAGGCAGCAATATACTCACTTTCTGTTGCAGACATCGCTATAGTACTCTGCTTCTTGCTCTTTCAATCCACAGCACCTCCATTGATGACAAAGACATAACCCGTCTGCGACTTCGTATCATCTTTATCACACTTCCATGATGCATCGCAGTAACCTGTAACACACAGTTCTGCTTCTGGATTTCCCCGTACACTAAAAACATTTCTCTCGTAGATCTTAAATACTTGAGAATATGTTTCACAGCAGTCCAGTGGAGTTCACCTGGGTTCTGCTGATAACGACTGGTAATGTTTTGAGCAAATGCCACAGCGGGCCTTGTACATCGTACCGCATACATAATCGATCCCACAGTCGAAGCATAAGGGATTCTCTTCATGCGTTCCACCTCTTCAGGTGTTGAAGCACAAGCTTTGCTACTCAAGCCATGTTCTACTTGCATTGGCAAAAATCCCTTCTTGGAATTTTGCATATTGAATCTCTTCAATATCTTGTCAATGTAAGCACTTTGGCTTAAACCAATCAACCGCCTTGATCTATCTCTGTAGATCTTGATTCCTAGAATGTATGCTGATTCTCCTAGGTCTTTCATGGAAAAACACTTAACAAGATAGGCTTTCACCTCATGTAAACTTGGAATGTTTTTACCCATGATCAATATGTCATCAACATATAGAACTAGGAAAATAACATCACTCCCAATAGCTTTGTGGTATACACACGGCTCATCAAGATTTTGAGTAAATCCAAATCTTTTGATTTCCTCATCAAATCTCTTATTCCATTGACGTGATGCCTGCTTCAATCCATAAATGGATCTTTGAAGCTTGCATACACGCTCAGGAAATTCAGGATTCACAAACCCCTCAGGCTGCGCCATATAGATGTCTTCATCTAGGCGACCATTCAAGAAGGCGGTTTTGACATCCATCTGCCAAATCTCATAGTCAAAATGTGCAGCTATGGCTATGAGAATCCTAATCGCTCTAATGTCAGCTACAGGAGAAAAGGTCTCCTCATAGTCAACACCATATGTTTGGGTAAAGCCTTTAGCCACCAAACGAGCTTTATAGGTGTGTACATTGCCATCCATGTCCGTTTTCTTTTTGAAGAGCCACTTACTCCCAACAACCTTAGCATTGGGAGGAAGGTCTACTTCAATCCAGACTTCATTGTCTCTCATGGATTGCATTTCCCCATTCATAGCAACCTACCATTTATCCTTCTCAGGACTATTAATGGCAGCCCTATAACTAGCAGGTTCATCAAGATCCCCTAGTATAGTTTCCTCGCACTCTACGTTTAAACATAGACGTTCAGGAGCTTTTACAGATCTTGTAGATCTGAGAATGGGAACCACTTCAACTTTAGGTGGAGGACCTAAACTTTCAGGTTCCACAGGAAGTGTGCTAGTGTTTTCAGAAGGTGATGTATCTTCTTGATCACTTTCAAGATCATAAACTCTCCCACTGAATTCTTGAGATATGAGATTCTTTTCTAAGAAATCTCCATACCTAGCCACAATGACTTTATTCTCTGGTGGGAAGTAAAAGTAGTAACCCCTTGTTTCCTTAGGGTATCCTACGAAGATACACTTAACAGATCTTTGTTGGAGTTTATCTGGTGAGTCACGTTTAACAAACGCCTCACAACCCCTGACCTTTAAGTAAGACAAGTTGGGAGCTTTTCCAGTCCATAATTCATATGGAGTCTTATCAACCTTCTTAGTTGGAACCATATTCAATATGCGAACAGCACTTTCAAGGGCATAGTCTCAAAAGGATAAGGGAAGAGTTGTAAGATTAAACATGGATCGTACCATATCAAGCAATGTACGATTTCTCCTTTCAGATACACCATTTTGCTGTGGAGTATAAGGAGATGTGAGTTGCTAGAAAATTTCACACTCAGCTAGATAATCTTTAAACTCTTGGCTTAAATATTCACCACCTCTATTGGATCGAAGAGCCTTAATCTTCTTACCGAGTTGTAATTCTACTTCACTTTTAAAAACCTTGAATGTCTCAAAGACTTCATGTTTATGTTTAAGTAAATAAACACAACCATAAAGACTATAGTCATCTGTAAAGGTTAAGAAGTAGCTAGCACCGCGTTTTGACACATGTCTAAGTGGACCACACACATCTGTGTGTATTATTCCAAGTAGATCTGTAGCCCTTTCCACTTGATGTGAAAAAGGTTTCCTTGTCATCTTCCCAGATATGCATGATTCGCATTTATCAAATGAATCATCATTGATATTTTGCAAAAGCCCATCATGTTGCAGCTTTTCCATCCGTTTCTTGCCAATATGAGCAAGACGACAGTGCCAAAGATAAGACGAATCCAAGTTAGACTTGATTCTCTTATTGCCAATGCTATACACAGAATTATTTTATTGGACACATGATTGTTCATGTCAATTTCAAACACACCATTTATTGAAATTGCATTAAAGTAAAAAACATTGTTTAAAGAAACCGAAATTCCATTATCATTAAATGTGTGAACGAAACCATTATCCTTTAACAAAGAAACTAAAACAACACCTCTAATAATAGACGGTGCATAATGACAATTATTCAAATCTAGAATTAATCCCGAAGGTAAAACTAAATCGAATGTCCCTATGGCTTCAACTGCTGCACGTATGCCATTGCCCACGTACAAGTAGCTTTCTCCATAGCCCAGCTTCTTTGCTCCTCTAAGGCCCTGCGATGTATTACAGATGTGAGTACCACATCCTGTATCATATATCCAGGCATTATGCTTACGAGGAAAAGAAAATAATTCAATCATAAAAATACCTGAAGTGCTCGCGCCATTCGCAGCCTTCTTATTTTTATTCGCACGACACTCCTCAAGCAGCAATGGACAGTCCCTCTTCCAATGTCCAGGAGTGTTGCAGTGGTGACAAGCAGCCATATCCTTCTTGGGATAATCCTTCTTCTTAGGAGGATTCTGCTTCTTAGGCTTCTGCTGGTAGGTCACAATCTGTTTGCCCTTGTCAGCTTTAGCTTTGCCCTTCTTGTTCGCGTTTTGCGGTTTGTTGGGCTTAGTAATCCTACCACCTTTTATTGCCATTACAGCAGGTGTAGGTGCCTTCTTTGACAATCCTTTCTCAAAGTCAATAAGCATTGCATGTAAATCACTTATTGTCTTCCCCGTGCAATGCATATTGAAGTTGCGCACAAAATCACCAAACAACTCCTCATTGAGGGATCGATTGATGATGCCAACTTGCACATCTTGCACGTAACCACATCCGAGTGCTTTCAATTGGTCCAAATAACCTTTCATCTCCAATACATGGGCACTCACGGGTTTACCAGCATCCTGCATTACACTTATGCAGAGAATCAAGCAAATCATATAACTCTGCCATAGGTGGTTTCTCAAACATACGTTTGAGTTCATTGATCATGTCCATGGGACCATAGTTCTCAAATTGCTTTTGCAATTGAGTGTCCATCCCAGATAACATAAGACAAGCCACATCATTGTGCTTGTCATAATCAATGTTGTACTCTTCAAGTTCAGCATTAGAAGCTGTACCAGCAGGAGCTGTAGGAAGAGGCTTACTAAGATATTCAAATCTTTTGGCCATTCGAAGAACAATCCTCAACGAACGGTACCAATCATTGAAATTTTTAGTCCCAGTCAACTTTTCTCTTTCAATCATAGTTTTGAAAGCAGAACTCATGTTGTTCATGTTAGTGTTGTCGGGTTGGGCCATTTCTACAGAAAAAGTTCAAAAGTTAGTACTTTTGATAATTAATATTTTCAAGAAAATTAAACACCAATGGTAAATAAACATTTAACCGTTTAATTTTCACTGAAAACTAGGATCCAAATTGACATCGTTTCATCACATCAGCTGAGGCTGCTAGCAATGAAAGTACTCAATAAGGTAGAGTTGAACTCAATTGCCAATATCCAATTGCAATTCCTAGAGTCATGGGACTTACATATTTTGCCAACATCAGTTGCAAATGTAAGCATGTTTCATCCCCAAACTATATGCCTTGACGTCGTTTCATTACATCAGCTGAGGCTGCTAGTAATGAAAGTACTCAATTAAGTTAACCAACTTAAGAAACTGCAAATTAACGTCGTTTCATTACATCAGCTGAGGCTGCTAGTAAAGAAAGTACTCAATTTACCCTTTGATTACCATCCTTTGATCATTACATCAGCTGAGGCTGCTAGTAATGAAGGCATCTAATCTCAGGTGTTTCCGTTTCATTGGGTGGCATATAACTTAAATTTTAAGGGTATTGAATTTTGATGTGAGATACCAAAATCTGTACAAGATGTCATGCATTCATCTTGTAACATATGTTTTATACAAAAACATTTACTCATTAGCAACTTAAAATCAACAAAATTTTAATTGATGGCGTTGAGAAACTTACAACTTTGCCTTAAGATGCTTCGTACATGTATAATGGTTGTACTTGGTAAGTCTAATGTGACGTACAGGCGAGCGGAGAGACAGAATGGAGTCTCTTTAAGGCCACAATTTAATGCGAAACCAACCTTATACCCACTTTATAGTTTGTCAACATTAGGTCTGCCGCTTCGACCATTATGTACAGTTGCATCAATCAATTAAAAATTTAAGATTTTAAAGCTTAAAACATTTATCTAGTAAATTATTAAATTGCTGGTCTCGCCTGGGAGCAAATTACCATGCGAAGCAAACCACTATCGGCACATAAGACTTGGCAATAAATAATTTACCACAAAGGTTTCATAGCTATTAGGTTCATTTATTTTTTATACAAAAAATTACCCTCTTTGTTGCTTACAATCCATCATAATTTAAACAAAAAAGATCAAGTAATTTAACAAAAAATAAATGAACACATAATAACACATATATGATTAAATCAGATAGCCACATGCAAAACTTTTGATAAATCCTATTAATAATCTCTATGTGAATATTAATGTATATAACTACTAAAACTCCCATTGGTTTTCGAGTGCATTGTACCCAATGGACCACAGACACAAAAAAATTGGCCACGTAAGTTTTAATAATTATATACCACGTTGCACATAACTGATTCATTAATATAATTAATTAGGTCTTCCCTAATTTTAGATTTATCTAAAAAACATGTAGCACATAAACAAAACCTAATCCATGATTCCTTGCATGAAGAATCATGGATCATCCAGGAACGTAACCCTTATTACTCAAATAAACACATAAACACAACATGTTCTTAATTTAGGGTTACAAAACTAATTGTTTTATTAAAAGAGGGTCGAAACCCTAACCCTAAATTCTAATTTTCGATTTTTTATAGTATGTTTAAAAAACAAATCCTAAAAAAATCGACTTAACATGTGTATATAAATCAAGAATTGATTTTTATTATGCGTTTAGGTAATTACAATTACATGTTAAATTGGCTCGTGATGCCACTGTTGGAATTTAACACGCATCTAAATAAATAAACACATCAAAGCACGTATAGCGGAAGCAAGATCTTTATTTAACACGTATAGAGAATTACCGAATAATAAATAGTTGCATACCTTAAGATCCTAGCAAGAACAAGGATCAATCTTCTCTTCACTACACTTGATCAATAAATATGATTAACGTGAAACCCCTTACCGTTTTGTTTCACAATCCAAGATGAATTACTATAGTGAGTAATTACCGAACTCTTGTACACACGTACTATAACCAATCAAGTATTGATGCTAGTGAATGAACACAATTAAAACCAAATAATTTTGTTTCAACAAAACAATGGATCGACCCTAATAAAGAGGGTGTCGACCGGTTTTAAGAACAAGGAGAGGAGAAGACACAAAATTAGGGTTATAGTATTGCACAAGGTGAGAAAACAATAACCCCTCAATTTGTATTTATAGTGAATGGGAAACTTGGGGCCAAAGACAACCGATTAGGGTTATTAACCTTTTGTGCCGATTGGCTCAACCCAATGGGTGGGTTCTAGATCTTTCTTTGATTCCCAATTTCCACTAACGGTCCTTCCTTTATTCCTTAACGGTCGTTAGTCAATTCCGTTAATTACTTAACGTCCGTTAGTTATCATTTCGTATCCAAATAATTAATATAAATAAATATTATATACATTAATTATTTACTTGATCATTCATACGTAAAGTGTGTAATCCCTCGGTCTCGTGTTCGAATCTAGACATACACGATTAATTTTTTTTCATTAACTCTAACATATACGTTATAGGGGGTAAAGTGATTTTTTTTTTTTTTTTTTTTTTTTATTTTTTTTTTAGCATATAGCCCCTTAACGCTGTGTTAAAGGGTTAACGCAGCCCTTTAACACAGCCTTAACCCAGGTGTCTCAAACGCACCCTTAACGCAGTCACGTTAAGGTTTAACGCAGGGGTGCGTTAACCGTTGCATGTGCTCTAAGTAGTTTATTGTTTCGACTCTTAAAAGTAGTCGCATAAACTAAAAATCCCAATAATCAGGAAAATGACCATTTCTAGCAGGGACGGACCTACATGGGTGTTGGGTGTGGCACGGGCTACACCCGATTTAGGTTATGTAGTGCCAAAAAATAAATAAATAAATAAATAAATAAATAAATAAAAAATATATATATATATATATATATATATATATATATATATAGGGGAGCTTTATTTTCAGAACCCTGTTAAGTGCGGGAACTGCGAGAACTCCAATTTTGCATTAGAAAACATGCATGTTCATATAAAACATGTATATTTTCTTACATACACCTTAATACGCAGGTATGTGTATTAAGGTGTATGTAAGAAAAAATACATGTTTTATATAAACATGCACGTTTTCTAATGCAAATTTGGAGTTCTCGCAGTTCCCGCACTTAACAAGGTTCTGAAAATAAAAACCATTTTGCATTGATCTGTTACACTTAACAGGTTTTATATGAACATGTGTGTTACTCAAGTATGTGTATTAAGGTGTATGTAAGAAAACATACATGTTTTATATGAACATGCATGTTTTCTAATGCAAAATTGGAGTTCTCGCAGTTCCCGCACTTAACAGGGTTCTCAAAATAAAGATAACATATATATATATATATATATATATATATATATATATATATATATATATATATATATATATATATATATATATATATATATATATTATATATCATTTTTCTGGTATGTGCAACCCCCAAATTTTTATTTGCTACTTTCATTTCTTACAATGTAACTTTAGTTAGCCGAATAATTCTTTGTGCAACACCCTCTTTAAAATCTTGGATCCGTCCATGTTTCTAGATTGTCATATTTCCTATATTCGAATCATTATAAGCATTAAAAAATAATTAATTCATAGGGATTCATATATTTCTATTTCAAATATTTATTAAACCTTTTATGCGAAAGAAAAAAGCACCATGGCGTGACACAAACAAAACAAAAATACACGACTTTTCATATCATGGTCCATGAAAATATGGTCCTTTCAAAACACTTTGTATTATTTTAAAAAGGAATATACGATTTAACTTGAAAGATACCTAATTTTTGTAGGATTTTTTCTTGGGCTTCTCAAAATTCTTCATGTAATATAAATAGTTTTAAGTATATTCTTGATGATTTTGCATCCTATCATGCATAAAAATCATTTTATGTAAAGTGCTTTATGTGATTACTTTGGCAATCATAGGCTCACTCAACACTCTATAATATATAAATCACTACTAAAAACGCATGCCCTCAAAAACAAGAAAATAAATAACAACATAAGAGAATTTTGTGGATCACAAGTACTTACATCTTTTTGTTAGTGGTTATTGAGAGATATCGCTAAGGCAAAGTCAGGTTGTTGAATGATACTTAAGAAACTATGCTTGTTAAGCATGAGAGGATCTATAAAGACGGGATCTAACATTATCTTAGGAAAATCATGATATTATTTTATAGTATTGAATGACATAATGAAAGAAAATTGATGAAAATATATGTGACATGAAACAAAGTTAGAAAGATAAGTAACATAATATTACTAAAAATATTATTTAACATTGGAGCGCATTGCTCTAGTGGTATCACTTTTATATATTACACTTTGTTGATCGACTAATGAAACTTAATGCTTTAAAAATACATGTCGTGCACTGCACTTTCAACTTTTAACTGAAGATCAATCTATTTTTTGGGTAAATGGGTTATACCCGATGAATCTATTAATAGAAAATGAGATTAAGTACATGTGGGGAGTGGTCATGAGCCACTCCGAAAACTACGTGCTTTGAACATCCTCAAAGACACGATAACCAACTAATTAGAAGACAATAATCGAGAAATCAACATAACTTAAGCTTCTAATTAGACACCGTAAGAAAGCAACGAAACTCAATCATATTAGAGGATAAATTAGGCCCAAGTCCGACTGTGAGCTTACGGTCCATTAAGGTTATGTTTATGCTAATGGTCACACGTTCGAGGTTGGTAAGAATACACCATATGGCCTAATTTATCCTCTAATACAATCGACACTATAAATGAGTGACGATTGTTTACTTTCTACTTTCTTCATTTTGTTCCAAAATTTGTTTACTTTAATACATTGCTTTCTGTATATGTGGAAACACTAGTGATAGTGGACTTGTTTTCCAAAAAGATGGTCATAAGATAAGATAGAAATTTGTCGACCTATGACTCCCTTTTCAATAATTTCTTGCTATTTACGCATATTTGACGTTTTCTACCAGTATTATTTTAAAATAAAATAAAAAAAAGAATATAAACTTTGACTACCAAAACCAGTTCTTTAATAATTCTTGATGTTTAATATGAAACTTATGATGGCGACTTAAAGTTCTTAAAACCACATGTTTTTTTGTTAAAATCGTTATCTATACTATATATCTACGGTGCATTTAGCGCTTTCTATTTTTAGAAATTTTAAATATATTAATTTTACACAAGTTATAAAATTCAAATCAATATGCGTTTTAAATGCCCCACCCCTTGTGGCGTGGTGGTAAGGCATTTGCCTTTGGGGGAAAAGACGAGGGTTCAAACCTTGGCAACCGAAATTTAATTGTAATAGGATAGTATAGGAGAGTTAGCCGTTCAAAAAAAAAAAAAAAAAAAGCGTTTTAAAATTTGTAACTACTAAATACTAACTATGTCATTAAAATATTAAATATTTATATTCATACTATTAAAATCATTCTAGTTCCATTAATAATTAAATGTTCCCACAATTAATCTCCTCCGATAACACTTAAGGCCCGTTTGGTATGAACCTTTAGTATGGGTTTTGGCTTGATTTGACGTTAAACAATTGTTTGATTGTATATTTTGAAATGAGTAATGGAATCGTCAATCAAATATTGAGGGCCCGTTTGGTTTGTAGACGCGTTTATAATTAGGATTTGGATTTAAATTTGGTTTATGATTTGGATTTGGATTGGAGTTAGGATAGAGAAAATAATATTTAAAAATATATTATGTATTAAAATATAATTTAAAATTATTTATATTAATAGTTGAGGGTGAAAAAGAAAAAAGATGTGGAAGAGATACCATGTGGTCCCACCTTTTTTCTCTCTCCTACATCAAATCCAAATTTTAATCCAAATCTTAATCCGAAACCCACCTACAAACCAAACGGGCCCTTATTCATTACAAAATTAAACTTATTGTTTTATGACCAAATACATGTGACAAGAAAATAAGTCACAAAAGGCGTCAACAAATATGTTTTGATGCACAGAAGCATACAAGCCTAGATGCTAACTACAAACCACATTAGAATTTTATCGGATATATCGTATGCTAAAACTTAAGTATTAAAAGAAATAAAGATATATTATATACCACATATTTAGACTCAAAAATAGCAAATTAGCGAAATTAAAGATGATCATTTCTTGCATAGTTATAATAATTTTTTAGAGTAACAAGATTATAAATAATCCAAAAACATTTCTCGTAAAGTTAATAATTACAAGGTACCAGCTGCCGCAACGCATATATAACATGCTAGTGTTTCAAAAAACAAAAAGAAAAAACTATATCTTTAAAGCATGCAGTCAGCCATGAATACATGGTTATAAAATTAATAATAAAGGTTGTTAAGATCGCGAGTTAGATCGTAAAATCTTACGATCTTACTAGCCAAAAACTTGTAGAATCGGTTTAGGATCGTTCACAATGTGAGGTCGTAAGCAGGATCATAACATCGTGCGTAAGATCGTAAAGATTGTAAGGTCGGCTAGCGATCTGATCTTACCAAAGCTAAATTGTCTTTACATTTTTCATCTTTTGGCCTATTATTTTCACTTAAGCCAAAACAATAAAATTACTAAATATGACTTATATTTTTTGTTTTCAGCGTTATATTAGTCCATATTTTATAGTTTGATTCTTAGTTTTATACATACAACGTTTATTTTTCTATCACTCGAGGTCGTGCCAGATTTTGATTTAGAAGAAGAAAATGAGGTTAATGCACCGCTCCATATGTAACACCCCAACCCGATAAGGGTAGAAGTATTACGTTATGGTGACATATCAAAGCAAACACAAGCATATGACTAAATTATACAAAATGAATTTCAAAAGTTACAAAGGAAGAATCTGAAAATACAAGGTTACAAAGGAAAATTCAATAATAAATTCTAAGTCTACAATTGTAACTACTTCTAGTCATCTCTAATCCCGACTAACTATGAAAGTAATGTCCTCTAAGTCCCAAGTGCCCTCCACTCATAACCCAGCTTCCATCTAAAACCTGCCGCAGGAAAAGAAATGCGGCTGAGCTTAAAAAACCCAGTGAACAGATATATATAACATAACATAATGGTAAATAAGCATAAGCAACGAAGGAATGAGAATACAAAATGAAAGCATAATCATGAAAGTCATACGAATTTTTAAAGAGAACTAAGAGTCAAGAGTGCATGAGAACTGAATAAGAAACGAAACAAGAATGAAATGAAAACAAGGAAAAGGTTCATATAAGGATGTGCCATAAGAACTCCATATCATAATCCGTCAATTCATACACATAACATATCATATCATAATCAATACAAGTATACGAAGAGGGGAGACCTCTAAGTAAATAAAAGTGTGAGAAGGAGTGTAAGGCACACACCACCTGGTCACCATAATCATACAAATACATAAAACCTAGGATGCATCCATACGCTCCCTAACATAAGTATGTATGCCAGTACTAGACTGGTCACACATATAAAGTTGGCCAATAGTGTACACAAAATAAATCATAACATAAGGGGGAACGCCGTAGATCTATCACACCTCTACGGGAGTGTCATGCCTAGGGTGCCATCCTAGACATGGTCATGGTACCTCCACAACTAGGTAAGCTCAGGCACGGATCTATCATAGCATACATAATAACAAAATAGCATGGCAAGAGAAACAAGATAGTAACTCAATAAGCATGGCAAAACATAAGCATAGCATAGCAGAGACATTTAAATAAATGTCAGAATGGATCAATAAGAATGACAATCATACAATGAAAGTCATGAGTCAAATAAAGGAATCCTATCAGGGTCAAATGTCAAGTCATCAAAGTATCCAAGGTTCATCGTCAAAGGTTCATAATCAAACGGTTTATTTAAAGAAGTCTTTATCAAATGAGTTTCATAAAAATGATCTTTAATAACGGTTTTCATAAAAGTAGTCTTTTAAAATTAGTTTTCATAAAAGATAGCAAAATTCCATATAAAAGTGGTATCGCATCGTTCGTAAACATTTATTTTAAAATAGTTTTTCTCAAAACATTACCATGATATAATTAAGAAAGGTTTTCGCACCTAGTCACCAAAATCAAATGAACCTTCGAAATGTAAAGTGATTCGAATACTAATATCACAGGGTAACGGACAAATTTTATCAAGTATCATATCACAAGGATCATAATGAACGAATGTCAAATGGATCATGAAGAACGAATCAAAGTATAAGGGAACATAGCAATGGCTTAAGGAAATCCTAATGAATCAAGATCAAGAAAGTCATGAGAACGAAAGCACCCTTACTGAAAAAGGGTAGAATATCTGTACCTTAAACCGCAAGTGAAACACACAACTAGAAACATAAAGATCGGAAGCAACTCCTTCTTCAACGAATCTACACGAATTCATGATTGTCTTATTAATGATTTATTTTAAATCAGATTGCTCATTTTAGTCGGCTTTCCATTTTTAGTAACTTTCCTTTTATAGCAGCTTTCCAAAAATAGTAACTTTCCAAAAATAGTAAGTTTCCTCTTTGAGTAGTTCAACCGTTTTAAGTGACTTTCTATTTTTAGCAGGTTTCCCGAATTAGTAAGTTCCCATAATTAGTAGGTTTCCATATTTAGTAGCTTAAGGTTCATAATGTCATTTACATAAGTTTAGGGTTCATAGTGTAACTTTCATAAGTTTTAGGGTTTAATATGCAAATATAACAAGTTTAGGGATTATAGTGTCATTATGGTAAGATTAGGGTATGAAATGTAAATATTCTAAAGTTACATATTTTCACAAGTTAGACCCTTTAGTTTAGAAAAATGACAAATTAAACCCTTTAATTTAGAAAACATACACATAACACCTTTTTAATACTATTGACAGTTTTTATATATGAACTGGTCACGTTTTGACTAATTTATGAATCATATAAGAACTCAGAAATAAAATACCCAAAAATTCCCAGAGATACTTCAATGTCTTTAGTATTTTATGTAATTTTTCCAGATTTTATTAAGTAGTATAAGTACGAATGAAAAATCAATTTCCACAACATGTTCCCGAATCGGATCTGATGAAACACCCGAAAAGTTTGTATTTCAATTCCCCATCTAGAAAATTTAGAAAAATCTACAAAAATTCCAGTAATTACTAGACATATGAAATATGACTCAGTTAAAAGGGAATCTTCTAATTCGACATGGTTTGCAAATTAAAAATAAAAAACACTGACTGTTTTTCCAGACATACGAATTCAGTTTTAACACTTGAATTTCTAAAAATCAAAAGTGTATCTTCCCGTCCTCTAAAATTTACAAGGCTTATTTTTCCAGAAAGCTCTTTTCTTAAACTTACTTTTAGACTCCAGAAACACTCAAAAACACTTTACCATCATCAAGATCCACCTAGTTCAATTCGACCAAAATTTCTAAACGCGTGCAGATGGGACAGAACAAACCCTAATTCCAAATAAAACCCTAATCGACTTTAATTACTTGCTAGGGTATTTTCCAGGTTTTGTGTCACGTATTAATGGACATGTTAAGATTAAATGATCAGATCCAAGGTTTACATAACAACTGATTCGAATGGCCAAAAACAGAATAGAAGTCGATACATGGTTTTCATAATTTCATGGTTTCATGTGGCGTGTAGATGTGTTATTCATATTACCAATATACGAGGTAAACATAGGTTATATTAGTATGTTTAAGATCAGATTATATACATTATTTAGGTGTCAAATGGATTAAAGAACACAAGGGATGATCGGTACCTCTTTGGTAGATTTGCGACACAAGAAAACAAAGACAAAGAAAAACCCCACAGCAACAAAAACGAGTCTTCCTTGCTTGCTTGATGGATCAAACAGAAAAAAATATGGCCAAGAAGTGGCGGCTGAAATAAGTAGGTTTTAGGGTTTTTTTTTTTTTTTTTTTTTTTTTTTTTTTTTTTTTTTTTTTTTTTTTTTTTTTGGTCGAATGGGAAGGGGAAGGAAAAACAAAACCGGTCTTGTGGTTTTTTAGTTGGGCCAAGAGGGCTGAATTTGGTGTGTGGGCTAAGCTCCTTAGGTCCTTGGTTGGGTTGTTGTAGCATAACAAAGATATACGGCCCGAAACAATAATTCATGTAACGCAATTCGTGCCTCGTATTTATTTGATGTTTTCGAAATATTTTGGATTTCAAATATGTTCAAAAGCTCCATAATGATGTTTTGTTCTAATTATTTGGATTAACGGTGAATTCGTTTAGTTACTTTCGGTTTTATAATTAATCGTATTCATAACTTAGGAAAATTTTAAATTTGACGTAAAATTAGGTACTCAGAATTTAGGGTTTTACCCCATATGGTAGATTAATGGTTTACGTATAATCCTTAGACATTATGGCTCATGTGTTTTGAGATGTTTATGATCTATGTTGTGTTTTCTTATCCCATTAAATCGGTGATGTAACGAGTGAAATTTGACATTTTCGTGTTTTACTACTATCTAAATTTGACATTTTTGTTAGCATTTCACATAAATTTATTATTAACATTGAGTAAAACTGCAAAACAAATTACTCGTTTATCCCCTGTTAACAAGACGTGACAAACTGGTAAGATCTTATGATCTTCACCTGAGTTTATAATTTTGATCTTCGAAAGACAAAAACGATCTTATGTGGGATTTCGATCTTGACAACCTTGATTCTGGTCGCTAAGTATAAGTACAAAATACATGTTGATTCTGGTCGATAAGTAAAGTATCAAACCACATATTGTTGATTTAAATTAGTGGTGGAAATAAGCTGAACGCAGCTCGAGTCTGTCAGTGCCCAAGCTCGAATCATTTATATTTATAAAGCTCATGCTCGAGCTTGTTTCGAGCATGGAAATTTAGCTCAACTCGTGACACATTTCACATTCTCGAGCTCGACTCGTTTTAATGACAAGTTAGACGAGTTAAGGCTCAAATCAAGCTCGACTTGTTATAGCGTGGTTCGAGCTCATTTATTTGTTTTGACTCGTTTTGTACATAGTTATACATACAAGCAATATATGAGTACATATTTCTAAGGCTCTTTTAGGCTCACAACACTAGTGATCTTTGTATATATTGGTCGGAAGCTCGGTAATTAAACGAGCTCCAACTTAGAGGCTTTAATTTGTTTAGACTCACCTTGTTTCAACTTTTTACTATACAAATCTTGAGCTTTTCATGAGCAATTTGACCTGTTTCAACCCTAATTAAAATATGAGAAATGATAATTTTTTTCTACTAAACATTCCTATTTATTCTCCTACTTTCAAGATCCTGACATGTGAAAAAACTGACGGTTTAGATGAAGTGTGATAATGAGTGAAATACATGTGTTATATTTTTATGTAGATAGGAGGATAAGTAGGCACAAAGAGTAGAAGATATAACAATACCCTTTAAATATATATAGCAAAAGCATAACCATTTATAAATAAAAAGATACTGTATGATTTTTTGGACCATATAATTTGCTAAGCGTGCATCCCAAGTTATTCAAACACGAGACAAGCCCACTTATTGTGAATGTCCTTTTCAATAATAATTACTTACTTTTCTAATAGTCGAAAAATCATATATAATTGCTTATACAGTTTTTAATCTAGCTATTCTTAATGGCATAAACATGAACGAGAAAAATGTAACAATCATATAGCAAGGTTACAAAACATCATTTTCGGGGCAAATATTGTTTGGGTGCCAAAACGTTTACCCCAAGTCGTTGAAGAATGAGACAAAGCCAACCGTATTTTGAATACCAGGCAAATTACTACAAAAATGTTTATGATATTGAAGATCTAATTTTAGTAGAATCATTGTTGCCGTGCAAAAAACCGTATTTGGGCTATAAGATTCGGTTTCATTGAGAAGGAAATTAATTCATAATGTTTGATTTGATTCACTAGTACACATCAACTAACAGTGAATCGAATCTATAAATCACAAATTTGATTTACAAATCTTTGTAAAAATCGAGTTTAGGTAATGATTCACTAAATTTGTATATTTGATTCATAATTGTACATATATCACAAAATCGTGAAATTTTCAACATTGATTCAAAATTTTCACACATTGTGGATCAAAATGACATTAAAATGAGTTTTACACTTGAAAAAATTGAATCGAAGTTAAAATTCTATCGTAATTGAGCCTTTTCAATTTCCTTCTCATTTTAAACCCTTCTTAATGGATTCAATTTTTTTACTATAAGTCAATGTAGGTAAAAATATGTCCTTTAATACTTTTTTTTTTTTTTACTAAACCTTGTATAATTATATTAGTCACCTGTTGTATACAATCAAAAAGGTTAACCTCACATAATATGTTAATTACTTGTCCTAAGTAGTTTGTTATTGGACTAACATGATCATCCTTGAATAATTGATGGGCTTATAATAAAATTAAAGAGGAGGCATTATTATCAAGCCCAAAATAATAACGAAGCCCATCATGTATAAATAAACTCATAAGCCCAATAACCCATATATAAAAAACATTTGTCAACCTTATGTCCTAAAGTTTCATTAACCAGTTTTTTTAGACTCCAAACTTATCTTAAAAGTTAACACAGTTTAGAGCCTATAATGTGATATAAAATGTAAACATCGAGTTTCAAAAATTTGTTTTGGTGGAAATTATTAAGGTTTTTCTTTTTTAAATGGTTATGCCCTCTTACTGGTTCAATTTTGAAGATTATGCCAGGGAAAAGTGTCTCAAATATGATAGTAAACGACAAGAAAAATATCGCATGTTTGTGACTCAAATTATTGGGTACGCGGGTTTACTATCCAGTCATATATGATTGTGATTAAATGATGAACGGGAGACCAAACAAATATCATACGTTTAATGTTGGTACTTGGCATAATATCAGTTATACGACTGTGACTAGAGGACTAAATGACATGATATCTATCAGTTGTGAAGGTTGTGACTAGATGATGAGTCATCAAATGTCGGATTTCTGATAAAAATATCTAGTACACGAAAACCATAAGGAACACCAAAACAACAAAGAATTCTTTTATTAATCATAATCTAAACCAACATTATTGGTTCAACTCAAAGGTACGTTTTGGAAATCCAACATCCAACCAGGAGAGCGCTAACTCTCACTTGGTTTGACAAATCTTCCGATTTTACATCAAGGTACGAACTATCATAATAATTTTACTAAAAGTTCTCGGTAATAAAACTATAAAAGGTATCAAGACGCGCGTGCATATTGATTGCACACATCAACCCTTGTTTGCACATATATATACGAAGTATAATCACTTCTGTATATGTGCATACCTAGTCATCTACGCAAGTCGAAAAAATGTGAACATTACCTAAATAACATAATCCGACCACTCATCATGTTGAACATGATCCATAGTAAAACTAGGAACCGTATCAACCTTAACATTATTCTTTTTCTCACCAACTAACCTAGCGGGATTTCCAACAACCGTAGCCCTAGCGGGCACGTCTTTCAACACAACCGACCCGGCCCCAATTTTCGCCCCATCACCAATCCCAATATTCCCCAATACACAAGTCCCCGCGCCAATCAAAACACCATCCCCAATCTTAGGATGCCTATCACCACTAGTCTTCCCGGTCCCTCCCAACGTCACATTATGCAAAATCGACACATTGTTCCCAATAACTGCGGTCTCCCCTATCACGACACCTGTTGCGTGATCCAACATAATCCCACTACCAATCTTAGCTCCAGGATGTATATCCAATGCAAAAACCTCAGACACCCTACTTTGTATCAAAAGTGCTAAAACCTTTCTATTTTTTAACCATAAATAATGTGCTATCCTATGACATTGAATAGCAATAAACCCTTTAAAGTTTAGAAAACAATGTACATAACTTATACAAGCAGGGTCCCTTTCTTTAACTGCCATTAAATCTCTCTTAACATAACTAATAATTTCTTGATCATCTTTGAACACTCCCATGATAAGCTCATATAAAGTTGAACTAGATAAACTTGTAGTACTTAACTTCATTGAAATATGATTAGCTAGAGATGACTCAAGTGATGCATGAGATAAAACTAAGCTAAAATAGTAAGTTGACAAAATGGGCTCTTGATCAATATCAAGCCTTGCTTCATCTTTCATTTTTAACCATAAATCATCATGATGATCATCATTATGATCATGGTTTTGATTGTTACAAGTGATGTTTGAGATTGGTTTGCAAGAAATTTGATCAAGGTGATCTGGTTTGCAGTATCTCAAGATGTGACTGGATTCAAATTCAAAGATTTCTGTTCTTGAAGTGAGAATACAAGCAACCATTTTTTTTTGGCTAAGTTATGGTAAAAATTGATGAAATTTTTTGTGTGGGTATGATTGATTTGTGTTAAAGAATGCAACCCTTTATATATTGTGGTATGGTGGGATAAAGGTTGAAGGTTTGACCAGGAAAAGAGTTTTAAAAAATGTGGGAAGAGGACTAGAGGGTTCATCTGCTTACTCTTTTAATACTCCAACTGTTTTTAGCTTGTTTTAAAACAGTTAAGTAGTTACTTTGAGGTGATGGTTAGCATTTGACTAAGATGTATGCAGTTTAATCGGCGTATTTTGTGACCGTTTTGAACCATTTCTATCCCTACCTCAAATGTGTATCCGATAAAGTTTGGACACTTCCAACCACAGCGGCGTCGGCTCTCCGCTGATGCAATTGTTCTTAAATGTCCTACTCACTCAAAAGATTCAGTGCATTTTAATGTCGGCTATTCGACGTCCAACAAATGTCCCCATGGCAGTCTTTCTCTCTCGATTTCATATTATTGATGTAAACTTACAAGATAGTGACAATAAGTAGCAAAACCAAATTAAACTAGTTTGTAAATTAGCTTTATTGTATCTAGTCCACACAGATTGACTGATCGAGACCTTTTATTAAATAAATTATGGGCTATATGTAAGATCTTATTCAAAATCAAAGATTTGAAATAGAGGTTACTCATTCATTTATGTACTTTTACCGAAACAAATGAGTAATTTATTCATTTTTAATAGACAAACTTTTCACGTAAATGTAATCATACTAATCACTTTTATAAACTTTACAAGTATATAGAGTCTAAGTGATCATGTAAGACCATTTGAGTCAGCGGTATGTGAATGGTTATCGACCTAAAAGTTGTGGATTCAAGTCTTGTTGAAAACATGTGAGATAGATAGTATAGTTTATAAAAATTTGACGGTCAAAAAAGTAAATAAAAAAATGACCATGTAAGTTGAGAAGGAAACTACAAATTAAATTTTTTATTTTGATAAGAACTTAAAATTTGAAGTGTATATAAATGGTGAGTGACGTAAGCGGTTACGTGGGAAGTGGGTGGATGATAAAATTATGGTGGCTCACGTAATCGGTTACGTTAAAGTGATGGTCAACATAAAAGTAAAGAGTCCACGTTAATTTGTCACTTGTGCTAAAAGCTACTACTAGTCATAAAATTTGTTAATAATTTTTAGGGTGAAAGCTGAAAACAGGCAATATACTTATTCAAAACACACGATGTACGCAAGGAACTTTCAAAATTTTCATTGTACGCAATTTACTTTCAAATTTGGTGCAATGTACGTAATATGACCTGGAACCAGCAGGTTACCATAAAAACGAACGAAAAGGAGTTATTACGGACGAAAACGGATATAAATGTATAAAAACGAACGAAAACATATAAAAACGAACGAAAACATAAAAAAAACGGACGAAAACGGATAAAAACGAACGAAAACGTATAAAATCGGACGAAAACGTATAAAAACGGATGAAAATGTATAAATACGAACGAAAACGTATAAAAACGGACAAAAACGTAAAAAAAACGAACGAAAACGTTAAAAAACGGATGATGATGTATAAAAACGAACGAAAACGTATAAAAACGGATGAAAAATTAAAAAAATGGAAGAAAACGTAAAAAAACGGACCAAAATGGAAGCCACAGGGACCATAAGGACCATTACTGTAACTTTTCTAAGTGATAAAAAAGTTAAGGGATGACCGGTGAAAGTCAACGCAAGCCACATGGACCATTCCTGTCAATTTTCAAAGTTTGAAACCTGGTAACCTGCTGGTTCCAGGTCATATTACGTACATTGCACCAAATTTGAAAGTTCCTTGCGTACATCGTGTGTTTTGAATAAGTATATTGCGTGTTTTCAGCTTTCACCCTAATTTTTAAGATTCATTTTACGCTATCGCCGCCGGTCCCTTCATATGTAAGCATGTGACTCCTATACAATAATGGATCTTAATACAATACTTAGGGCCCGTTTGGTTTGTAAGTGGGTTTAAAATTGAATTTTGATTTTGAATTGGTTTGAAAAAAATAAAAATGATTGATAGTATTAATGTTGTTTGTTTTGTAAAATGTAATTGAGAATATATTTTGTATAATATTATTATATAGTAAATATTATAAGATTTGAAAAGGTTAAATAAATAAAATAATGATCACATATGGTTTGAAAAGTTACACGTATCCAACAAATCAATTTTTTTTTTTTTTTTGTTTGCACATAGTATACTATTGAGTTTGGTACAACAAAACGGAAGAATTGTCAGGAAAGTAAAGGGACCTAGTGGGTATCGTCTAAAACCACATCTAAGGGTTTTATTTAGTGTTCCAATACCAAAAACTCAAAACAAACAATTTATATCACTTAAAATTCATTCCCTCAAAACAAAACCTTAATAACAAACGGGCCCTTAGCAAATACATAATTAGTAGTATTCAATTGAAAAAATTAATTGAGAATAAATATCTAGAGCATTTCTAACCGCTAACTAAATAAAAGCTATCTACTTTTGCTTAAAAGATATACAGTTCATAACACTTGGTATATTAAGGTAGCTGAGGTAGTTATCAACTTATCACCTAAGCAGTTGATGTAATTATTGTAAAGTTATTACATCTAGGTGCTGTTTGGATAATGTTCGGAATAATTTCGATACGAATTTGACAATAGAGTATAATAAGAATGAATGTAAGTGTAAGAATCAGTTTTGAAATCAATTTTGGTCAACAAGTAGGTTTGAATTATTGAATATAATAAGAGGAGAAAAATGCGGGACTACAAATGAATTTGACAATAGAGTAGAATAGCATTTTCGTAATTTTCAGCTCTAAATAGTCACTCTTTTTTAACGGCACATTATAATTGAAGAAACAATTTAAAAGATATCTTCAATTTCAAACAAAATCCTATGTATAAACACATCACAACCTTAAAAACACGTGGCGGCACATTACAACCAAATATTTTGTTTTGAATTTGTTATCTAGTTAAAGAAGTTGTGGCTTGATAACAACCATAAGCTACGAATGTGGCAATCCCAGTATTTCTACATGATTTGACCACTATTCTAGTAAACTTATTGAAATAAAATCTAAAAATAACTAGCAATCAATACCATTATCATATTGGTTATACTTCAAATTTCAAACCATCACCAAACTACGGCAATACTTTTTGAGAGTTCATATTAGCTTCATTTTCATTGTCATTATATAAGTTTGTAATATATCTACACACAGCATGCTTTTCGATTTGGTGGATGAGCGGTTTTTGCTTCTTTTTGGCAGCTTTTCATACTTTCTCTTCGTTAGATTCTAGTTTCTGGGCATGCAGTTTACGAAGCGCATAATCAGTGACAACTTCATACTGCAAAGGCATATCAAGTTTCTATTGCAACGTCATAGAAATTTCAAGGGTAACATGCATTAAAAACTGTAGAAAACCTTGCAGGCAGGTCCCACTTCTATGTTTTGTTCTTCAGACCTTACTTGCTCCTACACACAAGAAGAACACGCATTAGGCTCGCCCCGGGTTTTATCCCAGGACCAACCTCCGGTGTGAGAATGAGTATTGGGCGATTGTGATATGAATAGTGATATCAGAGTAACAGTAGTAGGTGTAAAATTGAATACATATCATAAATGAGGTTATAGACTCGTGGAATCACGGGGTTTTTAAAGAAATTATGCATCAGGAAATTAAGTTTGTGAATAAAGTAAGAAATAACAACAAACATAAACAACTTAGAATTATTTATTGAATAGAATAATTAGTAATAAGTCAATGACACTATAAACTATTATGTTGTAACTACTAAAGTACTAAACGTCAATGCATCGTGGCCTCCAATTTTAATGGTCTTTAAAAGCAAATGTATGTAGTGAGCGTAATTAATTGATAAGTCAATGCCCATTCCGTGAGCACCTAATAAGTTTAATAAAAAAGTGTAAATAAAAGAAGTTTGTGTTTGATAATATATGTACATCTAAAAGATGGCATAAAACATATCATATGTATATCGTACATACCTCTTGAACCTTGATAATAGACCTTGAAGTACTTATTTGTAGAGAACATTTATAGTAGTTTTTGATAGATTACCATCCGCATCACAAACGACAACCTTCAACCTTTTTTTTGCTTTTAACGCGTGAAACAACCACGTATAGTTGTCCATGTATGAAAACAGGACGTGGCATGTAAAAACCAACTTTTGAAAGTGATTGCCCTTAGCTCTTGTTTATTGTCATAGTAAATGACACCAACACGTGATATTGTTTCCTCACGGTCTTTAACGGTAAACATTTATCAAATGGAGTAATTCTCAACTTTGATATGATGACCTTATTTCCAAAATGTGTTACGTTAATTATATGTGCTTGAATAGAAGTTCTTGATAATCGAAATGATGCTTATTGCCAAATGGTTCATTTTGTGTATGATAACCTTTTTCTAACATGGTTCATTTTGTGCTTGAATAGAAGTTTTTGAAGTTCTTGATAAATGTTATAATACAATACAAAATGCAAAATAAAAATTATTATCAATATCAATCACGCTTAAAGACTTGTGTACACCTCAAAAATACATTCAATGATTGATTTACAAAATGTGGTAAATTAGTGATATGTTATCTATATTACAAAATGTGGTAAAATAGAAAAAAATATGAAATGATTGTGTAACCTTATTTAAGAGGGTTATTAGCTTATTGTATTATCTATATACAATAAGCTTACCCAAACACATCTTAAAAAAAGATTAAGATCGCTTTTTGAATGATGCAAAATACCTTTATGATAAAGCCACTTGGAGTTAGATTTCTACTGAAACAATAAGCATAACACAATGAAGATATAGGGGAAGAGATCCCTACAATTAATATAAACTCAAATGTTGGGCTATACAGTAGGAAATGAAATTACCAATATGTTATATCAACTCATGTAGGTTTTAGTTGCAACAAATTCCCATCTTTTGCTTGAAGATCATCTAAAATATTGGTTTATTTACATGTTGCAACGCAAACCTGCAAGGGATAATTAGAAATCGTCTTTATTAGCAATGCCACAAACGTAGGTTTTTCATAGCAAATTATATATAATGATAACCAGAACACTTCCCCTCAAATCTAATAAGCTGCTATGACTTTATTAGGCTACTTGAAAGTTTATGAACATTCTTAAATACTTCGCCAAAACTTGCAGCTGCCAAAACATTATCAGTATATGATACCTAAGGTCCTAATGTTTGACAAATCTTGGAAACAGCAATATTAATACCATAATATCCCTAAAAGAAGGTCCACACCCATTATAATAAAGATTAACATGCTCAAATGGGATCCTACTTCTAAAAGTTGGATTGAAGTTTCGCACGGGTCAAAATAAACGGAGAACATATCATTTTTTATTACAAAGCCAACTTTAAACAATAACACTTGTTATCACATCTTAAATAGCCCAACTAAACTTATGACAACTTTCAACGCTTACCCATTCCTCTATTAGCTCAAAGAAATTTATTTGACCATTTGAGGAAAAAAAAAAAAAACATACTGAGCCATTCACTTATAATCAGGTCACAATTATCTCTATGTTATATATATCACAAGATAAACTTCAAATATGATATCGTCTTAGTAAATAAGGTATGATGGTAATAAAAATTAAGAATAAAACTTCGGAAAACTTACCTTAACCTGTGAATCGTAGCTTTTATTGTGATTGTTTTCCAGCATAAAAGAAAAAAATTCTCGTACACTGCAATGTTGCATATACACATCGAATTCAGCCACAGTTTTAATATAAAGGCCTCATAAATGAGGAAAACTATGTGAGTGTAAAAAGATTGAGCATACACACTTCAGTGAGCTATTTGGCTCCATCCAAACACTCAGAAGTGCTTATTAGTTGTTCTAAAACACACTAAGCTCATAATGTTTAACCAACCTTTACCCAAAAACCCCCTTAAGCTCATGATATAATCCAAACACTTCCTTTTATTCACATGGTTTCTTTGCCAAAACAGAGATATCACGTTATGTCTTCTTCAAATTGTTTACCGTATACACATGAAATGAGTCCATACACGGTAGTTCATATTTGAATTATGTAAAACTGTAGACAACATGATCAGGCCAAGTGTTGTTGACAAATAATATTTTCTTCCAAACAGAAATGGTTAAATCAAGTATGGTCGGATATAAATAATAATTGAAATTGAATGAAATAATTAGTCCATGATACATAAAATGAATTAACAACTAAAAAGTAGAATTGGAAAACAGTAAAGAAAACGTTATTATAATTGGTCAAACATTCAAGAAATCATTATAATAATCTTTAATTAAACTGTTTGAAACTCGTAACATTTTGTGGGTCAAAACGGGTCATATTTGTAAGCACAAACAGTGATTAATGAAAGTTTTAAAAGACTAATATACACGGCGGTCACATTAATAGACCCATACCAAAAAGAACCTTGTGGGTTTGGGTGAGCTCCAGTCACGTCACTGTGTTCATCCTGATAAAGACATGAGAAACAACTCCTCTTAAAACAAACTCGTTAAACTAACACATACAATAGGTCATTAAGTAGCATAAATAATTCATGACTTACTGAAACAATATAGATTAGGCCACAAGCAAGGAACACGTAACTTGCTATGTCTCTGAAAAGAAGAAGCGCATGCTGCTCCATGTAAATATCAGTATAGGCTCTTGTCAAAATAGCAACGCTGAAATAATATAAAACCACATAAGGGTCCTTCACCTCCCTAATCAACATCCCCTTTTCACATGGAACAACTACCCAGTAAGCTAAGTAAACATGTAAACACCATATGGGAATATTGTGGTTTTTACTTATGTCCTTGCTGGACCATAACATGTAAGAATAATTTTAATGTGAGAATACGTAGCTACCAACTACCAGTTGCTTGTACAGTTTTGGTTCATTTACAGTCAAAAGAGTTCGAATAAGTAGCTACCAATCCGTTTTCTCATATATAATCAACATTTCGTTACTCATACCCCCTTTTGACCCGTTATCCATAATCTAAATGCATATCTTTTTACAATAATTTTTTTGAAATGGTGAAGGCCCATTGACTCATTACGATAACCAAAATGTTTAACTAATTGACGTAAATGAGAACTCTTTCCCAGCCACAGTGGACCTGTATTTGATAGTTACCCGTTCCCAGAGTTTCAGAATGGGTAAAATATCTTTCAAAAAGCTCAGAAAAATACAAATTAATGGATCTATGGATCAAAAATCCGTGTTCATCAAAACCATCATTAAGACTTAAAAAGTCAGTAATAAGCAACAAATGCACATTCACATATACAACAGATAACGAAATTTCATAAGGGTACTATGGTTTACCCGAGTTATGTAATCCCAGGTGCGAATGAAGTATCTTGTCCAGTTTATACATAGGAGTTTACTTATTGTGATCCACCCCCTATTTATGTTACTCATGAAGAATGCAAGGGACATACTTGCGTTTACCTGCAATTACACAAACACATCATTAAAATCACATTTAAAAAAGCCATTGATATATTTTTACAGTTTCTCAAAGCATGATGTGTAGATTAACAATATAATAGATCTTTGGTATGCTAACATGATAAAAACATAGGAAATAATATATGCTCCAGCATCAAAAGTAAATTATCTATGAAAAGAAGGTATAGTACCTATTCCGATCATATATAACAGTTAAAGTAGGAGACTCATCCTCTATTGTATGCAAGTACTTTTTCAGTTTCAAATTTTACTGCATAACAGAAGAAACAAAAGGCATTAGAAATTAATTAAACCGCATATAACTCTCTCAAAAAAAGAGCAAATCATACACACATGAAAGTATATGTTTTATAAAGAAATCCCAAAAAGCCTATATAAGCAAATTCATAACCCTTAAGAGTTATTATCTAGCAATCCCAAAAAGCCCATATAATACTTGATTTATACATTAAAAGAAAACCCATTTTGACAGTAATGAAGTATATTGCAAACCAGATACCGAGTCTAGAATTTAAACCATTCGAAGGTATGAAACTCTCTATGGATTAGGTCTGTTGTTCGGCTCAGAAACACCATTGTAACAATCTTTTACCCACCTTGACTTCATGGCTACGACTTTAAGTAAAAATAATAATAGCAAGTGATAATTCCAAATTCAGACCACAAACCAAGAACAAATTTAAGCTCGTGCAGCTTATTACCTGTTTGTAACCTTTTTGAATTGCTTTTCTTGTAGTAGCGTTATATGTGTTTGTTTACAAATGATCATTAACAGATACTCTGAATACAGCATTCTATCCATGGTCTCGATTATTTAAGTCAAAGTTAAAAGTAGTGAGACCCATCGGACCAAATAAAGAAACTTCTTGATCATATGAGTAAATGAGTCATTTTACCTAACACAAGAGAGTTAGTTCGAAAGAAGAATAATCACCATCACATTCTCCAAGCAACCATTTTTCTGCAAAATTATTGTAGACATTTCATCAAACACCATAAGTATAGAACATAGTGGCAGTTCAAGAATTATTAGATAATGTACAAAACAAAGCTGATTGAATCAAAGGTGCCCCCAAAACAGACAATTATTCCATCTTCTACTTCTTCCACCGATCACACATTTGAATATCTTCGAATCAAATACACACAAATGAGCACACTCAAACATAAATGATTAAAGAAAGATAGTCGAAAAAATTACCTATTTGATGCGACCTTGAATCTCCACAAACATCCAATAACACCAACATACATTTAAATATCTTCCATTGACAGCATACTAATCACTGGCACAAAGACGAACCAAAAATGTTTTTTTGATTGATTTTGATTCGGTAAGGTAGAAAAAATTCTGCAAAGGAATTGGATCTGTAATATTCGTTTGAATTTGGTGTTTTGCTTCGTCGGTTTGGTCAACACACAATGGGCGAATTGAAACTGAATATTGAAAAGTGAAATTGATTTAGGGTTTATGATATTGACTTCCTATGATTTTTTGAATGTGTTATCCGAAACTGCCTAATTTGATTGATGAACAACAATCGTATAGAAGAAGTTTGATTCAAAATTCAATCAATTAAAACTTTCGAATTAATTACTTACCAAATCAATACTTCCGAATTCATTACTTACCAAATCAAGATCCGTTGAAGAGTGCTGCATAGGACTTGTACGCAATGAATACACAGCCAATAGGATTCAAGACACATCAGCCTCATTATTGCAGAGGATGCTTTAGGGGGTTATAGAATATAGATATAGAATATAGATAGATATAAATAGATAGATAGATATAGATATAGATAAATGAGGTGTGGGTATTTATACTACCCACACCTACTGTACCTATTTGCCTTGGGACCAAGCGAGTTGACCTATGCCTGACCTATTAAGTAGGTGTCAGGCCCTGTGGGGGACACAATCCCGGGAAATCAGGGATGTCAGTGGCTGATGAGACTGCTTACTGTAGATGGCGGCGGTCCGCTTCGTAGGTGTGTCCGAAGGCGAGATGTTAGTCCGGACAAAACATGACGTCCGGATGTAAGTATGGTCCGGACGGAGTATGGCGTCCGAACACATACACCAACAGGAACCATCATTATAAGATTAAGCCATTACAAAATATTTTACTAAACACCATTCCCTCAATCAACAATGATACAAGTAATACATCCACCACACAAAGGTGTAAATAACAACATTTAATACCAAAAAAGGACTTGAAATACACTTCTAAAGCTTAACCTCGACACCAACATCAACAGGTAGATCAAGCTGCATCAAAGAGTTGATGGTTTGTGTAGTTGGGTGTAGGATATCAATGAGCCTTTGATGCATGTGTCCTGATCTCAAAATGGAATCTCGCGTCTTTGTGAATGTGAGGCGATTTCAACACACAATAGATTCTCTTCTTGGTTGGCAATGGAACAGGACGAATGTTTTTTGCGTTTGTTGTTCTTGGAACATCCATAATCTGCTTGCATGAATCTTCTGGTACCCGGTATGACCTCAGCTTGATACTGATTTTCTGTTTCGGTGCCAACTGAAAAAAATAAGAAAATATCAAAATATAAAATAAAATAAAAATCAAAAAATCAGCTATATGAGTTTTCGTCATTTAAACAAAAAATAAGAAATGGATTCGAGAAAATGGAGAATGTAAAAATTTTTTTTACTAATTTTCCTTCTATCAATTGTCTGTGGTATTTCGTCTCAACAAACTACAATTACTAAGATCTTAAACATCCAAAATACTCTAAATTTCAAACAAAAAAGCATGAAACAGCCTCAAATAATGTGTATTACTTTGAAGTCTAAGTCTAAACTACAACTACTATAATCAAGCATCCCAAATACTCTAAACAAAAGTAAAACGGTGATAGTAATTTTACACGGTACTCACCCTAGTTTGTTAAAAAAAATACAATGCATCTTCAGAACAACAAACCGATTCATGTATAACCAAGTAGCATTCATAATATGTGGCAATTTAGTGAAGATGGGGATATTATTCCAAAGTTTTTACCGATTTACCTTAACCTACCATTAATAACCATTTTATGTAAATTCAGACCTAAACATTCAGTACACACGTCTTAAAAGCAAATTGTAAAAATTAACCGTCTTTGTGGTTTTGTCAAATTTTGCACACATATTTCTTACAACTTCAAAAGTACACACGTAGTGTCCCTATAGGGAACTTCAGTATGCTGCATAGTGCATACCAAAGCCGTAAAGACTGCGCCTGCAATCCGACCAAACCATAAGGACAGTTTCCACAATTTACTCTTAGTTAACAAAACAAAACACCAAAACTCACCTTGTCAAAATTAGCCCCCCACAATCCCAGTAGCCGTTTCACCATCTTCAACCTAACAAACAAAAAAAGAAACCCAAATTCATTAAACCCAAACCCACATAATGGGAAGATTGTTGAAGCTAATGATGATGTAATTTAAAGATGTGGTGAAGGTGTTTGATAGAATGCTTGACTGAGTGATGAAGTGTTATCCACAATGAAAAGATTGAACCTTGACATCGACCTGCATCAATGGTTTGTGCAGGTGGGTAATGGAACTGGGTCCATTGTCTTTGCATTTATGAAAACATGTACAAAAAGTGTAACAAGCTTCAAAATGGAGACAGATCATGTCAATTTTGATATTTAGAGACCAAATTTGTAATTTTGTATAAACTATAAGGAGCATTCGTGTAATTTACTTTCCTCTTTTTTCTGCATAACTATTGATTTTGTTCGAATGATTTTTGTCGTTTCAGTGTAAAACTTTTACCCATTTTATCTATTTGGGATTGGATGTACTTTTCATTTTTGTCGCCCAATATCAAATTCATGTTGAAATGAATATAGAAAACAAAGAAAGTACCTTTAAAGCACAGTAGAGAAGACTCCTGCTTAGTACCAGGCTCTGGTTTCTATCTCTGAAGGAAAATGATACAACTGAAGAAGCTCTCAAGATGCACAAATAAGTAGACCTTTTAACCCAAAAATGCTATGCGGAAGATGACTTATGCCTGAATGTATTATAATTAGCTCTTTTAAACATTCTAATCGGCCAATATCTTCAGGTAACTTCTCAAGAAGAGCACATTCATGAAGGTTGAGATACTTCAGATGTTTTAACATACAAATGCTATCCGGAAGATGTTTAATCATTGTAAATGACAAATCCAGAGTCTCCAGAGATTCTAACTGGCCAATGTCCTCAGGCAACTTCCCAAGACGACAACAGTTTGCAACATAGAGCACCTTCAGACGTTTTAGCATGCAAATGCTATCCGGAAGATATTCAATTTTCTGATAACTCACATCTAACTCCTCTAAACATTCTAATTTGCCAATATCCTCTGGCAAAACGTCTATTGCCAATAACTTCTCTAAACATTCTAATTTGCTAATATCCTCTGGTAGCTCCTCAAACATTCTATTGACTTTGAGTGATTTGAGATGTTTCAACATACAAATGCTATCTGGAAGATGTTTAATCGTTGTACCCCACAAAGCTAGTCTCTCCAGAGATTCTAACTGGCCAATGTCCTCAGGCAACTTCCCAAGACGACAACAGTTTGTAACATTGAGCCACTTCAGACGTTTTAACATACAAATGCTATCTGGAAGATGTTTAATCCTTGTAGCCGACAAAACTAGCCTCTCCAGAGAATCTAACTGGCCAATGTCCTCAGGCAACTTCCCAAGACAACAACACTTTGAAACATTGAGCGACTTCAGACGTTTTAACAAACAAATGCTATCTGGAAGATATTCAATCTTCTTACTACTCACATTTAGCCACTCTAAACATTCTAACTTGCCAAGATCCTCAGGTAACTTCTCAAGAAGACCCTCGGATTGTTTCCTTAAAGGATAACCATCATCAACTGTCAGAGATGTGAGATGTTTCAACATACAAATGCTATCTGGAAGATGTTTTATCTTTGTAGATAAGAAACAGAGCTCCTCTAGACATTCTAAGTGACCAAGATCTTTGGGAAACTCTGGAATATTGCATTCGAGTGTAAGTGTTCTTAAACATTGTAAACCACAAATTATGTCTGAAATTTTCTTTAAGTCTGTGCAAGCACATAGACCAAAAGAAATAAGCTTCTCAATATTTCCAACTGATGACGGTAGATCTTCTTTATAATCACAACGAAACCGCAACTTTGGGTGATTACTGTTGGGGTGCAATGGGCATGAATATAAGGACTGGCCAACCAGTTCTAAAGTAGCTGAAGTACAATCAACCTTTGGTTCTCTACCGTAAAAGTTGAAATCGCTAAACCGCAAACAACCACTTAAGTTTACGAAGCCAACTTTTTTCAGACATCCAACTGGAGCGTTAATTTCTACCAATCCATCACATCCTGCAAGATCTAAGCTCTCAAGATTTGGAATCAACTCAAGGTCAAGGCTCCTTAACCTCAATTTACGAAGTTCAAGGAATTTGAGATTTGGACATGCAACAGACACGTGAAGTTCAACAAAATCAGCACAATTAACAAGAGATAACTTCTCAAGATTCGGAGTCAACCGGCCAAGGTCAAAGGTTCTTAACTTTGAGAAACTGATACAGAGATAGTTGAGCTTTTGACAGCTAACAGGCATGAAAAGTTCTACTAAATCATAAGAATCTCTAAGAGATAACGTCTCGAGATTTGGAGTCAACCCAAGGTCAAAGGTTATTAACTTTGAGTGTGTGATATGGAGGTGCTTGAGCTTTTGACAACTAGCTGGCATGCAAAGTTCCACTAAGTTATAAGAATACTCTAAAGATAACGTCTCGAGATTCGGAGTAATCGTAAAGTCAAAGGTCGTAAAGTTTGAGTGACTGAGAGAAATTAATTTGAGTTTTTTAAGAACCTGCCAGCAAAAATAAGAAAAAAGATTTAGATTCGGGTATTAACAACCAATAAATAAATAGCATTATTACGAATTATGCAAAACAACCAATCAACAATTATTCTACCTTTTTTTCTCCCTCTTTCCAAAGTTGTACCATTCTGCTCCACTTCATCTCAAGTCCAACAAGATTGTTTGCTTGAAATGTTTTGGGTAAATACAAGAAAGGGTAATCCGAACATTTTAGATATCTTAAAGAGTTTGAAAAGTATTGCCTGGTATCATTAAGACATCTGGACTTACTAAGTTTTAGACATCTTGTTGCAGTATCATAATATGCAAAATTCACTTCAAGATATCGAAGGTTCTTCATTTTTCCAAGACCTTTCATAACAATTCTCGCATTTCCTCTTGACTTATTAAGTTTTAGACATCTTGCTGCTTCAGTACCCTGCAATCCAAAGACAGTGTCCAGAAACCTCATGTCAGAAGTCAGAACAAATGAAAATGTATTAGTTTTCTCCACCTTACAAGTAAACTGATCTTTACCATGCCATTAGCCAATATATCTTCAATCTCCTCATCAATCCACAGTCGGCTATGTTTGTCAGGCTCCTCGGGGTGCGATCGACGAACAATATTCTTTCCCATTTCTTCTATATGGTCATGCATGCTCAAAACCCCATCTTTAGAAATAGTTATGAGAGATCTCTGCTCAAGAACTTTTAAACCATTTCTAGCATGAAATCCACAGCTTTCAAGAATGGTGATTGCATCTTCTTTGGTCTGGCCTTTCAATATGCATGCAATGTCTAGAAATATTTGCTGATAATCACCTTCCAGACTCTTATAGCTTAATTCTAGCTTTTCCAAAGTGTCCTTTAAGGGAATATTTTTTAGTCTTTCGATGGCATCTACCCATTCATCCTTATCTTTACCACAGAGAAATGAACCCAAGACTTTGAGTGTTAAGGGAAGACCAGCAGCATAACGTACAACTTTTTCCGACAGCTCTCCGTATCCTTGAAGTGGATTCTCTCTTCCAAATGCATACCTACTAAAGAGGGAAGTTGCTTCCTGGTCTGATAAGAGAGCAATATCACGAATCACGTCCACTAATCTGTGTCCTTTCAATACTTGCTCATCTCTTGTTGTAATGAGAATTCTACTTCCTGACTTAAACCACTTAAGCTCACCGGCTAACGCCTCAAGTTGGTCTATGTGATCCACATCATCTAGAACAAGAAGAACCTTTTTACCGGGCATCCTCCATTTCATCATGTCTTTCCCGTCATCAACATTACGTAGAGCGACTTGTACATTTAGCACATCTGAAAGGACTTGTTCTTGTAATTCCTTCAAACCAGACACTGAGCTATTTGAAACTTCTCTCACATTCTTAACAAAGCTTTTAGCCTCGAAATTAGATAGATGATCAAAAACAGCTCTCGCTGTAGTTGTCTTCCCAGCCCCTCCCATGCCCTTGATCCCTATCATGCGAACTTCATCAATACCAATTTCTAAAGATGAAACAACATCTTCTACTCGGGTCTCCATGCCGACTAACTTTTCATCAAAGCCCAAATTGATGGGACGTAACTTTAGTGATATCTCTTCAACAACTTTTTTGATGAACTTAGCTTCATGCCTGTTTGTATGTAAAAAAAAAAAAAGAAAGAAAAAGATATGTTCAGCGTACACTATAGAAAATGAAGAGTGTTTTAGATCTATAACATAATCATATGTGAAGTAAAAACATACTCCGTAGTACTGTAATAATGATATTTCATCCATTGTCCTTTTCAAACACATATTAGCAACAACAAAAGTAAGGAACATGGCACGCATAAACATGATGAAAGAAATTACCCATCAAGAGTGTTCTTCAGATCCAGCCCAGCCAGACCGGCTGCTCCTTTCAAAGCCTCTATCCATTTCCCAGCAGCGTCTTCTTTTTGGTTTTCCAAAAAGGCTTTACCAAATTCCCCACTTTGGTTTCTCACTTCGGTGGGTTCCACATCAAAAAAGACGGGATAGGCAGTCTGGTCGCGAGTCTTTTGACAGTCCATGATCTCAACAAGCTCATCCAAGCACCAAGATGAAGAAGCATATTTCTTTGAGAAAACAATGATGAAGATTCTTGAGTCTTTAATAGCTTGGATAAGCTGGTTGTCGATAGTTTTCCCTCGCTCAATTTTCTCATCATCTTTGTATGTTTCAATGCATTTGTACTTAAGAGCTTCATAAAGATGATCAACAAAGGTTTTGCGAGTGTCTTCACCCCTAAAGCTTATAAACACATCATACTTAAAGCTGTTTTGAACGGATGAGTTTGAAGAAGATGCCATTCAATGATCCTGTTGAATTGAAATTTCTGTTAAATTGAAATTCTAGTTCTTATGACAGTGATTCACGCATTAGTAATCATCTTTGGAATATAAATATAGAAGAATTATTTAGATAACAAGAATGACGGGTCAAAACGAGTTAGCATGATTGGTAACTGGTGGAGTAAAGGAGAAATGCTTTTCGAATTTTTGTCAAATATTTCTCAAATACTAAATCGGTTATTCACATTCATAACCTTAATAAAACAAGACATTCTAAAAGCAGTTTAAGGGACTTTCCAAAAGTAACTTCTGATAAATCAATCTCGGACGGGCTTTCTATATGATAAATTAGTTTCGAACTACGAAATAAGTCACTAAAATCCTAAAGTATCTACAAAAGTCTAACAAACTAAAAAATAATTATACACACATAGACATTAACACCACAATCATGCAAAAAACAAAATACATAAACTCTAAATAATTGAATAAAAATGAACAAACCAAACTTAAATGCTAAATCAGTTATTTGAATTCATATTCATATCTTAAATAAGACAACATCCTAAAAGCAGTTTAAGAGACTTTTCGAAATTAACTTCTAACAAATTAATCTCGGACGGGCTTCCTTTAGGATAAACTAGTTTCGAACTTCGAAATAAGTCACTAAATCCTAAAGTATCTACAAAAGTCTAAGAAACTAAAAAAACAATTATACACACGTAGACATTAATACCACAATTATACACAAAACAAACTACATAAACATTGAATAGCTGAATAAAAATGAACAAACCAAACCTGAATAAAGTGGTGATGGTCGGCTGTCGTAGCGAAGGTGGTGGGTGGGTGATTGTGTGTTTTGAGAAATAAGAAATGAAAGGTTGTGGGATGGGATATTAAAATACAGAAGATGTGAATATCTTATTTTACTTGTACATATTGCAATGACATTGTCAACTTTCATGAGTCGTCGCACAAGTTACCTGGGAAAATGAATTAATTAGAGGGAGCTTTAAATATATCAGTGTTGCAAAAAAAGTCTATAAGGCCGATTAATCGCCGATTAGGTGCTACAAGGCCATCGACCTTGCCGATTTATGTAACTGGGTCAAACAAATATGTCAACTATGGTCAACGACGGTCAATGGTGGTCAAACTTGCCGGAAACCTATAAATCTTGCCGGAAGTACTCAAAACTCATTGTAAACTTATTTTGATCACTTATAGTAACTTTTTGAGTCTATTACAAGTTGTTTTTCAAAAAATATGTTGCCGAAAATACCTAAAACTCGCCGGAAATACACAAAACTTGAAGGAAATAACTAAAATTTGTCAGTAATGCTAATCCGATTAATCTCGCCTAGACCGATTACAAGCTACAAGGTGGTCGACCGCCCGACTACCGATTCGCGATTTTTGCAACCTTGAAATATATATATTCCTAATGAAGAATGACTATTCATATATATTAAACTAGCGGGGTATTCTTTAAAAAAAGTACGCAACTATACGTGAAAACCGGTTTGACGTAGTGAACAAAAGTTTTTCCCAAATTTTTATCTAAACTCCACAAAACCCCCTGAAATACGCGTTAAGTGACCAACTTAGCCGGTAACAAGTTTTTTTAACATTCACTAATTATCTATAATTCCAACTTGGAATTACAACACACAACTTCTCTTCCCCACCACAAGCCTCCATCAAAAGTCCACATGCCCATTATAGTACGAGGTTTTTGTACGAGGTTCCCATATTTTAATCCAACCTTATCCTAACTTTACCCCTAACTTTGCCCCACACAATCTTATTTTAACGTCACTCTCAACAAGTTGTCCAAACCCTAATTGATAAGCAGGTTAAATTCAGTCAATTAATTGGTCCATTCGACAATTGGAGGGGACATCAGGTATATTCCATGTTTATTTTAACATCCTCTTACCCCATTTGAATTAAATTAACTGGAAAAAAAATGGTTTCCTGAAGTTAGTGCATATAGGCTAAATTTTTGTTATATTTTGTAACAGGTGGGATATGATGGACATACCACTCGATGTGGTGTTCAAAATACACTACAATTGTGTGTTTATGTTTGACCCTTTAAGGTATGATTATGGTAGGGAGTTAGTAATGGAGGCCTCATCGAATGATAGATTCATGTTTAGTCCACTGTTAGACTTGTTAGTTTCCAAGGTCAAGCAAAATATATGGGCATTGTATTACTGCATTCCTGGACTAGATATTGATAGTGGGGGCTTGAAAATAATAGAAAGGGATGTAGATGTCCATGCATTGTATGATCATGCTAAACGCCATAAGGTGGTTCAACTTTTTCTTGCTCATTCCCCCCAAAATTTGGCACCTTATTACCACCAGAATTTGTGTTTAGATAGCTCAGACTTTGAAGTTACATCGAAAAAAAGGCAACATGATAAGCTTAAAAAGGATGCAGCTGAATTGTCTGTTGATGAGTTGATTGCCTGGGCTGAGGAATAAGAACATAGTCCATACCTTAGGTCTTCTCCCCCGTTTAAGAATAGGCCTCTTAGAAAAGACTTTGAGGGAAAGGTTACGTTCACTAGAGTGTGGAATCATGAAGATGAGCATGCTTATGATTACCCATTCCTCATTGAGGATGAGGTCTATAAGGAGTACGGTGTTGAAGTGGATAAGATTCCGGAGTATGTAGATATGGAGGATACGCCGAACAACAATAAGGTTGAACCTGATATCATTATGGAGGATAGGCAGGAGAACAATGGCGTTGAAGATGCTGATTCTCAGCAAATATAACCATGATCAGGATGCTTCACATGAGAACATTAATGAAGTTGTGCTTGCTAGGCAAAAGAAATTAGATAAGGGTAAATCTGTAATGACAGCAAAGGACAAGCCAAAATCAAAGTCTACAAATAACGTACGTCGGGGTAGTGGTATAAACATTAGGGAGAACACCAACCCGGTGGCCTCAGAAACTGATAGTGAAGAGAATGTTGATACGACTGTTGATACGAGTGATCACGACTCTTCTGGGTACGAGTCGTACGAGTCGTCTATTGAGTCGGATAGGTCTTATGATTACTTAAGTAATGGGGAAGACTAGGTAATTCAGTTGAGAAAGCGTTACTTCGAGCGGAAACATACAACTGCTGATGATGAAGATGCGAAAGAGGGACATCAGGATGAGTCTTGTGATGACTCTGAGTCTTCTGCTTCTTATAATTTAGGGCCGTTAGTAAAGGAGCATGAGAAGCACATGGCATCTTTATTGAAGAAGCTAAGAGGTAACGGAATGGGATTAACAGACCCATTTGCGGCTGTGGAGAATTCCAAAAACGATGACCAGTACCCTATTCATGATGAACAAACTCATTGGAGATTGAAGAAACCCAAGGTACGTGTCACACAATTTCTATTTATCTTATGCGTACCAACTTGAATATGCCTATCTTATAAACTTGAGATTGTAATTTTTTGTTATGTTGTACTCACAGCTAGGGGAGAAGTACGCAAATGCCGACAGTTTTATCCATGTAATGTACAATTGATGTCTGATTTTTTTATTGTATATATCATAAGTATTTTCATAGGAGGTTTGTTTAAGACATGAATTGACAAAACAACATGGGACAGGGGATTAATCTTAGAGATACTAAGACAGTAAAAGTGTATACCTTTAATGTTAGAATACAAATAGCAACTGTTAGTTTTAACAATTGTCAATTTACATAGACATATTGAATGTGAATGCAGTTACACAACAATCACAAGTTGGTGGAGCCGTTGGGGTGAGCAGGAAGGTTATAACAAGGTCTAGGAAAGCGGCGCAAGCTGACATTGTTGAAACAAGAATATTCAAGCCTGGGAGGGAAAGCAAATCATTAAAGAAAGGAACGACATCATCAAAGACAAGTGCAGCTCATCAGGCAGAAACAACGTCAACTGGTCTGGGAAGAAGAGGAGGCAGTACATCAGGAGGACCACAAGAAGCAAGAGCAACTAGGGCAACAAGATCAGAGATTCCAAGACCAACTACAGCCAAACCAAGTGCACCTCAACAAACAAGTTGCCCAGACGTACCAAGAGCAATTGGATCAATGGGACCTGAAGAAGCAAGGCATACTCCAAGAAAGAAATCCATTACCAGGAAATCAAGGTCACTTGCACATCAAATGACAGGGTTTAGGGTTAGTCAAAGAGTTCTACAAAAGAAACTGTCAAAACCTGTAACTGGACCAGGTTCAAGTATCGACGACGAAATACTACTTGACTAGTAACAGTTACTATCAACTAAGACTGCACATATTTTGTTTAACTGTTGTATGTGCTTAAAAAAAATGTAGAATGATAATTATGTGTAATTAAGCTGCCATATTTTGTCCACAAAAGGGCCTAATGTAGTTAGGTTATGAAAGTACAAAAGTGAAGCAATTATTGCCACTATTGTGACGTGTAAGATACGTAAAGTAGTGCTGCAATTTATGCCACTACGAAGCCCTATTTTGTACACATAAGTGTTGGAATTTAACACTCATGACAATCATATTATTCCATAACACAAAGTACATAATAGCGGAAGCATGTAAACAATTAGTATAACACATAATAATTAACTTAAACATAAATAGAAAACGTACCCGATGCACTTCAATAAATCTTGAATATGATATAAACTAGATCAATGAATAACCCCTTACCGTTTTGTTATTCGATCTCTTGATAATAACTATAGTGAGTTATTACCTCGTTCTTGTACACACAAATTAAACCGTATTAAGGTTATGCAAGTAAAACACAAGAATGATTTTTGTTTAACAAAAATCGATCCAAACAACCCTTGGAGGAGATGTTTCGATCGGCAAGACCACAAGGAAAGACCAAGAAAACTTTAGGGATAATTGTGTGTTCAAGAGTTATAAAAACCAAGACCCCTTGTGTTTGTATTTATACTAAATTAGAAACTTGGAGGAAAAACAAAGGGTTGGGTCGATCCAACCCTATGGCCGGTCGATCATCAACCCAAGAGAGGGTTTCTAGATCTTTTCCATATTTCCTAATTCCATACAAACACTTCTTTCCTTATTTGCATTTAACGGTCGTTAGTCATTTAACGGAAAACACTAACGGTCGTTAAGTTCTCGTGTTAATAATAAATATATAAAATACATTTATTATTATTCCTTAATACTCATTTGTAATGTGTGCAATCCCGAGGTCTCGGGTTCGATACTAGACATTTACATATTAATTTGTTAACCACATTTCAACAACTCCCACTTGGTCAATTATTAATAGCAAAATGACATTGGTTGGCGTCTTGCAACACTCCAATGCCCCTAGTCCGACCCGAGCTAGATTTCCTGGAAAATCTTTAATGATTCATCATTATTATTATCCTTTTGTTACTAATACTCTATTAATAAAGAAATGGATCTAAGTAACTCTTTATTAATGTTTCTGTTTCTCGTTGTTATTGATTGAACAAAATTACCAAAACATCTGAACGTATTCCAGATAGACTTTGGGCGTGGCCACGCAAACATTTTGTCAACCCTACGAGGGGCCCAGCAGTATTATACTTCAAACAAAATTTTGAAGGAACAAATTCTTTCTTGACTACAAGAATAACCCATGAACTTTGCAACACTTCTGAAAACAATCCTTATAACTTCCAGTTACGGTAAGCGGTAGATTGCTTTACAAAAATGCACTACATCCATGACTCTTATCTGGTATCTCAAGTCTGAGGATAACTATTTCATGAATTACTTGATGACAAGATCCATAAGTAATCTCATGTTTAGTTGGGATAAGTCCTATACTCTACTCTTAGAATATCATGTGAATTTGGTATGTCTACGCATCAATATACTTTCAAGTATATTCTCACCAACATTCACATTTATCTTAATTTAATGATATTCCCATATCATTAACCGACAATGGACAAATTTAGAATAATAAAATTATTCAAGGATATAAACATGCAAAAACAGGATATATGTATATTTCAACAAGACAATAAAACATAAACAATACTTTATTTCATAAAATCAATAATTGTCTATTACATCCTTTATCCAAATACTAATCACAAATGGGCATGAAACTTTCAGCCTTACGAAGACCTATTCCTTCAGCTAACTTGTAAAGCTTAGTGCCAGGAAGAGCTTTCGTCAATTGATCTGCCAAGTTATCATCTGTGTGAACTTTGAGTACTTCGATCTGCCCAATCTCTATTTGCTCTCGCACATAGTGATATTTGATCGGATAATGTCTGGTGCCTTTCATGATTCCAGGTTCATTGGAAAATGTAATTGCAGCTGAATTGTCACAATACATTTTTATAGGTCGTTGAATCGAAGGCATAACTCCAAGCCTTGATACAAACTTCCTAATCCAGACGGCTTCCATTGCAGCATCTGATGCAGCTATGTACTCACTTTCTGCTGCAGACATCGCTAATGTACTCTGCTTCTTGCTCCTCCAATCCACAGCTCCTTCATTAATGACAAAGACGTATCCAGTCTGAGACTTCATATCATCCTTATCACTTTTCCATGAAGCATCGCAGTAACCTGTAACATCAAGTTCTGCTTGTGGATCACCCCCATAAACTAAGAACATATCTTTAGTAGCCCTAAGGTACTTAAGAATATTCTTAACAGCAGTCCAGTGAGCTTCACCGGTATCCTGCTGATATCGACTGGTTAAGTTTTGAGCAAACGCCACATCTGGCCTTGTGCTTTTAACCGCATACATAATAGATCCCACAGCCGAAGCATAAGGAACTTTTGCCATGCGTTTCACTTCTTCAGGTGTTGAAGCACAAACTTTCTTGCTCAAGCCATGTTGTTCTTGCATCGGCAAATATCCCTTCTTGGAATCTTGCATATTGAATCTCTTCAATATTTTATCGATGTAAGCACTTTGGCTTAATCCAATTAATCGCTGAGATCTATCTCTATATATCTTAATTCCCAGAATGAAAGCAGCTTCCCCTAAATCTTTCATAGAAAAACACTTTCCAAGATATGCCTTGACTTCATGCAAACTTGGAATGTCTTTTCCCATGATCAATATGTCATCGACATATAATATAAGGAAAATTACTTCACTCCCACTAACTTTGTGGTATACACATGGCTCATCAAGATTTTGAGTAAAACCAAACTTCTTTATTTCACTATCAAACCTCTTGTTCCATTGTCGTGATGCTTGCTTCAATCCATAAATGGATCTTTGAAGTTTGCATACACGACTTGGAAACTTTGGATTCACAAACCCCTCAGGCTGCGCCATATAGATATCCTCATCTAGGCGACCATTTAAGAAGGCGGTTTTGACATCCATCTGCCAAATCTCATAATCATAGTATGCAGCTATGGCTATGAGAATCCTAATAGCCCTAATGTCAGCTACAAGAGAAAAGGTCTCCTCGTAGTCAACACCATACGTTTGAGTAAAGCCTTTAGCTACCAAATGGGCTTTTATAGGTGTGTACATTGCCATCCATGTCTGTTTTCTTCTTGAAGAGCCACTTACTCCCAACTACCTTGGCATTAGGAGGAAGGTCTACTTCAATCCAGACTTCATTATCTCTCATGGATTGCATTTCCCCATTCATAGCAACCAACCATTTTTCCTTTTCAGGACTATTAATGACAGCTTTATAACTAGGCGGTTCATCAAGATCCCTTTGTATATATTCCTCACATTCTACGTTAAGACATAGACGTTCAGGAGCTTTTACAGTCCTTACGGATCTGCGAATGGGAACCACTTCAACTTCTGGTGGAGGACCCAGACTATCTGGTTCTTCAGGAAGTTGGTTAGTGTTTTCAGAAGGTAATGCATCATCTTGATCTTCTTCAAGATCATATATCCTCCCACTTAATTCTTGAGATATGAGATCCTTCTCCAAGAAATCTCCATACCTTGCAACGAATACTTTGTTCTCAGGAGGATAATAAAAGTAGTAACCCATTGTTTCCTTTGGGTATCCTACGAAGATACATTTTACAGATCTTTGTTGGAGCTTGTCGCCCGAGTCACGTTTAACATACGCCTCGCAACCCCAGACCTTAAGATAAGACAAGTTAGGAGCATTTCCAGTCCATAACTCATATGGTGTCTTATCCACCTTCTTTGTGGGAACCATATTAAGAATGCGAACATCAGACTCCAAGGCATAATCCCAGAATGAGAAGGGAAGAGTTGTTAGATTAAACATAGATCGTATCATATCTTGCAATGTACGATTTCTTCTCTCAGATACACCATTTTGTTGTGGTGTATATGGAGAAGTAAGGTGCTGGACAATTCCTTCCTTAGCTAGATAATCCACAAACTCTTGACTCAGGTATTCACCACCTCTATCGGATCGAAGAGCTTTAATCTTCTTTCCAAGTTGCAACTCTACTTCAGCTTTAAACACTTTGAATGTTTCAAACACCTCATGTTTATGTTTAAGTAAATAAACATAACCATAACGGCTGAAATCATCCGTAAATGTTAAGAAGTAGCTAGCACCTCTCCTTGACACATGTCTAAGTGGTCCACACACATCAGTATGAATAAGACCAAGTAGATCAGTAGCCCTTTCAATCCTATTATTAAAAGGTTTCTTTGTCATCTTCCCACTAATACAAGACTCGCATTTATCAAATGATTCATCATTGATCTTTTCTAAAAGCCCATCATGTTGCAGCTTTTTCATGCGATCCTTGCTTATGTGTGCAAGACGACAATGCCAAAGATAAGATGAATCCAGACTTTTCTTGATTCTCTTATTGTTGATGCTATACATCGAATTATTTTTAACACAAGCATTATCATTATCATTCATATCAAGTTCAAAAATACCATTCACAGCAATAGCATTAAAATAAAATACGCCATTTAAAGAAACAGAAATTCCATTGCTATTAATAGTATGTTCAAAACCAAGGTTCAACAAACATGAAAATGAAATAACACCTCTAACAATTGACGGTGCATAATGACAATTATTTAAAGATAGTACTAAGCCCGAAGGCAACACTAAATCAAATACGCCTATAGCTTCAACTGCTGCATGTGCTCCATTACCCACGTGCAAGAATTGTTGTCCATAGACCAGCTTTCTCTCAACTCTAAACCCCTGCATAGTATTGCAAATATGAATACCACATCCCGTATCATATACCCAGGAATTTAACTTACGAGTTAGAGTAAATAATTCGATCATAAAGAACGCACCTGAAGAGCTGGGATTACCAGCTTCACTCTTTTGCTTCTTCTGTCGCAAGTCATTGATGTAGAGTGGACAGTTCCTCTTCCAGTGCCCTACTTCATGACAGTGGTGACAAGCCTGATCCTTCTTTCCTGGAGGACTCACCTTGTTCTTCTTGGGCTGGTGTTGATTCACCTTAGGATTTGGTTGATAGGCCATGACCTGCTTGCCTTTATCACCTTTACCCTTACCCTTGTTCACACGCGATTTTTTCTGGATCCTACCTCCTTGAATTGCCAACACTTGCGGAGTAGGAGCCTTGCCCTTAGGTGTTAAGTGTTTCTCATAGACAACAAGCAATGCGAGTAACTCAGAAACTGTCTTCCCCGAGCAATGCATGTTGAAGTTCTGTACAAAACCAGCAAAATCCTTGTTAAGGGATCTGTTGATTAGGTTAACTTGAACATTCTCGGGATAACCAAATCCGACTCTATGAAGTTGATCAAAGAAATCTCTCATCTCATTCACATAGTCTTCAACTGGTTTACCATCACCATGTTTGCAGCTGTGTAGTTTGTCAAGAGACTCATACATTTCAATTTCAGGAGTCTTTTCATAAGACTTCTTAAGCTGCTCGAGCATGTTGTATGGAAAATAATACTCAAACTTCTTTTGCATCATTGGATCCATACTTTGTAGCATTAAGCACCCAACTTCAGTGTACTTAGCATACTCAGCTCTCCATGCTGCTTTGACCTCTTCAGAAGCGTCCGCAGCAGGCTCATCAGGGCAAAGAGTATTCAAGTAATTGAGCTTACCAGTCGCCCTCAAAACAATTCTGAGCGATCTGTGCCAATCATTGAAATTTTTCCCAGTCAATTTGGCTCTTTCAAGATGACTCTTGAAAGCAGCATACACGGAGTTATCGGGTTGAGCCATTCTACAGAAAATAGAAAAGTTCAAACATTAGTATTTTCGATAATACTTATTCTCAAGAAAATATAATACCCATGGATATATTCATATAACCAACTTAACTTCCTTGAAAATCTAGGATCCAACTTTACATAGTTCCACTACATCAGTTGATCTGCTAGTAGTGGAAGTACAAAAGATGGTAATCTGTCGTACAATAATTGGCAAACAAATTTTCCAATTCCTAGATAATTTATGGGATTTACTACATATTGATTCATCAATATGTCACGTAAGCATGTTTTATCCCATCTCATGCCTTAAGCTCTAGGTCTCACGCATCAGCTTAATTAAGTTGTCTAACTTAGAAACTGCAAATTCATCCATGTGTGGTCTCACGCACACTCGGAAATTTACCTTGTCATTAATTTTGGTCCAGGTCTCACGCATACCCAAAATTAACTTCAAGTGTTCCTTATAGTTAGATGGCACGTAACTTAAATTTTAGGGTATTTAGTTTTTGATGTGACAAAAACATGTACAAAGATGCATGCACTCATCTTTGTAACATTAGTTTTCAAAACAATTTTAATTTACCAATTAGTTTAAGAGTAAACCAAAACTATGTACTTGAGGTATTGGGTTCACCAATTAAAGAAGTACCAACAATTATCGCCCACATATCCTACTACTTACATGTTATTCGGATATTTGCCACAAAAGTGGCGCGTGGAATTGAGGTAAATCACCCTTAAGATGACAGTGTACGTAAATAGTGATATAGGTAAGTCGCAGTTGACGCACAAGCGGGCCCGGAGAGCCGGTAGGAGCGAATCTCTTAAAAAACCCCTCTCCAGATAAACCCACCACACAGTTTGTCAACTTTGGTCCGCCTTTCACACACTATTGTACAAAAACATCAATCAAGCAAAAGTTTATGATCTTAGTCTTAAAAATAAGTGACAAAGTTTAGATCTTGCTAGTCTCGCCTGGGAGCAAATTACCGTGCGAAGCGAACCACTGTCGGCACATAAGACACCGCAAGATCCTTACTTTATTACTTTATGTTTCACCATTATTAGTCCAATTTAATTTTCTTTGAAAATTACCCTTTTTATTGCTTACTTTAACATATCACATATAAAAAAAACAATAAACAAGTAATTAAAAGAAAACAAATAATCAACTAATAATAAAACAATTAAAACAATTAATTGTAATTGAAACATCTAGCCACATGCAATCTTTTTAAACAAATCCTATTAATAATCTATATGTGAATTATTATGTATAGAATCAATAAAACTCTCATTGGTTTTCGAGCACATTGTACCCAATGGACCACAGACACCAACAATTGGCCGCGTAAGTTTTAATGATAATATACCACGTTGCACATAACCGATTCATTAATTTAATATATATTAGGTCTTCCCTAATTTTAGATTTATCTAACATGTAGCAAACATCTAAACAATTTAATTCAAATAATTTTAATCCGTGACTAATTATGCATAAATAGTCACGAATTCATGCATATCATATAGCAATTAGGTCACAAGATTCATAACACAACAATTGTTTAAAGACCTAGGGTTTCTAATTAATTACAATTAATTATGAAAAACACAAACCCTAATTAGGGTTTATGCATTAAATCGACACCCCCCTAAATTAGGGTTAGGGTTCGACTTTTATTAAAAAAAACAAATTTTTAATAATTAAAACCCTAGAAAACAATCATGTATATTCTAAACAATTTAAAGATACGTTTTTTATTGTTTAAGTAATCAATTACATGTTATACATGGCTCTTGATGCCACTGTTGGAATTTGACACTCATGACAATCATATTATTCCATAACACAAAGTACATAATAGCGGAAGCATGTAAACAATTAGGTATAACACATAATAATTAACTTAAACATAAATAGAAAACGTACCCGATGCACTTCAATAAATCTTGAATATGATTTAAACTAGATCAATGAATAACCCCTTACCGTTTTGTTATTCGATCTCTTGATAATAACTATAGTGAGTTATTACCTCGTTCTTGTACACACAAATTAAACCGTATTAAGGTTATGCAAGTAAAACACAAGAATGATTTTTGTTTAACAAAAATCGATCCAAACAACCCTTGGAGGAGATGTTTCGATCGGCAAGACCACAAGGAAAGACCAAGAAAACTTTAGGGATAATTGTGTGTTCAAGAGTTATAAAAAACAAGACCCCTTGTGTTTGTATTTATACTAAATTAGAAACTTGGAGGAAAAGCAAAGGGTTGGGTCGATCCAACCCTATGGCCGGTCGATCATCAACCCAAGAGAGGGTTTCTAGATCTTTTCCATGTTTCCTAATTCCATACAAACACTTCTTTCCTTATTTGCGTTTAACGGTCGTTAGTCATTTAACGGAAAACACTAACGGTCGTTAAGTTCTCGTGTTAATAATAAATATATAAAATACATTTATTATTATTCCTTAATACTCATTTGTAATGTGTGCAATCCCGAGGTCTCGGGTTCGATACTAGACATTTACATATTAATTTGTTAACCACGAAGCCCTAATTTCAACACATAAGGGCTATGTACAGAAAGTTAGAAGGATGTGTTCTTGTTGTAACATAGTAACCTGCATTGCAGAAACTATTTATGTTATGAAAGAACATAAGTTGATATAAGAATTTGTCATTTTATTTATGTGTTGAGTTTTTGGTCAGGTATTAATGATACATAGTTTGTTGTTGTGTGAATGAATTTGTGCAGCTACTAATGATGCTGCTGTTGTCCAAACATTCATTGTTTTTGACATAACTTTGGTCAGGTTTGCATGACATAAGTATCCTCTTGTTCAGGTGTGCATGACTAAAGTTAGGTAAGCTTTGGTTGTACTCATCAGGCACACCAAGTTACAAACAAAAACAACCAAAACCATGACCAAAAGACACAAACAAAAACAACCCCATGGCAGTTACAAAAGAAACAAAACAGAATGTAAATTACCATTCATGTGTTACAGCCAACAAAGTGGTCCTTTACATTGCTTAAGTAGTTCATACAAAATGGTGCTTTACATTGCTTTAGTACTTCATACTAGAGAATCATTTCTTGATACAACAACATTAACAACTAGATTACATTGCTTAACTACTTAACAAGTTCACGATCACTACTTCAAACTAGATTACATCAACAACTACTTGCTAACGGACACCACAATAACATATGCAACCAAAACCATCAGGACAATGATCAAATAAGTGGAACCAACGAAGAGAATGTCATACACTTTACCCTTCACCTTTAAATCATTCAAATCTTTGTAAATGACTTCCATGGGTAGTTGACATGTTGATTTGTTTGCAACTTGATTATCAGCATCATCTTGGTGATTAAGGGTCTCTAGCTTGCACTCCAAAAACTGGTTATCCTTATACAACTTGTACACAAGGTCCTTGTAGTATTGTGAAGGTAATTCATCATCAAGAAATCCATAAACATCACATTTTTTCCCTTATTCTATGACAACAAGTCCAGTATACATAATTCAATAAATAGAAATAGAAACAAGTTATGAATATGCTTAAAAGTTGGAAACTTACACGTGTGGGACATCCTTTGAATCTTCGACCAGGATTCTCAAGAGTCCAAGCAACTTGTTCATAGATTGGGAATTTACAACTACAATGAGTCATACGAGCAATTTCTTCTTTGGTATATCTCCTTTTATAATAACGACTTGTTGAAGTAGATGAAGACATTACAACAATTTAATTGTAACCTCGTTCTTGTCAATTGTTGTGATTGGCAGAAAATTAATTAGGGTTCATGTTGAGTGAAGAAGAAGAGGGAAAGAGGGAAAATTGGGGTTAGGGGTAATTCTATAAAATAATTGTACACGTGGATTGTAGGAAAAAAAATTTAAATGCTTAAGTGGCATCAACCGGATGATGTGGCGAAAACGGGCTGCAAAGGTCACTTAATGCGTATTTCAGGGGGTTTTGTGGAGTTTAGGTAAAAATGTGAGAAAATTTTTAGTTCACTACGTCAAACCGGTTTTCACGTATAGTTGCGTACTTTTTTTAAAGAATACCCCTTAAACTAGCCTTAGGCCCACCCCAATGGGGCGCTAGCCTTAAGCCTTGTTATAAAATAATAATGTATTACATGTATTCTGTAAAAAATATAAAATCCGTATAATGCTGACAGAAAAAAAGTTCACATAAAATGATATTTGTAAAAAAAATATTTTGAATGAAGGTAAATAACAACAATAGTCTTCTACGAAGGTTTCCGCTCTCAAATTCAGACTCGTGAAATTGTGGATCGAAGTTGCGACCACTAAGTCCAACAAACAAAAGAAATGCTTAAAAAATGGTTTAACACTTGACACTATGAAACTTAGAGTCCAAGTTTGAGTTGGATTTGGTAACCCAAGCTCAAAACCGATCGGCCCCCTATGGAGGTGGATCCGGAACCTTCTTGACTTATAATTTCAATCTAGTCATTTCCTTTTCTTATTTAACGACCGTTAGTCACCTCCGTTAAATACTAACGTTCGCAACCACATGGGGTGACCCAATGGTTTGGATTTGGTCTCCTAAATAGGTAACTCCCTGGAGGTCCCAAGTTCAAACCTTGGGGAGAAAATTAATCCCCATGTGGCCACGGAGGTTCACCTGCGATGACTCCGGGCTATCCAAAAGGGTAGTCGCCCTGGGATTAGTCGGCTCGCAATGTCGAGTCGGAACCCAGGTAAAAAAAAAAAAAAAAAAAAAAAAAAAAATACTAACGTTCGTTATACGTTTTGTGATAATTAATAATTAAATATAACGTTTTATATAAAATTATTAATCTTTAGTTCTCATACGTAAAGTGTGCAATCCTAGAATCTCGATTTCGATTCTAACACTATTTTATGTCTATATAACTAACAATACATACAAGAGATCGACCATATAATTGTTTATGCTTTGATTAGCTGTCGTAAATTTGTCTTTGAAAAGTACAAAGGAATCAGGCGGATGACACTAGCCCCACCTTGTTTATAACGTAATCTCCATCGTTTTAATATTAAAATGTAAGTTATGAGAATTTACTATGAGACAAACCCCAACCATGACAGATTTTTGTGAAAATCAAGGTCGAAAGTTTCAAAACATAAACTGAAATTCGCCACCCATATCCATATTATTTCTCATTTTGGGGGTTTTAGAACTCAATTTTTTTTTGGTTACCTAGGTTTCCGACTCGACATTGCGAGCCAACTAATCCCGGGCGACTACCCTTTCGGATAGTCGGGACCGTGGCCACAAGGGGATTAATTTTCTCCCCGTTGGATTCGAACTTAGAACTCAATTTTGTTTGTCAAATAAATGATATACTAAAGATACATCTAACTATTTATGGCGAACAATGCATGCAACAATAAAAAAAGAAATATAGTATGATCCTACTCAAAAAAAGGTGTTTTGGGGGGGAAATCTTTATGATCGAAATGATAGCAACAAAAGATGTATGAGATGAAGTTTAGAGTAAATTGCAAAAATCGTCCTTGTGGTTTGGCTAAATTGGACGTTTCGTCCTTGTGGTTCAATAAGTGCAAAGATCGTCCTTATTTTGCACTGTTACGTGAACTTTTGGTCCTTCAACAGTAAAATTTGGCAAACCACAATGACTATTTTCTGCAATGATTGTAACAACCGTGATTTTAGCAGGTTAGTTTGACTAATAGTCTCGATCTATTTAACTTTTATGTGCTTTTATGTGGTAAATGTGCGGTATATGGGTAATAAGTACGTGTGTTAGCACTAAATCCCTTGGTGTGAGATTTTTATCATGATTTGAGTTGTAATTGTGGGATAAGTTCATTTTGATCGCCTTGGTGGTGTAGAAATGACTTGTATATTTTTGGTGTTTTATGGTTTTCCGTAACAAGCCTTCGTTCAAATAATTGAAGCGTTAGTAAGTTACGTAGAGGTCGTTTTCATGAGTTGTATTTATAGTAAGTGTGAAATTTCTATTTTTGGAAACTTTATTTTGAAAATGATATTTTTCTGGGTTTTCGTAAAAATGAAAGTTTATCGCGTAAGGTGTTAATTTCGGTATAGGGTTTTTTATAAAATATAAAGAGTATAAGGTTTTAAGTGTAATAATTAATTTTAATAAAAATAAAAATAAAAATATATATATATAATATATATGGGCGGCGATTTAAGGGTATTAGGGTAGAATTAGGAAACCAAATTTGATACCAAATCTAATTACCAATTAAAAGATTTTCTAGAATTCTCCATGGTACACTATAAATACAAAACCAAAACCCTCATTCCTCCCTAATGAGAATTTCGACCAAAGCAAAGGGAAAAGAGAAGAAGAATATTTTTTTAGGGTTTTCATCTTTCAATAATCAAGGTAAATTTATAATACTTATGTTTAATTAATTTTTATAATTCATGTAGCAATAATATGATGGATTAAGGTTTATATTTAGATCTGTAAATTAATGATATTAAACATGTTGGGATCATTAATAATAATATTATGGTGATTGGTGAAAAGATTAGGGTTTAAAACATGATAATTAATGAGTTAGAGTTTTGACAAATTTGTAATAGTTGAATATGAGTTAGATCACGAATTTTATGTCTAAATTGTAGTTCCGAGAAAGAGCTTTCCAAAAAGTCCGACCACGATCAATTTTGAGGTAGGGAAGTCAGTCAAACGAATTTTATGAGTTAAGGTGTCAAAACAGTTAAACCGGGACAGATTTAGGTTAGAAGTAATGAGATCAAAAGTGGTTTAAAAAGTGTGGTTTGGGTTAGCCCTTATGTGGGAATTGAGTTCTATATTATGTTTGACTTCCACGTGAAAATTAGATGATAATAAGTTGTGCGAGTATGTCTAAGAGGTCAAAACTTTTTGGTGTGCGTTCAGATCCGAATCTGGATAGTTGTCATGTTTGATTTTTCATTGGGTACTTGTGTATGTTTTTGGTGCATGGCCTTCTGGGAGAAGCTTGTATGCTTATGAAGGATCATCGTGAATTTTTGGTGTGAGTTGTGAAGCTTTATTCGCTGTGATTTTATGCGGGTGAAAGTACCCTAAAAATCTGCGTTTTCTGAGATGTTTTATTTAAGGGATTTAGTGAGTATAGGTGTTGGTAGTGATTAGTATGGGGTCTAGGTAATCCATGGTGGGTTATATGAACCTTAGACATCCATCATATATGTGTTACATGGACTATAGCTTTTAGCTTGGTCACGTGTAATGTGGTATTGTTTTGTTTGTATAGATTTGTGTGTGGATAATTTGGAAGCTGCAAGGTTGAGGTGAGTTCATAGTCCCATATTTTTACTTTGTTTTAAACTTGGGATGGAGATGATGCTTGTTAATATTGTTTTGAGTTACTGTGATAATGTGTTGTTAAAATGCATGGACTTGTAATGGTTATTATATGTATACTGCATGTTATTGTGGTGTTTAATTGTGGTGATTATTTGAGTGGGAAAGTCCTAGTGGCTCTACTCATTATAATTATCTTGGATCGGTGGGCACGTTCCGTCCCAATGGTGGTGGTATTTGGATCGGTCGGCACGTTCCGTCCCAGTTTATTGGATCGGTGGGCACGTTCCGTCCCGTAAGCTATGATTGCATGTTAGTTGTATAATAACTATATTGTTGCTGTCCTGCTATGTTTTATAATCACAGTGAATGGATAATCAAGGTGTTTTGTGTGTCTTAAACCTATGAATCTCACCAACAATATGTTGACGTTTTTAAGCATCATTTTCAGGTGAGCATTCTAAGGCTAAGATAGAAGGGCGCGATTAAAAGAGACCTAGTTTGCATTGAGGATGGATTATCTTTGAATTTAGTTTGATTAAGTGAACTTTGTTTGTGATACTCGAATGTTTTTCTTTATTACTTTATGTTTTAATGGAGACACCTTGGAGTTTGTTTTTGGTTGTTTTATTTTGGGGTATCGTTACGACACTTTGTGTCTGTACTTTGCTCAATTTATTTGCATATAGTAATTCTCTATATAGACGCCATGTGTTGTGATGATATCCATGATGTTGCACTCGCGTTTCCGCCATCGGCGAGGTGTGACAGATTGGTATCAAAGCCTTGGTTATAGAGAAGTAGGTGGTTGAACCTAGACTATAACCTAGGAGTCCCTCATATAGTTGCATTTAGGGCCTATGTGTGAGTATGGTATTTTATGTGTCTATTTTTCTTGAGTTTATGAGTAGTTTCGTCGAGTTTCGAACGCCGATTGGACCCTCATACTTAGTATTGTATACGTCGACCTCCCTCGCGTAAGAAGTTTCGTTGGGCTATCATTTTGCTATCGGTTGTAAGGGAAGTGGTAGGATGAAGCGGACTAACCGCAGAATCCGAGTTCCCGCTAGCATAAATCTATGTTCGGAGAAGGATGGGATGTATATGGAAAACATTGATGGAGAAGAAGTGGAGAGGTTTGCAACCACGATGACAGTCGGAGATGGAGCCGATACCAAGTACTCTAGGAAGTGTCCTCACTTCTCATATGAAGGAAAGGTGGTTCTGTCTAAACCTCGTGAGTTGTGTGTACTTGTGGATCATGCGGAGTTGGAAGAGAGAAACAGGAATGAGTGGTTGAGCAAAAATGAAGGGGAGTTAGGATGGAATGACGTGGTATCGGATCTGGAGTCCGCAGCAGGTAGTAAGTTTAACCGATCTGAGTGGGGATGCAAGTGTGAGAGTGGAGTTTGAGTCATTGTGTGACGTCTTTTATTTTGTGTCATGTTGTGGAATTCTTATATTGTCTTTTGCCGTCGGGAGCCATGTTGGAGCACAATTACTCCTGAATATTGGATCAGTTTTATCTATGTGATTTTGACTATAGAGTTAAGTGGTCATTGGAATTGTTCCATGATCGTTGGAATTGTTCCATGTGAGATGATTGTTTGCATGAAGTGTGGTCATAGGAGGAAGTACACTTGTGAAAGGGAGCATAGATAATTATGGTGGCCAACATAATTATACATGCTTCACAACACAAGTGGACTTGCAAGTATGATAGCATGGATTGTGTTGTATATTAGGTGCTATGTGGTATATATGCGTTATCATTGAGATGTGTGGTTTTGGAAGCAAGTATGCGTGTAGAATAGGCCTTATAACTATGGTCGCGAACATAATTATAAGGGTATCACACTTGTGGACTTGTGACCATGATTACATTGATTGATGTTTGTTGTTATATGTTGTGGTAGGTGTTATGTGATATCATGTTGATGATGGTTGTATGGTTAGAGATGTATTCTCTTAACCGGTTGGGAAATCGTTGTATGTGGGAGTGTGTGGGTGGTAGGATTCCATTCTAACTATCATATACTGATACCTCGATTGTCCGTTGGTACTAATGTTGTGATATTTAAGTTGGTTCGTTTGCTAGACTATTGAATGATGAGCCTAGTGAACTTAAACCTAGTATTGTGATTGAAATAGCTAGTGGTAAGGAGGTAGAGGTTGACAATGTTATTCGTGGGTGTACTATAGTGCTAGAGAGTATCCCGTTCACAATTGATTTGATACCTTTTGGGCATGGGAGTTTTGATGTGGTGATAGGGATGAGCTAGTTGTCTAAGCATAGGGCCGAGGTCATATGCCACGAAAAGGTAGTTCGTATACCTTTGGAGAGTGGTGGTGTCCTTCGGATACAAGGAGAGTGCTTAGGGAAGGACTTGAAAACCCTTAAGACTGCGAAGGCTAAAGAACGTAAGATAGAAGAGATTCCTGTGGTATGTGAGTTTCCTGGCGTTTTCCTGAGGACTTGTCTGGATTGCCTCCAATCCATCAAGTTGAATTCCGTATCGAGTTGGTTCCTGGAGCGGCACCTGTGGCGAAATCCCCATATCGTTTAGCACCCTCTGAGATGCAGGAGTTGTCCGCGCAGTTGCAAGAACTTCAGGAGAAGGGGTTTATTAGCCCTAGTCATTCTCCGTGGGGAGCACCTGTGTTATTTGTTAAGAAGAAGGATGGTTCGTTCCGGATGTGTATTGACTATCGGGAATTGAACAAGTTAACGGTTAAGAATCGGTATCCTCTTCTTAGAATTGATGATCTTTTTTATCAACTACAAGGTGCTCGGTTTTCTCGATGATTGACCTACGTTCTGGGTATCATCAGCGGAGAGTGCATGAGGAGGATATTCCGAAGACTGCTTTTAGGACTCGTTATGGACACTTTGAGTTCACGGTTATGCCATTCGGGTTGACAAATGCACCTGCGGTATTCATGGATTTGATGAATCGCGTTTGCAAGCCTTACTTGGATAAATTCGTGATTGTGTTCATAGACGACATTCTAATTTACTCTAAGTCGAAGAAGGATCATGGAGAACATTTGAAGTTGATCCTTGGATTGCTGGAGAAGGAGAAATTGTACGCCAAGTTCTCAAAATGTGAGTTTTGGCTAGAGGAGGTACATCTTCTTGGACATGTGGTGAATAGTGAAGGAATTCATGTAGATCCTAGTAAGATAGAAGCGGTCAAGAACTGGAAGGCTCCTACGACGCCGTCCGAGATACGCTCGTTCTTAGGATTGGCGGGTTGTTATCGAAGATTATAGCGAATTTTTCGAAGATTGCTAAACCCCTTACTTTGTTGACTCAGAAAAACAAGAAGTATGTTTGGGGAGAAGAGCAGGAGGTGGCTTTTCAGTCACTAAAGGATAGTTTGTGTAATGCACCTATTCTGACGTTACCTGATGGGCCAGATGATTTCGTTGTGTATTGTGATGCGTCGAATCAAGGATTTGGGTGTGTATTAATGCAAAGGGGTAAGGTGATAGCTTATGCATCCCGACAACTCAAGATTCATGAGAAGAATTATACCACTCATGATTTAGAGCTTGGTGCGGTAGTATTTGCTCTCAAGAATTGGAGACATTATCTGTATGGCACAAAGAGTGTTGTTTATACAGATCATAAGAGTCTTCAGCATATTTTCAGTCAGAAGGAGCTGAGTTATTTAGTGATTATGATTGCGAGATTCGCTACCATCCTGGAAAGGCGAATGTGGTAGCTGATGCTTTAAGTAGAAAGGAGCGGATTAAGCCTAAGCGTGTGCGAGCAATGTGTATGACGTTACAGTCGGGAATTAAGGGTAAGATATTGGCAGCACAAGAAGAAGCTCTTAAGGATGAGAATGCGACCGCTGAGATGCTGCGTGGCTTAGATCAACAAATGGAGAAAAATGAGGATGGTGGACTGTATTTCTTAGATAGAATATGGGTTCCATCGGTAGGAGGTGTAAGGAAGTTGATTATGGATGAGGCTCATAAGTCAAGATACTCGATTCATCCGGGATCGGACAAGATGTATTATGATCTTAGAGATGCTTACTGGTGGCCGGGAATGAAGAGGGAAATAGCTGAATATGTTAGCCAATGCTTGACTTGTTTGAAAGTTAAGGCTGAGCATCAGAAACCCTCAGGATTGCTTCAACAGCCGCCGATTCCTGAGTGGAAATGGGAGAGAATAACAATGGATTTTATTACTAAGTTGCCTAGAACAAGTAATGGACATGAGACGATATGGGTCATAGTGGACAGACTGACGAAGTCTGCACATTTTCTGGCCATTCGTGAGGATTATAAGATGGAGAAGTTGGCGAGAATTTATATTAATGAGATTGTGGCGAGACATGGTGTGCCTGTGTCGATTATCTCTGATCGCGATAGTAGATTTACCTCGCGGTTTTGGCAATCGTTGCAAAAGGCATTGGATACACGATTGGATATGAGCACTGCTTATCATCCACAAACTGATGGGCAAAGTGAGCGAACGATTCAGACTTTGGAAGATTTACTTAGGGCGTGTGCTATTGATTTTGGAGGAAGCTGGGATACTCATATGCCTTTGGCGGAGTTTTCCTATAATAACAGCTATCATTTCAGTATTAGATGTGCACCGTTTGAAATGTTGTATGGAAGGAAGTGTAGATCACCTATTCTATGGGCAGAGGTTGGAACAAGCCAACTAATTGGTCCTGAAATAGTGCAGGAGACTACGGATAAGGTGTTTCGGATTAAGGAAAGACTTAAGGCAGTAAGGGATCACCAAAAGAGTTATGCGGATAATCGCCGTTAACCTTTGGAGTTTAGTGTTGGTGATTTTGTGATGCTGAAAGTGTCTCCTTGGAAAGGTGTTGTGCGTTTCGGTAAGAAAGGCAAATTAGCACCAAGATATGTAGGACCGTTTGAAATTACGGAAAGGATTGGACTTGTGGCATATCGGTTGAGATTACCTGAGGAGTTAAGTAGTGTGCATGATACGTTCCACGTATCTAATCTGAAGAAATGTTTGGCGGATGCTAGTTTGCATGTGCCATTAGATGAGATTAAGGTAGATAACACTCTTCATTTTGTTGAGGAACCTGTTGAGATTATGGATCGAGAGGTCAAGAGTATGAAGCGTGGTAAGATAGTGTTGGTGAAGGTACGTTGGAATTCCAAGCGTGGTCCTGAGTTTACTTGGGAACATGAAGATCAGATGAGGTCCAAGTACCCGAAATTGTTTGCAGAGAAGGTTGATGAGACGAGTTGTTAAATCTCGGGACGCGATTTCCCTAAGTGGGGGATGATGTAACAACCGTGATTTTAGCAGGTTAGTTTGACTAATAGTCTCGATCTATTTAACTTTTATGTGGTGTGTATTATGTGCTTTTATGTGGTGAATGTGCGGTATATGGGTAATAAGTACGTGTGTTAGCACTAAATCCCTTGGTGTGAGATTTTTATCATTATTTGAGTTGTAATTGTGGGATAAGTTCATTTTGATCGCCTTGGTGGTGTAGAAATGACTTGTGTATTTTTGGTGTTTTATGGTTTTGCGTAACAAGTCTTCATTCAAATAATTGAAGCGTTAGTAAGTTACGTGGAGGTCGTTTTCATGAGTTGTATTTATAGTAAGTGTGAAATTTCTATTTTTGGAAACATTAATTTGAAAATGATATTTTTCTGGGTTGTCGTAAAAATGAAAGTTTATCGCGTAAGGTGTTAATTTCGGTATAGGGTTTTTATAAAATATAAAGAGTATAAGGTTTTAAGTGTAATAATTAATTTTAATAAAAAAAATAAAAAATATATATATATAATATAGAGTAAATTACACCGTTCGTCCCTGTGGTTTGTCCAAAATCACTGGTTTAGTCCCTAAAGTTTAAAAGTTGCGTATATGGTCCCTCTGACAGCCAACTAATAACACCCATGGTCCCTATCGCTAACTGACGTTATATATTCCGTTAGCAAGTTTCAAGGTTAGTCCATTAACCAAACAAGCGTTTGCAACGTTAGTCCTTTCTTGAAAAATATTCGAAATATTTATAAACAATCGAAAAAACTTATAAAAATTCGAAAAATATATAAAAATTCAAAAAATTTTAAAAATTCGAAAAAATTTTAAAAATTCGAAAAAACTTATAAAAATTCAAAAAATTTCTAAAAATTCAAAAAATTTTAAAATTCGAAAAAATTTAAAAAATCCAAAAAATTTTTAAAAATTCGAAAAAACTTATAAAAATTCGAAAAATTTATAAAAATTCGAAAAAATTTATAAAAATTCAAAAAATTTATAAAAATTCGAAAAAATTTTAAAAATTCGAAAAAACTTATAAAAATTCGAAAAATTTCTAAAAATTCAAAAAATTTTAAAATTCGAAAAAATTTATAAAAATCCGAAAAATTTATAAAAATTCGAAAAAACTTATAAAAATTCAAAAAATTTTAAAAAATTCGAAAAAACTTATAAAAATTCGAAAAATTTATAAAAATTCAAAAAAAATTTAAAATTCCAAAAATTTATAAAAATTCAAAAAAAATTTATAAAAATTCGAAAAATTTTTAAAAATTCAAAAAAATTTTAAAATTCTAAAAATTTATAAAAATTCGAAAAAATTTATAAAAATTCAAAAAAATTTTAAAAATTCAAAAAAATTATAAAATTCCAAAAATTTATAAAAATTCGATAAAACTTCAAAAAATTAAAAAAAATTTAAAATTCGAAAAAATTTATAAAAATCCGAAAATTTTTTAAAAATTCGAAAAAACATATAAAAATTCAAAAAATTTATAAAAATTCAAAAAATTTTAAAAAATTCGAAAAAACTTATAAAAAATACGAAAAATTTATAAAAATTCAAAAAATTTAAAAAATTCCAAAAATTTATAAAAATTCGAAAATTTTTAAAAATTCGAAAAAACTTATAAAAACTCGAAAAATTTCTAAAAATTCAAAAAAATTTTAAAATTCGAATAAATTTATAAAAATCCGAAAAAATTTTAAAAATTCAAAAAAACATATAAAATGGTTATAAAAATACGAAAATTTTTATAAGTTTTTCGAATTTTTATAAGTTTTTTCGAATTTTTAAAATTTCTTTTATTTTTTATAAATTTTTTGAATTTTTATAAGTTTTTTCGAATTTTTAAAATTTTTTTGGATTTTTATAAGTTTTTTCGAATTTTTAAAAAATTTTCGAATTTTTATAAATTTTTTCGAATTTTTATAAATTTTTGGAATTTTCAAAATTTTTTGAATTTTTATAAATTTTTCGAATTTTTATAAGTTTTTTCGAATTTTTTAAGATTTTTTGAATTTTTATAAACTTTTTGAATATTTATAAGTTTTTTCGAATTTTTAAAAATTTTTCGGATTTTTATAAATTTTTTCGAATTTTAAAATTTTTTTAATTTTTCGAAATTTTTTCGAAATTTATAAGTTTTTTCGAATTTTTAAAAAATTTTCGAATTTTTATAATTTTTTTTGAATTTTCATAAATTCTTGGAATTTTAAATTTTTTTTGAATCTTTAAAATTTTTTCGAATTTTTATAAATTTTTTCGAATTTTTATAAATTTTTGGAATTTTAAATTTTTTTTGAATTGTTATAAATTTTTCGAATTTTTATAAGTTTTTTCGAATTTTTTAAAATTTTTTGAATTTTTATAAGTTTTTTCGAATTTATCAAAATTTTTCGGATTTTTATAAGTTTTTTCGAATTTTAAATTTTTTTGAATTTTTAGAAATTTTTCGAATTTTTATAAGTTTTTTCGTATTTTAAAAATTTTTTCGAATTTTTATAAATATTTTGAATTTTTATAAGTTTTTATAAATTTTTCGAATTTTTATATGTTTTTTCGAATTTTTTAAATTTTTTTGAATTTTTATAAGTTTTTTTGAATTTTTAAAATTTTTCGGATTTTTATAAATTTTTTCGAATTTTTATAAATTTTTTCGAATTTTTATAAATTTTTTTAATTTTTAAAATTTTTCGAATTTTTATATATTTTTCGAATTTTTATAAGTTTTTTTCGAATTTTTATAAATATTTCGAATATTTTTCAAGAAAGGACTAACGTTGCAAATGTTGCAAACGGCCGTTAAGGAAAAGGACTAACGTTGCGAACGCTTGTTTGGTTAATGGACTAACCTTGAAACTTGCTAACGGAATATATAACGTCAGTTAGCGATAGGGACCATGGGTGTTATTAGTTGGCTGTCAGAGGGACCATATACGCAACTTTTAAACTTTAGGGACTAAACCAGTGATTTTGGACAAACCACAGGGACGAACGGTGTAATTTACTCTATAATATATATGGGCGGCGATTTAAGGGTATTAGGGTAGAATTAGGAAACCAAATTTGATACCAAATCTAATTACCAATTAAAAGATTTTCTAGAATTCTCCATGGTACACTATAAATACAAAACCAAAACCCTCATTCCTCCCTAATGAGAATTTCGACCAAAGCAAAGGGAAAAGAGAAGAAGAATATTTTTTTAGGGTTTTCATCTTTCAATAATCAAGGTAAATTTATAATACTTGTGTTTAATTAATTTTTATAATTCATGTAGCAATAATATGATGGATTAGGGTTTATATTTAGATCTATAAATTAATGATATTAAACATGCTGGGATCATTAATTAATAATATTATGGTGATTGGTGAAAAGATTAGGGTTTAAAACATGATAATTAATGAGTTAGGGTTTTGACAGATTTGTAAGGCTGTAAAGATCCGATGATATCTAATAGTTGAAGATGAGTTAGATCACGAATTTTATGTCTAAATTGTAGTTCCGAGAAAGAGCTTTCCAAAAAGTCCGACCACGATCAATTTTGAGGTAGGGAAGTCAGTCAAACGAATTTTATGAGTTAAGGTGTCAAAACAGTTAAACCGGGACAGATTTAGGTTAGAAGTAATGAGATCAAAAGTGGTTTAAAAAGTGTGGTTTGGGTTAGCCCTTCAGTGGGAATTGAGTTCTATATTATGTTTGACTTCCACGTGAAAATTAGATGATAATAAGTTGTGCGAGTATGTCTAAGAGGTCAAAACTTTTTGGTGTGCGTTCAGATCCGAATCTGGATAGTTGTCATGTTTGATTTTTCATTGGGTACTTGTGTATGTTTTTGGTGCATGGCCTTCTGGGAGAAGCTTGTATGCTTATGAAGGATCATCGTGAATTTTTGGTGTGAGTTGTGAAGCTTTATTCGCTGTGATTTTATGTGGGTGAAAGTACCCTAAAAATCTGCGTTTTCTGAGATGTTTTATTTAAGGGATTTAGTGAGTATAGGTGTTGGTAGTGATTAGTATGGAGTCTAGGTAATCCATGGTGGGTTATATGAACCTTAGACATCCATCATATATGTGTTACATGGACTATAGCTTTTAGCTTGGTCACGTGTAATGTGGTATTGTTTTGTTTGTATAGATTTGTGTGTGGATAATTTGGAAGCTGCAAGGTTGAGGTGAGTTCATAGTCCCATATTTTTACTTTGTTTTAAACTTGGGATGGAGATGATGCTTGTTAATATTGTTTTGAGTTACTGTGATAATGTGTTGTTAAAATGCATGGACTTGTAATGGTTATTATATGTATACTGCATGTTATTGTGGTGTTTAATTGTGGTGATTATTTGAGTGGGAAAGTCCTAGTGGCTCTACTCATTATAATTATCTTGGATCGGTGGGCACGTTCCGTCCCAATGGTGGTGGTATTTGGATCGGTGGGCACGTTCCGTCCCAGTTTATTGGATCGGTGGGCACGTTCCGTCCCGTAAGCTATGATTGCATGTTAGTTGTATAATAACTATATTGTTGCTGTCCTGCTATGTTTTATAATCACAGTGAATGGATAATCAAGGTGTTTTGTGTGTCTTAAACCTATGAATCTCACCAACAATATGTTGACGTTTTTAAGCATCATTTTCAGGTGAGCATTCTAAGGCTAAGATAGAAGGGCGCGATTAGAAGAGACCTAGTTTGCATTGAGGATGACTTATCTTTGAATTTAGTTTGATTAAGTGAACTTTGTTTGTGATACTCGAATGTTTTTCATTATTACTTTATGTTTTAATGGAGACACCTTGGAGTTTGTTTTTGGTTGTTTTATTTTGGGGTATCGTTACGACACTTTGTGTCTGTATTTTGCTCAATTTATTTGCATATAGTAATTCTCTATGTAGACGCCATGTGTTGTGATGATATCCAAAAACAAACTCCACTTAATGAAATACAAAGACGAAACGTGCAATTTGGCCAAACCACAAGGACGATTTTTGCAATTTACTCTGAAGTTTATATTAAGACAACAATGGTTCTAACACTGTTAATGTGAATATTGTGTATTTGTTTGAAATTATCAGATTGAAAGAAGGATCAGCATTTAATATAGAAAAATACGATTATACAAAATTCTATACGCTAGTTTTATGAACAAATACATACAGGAGACCATATTATTGCGTATGCATTGATTAGCTGTTGTAAATTAGTCCTTGAAAAGTACAAAATCAGGCGGATGACACTAACCCCTTCTTGTTTTTACCGTTGTTATTGGTTTCTTCTTAAAGTTTAATCATTTGGTCGCCTAGAATATTGTATGCTATGTAGATTCCCATCGTTTTAATAAATAAAATAGAGTAAATTACATGGTTGGTCCCTGTGGTTTGTCCAAAATAACTTTAGTCCCTCGAAGTTTAAAGTTGCATGGTTGGTCCCTAAGTAGGTAAACAAATAACACCACAGGTCCCTTGGTTAAACTGGTGTTAACTAGGTTAGTTAAAATTTACAGGTTAGCCCCCTTTGGTTAAATAGCGCTGCATCGTTAATCCTTTTACTTAACGGCCGTTTGCAAGGCTTACACAAATGGTCCTTGAGTCCGTTTTTCTTCTGTTTTCATACGTTTTCGTCCGTTTTTCTTACGTTTTTTCCGTTTTTGTCCGTTTTTCTTACGGTTTTGTCCGTTTAACTTACGTTTTTATCCGTTTTTCTTACGTTTTTTCCGTTTTCATACGTTTTTGTCCGTTTTTCTTACGTTTTTTCCGTTTTTGTCCGTTTTTCTTACGTTTTTGCCCGTTTTTTACGTTTTTGTCCGTTTTTCTTACGTTTTGTCCGTTTTCTTACGTTTTGTCCGTTTTTCTTATGTTTTTTACGTTTTTGTCCGTTTTTCTTACGTTTTGTCCGTTTTTGTCCGTTTTTCTTATGTTTTTTACGTTTTTGTCCGTTTTTCTTATGTTTTTTTCCGTATTTGTCCGTTTTTCTTACGTTTTGTCCGTTTTTCTTACGTTTTGTCAGTTTTTCTTACGTTTTTGTCCGTTTTTCTTATGTTTTTTTACGTTTTTGTCCGTTTTTCTTACGTTTTTTCTGTATTTGTCCGTTTTTCTTACGTTTTGTCCGTTTTTCTTACGTTTTTGTCCGTTTTTCTTACGTTTTGTCCGTTTTTCTTACGTTTTTGTCCGTTTTTCTTACGTTTTGTCCGTTTTTCTTATGTTTTTTACGTTTTTGTCCGTTTTCTTACGTTTTTGCCCGTTTTTTACGTTTTTGTCCGTTTTTCTTACGTTTTGTCCGTTTTTCTTACGTTTTTGTCCGTTTTTCTTATGTTTTTTTACGTTTTTGTCCGTTTTTCTTACGTTTTGTCCATTTTTCTTACGTTTTTGTCCGTTTTTCTTCTGTTTTTTACGTTTTTGTCCGTTTTTCTTACGTTTTGTCCGTTTTCTTACGTTTTTGTCCGTTTTTCTTATGTTTTTTACGTTTTTGTCCGTTTTTCTTACGTTTTTGTCCGTTTTTCTTATGTTTTTTTACGTTTTTGTCCGTTTTTCTTACGTTTTTGTCCGTTTTTCTTATGTTTTGAATTTTTTAATTTTTTTTTAAATTCGAGAATTTTTTTTTTAATTTTTTTTTCTTTAAATTCGGACAAAAAAAATTTTTGAATTTTTTTTATTTTTTTTTAAAAAAATTTGAAATTTTAAAAATTGAAATTTTTTTATTATTTTAATTTTTTTATTTAAATTTTTATAAAAAATATTAGAAAAAAAAAAAAAACGGAAAAAACGTAAGAAAAAACGGAAAATACAGAAAAAACGTAAGAAAAACGGACAAAATATGAAAAAAAAAAACGTATGAAAACGGAAAAAACGTAAGAAAAACGGACAAATACAGAAAATACGTAAGAAAAACGGACAAAAAACGTAAAAAACATAAGAAAAACGGACAAAAACGTAAGAAAACAGACAACACGTAAGAAAAACGACAAAAACGTAAAACAAAGAAAACAGACAAAAACGTAAGAAAACGACAAAACGTAAGAAAAACGGACAAAACGTAAAAAACATAAGAAAAACGGACAAAACGTAAGAAAAACGGACAAAACGTAAGAAAAACGGAAAAAACGTAAAAAACATAAGAAAAACGGACAAAAACGTAAGAAAACGTAAAAAACGTAAGAAAAACGGACAAAAACGTAAAAAAAAAGGGGCAAAAACGTAAGAAAAACGGACAAAAACGTAAAAAAACATAAGAAAAACGGACAAAAACGTAAGAAAAACGGACAAAACGTAAGAAAAACGGACAAAAACGTAAAAAACATAAGAAAAACGGACAAAAAAGTAAGAAAAACGGACAAAACGTAAGAAAAACGGACAAAACGTTAGAAAAACGGACAAAAACGTAAGAAAAACAGACAAAACGTAAAAAAACGGACAAATACGGAAAAAAAACGTAAGAAAAACGGACAAAAACGTAAAAAAACATAAGTAAAACGGACAAAAACGTAAGAAAAACGGACAAAACGTAAGAAAAACTGACAAAAACGTAAAAAAACATAAGAAAAACGGACAAAAACGTAAGAAAACGGACAAAACGTAAGAAAAACGGACAAAAACGTAAAAAAATAAGAAAAAAACGGACAAAACGTAAGAAAAACGGACAAAAACGTAAAAAACATAAGAAAAACGGACAAAAACGTAAGAAAACGGACAAAACGTAAGAAAAACGGACAAAAACGTAAAAAACGGGCAAAAACGTAAGAAAAACGGACAAAAACGGAAAAAACGTAAGAAAAACGGACAAAAACGTATGAAAACGGAAAAAACGTAAGAAAAACGGACAAAAACGTAAGTTAAACGGACAAAAACGTAAAAAAAACGGACAAAAATGGAAAAAACGTAAGAAAAACGGACGAAAACGTATGAAAACGGAAGAAAAACGGACTCAAGGACCATTTGTGTAAACCTTGCAAACGGCCGTTAAGTAAAAGGATTAACGATGCAGCGCTATTTAACCAAAGGGGGCTAACCTGTAAATTTTAACTAACCTAGTTAACACTAGTTTAACCAAGGGACCTGTGGTGTTATTTGTTTACCTACTTAGGGACCAACCATGCAACTTTAAACTTCGAGGGACTAAAGTTGTTATTTTGGACAAACCACAGGGACCAACCATGTAATTTACTCAATAAAATATAAGTTCTGAGGATTTACTTTGAGACAAACCCCAACCATGACAGATTTTTGTGTAAATTAAGGTCGAAAGTATCAAAACATAAACTGTTTTCTATATCCTACGTTCAACATTTTGTTGGCAAACATGAAGGCAATAGTATATAAAAGATGAACTAGCTGGTATAACTTATATTCATAATGACAGATTTGCAGTTGAATTCTTATACCCTTTTTGTTTGGTATCACATGGAAAAAGAAAGAGCAATGTCGTTTTTATTGAGACAGTTAAATAACTAGAACCATTCGTGAAAACTTCATGCTGCAATGGCATGATCAAGTTTCAACTGCAAACAATAACTAGAACCATTCATGACTTGTGAAATCATCATTTTAAGCTTAAGCCATTACAAAATATTTTACTAAAGCACCATCTCTTGAATCAACAATGATACAAGTTACAAGTTTAACAGCAAAAAGAGACTCGAAATATGCTTCTAAATCTTAACCTCAGCATCGACACCATCAGGTAGATCAAGCTGCATCAAAGAGTCAATGTGCAGTTGGGTGTAGGATATCAATGAGCCTTTGATGTGTCCTGATCTCAAAATGGAATCTTGCGTCTTTGTGAACGTGAGGGGATTTAAGCACACAGTAGATTCTCTTCCTGGTGGGTAATGGAACTGGCCCCATTGTCTTTGCATTTGTTGTTCTTGCAGCATCCATAATCTTCAATTAGAGGTTACCCTGTATGACCTGAGCTTAATCCTGATTTTAATTTCTGTTTCAGTGCCAACTGAAAATCAAGGAAAATATTCGCGGATATGAGTTTCCGCCACTAAAACAGAATAAGAAACGGAATCGAGAAAATGAAGAATGTAAGAAAACAGTTATGACAGTTACACAGGTAGGGGTGTCAAAAAAGCCGACCCGATACCCGGACCTGATTAAGCCTATTCGGGTCGGGTTACTCGGGTCAATATTTTAATTTGGGTTATTCTGGTCAGCCCAAGTACCCCGAATACTAAATAGGGCCGGGTATCGGGTTGAAAATATTTGGCTAACTCGGGTTCGGGTCAACCCGATCGACCCGAATAAGGGTTTTTTATATTATTTTGATACATTTTTTTATGAAGTTATTACTAGTGTAACGCCAAACATGCCCAATGTATTGACTTAGGCAACTTTTTCAATCATTTTACACATATTTGGGTTGACCCGAACTTGACTAACCCGAGTTCATAATAGGTCCGGGTATGTTTTTAGCCTCAACCCGAGTTTGACCCGACAAGACTTGACCCGAACCCGACCAACCCGAACCGACTAACACCCAACCCGACAAACACCCTTACTAGCAGGGGCGTTTATTTAAGTGTTTGGTAAAGTAGTTATATGATTGATTACTAAGTGTAAAATGACATAAACACTAACACTAAACGCTCCTACAAGTAGCATGTTTAGAAAAAAACAAAACGCTAAACACTCCTTGGCTGCTTGCCAAACGAGATTCTAATTCTAAATCTTAAACGCTAAATGCTGAACGCTCCTAAACTTTCTTAAAAGTTCCTTGCCAAACATACCTACCAATGAACTAAAAATGACAACCATACCTTAATAATAGGATTTTATAACCTTCAACCAATAATTTCATACACTTATTATAACAACTAAACCCTAAATTCTTCTTTAAAACCCCTAAAACCCAACAATATGCATTATCTTAAGAGCAAACGGTATAAACCGTCGTTGTGGTTTTGCCAAATCGCACACGTATTTCTTACAACTTCAAAAGTACACGGGCAGTGTCCCTATGGGGAACTTCGGTATGCAGTCCTCACATTTCCCCATAAGGACTGCGCGCGCACTTTCATTGCACCTGCAATCCGACCAAACCACAATTACAGTTTTTCGCAATATACTCTTATTCAAAACAAATAAAGCAAAACACCAAAAACTCACCTTGTCAGAATAAGTCCCCACAATCCCAGTAGCCGTTTCACCATCTTCAACCTAACATATATTTTGTGATGAAATTTAAAGATGTGTTGAAGGTGTTTGATAAAATGCTTGACTGACTGATGAAGTGTTATCCATAATAAAAAAGATTGAACATTGCAGCAGAGTAAATTCTCTGATGTGTCCTGATCTCAAAACGGAATCTCGCGTCTTTGTGAACATGGGTATATAAGCACACAGTAAATTCTCTTCTTTGTTGGCAATGGAACATGACCCATGGTTTTTGCGTTTGTTGTTTTAGCAGCATTCACCCTCATCATCTTCTTCATATCTTCTATAAAAGGTACCCAGTATAACCAAGAAAGTACTTTAGCTTAATTGCGCCATTAGTATGAAAATAAAATGCAATCGACAAAAACTGTAACAGGTTTTAAAATGAAGACCATTCATGTAAATTTTGATATTTTAGAGACCAAATCTGCAATTTGGTATAAATTTAAAAACTATAAACACCATTCTTGTAGCTTACTTTTTTTTCCTTTCTACAAAACTATTGATTTTGTTCAAATTATTTTTTTGCTCAATATCAAATTTCGATATTAAAATAAAGAAAAATGAATTTAGAAAACAAAGAAAGTACCTCTTCCTCCAAGACGAGGTTGTTGTTTTTATCTCAGAGGGGAAATCATACAACTGCAGAAGCTCTGAAGGTGCGACGATAAGCAGTCCTTTTAACCCAAAGATGCTTTGCGGAAGATGACTTATGCCTGTATATGTTATAATTAGCTCTTTTAAACATTCTAATCGGCCTAGATCTTGAGGTAACTTCTCAAGAAGAGTACAACGATGAAGGTTGAGATACTTCAGATGTTTTAACATACAAATGCTATCTGGAAGATGTTTAATCTTTGTACCCGATAAATATAGTGACTTCAGAGATTCTAACATACAAATGCTATCCGGAAGATGTTTAATGTTTGTAGCCGACAAATCTAGACTCTCCAGAGATTCTAACATACAAATGCTATCGAGAAGATATTCAATACTCCTCACATATAGGTCCTCTTTTTTTTGTTTAGAAAGGCTCACATATAGATCCTCTAAACATTCTAATCGGCCACGATCCTCCGGTAACTTTTCAAGAAGATCTGAAGTAGCTGAAGAACAATTAACTTTTGGTTCCGATCTACCATGACACACAAAATCGGCAAACCTCAAACAATCACTTAATCTAAAATGAACAACTTTTTTTAGACATCCAACAGGAGCGTTAATTTCTACCAACTCATCACATTCTTCAAGATCTAACCTCTCAAGATTTGGAATCGGCTCAAGGTCAAGGCTCCTCAAGCTTGATCTATGAATGTTGAGGAATTTGAGATTTGGACATGCAGCAGACATGTGAAGTTCTACAAAACGAGTACAATTGAAAAGAGATAAAGTCTCGAGATTCGGAGTCAACCCAAGGTCAAAGGTTATTAACTTTGAGTCACTGATAGAGAGTTTGTTGAGCTTTTGACAACTAACTGGCATACAAAGTTCTACTAAATTAGGAGAACTGTACAGATTTAACTCCTCAAGATTCGGAGTGATCCTAAAGTCAAAGTTCTTCAAGCTCGACTCTAAAGAAAGGAATTTGAGTTTTTTGAGAACCTACCGACAAAATAAGACAAAAAGATTGATATTAGCATATTAACAAACCAATAAATTAATAGCATTATTACGAATTATGCAAAACAACCAATCAATAATTATTCTACCTTTTTTTCTCCCTCTTCCCAAAGTTGTACCATTCTGCTCCGCTTCATCTTAAGTCCAACAAGATTGTTTGCTTGAAATGTTTTGGGTAAATACAAGAAAGGGTAAAAAGTACATTTTAGATATTTTAAAGAATTTGTGAAACATTCGCCATCACTTTCCCAGTCAATTTCAGAATCATAATATCCAAAGTTCACATTAAGATATCGAAGCTTCTTCATTTTTCCAAGACCTTTCATAACAGTTCTTGCATTTCCCCTTGACGTAATAAGTTTTAGACATCTTGTTGCTTCAGTACCCTGCAATTCATAAACAATGTGCAGAAAAATCGTGTCAGACGTGAAAACAAATGAAAATGCATTAGTTTTCTCCACCATACAAGTAAACTGATCTTTACCTTGTCATTAGCCAATATATCTTCAATCTCCTCATCAATCCATAATCGGCTATGTTGGTTAGGTTCATCAGGGTGCGAACGACGAACAATGTTCTTTCCCATTTCTTCTATATGGTCATGCATGTCCAAGCGCCCATATTTAGAAATAGTTATGAGAGATCTCTGCTCAAGAACTTTTAAACCATTTCTAGCATGAAATCCACAGATTTCAAGAATGGTGATTGCATTTGTTTTGTGCTTTCCTTTCAATATGCATGCAATGTCTAGAAATAATTGCTTGTAATCATCCTCTAGACTTAAATAGCTTAATTCTAGCTTTTCCAGAGTGTCCTTTAAGGGAATTTTTTCTAATCTGTCTATGGCATCTACCCATTCAGGCTTATCTTTACCACAGAGAAATGAACCTAATACTTCGACTGTTAAAGGAAGACCCGCAGCATAACGTACAACTTTTCCTGACAGCTCTTCGTATCCTTGAAGTGTATTCTCTCTTCCAAATGCATACCTACTAAAGAGGGAAATTGCTTCCTGTACTGATAAGAGAACAATATCACGAATCATGTTCACTCTGTGTGCTACCAATACTTGCTCATCTCTTGTTGTAATGAGAATTCTACTTCCTGGCTTAAACCACTTAGGCTCACCGGCTAACGCCTTAAGTTGTTCTATGTGATCCACATCATCTAGAACAAGAAGAACCTTTTTACCGCACATCCTCCTTTTCATCATGTTTTTCCCATCATTAACACTATCTAGAGTGACGTGTTCATTTAGCACATTTGAAAGGACTTGTTCTTGTAATTTCTTCAAACCAGACATAGAGCCATTCGAAACTTCTCTCACATTCTCAACAAAGCTTTTAGCTTCGAAATCATTAGATAGATGATCAAAAACAGCTCTCGCTGTAGTTGTCTTCCCAGCCCCTCCCATGCCCTTGATCCCTAACATGCGAACTTCATCAATACCAATCTCTAAATATGAAACAACATCCTTTACTCGAGTCTCCATGCCTACTAACTTTTCATCAAAGCCGAGATTGATGGAACGTAACTCTAGTGAAATCTCTTGAACAATTTTTTGGATGAATTTAGCTTCGTGCCTGTGCGTATGTAAATTAAAAACAAGAAATTACCCATCAAGAGTAAGGAACAATGCACGCATAGATATGAATATGATGAAAGAAATTACCCATCGAGAGTGTTCTTCAACTCCCAACCAGCCAGATCCGCTGCTTCTTTTAGAGCCCCTTTCCATTTCACAGCAGCCTCTTTCTTTTTATTCTTGAAAAAAGCTTTTCTAACCGCCCCACTTTGGTTTCTCACTTCGGTGGGTTCCACATCATAGAATACAGGGTAAGCAGTATGCCCCCCAGTCATCTTCTGACACTCCATAATCTTGAGAAGCTCTTCCAAACACCACGATGAAGATGCATAGTTCTTAGAGAAAACAATGATGTAAAATTTCGAGTTTTCAATGGATTTGAAGAGATCATCACTGATCCTTTTCCCTTTCTGGATTGTCTCATCGTCTTTGTAGGTGTAAACGCCTTTGTCCTTAAGAGCATGATAAAGATGATCCACAAAGTTTTTACGGGTGTCTTCACCCCTAAAACTTAAAAACACGTCATACTTAAACCTCTGCTGAATAGATGAGTTTAAAGTTGAATTTTCTTTTTTTGGTGCAGATGAGTTTGAAGAAGATGCCTTTGAATAAAAGTAATAGATAAAGATCATTAGCATTAGCAAAATTCCTAATGCGTGAATCATTGTCATAATTGTTGAATAAATTGTTTCAGCCTTGAAAATATTAATCTAGAGATAATGCTAACAAGAAAAATGATCTAGTCCTAAAATATTCTGACTGTAGTAATGTGTGGCCACTTGCATAAAAGTATATAAAGATTTTTAGCTTAGTCCTAACGCGTGAATCACTGTCATAAATTGTCTTTTTGTCATTTAAATAATACTGTGTAATACATTGTTTATTTTATTTCATGCTGTATTCCATTAGCATGTTTTAAGTCATCATTGTCTTACACTCTTAGAGCAAACGGTGCAATCAATTTCGTCCCTCGCCGTAGCCTACGTGGCTTATCGCTGTCCCTCGCCATTGCACCCTGCTCTTTCGCCATGCCTAGCCGTTGCTTCCTTGCTCGTCTGCACGATGAGTTTATTATCTGTACTTATTGTGAGTAAAAATCAAATATTGACGTTATGAAACATTTAAAAGAAATAAAAATAGATAGTGGTGTGCCCAAATGAGTAAGTTGTGGTATGTTATTGAAAGGGGGGTTGTAAATGAAGGTATATCATGGTGACGTGGCACCCCGTGGGGCCCGAATGAGGAGATTTTGCTTGCTATTGCACCTATTGCTCTTATAGTCATCTATATAATATTTTCTTTATTTCAGAATTCATTAAGCATGCTTAAAGCTAATACTAAGAAGACAAATGATCTAGCGCTGATATTCTGACAGTAATAATGTGTTTGTTTGGAGATAAACTTTGGACAAAAAGACTCCGGCCACTTGCATAAAAGTAATAGATAAAGACCATTAGCATTAGCATGATTCTTAATGCATGAATCACTGTCATAATTGTCTTCTTGTCAGTTAAATAATATACTTTTTTATTTCATATTGTATTGTATTCCATTAGCATATCTTAAGTCATAATTAGTAATCTAAATAATATTTTCTGTATTTCATATTCCATTAGCATGTTTTAAGCTAATTCCACAAAACTCAAGTTAGATCATAAGCAAATATAATTATCCTTATTATCAATTATCAAAGAACTATCTCACAAAAAACCATTATTTACTTGTCCCGGCCAGAGATTCATATAAGTTCTTGAAATTCTAGTCCTAAAACTAGTGTGAATTCAGTGTTGTAAAAAGCGGCTTAGGCGGCGCCTAGGCGCTAGTCGGCCTCCCACTGCCGCGATTTGCAGCAAATCGGCCAAACTAGGCGTTTTGGTCAAAAGGCGGTCAACAAACCGCCTAGGCGGGACAAATCGGCCTAGGCGGCGGCGGGTAAACGATGGTCAACGCCGGTCAATACCGGTCAACGCCGGCGAATGCCGGTCAAACTTCAGATCTAGGGGTTTTTTTTTTTAATATCCACGCCTCTTTTCACCCAACTTCAAACTAGCACCGATTGAAACACATTTTTAAGGTTTCGATTTTCTTGATTTGGTTTAATTTGAGAGAAGATGACAAAGATCTTGGAAAAGTTTTCTTTAAATGGACCAGAGAGGGTGAAAGGATGATAAAGAGAAATGAAGTTGGTGGATGTGTTATATGTAACCCTAATTGTGCAACTAATAATATTATGATTTCCCTGGCCCATTAAAAAAGCTTATACAAGAGGCTCAATAAATAACTTAGTGGACTTTAATAAAAGTAGCCCAAAACTTAATCAAAATCACACATAATTTAAATTTTGCAACATATACAAAAGATATATAATTAAAAATAATGAAGACATTAATAAAATTATTAAAAATATATATAAATTATGCATATTTTATACCAAATACATATAATTTTAATTTTTTTATATAGAAAAGTTCAATCCGCCTAGGCGGTCTAGGCGCTAGGCGGTGGTCGACCGCCCAACTAGCGCCTAGCGCTTTTTGCAACCTTGTGTGAATTAAAATTTATGCAATTCAGCCACATATAAGAAGTATTAAGACGTGTGGGTATATTGCAAACATCCACCCTTGTTTTCACGTATATACCGTGTATAATCATCTCTACGTACACATGCATACCTTGGTTTCTACACAAATCAACAAAAATGTGAACATTACCTAAATAACATAATCCGACCACTCATTAACATCTTAGAACATGATCCATAGTAAACCTAGGAATCGTATCAACCTTAAGGCTGAACACAGTGGGTCGGTCGAGGGGAGGTCGACCGATCGGTCATCCAAGGTCGTGCCAATGTGGGACTTGGTCGTCGGTCGGTCGCTAGCAACAAAATGGAGGGACTTGGTCGGCCAAACGACCGAGTGTTTACTCACAAAAACAAACAAACCACCCTTTTTATTAAAATAGATTAAGAAGGTCGTTGCTGTGGCAACTTGGTCGTTTGAAGGTCGTCGGAGAGAGAAAGTTGATGTGCCAGGCAAAATCAAGGTCGTGCGTGGTCACCATTGTGTTCGGCCTAACAGAATTCTTTTTCCCACCAACTAACCTAGCAGGATTCCAACAACCGTACTTTTAGCCGGCACATCTTTTAACACAACCGAACCCGCCCTAATAAGCCTCCCCAAAACACAACCAAAGTTTTACTATGTTAGATAAATTGGTAACAAACCAAATGACCCACTTGACCTCTATAGCTTTATTGTGTTTTTCTCTTTATCATATTGTAAACGAGTGACAAGCGATTTTTGTGAGAAATGAATAATCGCAACATTTTCACTAAAACATAGAAAATAATCAAAAGTCAAAAGGAATAATGAGAACACGCCTTTTCAAGAGCATGTGAGGATATTTTGACATGAGACGCTGAGATTGATGCTTTTTCTTACAAATTTACCCTCGCCGCTTCTTGCGGTTTTCTTTCAAGTAAACGCACCATAAGTATTCCCTTATTCCGATTACCATATACCAAACACACCCTAAAAATAACTTTTTGGAATAGACAAAATGAAAGCATTTTTGTCAATGTTTTGAAACCCGGTTCGACCCGGCCGGTTGAACTGCTTTTGGCCGAAAAAAGGGGCCAAAATGAACAGTTTTTCGAGGCTTGAGAATCCAGTTTGACCCGCCAAGTTTCATGTGACCCGAGTTAACCCAATACACCAAAGTTAGCCGTGTTTGTATATATGTTTTATAAACCTATAATGTGAATGGTATTGAACTTTTTAGGCTTTATGTATGTTTTTTATAAAAAATTAAAAGTTTTATAGGTGTTAAGTGAGCTAAAATATTGCAATATACTTAAACGGAAACCAGGTTGACCCGGCGGCCGAACCGGTAACGCGACCGGGTCAATTCGAGACCCGGTTTTTAAAACATTGGTTTTTGTCCTTGAGTATCCAATAAGCTTTTGGTGAATTAATTAAGTTAAACTTAGGCTTTACACTACTATTAGTAACTTCAACAACAATTGCGATTAACAGAAACAAGTACATCAAATGAAATTAAGAGGCATAATTAGTGAATTAAGCATTAGAATCATGAATGCCTAATTAACCAAAGTAATTAACTCAAAAATATATGAAGCGATTTATTAAAGATGTTAAATAGGAATGAATGTGAATGGTACCTGAAGAGGAGGCATAGCTTCTGTTACGTCGACTTCCTCCTCCATTGCCAGCCAAACACACCCAATGTATGTGTGTGTGTGAGAGAGAGACTGGTAATTGAGAGGATATGTATGGCGGGTAGCTTTAGGGGTGGTTGTTTAAGTTTAGGGGCTGTTTGTTTAAGCTTATATGTGGCTTACGAGCTTATTTTTTCGGCTTATATTTCATAAACCCTAATTTTTCGGTTTATTTTGAGACTTGTAGACTTATATAAACCCACGTATCTCAACATAAGCCGGAAATAGGGCTTATGAAATATTAGCCGAATCAAATAAGCTCATAAGCCCATGTATAAGCTTAAACAAACACTCCCTTATACGTGGATTTTGGCTTATATTTAAGCTCTAATTTTGTGACTTTTATTTTAAGACTTTCATATAGAAACTTATATAGACCCACAAGTCTCAAGATAAGCCAGAAAATTAGGGCTTATGAAATATAAGCCAAAATACAAATAAACTTATAAGCTACATATAAGCTTAAACAAACACCCCCTTGTATAAGAATTGAAAGACCGAGTCGGTTAATTTCAAAATATAAATTCTGATACGGAAAATGTTATTTTCAAATTATTACAGGCTAGCTTGGGGTGTAACCAATGTGAATACTTATATGGTCGACCGGTTGCAACAATAAGCCCTCTCACGTGTGGTCAATCGAGTTGTTACCATTTTTTAGGTTTTGTTTGTTTTTTAGATGTTTTTTGGTCTAACATGTAATACTATGTTTGCGGAAAAAGAAGCGGATATGAGGTATTCAAGAAATAAGTGATAATCAAACTTAAAAAATATGAAAAAGTGAAAAGAAAATAAATTATTTTTCCTCTTATATCTTAAAAAAAAAAAAAAAAAAAAAAAAAAAAAAAAAAAAAAAAAAAAAAAAACTATTTCTTTCATTTCATCTTGCCGTCTGCAGATAAAAGTGCCAAAAAAATGTTTTTTAAACTAATATTGCCTTACTCATCATCACCGTTATATACTCATTCTTTTCATGTGTGGTCACCATAAATTTAGTTGGTTTGGTGGTTTGCACCATCAAATCAAATGAATTTTCGTTTGTGTGTGTCTGTGTGAGCATGTTGTGACATATAATTGTGTTTAAGTGAGATATATATAAATTGCAAGAAAGATGAAAACCACACTAGGGTTGGGCGGTGAAAATAGATGTTGATGTGGCATATAGATTGATGTAAGTAATTAAGTAATCATAAATTGATTTAACCTAAGCTTCACATAGCTTGACAACCGCCGAGTACGTTGGAGCTCGAACCTGACTCAAGATTTTACTCGTAAACTGAGCTCGAGCTAGGCTCAATACGTCGAGTTCATTTAAGAAATCGGGTGAGTATTTCATGAGTCAATCTCAAGTACCTAACAATTTAGGTCGTCTAATAACGCCTAAGAAGTTGTCTTAACAATCTTTTTCAAAGTAAGACGTACGCCTAGTTTATGTCTTGTTGAACATAACGATTATAATATCAACGTTAGATTTTTTTAGAGTTATGTTTTTCACTTTTCTATTTTTCACATTAGTTTTTTTTTAGAGTTATGTTTTTCACTTTTCTACTTTTCACATTGTATTTTCACTACTTTTTTTCTGGTTTTATCCCTTTTTCAATAATAATAGTCTCTAACCTCTTGACCAACTAATATGAGGGGTTTGAACTAATACTCAAACCAAGTAAGGCTCTCTATTTTCAAAAAATTGGCGTGACGAGTTCAAAATTATGTGCAGACCTCACATTTTGATCTGATCATGCTTCACCATTTTGTTTGAGTTTCAAAGTTTGAAGTTATGATTCAATGTTTTCAAGTTAGCAGTTCATATAAAGTCGAAGCACATAATCAATGAAAATTTCATGCTGCAAAGGCATGATCAAGTTTCAAGTGCAACCAGAACCATTTGTGACTTGTGGAACCATCATTTTAAGCTTCAGCCATTACAAAATAATTTACTAAAACATCGTCCCTTTAATCAACAATAGTACAAGTTACAAATTCACTACACAAAAGTATCGAGTAACAGCATTTAACAGCAAAAAGAGACTCGAAATATGCTTCTAAAGCTTAACCTCGACATCGACACCAGCAGGAAGATCAAGTTGCATTAATGAGTCGATGGTTTGTGCAGTCGGGTGTAGAATATCGATGAGCCTTTGGTGTGTCCTGATCTCAAAATGGAATCTTGCGTCTTTGTGAACGTGAGGGGATTTAAGAACACAGTAAATTCTCTTTTTGGTGGGTAATGGAACTGGACCCATTGTCTTTGCATTTGTTGTTCTTGCAGCATCCATAATCTGCTTGCATGAATCTTCAATTAGAGGTACCCAATATGACCTGAGCTTGATCCTGATTTTCTGTTTCGGTGCCAACTGAAAAACAAGAAAACATTTAGCTTATACGAGTTTTCGCCATCAAATGATCAATACAAGATCCTATTGCTCCATTAAGTTATAGATACAGTATTCAAGGGTTCAATAATGTATATATAATGACAACGCAATCGATATAATTGATATTGGTAGAAAGCATTTATGTACTTAAGAAATAAGCAGTCCGAAAGACGTATTTAGTATTATCTATTTACCATTGTACTTGACAGAAAAACTTCATTTATATGGAGTACATGATATCCCTTTTTTCTTTTTTTTTTTATAAAAGCAACACAATTTAGTAGCAAACCTTTTAATGTATTAGCCAGTATCGTTCAAGAGTTTTGCTGAAGATGGCATTCCAAGTTAGTAATAATGAGAATATTTTGCCAACATTTTAAACATGGAATATAGTATAGAATATACCTACGGGGCTAAAGCGATCATAAAAACTAAAGAGATCACCATATAATCATATAATCACATTAATAGATTCACCTAAAAATATGAAACTAAAATTTATCCCTTATCCTACAGCAACTTCTTACTTGTTTCTCCAAAAGGAACAATGCATAAAAACACAAAAATACTTCTACTTTTTACCAGATAATAATGTGTTACTTTCACTACATGATGCATTTAGATGAAATAACATAATCACCCAAACAACCACTACCAAGGGACACATACCTCACAAGAGAAAGTAACACTAGGTGCCTTAATTTCACGCACTTTTTAACTCACAAGAGGTCTCAGAATCAAACTTCACTAGGTACACATACCTCATTAGGTACACATCTTCGAGGAGGCCAGGGAAAAAAAGGTTACAGAAATACCCCAGTGGGGCCGCGTATCTAAGTCAACGGCTCACCTTCCCTACTAACCTAACCTAAACAAGGAAAACCTCAGTTGTTTACCCGTTTAAGCATAAAACCACCGCCAAATGGCCTAATGGTAAGGAACCTAACCCCGTCCCAAGAGTTCTCACGTTCAAACCTCACTACATTAAACATCTTGGGGGTGGCCAGGATATAAGTCGGAAACGGTCACATGGATACCCTTGCTAAGCCGTGTACATCTAACTATCTAAGTCAAAAACTCACCCTCCGACATAACCAATGCACCAAACTTATCACATCAACAAACTAAAGTACTAAACCCTAAATTCTTCTTTAAACCTCTAAAATCCTACAATATACATTTATCTTAATAGTAAATTGCAAAAAACTGTCCTTGTGGTTTGCTCATATTGCAGGCGCAATCTTTACAACTTTGAATGTACACGCGCAGTCCCAAGGAAACTACGCATACCACAGTGGTCCCCATTGTTCCCCGTACGGACTGCACGTGCACTTTCAAAGTTGTAAAGACTACGCCCTGCAATATAACCAAACCACAAGGACAGTTTTTCGCAATATACTCTTAAATAATAATTTAACCAAACAAAACACCAAAAATCACCTTTTCAGAATCAGCACCCACAATCCCAGTAGCAGTTTCACCATCTTCAACCTAACAAAACAAACGAAAAACCCAAAATTCATTTAAAAAAAAAAAAAAAAAAAAAAAAAAAAAAAAAATCACAAATTCAAAATTCAAAACTTGATTATACCTCAGGTAACTGTTCCAAAGCTTCAGGAACAGCAAAAGGCCTAAAGTTACGGTTGGACTGTAACTGTAACTGAACTCTGGTGGAAGGTACAGTTGGGGTGAAATGGGCTGCTGATGGGTGTTTGGGTATTGAAGATGAGGAGTTGCATAATGGGAAGATTGTTGAAGCTAATGAAGATGAAATAGAAATTGACATTTTTTATAAAAATTTGTGGGTTAATAATTTGCAGGTGTAGTGAAGGTGTTTGATAAAATGTTATCCACAAACAGAAGGTGAAATAGTGAGATAATGAAGAGATTGAACCGGGTTTTTTTGATATTTTGATAATTTGGGTTTGGTTTTGGTGTGTGGGTTTATGGGATAGTTATGGGTTGTAAGTTGTTACTTGTATGGACCGGATATGTTAGCCCAATGTGTTATGTGTAATTTGTTGTGGCCCAAGAGGATATATGTCTTTCATACTTTACCAAACGAATTGTCATTCCACTCCATCTCCAAATAAGGGCCCGTTTGGTACATGTCTTTTGTATTGAAGGAATGAAGGAATGAAATGGTGTCATTCCTTGTATTAATTGTTTGGTTTGCTTCATTTGATTCAAAAGTGGGTCATCTTCTATTAAAAGTGAATCCGGATTCTTAGCTAGGTTTGGTGGAAGAAACCAATTTGTGGGTCCCATATTACCATATCATCTCACAATCATCATTTAATTAAAAAGTATATATATTGGTCACACTTTTTTTAATAATATTTTAAAAAAATAAATATATAAAATAAATTAAAATAAATATTATTTATCTCTCTTAATCTTAACTCAAATCCAAATTCAATCCAACCCCACTTATAAACCAAACGGACCCTAAAAGTTCTAGGTAGACAACATGTTATAATAGCCGTCATGTCAGCGGACATAGAATGAAATAAAATTAGATGCATTATTAATCCTTTAGATTCACTATAATATATATTAGAGTCATGCTAGACTCAAATAAATAATCCAAAAATATTCACTCGCTGGTGATTGGTGTAATCATAGAGAGGAGTGAGAAACTGTGACAAAATACATCAATCACCCGCTGACACGTCAGCGAGTGTATTTATTTATTATTATTATTTTTATTATTTGATTCTTTATATGGGTCTAGCATGACTCTATATATTATAGCTAAAAATTAAATGAACGTACATATATTAAATGCATTTTATCAAGTTAGATGAATCTTATGTATTTTTCGTCTTTTGCTGGTTAAATTTGTTGCTAGTACTAATTTGCATTATTTATTTCAAATTCACTTTCGAAACTAATTGTAATGCATCTAAATGAATAAAGATGCATCAAATTTAAGTCAACGCATCTCAAATATATAATTATAGTTATTTTTCATCTTCTTCACGTTAAGTTTTCTTTTCACATAATACTTGCATCGCATCAACGTTTAAGTTATAAAAAGGTAGAGTGAGTAAGACAACACCAACTGGCGTTGGTGTGTATTGTGTAATTTTATTTGGTATGCAGGTTTATAGGCTGGTTATGGATTGTGTGAAACTGTGAATTGATTTTTTTACGTTGTGGGTTTGTGTAGTGTGATTATGTAGTAAACTTTGATACATCAAGTTTACTAAAATGCCTAAATCAAAAATAAAATTACAAAACTGAAACAAAGCCTTAAATAATTATTCGATGGTAAAATTTTCATTATGCAAAAAAAAGTTATACAGTATCTATTTACTACATTTACTCTTAAACTGTTCGTTTTTTGTTTGAAGATGATTATTTTGGGACCGAGAGGGTAACGTATGTTTAAAGTTCGAACAACGATTGGTGCAAACAAACTTGAAAGTAACCGTATCAACACCCTTGAAGTAATGTTTTTCTTCATGACTGGGAGTTTGTATGACGACGAGCTCAAATACTAAGTGTGTCGTCTCAATCAAAATGTTCACCGTCTAGCTAACACAAAATTTTATAAACGTGTAATTATTTCATTGTTTGATCGTTAAATGTCAAATTCTACATATTGGAATAGTTATGTCAAAAGTGTCGAGTTGATCAAAAGAAAGCTACGTCGATGACTGCAGTCATTAATACATGTTTTGGTAGATCGTCAAACTTACGTATGTCACTGGCCATTTTTTTTAAAAAAAAGTAATCCAAACTTCATTAGGCTTCTCACAGTGGATCGGATAATATCGATCATGGGGATCGATCGATCGATATTGAATATCGATCGCCCCATTGTGGAGATATCGGAAATCGATCGCCGGTCAAGAGGAAATCAAATATCGTTCGGATTTCCAACCGATTTTGTATCCGTTTGTGGCTTAAAAAAAAAACTTTTTTTCCAAAATATTTACCACTTTTCATCCTATAAATACCCACATCAAACCCACTTTCAAACACACAATTTCAAACACAATTCAAACAAATTATCATCAATATTCATTCACCATGTCCATGTCATCCTACGAGTATTTGTTTGGTTCTTCGTCTTCCGACGACGACGAAGAAGTTTTTAGTGAGTTTGTTGAGTTGGCGGAGTTTGCTTGGAACGCTTGGAACACGTATCAAGCACATCAGCCAAAACCTAAAAGAAGGTACGTACCTAGAGATCATGTTGCTGCACACAATCGGTTAGTGAATGCATACTTCGGCGAAAACCCGCTGCACGATTGAAAGAACATTCCGTCGACGTTTCCGAATGAGCCGAGAACTGTTCACACGAATTGTTCGAGAGGTAACCGATTATTCTACTTATTTTGAACAAACTAATGATTGTAGGGGCGTACCTGGTATTAGCCCATTGGTCAAGTGTACCGCGTCCATTCGTCAATTGGGATACGCGGCCGTTCCAGATTCTCTTGACGAGAATCTGGCAATAGCCGAATCAACATCCCGTCAATGCCTCCGTAAGTTTTGCAAAGTTATCATCGAGTTATATGGTCCTGAGTATTTGCGAAAGCCCACGTATTCTGATCTTGAAAGATTATATGCTCATCACGAGCATAAGCATGGGTTTCCTGGGATGATGGGAAGCATTGATTGTACAAGTTGGGAGTGGGAGAATTGCCCGAACAGTTTGAGAGGTCAATATGCTAGAGGTGATCATGGGCCACATCCATTCATTTTATTGGAGGCGGTCGCTTCCCAAGATTTATGGATTTGGCATGCGTTCTTTGGTGTTTCCGGTGCAAATAACGACGTAAACGTTTTACGTCGTTCACCTGTCTTCAATGATATCAGATCTGGGAGAGCAGCAGACATTGAATTCGAAGCAAACGATGTACAATACAAAAGGGGATATTATCTTACTGACGGGATATATCCACAATGGTCCGTTCTTATTAAGTCCATTTCAAATCCTCCCACGAATGATCATAAAAGGCTATTGTACAAGAGGAAGCACGAAGCAGCAAGGAAAGATGTGGAACGGGCTTTTGGTGTGTTGAAGAAGAAGTGGAAAATGCTTAAAGTTCCAGCTCGAGGGTTCTTTAAAAGTGATCTCAAAGATATTATGTATACATGTATCATATTACATAATATGATCATAAAAGACGACCAGCGGGCGATATGTCCTACATGGCACGAAGAGGAGGTCCACCAACCACACGATCCCTTAAATACATTTGAAGAATCTGTAGCAATTTCTCTGGAGCTCGATGATGCAGCAATTCATCAAAACTTAAAAGCTGATTTGGTCGAGCACATTTGGAGAAATCGTAGACATCATCGTCTCCCTCATGACAATGAAGACGAAGATGAGGACGATGAGGACGAAGACGATGAAGAATTTCTGTGATGTTTAGTCATATTTATATTTAATTTAGTATTGTAATGTTTTAATTCCGTATCGTTTCGTTTATGTAATGTTTACGTTTTATTAATAAAATTTGTGTTTGTGTTAAAAAATGTTTTTTTTTTTAAAAGAAAAAAAAAAAAAAAAAAAAAAAAAAAAAAAAATGATGCAATATGGGTTGCCACTGTGATGAGAGAGATGAATATGAGTTGAAGAGAGAGAAAGCTGAGGTGGCAGCCGGAAAGATGATGCAATATGGGTTGCCACTGTGAGAAGCCTTAATCTCTTCTATATATGTGCAAACAAAAAAAAAAAAAAAAACACTTGTATTCTTTCATTTCCACTGACAAATAAATATCGACCTTACATTTGAGATGACAAATATTGTGTGAAACACGATTGAAGTTACGATTTAAAAGAATTGACATCTAATAAATGTTGAATGCTTACGATAAAAAAGTCTCATCCATTTGATATTTGGTCCATGATTGAAGGGTCCCATAAAGAGTCACATTACTGTCATCTCGTAGTCCTTATGTCAATAATTTTGTAGGTGACATTATTTCAATTATATAACCTATAGTACGTCTCACATCAGGCTAATCGTAGTAGCGACCAAACCTGGGGTTGGTCTTCCCTCTGAGCCGCGTCTCCTCCCCCTACTGGACCCTACCGAACACGGCCCCCCTCCTTTTTTTGCTTGGTTGGGTCAGCCATCCGACCTTACTTGGTTTGCATGGTTTGCGTGTGTGAGTGCTTTTTAAATTAATTGTTGTGGGGTATGTTTTTGTTGTAACCAGGGTCGTCTTACTATAGGCTTAGGGTCATGTGTTTGGTCTTGAGAGAAGCTGATGTGGCACTGAGATGACATTGTGACCCCAAAAACCTTGTGTCACCACTACGATCAGCCTCAATATTTTCCGAATTCATCCGCCATTGATTAACTATATAAACTATTCATAGCTTGAACGTTTGTCGTTAGAAGGGCAACAACAAGGGTGATAAATTTAACACAGCACGAAACTGATACGATCTTAAACAAGTTTGTGTTAAGGATAAATGAGCTTGAGTAAACAAGCAAGTCAACTTATCTAACTCATTTACTAAACGGGTCAAGTTGAATTTGTACAAATGTTAAAAATGAGATTAACCATCAACATGATTAACTATAGAATCCTGTTAAAGTAGAAACATAAATTTTGAAATTTGAAATTAATGATTAGGTCACATTAATATGTTGGTGAAAAATCAACTGGATTTTTTTTTTAATTGTTTTGAATTTAAATTTAAATTTTAACTTGCATATTTGTTTTCGTCATCTTTTAGCATATTGTTTTCGGACTTGAACTTCTTGATTCGTTAGCCTACATGTAAACTTGCTTGAGCTCTGCTTACTTAAACAAGTTACACGAGGAATAAACGAGGTACACGTGCTACGCAAAATCATGATATTATGGTTATATTTTCTTAAATTTATTAATAAATGGATTCTTGGTAACCCCGTCATGCCCTAGCGTCGATAACAACATGCGGTCCATGTGGAAAATAATGAAAGAGTATTGAGCAAATATGTTAATTAGTAGCTTTCATCAATGGGCTATTAGACTAATGATGATTATTTTTCTATAATAAATGAGTAGATTTTCTTGTAAGAAACTTGGGGTATGGGTAGGATCTGTCTACATGCCACCTTCCTCATACCCTGGCCCGGCGGTATTGAGTTTGTTGTTGTTGTAGATTTTCTTGTAAGAAAATACATGAGTTATTTGTTCTTATAGGGTTACACTTATAATTCTTTTGATTTGTAAGAATAAGAAGATTCTATCAAATGATAAGTTCAAAAATCCTAATTATTTTAGTCAGCTAAATGATCATTCGTTTCAACTATAACAATATTACTTCAGACTCTCCGTTTAAATAACGAGTGTCATATATGAAAAACGCCAAATTCACGGTTAGGGTGAACTACTTATTTTGAGGATAGATGTAAGTCGAAGAAAAAGAGTACTGTATAGTACAGTCTCATGATAAATTTGGATCGAATTCGTGATTGATTATATAATTAATTTAGCTTGGTCGTGCTTGTAGCTTGATCAAACGGATCAAGCGAACCATGTTCAACACGCACGAGTATGCAAATTATAATCGTGTTGCAATTATTTGTGTGTTCTGTTATGTGATGGGTTGAATACTAACGGCTTACCAAAAACCCACAAAATTGGTTTATTCTATCTCTTTTACTTACCTCAAATTTTCTGTAGACCAAAATGGAGTTTAATATCTATAAGAGTAAATTACATGGTTTGTCCCTGTAGTTTGGGGTAAATCGCTAATCGAGTCCCTATTATTTTTTTTATTTTTTTGTTGCATGATTGATCCCTATGTTGAAATTATGGCACACCGTTCGTTCTTATCGCTAACTGTTGTTATCTTCTCCGTTAGCTCTCAATCGTAAGTGACAACATTAGTCCATTACCCAAACAATCGTTTGCAACGTTAGTCCTTTATACTAACAGTCGTTTCTAATTAAATAAAAATTTGGTTTTTTTACGTAGCTCGTCCGTTTTCTTACGTTTTTGTCCATTTTTGTCTGTTTTCGTCCGTTTTTATACGTTTTCGCCCGTTTTGCTACGTTTTCGTCCGTTTTTAAACGTTTTCATCCGTTTTTACTGGTATTTGTCCGTATTCACACGTTTTTGTCCGTTTTTCTTTTGTTTTCGTGCGTTTTTATACGTTTTCACCCGTTTTGGTATGTTTTCATGCGTTTTCTTATGTTTTCGTCTGTTTTTATAGGTTTTCGTCCGTTTTTATACGTGTTCATCCGTTTTTACTTATTTTTGGCCGTTTTACACGTTTTCGTCCATTTTTATCCGTTTTGTTACGTTTTATACGTTTTCGCCCGTTTTCCTATGTTTTCATACGTTTTCGTCTATTTTTATATGTTTTCGCCCGTTTTTCTATCGTTTTGTTGGGTTTATTAATTTGATGAGACAAAACAACCAAGAATGAAACAAGAGGGACTTAATATGACAAAGGAAGAAACTTGTAGAGAAAGAAAAGATTCGTAGTAATCTTTTATTATGTTAGTTTATTTCTTTGTAAACCCTATCTCTCTAAGTATATAAAGAGAGGTAAGGTACGTATAATATCAAGTCTTCCACAATGTAGATTATCAAAGGTGTGTGTGTGTGTGTTCTAGGGCGTAAGATGTAAACGCCTAGAACTAGTTTGTTTCACTTCAAGATCAATTCATTGATCCTTGTTATAGATTAGATAACACGTTATTAATATAATTGAAGTGATGTTTGGTGAAAACTTTGTGTCAATAACAATTGTTTTGTTTTAATCCGCTGTGCATATTTGTTAATTGTTATTGTTGAACCCTAAGGCTCAAAACGATCCAAGAACTTAATTGATGATGGCGTGCATAAGTTCTATCGTTTTTACAAGTTTTCATTTGTTTTTCACGTTTTCATCCGTTTTACTTGTTTTTGTCCGTTTTTATACGTTTCGTCCGTTTTACACGGATAAAAACGAACAAAAACGTGTGAAAACGGACAAAAACGTGCAAAACGGACGAGAATGTATAAAAACGGACAAAAACATGTAAAAACGGACGAAAACGTATAAAAACGAACGAAAACGAATAAAAACGTAAGAAAAACGAGCGAAAACATATAATAATAGACGAAAACGTATGAAAACGTAGCAAAACGGGCGAAAACGTATTAAAACGGATGAAAACGTATAAAACGTAAGAAAACATAACAAAACGGGAGAAAACGTATAAAATGGACGAAAACATGTAAAAACGGACGAAAATGTGTAAAAACGGTTGAAAACGTATAAAAACGGACGAGAACTGTAACACCCCCAATTTTGTGAAATAGCAGTGGAAGACTAGTCGGGGTATTACGGGGAGGATCTTTGCATAATAATAGAAAACGGCTTGAAAGAGGCGTTTTAAAAATACATTTTTGGTCCCATTGTGTTGAATTACAAAATATGTAAAATATCATAGTTAAAACTTCCCAATAAATGGTGTAATAGTTTTGGGAATGAATGACAATTTATTGTTTTACACCATAATTAAAACCTTGAGTCAAATGCCAGCTCCGTGCCCTGCTGCTCCACTAGATACCTGAGAATACATGCTAAAAAGTCAACAAAATTGTTGAGTGAATCATAGAATTTATAATTTCAAATGAGTTTGGTGCAAACAAGTTGTGATTGCCTGTGAATTACAATCATGTTTAAATCAATAATAAGAATGTATATTGCCATATATTGGTGTGTTTGCCCGGGTGTTCCAGCTGACTCAAGTGAGGGATTCCAGCTGACTCACAGCTGACTGAAGTGAGGGGTTCCAACTAATTCAAATGGGGTGTTCCAACTGACTCAATTGAGGGGTTCCACCTGACTCACAGCTGTCTTAAGTGAGGGGTTCCAGCTGACCAATAGATCTATTTACTGTATTCGCGTTCGCTCGCAAGTGAATAATGGTGTGTGATATGAGGGGCTTCATATAAGGGCAACAATGTGTCTTATGCAATAACATTCAAGATAACATACATAAAAATACTTGTGTTCAGTTTGTAGCATGTATCTCCCCCGTGGAGTTTATAAAACTTGTAAATAAGTAAAAAGCGGGGCTATGACTCACGGCAATCCGTGAAAGTTTAGAGTATAAAAGTAAAAGTAAGTATTTGAGCATGTATCTCTCCCAAAAGTATAAAACAAGTATTAAAATAGTAGGGGCTACGACTCACCTTGTGGGTAACTGGTAAGATGGAAATGAGATATCAAGTGAGATTATGAACACAACTCCAAAATAGGACCTGGATAATAGTGAAGTCTGAGTATTTGGTGTTTGTGACTTAATATAACAATGTGAGTGGAAACGAGTAACGGATAGTGAACAGGTGTGTGATATGAGTTTGATATGCTTAAAATATTTAAAGTTCAAAAATAATATTATATATAATATTATCTTGCTTTTATGTGTTTAGATTCAGTGAACATCGTTCCTTCGAAAGTTAGTGGATGATAAGTCATGCTTAACATAACTGCGTGATGTTTTTCTTGTGATATGACTTGTGAGTACTTGGTGTGTGAGTAAAATCATAATGTTACTGAATAACCCCTCAAGTTATGATAAATTTATATTTTAAACCTTAACAGTGAAATTTACATTTTAGTCCTTGTACTTTGGTAAATTGACATTTTTAGCTCAAAGAATTAAAATGTGTCAAGTTGTCAATATTAGTTCTTCAAATATTCACATTTCATGTTATTATCAAAATAACCATTCTGATGTAAGTTTGGGAATTTTACACATTTAGCCCTCTAACTTTGCAAAATTACATTTTTAAAAGCATGACATTTTAGTACTTGTAGTATTCACATATTCAATAAATATACTTAAGTTACTTGAAATAACAGCTTAACACAAGTTTTGAGGTGTTGGCGGTTTTAGTCCTTAAGGTTAAATAGTTTTGCAAATCTAGTCCAAAATTATATATTTTTACATTTTTTATCCGAATCTCTCTAGATATTACACTTTATGCCCAAAAATACTTGTACATTCTGTTTGTAAGCTCAGAATTCTATTTTGGCAGTTTCAACCCTTAAGTTTCAAAAGTGACAGTTTCGACCCCTCAAGTTTACACATTTTGCATTTTTGGTCCAAAATACATGTTTAGCTTATGATTTCATTTCTTTTAGCTTGTTATACTTCCTGAAGCTTATTCAAGCTTGTGTGAGCTTATTTGATAGCTTAACGTGGCTTATAGCTTAATTTTACACGCTTAATGGGCTAAACAAATCATGCGGCCCTTTTGTGTTTTTGTGGGCCCATTGGACTTGGGCTTTTGGGGGGTGTTTCATGAGCTTATTATGAGCTTATTTCAATTTACACATCAGCTTATACATGGCTTAATCACAAACTGCTTAGTTAATTTCATTGGGCTTTAAGCCCGTTAAGGGATTTAAGGTTGTTTGAGCTTCTGATCGATTGAAGCAGCTTTGAGCTTGGGAGATTGACTAAACAAGCTCGTGTGCGTGTGATGTGTGTACCTTCTATTTCCTTGGTGGTTGGTGAAACAAGTTCAACGATTTGTTTAATATTATATACGTAAGATTCTTGACTAAACTTGACCATCACTACAACATCGAACACTTTTTGTGGGGACACATTTGGCCTTTTTGCGGGGACATGTCCCCGCAGAAACACTTTCCGCGGGGACAAGTCACCGCAGATAGGTCACCGCGGCAAGCTCGTCGCTAATACATTACGCGGTGACTTTATATCACTTTCTGCGGGGACGTGTGGGTCCCAGCTCTTTTTTAGCCGGTCAAAGACTGTCCGACGTGGCATTAACTTTCTGCGGGGACATGTCCCCGCAGAAAACAATTAAAATTAAGTAAAATTTAATTAATTACGTAATTATAAATGGTTTTCTGCGGTGACTTGTCCCCGCAGAAACTCTTTTCTATATTTTCGAAATTCTTTTCTGCGGGGACAAGTCCCCGCAAAAAAGGTTTTTATATAAATCTTTTATTACTTTTTGCGGGGACATGTCCCCGCAAAAAGTACCTGACCCATTTTGCAGCAAATTGCTGCAAAATGGGTCATTCCAGGTTTTTGCCGCAAATATGTGCAGCAAAAACCTACCAAATGCAGGTTTGTATGCCAAAACCTGCTGTTCCCATTTCACAAAATTCGCCAAAGTAACAATTTCGCCAACAACACGATATTAAAACCAAATTCGCTAAACATATATACAACAACACCAATTTCAAACAAAATTCACTAAACATAATATTAATCCAACTGCCCTAAACAATCCAAATTCGCTAAACATAATCATATGAATCCTAATTCGCCAAAAACGGTTCAAAAACCGTGATCCACATAAAATGTCCAACAACCCAAAAAAGTAAGCTAGCGAGGAACAGTTTAGTGGGAATCCTAAGACATAATAATCAATCTAAATCTACACAATATGTCCAACAACCCAAAACAAACATAAAGTGACCCATCCGACCCATACATGCCTAATCCCTATTCTCCCCACCATCCCCATTACCCCCACTACCCCCAGCTCCCCACTACCCTCCCCTGTAGGTCTAGACTCACCCGGAGTCGGAGTCTGGGATCCTGATGTCCCCGCCAATCCTGCTAGCTCCTGAGGAAAGCCCGGCTGTCTCCTCGCCCAACTCAGAAGCATCTCCAGCGTGTCCCCTTGCCGCGCCACGGTATCGCGCAGTGTGGACGAGGAGGCTTCCTGACGAGCTCGTGAGGCACTCAGAGTCGGCCTGTGACCACCTCCTGGTAAAACGGGACCTACGCCAGGAATATGTCCCCTCTGTTTGCCACCGAGAACCTAGCTCAAGATCTCCGTATCTGTCATGCGCGTTCCGGAGGAGGTGCACTCTGACCGAAGCTGGACCATCTGATTCTGTTTAGTTACAAAAAAACAAGAAAAGTAATATATAAGTCGTGATTTATTATATTGCATTAATGTTGGTGAGTTTTTGGAAATAAATTATACTTACGTAGCTGGATTCGGCGGCCTCAGACTCCCAGGCGCCATCTCTCGTATGAGTGTGTCTATACATGTCTATATAGTCTCGAGTATCCTCAGAGTCGGGGTCAGGGATGCTCAACTGTTTATAAATAAAATCAATCAATACTCACCCAACACTATATATATATATATATAAAATTATTAAAAAGTGTCTTACAAAGTTATCGGCTATGACTGCCAAAGAATGAGATCCATGAAGTGTCGTAGTCTTCATTTTCTTCCTATTTTCACTGTTGATCTTCCCGATCTTTAACTTATCCGGGTCGATCCAATGCTGAATCTGCTTATTATAAATAATAATAATAATAATAATAATAATAATAATAATAATAATAATAATAATAATAATAATAATAATAATAATAATAATAATAATAATAATAATAATAACAACAACAAAGCTTATTATAAATAATAATAATAATAATAATAATAATAATAATAATAATAATAATAATAATAATAATAATAATAATAATAATAATAATATATAATAATAATAATAATAATAATAACAACAACAAAGTATGTGTCGATCCAGAAATTTACCTGCTTCTCCCATTTATCTTCCGCCATGTTCTCGGGACGGTTTGCCCTGATATCGTCCAGTTTATCGAGCCCACCTTGGTCTGTAAAATGTTTCTTCTTGTGCTTGAATTTTTGGTCATTGTATACCTTTCTCAAGTAAGCTTCGATACTAGTCACAATATTCTCTCCATGTGGACCGGCAAGGTGAGGGGCGAGATCAAAGTAATGCTGCAATAAAATATAATTAAAATAAATATACAAATTTAAATAAAGAGACAAATTTAAATAAATAAACTCAATTAAAATAAATAAACACAATAATTAAAAAAATAAAAGATAAAAAAAAAAAACTTACATTGAGCTGAGAATCTACGTGTGCCTTCGAGGCCTCTGAAACATCATCCCACGTATCGTGATACAGTGGAACGGTGTCCCGTATCAAGGTCCCGACAAAGCTCGAGTACCACGCAGCGTGAGGGCCCACATGCTCCCAGAAGCCTTTAGCATTCTTTCTATATCTGATAGAGACTGGGCGGCCAGTGTCATTCCGCATGGTGATTAATGTTGTGTTCTTGGAGGGACCACGAACCACCTTCCCGTCTTTCCCGATTTTTGACCCAGGCTTCGTCGGCTTAGGCCTGGGAGCTCTCGAACTAGAGCCTGCAAGTAATCAAATTAAAGTGATGGTGACATAAAATAACAAGTTATCAATTTCAAATAATGATCAAGTTTAATTAAAATAAAGGAGAAATTCTTACGCTCGCAGTTGGTGCCTATCCTCCTCGCCGGACCCCGGGGTGGCTCGTGACCCCCATCACCACCATGGCTTGTAGCTATAACATCCGCCATCTGTACTAGAACATAGAAATTAGTGAAGAAACACATATACGCATATATATACACACATTCAAATAAATAACAATATAAACCAAAAAAGATAATAACAAATAATCAAATAAATAAATAAATAAACAAACACATTTAACAACTCGATAACAATTTCATTAAAATAAGTGTCGTTTAACAAATTACAATTTGAGATCAATCTCCTACATCACTAAGATAAAAATCATCATTATTAGTGCCAGCTTCATCTTCACCATCGACGTGGTGTTCATGATCAGATGCTAAATCATGAGGAATGTGGTCATCATAATCAATATCATCGTCGTCGTCGACATCAGTGATAATTGGTGCTGGTGGTGCCTCAACTTCCGCTGGCTGGACATCTATATCTATGGTGCTATAATTCAAGTTTTCCAACTCAGCAGAAAGTGTGACATGTGATGAGTTGTTGTCATGTACAACATCTTGATTGTCTTCTACCACGATTATATCCGGGTTCCAAATCTTTCGATGATAAGAATCTTGGACGGCCTTCCAACTACCACGTTTACCCGGGAAATCAAGGTAAAAGACTTGTGTTGCTTGTGTTGCAAGAATGTATGGTTCATTTTGAAACGATACACGGTCTGTCATAATTTGTGTAATGTTATTTCTATATGTACAACGTTTTATGCGACCCTCGTTATTAGTGTCGAACCATTTGACTTTGAACAGCACAACCTTGAACGGAACATACAAAAACTCGAGAATTTCTTCAAGCTGGCCATAATACATTCCTCCGCTAGGATTAGGAGTTGAAATTCCGCTGTTTTGAGTTGAACGACATAAATCACGGTCGTGTACGATAAACTTCACACCGTTGACTACGCAAGAGTCGACTGAGACTGCAGTCCATGCTGGTCCACAAGCCAAAGCGAATAACTCGGAAGTACAACTTGGGTCATTCTTTACTTTTAATTCACGAATCTATGAAAAAGTTAATAATAGATATAGATGAGTAATAGTCGTTATTTTTACAGGGTAATACATACAATAAGTCTACCTTGCTCCCAAACCAGCCAGGAAATCCTTCTTGTATATCATTGCCAGGAAATGCCCTGTAAACGTTCATGATATTAGAATAAGTCGTCGAATAATAACTCACGTAAAACACATTTTGAAATAAAACGCGTACCTCTCGTACTCGTTCACGTACGGGTCGATTTCATCACTGTTGTGTAGTACATACCATACTACTTTCTTCATTGTTTCTGGTTGAACCCGGATCAATGATTGCTTGCCATTCAATTTACCTATTGATCGAAACACCTGAAATTGACTTGTTGGGCTTGGACCGTCCTCATTCCGGTCAGGACGATTAAATCTCGTCTCAACACCCCGGAAATAATGCGAACAGAAAGTTAATGCTTCATCAGCAATATAACCCTCCGCTATTGAACCTTCGGGCTTAGCTTTATTTCTGACATAATTCTTGAGCTTTTTCATGTATCTTTCAAATGGATACATCCACCTCATGTAAACAGGCCCGCCTTCAATAGCCTCTTCGGGTAGATGAATAACCAAGTGAATCATTATGTCAAAAAAAGCAGGAGGATAAATTTGCTCGAAACTGCACAAAATATTGATGAGTTGTTCTTTAGCTTTCAGCATGTCATCCACCATCAAAGTTCGAGCGCATATTTGTTTGAAGAATGAACAAAGCTCGATTATTGGTGTTGCGGTGGTTTGGTCCTTCAAGTAATTTTGAAGTCCAGCAGGAAGCAACCGCTGCATCATTATGTAACAGTCATGAGCCTTCAAGCCTGTTATGTTGCTATCATTGTCGGTCACTTTATGCTTGAAGTTAGATCCGAACCCATCAGGTAGTTTCACACCTTTGATGAATTGACAAAAAAAAGAGTAAGTCGTCGAAATGGATACGCGAATAGAATTGGAACAAATAAATTTTGAAATAAAACGCGTACCTTTGATGAATTGACAGAATTGTTTTCTTTCTTCAGCTGTGAAAGAGTACGTGGGATGAGGCTTAGAGCACTTCCCGTTTCCTTTGTTGACGAGCCACAACTCTTCACGAATTTGCAAATTTTCTAAGTCTTGTCTTGCCTTGTTGGTGTCTTTCGATTTGTCATTCATTAACAAAGTACCCAACACACTCTCACACACATTTTTTTCGATATGCATGACATCTAAATTGTGTTTTAGTGTAAGAAAAGACCAATACTTTAGCTCGTAGAAAATTGATTCTTTGGTCCAATTCAATTCGCGAACAGGATCACGTTTTTTCTTCGCACCCCCAAAACTTGGATGTTTCCCCGGGGTACGTTTAGGCAATCTCCTAAGTTGATTCAAGATGTCATCACTGGTAAATTTTCTAGGAGGTTGTCTAGGATCATCGTCCCGAGTATAGAATGCCCGTTTATTTTTCCGCCATTTATTGGTCGTTTTTAAGAATCTTCTGTGACCAACATAAGCGGTTTTGCCGAACACGCGAGCAGATGGAGTGTCCATATTACATGTCGGACAAGCCAAGTAACCTTGCCCACTCCACCCAGACAAACTACTTCGAGCGGGAAAGTCATTGATAGTCCATAAAAGCGCTGCTCTCATACAGAATTCAGTGCCAGTGGCAGCATCCCTAGTCATGACTCCATCTTTCCATAGAATCTTTAGGTCTTCAATCAAAGGCCTCAAGTAAATATCTATGTCCTTCCCAGGTGATTTAGGGCCCGGAATTAACAACGTCAACATAAGAGAAGTCTCTCTCATACATATCCAGGGAGGCGTATTGTACGTTGTTAATATGACCGGCCACATGCTGTAAGACTGACTAAGGTTGCCGTACGGATTGAAACCATCAGCAGCCAACCCTAATCGGACGTTTCTTTTTTCATAGGAAAATTCTTTAGAATACTTCACGTCAAATTTCTTCCATAATTGACCGTCAACCGGGTGTTGCATCTTACCGTCCTCCGTAGACTGCCCAGAAGCATGCCAAGTCATATGTTTTGCAGTGTGGGTCGACTTGTACAAACGCTGTAGTCTAGGAATGATAGGAAAATAACGCAACACCTTGTTAGGTACTTTCTTCCCCAGTGTGTTCTTGTCTTTCCATCTACTAGCATCGCAGATGGGACAATTCTGCAAATCTTCGTTACCCGCCCCCCGATATAAAAAGCAGTCATTTACACAAGCATGTATGGATTCGTATCCTAACCCGATCGTTTTATATGTTTTCTTTATGTCATAGTATGACAATGGGATTTTGTATCCTAGAGCGGGTGGGAAACATTCTTTGAGAAATTTTAGGGTTTCGTTAAATGTGGTGTCACTCATTTTACCTTTGACCTTGATGTTCGTAAACTTTGCCATAAAGTCCAATGAAGACATCCAATTACAGCCCGGGTATAGTGGCTCGTTGGCAGTGGCGAGTAACTCTTCAAACTCGTTACGTTGAGGAGTTGGCTCGTTTGTCTCGCCAATATTTCCTTCAGTTGTCTCATTTTGATCGTTATTCGGACAAATATCATGAAGGAACTCGGCCATATCACTCCCATGTTGATTCGTGGTGGGTACTACTGTCTGCTCATCCGGTTCACCGTGATTAAACCATTTCGTATAACTTTGGTCCCAACCGTATGACATTATGTGATTAAACAACTCTTCGTATTTTACCCAACCAATGTTATGACAATATTTACATGGACATTTAACATTCCCATCAATATTCACAAAAGACTTGCAATACTCGCAAAAAGCTCTAAGACCTTTTAGAAATTCACGGCTAGAACGAGGTTTAGAGACCCAACTCTTATCAATTGGCATAACTGCGTTTTAATGATGCAATAAATAATTATTTAGAATTAAGCATGTTCAAAAAAATCTACACATAAATACATAAAGGTGGAATCACGAGTTGTGCGTTTTGTTCACCTAATCCAACTATGGAAGGCAATCCTAACCCACTCTTTGAATGTTTCGTCTCATACAAGAATGCGTATAACTGAATTTACTATTTGAAAAAATTTAGGCAGCATTTCCCCTCAACTCCCCAAATATGTGCATTAAAGACATATTCGTAGGAGTAAAGGGGAAACACTGTCGAAATTTTCACAAATAGTAAATCAATTATACGCAGTCATATCCTAAATGAGACAAAACATTCAAAAAGCAGTCCCAAACAGGGGACTTTCCGAAATTAATTTCTAATAAATTAATTTCGGACGGGTTTTCTATGGGATGATTAACTTCGGACGGGGACTTTCCGAAATTAATCACTAAATTCCTAAAATCATTTATAATAGTCTAACACAATCAAATTCCATATAATTATAAACAAACGACTAACATCTTAAAATCAAATTCAGAAACAAAATATTATAATTCTAAGCAAGTAATTAACCAAACATAAACAAAAAAAACGTACTGATTGTGGTCTTGGCTCTCGGCTAGCTGGTCTTGACAGAAGGCTGGTCTCAGCTCTCGACTCTCGGCTAGCTGGTCTTAACACATTGCAAAAAAAATTAACAAATCAAGCTCCTTTTTAACTTTGTACCCCAAAAAGGCATAACTCGAAACAACATAATCAGTTTTTGTAATACAAAACAAGTTTCTTAAATCTCAATTTGCTAGCTCTAACAAGACTTGTATAGTCATACTAATTAAACGGCACAACATACTTTCACTCGTCTCTAAGCATACACAATCACATTGCCACTTTTGCATCAACACACAACTCAACCTAACTGATAAACTAATTCAAACAGCCCTAGCTAGTTTCGACAGCAGGTAACTGATAAACAGCCACTTTCAAACAGCCCTAGCCACTTTTGACAGCAGGTAACTGATAAACTGATAAACAACTCAACCTAACTAATAAACTAATTCAAACAGCCCTAGCTAGTTGCTGTGGTACGACACCCACAAACGAATAACCACAACGACAAACACCACCTGTGGTGGTTTTCTGTCCAACTGAGGGCAAACCAACAGCACCCTTGTGGGTTGCAGTGCATCAGTTTATACTAATTGATAAACATAAACTAATGACTATAAACTTTTGGCGGCGACATGTCCCCGGTACAAAAAAAAAATTAAACATAAACCTGGTCTCGGCTTTTTGGTTCTCGGCTTCGGGTCTCCTCTTCCGTTCTCAGCAGCAAGTATACCTAAACGGGAGAGGGGGAGGAGATGGTGGAGATGTGCACAGTGGTGCGAGTGTGGTGGTGGTGGTGGTAGAGATGTCACAGTGGTGCGAGTGTGGTGGTGGTGGTGGTAATGGAGATGGTGGTGTTGTGGTGGATCGAGATGGTGCTGTGGTGTTGTGGTAATGGAGATGGTGCGAGTGTGTTTGTTTTTTTTTTTTTTTTTTTTTTCTAAGTGTTAGATCTGATCTAACAAAGGGATAAATTATAGTTTTTACTTTCTGCGGGGACATGTCCCGCGCGAAAGTAAAAAAATTTCGCCAATAACTCTGGCGGGATAAAGCAAATAATAAGAGGGAAAATTAATTTTTTTGGTAAAACCTTTCTGCGGGGACATGTCCCCGCAGAAGGTAATTAAAGAATATTAATTCTTTTAAATTTAACTAAAAAATTTCTAAATCATATTTTATTAATTTAAAACTTTTTAAAATTATTTATGTCACTTTTACCGAACGAGCCGAGATGATACGGTTGTACACGAGATGTTTAACGAACGAGCCGAGATGTTATGGTTGTACACGAGATGTTTAACGAACGAGCCGAGATGATACGGTTGTACACGAGATGTTTAACGAACGAGCCGAGATGTTATGGTTGTACACGAGATGTTTAACGAACGAGCCGAGATGATACGGTTGTACACGAGATGTTTAACGAACGAGCCGAGATGTTATGGTTGTACACGAGATGTTTAACGAATGAGCCGAGATGATACGGTTGTACACGAGATGTTTAACGAACGAGCCGAGATGTTATGGTTGTACACGAGATGTTTAACGAACGAGCCGAGATGATATGGTTGTACACGAGATGTTTAACGAACGAGCCGAGATGTTATGGTTGTACACGAGATGTTTAACGAACGAGCCGAGATGATACGGTTGTACACGAGATGTTTAACGAACGAGCCGAGATGTTATGGTTGCACACGAGATGTTTAACGAACGAGCCGAGATGTTATGGTTGTACACGAGATGTTTAACGAACGAGCTGAGATGATATGGTTGTACACGAGATGTTTAACGAACGAGCCGAGATGATACGGTTGTATACAAGATGTTTAACGAACGAGCCGAGATGATACGGTTGTACACGAGATGTTTAACGAACGAGCCGAGATGATACGGTTGTACACGAGATGTTTAACGAGCCGAGATGATACGGTTGAGTTGTGTGTTTGACGAACCGAGATGTTTAACGAACGAGCCGAGATTGTGTATGCTTATCAGTTACCTGCTGTCGAGCTAGTTTCGACAGCAGGTAACTGATAAACGAGCCGAGATGATACGCAAAAGTGGCAATGTGATTGTGTATGCTTATCAGTTACGGTTGTACACGAGATGTTTAACGAACGAGCCGAGATGTTATGGTTGCACACGAGATGTTTAACGAACGAGCCGAGATGTTATGGTTGTACACGAGATGTTTAACGAACGAGCCGAGATGTTATGGTTGCACACGAGATGTTTAACGAACGAGCCGAGATGTTATGGTTGTACACGAGATGTTTAACGAACGAGCCGAGATGTTATGGTTGTACACGAGATGTTTAACGAACGAGCCGAGATGTTATGGTTGCACACGAGATGTTTAACGAACAAGCCGAGATGATACGGTTGTACACGAGATGTTTAACGAACGAGCCGAGATGTTATGGTTGTACACGAGATGTTTAACGAACGAGCCGAGATGATACGGTTGTACACGAGATGTTTAACGAACGAGCCGAGATGTTATGGTTGTACACGAGATGTTTAACGAACGAGCCGAGATGATACGGTTGTACACGAGATGTTTAACGAACGAGCCGAGATTTTATGGTTGTACACGAGATGTTTAACGAACGAGCCGAGATGATACGGTTGTACACGAGATGTTTAACGAACGAGCCGAGATGTTATGGTTGTACACGAGATGTTTAACGAACGAGCCGAGATGATACGGTTGTACACGAGATGTTTAACGAACGAGCCGAGATGTTAAGGTTGTACACGAGATGTTTAACGAACGAGCCGAGATGATACGGTTGTACACGAGATGTTTAACGAACGAGCCGAGATGTTATGGTTGTACACGAGATGTTTAACGAACGAGCCGAGATGATACGGTTGTACACGAGATGTTTAACGAACGAGCCGAGATGTTATGGTTGCACACGAGATGTTTAACAAATGAGCCGAGATGTCCCCGCCAATAAATGTAATTTACCGTTTTCGTAAATTCTTTTGGCGGGGATATGTCCCCGCCAATAAATGATATACCTTATCCTCTTTAATATCAAAAATATCTTATCCACAACTGTAACAAAATCCACAACTACCAAAATCCTCTTTATATTCTCTCACTCTCTCATCCCACATTACTACCAAATTAAATCCACAACTGCAACAACATCACCTCCTTCATCCCTCATCACCACCCGATAACACCAGACCTCTTATCTTCACACCAATTGCAAAATCAGAGATGGATCGATATAATCCTTTTATGTGTAATTGTGGAGCAGGAAATATAAAAAAAAGAACATCACATCAGCCAGATACATTTGGATTGGAATATTATGCATGTCCTCTTTCGAAGGTGAACAATTATACATTTCTTATTTATGTAAATATACAAAAAATCATATAATTACATTATTTATGTGGCAGCCAAGACAAAAAGATCATGGATGTGGTTACTTTATGTGGAAGAGTGATTTTGATGAGCAGTTACGAGTAACCTCGTCTGCTTCAACATCTCACGGTTCTGGATCTGCACCAACAAGGTGCTCAAACTGTAATGAAAAAGATCTTAGGATAAAATGCTGGAGGCACAAAAGCAGGTGCTTGAGACAAGAGTAAGGGTACTGGAGGCAAGACTTGAAATGACAATGAATCACGACGACCCCGACCACGCATGTCAGTCGGCTGCAATACTCCGTGAGCTGTTGGGTGACATGGACAATCTTCATATGTAATGTTGTTCTCCAAACAGGGACGTTTGGTTTATGTTGTTGTTGTTGTTGTTGTTTTTGCTGTTGTTGTTGTTGTTGTTGTTGTTGTTGTTGTTGTTGTTGTTGTTGTTGTTGTCGTCCAAACATGGCCGTTTGGTTTATGCTGTTTAATAAAATTACTTCTGATGATGTTGTTGTTGCTGTGAAAATTTAAGTGTCCATCAAGATTCAACCATAAGGGGCCGTTTGGTTTATGTTGTCCAAACAGGGCCGTTTGGTTTATGCTATCCAAACAGGGGTGTTATGGTTATACACGAGATGTTTAACGAACGAGCCGAGATGTTTGGTTTATGTTGTCCGTTTGGTTTATGTTGTTTTGTTAACAACAGCCCACAAGGGCCGTTTGGTTTATGCTGTCCAAACAGGGGTGTTTGGGATTGCTTATTTCCTGCACCAAAAGGGTGTTTGGGTTTATAACCTTATTTGAAGAAACAATATCACAATTAACAAACACTAAGGCAAACATTTTATTTAAAACACGCAAGAGTTCTCAAACTAAACAACTCGACAACCAAACGAAACAACTCAAACTAAACAACTCGACAACCAAACGAAACAACTCAAACTAAACAACTCGACAACCAAACGAAACAGATCAAACGAAACAACCCGTTTTTTTTTTTTTTTTTCCGGCTACTTCCCGCTTTGCTGGAACTCGCACCATCTTTTCCCTTCCTTGCTCTCATTTCCTTGATAGCAGCTTGAGCTTCAGCAGCATCTAGCTCTTCCAAATACTCTCTATAGTACGGCTTTCTCCTCAACCATTCCAGAATCTTGTCTCTCTGCCACGGTGCACAGTTCGCATAAGAACCATATTCATCAAAAATTTCCCAGCCCCAATGAAGTATAATTTCATTATACAGGAGCTCGTGTGATAAAGCCTTTGACCATTCCTGTTCCGGCGTTAAACCATCCATTGTTATGTGTGTTTTTTTGTGATAATTTACGTGTTTTGTGATAAATTCATTATACGATATATATAAGTAAAAAATTGGCGGGAATACTTTCGGCGGGGACATGTCCCCGCCAAAAGACATTAAATTTTCGCGGTAATGAACTTATCTTTTTGGAGCCAAAATGTTTAACGTTTTCAGCGGGGATATGTCCCCGCGAAAAATTAAAAATATACATCATTGTTTTCTGCGGGGACATGTCCCCGCCGAAAGCAGAGCGGGAAAAAAAAGCGGGAAGAATTAAGCGCTCTAATTTTGGTCAAACTTTGGCCAATATGTAAAAGACTTTCTGCGGGGACATGTCCCCGCGGAAAAGTGGCGTTGAAAATTTTATAACTGGTCAGCGAGACTTTGCGCCAGCTCAGCAATTTTTTGTCGTTTAGCGACTTTCCGCGGGGACAGAAGCGTCCCCGCAAAAAAGCTGGTCGCCCGTTCTCCTTTTTGTTGTAGTGCATCTTGAGTGACAAAAACCATTAAGGTGAACGTATATGTATCTAGGCAGTTAAGGTTGTGTTCAAATGACAATTAGAACGTGTGAGTTTTAGATATCATTATGAGGTCGTGAGTGAAAAACCAATACGTACAACCATTTTTAGTTATGTCGTGATTTCATGTGAGCTTGTTAGCATGGTTTAAGCTTAACGTGAGATTGCAAATAAAAACAGGAAGCTTACGTGCTTCGTGTGTGTTATAAATATTTCAAATATTCGAAATATTTACCAAGTGTAAAAAAATACTTACGACACCACAAGGGTGGAGAGTATACCCGTTTGTGAGACTCGATGTGTATGTGAGGACTTCGCGACCTGTTGTGCACCCACCAAGGGAATCATGAGGCACTTGTGTACATCTCGAACTCGTCCTCGAACTCTTAGAAACTAGTCTCTTCCTATCGTACATGGCACAGGAAGAAAATACTTGAAGTTGCTTGTAGTTGTGAACTGTTTTGATGACTTACGTATAGGTGTGAGTTGCATGGTATTTATTATATGTGAATAGGGAACAAGTTGTGTAGACAAGGGAATATAGGATAGAATAAGGAGAGTGTCAGGAATATGTTATCAAGTTGCTAGTAGTATAGATGGATCGATTATATTAAAATGAAAAGGGTCGGTTTGGTTTGTAGCGTGTGCCACAGAAAATAAAACGAGGGCATTGTTTGTTTGGTTCTTGGTACCATAAAAGTTTAACATACAATAGCTCAAAGGTGTATAGCCAAAGACACAAAATTCGCATGTGAAAATATCTTGAGTGTGTGAGTGATTTACGTGAGTGAGGGAGTGGCTTTGCATGGATACTTCTTTATATATATATTAGATTGAAATGATTCATTGAGCAAGTTGAAAGATAAGATATCTTTGGCAGATTAGATAAGATTGCATGAGATCCCCACCTTTTTATTATTGTGAGGATAAGGGGCAAGTTGAGGGGACAAAAGGAATATTAGAAGAAGGTAACAATTGGTGAAGGTATAGGGCAATTAAGGAGTTAGCAACTAGGATATACAAGTGTGGAGAGGTTCATGTATTTTCGGTTTATATGAGTGACTAGGCATTGTGACCGACCATGGAAATAAATTTTGGGATTCCTTGTGTCTAGACAACATGTTACATACATTTCATTGTTCCAAATAAAGTGTTTGTAGTCTAGGAAAATATTACAAGGGTGCGTTTGGTTTGAAACTGTTTCAAAGAGTGCACAACACTAGTTAACGTGACCAAATAATATATAGGGTGGTCGAATGAGGTTGTCTGAGGTTCTTGTGAGACTTGTGAAGAGTCTAACACACTTAGGAATTCTTTTGAGAAGGTTTTGGACACATAGGAACTAGTTACAATTCGTTTTGAAAAGTATTGGCAAAGTTTGGATTGTTTGAGAAAATGTATAACGCATTTAGCTTTGGCCTTGATTCACTGTTCATTTATACGTATAAATTTAATGTATTGGTTGCTTTTGATTCCTTATAATGTGATGAATCGAGTGGCGTAATTTATTCCAAATGTTGTGTGTCTAGTTTACAATATAACGAGGCAAAGTGATTGTGTGTTGAGCGTGTGTGATATACGTTTTGTGTGTAAATGAGTTGGACTTGGTGAGCTTATGAATAGTAACGCCCATCATATAATATTAAGGATCCGTTTGGTTAGTTGTTGGGTTAGATGATTGGGCTTAGGTGTTAGCGAGGCCCAATGTGAAATATTAGTTGTCTAGTTTTGATATCCGAGTCCATTTAGAAAAAGGGGAACCAGGGGGGGGTTGTGAATGTGTTGACTGGTTTTGGTGAAACCAATAATATTGTGATTAATATATTTTTATTCGGAAAATAATATGGTATGTGTATGAGCACGTTTCAGGGAAAATGGGAATCATGTAACATATCTTGATTCGTAGTGTAAACAAAAGTTTAAAATTTAGCCTAAAAATGGGAGTGTGAACAGTAATTCATAATTAATCCTTGATTAGTGTTTATTAATAACTGGGATTTTTACAGGACGTTACAAGAACCTATAAAAACAGACAAAAACATAAGAAAACGTACCAAAATGGGCGAAAACATATAAAAACGTAAGAAAAACAGGCCAAAACGGACGAAAACGTGTTTAAAACGGACGAAAACGTATAAAAATGGACGAAAACATGTAAAAACGGACGCAAACGTGTAAAAACATAAGAAAACGGACGAAAACGTAGCAAAACGGACGAAAACGTATAAAAACAGACAAAAACGTAAGAAAACGGACGAGTTACGTAAGAAAACCAAATTTTTATTTAATTAGAAACGACTGTTAGTGTAAAGGACTAACATTGCAAACGATCGTTTGGTTAATGGACTAATGTTGCCACTTGATGACTGAGAGCTAATGGAGAAGATAACGACAGTTAGCGATAAAGACGAACAGTGTAATAGTTTCAACATAGGGATCAATCATGCAACAAAAAAGATAAAGACTGAATTAGATATTTACCCAAACCACATGGACGAACACTGTAATTTACTCTATCTATAATGATGTGAACTGAAATGGTTTATGCATGTGGAATTTAGCGAATCATGTCCCATGAGTGCGTAATATTTTCTTTAAAGTAATTTAGTGGTGTGGTTAAACTATCACTATTTTTTAATTCATTTCTTTAGTAAAGCAACGTGGGTGCAGAAATCTATCTTCCATTTTCATTGCAAAAGTGAATTTAATGCTAGTTTTGAGACAATATATAAACAATTATTGTAAAATACAATAAAAATGTGCCAACAGCATGTAGTATATAGTTGGTAAAGGATGTGACATCTTTGCATCTAAGAAGCATAAGTTTAAGGGTTTAACTACAACCATCTCATAGCCACAACCGTTGAGTGAGTCATATATACCTCTCACATTATGGAAAGACATGCCCCTCGTATTATGGAAAGACAGCTGAGTGAGTTATGGACTTATGGATACCCCTCACATTATAAAAAGGCATGCCTGTCACATTGCGGAAAAACAGCTGATGCACGTTATCGATTATTTAACTTTGCACCTAACACTAAAAATGATAATAAATGAATCTACACTTATACTAATGAGGTAGTTATGAGATCAATTCTCGATATAACAAAAGTTGTATTATGAAAATGTGTACATTAAGTTGATTCTTGAGATCCAAGTCTCAACATGAACAAAAGTTGTATCCTGAACTGAAAAGGTGTAAATTAAATAGAGCGTGCCTATATATTTGCCGTTGAAAAAGGCATTATGTAGTGTTTAACAAATCGATATATATAGTTGATACAATTGCTAATTATGAAGGGTCTTGCTAAGATATGTTTTAATGAACACACAAAAATTCTTTTTTATAGCGGAAAATGCATTAAGTAAACATGAACTAAATCTTTAAATTGCTATAACTAAACACATTTTCTTGTTAAATGCTCTAAAAAAATTCCTTTTTAGATATTTTTATACATGAACGGTGAACACATGTCAGCAAACCCAATTATAAATAGTAATTCATGTACGTTAAGTTGAGGTTGAAAGACACCACTAGGTCAATCCCAACATGGAAAACATAATCCAACTTAAACTAACACACCTTAACTTAAGTGTTCAGCTCCATCGTTGTGTATTAGTAGTTTCAACTTTAACGCCTTTTAAGGAAAGGAACAAATAATGACCAAGGCATCTCTAAACGATTATGCTATTCGCAAATACGGTTCAAGTTCGCAAAGATTCTTTTTTATTGTTTCTAATGCATCGCGTATGCTGAAAAGAGTTCATAGCTAAACATATCGGCATGTCAGCTCAAAACTTAAATGTGCTACCAATATCACCAAAATTTAAACCCGAAGGCATGAAGCCCCTACCCAAACCATTTATTAGAGTGATATAATAGGCGTGAGGCCTCACTACGTGAGCAGCCATTAACGCACAAGCCCCACAACAATAAAACCATCTCACGCGCGAGGTCAGGAAAAACAATGCAATAACGGTAAGTGGCTCACCTTTGGTGGAGCTGAAAAAAATTTTAAAAAATAAATAAAAAATAAAAAAATTACACTACCTCATTATACTATTATACTAAAGATGGGGAGGTGGAGTGCAACAAAAAATTGTACCCCACATTTGTAATAACAGTAACCCGCTTCATATAATTGTACACTCTAATGTATTATTACTTTCCCACCTCTTTATCTCTTCTCGCTCCCTCTAGAAATATCCATAACACCATTAACAAACCAAGGAGTCTGATCCTCCCCTCCCCGGTTCTTCCACCGCCTTAAAGGAGGAGGGATCCACACACAATCCACATCCTCCAAATAATCAAATCTAAGGTAATCTTCACACCCTAACTTAATTGAATTAAATCATTAGTACCTATTGTGTGGCTATGGTGCTGTACATGCTATATATATATATATATATATATATATATATATATATATATATATATATATATATATACACATTTTAAATAGATTGTGTGTGTATTTCTTTTTTCCCGAAAGTTCATCATCATCACACTTAACTAAAGATCTTTTTTTTTTTTTTTTTTTTTTTTTTTTTTTTTTTTTGGAGAAAGTTCATCATCTTTAGTACCTTTTCATCTAATCTATTGTAAAGGAGAAAGAAACAAATACATACAAAGAATCTAAAAGGTATTTTATCCATCTTTGATGCTCGTTTTTTTTTTTTTTTTTTTTTTTTTTTTTTTTTTTTTTTTTTTTTTTTTTTTTACTTTGTTCAACCTTCATTCAATCAAACATCTTTTCTTTGATCCAGCAAAAACTGACCAAATTAGGGTTTCGTTAATTTGGGGGTTTCGTTGATTTGATTTGTAGGTTAGCGTACACCTGTTATAAAAGAAGAAATATTAGAGGTTGTGCGTCGGTATCGACGCTCCATTGGGTATACAGTAACTACTGAACATAATATGCTGTGATGATTGCTGAGATTTGTGGAGAAACAAAATGGGCTGTTGAAAATTTGAAGGTAGTGGCGAGGCAATCACCGGACGGCATAGTGTAGATAGTAACTAAGCAACCGAGTATGTTTTGCAGCCACGGTGAACTTCAGATGGTTTTGCAGCCCGTTCTCCATTTGCAAGTCTGAGCCTAATTTTTTTTGTCAATCAGATTGTTACTTTATATCCTTAGAAACTGATGGTATGCGTTTAATGTTGGTTTATTTACTGCCATGCTATGTTCATTAGTCGTATGATAAATGACATTTGATTTCAACACATCTCTATGGTTGTAGCCAATACCGGTGTTGTGCTTTGTCTCTATATTTGCAGACCCGATCCTCACATATATTGATGCAACATCATCATTTGCAGCGTGTGTGCGCATAAAATTGCTGAATATGGTTGTTTGTTACTTATGGCGATGATAGTATGCGTCTGTGTTTATTAGTTTCAAGGTCACCAGTTACTACCACCGGTATCCTGGCGTGGCAGCTTGACCCAGATTGGGGTTGCAGAATTAACCATCGCCTATAATAGACATAGACAATTCGGTCGTCGGTTGCGTGTTCCACTTGGCTGTGATGATCATTTAACTATGTTGCTTTGCCGCGGAAGGTGGAAGGAAGGTAGAGTCCGACAAACAGTCGCCTCAGCAACCTCCACGTGCGCAGGCAGAGCATCACCTAATCTGAGCTAAGTTTTCGTTTATCTATATCTATTAAACCGCGAATAGTGGAAAATTGACAAAGCTAAAGACATGTTAACCCTCTGTATCCAACTTAAAGTGATAAATTATTATTTTCAACAGCAAATATCTATAAAATGATGTGAATTGTATTAAATATATTTATTGTTCCAAATGCAGGTAATCATTATTCAAATGAATGGAGTGGACAATTCTTCAAAGTCTATACATGTACTTCATGTGGGGAAGATGAGGATGAAACTTTGTAAAGGAAAAACAAAAGTGGCTAAAGAATACTATTCGTCTTCGATGCAGGTAAGCTTCTATGGACAAAGCTACACGTCATCTTGGGTCCCTGAACTTGCATTATGTTTATGTTGGGATATATACATGGGTGGGTAAGGTGGGTTTGGGTGTGGGGTCAAAACATGCCATTGTTTTTAGTATGGGCCAGGTGGAAGGTTTGACAGGTAAACACCTTTTTATATATTTGTAATATTTCTAATGAATCAAAGGTTCAGTCATGATTACGAAACAAATATTATCACACTAATCTAGGCCCTTGGATGAAACGATTTGAGAAGTTGTATGCATCACTGAACATAAGCTTGGTATGGGTGGAAACAGTCACAAACACTGTGTGTGAGTGATATAGATTTTGGGCTTGGTTTACATTCTAATTAAATATAAAGTTTTACAAACGCGACAAGGTTTAGAAGCTCTGGAAGTATGGGCCTGAGAATATCAGCGATTGTGGCCTTTGGAAGCTAGGTACGGCGTGTTTTTCAATTTCAAGAATCTTGAGAAACTCAAGTAAAGTGTGCTTAAGAAGGAATATTTCCATACTACTACTTGCAGCTTTAGAGAATGCTGATTCATGACAAATCCAAAATGACTTAGTATTGACTTTGATGCAAATGATTGTATTTTTATGCCTAAAATTACTATCACTACTGTAAGTTCATGAAGGTTAACTACATCTCTTATTTGCTTAACACGGTTTCCCGTGAGAACCTTCTTGATTGTACTTATAATTTTTTTTAATGAATATTGCTTGATTAATACAAACTCCCCATTTACAACATGGCTGCAAAAAAACCAATGTCAATTCACCCCGCCGCAACGCGCGGGCTTCCCAAAAAATAAAAAATTACACTACCTCATTTTTCCACTATAAATATCTCAAAACTTCATCATTTTAATACACATCTTCTCATATTTTTCTCAAACAACATATATTTCATTCCTCATTATCCAAATGAATTCCGAAACATTTTTGTTCACCAACTCAGAAGAAGAACAAGAAGTTGTTAGCCGGGAATTGAATTTTATTATAAGCGCGGTGTAGTTTATTAAGAATTTACGACGAGAAAATCGACCGACAAGGAACACGATAACACGAGATTGTTACGGTGCTTATGACCATTTAGTCGCCGCCTATTTAGTGAGAGCCGGATGTACGATGCACGTACATTCCGGAAGAGGTTCCGAATGAGTCGCCCCATTTCCACTCGATAGTTCGGGAGGTAACTACCATTCTTTCGAAATAATATCGACTGTACCGGAAGAGAAGACATTTCTCCGTTGATGAAGTACACCGCCGCAATTCGTCAATTGGCATACGGCACGGTTCCTGATGCCTTAGACGAATATCTGCAAATGGGTGAGAAAACTTCCCTTCTTTTTTTTTTTAATCTCTTGATCATTTTTGTAATTCTGCTATGAAAATTTTTGGACCAAAGTATTTGAGGAAACCCACTATGACTACTGTTGTAAACCTTTATCGGCATTACGAAGAAGCACACGGGTTTCCGGGGATGTTGGGAAGCCTTGATTATACAGATTAGGAGTGGTTTCGTTGTCTGAACGCACATAAAGGGTCATATGTTAGATGTGATCATGGTCCGAATCCATTCATTTTGCTGAAAGTTGTTGCGTCACAAGACTTATAGATATGGCATGTTTTATTTGCTGTTTTTTGGTCGAGCAACAACATCAACGTTTTATAGCAATCCCCTTTATTTAACGATCTCAAAGAAGGAAAAGCACTAGAGATTCCATTTTTGGCTAACGGCGTAACTTACCCATGGGGATACTATCTTGTTGACGGAATATATCCGGAATTGGCAACACTCGTTAAAACAATTCCAAAACCATCTGATGATGACCACAAGCGACTAAGGTATAAGCAAATGCAAGAATTGACAAGGAAAGATGTAGACCGAGCATTTGGTGTTCTGAAGAAGAAATGGGCTATAATAACCAATATCGCACTAGCGATAAGAAATAATTATGAATATGATGTATACATGCATCATATTACATAATATGGTTCAAAAAGACAAAGGAAAGGCGATATCTCCCGATTGGTACCCAGAGAAAGTACATCAACCTGATGACCTCGTACGATCCGATGAACAAGTGCGACGAGTTATGAGGCACATCAAATCGTCACAAGCGCATTAAAACCTTCGTGTCGATTTGGTCAAACACTTGTCTCATATATTTAATTTCAGTTTTAAATGTAATATTTTTAATATTCGAAGGAGTAAACTACACCATTCGTCCTTGTGGTATGCGTTGACCGACACATTTCGTCCTTTGACCAAAAAAATTGCACCGTCCGTCCTTAATTGCGAAACGTTATGCACTGTTGGTCCTTCACTCTAATTGGGTTCATTAACGAGCGTTATCTGAGGTCCAATGGAGGGTATTTTGGACTTTTCCCACCCACACCATCAATTAAATCCTTTAGCTACCCACGTCATTTCATTCACCATCCCCCATACACCTAAACACACACACTCACAGTATATCTTTAAACCATCTTTACTATTTATCTTCTTCAAATCATCAAATCGTAAAAACTGATTAACAAGAAAAGTTACATGAAATGGTGCTACAGTTGGCGTATGTAATACGAAAACCAGATGTTGACTTCGATCCAAATGCAGCTTATGGTAAGTGTTTTTTCAATTTTCTACTAATGATCTATTTCATCCATAATTGATTAACCCTAATTAACACTAACCCTATTTTGTTTTTTCTTTTTTTAGTTGGGATGCGTACTGCGTTTTCAATAAGGGTGCATTATGGTGGTTCTTTTACTCAATCACCTCGAAGGAGGTACATAAATGGTTATTCCAAGATTGTGGATGAGTTAGACTCTGATGAGTTCTCGTTGCATGAGCTAGATGCTATTGTAGAAGAGTTAGGCAATGATGGGCATAAAATAATGTTTTACCATTTTATGAAACCTGATGGTGATTTAGATAGTGGCCTACAACCTTTAGGCAGTGACCAAGATGTTCTTTTCTTGTCAAAATATGTTGAAGATGGTCATAAATTCATTGATATATATGTTGAGCATGAAAAAACCAATCCTGACCTTTATTTCACCTTACCACTAAAAAACAAAAGGGTATTGATAGAAGAGTTAGATGAACCAAGACAGTCCAAAGCAGGTATAACACCACTTACTAGGAAAGATGTAGAACCACAACCATATGTTCTAATGTTAGATGAAGGTCAAGGTAGTGGTGCTGCTAAGGATGTACGTAGTCAGGGAGATAGTGCTTTTGTGAATGAGTTTTACTCTTCCTATGACCCTTATGTAGATTCACAAGACCCAAACTTTGATCCCTTTGCTGATTTAGATGATATAGTACCAAAACATGGACCTGAAAATGTTGATAAGGTTGATAATGTGGATAATGTGGATAATGAGGAACAGAGTGAGGATAATGAGGAACAGAGTGAGCATACTGATTCTAGTGATGATGATAGTCAGGATAGTGATTATATTATGGATAAAGAAAACTATGTGTCAGAGGTTGATGTTGACATGGAAGACTTCCATTACAACATTGATGAAACTGTTGAGTTCATGGGTTGTAAGAACAGAGATGAAATATCTGATAATGAAGAAGAACAAGAAGATATAGAAGTTATGGATAATGACTACTTTGAGAGTGCTTCAGAGGAGGAAAATGAACTTGATAGGTTGAGAAAAAGAAAATTGAAACAAATTAGGAAACAGGCACATGGTTCTACCCAAGTGTACAAGACATACTTTTATGTGGGTCAAAAATTTGGAAATAGGGAAATAGTAAAGGAAAGAGTTAGGGAGCATTCAATTGAAACAAGGAGGGAACTTAGGATGGAAAAAAATGACAAGGAAAGAGTCAGAGTTGTGTGCAGGGGTATTATACCAACTTTACCTACTTGTGAAGGTAATGGGCCTGTTAATGGGCCTGATGCAAGTGGGTCAAAAGTCAAGTGGACCAAGGGTAAGGTATGTGAAGCTGCTAGGGTTGAATACCATAGTCCATCAAAAAAGAATCATACCAGAGAGAGAATAGTAAATGGGGAAAAACCTAAAAGTAAAAAGGCAGATAATGACAATAAATGTCCATGGGTGTTGTTAGTATCCAAACTCAAAAACCTAGACACATGGGAGGTTAAAACTCATAGATCTGTTCACAAATGCTTGCAATCCAGAAATAACTTGTATGCTACATCAAAATGGTTTGCTAAAGAACTTGTTGAACAACTCCAGTCAAACCCTCAAATACCAGTTAGAGCTGTGCAAGAGCAATTACAGAGGAAGCATGAATTAGCTGTTTTAGAAAGTAAAGCATTTAGAGCAAAAGCAGAGGCTGAAAAAAAAAGCTAGAGGTGACTATACTCATCAATATAAGATGCTCAGAAGTTATGCATTAAAGTTGCAAGAAGCCAATCCAAACACAACTGTCAAAATCCATGTTCAATCAGAAGCAGATCATACAGTTCCAACAAGGGTCTTTAAAAGAATATATGTCTGCTTAGGGCCATTGAAAGAAGGATTCAAGGCTGGAATGAGAGAAATACTTGGACTGGATGGCACATTCATGAAGGGTCCATTCCCTGGTCAACTACTTACTGCTGTAAGTGTTGACTCAAATAATGGGATATACCCTTTGGCATATGGGATAGTGGAGACTGAAAACAAAGATTCTTGGATATGGTTTCTAACACAACTGGGAGATGATTTGGATCTTTATAGAAATTCAAATTTCACTTTTATAAGTGACAAGCAGAAGGTATGATTCTCTTTTAACTTTTATGATTTTTAATTTGCTTATTCTAGCTGTTTGTAACATATGTTTGTTTAACTGTTGTAGGGTCTTATTCCAGCCCTTGCAAAGTTGTTTCCCTGTGCTGAGCACAGATTTTGTGTGAAACATATTCATGAAAATATGAAGCTGCAATGGAGTGGTGCAGCTTATAAAGAGTTACTATGGAAATGTGCCACAGCAACAACAGTCCCAGAGTTCCAGCTTGCAATGGAAGAGTTTAAAGCATTTAGCAAGCCTGCTTATGAATGGTTGTTGAAGATTCCACCTCAGCACTGGGCAAGAAGCCATTTCTCAGGTACAAATTTACATATACAGTCTTTGTACAAGAAGACCAATTACATATATAGTCTTTAACTTATATTTTAATTCTAAATAGGGAGAGCTAAGACAGATGTATTGGTGAACAATATGTGTGAAGTTTTTAATGGAAAGCTTGTTGGTGGTAGAGATAAGGCTATCATTTCAACACTTGAATTTGCAAGGGCTTATCTCATGAAAAGGATAGTGAATGTGAATAAGTTGATTGAAAGATGTGATGGTCCACTGACTCCAACTGCTACAAAGCTTTTGAAGTTGAACTGTGATGAAGCAACTAAGTATACAGTTACTTGGGGTGGAGGTATTTATTATGAGGTAAGTGGTTCATGGAATGATCAATGTGTGGTGAATGTGCAGCAGAGGACATGTACCTGTAGAAAGTGGGAGTTAACAGGGATCCCCTGTAAACATGCTATAGCAACAAACTGGAATATGGCACTTAACCAACAATCAGCAGGATTACCAGAGGAATGGGTACATCCATGTTACAGGTAATTATACCTTCATAATGCAGACATACTTAACCAACATTCACATTATTAATGCATTTCCATTTTATAGGTTGGAAACATGGAAGAAAGCTTACTCAAACTACATAAAACCTATCAGAGGTCCACTTCATTGGCCTAAGTGTAATGTACCAACTACTCTGCTACCACCAACTCATCAACCACAAATTGGAAGACCAAGAAAGGAAAGAAGGAAGTCTAGGGCAGAGGTTGATGTGGTGCATATGTCCAAGAATGGCAAGCAGACAAGGAGACTCAAGACTGTTATATGTGACAAATGTGGAACCAGAGGTCACAACTCAAGGAGTTGCACTGGACCAAGAAAATCACAGTCAAAGGGAGTTGGTAAGAAGAAGAAAGAAAGAAGTTCTGCTGGTGAAGCTGATAACTCTGCAAGAAGACCAACTGATGCTGATAAAGGTAAGGGAGTTTCAGTTGATGATGGAAAGAAGAAGAAAGGTCCACCAAGGAAGAAAGTTGTTGTTCTTGGTTGATACTAGTTTATGTTTGATGTTTATGGTTAATGTGTTTGGATTATGACTAGTTATTTGTATTTTGTATCCATGATCATGGCTGGTATTTGCACATGACAGTTAGGTGATTTTGGATTATGACTAGTTAATGGTATTTTGTATCCATGATCATGGGTTGTATTTGGATTATGACTAGTTAATGGTATTTGCAGTTTAGTAAGTGGGAATTTGGGTCAAAACAGTTGGTTCTTAGGTCTGTTATGTTTACTATGGGTCAAAACAGTTATGTTTAGTATCAATTAAGTTGTTTAATGCTTGACTTTTGACTATAATGGTCAAAACAGATGATAGTTGGTTTTCTTTGTTTAATGCTTCACATTTACTCCACATCCTGCACATTACCAAACCATCATTGAATGGCATTAAGACTATCCTTGACTTTTGTGCTGGAATGGTCTTTAAATTGCACTTTACAACCTGTATTCACCCAAAAAAAAACCTGTACTCACCCAAAACTTTACCAAACAAGTCAACCATGACTTCAAATCCATCCCCAATTGAAATTTCATCAGATTCTACTTCATCTGGGGATCTAAGGTCTCCACAACCATGGAACCTACCATATAATTACTCTACATCAGTTAACAAAAAGACCATCTCTGATTCCTCTGAACTCAGCTCTTTACCAAGTTGGATTTCCAGTTATCACTCAACATCAGAGGATGAACAAGCTGTTTCCAAACCTCCTACAAAGTCTACAATGTTGGTCAGCCGTCATGTTGAAACACAATCTACTTCTATACCAGGTAAGAGGGTTCAGGTGCTAGGGTTATGCAATCAGCCCACTTGGGATGAAATAAAAAGAAGAGGCAAAAAAAGTATGCCAGCTACAACTGGGAAAGGTAAGAAGAAAATGTGGTAGCTTTTGGGAAAGGGAAACAAAAGAGACATAAGCTTTTGTGGTAGCTTTTGTGCTAGGTTTTCATGGTACTTGTAATATGCATCTATGACTTTTGTAACTACTTTCTAATGTATGAAATTTAAATGATACTAGTTTACTTCAAGTAGAAACTGCTTTTTTTTTTCATTAATCAAAAACCCAAAATACAACTTCAAACTTCTTTTTTACATTAAACCCCAAACATACTGACCTAACCATCTAACTAATGTTGCACATTACAGTCACAAAAAGCAAAACCCATGACACAATCAGGTATTTCTTCATTCTTGATCTTTCTTGCTCCAACACTTGGATTTGTCCTCGATGGGTGTTCAGTGATCTCAATAGTCCGGCTATGATGTTAACAGATCGAGGACACATGGGGGATCCACCCAATCAACGAAAGGACAATCTGATGGCTGCTAACAAGTTTAAACAACACTTGTTAATAACATCATAAGAGAGATCAAAACCATTTTCAAAAAAATTACAAAAAACACTTCTGTGCCATTTGAGGGCAACCATAAAACCTTCTTCCTGGGTTGATGTTAGTCCATGATGTTTTCACCACTGCACGTTTTCCACAATGACAATTAACCATTTTGAATCTTTACTTTACCAGTGATTTGAGAGTTTAATGAAAGAAAGAAAGAAAGAATAGAAAAGGTTAGGTGGGGTTGGATTATTATTTATACTAAGAGGATAATGACAAAATAAAGAAGCGGGAAAAAATTGTGTAGGGGAAAAGTAGTGTTGGAGGGAAAAGTGTGTGGGTGGAAAGTCCAAAATACCCTCCATTGGACCTCAGATAACGCTCGTTAATGAACCCAGTTAGAGTGAAGGACCAACGGTGCATAACGTTTCGCAATTAAGGACGGACGGTGCAATTTTTTTGGTCAAATGACGAAATGTGTCGGTCAACGCATACCCCAAGGACGAATGGTGTAGTTTACTCTATTTGAAGTCTATGTAATATTTTAAGCTTATGAATAAAAGTTTTTAATTTCGTACGTTTACGTTTTTAATACGTTTACGTTCACGTTTTTAGTTTATGAATAAAAGTATTTAAATAATAAAAAATAGGTATGAAATGTGAGGGGAAGATGACCACTACGGGTGAAAGGTGAGAATGAGTGAGGGGAAGTGAGAGGAAAGAAAGCTGATGTGTAAGGTGAGTGGGTAATGGCCAATGGTGACCACTACCTTTAATCTTACATATTTGTGGTGACCACAACAAGACCGAGGACACCATTGTCGCTTTCTTTTTTTACAACAACTTCATAATCAACTTAGTGTAATGAAGAGACAAAAGACACCACAAAAAATATACCCTACTATCCCACAAAAATCATTTAATAAAAACATCACACACAGAAAATCTCACAGTGACTTGGTCGTATATACGACCATCTTCTCTTTTTTTGGGGCTAGGACGCATCGCAAGGGAGGGAGTGTAGTAGGTGAGATATCGCTCATTGGGTCGATCCAGATGGACGGCAGATGCTTTTCGCCCGGTCTAACTAACAAACTGTCGAACTAGAAATTGACACCTATTGTCTACCTTTTCTTTAAAAAAACTAAAGTTCATCTATGTATACACGGTCTATACCAAGACCAAAACACACTCAAAAGTCGTCACCATTAGTCAACTAAGGTTAAAACACATGGGTCAACCACTGGGTCCCACAAAAATTCACATTACTGTCCTTAGTGCTTCTAGATCTGTGATCTTGAAAGATGCTTTCAGCATAAACTAACATTATTTGTTTTGTTACTTTCTACATAAGTCCATTTTTTATTAAAAAAAAAATATAACCAGAAACCAATAATTTCTATAAAAAAAAACATGTCCATACTTTGAAAGTCTACTATATATACCTGATAATAAAAATGCGGTTGATACTTATACTGTAGTATTGATCAAACACTTCAAAGAATCCAAAAACTTTATACAAATTTCACATCATACACTTTCATAGGAGCTAGATTGTTTTCGCATAATCGCCACTTTCTTCTTAGAACAAGGTCACTGTCTCGTGTCTAAAGTACATTTTTTTCAGTGGTCTGGAATCCGACATAACGACTTCTGCAGTCCTGCTTCAGTTCATATGTAAGTTCACTATGAATTTGTTTTAAAGTCTTGAAATCGGGTTACTCGTATAAATTGCAACGTACTTTTTAAAATACGAGAAATAGCTACATACACACTTTTTATATCAGCAACATGTTGCGGTCTCTTACCACATATAGCAAGAAACTTCCAATTTATACGAGTAATCTAAACATATGTTCATTTTATACTGATAATAGTAGCAACTTAAGTTTCCATGTGGTTGCTAGGATTGATTAAAAAAATGAAAGTACATTGATATTTTTATATAGGGTGGAAAAACATTACTCCGGTGATTAAACTGTTCACCTTTCTATTTTTGTTAGCCCCAGAAAAAAAAAATCAGATTAAAAAAGCTATGTGTATTTCAAAAGGGTACATACTTAAGAGAGTGCAAAAATTGCTTCTGTAGTTATGTATTTTTTTCACTAGTGGACACTTATTATGAGACATTAAGTACAATTTTGTGCTATTATAGTATCAATTATGTAATCTGTAATACGATTTGCGGCGAAACTTTCTGCAAATTTTCTAACTTATGTCGTCGTATAGAGCTCCCCAGACTATTTCCCACAAGTTCTTGTGATGACATCTAATGGCCAAAAGCACGCTTCACAAAACGGATCAACAAAGCTGCCACATCTTGCTGATCAAATAGCTTCACTCAAGAGACGGAGATTCAGACGAATCAAAAGTGCTCCACTTTCCGATTCTTTTCCTTCTAGTATCAAAACTACAGATGCACTACCTAAACTACACCCAAAGTCTGTTTTCGACCACTTTTACCCGAGCTATTGGAAAGCAGTCATTGTAGTGTCTGTATACTTAGCTGTTGGTACCCTTTGCTTTACTCTTCTGAGAAAGCAAATTTCAGGAAGAAAAACAAATGATGTACTCGATGGACTTTATTTCACTATTGTAACAATGACATCAGTCGGATATGGAGACCTTGTTCCTGCAACTCATCTTACAATACTACTTGCGTGTCTATTTGTTGTCTCGGGCATGCTTGTAGTCGGGTTAGTTTTAAGTAAAGCAGCGGATTTGCTAGTGGAAAAACAAGAACGTTTGTTAGTAAGAGCGATGCATTTAAATGAAACAATTGGTGAAGCTGAAATTCTTAAAAAGATGAAAACAAAAAAAGTGAGAAACAAATGCATAATTTTGGTTTTGTTGCTTTTGGTACTTGTGGCTGCTGGTACGGGTTTGTTGCTTTCGGTTGAAGATTTGGACTTTGTTAACGCGTTCTATTGTGTTGTTGCAACACTTACCGGGCTTGGTTATATAAATAAATGTTTCTCAACAACAGGTGGACGTGTGTTTGCTTCACTGTGGATTTTGTCGGGTACGGTTTATGTAGCTCAGTTGTTGTTTACGTTTGCTTTGCTACATACCGAAAGAAGGCAAAGGTCATTGGTCAAATGGGCTCTTAAAAGAAAAACAACGGCTTCTGATCTCGAGGCTGCTGATTTTGATAATGATGGAATTGTCGTGTAAGTCTGCATAACTGATTTAAGTACTTAAGGGGGTGTTTGGGATTTTCTTAAGCATTCAAAAGTAATCCCAAACGCTTACATTTACTTACATAATAGTAGCTTGATAAATTTCTTATATGCTGTTTATTTGTTAATATCCGAACAGGGCTGCTGAGTTCGTCATCTATAAGCTAAAGGAGATGGGGAAGATCAGCCAAGATGACATAACGCCTATCATGGACGAGTTTGAAACACTCGATTTTGATAAGACAGGAACATTATCTGCTTCTGATCTTTTGCGTTGCCAATCTTCGTTGGTGTCTGCGGAAGTTTTAGCTACTCACATGTCAGTGTAAGGTGATGCAAATGAAAAAGATCTTGAACGTTAAAACTTTTAAGTGTATTTGGGACATGGGATTATAGTTCATAATTTTATATATGCTCCATGTTCTAGTTCAGATTTAGAGGTGTTTGGGATATATTGCTTCTCAAAACTTTTTATCTGTTCGTTATGTTCTGATATAGTAGATAAACAGTTTTGAGAGTTTTTGGTATTGATTATCTATGAATAGCAATTCATATTAAGTTGAGGTTGAAAGACACCACTAAGTCAAACCCAACATGGAAATATAATCCAACTTAAACACACCTTAAGTGTTCAGCTCCAGCGTTGTGTATTAGTAGTTTCTACTTTAACGCCTTTAAAGGAGAGGAACAAATAATGACTAAAGGCGTCTCTAAACAATTATGCTATTCGCAAATATGGTTCAAGTTCGCAAAGAGTCTTTTCTATTGTTTGTAATGCATCGCATATGATGAAAAGGGTTTATAGCTAAAAATGTCGGCATGTCAATGAGCTCAAAACTTAAATGTGCTACCCAATATCAACCATATTTAAAAACCGAGACACGAAGCCCCTACCCAAACCATTTATTACATATTTGTACTTGGCGCTTAACTAACAAAGTTTCGTATTAGAAATTGACACCCCTTGTCTACTTTATCTTTTAAAAAAATAAAGTTCATCTACGATATATACACGGTCTAAACCAAGAACATAACACTCAAAAGTCGTCACCGTTTGTCTAAACTAAGGCTGCCCACAATGGGCCTGAAAAATTCGGTCGAGTGTGTCCCTCAACCGATTTGGACATCGGTTGTCTCCAGTGTGGTCATTTGTTCGAATATCGGTTGTCAAGTTACAAAACACACAATCGGTTGTATATTCGACCGATAGTATACACATATACGTTTGATATTTAATAAAAAAAAAAACCCCTCGGTCATCGACTGTGGCACTTGGGTCATGTCTGGTCGTCGGAGAGAGAAAGCTGACGTGTCAACCGGAAAGGTGGGTCAAGTTCGGTCACCACTGTGCCCAGCCTAAGGTTAAAACACATGGGTCAACCACTGGGTCCCACAAAAGTCACATTACTGTCCTTCCTGCTTCCTGCATCACAAAAGTCACACCACTGGGTCCCACAAAAGACACTACAATGACTGCTTTCCTATAGCTCGGGTAAAAGGGTACCAACACCATACTTTGAAAGTCTACTATACCTGATAATAAAAATGTGGTTGATACTTAATTTGTACAGTAGTATTGATCAAACACCAAGGCAAGTCTATATAAAAGTGTACTAGCTAGCTTATGCTAATGCTACCTCATCTTCAAAGAATTCGAAAACTTTATGCAAATTATTTCACATCAGACCCTTTCAGGAGCTAGATTGTTATCGCATAGTCGTTACTTTCTGCATAGAACAAGGTCACTGTCTAGTGTCTAAGTACATTTTTTTTTCTACTGGAAGATGGTCTGGAACTTGGCATAACGACTTCTGCAGTCCTGCTTCATTTCATATGTAAGTTTACTATGAATTGGCTTTATAGTTTGAAACTATGTTACCTGTATAAAATAGCTTAGCATGCTTTTGAATATTGGTATGAGATACAGCTGCATGCAACATATTTCAGTTTCTTACTATACATAGCAACTAATTCTCTTTTATTACCAGTAATATATATATCACCAGCTAGATGTTCATCTTTATGCTGGTAATAGTAGCATACTTTCATTCTTTAACCTATAACCTCATGCTATCTTTAATCAGTATAGCAACCACATGGATTGGATTTTCTTGCTTAGTGTAAAATTTGGCCAAAAGTACCGGTTTTTATAAAATGCTCCTTGTCCCAGATTATGGTGTTACAAGTCGTCTTTAATTTTAATGAAATGCAACTCATAGCTTTTTAGTTCCAGGGCCGCACATAGCAACTTAATTTTTCCCATGGTTGCTACTTGCTTTGATTGATAAAAAAAACAAAAGTATATTGACAATTGTGAAAATTTTATGAGCTTTCGGTAAAAGTGTGAGAAACATTAGCCCCTCAGTTCCGAGAAAAAGTGTTCACCTTTCTATTTTACTAAAATAGTAAACTTACAATTAACTACTTACGTGCAAAAACTGCATACATGTATAGCTATTTTTGTCTAGTTGACACTTATTTTGGTATAGGAGGGGTACTGTTTTGTGCTATAATCACTTTTGCACCATGTAAAACAGTTTCGCGTGAAACTATCTCTGAATTTGCTAACTTACGTCGTCCTGCAGAGCTCCAAGACTATTTTCTCACAAGGTCTTGCAATGACATCTAACGGCGTAAAACAAGCTTCACAAAACGGATCAACTAAAACGCCACAATTACATCTTGCTGATCAAAAAACTTCACTCAAGAGACAGAGATTCAGACGAACCAAAAGTGCTCCAGTTGCAGATTCTTTTCCTTCTAGTATCAAAAGTACCAACGCACTACCTAAAACACACCCAAAGTCTGTTTTCGACCACTTTTACCCGAGCTACTGGAAAGCAGTCATTGTAGTGTCTGTATACTTAGCTGTTGGTACCCTTTGCTTTACTCTTCTAAGAAAGCAAATTTCAGGAAGAAAAACAAATGATGTACTCGATGGACTTTATTTCACTATTGTAACAATGACATCAGTCGGATATGGAGACCTTGTTCCTGCTAGTCATCTTACAATACTACTAGCGTGTTTATTTGTTGTCTCGGGCATGCTTGTAGTCGGGTTAGTTTTAAGTAAAGCAGCGGATTTGCTAGTGGAAAAACAAGAACGTTTGTTAGTAAGAGCGATGCATTTAAATGAAACAATTGGCGATGCTGAAATTCTTAAAAAGATGAAAACAAAAAAAGTGAGAAACAAATGTATAATTTTGGCATTGCTGCTTGTGGTACTTGTGGCTGCTGGTACGGGTTTGTTGCTTTCGGTTGAAGATTTGGACTTTGTTCACGCGTTTTATTGTGTTGTTGCAACACTTACCGGGCTTGGTTATATAGATAAATGTTTTTCAACAACAGGTGGACGTTTGTTTGCTTCACTGTGGATTTTGTCTGGTACGGTTTATGTAGCTCAGTTGTTGTTTACGTTTGCTTTGCTACATACCGAAAGAAGGCAAAGGTCATTGGTTAAATGGGTTCTTAGAAGAAAAACAACGGCTTCTGATCTCGAGGCTGCTGATTTTGATGGTGATGGAATCGTCGTGTAAGTATGCTTTGCTTAAGCAATCAAAAGCAATCCCAAACGCTTTTTGTAACATATTAGCTTAATAAATTTCTAATATGGTGTTTATATGTTAATAATCGAACAGGGCTGCTGAGTTTGTCATCTATAAGCTAAAAGAGATGGGGAAGATCAGCCAAGATGACATCATGCCTATCATGGACGAGTTTGAAACGCTAGATTTTGATAAGACGGGAACATTATCTGCTTCTTATCTTTTGCTTGGCCAATCTTCGTTGGTGGCTGCGGAAGTTTGAGCTACCCAAATGGCCAAATGTCAGTGTAAGGTGATGTAAATGAAAAAAATCTTGAACGTTAAAACTTTTAAGTGTATTTGGGACATGGGATTGAACTTCATAATTTTATATATATTCTATGTTCTAGTTCAGATTTAGAGGTGTTTGGGATTGCTTCTCAAAACTTTTCATCTGTTCATTATGTTTCGATACAGTAGATACACACAGTTTTGAGGGTGTTTGGTATTGATTATCTACCTGTTTGTAGGTGAAAAACTTCTTATCTAGACTAAATTATTCGGTTCTTAGTGTTCGGGTAGAAATGATTATGACTTTTTGATTGTGTATGGTCAAAATAATCAGAATGGTAAAGCAAGTAGTTAACTGATTGAACATTGAAAGGTGAACAATGAAAGCGAGTCAACAGTCTGATACAGAGTCAAAAGGGGGTGTCTGGGATTGCTTATTAAAGCTGCGTATTATCAGCTGTTACAATATCCAATGCATGAGACAGTAATTTTTTTTGCTTAAGTTGTAACGAAATACAATAGTTAGATAAGCAGTTGTTTGTATTTGAGTGTTTCAAATTCTGCTCATGTACGTATAGATTATTGGAAGGTAAGCAGTTCCAAGCGCTCAAAACTACCAGTTTGCCTTTTTGGAGTGGCGTCTTGTACTATAAAGCATAAGCAACTTACTTTGATCAACCATGAAACTACTTAACGGGTTTTCTAAAATTTCTTTAGCAGCCAATAAATTGTGTTTATGATTAGAGCAAATTGCATAAATAGGCTGCTTTCCGAGATGATCTCATTGATGAAACTCACCTTGACTAAAAAGTCATATAATCTTTAGTATATATGGTAAAATGCGTCACAAAACGAAGTTTTAAAGCTTTACTAAAGACAGTAAAAACAAACTCGACTCTATATATAAGTGACAAAAAAGTAATTGCAATTCTGGATGTTTAATCGTGGTTTTGATTAATGGGTCAAGACCTAACAAGTCAAACTGTAGTACGACTAGAATAGCTCTAAAACAGTTGAAGCTAGCGAATGTAGGTGAAAAATGACAATTTTCGTCGGTTGTGTTATCTTCTTTGGTCTGTGTAGAGAAAAAGTGGTTCCATGTTGCAATATTCTCACTTCTCACTGCACATGCATGTTGTCGGACATTTTGTGGGTTTTAAGGTTTGAAACGGTACCAATATAAATTACTAGTATGTTTAAGTGGGAGGGAGTTGAGGATTGCAGCTCTGACCAAACTTTCTCAGGCTTGCAGCTGTTTTTGCTGTTACAAAAGGCAATTAATAGACTCAACAGTTACTTGCACTGCTCAGTTTGTTCGTGTCGCACTGTCGTCCTATAAAGTGCACATGCAAACTTGTTGTGATAGTGCATAACCGAGTTACACTTTTAAGGACTATTCATTATACCGAAGGATACTATTTGCTGTATGAACTAATAATCTTATTGGTGCGTAAATCGCCCCCCCCCCCCTCCCCCGCGGATAGCCTGCAGCTGAATAAGACATACTTGAACATCTTAAAACACACCCCAAAATTACCCACTAGTCGACCCATTTTTCAGTCGAATTGAAGCTTGTTTTCTACCAGATACTATTTCCTACTTTAATTTTCTAGCTATTCGCATTTTGACTATTCTTAAATTACATTTATAGATGCTGGTTTGTAACTCATAATGATTGGACTTGCTTATCGAACAGTTACAGGGCTGTTTGTGATTCTTTATTGAAACTAAAGTGGGGCTGTATGGGATTCTTTATTGAAACTGCAGCGGGGCTGTTTGGTATTGCTTACTGAAACTTCTTATAGAGAATAAGCAGTTTCATTGAGCTATCCTAAGAAACCCCATAAGCAGTTTCAATAAGAAATCTCAGACAGCTCCTACAACCTGCAGTTTAAACACACATTCCCAAACAACTCCTAAAGCTACAGTTTCAATGAGCAATCCAAATGGGCAAATTTTTGTTTTTTACAAAAAGTTATATAAACCAGTTTTATATCAGCAGCCACTCTCTACAACCTGCGGTTTAAACACACATTCCCAAAAAACTCCTAAAGCTACAGTTTCAATGAGCAATCCAAATGGGCAAATTTTTTGTTTTTTACAAAAAGTTATATAAACCAGTTTTATATCAGCAGCCACTCTCAATAAATATTATGCAGCCGACATGTAACTTAATACCTCATGTGTGCAAATCATCTCCCCTAAGACATGTGAGATACTTTATAGTGTATATATTGTGAGATAATCAGTAGCAGTTAAAAAAAGAAAAAGATTATATAAGCAGTGGCGGAGCCAGGAAATCCAATCGAAGGGGGCAACGAGCGATTCGACAACGGGTTGAATTTTTTTTTTACAGTAAAAACTAAAACGAATCGGGTCGGGTCAGCATTAATTAAACGTAAAAACCACTTATGTTAGGCAATTAACACTAACAAACTAGTGATGTATATCAATCGATAATGCACTTTCATCAAGTTCATTTTAAATAAAATCTTCTCGACTTGTAATCTATCTCATTTATAAAATGTAAACATACAATTAACTCATGAATTTTAATATGGATTGTTTCATAAGAAATGTTAACATAACTGATCTTGTTTCAACAAATAGAACGTAAACTTGAAACTTCATTTTGATCTAAAATACAAACTTAAATAAAAATGTACTATTGGTTAACATTTTACTATATTTAAATGTAACCATTTTACTATATTTAAATGTAACCCAACTTCCAATATCACGCTAATGCCAACTTTGAGATATTAGGAAGTCCCTCTATGAGGGCTTGGCTTGGGTATACTCAGGTTCAAGTCTGAGGGGGCAGGGTTTACCCCTATTAATCGTCGTGCCTTCGGGCGGATTAGTAGGGGTTTTCCCCCCATCGGGTATTTGAATAGGCATTCCTACTTCGAGGGAGCTCTCTAGCGCGGGCCCGGTTAAGACAACGTAAGCTAGACCTCCCGCTGTCGAATCGCGACACGAAGTTTCACCGAAATTCACCTTTCAAAAAAAAAAAAAAAAAAAAATGTACTGTACAAATTTAAATGTAACCCAACTTCCAATATCCCTTCTCCATCAACCTCCCTTCTCCATCTACTGTAAATATCAATACACAATTTCCATAATTTATAAGCCCATTTCATACTGGGCCTTATGTATCTCATAACTTATAGGTAAACTTGGCCAAAACCATAAAAGATGCCCAGAAACATTTAATCAAAAGCTAAATTGGCGGAACATGCACCGAACAACATCACTTTGCTGCTCTTAACAGCTTTATTTATTCATCACACATTAACAATATTCTTATAATATTTTACTAACCATGTATGTGTCATTTCACACACATTTGCTAACATACTTGCTGTTGAAGCAATTAAGAATGTGCATTCTCCTCCTTCTAATGTTGACTTTCAAATCTTGTAATCAGTTGCACGCACTTTATTCTTTCTTTTTGCCTTTGAGTGTAACTTACACAACTTTGGGTTCTCACTTGTGACTAATTAGCTTTTATATTCCGGTTTGTTCTGTTGTTTCTGATTAGTTTTGATTCATTCTTCATATTTGTGTTATTCTGCCTGTGAGTTTATCTCAGTTATTTGTTGTAAAGTTGTTCATCGACATTTTGTCATTGAAGTCTAGCCTTCTTACATATATTCAGTTGCTGAAATTTTTCGATTTATCCGGTAAGAATTCTATATCTTTTTAGCTGATCTGAATTTTTGGGATACGATGTATTGTTCATGTTTGTGTTCTTGATTGGTTTTATGCATTGCATTTAGATTAGTTTTGGATTCGTGTTGCCGTTATAAAACGGGTAGTTTATATATGAGTTGGTACAATTTGCAAATGTGGAGTGCCATATTAGTTGGTGATATAAGTTCTCAAGGTGTGCTAAGCATACTTTTGGTAAAATCAGTGGTTGATATGTACAAAAGCTTTAATTATGGAACTCTTGATTAACCTTTATAATGGGGGTGATCCTATAGCAGTTTGGTTTAAAAGGAAGCCAAACTAATTTTTTTTTAAGAATTGCTTGGGCTAAGTTTTCAGATGTCTTGGTTTCTCGGGTTTTTGATTTTGCACGGTTCGGGTTTTGAGTTCAATTAGATTTCTCTTCTAGTTCTTGGATTTTTCTTGTTTGGTTTTACTTTTACCCAATATTGATTTTACTTTTACCTGAATTGAATTTCATTCAGAAACAGTTCTATTGTAGTTTTTCAGTTTTGGTTATTCTGTTTTTTGCAAACCATATCAATGAAGATTTCTTGAAATGAGAATCATAATGTATGATTTGAACTATTATTTATCCCAATCACCAGCTTCAACAATCGATAAATCTGAAAGTTTAAAAGGTTTTATCTTATGTTGTATGCGGAAGCTCAAACTAATTGATGTAATGCCTTATGTATCTGGTGAAATGTGGCTCGAAATTTCAAATATGATAGATTTGGACTTGTTTCTGATAAATTATGGTTGATGACAGGCATATCTTACATCGTTAAAATGTCAGCTGAATACAAGTTGAATGTTACTATTAATCCCGATGTCATGGAATCAGATTTCAACTCTTCACTTGAAATATCTCCACATGGTGGGAAAGTGAATGTCGTCCGTAGGCTCATTGGTGGTTTTCTTCCTCAAGGAAAAATTCTCAAGGGTGATATATTATCAGCTACAGAACGCAGAGGAACAAATGAAAGGTGCAGCTAAAATGTTATCATATCTCATCTTCAACTTTTTATTTGATCGTATTACAGCCTAAGCTTTTTATGGTAATTGAAATAAGTGCCTATTGTTCTTTAAGCAGTTCCAGAGGCAATAGAGTCATGTCTGAGACCGATGAACAAAATGCTGACACAAGTGATAAAGGGGCACATGAACCGAAAGTTAGATCCGGACCTTTGATCTCTGGGACCGCATACTGTCTTTCTTCTTGCAGCATGATATTGCTCAATAAAGTTGTTCTTTCAAGCTATTCTTTCAACGCCGGTATATCATTGATGTTCTATCAGGTAATTTTTGTTTGTTAAAGTAGACGCGGTTCACTATTTATGTATGTAACTTTTGCATAAATCATATCAGGTGTTTTCCATCACTAATCATGTTTAGCTGGTGCATCCGTATTGAATTTTTTATATTTATCCCTACGTGTAATTCTTGCAGAATCTCATCAGTTCTATCATAGTCATCGTTTTGGGTTTATTGAGAGTAGTTTCACTAGAAAAGCTAAACTGGAAGTTGGTTAAGGTGTGGATACCCGTTAATTTGATATTCGTGGCCATGCTTGTTTCAGGCATGTACAGGTACACCATCAGCAAGAATTCCTGTATTATGATATTTCAATTTTTATATTGAAATAATTAATGCGTACTTTGATATCTTATATTCTAATCAAATGCTTTTTGTGCTTTCTGGTGAATATTCAGCTTGAAGCACATAAATATTGCAATGGTCACAATTCTAAAGAATGTGACAAACATATTAACAGCGGTTGGTGAACTTTATATGTTCCGTAAGCGCCAGAGTCAGAAAGTGTGGACTGCCATGTTTTTTATGGTACGCAATTCTGTTTTGTGAAGCTATATTTTGCTCAAATTACTGTCTTTGACTTCTTAATGTTTTGATATTCTAAAAAACAGTTTTAACAGCCGCATTAATTTACTGCAGATCATCTCTGCTGTAACTAGTGGTGTCACAGATCTCTCGTTTGATGCAACGGGTTACACATGGCAATTAGTAAACTGTTTTCTTACTGCAAGCTACTCAGTATGTTGTTATCTTATTTGTGTATTTAGAAATTAGAATTACAATTTATATTGTATGTTCATAGGTTACTATCTGAGAATAATACACACATTATTTGTAAATTTTAAACAGCTTACCCTTCGAAAAGTCATGGACACAGCAAAAGCTTATACAAAATCTGGATCTCTGAATGAAGTTTCAATGGTGTTGCTGAATAACTTGTTATCATTACCATTTGGGGCGTTTTTAATTGTCCTATTCGATGAGTGGACTTATGTAATTAATGCGTAAGAAAATGCTTAAATTCTACAATTACTAATATCTTCCAAATTTTGTTTACCTTCATCTGATTTTTGGTTGACTTCCAGGGATGTAGTCAAGATTCCAATGTTTTGGTTTGTGGCAACTGCTAGCGGGCTTCTTGGACTCGCCATTAGCTTCACGTCTATGTGGTTCTTAAACCAAACTGGTCCTACCACTTACAGGTAACTTTTTCTGATCATCTCGACAAACTTAAAATAATTCAAATCATGGTTTAAGTTGATGTTTGTAATCAAATATGCGTTATTCATTATAGTTTGGTAGGCTCGTTAAGCAAGATTCCAATCTCAATTGCTGGTTTAGTGTTGTTCAATGTTCCACTTAGCCTGCCAAATCTTTTCAGCATACTATTTGGTAAGCAACATGGCCTTGTCGACACACTAGCAGCATTTTCAGGCGATATTATCCGTTCTTATATTTGTGCTTTGTTACAGGTTTATTTGCTGGTATATTCTTTGCCAAGGCCAAAATGTCAAAATAAAGCATCATATTTGAGTCAATATTTTCTCCCATAACTTGATTGGCAATAAGAGCGAGATCAAATATGATTCCGGGCAGTACTAAACAGGGATATCAGAAAGGATCTAAGGGCTTAAACAAGCCTTTTCTTACAAGCTGATATATATAAATTTGCTTTGTTCTTGTTCAAAGGCACACCAGGAGTGAAGTTGCCAACTTGTCAAGTAAAACTGTATACATAAACATGTGTTGTTATATTTTTAATACTATTATATACCCATATCAGAATTTATTTTTCTTTAACCCGAGTAGCCGATACTGTGTTGCTAGTCCTGAACTGTCATATGTTCCATACCACTATATGTTTGTATTTGCCATTGTCAAGTTTCATTGCATATTTGGCATGCTCTTTTCATCCTTGTTTATCACTGAAAGGTTTATGGATATAACGTATGACCAGATTCGAACACGAGCCTATAGGATTGCACACTTTACGTATGAGAATCGATGTTCAAATAATTAATATAAAATGTTATATTTAATTATTAATTCACAATAAATACTTAACGGATGTTAGTACTTAACGGTAATTGACTAACGATTGTTAAATGTTAACTTAAGGGACTAGAGATGAAAATAGAGGTTAAGAAAGATCTGGGACCTTAATGTTTAAGGGTACCAATCGGTTAAGGGATAGGATTCCTAATCCTACCCTAACTTGGACTCCAAAGATTACAATAGTATAAATATAAGGACTTTGTGTTCATTTTTTTCTAATCATGGTTCACCTAAACAACCCTAACTTCTTCTTCTTCTCCCCTCTTGCTCTCAAACGATTGTACACCCTATTCCTTAGGGTTTCAATTTTTTTGTGATCAAACAAAGTGTTTTGGTTGTTATTGTGATTCAAGAACCTAGCTTTTCGCATCGATATAGCGAGATTATTTCCATCTAATTCTAATATATTGATGGTGAAGATCAGCATGCTCTATATATAAATATAGAGAAAATTCTATAAATATTACTACCTCCGTCACAAAATAAGTGTCTAGTTTGACTTTTCAGAGAGTCAAACTGGTTCAACTTTGACCTTCTCTATTTTTGCGGGTATTATATAATACTTGATGCAAAATATATGAATGGATTGGGTTTTAAGTATATTTTTCATTGGTATAATTTTTCATCAAGTATTATTTAACAAAAAAAAAAAAATTAAGTTCAAAGTTGAACCAGTTTGACTTTGAAAAGTCAAACTGGACACTTATTTTAGGACGGAGGAAGTACGAAAACTTAGGTTGTGGTCACCATATAGTACAATAAAACACATCTTCCTTAAATGGTCATGTACGAATGTGCGACTCCACTATTTTGTTGACACGTGTCCAGACATGAAGTACGTTTTTAATCATTTGCAAGTACAATCACTATCAAGGTGGTACTTTATGTTGTTTGACTTTTATAAACAAATGTATGAACGATGGATTTGCGAATGTGCGAACGGCGGCTACCCCATGAGATACTTTATTGGGAAGGGACAAAAAATATTATTTTTCATGAATAAAATCTACTCTTTATTTTTTTTTTTTTTTTTTTTTTTTTTCACTTTTGGGAATGAACAAATCTACTTTTTGTTACTTTAATTTGAATTAATTTATATATATATATATATATATATATATATATATATATATATATATATATATATATATATATATATATATATATTATTTTTTTTTTTTTTCAACTATACGTTCTGCTAACATATCGTTCTGACCACTCGTTCAAAATGAGCCCAACAACATTCAGCGTGCATTTTAATGTGTACATCTTATTTATATGAAATCAGATGATAGGATCTTAGTTAATCAAGTGCTTTATGTATACAATAACAGCGGACAAAGTTGATTAATGTAACCATATTGAAGAGGATAATGTTCTTTTTTGTAGTAATCATATCGGCCACTTAACAAATGTTTATGGAGTATTGAATTTCGCTTAAAGTATATTTCGGGTTGACAAGTTTTCACACCGTCAATGTGTAACGACCACCCTAAATAAAGAAATAAACTCGAGTTTTTAACCAAGTAATTGCCTTTAAAAAACTTATTTACTATTGTATTGTATGTTCAAAAATATTGACAACTCTATCGTATTTGTGTCTCATCTTAAATACATCAACCTTTTTTTATGTCAATTACTAAAGAGACAAAAGTATAAAATTAGAACCCAAGGTATAAGCATAACCATTTCATTTTCATAAAAGCCCCATTAAATATTCAATTAAATAATGTACGCATTAGTTTTTAATAGTTGCATATAATCAGTATCTATGATTACTTGTGGTGGGTTTTAATTAGTTATAAAATCTTAGTTATAAAATCTTAGTTGGGTTATTCTATAATTCGTGATTAAATTAGTTTTGCATGATTAAATAGTGTTTGGTTTAGTTTTGATTCTTATTGGCTTTTGATTACTCTACTCTTATATAGATATCAAGGTCATATGTTAGTGTTTTTGCCGTTATCCTTATTTTATAAGTTGACCTGAATATTAAAGATTATGTTGATTCAATTTGATATGTTATTTACTTTTTTTTAGATGTTTATTACTTCAATGTTGTTGCCACGTTATTAGTTGATAAGAAAAATGAAAAGGAAATTTGTCACTATAAAATGAGACATAAATACTAAGTAGACAATATTTTTAACATACTATACAATGGTAATTAAGTTTTTTAAAGACCATTACTTAGTCAAAAACTCAAATAAACTCGGTACTCTTTTTTAAAGACCATTACTTAGTCAAAAACTGAACCGAAAAAAAAAACCGAAACCGGTTTTTTCCAAAAAACCGGTTTAGGGAAAACCGAATCGCCGGTTTAAAAACCGGTTTGCATCATTTGTTGTCAACCGGTTTTGGGTAAAACCGGTTTAAACCAAACCGGTTCTGGGTAAAACCGGTTTAAACTGAACCGATTATTGGTTTAAACCGGACATTTTAACTCCCAAAACCGGTTTCAAACCGAACCGGTTTTACATAAAACCGGTTTTTGACTATTTGACTAAAACCGAAACCGATTTTTAAACCGGTTTTTTTTTTTAAACCGAAATGTGCACCTCTAGTGTAATTACAAACTTGGGCTTTTTAATATACAGAGTACAACATCCTTGGATTCAATCTGTTTACATTAAACTATCAAAAATAAATAAAGAGTAAATTGCATTTTTGGTCCTTAAGGTTTGGCCAAATTGCAGATTTGGTCCCTAACGTTTTGAAAGTGCAACGGTGGTCCTCATTTTGAAAAGTTTTTGCTGCATGTTTGGTCCCTGATCAACATGAAATGACTAAATTACCCTCGCCTTCTTCTTTTTCTATTTTCTTTTCAGTTTCTTACATAAATGGTCCCTGTGTTGTCGCACGTTTTACAAACTTAGTCCTTTTTTTTCTTTTTCTTTTTTCTGAAAAGTTAATTTCGAAATTAATTTTTTTAGAAAAATAAATTTTTTTCAAAATTAATTTTTTTTCGAAATTAATTTTTTTAGAAAGAATTTTTTTTTTTCGAAATTAATTTTTTTAGAAAAAATTTTTTTTTCAAAATTATTTTTTTTAGAAAGAATATTTTTTTTTCGAAATTAATTTTTTTAGAAAAATTATTTTTTTTCGAAATTAATTTTTTTTCCGAATTTTTTTTTAGGAAAAATTTTTTTTTTTTCGGAATTTAATTTTTTTAGAAAAATTAAATTTTTTTCGAAATTAATTTTTTTAGAAATTAATTTTTTTTTTAATTTTCTGAAAAAAAAAGTTAATTTTCTTAAAAAAATTAATTTCGAAAAAAAAATAATTTTTCTAAAAAAATTAATTTCGAAAAAAAAATATTTTTTCTAAAAAAAATAATTTTGAAAAAAAAATTAATTTAGAAAAAAAAAAATTCTAAAAAAATTAATTTCGAAAAAAAACAATTTTTCTAAAAAAATTAATTTCGAAAAAATAATATTTTTTCTAAAAAAATTAATTTTTCTAAAAAAATTAATTTCGAAAAAAAAAAATTTTCTAAAAAATTAATTTTTCTAAAAAAATTAATTTCGAAATTAACTTTTCAGGAAAAAAAAATAAAAAAAAATACTAAGTTTGTAAAACGTGCGACAACACAGGGACCATTTATGTAAGAAAGCTGAAAAGAAAATAGAAAAAGAAGAAGGCGAGGGTAATTTAGTCATTTCATGTTGATCAGGGACCAAACATGCAGCAAAAACTTCAAAATGAGGACCACCGTTGCACTTTCGAAACGTTAGGGACCAAATCTGCAATTTGGCCAAACCTTAGGGACCAAAAATGCAATTTACTCAGAAATAAATAAATTAAAACTAATTTAAAAAATAAATCAAATCAAAAGATTTGATTTACTTTTGAAGATTTTGCTAGTTTTCAATGTTACCTTTTAGTCGCCGTTCGCACATTTGCTGGTACTTTGTTGTCGGGGATAAATAGGATGTGGGCCAACAAATGATTGGGATTGTACTTGCAAATGATTGGAAATGTACTTCTTGTCTGGACACGCGTCAATAAAAATAGTGGAGTCGCACATTCACACATGACCATTTAGAAAGATGTTTTTTTTTTTGTACCATATGGTGACCACAACCCAACTTTTTTTACCATTTAGAGCATTTTCTCATAAATATATCTAGAGGATATAATAGTTGTGTTAGTTTAAATCGGTAGAATATATAATATACTCTCGTTTCACCAGGACCACCAAAACTATGAATACTTTGCTTCTTGGTTTCAAAGAATCGGGTGATGCTACATCTGTCGAACTATTCTACCACGATATGATTTGACGGGGTTTTTCTCCCAATACCGTAACTTATAACATCAGAATTGATTCATACTCCAAACAAGGCCGTTTTGAAGACGGGTTACGTCTTCTTATAGAAATGGAACACATGAATTGTGTCCCGACATTACGGACTATGACGACTTTGATTCATGGTGCGGGAATCAGTCACAACACGACAAAAGCACAGAAGCTTTTTGATGAAATCCGTGATAGAAATTTATTACCGGATTCTGGTGTATACTGCATTAATAAACGCTTATATCAGATCCGAAATTGTGATGTCAGCAACTCGAGTAATGAACGAAATATAATGTCTTAACCATTAATTACCAGACTGCAAATGCCACAAAAGGGAGTATTTAGGCAGTTTAGATTGTGTTTATCAGTTACACGTCACAAATTCAAACAACTATAATGTCTTAACCATTAATTACCAAAGCATAAGGCTATGTGTAATGGGGCGCTATGCACCTCAAAAAAACCCCTTTCACGCCCCTCTAGCGCCCCAGACCATTACATAGGGGCGCTAAAGCCCCAAAAAAAGCCCCAGGCGTGAGCAGGCTAGCGCCTTGCCCATTTCAATTTTCAAAAAAATATCACCGTTTGTATTAAATCAAACGGATACTCGCTCCATCCTTTTTATTTATTACCATAGTTGCCTTGAGTTGTGGTTTTTTTTGTTCGACCAGTTAACAAAAAGGAGGGGACGGATATTTTTTTTTATGCAGTTTGTTTGAGATAAGAAGAAAGGAGTTTTGGTGGCTGCAAGGAGATAAAAGATTAGGGTTGTTGGTTTGTGATGTTTGTGTCTTTTATAACCTTTTATTTAGGGTTAGATTGATTAAGTTGTTGGGTTTTTTGATTGGGCCAAATAATTCTACATTTCTGGACTGAGTTGGGATAAATAACAAGGACGAACTTTTTCTCTTAAATTCGGTTTGTTGGGCTGAACAAATTTATGTCAGATTAGTTGTGTTTTAGTTTTAAATTATATTGTTTTAAATAAAAACGAGTGGGACGACCCCCCGCGTTGCGGGGGAGGAGGGGTGGGGGTGTTCCCCAACTCTTTTTTGTTGGAAAAATTATTTCGTTAATAATTACCCAAGTTTCATAATTTTTCGAGGGCGTTTGGTACAAAAAATAATAAAAACAAAAACAAAGACAAATACATTGATTTCGAGAAAGTATTGCATATTTATACTCATTTTTGTTGGAAAAATTATTTCGTTAATAATGGCGCAAGTTTCATAATTTTTCGAGGTCGTTTGGTACGTAAAATACTTAAAAAAAAAAAAAAAAAAAAAAAAAAAAAAAAAAAAAAAGACTCGTTCTGCAAAGAGGCCACGACTTCAGGGGTATTTTGTGTCATTTTCCTAAACTTTTGAAATAGACTTTTTGGAAAAGGACTCCTTTTGCAATGGGGCGTCGACTTCAGAGGTATTTTTTGCTATTTTCCCATATTTTTCTATTGTTTTTGGGCTTACGTTTTGGGCTAAAAAAAATATTTTTTTATTATTTCGGGTCGCCGTGCTTTAATATATAGAGTTAATGTATTCTTTGGTTGATTAAAAAAAAAGAAAAAAAAAAAAAAAAGGTGACACGTGTCGCGAAACGCCCCACCCACCATTACACACCTAAAGCCCTCAAGCCCTTTTGCTGACTGGGCTGCCACGTGTCAGAAAATGCCCCATGGTCTTGCTTTACCATTACACATAGCCTAACAAAATATAAAAACATACAATCATTCAAACCATAACCATTAATTACCATTGACTACAACACCTCGTAAACCAAGTGTGCAATTTATGATAGTAGGTGGCCTTTTGGCTTTGTTACGTTTGTCAACAACAAAAGGCTTTGCAACTGTCCTCTTAGCTTGCTTACCTTTTGTTGCCACAACATTTTGTTCACTTGGTAATAGTGCTACAGGCAAATCTTCTAACTCTTCATAAGTCAACTTAGAGAAGTGGATTTTCTCATCATTACGAATAACCATATCATCGTCCATTGTGATGTTAAAATGAAGGCGATGCAAGTATTGAGATAATCCAGAAACAAGCAAAACCAAATAATTTACAAAAGTAGTGTAATGACATGAATAAAACTTTGATAAAAAAAAAGTATTTCCAAATTTCTAAATTCTACAGTTAATCATATGGCCCAATTAGATCATCAGCTGAAGTTAAAATCAAATTCAGCATCTATTTTCGAGTCACTTCGTGTCTTCATGTTCATGAATACTACATTTTAACTAAAGAATACTACAATGAACTATATCTATACTACATTGGATAGAACACTCTCTCTCTCTCTTAACATTAAGACGTACAACTTTTAAAGCATATGATACAAACTTTAAAACACAAAAACACTCTTTATTTTAGTTTTAAATGAGCAATTAATGTGGTCCAGATTTTTAAATGAATACAAATACTAAAGCAAAAGGTACAATTTACTTTTGCACAATTACACTCATAAATTAACTGGTCAATAAATACAATTAATGCAGTTATTAAAACACCTTTTGCATAAAAAATACAAATTATCAAGCATATTGTACAACCAACTTAAACAAAATTCGTGCGTTAAATGTCACTAATACAAATAATAAAGCACATTATACAAATATTCAAGCGCAAATGGGCACGGGCCAAACGGGCTCGAGCCGGAACGGACACGGGCCAAATGGGCTCGAGCCCAAACGGGCACGGGCCAAACAGACTCATGTTATACGAATCGGTTTAAAAAATACGACGAAATAAATTCCTTAGTTAAGGAGTTGAAATACGTCACATGAAATTTTTGATATCTGTAAATTTAGTGTCAAAAAGAACATAATAAACTAAAATACATGATTCACCGAAAAAAATTATTTCAGGGTACCCGTTCACCGGAAAATTTTATTTCAAGGTACCCGCCGCCGCAACGCGCGGGTACCCTGCTAGTTATAATTTGATCATGTATGTTTAGGTTGACAAAAAGTTTTTCTTCAATTAGGTTTTTCGCAAAAACAATAACATACTCAATCACATTAAAGCGAGGCAAGAAGACGTTTTCGCAAGAAAGTTTTAGCATTACTCTTTACCCTTATTTCAATCCATTTGTCCCTCAAAAATATTCTTATTAAAAATTGGTACTCGGTTTGGTATGGCTGGAGACTCGAGTCTTACACACTTTTGATTTTCTAAATTAAAACACATAAAATTCTATATGGATGACAATATAAATACATGCATTCTGTTCATGTACAACCTTGATATTAAACATATATCGAATTTATGGCCAACAACTACTACCAAAGTACAAGGAGCAATTTAACCTTATAATCAACTAAAGTATAAAAGATTTATTGTAACACCAACCAAAGTAGAAGGAGTTACTAGTATTTAACTGAAAATTAATTTTGGCAACATGTTAGTCCATCTTCCTTAATTTTTCACCAAAGAAGATAGTTTATGAATATTTATAGAAGAGTAAATTGCATTTTTGGTCCCTAAGGTTTGGCCAAATTGCAGGTTTGGTCCCTAACATTTTGAATGTGCAACAGTGGTCCTCGTTTTGAAGTTTTTGCTGCATGTTTGGTCATGATCAACATCAAATGACTAAATTACCCTCGCCTTCTTCTTTTCCTATTTTCTTTTCAGCTTTCTTACATAAATGGTCCCTGTGTTGTGCCACGTTTTACAAATTTAGTCCCGATTTTTATTATTATTATTATTTATCTATTAATATTAGTATTATTTTTTTAATTCAAAAATATTCAAAAAATATTCAAAGATATTCCAAAATATTCAAAAAATATTCAAAGATATTCATCCGTTTTCGTACGTTTTAATCTTTAAAAAAGTATCTACTAATATCGGTTTCGCGTAGCGAACAAAAAATGGGTAAAAAGTGAGTAAAAAAGTTTCATAATCTTTAAAAAAAGTATCTAATTTTTATTTTCGTGAAATCATTTCTTTTTCTTAAATTTTTTTTCGAAATTAATTTTTTAGAAAAACTATTTTTTTTTCGAAATTAATTTTTTTAGAAAAATTCATTTTTTTTCGAAATTAATTTTTTTAGGAAAATTAATTTTTTTTTCCGAAACTTTTTTTAGAAAAATTAGTTTTTTTTTTCGAAATTATTTTTTTTTTCCGAAATTTTTTTTCTTCGTGAAATCATTTCTTTTTCTTAAATTTTTTTTCGAAATTAAATAAATTTAAAAAAAAAAATGGACTAAGTTTGTAAAACATGGCACAACACAAGGACCATTTATGTAAGAAAGCTGAAAAGAAAATAGAAAAAGAAGGCGGCTTGGGTAATTTAGTCATTTGATGTTGATCAGGGACCAAACATACAGCAAAAACTTCAAAATGAGGACCACTGTTGCACTTTCGAAACCTTAGAGACCAAACCTGCAATTTGGCCAAACCTTAGGGACCAAAAATGCAATTTACTCTTTATAGAATGATGAAAAAGTGATCGATGTCTATATGCATTTCCACATGAGAGAAAATGTGTGGTAACCATCACCCTCATAAAGTCATAAACCAACCTAGCAGATTAATTACATTTTTCACTATAAACGATGGTATGATGCATGTAAATCTGTAAGTTATACATGGATTCAATTATCTCATGGCTCTCGGGTGACGGATTAATCCTCCTACCTAGTTCCACATATGTAAATCGGTAAGTTATGCAACAAAAATCCTTGATGCCTCCATGGGTCAATCTACAAAATTCGGACCGTGCGATATGCATGCCTCAACAACTCGAGAACAATATGACCGGCATATGTTAACAAAAGTACTAGTTTCATACTTTGATAAATTTTAAACATATAGTCATATAGCTACTAGTTTCATACGGTTGTTGTTGCATTGAAGATGGGCTGCCTACCTTGTCCCTTTTACAATTAAATTCATTCATTATTTACACTAGTTAGTTGCCCGCGCATAGCGGCGGCGACAATTAATGTTATCGTAAATGTTAGAGTAATGGAGAACCTTGTATAGTAAAATAGAGGTGAATTGACTTTATTATCTAGAAACAACTATAGTAAAAGTTAGTACATCTTTTTTTAGAGTTTATGTGTGCTCATTTGTCTATCAGCTCCTTGCATCATCTCATGACTATTTAACCTACAAGGCTCTTATCTTGCAAGTGTTATGTTTATTACCTTTTATTTTTGGGACATTTTGTTTGTTTAAGAGTATCTATAGGCATAATGTCCACCATTTTTCATAAGACTGTTGGTAATAGTGCCCTTTGTTATCATCGTCAATTTAGCGTCACGTCAGTTTCTTTCTCCTCAAACAACATTACCACAAACATAGTATGATAACACAAGAAACATCACCAGCTAAATATACCCCACTTTATATACACATATATCTCACAAAACACGCACGCACACATACAATGCGCACTACTCAGTAGCCTGACCTACTGTCTCTTCACAAAACCAAGAGACAACATGTCGATGTATGCTTGGTGTACTAAGAACGACACGTCTTAGGTGGGGGACAATGCGTGTTACCCACCCTACGTGTAAAAATGACAAAGGATATCATTTTTATGAATTACTACTAATATTTCATTATTTGTTACAATACTATAAAATCCAAAATTCCAAATACAATAGGTGTTAGTCTGAGCCCAAATGCAGCAAAAAAGTTTAAATAGTTGAAGAAAAAAAGGGATAATTACAAAAATAGACCATGGATCGAAGTGATTTTCTTTTTCTACCCCGTACCCCGGGCAACTGGGCAACTCGCCCCATATGATGACACGTGTCCCCAGTTGCCCAAAAAATGTCGATTGTTGCCCAAAAAAATACACAAGTTGCCCAAAAATACACAAGTTGCCCAAAAAATACACTTTCAGATTTCAGTTGCCCAAAAAAGCGTAGGTTGTCCTTGACAAAAAAAATATTTTCCGATCTCAGGGTAGATAAGGAAAATCACTTGGTTGCTTGGGCTATTTTTGTAATTATCCTAGAAAAAAAAAGTAATTATTTTGTTATTGTTCCCTAGAAAGACTGCTACACCCACGTGACTTTTATCTTTATTACCACCTATCTTTCTATCCCACATTCAGTTTTATTATTATCCCTCTCTGTCCACCTCGTTAGACTAAACACAGTAAGGGGAAGGATTGACCCTCATTTTATCCGCCATGTCAGCTTTCTCTCTCCGGCGATTGGTTGTCACAGTAAGGCGACCTACACTACAAAAAAACATACCCAACAAAAATACCTTTTATATTTAATAAATACACACACAACACACAATCGATTATCGATCGCTTCAGCGACCTTCATCCCAAAAAAAATTCAATCGATCGATCGTGGGCAGTAAGGACGATCGAGTGCGATCGATTGATCGATCGATCGTTTTAGCCTTACTGTGGGCAGTCTTTGTAATCATCTTCCTCCATAAATCTCAAATCTTCAAGAAAATCCGCAAAACTCAAAACTCACAAATTATTTTTTGATGCCCCTCAAGGTACCAGGGCAAAAATCATCGATAGATCTACAAAACATAGCAAACGAATCTTTAAAAAAAAAAATTAGATCTAATAAATCGGAAGATAAATATTACAATATGTTTCCAGTTATATTCCCGCTGTGTATGTGATGGTGGTGTTGGCGATGGCTGTGGTGATGACATTCCCGTGATGCAAGGAGGGGACTACTACGACAATAATTTCCCAACAAAATGCAACTCTATTAATGGTGTTGTCCGTGGACTGACTACCTTCATAATGATGATGCCACAGGTTAGTCATTTGTTTTAATTTGTTTGTGAATATTATCTAGCTCTTGGCATTTATTTTGTTCATGGTCTCGTGGGTTTCGATTGGTGCTAGTTTCTACTTCATTCTTTGTTCTTCCAAGTGCTAAATAGAACTTTTATTTAGCACTTGGAAGAACAAGGAATGAAGGTCGTATTCAGTAACTAGCACCACTTGAGTCTTTTGTTTTGTTTGTGATTATTATCTTGCTTCTTATTATTTTGATGCTAATATGATAAAACAATGTAAGCTAGGTTTTTCGATGTGTAAGCCAATCTATGTTTTCATAAATTATTTGGTATGTTTATGAATAATTTTGTATAAAATGAAAGACAAAGTTTGGACCTTGACCATGTTTCTTTTTTTTTTTTTTTTTTTTAATACTATAGTATGTGGGTGTGTGGGATTCTTTTTTTTTTTCCCCTTCTACTTATTGTTAAGCAAAATCAACTTTGATTTTATTTTAGTAGCAAAATAAGCTCTTTCCCACAAGTATTTTAAAAGCAAATCCAAACAATAGTTTTTCATAATTACACATTTATAATACAACTTGTTGTCACTTATCACAATATTAAACATGAAAAATGTAGGGGCACACTTCAATTAAATAAAAGGTTCAATAGGAGTGTTTTGGTAGAATTTGACTTTATCCTCTTCACTAGATCTAAACTTTCAACTTTGTCTTATAAGGAACTTAAGGGCCCGTTTGGTTTGTAAGTGGGATTGGATTTGGATTTAGATTCGAAAAAGGTTTGAAAGTAAGTAAAGAGAGAAAATTAATTATTATATTAAAATATATATATATATATATATATATATATATATATATATATATATATATATATATTATAAATTAATTGAGTTGAAATATATTATTCTTATATAAAAAACAAAAGTAACAGCTTCATTGTGTGGTTGGCAATTTTTTAAAAGCTAAAAAATGTGTTTTATATCCATGGATAGTCAAAACCCACTAAAATACAGAGAATTGAGATTCTGGATTAATAGGGGCGCGTGAGTCCAAATAGGGAGTGCAAAACATTTGTTTTTTGATATCTATGAGCCCAAAGCACCCTACACCCACATACCAAACACACCCTTAGTACTTATAATGTGATTGTTTTGTGAGTGAGCCCGGAAATAAATAAGCAATAAATAAATATACGTGCATTTCTAAAATTTTATTATATAATGCTTTTAAGTTGTTATACAAACCATTTTATATAATGCTTTTAATATATTTATTGTTTCTAACTATTTATGCATTTCTAAAATTTTATGCAGAATAGATTTTTGTGATGTTTTGATCCATCCAAAATTTGAACAAGAAGCGTTATCATTCTAAGTTCGATGCTCCTCTAAGGCGCTCCAGCGTTATTAAGGTCGTTTATTCGAGATTTGAGGATCCCCTCTTTAGGGGGTTGGATTATCGTTTTGTTGAGAGAGCGGAGAACTATGGTAATATGGATTTGTATGGCCGACGCAGAGTAGTGGCAGTCATCCGTTCTTTCAGGAACGAATACAATCACCTGCAGGTTAGTGAAGGCAAGCCGGAAGATTATAACGAGTTTGAGAGCGACGCCTACCAATTATTGGAGGTGATTCGTGAGGTATACCCGAATCTTATTATGTCTATGTTTAACAATCTGAATGGGCTGTTTGAGAAAAGGCCAGACATCCAGGAGCTTCTTGATCATAGCTGATTTCATTTCTGCCGTAAGCTGATGTCTTTACTAGGATCCTTTTGTGCTGCTTTTATCATTTCTGGACTGATTTCAGTATGGTAAGGGTAGGATTTTGAATATCAGTATTGGTTTTAGTCATTATCAATTAGAGATTTCAGTATGTTACTATTTCCATTTGAGATTGTTTTAGGTGGTTGAAGCACAAGAACTCAGTAGTCCACTATTAATAGTCGAGGGACTTTATATGTCAATATTAGTTAGAGATAGACTAACGTTATATAAATAGAGGATGTCAAATCATTTTAGGGGACATGTATGTACCGAAATGTTTTTTTTTAATTATTATTTTTTTGTCGATTAATTCACGGGTTTTGAACCCACCGTCATACGGAGTCAAACCAGGCAAACCCATCACTTTTCAACAAGTTAGCGTGCCCACTTCAGGGTTGTTTGCACATACCAAGAATCGCACCTAGCAAATTGAGACACGAATGTGATAGTCACAAGTCTTTTTGTCACTGGAATAGAGTGTTAAATGTTAGTGTGTGAGTATCTCAAGATGTTCTTGTCTCAAGCTGTTTTGAGCTCACGGGTGTTGGTTAGCGTTTGGTTGAGTTATTATAATATATACTAACAGCCAAAATAAAACGGGGTTCAAAGTGTTTTTTTACGGACCTCGTTTTCACTTAATTTGGCTCCTCATTGGTTGGATTTTTAATTAACAAATGAACAGTAGACGCAAACAGTGGTTAGTAGAGCACCCAGCCAATTCTTATTGGTTTCATGTGTGGTTGGGTTTCCACTATTCACCGTTCCCCCTAATTACATTCACTCAAGCATAATTAGTTGCACATTTTTTCCCAACCTTCCCCTTTCCACCGCCTTCCAAAAACTACATACACCAAAAACACACACTAATTTCGCTTTAACAAAAAACACACATACACACACAAAACTAAAATCTGTAAAGCTCAATTATGACAAACCCTAGACACAATCAAAACACGAAATCAACATTACAGCACCTTAATCCTTTTCAGCTAGCAAAAAAACATCACTTTAAGTTTTGCAGGCCTATATTGCCGCTTTGATGTAAGTAAATATGATTTTTTGTAATGTATTGGGGTTTAATTGTTTGATGATTAAAAATAAATTTGCCCATAATTACTTGACATTAAATTATCACCCTTTGAAGATTTTATATAAAATATTGAAACTTTTTGATTTGTGGGGTTTTGATTTTGCATGTGTCAATTTCTTATGAGGATTTCTAAAAGATCTGTCTCTTCAGTTTTTGGATGTTGTTGGAGGTTGAAGAGTTAGAGTGGAAAGGGGTTGAATCGGTTGCGGATACATTTGGTGATGGTGATACTAAGGTATATTTTGTTGGTTATGGGTTTATGGTGATTCCAGTCATTTATATTTATGGGTTTTGGTTACTTAATAGTTATGAGGTAAAAAAAAAGTATGTGATTTTATCTTTGTGTGATAAGCTGTTTTTTCATAAACAGCTTGAAATAAGCTGCTTTTAGAAGAGTTTTTAGGTGTGTCTTTTTTTTGGCAATTGATGACACAAAGGATTCGTTTGTCATTTGGTTGGTTTGGGTTATTCTATACCAAATGATTCAAATTAAATGTTATAGTAGAATGGAACATGTGAAAGTGTAAAACAGGTTGAAAGCAGTTCATCTTCTATAAATGCATGGAAAAATTTACTTATAAATGAATACGATCAACACCTCTTTGTTGAATCTTTGCATAAAAAAAAGACTTTGGTTATAGTATATTGGAGAAAAAGGGAAAATTTATGAAACTGTAAGGTTAAGCAGATGTTGCATCGAGGGGGTAGCAATGGACTAGCATCGTTTGGTAACTTCAATCTTTGATACAAAAGTATCTGTTTTTCAGACTTTTGTTTCGAATTAGACTTGGATACATTGTTAATTAGTTGTTGTATGACATGATAGTAGTTAACGAATGTTATATATGAGGGGCATTACTTGGTTTGGCTCTAATGAGGTGATTTCATATATTGCAAGTACACACATCAACATGATTAGGGGTGGATCAATATACAAAGTCACCAGGTTCCTCTTAAAAGGTAGAATCTTTCAACACATAAATAATATGAATATCTTCTTCAGTATTGGATATTGACTTTTAAAATGACAATAACCAAGTTTATTATTTTATGTTTTTCTGTTTTTGCAGAAGGCTGCAAGGATGTAAGTGAAACATGACAAATTTAGTATTTTAGAGTGGCTAAAGGAGTCATTGAAGCCACTACAAGGCAAAGGAGGTGGAAAAGATGTTCTTGCGCAACACCAGGTATGGGAGTTTAGTGTACTTATTTGTTGCCTCTTCGCGTATTACATTCGATATCTATTATAGTCGATCCTTTTTGGCAGATTACCTGTTTAAAGATTATAGTACCTAAAAGTAACGTACATTTACCAGATTGTCAAAGATTGTCAAACCTTTAAAGTAACATTCGCGTGTATAATTAAGCAACTCTATTATGTAATGTGTGTGTTATTAAGTAACTCTAATTTGTGCTATGCTCTATTTATTCCAAAATGGTTAACATGGGCAAAGGTACTTCCAGTGGTCCGAGTAGAAATGCTGGGCCTCGCCATCAAAGACACCATGGTTGGTTGCGTGTTTACATATTACATCCGCTACCTATTATAGTTGGTTCTTTTTGGCAGATTATTTATTTATAGATTGTAGTACCTAAGGTTAACATACAAATACCAGATTGTCAAATCTTTAAAGTAGCATATGCGTGTCCAATTAAGTACCTCTAATATGTGGTATCGTTTATGTACTCTAGATATGGTTAACATGGCTGAAGGTACTTCCAATGGTCCAGGTGGAAATGTTGCATCTCACCATCAAAGACGCCATGGTTAGTAGCCCATTTGCATATTACATTACCTATCTATTGTAGTTGCTTTTTAATGTTGGGCTGCTTATATAGCAAGTATCAATTCTAGGAGTCCGTAATGTAATCTTTTTATGCTATGCAGGTCTGAGACCTATTGGGAATGAAGTTACCGGGACTGACTTTGGTACGACAAATTCACACGCTGAAGCTACGGAGGAAAGCTAGCAAATCAGCTCTTGACACTGCAAAATAATGGTGCTCTCAATCAGGTACCTGTTCATTTTCAATAGAAACAATGAAACAAAAAAATAGTATGTAGTTGTAGGGTATTTGGGATTGCTTATATTTAACTGTAAGGAAATATTAGCCACTGATTTAAAATGCAGTTTTAGATATCAGTATATAAGCTGTTTTAATAAGTTGTTTGGACCAGGCTTCCTATTTGAATGTCAACCTATTAGCAATCGTGAGTTATTGATCTTCAGAAGTAAGCAACCTCATGTTTTTTGTTACTGTGATACATATTTAACGCATGATTCTGCAAGTGTTTTTGGCTTATTTGATTATGCTGTGTCAAACATAATGCGTGAGATAGTATATGGCTTTGCTTTGCACAATTTATATTGAAAAGCCTTATGCTTTATTTAGATAAGATGGTCCAAAACAACTTAAATAAGCTGATGAGCCTAAGCTGCTTGGGTCTATCCAGACACTCAAAAGCTCTTATTGGCCAACATATTGAGGTTCGAGTGTGTGTCGTTCAGCAGTTGTGTTCAGAGTGTGTGTGGTTCAGCAGGTGTGTTTAGAGTGTGTGTTCAGGGGGTGTGGGGTCTGTTAAGGGGGTGAGTTCAGTGAATCGATTGAGTGTTCAGGGGGTATGTGTTTACGAGGTGGGGTCATTTTCAGGTTGACACGATCACTTTCTGGCATATGGATATAAAAGAACTCATGTGTTCTTTTCAGGTTATCACAAGCTGCAGCTAATCATCTTCAGTAACAAGTTTGGACCAGGTGGTTCTTAAGGTAAAAAATCTATACGTGTCGCATCTTAGGCTAATATGTTGTTATGATATTCTTTCTTTGGTGCATCCCAACAACCAGGAATAACTTTTCACAGTCCATTTGCAACTACCAGTGGTGCCCAGGCCAACCGGCGAGGTAATTGACCTAATTAGTTGTTACACGTTTCAATGTCACTGTCTCTATGTATCTTTTGAGTTTTGATGTCGTCTTCTTGGTCACTTACATATACTTAATTTTTGGAAAATTTGTAGGGCCGCCAGTGGAGTATGTATCTTTAGGGAACTGTGATTGGGTATGTCATCACTGCCAGGGCTATTCCTTGGTACGAAGAAAGATTAAAAGGAGACAGCGTCACAAAATGGTAACATCCGACAAAAAAAGGTACAACGAGTTTCTCTATCCTACATCAATACTGGAAGTCGAAACACAAAGATTTGCAAACTTGGAACAAGAAAAATTCAGAAACCGAGTTCAACTGATCACCCTCTTTGAAGCAACGTTTATGAGCTTAGAAAATCGGGCACCTATAATGGTAATGTGGGACTCACGGGTTTTGTTTGGTTTTGTATATTATGTACACTTCGTACGCGTACCCTAACACTGTGTGCATTCGTTGACAGTTTGAACAGGACACGCTGGTGTTCAATTTTTATATTTCTTATTAATATATAAGGTAAATTCATGTCTGACATCACAACATTTATCTTAAAGAGATGTGTCAAAGTAATTGAAAAGCTAAAATCATTCGTTGTTTTCTCTTTACGTTTTTTTTTTTTTTCCTTTTTTTCTTTTTGGTTTTTTTTGGCATGAAACCAGCTACAATTCTTTTTATATAGAACATGCATAAATCTTCCAATGGTTGCTAATGGTAAATATGAAACCATGTTGATTCACCTGCATACTCGCTATCGCTTACGTCTTTAATGGGCACATTTTGATTGTATCACATTGGTTAATTTTATGGATGAGTATAGTGACAAATTATGTAATTTGACTCGATGGAGTGTTTTGTCTATCAGGTCAGGTGAATCGGCTTCGGTCTGGGAAACCTTGCACAAAGGCACATACTACAGTAGCGTTCAGGATTGGAACAATGTAACACCCCCTAATTTATTTTGTGGCAGCGGAAAGATTTTTAGGGTGTTACGGTGAGGATCGAAGTCATAATTACATAAAACGGCTCGAAAGAGGCGTTTTGAAAGTTATATGTCATTCAAAATAATATTTTTGATACAAAGGTGAAATATCTGATTTGAAAATCCCACAAAAAGTGTGGTAATTTGGAAAGAATGACATATTTGATTTTACACCATGTAGTTTATCAGAGTAAAAAATGCCCGCTCCGCGTCTTGTCCTGCTCCGTTAATTACCTGAGATACACATGCTAAAAGTGTCAACACAAAGGTTGGTGAGTTCGTAGAGTTTAATGGGAAAACAATTTGTTTTAATAAATTTAAGTGTGTACGGTGATATTTGAAAATACGTACAAGTACGAGTAATTAAACCAGTTTCCAACAATTTCAAAGGTGAAGTAATTTTTGGAAATAAACTACGTAATGGTAAAGAGTGAATTTCAATGATTCAAGAGTGGGGTGATAACTATAATAAATACTAACAGTGGTGAAACAAGTAATGGGTGGTGTTGGGTATAACCACAATTAAAGCATATATGAGATCAGTTAAGTACAAGTATAGAATCATAATCCTAGCATGTAGTGAATACAATGATATGATGCCTGAATCCTATAAGTGGGGAGTGGTGTAATACTAAATACAGTTGTATCTAAATATATATGAAAACATATATATAAATATATTGCTCTAAGCCTCATGACACGCAAAACGTTAACAGAGTACCGTAAAACGGAGGAGTCCACATCAAGGAATTGATGGGTTTATGGCCCTCGAGTAATAGGTGATTTGCCGATTCCTATTTTTCTCAAATATAGTGCATCACGACTAATACGACTAGCCACAAAGGCATTCCGTCAAAGTATTAGTGGGATAGGTCGTCAGCCTCTAACAGGTTTCGAAGCTGTTCACTATATTCGCGCTCACCGCAGTGATTAATGGCTCATGATAGAGGGACTTTTTGGCAATAAGGGGTGCTTAGGCAATATGGGTTTAATGGGGCACATAAGATATGCGTACTTAAATCTTGGCAAATATTTCCATTGAAATGTGGAAATGTCATATAAAAGTGAAATGTACATTCATGGTGTTACGTGAATGAAAACCAGTATTATGTTACAACAAGCAGTTTGAAAATGTTATCTTTCAAGTTCAGTGTTTAAGCTAAGCAAGCAATTTGCAAGTATAACGAGCATATATCCCTTCCAAATGGTGATTTAAAACATGTAAAACAGAGTTGATGATTCTGAGTTAATCATGAGAGTTTTCAGAGTATAAAAGTAAACTTAAAACAGTTGAGCATGTATCTCCCCCAAAAGTATAAAATTTGTAAACAATTAAAAGTGGGGCTACGACTCACCTTGAGTGTATCTGACAAGGTGGAATTATGAAGTCGAGTAGGATTATGGGAACGATTACAGAATCGTCTTCAACACGAGACCTGGATATAAGGGAAGTCTAAGTATTTGACTTACTATGAATAACGAGTGTGAAAACGAGAAATCGTATAACGATTTGATCGGTGATGTGAGTGTGATATGCTTAAAATGCCTAAAGTTTAAAAATAATATTACATATAATATTATCCTATTTTTATGTTTTTGAAACCGATAATATCGTCTCCTCGAAAGTGATGAAACAAAACGGGAAATTAGATTGTTAAAACTCTTTATATATATATATATATATATATATATATATATATATATATATATATATATATATATATATATATATATATATATATATATATATATATATATACGGACGTTAAGTATTAAATAACAAAATATACCAAAAATGCACATGACGTGATGAAAATTCGTAAAATGGAAAATGAAAATGAAAATGGTAATTATATTCTGCTGGTCCTTGTAGCTTTACTGTATTTACACTTTTTACCCTAATTGTGTTTGCGTTACACCGTTAGTCCTTTGTTAAGTCCAATGTCCATAAATAGTCCAAAATACAAATAAGGCTTGGAATTCAATAATATGTCAAATTATACCCTATATGTTCTGTTTTCACAGCCTCAGTCCATATATTTATCGGATTGGCAGTTTTAGTCCTTCTAAGCAAATTGCGTTACATTTTTAGTCCAAAAGTGTCAAAAAGGTGAGGAAAATTATAGAGAATTTTTATAAGGCTTATTTAAGTCATTTGTAACTTATTTCAACTGCTTATTAGGCTGTTAGCTTATTTTTACTCTTAATGGGCTTTTAACGAGCCAAAGAGTTAGCCCATTAACGTTTACAAATCCGTGGGTCTTGGGGGGGGGGGGGTTTGACATATCAAAAAGGTATATTTTTCCATCTTATGCTTATACTAAAAATGCCATTAAGCCAGCTTATTGATAGCTTATTAAAACAGTTCATTGGGCTTAAAGCTCATTTCGTTAATTTTAAAGGTTTTGCAAAAACGGTTTTTGCAATATACTTTGGCTATTTTAAAGGGTCAAATTGTGGGTTTCATTACATGTTGTATAAACGAAAAATGTAGCTAGCTGGGTTGTTAAATAGATCGTGTGGAGAAAATACATGAGTGTTTAACAATTTCATGAGTTATATGTTCGTTTTCTGAGCCACTTGGGGACGGGTAATATTATGAATACTTAGAAGATTTTTGGTACGTTTCACATTTGAGTCATACGTGTAATATTAGTGTATTTGTGCGTTGAGATAATGTATTACGTGACATGTTAAGTTGAAAGGAGGATGAGTGGTGACTGTTAGGGTCTTACGCGAAGGTATTCGACTTTTACATGGTTCTAACCATTTTAATGTGTACGTAACATGTGGATGTATATACGTTCGAGTGTAAAACAACAAAGATATGCAATGCATGTGATGTTAACATGATCTAAAGTGATCTTATGTCGTTCTAAGTGAGAGTTGATTATCACATGTAATTTACTTAACCATATTATACGTGACAATGAAATGAAAATGATACGATACGTTCGAACAAAAACGTGTGCTATGCATGATAAGTTTAACGTGAGAAACTGAGATAGAATGGGATCTAGAAATACTTACTACACCTTAGAAAGGTGGTGGAGAAGGCTGTGGAAACCGAATGGAAGCACAAGACAAAACAGTGCCTCGCTAGGCACGAAATACGTTTTTACGTATTGGCTCCTTTTATTCGTTTGCTTCCCAAAGAGAGACAAGATTTGTTTCTAAGAGTTTAAGGTTTCTAAGGAGATTAAAATGAGTGAAGTGTGAGTAGGGTAGAGAGACTAGATGAGGGTATGATATAGGGATAGAACCACACACGATTCTTGACTATTTGACCTCAAAATCAATCATATGTGATTACTGTGTGTTAGCAGGACTTCAGGGTACATTCACAATTATTCTACTGCCCTACAAGATCTTAGAAAAGATATGAAGGGTTGGCATTGTCCTATCTTAGTTGGGGTTGCACATATGTGCACGTTTTTCTTTTATACGTGTTCTAGAAATGAAGCCAACGAGCCACATTATTCTTCCTGCTGTCCTAACCTTGTTCTAATCGTTAAATATTGTCAAAAATATCATATGTGGAACGTAGGAAACAATCGGGTTTAATATGGTTGAGTTTTGGAGGTTTTCGTCTATACGTATGGGTAGTTTTGGGACAAACAAAATGGCTTTGGATACTATAGTAATACTTCGTGTTTAAGTCTGAAATCTTGCACGTTCAATGTCTAGTGGGTGGTGGTTGAGGTGAGGCAAAAACATCCCTAGGTCACGTTTGAGGATTCGAAGTACTCGAATTGTTTTTAAGGTAGTGTGACATCGGGTATGAATTAAAGGAAGGAAAAGAGAAAAAATGCTATGGGCTTGTGGTGATGGGTTGTGGGTGTTTTGATGGGCTGAAATAATAAGCAGTCCGTTTGGTTTGTAGCTTGGTATAATTAGTGAAAAAGATTAGAGATAATTAAATGTGATTAAGGGAAATTAAACCTGTTTAGTGCTTGGACTTTTATTGATACTTATCATGATTGTTGAGGTTCAAGTTTAGTGAAAATTGTGTTTTTGTAAATCATTGTGTCTTGAAGTAGTGTCGTGAACTAGTGTTGCTATTTGGTGAATGTCTTAACAATGTTTTTGAGTTAAAAGGTATAATAAAGAAAAAGTTTAAAATTTTCCGTAAAAATGGGGATTTAAATTAGTGACGTCGATTAATATATTTTCAAACGTTGTCAATTAAAGTAAATTTTGCGGTTCGCTACAGTATCCACCCCTCAATTTTGAACTTCGTCCCGAAGTTCAAGTTTAAAGTGATTCTAGGGTAAGGGGTCTTGGAAAAAGGGTTGTCGAGAGGTTTCTGTCCGAAAATCAAGGATACGTATCTCTGCTAGATTTATTTGTACTAGGCGGGGTATATCTAAATATTGGGTCTAATAGTGCATCCAAGGACTGTGTATAGTGAAAATATCGGTCTGGAATAGTGAAAAATCACCGGCTAATGAACAGTGTTTCAACGGTCGGGAATAGTTGATTTAACGGTCGTGAATAGTAAAATAACGGCTAGTTTTTCCCTATATATATTCCATTTAACTCTCATTCTTCCACCAACCATTTTCTCTCATTTAGTACTCCACAATACCGCACCTCATCACAACTATAGCGATCGTGTACGTCGTCCTCGCGGTTATTTATTCGGCGTACGTTACTACTGAAGATTACGCATTCATGGTTTGGATCCTAGCGGTTCTTATGCCTATCGTGATTCTTGCCATTGGCGTGGGCAAACTATGGGGGTAATAGTCTCACGCTAGGGTTGTCGAAATAAATTCTCGTTCGTCTTTATGTCTTAGATCTAGTCTTGTTATCGTGTTTAATGGTTTGTTTTGTATTTATCGCACAGAATAATGAAGGTGATACATCCTGTGGTGGCTCTCGCTATCGTGGTGTTGGTGGGAATCCTTGTCGTTATGGCGGGTCAACCCCTTGAAGATTCTATGCCTTTTATTGTAATCATTGTAACATTAGTACTTCCGATGTTAATTATCTCGTTATGTATTAATTTCCGTGGTTTTTAATAAAATTCTCGCTACTTGTGTTTTCCATACATCTTTGTGAATTCTTAGGTTTCTAATGTTTGTATTTTTCTCGGTTTCCTATAATAAAGGTGGTGGGAAATAAGTGTAGATATTTACTGGGGTTTGCCAAAAGTGATGTTTTTGAACAATTTATTTTGCCTCAAGATTTTGCTTTTGAATGAAAATTGTTATTAAAGACTCCGAAAAGATAACTGTTCCATTTAAGACATGATTCTTCCTAAATTAGACATAGGTAGCTAGGCTATGTATAATTGAGGACCAAATGATGTGATGCTTGGTTCAGTCACAGTGGTATTTATGCTTTTCAAAAAGTTTTAGATGATATTCAACGTGTTGTTTTTGTAAAATGACAACATAATTATTTTTCAAAAGAAAGTAGAAAATTTTTGTTCATACTATGGTGATGAGTCAGGAATTTCTAGGGTGAATATAAGATATTCTTGATATAAACTTAGGTTCTGGGTGAGAATTTTCTTACAAGGTGGTAATAATTTCTTGTTTGGTTAGAAATGGAGTTAATTAAATTCCTAGGGTGATAACAGTGTATTGTTACGTAACGACTATAAACAGGGTCAATGGAGTAGGAATTGAAAATAGACGTAGATTATGGTTATTACGGAAGTATTACAAGATAGAGTTTTCATACGGTAGAAAGATAGTTGTTACACTTAGGTTACATCCATCGTACCTAAGGTAAAGTACAAGAAGGAAATACAACTTAAAGAGTTTTTGAACTTATGGTTTATTTATCTCCAACAGGAATTTCTCTTCTGTTTAAACATTGGTGTCATCCCTTGACGTTTTTAAGGTTCTAAAGAGTTTTCATTCTCTTCCACTGGTCTTTGTCCTAAGTGGTATTCTAGGTTGGGCACTGATTCTTGTAGTGTCCCGTTTAACTTTTTGGTCTAGAATTCCTTGGGTAAGGGTGATGGTAGGTTTAGTCACTCCTATTGTACCTTTAAGGTGCGTTGGTCTACAACCCGTGAAACTTTCATGGGTATGCTTATAAGACTTAGCCGTCTTCTTTTCTTCTCTTGCTATTTTGTTGCTACTCGGACAAGCTACTGTAGTTACCTCGAGTACCACAGCAACGATATTGGTTACTAACTTTTGGATAGCTTCAGGAGTCAAGGTTGTGGTTGGTGCTAGTGGAGTATTTGTAATGCTCATGCTGGCCATATTCTATCAATATTCCAAGAAACACGGATTTAAATCCACCTAATGGCCATGTCAGAATAATTCAAGTAACAAGGTATTGGTATACTAGTGCTTACAATGGGGTCATAATACGAAATCAAAACCAACTGAGGATCATAAAATTACGATGTGTCTGAGTAGTATCGTAGATAAATAATCAACTCTTGGTATGGGATTGCTAAGGAACAAACTGATTCATCTACAAAAGTTGAAGTTCAACAACTTTTTCTTCATTCATCAAGTTTTCTTCCGGAAATTTGTTTTAGAAAATTCTATGGTTTATAGCTCAGTTGTGGTATGTTTGAGGTATCATAACAATTACAGATAATATCACGATAGGTCTGGACATAATCACTGTAAACATCATGATATTAATAACTTTATCGATTGGTTTTACAAAATCAATGATACAAGGTCTTTTATTAATGCTCAATGAGGTAAGTTAAGGTGTCTCTGTCAACGACGTTCAGGAGTGTATCGATTTGTTCCTCATGATGCTCCAGTTGCGTCATGATGGTGGGAGGAGTAGGTGTGTGGGCAACTGTTGTCCTGAAGCTCTCTCCAGTCTCGAGGACTCGGGCTGGAGGAGTGAAAGCAGGTGGAAATAGTAATGGTGAGGGAGACCTGAGAGGGTAAATCCTCTCTAGAAGTCGTCTCCCGTATGATGAGGTGTAAACGGGTAAGTCTGGGTGAGTAGTCTTAACGAGTAGTCGGGTCCAACCGACGGTGGAGGGGATGATGATAATAGTGGTGGTAAGGTATGGTGACGTTATCCTAATCATGTCTAGGGTTGAAATAGGGGAGTAAGGTGGAAATGGTGGTATAATTGATACTAAGCGTAGGTGTATCCTCTTAATAGGTCCATTGAGGTGGCTCCGAAATGGTGTCATAAAAGGTTCGGGCTCATAAGGTGCTAAAATTCTGGCTTTTCTGTGCCGGGCTACCGGGGCAGGTGGGAGTGGTGGTGTAGGTAATGGAGAATTTGGCTCAACATCTTTTCAAATCGTTTCTTGGTGCGAATTCTGTCCAACCTCGAATGTTGCCGGACAACCAATCAACTATTCATCTGAATAAGATTCAGTAGCTTTCCCAAGTTTCTGACGTAAGGGTGAGTATGTAGGTGATGATGAGAGTGGTATTTCCGTATCAGGTCGGGGTTAGAACATTAATACATAAGGATCTTCAGTGTTTGGAGCAATTTGATAGGTAGGTGATGTACGAGTAGTACGAAGGGCAGTTTTGGTAATATCAATTGGTTTGAAATACATGGTACTGTAGCAACCAAAAATAGTAATTATAAGTATTTATACGTTATAGGTGTAAAAGTAGACGTGTAATAGTAAAGAGTGTAAGAGTAATATTAAGCCTGTACAGATTAGTGTGAGATAATCCTAACAGATAATGTATTGAGCACGGCAGTCTATAGACACGGAGGGCGTAAAATGGTATGGTGTAAAATCATTTATTTTGAAAGTGTAGTTATAGTTCAATTTTTTAAAACATTTGGTTCTCTATAACCATAGGCTCTGATGTCAATCTGTAACACCCCCTAATTTATTTTGTGGCAGCGGAAAGATTTTTAGGGTGTTACGGTGAGGATCGAAGTCATAATTACAGAAAACGGCTCGAAAGAGGCGTTTTGAAAGTTATATGTCATTCAAAATAATATTTTTGATACAAAGGTGAAATATCTGATTTGAAAATCCCACAAAAAGTGTGGTAATTTGGAAAGAATGACATATTTGATTTTATACCATGTAGTTTATCAGAGTATAAAATGCCCGCTCCGCGTCTTGTCCTGCTCCGTTAATTACCTGAGATACACATGCTAAAAGTGTCAACACAAAGGTTGGTGAGTTCGTAGAGTTTAATGGGAAAACAATTTGTTTTAATAAATTTAAGTGTGTACGGTGATATTTGAAAATACGTACAAGTACGAGTAATTAAACCAGTTTCCAACAATTTCAAAGGTGAAGTAATTTTTGGAAATAAACTACGTAATGGTAAAGAGTGAATTTCAATGATTCAAGAGTGGGGTGATAACTATAATAAATACTAACAGTGGTGAAACAAGTAATGGGTGGTGTTGGGTATAACCACAATTAAAGCATATATGAGATCAGTTAAGTACAAGTATAGAATCATAATCCTAGCATGTAGTGAATACAATGATATGATGCCTGAATCCTATAAGTGGGGAGTGGTGTAATACTAATACAGCTGTATCTAAATATATATGAAAACATATATATAAATATATTGCTCTAAGCCTCATGACACGCAAAACGTTAACAGAGTACCGTAAAACGGAGGAGTCCACATCAAGGAATTGATGGGTTTATGGCCCTCGAGTAATAGGTGATTTGCCGATTCCTATTTTTCTCAAATATAGTGCATCACGACTAATACGACTAGCCACAAAGGCATTCCGTCAAAGTATTAGTGGGATAGGTCGTCAGCCTCTAACAGGTTTCGAAGCTGTTCACTATATTCGCGCTCACCGCAGTGATTAATGGCTCATGATAGAGGGACTTTTTGGCAATAAGGGGTGCTTAGGCAATATGGGTTTAATGGGGCACATAAGATATGCGTACTTAAATCTTGGCAAATATTTCCATTGAAATGTGGAAATGTCATATAAAAGTGAAATGTATATTCATGGTGTTACGTGAATGAAAACTAGTATTATGTTACAACAAGCAGTTTGAAAATGTTATCTTTCAAGTTCAGTGTTTAAACTAAGCAAGCAATTTGCAAGTATAACCAGCATATATCCCTTCCAAATGGTGATTTAAAACATGTAAAACAGAGTTGATGATTCTGAGTTAATCATGAGAGTTTTCAGAGTATAAAAGTAAACTTAAAACAGTTGAGCATGTATCTCCCCCAAAAGTATAAAATTTGTAAACAATTAAAAGTGGGGCTATGACTCACCTTGAGTGTATCTGACAAGGTGGAATTATGAATCGAGTAGGATTATGGGAACGATTACAGAATCGTCTTCAACACGAGACCTGGATATAAGGGAAGTCTAAGTATTTGACTTACTATGAATAACGAGTGTGAAAACGAGAAATCGTATAACGATTTGATCGGTGATGTGAGTGTGATATGCTTAAAATGCCTAAAGTTTAAAAATAATATTACATATAATATTATCCTATTTTTATGTTTTTGAAACCGATAATATCGTCTCCTCGAAAGTGATGAAACAAAACGGGAAATTAGATTGTTAAAACTCTTTATATATATATATATATATATATATATATATATATATATATATATATATATATATATATATATATATATATATATATATATATATATATATATATAACGGACGTTAAGTATTAAATAACAAAATATACCAAAAATGCACATGACGTGATGAAAATTCGTAAAATGGAAAATGAAAATGAAAATGGTAATTATATTCTGCTGGTCCTTGTAGCTTTACTGTATTTACACTTTTTACCCTAATTGTGTTTGCGTTACACCGTTAGTCATTTGTTAAGTCCAATGTCCATAAATAGTCCATAATTTGTCCAAAATACAAATAAGGCTTGAAATTCAATAATATGTCAAATTATACCCTATATGTTCTGTTTTCACAGCCTCAGTCCATATATTTCTTGGATTGGCAGTTTTAGTCCTTCTAAGCAAATTGCGTTACATTTTTAGTCCAAAAGTGTCAAAAAGGTGAGGAAAATTATAGCGAATTTTTCTAAGGCTTATTTAAGTCATTTGTAACTTATTTCAACTGCTTATTAGGCTGTTAGCTTATTTTTACTCTTAATGGGCTTTTAACGAGCCAAAGAGTTAGCCCATTAACGTTTACAAATCCATGGGTCTTGGGGGTGGGGGGGGGGGTTTGACATATCAAAAAGGTCTATTTTTCCATCTTATGATTATACTAAAAATGCCATTAAGCCAGCTTATTGATAGCTTATTAAAACAGTTCATTGGGCTTAAAGCCCATTTCGTTAATTTTAAAGGTTTTGCAAAAACGGTTTTTGCAATATACTTTGGCTATTTTAAAGGGTCAAATTGTGGGTTTCATTACATGTTGTATAAACGAAAAATGTAGCTAGATGGGTTGTTAAATAGATCGTGTGGAGAAAATACATGAGTGTTTAACAATTTCATGAGTTATATGTTCGTTTTCTGAGCCACTTGGGGACGGGTAATATTATGAATACTTAGAAGATTTTTGGTACGTTTCACATTTGAGTCATACGTGTAATATTAGTGTATTTGTGTGTTGAGATAACGTATTACGTGGCATGTTAAGTTGAGAGGAGGATGAGTGGTGACTGTTAGGGTCTTACGCGAAGGTATTCGACTTTTACATGGTTCTAACCATTTTAATGTGTACGTAACATGTGGATGTATATACGTTCGAGTGTAAAACAACAAAGATATGCAATGCATGTGATGTTAACATGATCTTAAGTGATCTTATGTCGTTCTAAGTGAGAGTTGATTATCACATGTAATTTACTTAACCATATTATACGTGACAATGAAATGAAAATGATACGATACGTTCGAACAAAAACGTGTGCTATGCATGATAAGTTTAACGTGAGAAACTGAGATAGAATGGGATCTAGAAATACTTACTACACCTTAGAAAGGTGGTGGAGAAGGTTGTGGAAACCGAATGGAAGCACAAGACAAAACAATGCCTCGCTAGGCACGAAATACGTTTTTACGTATTTGCTCCTTTTATTCGTTTGCTTCCCAAAGAGAGACAAGAGTTGTTTCTGAGAGTTTAAGGTTTCTAAGGAGATTAAAATGAGTGAAGTGTGAGTAGGGTAGAGAGACTAGATGAGGGTATGATATAGGGATAGAACCACACACGATTCTTGACTATTTGACCTCAAAATCAATCATATGTGATTACTGTGTGTTAGCAGGACTTCAGGGTATATTCACAATTATTCTACTGCCCTACAAGATCTTAGAAAAGATATGAAGGGTTGGCATTGTCCTATCTTAGTTGGGGTTGCACATATGTGCACGTTTTTCTTTTATACGTGTTCTAGAAATGAAGCCAACGAGCCACATTATTCTTCCTGCTGTCCTAACCTTTTTCTAATCGTTATATATTGTCAAAAATATCATATGTGGAACGTAGGAAACAATCGGGTTTAATATGGTTGAGTTTTGGAGGTTTTCGTCTATACGTATGGGTAGTTTTGGGACAAACAAAATGGCTTTGGATACTATAGTAATACTTCGTGTTTAAGTCTGAAATCTTGCACGTTCAATGTCTAGTGGGTGGTGGTTGAGGTGAGGCAAAAACATCCCTAGGTCGCGTTTGAGGATTCGAAGTACTCGAATTGTTTTTAAGGTGGTGTGACATCGGGTATGAATTAAAAGAAGGAAAAGAGAAAAAAATGCTATGGGCTTGTGGTGATGGGCTGTGGGTGTTTTGATGGGCTGAGATAATAAGCAATCCGTTTGGTTTGTAGCTTGGTATAATTAGTGAAAAAGATTAGAGATAATTAAATGTGATTAAGGGAAATTAAATATGTTTAGTGCTTGGACTTTTATTAATACTTATCATGATTGTTGAGGTTCAAGTTTAGTGAAAATGGTGTTTTTGTAAATCATTGTGTCTCGAAGTAGTGTCGTGAACTAGTGTTGCTATTTGGTGAATGTCGTAACAATGTTTTTGAGTTAAAAGGTATAATAAAGAAAAAGTTTAAATTTTTCCTTAAAAATGGGGATTTAAATTAGTGACGTCGATTAATATATTTTCAAACGTTGTCAATTAAAGTAAATTTTGCGGTTCGCTACAAACAACATATCAAGCTCAGACCAGCAGACCAAAGTTACGAATGGAACATGTACTTATTACTAAAGTTACGAGCTCATCTGCCTCCAAATTGATTTACGTGTGTCCAAACAGCCCCTGAAACCCGATCTGTCCAAACATGCCTAATCATTTAAGGTACCACTTTCTCTTATGTTTCTATTGGCATTACAAAGAAATAGCCAAATAGCCTTTTGAAATTACTTTTCTGTACAAATTTCAGCAATGGTCGTGGGTTTTCATACTCTTTGTGTTTTTATAAACTGGGTAGTTTCAAAATTGCGCTTATGTTCATTTTGGGTATGGTTCAATTTAGGATTAGAGTATCTTTATAAAGTTTTCAATTTTTAAATCCTTTCGGAAAGTTCATTAGCCTACGTTTTTCGGCCTATATGGTTGTTTGCAGATATCAGATAAATTTCAAAAGGCTGGTTAGCTATTTTCTTTACGCTGGCCTACTCATTTTGTAGTTAATGTTTGCAAAAAATTGAGAACGACATGCCTACTCATTTAAGGTACCACTTTCTCTTATGTTTCTATTGGCATCACAAAGAAATAGCCAAATAGCCTTTTGAAATTACTTTTCTGTACAAATTTCAGCAATGGTCGTGGGTTTTCATACTCTTTGTGTTTTTATAAATTGGGTAGTTTCAAAATTACGCTTACGTTCATTTTGGGTATGGTTCAATTTAGGATTAGAGTATCTTTAGAAAGTTTTCAATTTTTAAATCCTTTCGGAAAGTTCGTTAGCTTACGTTTTTCGACCTATATGGTTGTTTGCAGATATCAGATAAATTTCAAAAGGCTGTTTAGCTATTTCTTTCCGTTGGCCCAGACTAGATCTACGGCGTAACATAGTAGTAGTTGTTACGGCGTAACCTGTTCTGGGAAATCAAAACAGTAAAAAATGTGCTTAATTTAAAAAAAAAAAGATTACTATCAGACTGATCCTACGGCGTGACCTGATCACATACGTAACTCGGTCTGAACCATCTTAAATAGTGTGTTGTGTGATATATCTCACTTGTTGCTCATATTTATTGTTTTTACACATTTAATGCACCGGGTTGTGATAGTGTGCAGGTTGAGCACGAAGGACAAGTTGAGAAGGTCTTGGCAAGATTAAAGAGCCAAGATGATGAAAGCAATAGACATGGTTGAAGATGTCCATAAGGAGCCAGATGATGCTGGCATGAGTCTAACTTAAAGACTCGGGAGTAAAGAAAAGTACTCGGGAGTAAAGAAAAGTACATGTAAAAGAAAATGTTCACGGCGACAACGAAGGCGTTCTCGAAGACTCAATAGCGACATTTCCGGCAACTCACGTCGACAACGGCTGTAACAAAAAAAAAGTTAATAAATATTATGAAAACCTAGATCTACAAAAAAACAACTATAAATCTATAAAATTACCTTTCAAAACCTAATTAATAGTCATAGATCTAAGAAAAATAATATAAACATACACAAATAAGCCTACAAAAATTCTTTAATTTATAGATCTTTAAAAAAAAACACCAAAACAACATCATTACCTGAAAAGCTTTTCGGTTATGGCGAGTTTCCGGCGAGGTGATGGTGGCTTGGACTTGGTGGTGGCTGTGAAGTGTTGGAGGCGGCGACGTGGTGGGTTGTGGCATGGTGGAGGTTGTGATTGGTGAGATGAGAGCTTTGGTCGGTGTGATTTGTATGTGTTGTGTGTGTGTTTTTTTAAGATGAGAGATAATGAGAATGTCCACCTTTCATCCTTTGATAGATTGAGAAGGGTATTATGGGGATTGACCAAAATTTTAACATTTCACTTTTCCACTTTTTCTATGTTGACCATTTGTCCATTATAGATAGTTAAGATAGGGGTGGGTAACCATCAAATATATATTAAAAAAAAAAGGAGAATTTTATCAATATCCTTTAAAAATTTAAGAATTACTTCAATATCTTTCTAAATTTTACAATTACGTTAATATCCTTTAAAAACTTCAAATTACTCATGTATATCCAATTTAATAATTTGGTTTAGAAATTTCTTATCAAAGATTAACTAATATTCTTATGACTTTTTTACCCTTTTCTCAATCATAACTAAACACGAGCATGGAAGCCCGCGCGTTGCAGCGGGTTGTTCAGATAGTTGTTTTTTGTTGTACGATGTGTGTTTTACGTTTTGTAAGTTCACAATTATTTCGTTATTTATTTATTTATTATTATTATTATTATTATTATTATTATTATTATTATTATTTTTTTTTTTTTTTTTTTTTTTGTTATTTCAGAGTCTTTAAGCACAGTTTCTCTATTCATCAAAGTCTTTAAGCAAATGGTGCACCAACCAGCACAACCTAGAAAGCACGAAACGTATCGTATTTGTAAAAAAATATTAATTTTTGAAAGTATTGCAAATTTATACTCGTTTTTATTGAAAAAATTATTTCGTGAACAATGGCGCAAATTTCGTTAATTTTCGAGTCCGTTTGGTACGTCAAATGGGTTGCGCTGTGTTTTCATCAAAAGATTAGTCACTTGGCAACTATAGTCCCTCCGCCCCATATTTACATAACCCACCCCCTCATTCTTATATTTTCATTTTAAACCCTACCTCAAAAGTAAATAATCCTTAATAATAATAATTTAATTCATTTTATTTCTTTCCACTCTCTCTCTCTTATCTCTCTCTCTACACCGCCGGTTCTCCCAACTTCCGGCGACCACCGTGCCGGAAAATTTTCCCGGCGAACCCTTTTTTTTGCCGAATCATTAGATCGGCTTATTTACTTCATTTCTGGAGACTTTGAGTTCATGGCTCCCACCACAACACCACCCACACGACACACCGCCTACTGCCACCATCACCGCAAACCACCGCCACCTTCCTCTTCATCTTCTTGTCGGTAAAAAACCCCTACACGCGCCTTATTTCTATATTTTCTTTAAAATTTATCAAACCCTAATTTGATTAATCTTTATTTATTTATTTAAACCGAATAATATGTGGTTTTGTTTATAAAAATAGTGATAATAATAATTTTTTTTATATGCTGCATCTATTCTATGGGTAAATAATGCAATAAGTATATGAGACTGGACAGTTCATTACCTATTGTTAAATGATGGTCTCTTTTGCAGGCTACATGGAGGGACAAAGTAAAGTAAGAAAAAGGCGGGAACAAAGTTAAAGAGCCAAGAATTATCAGCTTACATTAAAAAATAAGCACCTTTGATTAGATCAACAGCTTAGATAAAAAAATAAGTATTTGTGATGAAGTTTCTGGAGTTATGTAATCAGTATACATGTATAGTATTATTATATTTAGATTTTTACATGTACTACATTTTAGGTATTATTATATTTAGATATTTAAATGTACTTGTACTAATCACTTTCTTAATTGCGATGAACAGTTGAGCAACAGTGAAAAACAGTTGCTTGTACAGTATCAGCATGTATAAAACGCCCAAAAACAGCCACAAATTCATCACTTAATCACCCTTCTAATGACATTTGAAGATATTTTTTGTGCCAAGACCATACCCATGGTTTAATATATAGAATAATTAATCAAGATTTAGGAACACCTAGAGTGATAATTACATCTTCTCCATGATACACCCAATTGTTATATAAAACACGAGCAGGTAAAAGAAGGTTGTGGAAGATTATCAAGTTAAAGAAAGGGTTTTACAAAGCAATTGAGTATGGGGGTGATTGTTTTTCTCTTTTTAATAATTGGGTCAAATGTGCAACTTGAGTTTTTGTTTGTCCACATAAAGTATATCTATGAATTTAACTGCTTGTCTTTTTGTGTTGATGAGTTTCGCTTGTTTAAGACTATCCGTAGTGGGCGTTTTTTGTTACACCCGTATCCCGGTAAGGTACTAGTTATGTAAATATTAATGTTGTATATTAAGTTTTATGATATTAGCTAGTTAAATAATAAATGGGAGAGAGAGCATATTGGAAAGAATAGAACTAGAAGGGCCAATGTTGCCATTTGGGCAAAGTTTAATTAATAAATATGTAAGTCTAGCTAATATTAGAAATGTCCAGATTTTTCTCTTATTTGTCCCTTGTGGTGAAGATCGGTTCTTAGAGAAAGAAAGGAGGGAAGCTCCATCTTGATTATCTCAAGTCATTTCTATCATCTTCTAGTATTGCTAAGTATCTAAGAAGCCTTAATTTACATATCCCATCAAGTAAGTGTTCTTCCCCAAATAGTGAATTAGGGTTTATGTTTGATCATAGTGATCAAGTGTTGATAATTTTGTGATTAGCTAGTTAATTAGACCCTAAATTGAGATGATTATGTTATAGGAAGCAAGTAAGGAGTGGGGAAAGCCATTGTTAGTGTGTTTGAGCTTAAAGATTGAGGTAAGTACATTGGTATTAACATGTTATTGTTAGCTTTATCATATATTATGTATGATAATGGTTTATGTGTTAGCTTTATCATGTTTGGTTACATGGTAATGGTGAAAGATAGGATATAGGGTGCGTTAGCTAGTTTGGATCCATTCTAGAGGTAGCTTAGTTAGTCGTTGGGCTAACTATGGGATGAGGTTCAACCTTATGGGTTGATTGTGTTAAGGTCGACTATGTCGGCGTGAGGTAAGTGCCCCTATATCGCTAGCTTAACTAGTTGTTAGACTAGTTATGGTTATGTTATGATTTTATATCATACATTGTTAGCTTGTTATTGCCATGTACTTACTAAGCGTTTCGCTTACGTGTTTAGTTGTGATGTTTTTCTTGATAGGTACCGAAGGGTCAAGCAAAGGTAAAGATAAGATTATGTGATTGCGTAGTAGTATCCTTGTACTAGAAGAAGTTGTAGTAGGAGACCGTTCTTTTGGACCAAGCATATTGAAGTTGGAAGCCCCCGACGTGTCTTTTCGTGTTTTGGGTATATTTCCTTTCATATGGTCATTTTGTTAGTCAACGGTCATTGTTTGTGTTAGTTCAAGAGTCAAGTTTATGTGCATGTTATGAAGTCTTTATGTTTGTAGTTATGATGGTAGTAATGAGGGTGATTGGCATTTAGCCAATCTCACCCATTTTGGGAAGTTATGGGTCATGTCGATGTACCCACACTCTTTTAATATGTTAGGAATGTTATGTTGTGAAGAAGTCAAATTGGATATCTAGTAGTTTGTGCATTTATGTATGAAATGTGTTTTTGAAGGATTGTTTAAGGGGATGTTTGGTATTAGCATGATTTCACCCATTTTGAAAGGCTACGGGTCAAGATCTTGTAGTAACAACTTTGTAAGATATTAGGAATGTCAAGTTATGTTTGTGTTTAAATGGTCATGTTGTGGTTAAGTGTTATGGGTGATTTGGTGTTAAAAATTTGGGTGTTTTGCTGTCAAAAACTGCAGTTTTGTTCTTGATGGCCACCTTGACGCCGTCACCCTTTAAACACCAGAAATTCTCTGGCCCGTCAAGGCTTAACAGTTTTGTTCATGATGGCCTTCTTGACGGCGTCACCATTTTTCTGACGGCGTCACGTTTATCTGGGCAGTTTTCGAAAAATCATATCTTTTAATCCGTAAGTCGAAATGGGTCGTATGACCTATCGTTTTGAAGCTATTTGAGTCTAATTTCATCTAAAAATAGCCTCAATGGCTGAATGTGTACTGATTTTTGTCAGCTCGTAAAAGAGTAACTGGATGTCGGTTTCTGGGTGTGTTTTTGCGAGAAATTTTCACGTTTTTGGTTGTTTTTGGTCACGGGGCGTTACAACTTGGTATCAGAGCTTCGGTCTAAGAGATTTAGGATTTCCCCTTAGGATTTCCTAGACTTAGGCCTTGTGTAGACGCGGTTAGTATCGGTGTTTGTTATTTGTGTATTGTTTGGGTGATTTCGGGAACACATATGTAAAGTATTTTCATGACTACGCCTGGCCACCGTAGTGATAAAAATATGATACATATGTGAGATTGGAATCATTTAGGCTATACATGGATGATAAACTCTAGGGTGTTTAGTGTAAGATAGACATGTCGTTCATGCATCGAATATGTATATGATTTTGTTTAATAGTGTGAATTGCTAAATTTCAGTTAGTAGAAAAGATGGCGAATATCCGAAATAAGGAGGTGTTAAGGACGACCTCCTCTCGCCATAATGATGATGATAGTGATTCAAATGATGAAGGAAATTCTAGTAGCGTCAAGACCATACCTCTACCGGAAAATTTTAACCCTAAAAGCTTCACGAAAGAAGAGTTGAAAGAATTGGATGTTTTGGTGACCGATAGGGTAGGAAGGGCTATTGAGAAGACCATGCCCTATTATGTGAAACAAACCACCGAGAATGTGCAAAAGATGTTTAAAGAGGAGATAGAAAAGCTTAAGAAGAGTGGAGAGTTATTGAATGACCCGAATGCTAGACCCGGAGTAGTGAAAGAGAAGTCTACTTATCGTGATTTCACCGCTTGTGCTCCACCCACATTTACGGGGGCTCTTGATCCGTTAAAGAGTTCTCGATGGATTACCGATATAGAAGGGGCTTTTCGTACGAGTCGTTGTGTAGAAGAGGATAAGGTAAACTTTGCTACTAATTATCTTCGTGAACGAGCTAAAGTATGGTGGGAAGGCAAGGCGAACGAGAAAGGTAGTGCTTGGAGAGAATCATGCACGTGGAATCAATTTAAAGAGGTGTTCATGAAAGAGTATGCTCCGGCGGAGGAAATTGATAAAATAAGAGAAGCTTTCCATTCCCTAGTGCAAACGGATGAAACGGTGAATGAGTTGTGGGGAAAGTTTTGTGACATGGTACAATATTGCCCGGAGTATCTTAACAATGAAAGGCTTAAAGTCGACAAATTCCAAAGAATGCTCAAGGATGAAATTCGCACGATAGTGTCACCGTTCAAGTGCGCCGACATGTAGGATCTTCTAAGTAGGGCACGTACTCGTGAAGCGGACTTGGATAGAATAAAAAGCAAAGAGAAGAAGGACTTAAAAAGGAAGAATGATCATCCATCAACATTTAGTAAGCGAGGCAGGTTCGATTTTACAAGGAAGGACAACACGGGAAAGCTACCTCCTAAGTGTAATAGGTGCGGTAAGAATCATGTGGGAGAATGTAAATCCGGGATGAAGGGATGTTATAAGTGTGGAGATACTGGTCATATTAGCAAGGATTGCACCAAGCCTTTGGTAATATGTTACGGGTGCAATGAAGAAGGACATAAGGTAAGTGAATGTCCTAAATCAAATCCTAAGCAAGCGAAGCCGTTCAAGCCGATTAAAGGAGAAAAGGTTGAGGTTCCAAGGCCTACAGCTCGTGTTTATCAGATGAGTACCGAAGAGGCGAAGTCGAGTTCAGATGTTGTCACAGGTATAATTCTCGTTAATTCCAAACCCGCTCGTGTTTTGTACGACTCTGGTGCAAGCGTGTCCTTTGTTTCTTATAACTTTAGTAAAGAATTGTCCGCTCCGTTAGATAAACTTCCCGTACCTATAGAAGTTGAAATCGCCGATAGTAAAGTGGTGGTAGTGTCCGATGTGTGTCGTGATGTAGAAATTGAGATCGATGAGAATGTTTTTAGGATCGATTTAATTCCCATAATGCTCGGAGAATTTGATATTATTGTTGGCATGGATTGGCTTAGCAAGCACAATGCCGCCATTCTATGCAAACAAAAGATCGTTAGAGTTGTGAACCATAAGGGTCAAGAAATGATGATTTATGGTGATAAAAGAAAAGGCGAGTTAAAACTTTGTTCCGTGATGAAAGCTAGAAAATATCTATCGCATGGTTGTCTAGCCTTTATGGCACATGTAGTAGATACGAGTTTTGAAAAGAAAAATATCGACGATGTTCCAATTGTAAATGAATTCCGTGATGTATTCCCGGAAGATTTGCCGGGTATTCCTCCCGATAGACAAGTTGAGTTCCGTATTGATCTTGTTCCGGGTGCTACTCCTATTGCCAAAACTCCTTATCGTCTTGCTCCGTCCGAAATGAAGGAGTTAATGAGTCAACTCCAAGAGTTACTTGACAAGGGTTTTATTCGCCCAAGTAGCTCACCATGGGGAGCTCCGATCTTGTTCGTTAAAAAGAAAGACGGTAGTATGCGGATGTGCATTGATTACCGTGAATTGAATAAAGTCACAGTGAAAAATGTATACCCATTGCCAAGAATCGATGATCTCTTTGATCAACTTCAAGGTGCTCGATGGTTTTCAAAGATCGATCTCCGTTCGGGTTATCACCAATTAAAGGTTAGGGAGGAAGATATTCCTAAGACGGCCTTTAGGACCCGATATGGACATTACGAGTTTACGGTTATGCTTTTTGGTCTCACTAACGCGCCTGCGGTTTTCATGGACCTCATGAACCGTGTATGTAGACCGATGTTGGATAAATTCGTTATAGTGTTCATTGATGATATCCTTATCTATTCTAAGAGTAAGGAAGAGCATGAAGTGCATCTTCGAGAAATCCTGGAAACGTTGAGAAAAGAAAGGTTGTATGCTAAATTTTCGAAATGTGAATTCTGGTTGCAAGAAGTTCAGTTCCTTGGTCATGTTATTAATCCTGATGGTATTAAAGTAGATCCGTCTAAAGTCGAGGCCGTGATGAATTGGCAAGCGCCGAAGAACGTTGGTGAAATTCGAAGTTTTCTAGGACTCGCAGGTTATTACCGACGGTTTATTCAAGACTTCTCCAAAATTTCATCTTCGTTAACCGAACTCACCAAGAAGAATGTTCCTTTTGTGTGGGGCGAGAAGCAAGAAGAAGCCTTCCGTACTTTACGAAAGAGGTTGTGTGAGGCACCGATCTTAGTGTTACCAGAAGGAACCGAAGACATGGTGGTCTATAGTGATGCATCTTATTCCGGTCTTGGATGTGTTCTTATGCAAAGGGGTAAAGTGATCGCTTACGCTTCAAGACAACTAAAGAAGCACGAAGAGAAATATCCGACTCATGATCTTGAATTTGCGGCCGTAGTCTTTGCTTTGAAGATTTGGAGGCATTATCTATACGGTGTGAAGTTCATAATTTATACCGACCATAGAAGTCTTCAGTATTTCCTTGATAAGAAAGATCCGAATATGAGGCAACGTAGGTGGTTAGACCTACTGAAGGATTATGATTGTGAAATTCGCTACCATCCCGGCAAGGCGAATGTCGTAGCAGATGCGCTAAGTCGTCAGAGTACACGGATTCACTCATTACGGATGATTGTCACATCTGATCTTTTTGATAGAATTAAGTTGGCTCAGGAGGAAGCGTTGAGAGAAGAGAATCAAGAGAAAGAACGTATCACCTCTCATATTCCTCATTTTGATGAAGATAGTCGAGGGATTAAGACACGGTATGGAAGAGTCTACGTTCCTTTTCGAAGCAACATCAAAGAGTTACTCTTGGAAGAAGCTCATAAGTCAAAGTATTCTATTCATCCGGGAGCTACGAAAATGTACCTTGATTTGAAAAGAAACTATTGGTGGCCGGGTATGAAAAGAGATTGCGTGAAGTATGTGGAGAGATGTTTAACTTGTTTGAAAGTGAAAGCCGAACACCAAAAGCCTTACGGAAAAGTCCAACCTTTAGACATTCCAGTTTGGAAGTGGGAGAAGATTACTATGGATTTTATCACGAAACTGCCAAAGACGAAAAAGAAGAATGATACCATTTGGGTAGTAGTCGATCGTTTGACTAAGAGTGCGCATTTTATTCCGATTAGGGAGAATATGCCTGTTCATAAGTTAGCGAAGGTCTATGTTAATGAGATAGTTGCGCGTCATGGGGTACCTATTTCAATAGTTTCTGATAGAGATGGGCGGTTCACTTCAAAGTTTTGGCAAGATTTCCAAGAAGAGTTAGGTACGAGACTTCATATGAGCACGGCTTTTCATCCTCAAACCGATGGGCAGAGCGAGAGGACGATTCAAACTTTAGAAGATATGCTTCGAGCTTGCATGATTGATTTCGGAGGAAATTGGGACGACCATTTACCCTTAGTTGAGTTCGCCTACAATAATAGTTATCATGCTAGTATAGGTATGCCACCCTATGAGATGCTATATGGAAGAAAGTGTAGGACGCCCGTATGTTGGGAAGAAGTGGGAAGGAGGGAATTGGCTAGCACGGATATAGTGTTGGCAACGACGGAAAAGGTTGAGATGATTCGAGCAAGACTTAAGGCGGCACAAGATAGGTGGAAAAGTTATGCTGATAATCGAAGAAGGCCAATAGAATTCGAGGTAGGTGATATGGTTATGCTAAAAGTTTCTCCGTGGAAGGGCGTTTTTAGGTTTAAGAACAAAGGGAAATTAAGTCCACGGTTTATAGGGCCATTTAAAATCTTGAAACGTGTTGGTGAGGTAGCCTATGTGTTAGAATTGCCCGAAGAAATGAGAGGTATTCATAATACTTTCCATGTGTCGTACTTGAGGAAATGCTTAGCGGATGAGGCTAGTGTGGTCACTTTAAATGATATCGAAATTGATCCGGAGTTGATTTCACAAAAGGATGAGCCGGAAGCGATTCTAGGAAGGAAAGTGAGGCAACTTCGAAACAAAGAAATTCCATTAGTGAAAGTGCAATGGAGACATCGTAAAGGTACAAGCATTAGATGGGAGTTAGAGGAGAAGATGAGGAATGAGTATCCTTATTTATTCCAAGCGTAGATTTCGAGGACGAAATCTTATTTTAAGGAGGGGAGAATTGTTACACCCGTATCCCGGTAAGGTACTAGTTATGTAAATATTAATGTTGTATATTAAGTTTTATGATATTAGCTAGTTAAATAATAAATGGGAGAGAGAGCATATTGGAAAGAATAGAACTAGAAGGGCCAATGTTGCCATTTGGGCAAAGTTTAATTAATAAATATGTAAGTCTAGCTAATATTAGAAATGTCCAGATTTTTCTTTTATTTGTCCCTTGTGGTGAAGATCGGTTCTTAGAGAAAGAAAGGAGGGAAGCTCCATCTTGATTATCTCAAGTCATTTCTATCATCTTCTAGTATTGCTAAGTATCTAAGAAGCCTTAATTTACATATCCCATCAAGTAAGTGTTCTTCCCCAAATAGTGAATTAGGGTTTATGTTTGATCATAGTGATCAAGTGTTGATAATTTTGTGATTAGCTAGTTAATTAGACCCTAAATTGAGATGATTATGTTATAGGAAGCAAGTAAGGAGTGGGGAAAGCCATTGTTAGTGTGTTTGAGCTTAAAGATTGAGGTAAGTACATTGGTATTAACATGTTATTGTTAGCTTTATCATATATTATGTATGATAATGGTTTATGTGTTAGCTTTATCATGTTTGGTTACATGGTAATGGTGAAAGATAGGATATAGGGTGCGTTAGCTAGTTTGGATCCATTCTAGAGGTAGCTTAGTTAGTCGTTGGGCTAACTATGGGATGAGGTTCAACCTTATGGGTTGATTGTGTTAAGGTCGACTATGTCGGCGTGAGGTAAGTGCCCCTATATCGCTAGCTTAACTAGTTGTTAGACTAGTTATGGTTATGTTATGATTTTATATCATACATTGTTAGCTTGTTATTGCCATGTACTTACTAAGCGTTTCGCTTACGTGTTTAGTTGTGATGTTTTTCTTGATAGGTACCGAAGGGTCAAGCAAAGGTAAAGATAAGATTATGTGATTGCGTAGTAGTATCCTTGTACTAGAAGAAGTTGTAGTAGGAGACCGTTCTTTTGGACCAAGCATATTGAAGTTGGAAGCCCCCGACGTGTCTTTTCGTGTTTTGGGTATATTTCCTTTCATATGGTCATTTTGTTAGTCAACGGTCATTGTTTGTGTTAGTTCAAGAGTCAAGTTTATGTGCATGTTATGAAGTCTTTATGTTTGTAGTTATGATGGTAGTAATGAGGGTGATTGGCATTTAGCCAATCTCACCCATTTTGGGAAGTTATGGGTCATGTCGATGTACCCACACTCTTTTAATATGTTAGGAATGTTATGTTGTGAAGAAGTCAAATTGGATATCTAGTAGTTTGTGCATTTATGTATGAAATGTGTTTTTGAAGGATTGTTTAAGGGGATGTTTGGTATTAGCATGATTTCACCCATTTTGAAAGGCTACGGGTCAAGATCTTGTAGTAACAACTTTGTAAGATATTAGGAATGTCAAGTTATGTTTGTGTTTAAATGGTCATGTTGTGGTTAAGTGTTATGGGTGATTTGGTGTTAAAAATTTGGGTGTTTTGCTGTCAAAAACTGCAGTTTTGTTCTTGATGGCCACCTTGACGCCGTCACCCTTTAAACACCAGAAATTCTCTGGCCCGTCAAGGCTTAACAGTTTTGTTCATGATGGCCTTCTTGACGGCGTCACCATTTTTCTGACGGCGTCACGTTTATCTGGGCAGTTTTCGAAAAATCATATCTTTTAATCCGTAAGTCGAAATGGGTCGTATGACCTATCGTTTTGAAGCTATTTGAGTCTAATTTCATCTAAAAATAGCCTCAATGGCTGAATGTGTACTGATTTTTGTCAGCTCGTAAAAGAGTAACTGGATGTCGGTTTCTGGGTGTGTTTTTGCGAGAAATTTTCACGTTTTTGGTTGTTTTTGGTCACGGGGCGTTACATTTTTGCACCCTTTTTTCACTCCAACAGCGCCCTTTAGTGCAAAACGCCGGGGCGCTGTTGATCAAAAAATCGCAAATTTGGTTGTTCGAACAACGCTCCATGGATTCTGACATGTGTAGCTTTATGAATAAACAAATGGCTAGTAGTACAATTAAGTGTACTATATACTCCATTAACCCATTTTAATATTGCTATTAGTACAATTAAGTGAATAAAAAAGAAAAAAAATGAATGTCACGTGTCAAACAACCCCCCACTCACCACTACACCACTTTTTCAACAAAGCCCCATAAAACCCTACATGCCACGTGTCAAACAACCCCCCACCCTCTCTTACCCACCACTACACATAAGTTTCGCTTCTTTAAGTAGTTAATTTCTTTTGCTATGATTTAATACTTAATGGAACTAGATGTTAAAAATCAAAATGAATTCATACTAGAAAGACGAGCCAACATAAATCTTCATGTGTCGATGTAACATGCATGGTGATTGTGTTTGATTTTGAGGAAAAGGGAAAGAAAGTAATACAACATTTTAGTAGGCATTTAGATAATACTTTTGGATATTATTACTTCCTCTGCCCCAAATTAATAGTCTCTTTTTTCATTTTAGGTTGTCCCAAAATTATTGTTCATTTTCAAATATAGTTGTGAAGAATGTATTAAGTTTACCATATTGCACCTAATGTTAAAAAAAATTACAAACATCATTCAAATATTTAATTAATTCTATAAGGGTAGATGTGACATTTTGCAAAAAAGTAAAAGAGATAATGGAGTAATGATTATATTTTCTTAAACTATGTGTTTTTTGTCGGGGGATAATAATTTTAGGACGGAGGGAGTATCATTTAACTATATAAAAAATGCTTATTTGGATATACATGAGTATTTTCATGATTTTAAAAGTATATTGACGTAATTATGACATTTAGAAAGATATTAAAGTATGCGCATGTTATACATACCCTTCTTATGAGATACAATCGTCCAGAGATTGACAATCATTGAAACCTGATTCACATGAGCAAAAAAATAATTTAAGGATTAGTCACATGAGCACCTGATAGTTAAATAAGTCAAACACCAAAACAAAACAAGGACCTCAGATCCAAACCAACACACACCACAATCAAATCTCAGCCGTCCATTTCAAAACACACAAACCACAAACCCAAATCCCAACCGTCCATTTAAATTCGCTGCCACATCATCACTCATTTATCAACTCCTTTTAAATTCCGTGTTTCAAGTCCGAACTATTATTTTCCCCAATTTTTATCAACTGAGCCCTAGTTTTTCAAAACCATTAATAAACCCTCAAATAACCCTAATTTCTGTAAGTTTTATTCAATTGAGTGCTTAATTATCATCTTTATGCTGTTTGATTCGCTTTTTTACGGTTCAATTGTGTTCATTAGGTTAACTGTGTGTTTTTTATGTGAAACTAGTGTGTGTTTTTGTTAAAGTTTGTATTTTTATTCACTTATGGTTTATAGGGTTTCTAAAAGTGGCAAGTTTTATGCTTTTATGTGTGTTATAGGGTTTAATTTGGTTGAAAAGTTGCTAAAAGTGGTAAGTTTTATTCAATTGAGTGCTTAATTGTTATCTGTATGTTGTTTGATTGGATTTTGTAGGGTTTGTTAGGTTAAGTGCGTGTTTTTATGTGAAATTAGTGTGTGTAGATGTTGTTTTTGAGCTTGACATGATGCGAAACACGTGTAATTTAGCTAAAGGTTGCATTTTTATATAGTTTATATAACTTTTAGGGTTTATAGAAGTTTGATGTAGGTTTAATTCAGTCAGAGATTGCATTTTTTATAGTTTATTTAATTTTTAGGGTTTATAGAAGTTTGACGGATGCGTAGTTCAGTTAAAGTTTGTATTTTTGTCTAGTTTATGGTTTTTAGTTTACTAAAAGTGGTAAGTTTTTGTAGTTTCGTGTTTAATTTGTGGTATAAAAGATGCTAAAAGTGGTAATTTAGCTAGAGATTGCACTTTTATAAAAGTTTGACGGATGTGTAGTGTTAAAGTTTGTATTTTTTTTTTGTCTAGATTATGGTTTTTAGGTTACTGAAAGTGAAATGTTTATGTAGTTTTGTGTTTAATTTGTGGTATAAAAGATGATAAAAGTGGTAATTTAGCTAGAGATTGGATTTTTATAAAAGTTTGACGGATGCGTAGTTCAGTTAAAGTTTGTGTTTGTGTTTATGTCAAGTTTATGGTTTTTAAAAGTGATAAGTTTTATGTTTTTATGTATAATTTGGTTAAAAGATGCTAAAAGTGGTTAAGTTATAAACGGATTTAGCTAATAATTTGTTTATTTTAAATGCTTTTTAAAAGTTTTTATTTATATTTTACGTGTAATTCAGTTGAAGTTAGTGTTTATACTTTATATATAGTTTACGGTTTCTAAAAGTGGCAAGATTTATGAAATTATATTTAATTTGGTAAAAAAAATGTTAATAGGTAATAATAGTTCAATTGTGTTCATTTAGGGTAATTTGGTTAAGTGTGTAGATGTTGTCTCGAGCTTGATGTGACGTGAAACACGTGTAATTTAGCTAAATATTGCATTTTTATATAGTTTATAGAAGTTTAATGTAGGTTTGTATATATATATATTTTTTTTTACTTTATGTTTGTAGGGTTTATAAAAGTTTGATTTTTGTGTAGTTTATGGTTTTTAGGCTTTCTAAATGTGGTAAGTTTTATGAATTTATGTTTGATTTGGTTAAAAAGATGCTAAAAGTGGTAAGTTGTAAGTGAATTTAGTTAACTGTTTGTATTTTTGGTTCAGTGTAGGGTTTAAGTTTGATGTGATGTGTTGTATGTTTAATTTAGTTGAAGTTTGCATATTTGTTTTGTTTATGCTTTTAGGATTTCTAGAAGTGGTAAGTTTTATGTTTTTATTTATGCTTAGTTTGGTGAAAAAGATTCTAAAAGTGGTAAGTTGATAGTAAATTTAGTTAGAGCAGTGTTTGTTTAATTTATAGTTTTTAAGGTTTGTAGGAGTTTAATGTATGTGTAATTTAGTTAAAGAGTTTTAAATTAAATATTTTTATGTGTGCTGAGGTGTTAATTAGGTGAAAATAGTTGCTAAAAAATTGCACGTATTTGGTTACGTGTGGGTGATATTAGCGAATTTGGTTGAATTTTTTAACTAATTTTTGTTGGTTGCGTGTTTATGGAATTAGCAAACGGGGGTGTATTTTGGAATTTTTATGTTGTACAAAAGTTTTTTTTTGACGGTTAACTGTTGACTCGTGATGCAACTTTAGTTAATTGATTGTGATTGATGGAATGTGATTAATGCATAATTCAGGTATAATATCCTCTTTTTATGTAGTTTGTGTCTGTTAAGTTTCTAAAAGTGGTGAATTTTGTGTGTTCTAAAATGGTTAAAATTGGTAAACAAAGATGCTAAAAGTGGTAACTTGTGTATTTTGTATATCTGACTTTTTTTTTGGTCGTTTAGTGCTGATGTGTGTGATTGTGCGTGTGAGGTTAGTAATTTGTTTATAGGTGATGTCTTTTGGAATTTATATTGTTTCGTATGAAATTTTTGCTGGTTGAGTGTTGACATTGTTATTGGATGAATAGTTATGGGGGAGGAAGATGCGACGGTGACTGAAGCTGCGGAGACAGTGACAAACGGTGCTGTCTCTCCAGATAAAGCAATGAAAGATGTGGTTGAGAAAAAAGAGAAAAAGGAGGAAGTTGATGAGATGGCTGTAGATGGAAAGGACAATGAGAATGGAAAAAATGAAGAGGCTGAGAAGGAAGATGTTGGCGTAAGTGAAAAGGCGAAACAAGAAGAAAAGGAGGAGGTGAAAGATAATAAGGAAGAAGAAGATGAAAAGAAAGAACCCAAGATCGAGGCTATTGAAGTCGATAATGATAAGGAAGTTCCGAGTGAGGAGACTGAGAATAAGGATGCTGATACGAAAAAGGAAGAGGAGAATAAGGAGGCGGCGGTCCTGGAGGAGAAGGGATCGAAAAAACGTTCACATAAGAAAGGTGGTGGTGTAAAAAGAAATACCAAGACTAAGACACCAGCTGAGAAAAAAGTGACTGAGAAAAAAGTGCCGGAGAAAAAGAAGGAACCCACAACTCCTGTTGCTCCTACAATTGATCGGCCTGTACGTGAGCGTAAATCTGTTGAGCGGTTGGTTGCAGTCATTGAACAAAACACTGCTAAGGAATTCCATATTGGGAAGGTTGTTTTCATAATTTAGAACTTCAGGGCTGTTTTTGTCATTTATGTGTCTATTGTTCGAGTTAATTTCTTATTTTGACTTGTCGTTTATTGTTTTAATGACATGCAGGGACGTGGTACCGCTTTGAAAGATATTCCAAATGGTAAAGTCATTAAATTTACCCCTTTTATTTTTTGTTTTTCTTTCCTTGCGTCAAACATATCTTGATTTGCTATCTAAGATTCTTACAATATCATTATGGTACTATATAGTAGATAACGGGATCACCTAATAAAATTGAGTTTGACTTGGTTTAGTAACTTGATTTACTGAATTTTGATTTTGTCATCTTTTCTTTATTTCGTCACATTTAAAGGGCATGTTGTACATTTGATTAATTGGCAAACTTTTTTTATTACACGTTGCATATATGTCAGGAGTTAGGCACTAGAACATAGGATTATGGGCGCTGTGAATGTGAAGAAACATATGCATCTACCAGTAATATCTTATAAAGTGAATACATAGAAGCCTAAATCTCAAAACCTGAACAGGGTCATCTATTCGTCATAGTTGCCTTCTACAGCTTTGGTGTGATAATTAACTAAATCATGTGTTCATTTTTTCAGTTGCATACAAGTTTTCAAAGAGGAAACTGGATGAGTCTCTAAAAGTGCTCCATACCATTCTGTTTAATGGAAGGAGAGGAAAGGTAATTGAACTTTAACTCATAAATTTCTACAAATCTATGTGGTTTTTCTAGTGTTATTAATAATCTCACCATCTTTGGTAGAATGTTTATTGATGCTTAAAGTGTATCGTAATGAAGTAGACGGCTCTTATGTAGTTATTGACAAGGGAAATGGCCAAGTCAACAGGATTGTTATCTTTGTTTTTTTTTTTGAGAGTTTTATGATTAGTTTCCTTTTAGCATTTGAATGATCTTACATCTGATTCCTTATTAGGTTAGGATTAGGATTAGAGTTAACGACTTTAGATAGGAAGTTGTTTGGGTTTTCATGCTCTTGTGGTTTAATCAATTTCAGTTTTTAAATAAAGAATCCTATATATGGTTATACCCCGCTTCTGTCTGATAACACAATAGTTGTACTATGTCGGCTAGTCAGAATATATTTAATAGATTATAATTGCTTGAAATCCGTAAATTGTTCTGCGTCAGTTTTATGTTCATTATTTACTGCTCACATTGGTGTTGAGAATCATGCAGATACATTTTAGCTGGTGATGTGACAGATACTCCATATCTGTATAAAAGTACTTTGGCACCATAATTCGTTTTAATCAAAATATTGGCTTTTATTTTCTCGGATTCTCTTGCCTACTCTGTCTACTTGTACCAAATTCTTCCATGTTTTTATTGTTGTTTTTCTACTGAACTACTATAAATGTTTGATACTGACTCTTTTATGCAACTTGGAATTTCTTAAGTTAGAGGCTTTGTATTGTCTCATATCAACACTTATAGAACACTATCAGGATTTATATGTTAAAACATTATGGTTTTTAAACATAGAATTAGAGTTTATGCGTACTGGTATAAACTGTGTTGTAAAGAGATTGTGTTATGTATAATGATTTTGTTCAAACGGGTATGACGTCATAGATGTCTAAGTTCTAACTTTTAACTATGCTCAAAATTGCAGGCTTCTCTGGTCAAAAGTAATATCTTGCGGTTTTCTGGCTTTGTCTGGCCTGAAAATGAGGTAAAAAAGAATCCTATTTAAACTTATGTAGTTCAGATATTATAGGATGTGTATGGCTTTTTTATAGACACAAACATGATGAATTATCTGCTCAAAAGCTAATTTGTATATTAATGCTTGTATCTTTTGTGATACATTGATGATCATTAGTATGAGTTTGAATAATAAGTATATATGATCATTGCAGGAGAAGCAAAAGCTGAAAGTGAAAGAAAAACTCGACAAGTGTAACAAAGAGAAGCTGATAGAGTACTGCGATCTGTTTGACTTGACAGTCAACAAATCTACGGGGAAAAAGGTTTGTTTAAATTATTGTATTTTTCCAGCTAAAGGCTGCTGATACAATTTATAAACTGATAGTGTCATTCATGTCGCCTTTGCGACATTCCTAGCTGATTGATACTCCATGTCCATTTTTTTAGATTAGCAAGGGTATTTTGGTCATGTTAATGAAAGTTATAAATGTTTTCTTTCTCTAACACATTGCTCCTGTTTATGACGTTATATATGTTTTACAAACAGGATGATATTGTGGTAAAGCTGATAGATTTCATGTTGACTCCTCATGCTACCACTAGTGAGTTGCTTGCAGAGAAAGATCAGGTTTGCATTTAACTGATGTTACCATTGTATTTCTTACACTTATGATATGTCTCATATATTCGATGTTATCCAGTCAAGCAAAGGAAAAAAACGTCCGAGTTCTAGCAAGAAAAGCACATCATCCTCTGGTGCTACACCTTCTAAAAGCTCATCCAAGGTACCTCCCCATTGCGAACAAATATTAAATTTGAACGGGTCAAATAAATATTTTAAGCTTAAAAGGAGCTGTTGTAGTGAGTCAGATGGGTCAGACGGACTAAAATTTGCTTAAATTGTATTTTTTATGCATACAATCTCCTAAATTGTTGTCTTCAGTTAGGTAAATTATTATTGTACTTGTACTTGATACGCTGGTAAATTGTTAAAAGTAAAATCTGAAAGGGTCAAATAAAATTCTTAGCTAAACAAGAACAAAGCTAAATGGGTCAAATGAGCTAAATTTTGCCCCAAGTTTACATAACTCCTTGAATTGTGTTAATCTAGAGAATTAGATCACTGTTATAAGTATATTGTTTTTGCCGCATATATAATGCATTTTGTAAATTGTTAAAAATATTAAAGAAAATAGCCAAAAAGTTTGATCTGGTTAAAATTTGCCTGTTACCCAACCCCAACCAAAATTTGTTTTCTTTAAATCATATCATATTTAATGCAGTAATATGTCTATTTCAGAAGCAGAAAACTAAAAGTACATCTGAAGAGAAGAAGAAGAGTACACCTGAAACAGACGAGTCATCAGAAGAACAAGAGGATGACGAGGAAAAAGAAACTGAAGAACATGAAGATACAAACGGTGCTCCAGAAAACTCGGAGGATGAAAAATCTGAAAATGCCGCTAGTGAAGAAGAGCATGTGTCTGAACCTGAACCTGAACCCGAGTCAGAAGAAGAAAAGAGTAAGAAGCGTAAGAGAGTTCCGAGCAAGTTTTCTTCAAAAAAGGAATCGGCTGTGAAACCTAAAGCAAAGAAAGTAGCTACCCCTAAAAAGACTAGCTCATCTCAAAAGAAGACACCGTCAGCAACCAAATCATCTACTAGTGGTTCGAAAGTGAAAGAAGAAAGTGATACTGGTCCCAAAACGTTCTCAAGGAAGAAGAAAGATGTGGCTGAAGAGAAGCCTGCTGTGGCTCCAAAGAAATCTGCAGCTAAAGAGAAATCTGGTACTGTCTTGTTACTCTAATTTCCTTTTCCGCAATAGTTAAGAGCCTTAGAGGTGTCGAAATGGACAGGGGTGGGTTGTATATTCGGTTTGGGTCATAATAGGAAGTTTTTAATGCAAGTCACTCATGGTTTTCTTGTCGTAATTTTGAGAAGGGAAAACTCTAATCTGGTCCATTCAGTGTGGGGGTGTATTATGTTATAGGTTCCATGCCAAATGGTTTGATTTGTTTTTTTCCTCAAAATAAATATTATGCCTATGTCGTTTATATAAAAATGTAAGGGCTCGGAATATTTCAGGCATTTTGAAATACAGTTTGAGCTATTTTTAATGTAGTTGGACCATTTCCATCATAGCTTAAATTCTACAGTTGACCATTTGCTGACCAGAAAGAAAGCATGACCAAGATAAACCCATTTTTGATTAAATAGGTCAAAATTGCCCCTTTCACAATACGTTTCGCTTTTTGTTCAACTAGACAGTTACAATAGGGGTTGTTTTGCTTAATCCTGAGAGGAAACAAATATACTGATTCTTTCAACCCTGATGACAACAAAGGGAAAAAGACCGTGAAAGAGAAGTCTAAATCTGAAAAACAGAAGCTAAGTGACGATGACCTCAGAAAGGCAATATGTGAGATCCTCAAAGAAGTTGACTTCAATACGGTGAGAATCTTGTATAATTATATGTGTTCATAATTATGGAACACCCTCCTTTTTCAGCACTTTGTTAATTAATGCTTTTTGCAATACTTTCTCTGTTTTGTAGGCAACCTTTACTGATATTCTCAAGCAGCTTGGTAAGCACCCTCGTTCCTTATTTGTCAATACTTTTCAATGGTTGCTATGTTTTATTTTCTATGGGTCAACCGGGTAAAGTAAAATAAGAAAAGACTTGAAAGTGAACAAGTCAAACGGGTCAAAAGTTGCCCAAAATGTACTTTTAATGCAACAACCTTCCGTTGTGCTCTTCTGTTATTGAGAAACTAGTTCGTTAAATAAGCGTTTTTGGTCAACCTTTGTCCCTTTACCCAACACACCAATTTTGCTGCCTATAGTCATCAGTGTTGGGCTTCACTTGGGTGTATTATAACATACCTTTCTGTAATATTGTTTCAGCCAAGCGATTCGATACTGATTTGACATCAAGAAAGGCGTCAATAAAGTTGATGATCCAGGAAGAGCTGACCAAACTTGCTGATGAAGCAGACGATGAAGACGAAGAGGAACCTGAGAAGACCGACAAAAAAGCATCTGGGGTGAAAGCTTAAGCGTCCTGCAGAAGTGCAAATGATCCTTTTTCATCTTGTCAAGTTGTCGTTTTGTTGTTGCTTTTGATGTAAGAATGTAACTTAATGTTAGTTAATTGGAGTAGCGTGTAGAGGGGGGGTAGAAGAAGGTTAGATGTGCAGTGGTAATGCTGCCTGTTATGCGTCATACATGACATGAGCGTATAAATTATAGGGTAAATTGTCTGCCTGTTGTTTGTTTTCATTATCTGACCCATTGATGGTTTAAATATTTAGACTCAGATGCTTGTGTTTTGTATGTTAATATTTTAAAGCCAAGGGCTTAATTTTCGTGCAGGGCTGTGTAGATGATCATTAATTCATTGTGAAGGAGTATCGATGCTCATCCTGGTAAGGCTGCCTTACTAAGTTTGAGTGTCCCGCAACAATTACATACTAAAAATTGCTTCTACGTGCATCTCGGTGTAAAAACCCATTATATTCAAGTGTTATATCCCTAAGATTATCGCCTCATGCAACGAGTACTTGTGTGCTTGGATTGGGACTTAAATAAAGATTCTCGTTGCCTTTGTTCGGACAATGATGTATTTTCTGTAAACCCTGACATGGTTATATCTGGCTCAATCCAAACCTAAACAAGAAAAGAGTATGCTATTCATGTACAAGAGACTCCTAAATTTTCAGCCAGAGTAAATTGCAAAAATCGTCCCTAAAGTTTAGCCAAATTGCAAGTTTCGTCCTAAATGTTTGGAAAGTGCAAGGATCGTCCCTGTGAGAAACCTTTGGGGCAAAAATTGTCCCTGACCAACATCAAATGACTAAAATACCTTTGTTTTATTCCTTTTGTATATTTCTTTCCAGTTTTTTACACAAATGGTCCTCGTGTTTCGCAAGGTTTTACAATTTTAGTCATGATTTTTTTTTTAATTAGTTATTTAACTTTTAATATTAATATTATTTTTTTTATATGTTTTCGTCCGTTTTTCTTAAGTTTTTGTCCGTTTTTTCTACGTTTTTGACCGTTTTTCTTACGTTTTCATCCGTTTTCATACGTCTTTGTTCGTTTTTATACGTTTTTGTTCGTTTTCTTACGTTTGCATCCGTTTTTATACGTTTTCGTCCGTTTTCTTACGTTTGCATCCGTTTTTCTTACGTTTTTGTTGGTTTGTCTTATGTTTTTTCCTCTTTCATTCGTTTTTATTATGCTTTCATCCGTTTTTATCGTTTTCGCCCGTTTTTCTTACGTATTGGTTCGTTTTTATCCGTTTCTGTCCATTTTTCTTTTGTTTTTGTCACATTTTTTATGTTTTTTTTCGTTTTCATACGTTTCATCCGTTTTTATACACTTTCGCCCGTTTTCTTTCGTTTTAGTCCGTTTTTGTCGGGTTTTCTTACGTTTTTGTCAGCTTTTCATATGTTTTTTCCGTTTTTTTACGTTTTTTCCCGTTTTTATACGTTTTTGTCCGTTTTCTTGAGTTTTGGTCCATTTTTATCCGTTTCTGTCTGTTTCTTATGTTTTTGTTCGTTTTTATATGTTTTCATGCGTATTTATCCGTTTTCTGACACTTTCATCCGTTTTTGTCCGTTTTTATACTTGTCCATTTTATCCATTTTGGTACGTATAAAAACGTAAGAAAAATGGATGAAAACGTATAAAATTGGACAAAAATGGGCGAAAACGTATAAAAACAAATAAAAACGGACAAAAATGTAAGAAAAACGGAAAATAACGGATAAAACAGACAAACGTATGAAAAAGGAAATAAAATGGATGAAAACGTAAGAAAACAGGGCGAAAACGTATAAAAACGTATGAAAACGGAAAAAACGTAAGATAAGTTGACAAAAACGTAAGAAAACTGGGCGAAAACGTATAAAAACGAACAAAAATGTATGAAAACGGAAAAAACGTAAGATAAGTTGACAAAAACGTAAGAAAAATGGATAAAAACGTACAAAACGGACAGAAATGTAAGAAAACAGGAGAAAACGTATAAAAACGGATGAAAGCGTAAGAAAATGGGCGAAAGTGTATAAAAACGGATAAAGACCTATGAAAACGGAAAAAACGTAAGAAAACGTACAAAAACGTAAGAAAAAGAACAAAAACGGATAAAACGGAGAACAACGTAAGAAAAATGGCCGAAAATGATAAAAATGGATGAAAGCGTAAGAAAAGGGGCGAAAACGTATAAAAACGGATATAAAACAAATAAAAGCGGACAAAAACGTAATAAAAACGGACAAAACTGACAAAAACAGACAAAAACATAAGAAAAACGGACGAAACCGTATGAAAACAGGCAAAAACATATAAAAACGGACAAAACGTGTGCAAACGGAAAAAAAGTAGGAATAACGGACGAAAACGTAAGAAAACGGAAAAAACGTAAGAAAAACGGACAAAAACTTAAGAAAAACGTATGAAAAACGGACAAAAACATATGAAAACGGAAAAAACATAATAAAAACGTGTGAAAACGTAGAGGGGGGGGTGAATACGTTTACCGTTTTAAAACTTAAAACTTGTTGTATCAAATTTTCGTTTAAGCTTGTTAATATGAAAATTGTCTGTTGTAGTTTTAGCATAAACTAAAGTATGTTATCACACAAGTATTATCAACTAATCACAACACAAGCAATCACATAATGCAAACATAAAAGTAAAGAGATAAGTAAAAAAAAATGCAAACCGAACACGATGATTTATAGTGGTTCGGTCACGGAGCTCCTCTCCGCCCTACTCCACTCCCCGAGTACCCAACTCGAGAGTTACTTCACTAGATCAACAACCTCCCTTCTCGGCGGAGAAAACCTTACAATCGTCGTTTACACTTTATCCGGTACTAAGCTAAACACTGGGTTCTTTACAAGGGTACAACCACTCCCATTGTCGCTTACTTCTTTTTTCGGTACTAAGCTAAACACCGTGTTCTTTACAAGGGTACAACTACTCCCGACACTCTTTGTATTTTAAGGACTATAATACTAACCACACTATACTGATCTAAATGATACAAATGATGTTTACAATGATCAATGATGATCCATGACACAAGTGTATCATGGATATGAATGCCTACTCTATATGAACTTTCATTGATCGGAAGCCTTCAATGTATGAAGATCACAAGCTCCCTAAACTTGTTGTGGTGGATCTTCATGTATGCAAGTGAGATCTTCTTGATGGATCAGGAAGTATGATATGGAAGATGTCTCATGATCTTGAGCTTGCTTCACAGGATCATCAACAATGTATGCTTACAACATAATGAAAGTTAGTAGCATTATGATCATTATGAAATGGGTGATTAATCTATGAATCTACATGGTTTGCTACTGATCTAAGTGTGTGAAATGAGTGAGGGAGTGTGTGTTCTAAGTGGTGAGGCTATGTAAGTGATGAGTGAGCCAAATGATCAGCTTGCTATTTATAGGCAGGCTGATCATCAGCTCACGGATCCCACGGATCCCATAAAAGGGATCCGTACTTCATATGAATTGGATCCGTGGAAGCTTGACAGCTAAGAGATTTGGTGTATCTTTCCAAATCTTCCATATCTCACCAAATCTTCCAAAATCCTCAAATGTCAACTATGTAACTTGTAAATCTAAGCAAGATATATCAAGATCTAACAAAGATTACATGTATGATGTGTGCAATGATGTCATGGAAGGTTTTTCAAAATAAAGTTTCCTTTTAAGGAATAAACATGTAAACTTGTATATGTTATTCCTAGTGAACTTTGTAATGTGTATATGTATGTAACATGTATCCTAGTGATCATGTAAAATGAGGTTCTAAGTAGAATGATTAGCCTTTTTAAAATACTAAAATACCTAACCGTATTTTAAACATTCTAAATGGTTTGTTAAGGATTTGATCATAATGCCACATAACAAACATGTACGAACCTGTGTTGTATCATACGAGGACTCGAGAGGTGTTGAATGTATGTTGAGACAAAATGAGATTACAAGTAACTTGTACATTTTACGTTATGTATCAAGTTACATGTTTGTTATCAATCTAAACAAACGAGATTGCTTGCACTAGCAATCTCCCCAACGAGACTGCTTGCACTAACAATCTCCCCCTTTTTGATGATGACAAAATATGTAAACGTGATATAAAGTAAAATGTACAAAAGTAAAATGTCCTTGGAGTTAGCTTCCTTTCTCCCCGAAATGGCGAGCTTGCATCATCCCTAGTGAAGTTAAAAAGACTACTCCAATCTCCTATGGTTGTTGCGTTCCCTAGGTTGTTAGCGGATCCATGGATCAAATTGAGACTCTTATCACGTGGGTAATCTATGTTGGACTATGTAGACCTATCTCCTCCTTTTTGTCGAAACGAAAGAAGATATGCGTAGCGGAATGTGGTAACCAATCCTTGGTGATTACTCCCCTTAGTTTAGAGTACCAAGTATGATAATGCAATGATATTAAGAACTTTAAATCTCCCCCTTGGATAATATACTCCCCCTAATTGGAGTGACAAGGTTAAGATGTATAATCCTACAAAAAAATAGTTAGAATATGATATCCTCCCCTTTGATGTATACTCCCCATTGCTAGAGTACCAACGTATACTTTCCAAGGATGGGAAATGCTACAAAAAAAAAATGAGTTAGTTCATGATGTCCTCCCCCTTGATCTATACTCCCCGTTGCTAGGGTACCAACGTATATGATCCAAGGATGAGGAATGCTACACAATAAAGATTAGTATGTGATATACAACAATGCGTGTATGTGATATATTCTAAAAATGCTTTGACGAAAGCTCCCCTTGCTCTAGGGCGTAAAGATGAACCTACAAAACAAAGTATTAGTGCACTAGAAGCTATGTCTTAAGTCATATACCACCAAAGTGTATAGATGATGCAAATATGAGTGCTAGACCGATAATCCTCCTGGTTTGAGATCGTCAAGAAGCACCTATAAAAGAAGAAAAATAATCGAAGTAAACTTCATCCTATGATGAGTAAGCTATATACGATCGAGCGTATATGATGATGAACCTACAATGAAATGGTTAGTGCAATATATTTTATCTCAAAGAAAAATATGATGCAATAATAATCTAATCACAAGCAACTTACCAATTGTGATTGTCTAATCAAAGAAAAATATGATGCAACATACTAATTGTGATATCAATCGTGAATATCTAGTAAACCATGTTATAAAGAGTGTAATCTTCTAATAAGAATTACATTCACAAGAATATGATAAAGTCCTACAAAGCAATGCCTATGATGAGGATATGAAGTGGAGTTAATGATACTAGTGTTGGTGTTGATTTACAAGTGTTGATAACTCGATAGATGACTAAAGGTTGATGCAAATAGGTTTTTCGCTAATCCATGGGGTTGATGACTAGTGAAAGAGGTGATGGAAGCTGGTGGTTATAATGAATTCAGAAACTCTAATGTATAGCAAATGCTATAAGAGTATTTGAAGACGATTACGGTTATGATATTATCATCTACCAAAGATGATGAATCGTGCCATAGTAAATGCTCGAATGAAAGTAAGAGGAAGTGAAGACAATGATTACTTATGAATAGAAATTCCATATGCAACAATTAGAAATACTAGATACCTATATACGGATGAAAATGATATCATATGATGAGAGTTTTGGTTGGACCAACGTGTTGAGAATGATGGTTCTGTTTGCACTGACAATGACATGCTTGATATGTATCAAGAATGAAAAGGATGAGATCCTATGATGGTGTTCTAGACAATGAAGGTGTTCAAGAAAATGATGATGTGAAAGTAAATCCTAGAATCATTGGTTGTCTGCTATGAATGTTTAAAATCAGAACCTGGTACCCGCGGATTGGGCAGATCCAAAACTTTGGTTCCGTTCGTCTTATCGAATGGTACCGTGGGACCAAAATAGATTTGGTCATGTTTTGTCGTTTTTGATCAAACGAAGGTTAAAGCTACGGTCTATTTACTTATAACTATGGATTTGGTTTCACCGATGATGAGGCGAAAAGTGTACCGCTTTTAAGGGGTCATTTAAGCCCGAAATCGTATTTATTTGATCAAATATTGCCCTAAATCGTTCCTTTTGTCATTTTAGGTACTTTTGAGGAGAAATCTGGAAAAGGAGGCATTTTGGACGTTTTTGGAGCATTAAAGTGAAGAAAACGGCAAAGTCTCAAGAATCGGCTAAAAGTTACTCTTGACGGCGTCACAATTAACATGGGACGGCGTCATGCCTTGGCAAGAAAAGTTGGATGTGAAATTTACTCATGACGGGCCAGTGAGTTTGCATGAGAATTCTGACGGCGTCACGCTTTAACTAAATCAAGGGCGTCACGGCTTAAATCATAAGGGGACGGCGTCACGTTCCGGATCCGACGGCGTCAAGCCTTGATAAGCCAGAATGGATTTTTGAAGAGCTAAAGAGGGACGGCGTCAAGATGGTCATCCGGGAACCCTAAAAGCGGCGAGGTGACGGCGTCACAATGCATAAGGTGACGCCGTCAGATGTCAAAGTCTATATATAGTTTTCTAATTTTTTGTCATTAGGAGAGAGCTTAGTGTGTGGAATTTTGGGATAAAACCCTAAGACGATTTTAGCTACTTTTTCAGGGCTTCTTGCCTTGAGATCTTCCATGTTTCATTGAAAGATAAGTTATCAATTAATCATTCAATATGTCTATGTGTTGTTTGATTCTATCTTATGCTTGTCTTTTGTTTAACATGTTAGGCTAATTTTATCTTGTGTTTGCTTAGATCTAATGAAACCTAGCTATTGATTATTGGTTGTTAGTGTGTTATTAGTTGTATTGGATGATTGTTTATCTATGTTAGGCTTAAGAAAACTGGCTAACTTCCTATTCGGTAACTTGCTTGAACGTCTTAAGAAACATGAACCAAACGCGTACTAAAGGTTTTTATGGTTGTATTTAATGCACAAGCGAATTCTAGTGATCCCATGTTAGGAGCTTCTTAGCCGGCTCGACATAGGAGTGAAGTAGGAGCTTGTAGAGTTTGGGGAAGTAAGTACGCCACCCCACGAATGGTATTAAGGAATACACCCGTCATCCACGCGACTAATACACACTAATTAACCGGTAAAAGATAGTTAGGGAGTAAAGAAATCTAAGTAAACACATTTCTCTACACATAAGTTTCTCACCACTTTTCATTTTTGTTATTTTATTTTATTTGCATTTGTAGTAATTTGGGTTAGTTGACTAGCAACTAATTCCGCCCACTCCTTCAAAACCCGAGATTTTACTTGCTTTCATAAAATATAAAAAAACATAAAAAGAATCTTCCTCAACCCTTAGACCTAATTAGAATAGCCTTTCACACCTAACGAACACTATTCCCTGTGGAGAACGATCAATCCCCCGTACTTACCACTACACTATACTACATCGGTCAGGTACACTGCCTGGTGGGGTTGTAAGCCTCTTGAGATCCCTCGAGAGGTAAGACCTGTTGTAAGGTTGCAAAACCCACGCATCAAGTTTTTGGCGCCGCTGCCGGGGAATAGTTATTGTTTAGGTTGAATTTTTATTTCTATTAGGTCTACTCACTAGATTCCTTTCTAGTGAGATTTTTATTTTATTTTTCTAGGTTTTCTTTAGTCTATCTATTTTCTTCGTGTCTTTGTTCGTAACCATTACCGTCCGACATCATGGAAGATGGTAATATCCTTAACCCACACAACCCACCACCACAACAACCACCACCACCTCCTAGAGCCCGTACTTTAGGAGAGTATTCCCGTCCTAGCCACCACGGCTATCGAAACACCATTGAGCTCACTCAAGGAGCCAATATCACACCCTTGCGATCCGACACCATCCGGTTGGTGCAAAGCGGATGCGCATTCCATGGACTTCGTTCTGAAGATCCTAATCAACATCTCAAGGACTTTCTTAAAATCGTTGATTCTATAGACCTTGATGTTGCCACTCGAGAGACGACCCGATTGCGTCTCTTCCAATTCTCTCTGCGGGACCAAGCTAGTCAGTGGCTAGAACGTCAACCCGCAGGATCCATCACCTCTTGGGATGATCTCACCACTCGTTTCCTTGCTCAGTTTTTCCCACCGGGAAGAACTACCAAGCTAAGGAATGATATCTTGATGTTCCAACAACGTCAAGGCGAAACTCTCTACGAGGCATGGACTCGATTCAAGGACTTACTCCAAAAAGTCCCTCACCATGGCATAGAACTTTGGCTCCAAGTCCAAATCTTCTATGACCATATCAATCTCTCCACAAGGCAAACCATTGACCAATCGGCCGGTGGCAAGCTACGTGATCTAAGTGCGGAACAATCATGGGCTCTCCTAGAGGATCTTGCTCTTTATGACAACGAAAGTTGGAGTGATCCCCGTGATTTGAATAAAACGGTCAAGGCAATATCTTTGCCTTTGAACAATTCAAGCACTTCCGACCGTAGGATCGTAGAACTTGAAGACCAAGTCAAGTTTCTCATGAAATCCTACGAGGCTCCTAAACCTTCAAGCCAAGTGAACAAAATCACTTCTTCATGTGAATTATGTAGTGGTCCCCACGACACTCGTGATTGCATGGAACTCCCCGAACAAGCTTTTGTGGACTACGCATCATCGCGTACCGACGGAGCGGGAGATAAGTGGTACACTTTCAAGCCCGAGCCAAACCCTTATGGTGATTCATATAACCCCTCATGGAAAAATCACCCGAACCTTAGGTGGAAACAAAACCAAAACACACAACAACCCAATTCTTCCAACCCACCTAATCGTTTCCAATCAAGCGGTTCCAACTCGAACCGTACTTTCAACAACAATCCTTCCGGCAATGGTAGTACCAATAACTTTGAAGGATTGATGTCTCAATTTATGGCATCTCAAGAAGCTCGTTTAGCCAAGTTTGAAGCCGATTTCAAACAAAAACAAAGCGAGATGACCGACAAGATTGACACCTTGTTGAAAGCCCTCAATGACCGAGAAATGGGAGCACTCCCTAGCAACACGGTCAAGAACCCGAAACTAAACGTCAACGCTATTTCATCGGTTTCGTCCCCTAGTTCTTGTCCACAATATTATTCGGTCAATTCCATGAGCACGTGTTTCAAACAAACCCAAATCGTTCCAAGTGACCAAGAAGTTATGACATCCAAATTGGTCAACAACATAGTTGAAACACCTCCCACTCAAAACCTTGACGATGAATTCAAGGAGCTCCACCTTGAAAGTCCGGTTGTTGATGAGAAGAAGCTCAAGTTAGGCGAAAAAGGGACCGCCTTTGTTCAAAACAAGCTACCTAAGAAGTTAGATGATCCGGGCTTATTTGTTCTACCTTGCAAGATCGGTAATTCGGAGGCTTATGACACATTAGCCGATCTTGGATCAAGCCTTAACCTACTTCCGTTACCTCTCTACACCTCTCTAAAACTTGGAAAACTTGAAGAAACCGAGGTGATAATAGGCTTAGCGGATGGAAGTGTTGCTTACCCGGTTGGAGTAGTTAAGGACGTGTTAGTACACATTGGAAAGCTAACCATTTTAGCCGATTTCCACGTCCTTGATATGGTTAGCGACCCTACATGCCCCTTGTTGATAGGTAGAGGATTTTTAGCGACCGCTAGTGCTATGATTGATTGTAAGGAATCTAAGATAGCGGTAGGAGAAGGAGATACTTGGTCAGTCTATGATGTTAAGAAACATGCCTATGATACTAGTGAGGAACCAACACCACATTGGCTAGAATCAAATAGGAGACCATCTAGATATGGACCTTGGATCGATAGAGACTTCATAGGACCCCAACGCCCATTTTACCTAGAAGAGGACTTTGTTAACCGAACGCATTCGGTAGAGCAACTCTTGGCTAGGGACACCGAATTGGATCCATTTGAAGACCCTCTAGTTTTTAGAAGGATGATTGATTTCCTAGGAGTTTTGCCAATTAACCTAGGAATGAATAAGTGGATTTGTGAGGAAGATGATCATAAGTGGAATTGGGATAAACCACCCCAATGATGGAGATGGGTCATGGCATATCAAGATGACATTGTATGACCCGGATGGAGAGAAGTTTGAAAAGACATATCGTACTAAGCGGACCAATAGGAAACTTCAATCCAAGCTTAACCCTAAAGACGTCCTTGATGACGAGCTTACTTACATAGGGTAGCGTGACTTTGAGTCTAGCTACAAGACTCGTTAATAAAGAAAGGCGCTTCTTGGGAGGCAACCCAAGCTTTATTTGTTTTATTTGCTTTGTATGTTTATTTATTTGTTTGTTTGTTTTTATTTGTTTCCGTATGTGTGTTTAATTTTTATCATTATTGATTCATGTTCAAAACTAATTTGTGAAAATGCTTTATGTTGTTTTTAACTTCGTCTTAACTACATATAAAGGTATTTTGCAAAAGATAAGTGTAAGGGAAATCTAAATCGGTTTATTAGAACACAAATGAACATGAATCATAATAATAATAAATTAACATACATATTAGTGTGTGTTTGAGTCAAATGCTTGTATCGAGTCATAATGATGTTTTGCAGGATTTCCAGGAAGTAAGGTAAAGGTTTTTCCAGAAATTTTCCGGAAACTTAAAATGAAAATTTTTGTCAGGTCATTTCTGACGGCGTCAGGGTTTATAACCTGACGGCGTCAGATTTAATTTTCAGAAATTTTTGAAAGTTTTGTTTTTAAAAAGTTTTTATTAAAATCTCCAACTTATAATCTCCAGGAATCTGCAAAGTTATCATTCCACAAGCATTATATCCTTATATATAGATTTTATCCCGTCGATGTTATGCAGGTTTTCGTGTTTGTTTTCTCAGGTTTAACAGGTTATTTTGGACAATGAAATGTTTTGAATCAAGCTTATGGCGATGCATTAGTCATGAAGCTTCAACATTCTCTTGGAAGAAGATCTAACCGTGTTACTTCATTATCCACCGAGCGAATCAGGGGAGTATTTGATTTCATTCTTTTACTTTATGCTTTTACATTTGTCATTTGAACATTGGGGACAATGTTCATCTTAAGTGTAAGGGGAGGGTAAAAGTACGATTTTTGAGAATACAATTGCGCTTGATTTTTGTTTGTTTGATGGTAGATGTGTAATAAAACTGAGAGAAATACTTGTTAAGGTAATTTTAGTGCCAAATTTAAAATTTTTTACAACATATAGGAGTGAAACTTTGATCCTAATAAGCGTCTCACGGATAGGAGTTATATGACTAGCACAAAAACCGTACCACTAAAAAAATTTTCCACCCCCAAATATGTGAGGTTCGCCCCTAGAATTGGTAGGAAAAGCATTTATGCTATGATGTGTGTACCGGTAGCACTTAGATTCTAGAACTTGCGTTAGGACCATTCCGAGGCCACAAGTGAGACTACATTCGTGTAGTTAGATTTACTACATGATAAGAGGCATTAGGATTAACCCATGTTTTACACCTGTGTTTTTGTTATAATTACGTTGGCTACATTGGTCAAGTAATTCTCCCACACCCTTTGCGTTGTACTCATTTTTAGTACACGATACCCCTAGTACACCCCTCAGAGCCTATCTTTTCGTTTCGACCTTTAAGCATTTTACTTAAAGGAAGAATTTGTTACACCCCACTTAAATGTACACCCAAATCGCCTTAGCCTACCTTGTATGCACTCATTTTTAGTGCATTATTGTTACAACATTTGTTTAAACCCAAGTTAATTATCTAATTGATTACATGGTTGCTAAGTCGAGTCATATCCTTGTACATATTGTTTTGGGACGATTGGGACTCATGGGTAAAGTACTAGTGTAATGGAGTAATGGGGAAGAACATCATTTATTACCCCCATATGTGCTAAATATTTTAAAAGTACTCCAAGTTTTTCGATTATCTTAATTCGAGTCATTAGATTAGTAATTGTAAAGTTATGTAAAAGTTCAAGTGTAAGGGGAATGCAATGCCCCTATGATGTATTATTTTGGATGGTAGGGCAAAAGTGTATGCAAAAAAAAAAAAAAAAAAAAAAAAAAAAAAAAAAAAAAAAAAAAAAATCGAAAAAATCGAAAAAATCAAGAAAAATACAAAAAAAAAAATGAGAAAAAGAAAAATAGAAAAAACATACGGACTACCATCCCGTTTTATTTTATGTTTATTTTATGTTTTGTTATTTTCTTTCATTAGCTTAAGATTGAGTCGAGTCTTGGCTTAGCAACATTGTATAGTACATGTAATCGATCAAGATCTTTAACTCGCCACCAGTAAAATATCCTTTATCCAACAAAACCGTGTTTTCCTTTTCCCTACACCTAACGTTATAACCCATTTAAAAGCCCTCTTTGATAGTTTATCTTAGGTGCTTACGCCTAGTGGAGGAGGTTTTCGATCCTTTCCCAAGCCTATGGTAATCTATTTGCTATGACAGGTAGTGAGAGATATTTTCCGTTTTCATTTATGAGATTTATTTTGATGACACTTGAGAGATGTGAGTATCTAAACACTACTTGTGAGGTGCTAGTATATAATCTCCGTGCTTATTATGATTAAAGTAGAACGATTATTTGTTGTAATTACTTTTATGTTTGCATTAAATGACCCCTAACTTGTATTTTGATTAGAATAAAAGCGCATTTGCTTGAGGACAAGCAAATCTCAAGTGTAAGGGTATTTGATGAGGCGAAAAGTGTACCGCTTTTAAGGGGTCATTTAAGCCCGAAATCGTATTTATTTGATCAAATATTGCCCTAAATCGTTCCTTTTGTCATTTTAGGTACTTTTGAGGAGAAATCTGGAAAAGGAGGCATTTTGGACGTTTTTGGAGCATTAAAGTGAAGAAAACGGCAAAGTCTCAAGAATCGGCTAAAAGTTACTCTTGACGGCGTCACAATTAACATGGGACGGCGTCATGCCTTGGCAAGAAAAGTTGGATGTGAAATTTACTCATGACGGGCCAGTGAGTTTGCATGAGAATTCTGACGGCGTCACGCTTTAACTAAATCAAGGGCGTCACGGCTTAAATCATAAGGGGACGGCGTCACGTTCAGGATCCGACGGCGTCAAGCCTTGATAAGCCAGAATGGATTTTTGAAGAGCTAAAGAGGGACGGCGTCAAGATGGTCATCCGGGAACCCTAAAAGCGGCGAGGTGACGGCGTCACAATGCATAAGGTGACGCCGTCAGATGTCAAAGTCTATATATAGTTTTCTAATTTTTTGTCATTAGGAGAGAGCTTAGTGTGTGGAATTTTGGGATAAAACCCTAAGACGATTTTAGCTACTTTTTCAGGGCTTCTTGCCTTGAGATCTTCCATGTTTCATTGAAAGATAAGTTATCAATTAATCATTCAATATGTCTATGTGTTGTTTGATTCTATCTTATGCTTGTCTTTTGTTTAACATGTTAGGCTAATTTTATCTTGTGTTTGCTTAGATCTAATGAAACCTAGCTATTGATTATTGGTTGTTAGTGTGTTATTAGTTGTATTGGATGATTGTTTATCTATGTTAGGCTTAAGAAAACTGGCTAACTTCCTATTCGGTAACTTGCTTGAACGTCTTAAGAAACATGAACCAAACGCGTACTAAAGGTTTTTATGGTTGTATTTAATGCACAAGCGAATTCTAGTGATCCCATGTTAGGAGCTTCTTAGCCGGCTCGACATAGGAGTGAAGTAGGAGCTTGTAGAGTTTGGGGAAGTAAGTACGCCACCCCACGAATGGTATTAAGGAATACACCCGTCATCCACGCGACTAATACACACTAATTAACCGGTAAAAGATAGTTAGGGAGTAAAGAAATCTAAGTAAACACATTTCTCTACACATAAGTTTCTCACCACTTTTCATTTTTGTTATTTTATTTTATTTGCATTTGTAGTAATTTGGGTTAGTTGACTAGCAACTAATTCCGCCCACTCCTTCAAAACCCGAGATTTTACTTGCTTTCATAAAATATAAAAAAACATAAAAAGAATCTTCCTCAACCTTTAGACCTAATTAGAGTAGCCTTTCACACCTAACGAACACTATTCCCTGTGGAGAACGATCAATCCCCCGTACTTACCACTACACTATACTACATCGGTCAGGTACACTGCCTGGTGGGGTTGTAAGCCTCTTGAGATCCCTCGAGAGGTAAGACCTGTTGTAAGGTTGCAAAACCCACGCATCAATTTACTTATAACTATGGATTTGGTTTCACCGATCCTAATCAAATTCTAAGGAGACTTAATGCTTCTTGTTTAAGAGGTTTGTCGAACACGATGTGTTTTTGACGAGGTATTAGTGCATAATTGTGATGTTGATCTAAGAAGATTTGACACACTTGTGATTTTGTGAACTGATTACAACTAAATAGTGCGAGCCTACATGTCGCTATTTGAGGATCTAAGAGATATGTGTGACTGTGAGTTACTAAATGGTGTGAACCTAAGTGTTCTTTATAGACAGATAATTATGTGAATGAATTTCACTCCCCCTTAATCGGTGGACATCTAACACGATGTGTACTGTATTGACTTAAGAATGACAATGCCAGCGATGAGCTTAGAAAAGTTTTTGCGGATGTTGGTTAGCATACTAAGAACTTCATTCTGGAAGTCACGTAGCTCTTCTCTATCAATGCGAGATGATCGCACGATGAGGCATGTGATTTTCCTTATGGAAAGTGTATTGTTTTAACTAAAAGATGATGGGGATGTTGTTAGGAAAGCGGAAGCAACAATATGATTTAGAGAGGGGTATATTGAAAGATACCCAAACACAAATTTCAAACCGTTAAAGTTTAATCCTATTAGATTTTAAACACAATATGCATGTGAAAGAATCTCATAAACATATTACTAATCTAAGCAGCAATAAAGGGACAACAATTATGCAAAATAAGCATAACAAAGTAAGATAACAAATAATTTGTTATCAACCTATAAGACAAATGTGTTAAACACCATATTCGACTACGTTACTAGACTAAAAGTTGCCACATAGCATCAAGACAAATAAGCATAGCATGACATTGTATAAGATACTATATTGTGAAATTGTTTTGATGTTAGGCTTAGTCACTTAAGCATACTTACTCATTGATTAACCTAATGATCTATGTGATTAAAAATAAAAACGACTTCTAAATGTTTATTATACCAAAAGCACTTTAACAAGTTATAGGTGCATACATGGCAAACAAATAGTTTGAAAAAGTCACAAAAGAAGTGAGATGACAAGTTCATGCAAACAATTCTAACATTTTGGAAGCATGTATCATTTAGACTATCCTACGAAAAAGACTCAACGAATGTCAACAAAAGACACGAGCTTTCAAATTATGGAAACATCATATAAGAATGACATATCATGAGTTAGCAAGTAATACATTAATCTTGTGAAATATCATATAACGAAAGAATGAGCATATTATTCAAATAACGTTAACATGAAGCATATAATCATGCAGACAAAAACCTTTTCAAGGTTTACACATTTGACTATGATAACATCAAGATATCAAACAAATATCATGTAATCAATACACGTATATGTAATGCAAGTGATTTTATTAATAAACTAAAGAAAAATCACATCTACTCTTTGTTTGATTAATTATTTCTAAGACAAGATAATTCTCCAATACATGACTTAATGAGACTCAACCATTTCAATTAAAACTAGTGTGATGAAGATGTCATGTTATACACGTAAATTTGACAAATATGTGTCAACAGATTTTAATCATTGTGTTTGGAATCTAAGGTTGAATGATCTAAAGAGTGACATCCTTTGAGTTGAGTTTAAGTATGAGTTATGCAAGTGATTTAAGATCAAGACATGTGTTTGTGTGTGGTAATGGGATATGTTATGAACGTTCTGAAGAAAGTTCTTTGGAACAAGAATCTAAATAAAGTTACCAACTTTAATAGGTCTTGTGTATGCTCTAGAGATGTGGATATGTACAAGGTTTGACCAAGGTTTAATGTATGCTTGAAAGGAAATAGATACCTATGGTATCTTTCAATAAGTAAGATTTAACTAGTGCTCAATGAGGAAGATAGTTTATAGAACTAGTGGATGTTTGTTTTAAGATCATTTAACCGATGAGGTGTAATGAAATCTCTTATAACATAACCGTTCATGTTACAAGAATAATGCACAGGATATATGTTATCCTTTTAACAAGATGAGAACTAAACGCAAGATTTCTTGGGCATAATGCTTTCCAAAACATCATGTTTTCTTGGGCATAATGCTTTCCAAAACATCATGTTTTCCTAAATGAAGATATGAACTTAAAGTGTTTGAGTTGGATGGACCTATCCTAAATTTACTAGATGAAGACAGGAGAAATTCACATGAGTTTCTTATGTATACTTCTCAAGAGCCATTGTCTTGAGATTACATTATAACATATATTATTACAATGTTGATTCAAGATTTAATGAAACAAAGTATTACTAATACTTTGATGACTTGTGGTACTACTTAAACAATGAATGTGAGCTTCATGCTCATTTGATGGTGAAGGTTCTAATCCTATAGGTGGTAAAGTATGGTTGAGTTGAATCAATGTGCATTTGATGAGTGTTGGACTAAGGGCTTTTTGAGCAATGCACTCAATGGCATGGATTATGGTGTTGTAGGAGTTTGTTGTACTATGGATGTACCTTTGGGTTTCATGAATGTTGAAGATTACAAGAATGGACACTAATTCTTGTGGTTCACTAGCGGATGAAGTGCTTGGTTATGTTTTTGAAACCTAGGGGCTGAATGTGATGAAGACTAATTCTTATGGATAACGAGGATGAAGACATACTCTTATGATCCATTGGTTGGTATAACTAGTGTGTGGTATGATCTAAAGCTTGAGGGTCTAAGACATATCACCGAAGTGAGTGTGCTGGGATAATGGTGAAAGTATAAGTGTTTTAACATACGTTGTTAAAATACTTGGGAGTTGATTCTTTCGGATATGACTTTTAATGACTACATTTGTAAGTCAAAATATACTTGAATACTTCGGATGAAATACTTAAGTTGTCAATCCTACTTTGAGAAAAGGATAGCAAGACTTGATAATTACATCTATAACTTAAGTGTGAGTTATGACTCGATGTAAATTCTCATCGTCTTGAAGGATGACATGTTAACCAAGTGAGGCAACATATGTGAATACAAAATTACATCTACAGACATGAATTGGGTTTGTAATCTGTGATATATTTGCAAACAGTGAGTTTGGATTAGTTAGGAAGGTGTTAATTTACAAATCAATCTAGTGAATGAGTAAAGGACGGGAGGATGCAGTGAATGTGTGTAATGATCACAAATACTCAGTGGTTTACCGAAAAGGTACCTTGGAGCATTTTCATAAAATTTGAAACTGTGATTAGATATGATTATCCTATTTGGTGTTTGGTGAGATGTCCTAATCCTAATTTGAGTGAACATCAGTGATAAGAATCCTAAGAACTAGACTCAATAATATAAGGATCGGGATTAGTCGGAAATTTTGAAAAAGTTACTGTTGAGACTGACGGATCCAATCGACAACAAAGGCGGATCCAAAGTTTGGGAGCCGTGGAATCCGTGGGTTCTGGACTGGCGGATCCAACGATAACTCTTGGCGGAACCAAAATGAGGGATCCGTCGGATCCGTTTGAACAAAAGTACTAAAAACAAACAGAGAGATATGCAAAATTCGCGTTTTTCGACCAAGACCCGAAAATTCTCTTGGAACATATCTATTAGCTAACATGTAATGTAAAACTACTAAAAATGTATATTCTAACACACGTACACACATAGTTTAATCCGTTCATAATAACTTACCACAAATGAAGTTAAGCCAAACAGTGGCTTATTCTCGGAAAATTGATAACACTAAGTGTTATCGTCCTGCATGACATGGTTAGTTCACATGAATATTCAAAGATAAGTTTCTATCCTAATAACACAACAAGTCATCATATCATTGTTTGAAATTTTCTTATGCCAAACACTCTTTTTCAAAGATACTACATGTTTACGCATTTTAAAACTAAAACTATTTTGTGCAAGATGATACTTTTAAACAAGCTACACTTAGTTCACATTTCAAAGTAAGTTATGTAAGGTTTTCACATAACATCATCAAGCAAGAATATCTAAATCTAAAAGTGAAACAAACACAGATTATCAACTTATTGCACAATATCTAGCAAATGTCCTACTATGCATAAAGCAAGCAATTGATAAACAAGCGAGTAAGTATCATGGCAAGACAATTATGTATTACAAATAAACAAGTACAATCACAGCTATCAACAAGCAAACAACATATACGAAAACAACTAGAACAAGTAGTCACTTAGCATAGTATAAAAGAAAGTATACTTTTCGTCACTTTGCGTTTAAATATGACGATGTATGCCAAGCTTGATTTGTTTCCTTTATATTACCAAATACTTTAGTTTCAAAAGAAATCATATCAATGTTCAAAGAATATTAACTTACATTGCCCGAAGTAAAAGTTTAAGTTACTGTGCCAAAATTAAACTTAATATTTTGGACAGGTTGTACCTTTTGATTTGTTTTACCTATTTTAAGTTAGATTCAGGTCCTAAGAGTATTTTTAAATGAAAGTAGACTTAATTACCTTCAAAATGATAGGTTGCACGACTTCTACGGACTTACAGTTAATTAGTTATGATTTTTTTGAAGTTTGACAAAAAAAAAAAAAAAAACTGCATACTGCATGGACGAATATGACGGATCCTTTTTAAGGGATCCGCCCTTTGTAACATTTGGATCCGCCGGGACCTGTGACAGATTCTCCTAAACTCATATTTTGACATAGAGAAAGTGTGTGGGACTTGCTAAACTTAATCTTAAGCATATATTACAAATATTTAACAACATTTCTACCTATGTGACTTATCTAAATATTACGGAGGTGATTTTTCAACTAAATTAACGGTTATTCCAAACACTCCCTTAAAACCCGAGTTTTTCGTAAATTAGCTTTACGCACAAAATTTGACATTCAATCTTTTTAAGAAATCATTTCTTTTGATTTTCCAAAGATATCTTCAAGCTTGTATACAAAGTAACATTTAACAACAAAATTTCAAAGTATACTTAGCGAAACATTTTTCATATTATATTCCGCTTCAATGGTAATTTGATACATGGATCTTACTCTATTTTAAAAACCATTTGTTTTGAAAATGAGAGCCAACCCGCTCTGATACCAATTGTGAAAACGTAGAGGGGGGGGGGGGTGAATACGTTTACCGTTTTAAAACTTAAAACTTGTTGTATCAAATTTCCGTTTAAGCTTGTTAATATGAAAACTGTCTGTTGTAGTTTTAGCATAAACTAAAGTATGTTATCACACAAGTATTATCAACTAATCACAACACAAGCAATCACATAATGCAAACATAAAAGTAAAGAGATAAGTAAAAGAAAATGCAAACCGAACACGATGATTTATAGTGGTTCGGTCACGGAGCTCCTCTCCGCCCTACTCCACTCCCCGAGTACCCAACTCGAGAGTTACTTCACTAGATCAACAAGCTCCCTTCTTGGCGGAGAAAACCTTACAATCGTCGCTTACACTTTATCCGGTACTAAGCTAAACACCGGGTTCTTTACAAGGGTACAACCACTCCCATCGTCACTTACTTCTTTTTCCGGTACTAAGCTAAACACCGGGTTCTTTACAAGGGTACAACCACTCCCGACACTCTTTGTATTTTAAGGACTATAATACTAACCACACTCTACTGATCTAAATGATACAAATGATGTTTACAATGATCAATGATGATCCATGACATAAGTGTATCATGGATATGAATGCCTACTCTATATCACAAACATTTAGGACGAAACTTGCAATTTGGCCAAACTTTAAGGACGAGTTTTGCAATTTACTCTTTTCCGCCACAATGTTGGTATGGCAAGCACACAATGAGAACTTACTCGTTTCAAAGATGATAAGTATGAGTTAGGATCAAATGAGAACTAATTTTAAAATGAGAATACTAAGTATGAGTTAGGATCAAATGAAAAGTAATATTTAAATGAGAAGAATAAGAAGTAACTATAAATGCATATGTAGATGCATCCCTATTATGTAATTCGGGACAACCCGAAAACCGAACCGAATTCAAATTCGGTTTTCAGTTTGGTTAAGTACCATTTGAATTCGGTCTGGTTTGTTTTCGGTTTTACCTAAAATTTTTTAACCGAACTAACCGTACCAAATAAAAGAACACTCCTATAACCGAACTGATAAACACCTCCTAATCACCGATTGCTATCAAAATTCGGACAATACAAATCCATTACCAAAATTCGAGATATCATGAAATTAAACTCGTGACACTTTTAGACATTATAAGTTGCACAGCTTGCATATGCTATAATTACGAACCGAGACCGGCTTGGAAGCTCATAAATGTGACATGTAATCAAAATTACTTCTTTTTTATTTTTATTTTATATTTTTAGAACGGAGTAATCAGTATTACTAGTCCAACATCATATTATTAGCGCATAATATAATATTAGACTGGAAGACTTGATAGCGTATAGATATTAGTATCCTAAGCCTACTAATTATACGTAAAAATAAGACCCATTATCAACACTAAAGTCACAATGATTGGAGAAGTCTCTCAGGCCGCATTCACGCACACGCAGACAACTATCATGCAACAGTCACCCAACGGTTAGGATATGACACGTGACACGTGACAGTAATAGAGACATGACCACAATATGGAGCAGACATGCCTTGTACGAACCGTACAAGGCAAAGGACTACAAACCTATTAAAATAAATCTTTAAAACTAAAAACCATTTTATGATGTGGGTTTCGGTGGTGAAGGACATGAGCGTCGGGTGGTGGTGGGGTTTCGATGTTGCTAGCGGTATGGTGGTGGTGGGTTTCTTCTTGGTAGAGCTTTTGTACTAGATTTGTGTGTGTTTTTATTAGATGTGGGCGAGTGAAAGAATATGTTATTGAAAGTATTCCTAATGATAACACTAAATAATCTATTATACCTAAATCTTAAGTATCTTAATTTAATGTGCAAGGGGGGTTGTGCACAACCATAAGTACGGTACAAACATGAGTATGCATACCAAAATAACTAAAAACAATTTGGTTTATGAAGAGCCTCATCTTGAATGCAAATACCTTCATCCATCCGTGTAATGAGGTGATTATGGCCACATTCATTTGTGGCCATTGAATGCGGGGAAGATGAATATGAACCATTGCAACTCCATCAATTACATCTACAAAGAATACATATAGTTTGGCAGTTACAAGAGAACATGAAAAAGGGTTTGAGCTCTATAAATATGGTATAGTTTGGTGATGGTTTGTAGAAAATGTATGCACTTACTATTTGAAGAAGCCAACTCCGAAATGCAAAAGTAGTTGGGAGCATTGATGAAGTGAAGAAGGTTTTGGAAAAACTTGGTATTACCTATGAAGAAGTTAGCAAAGAGCAATAAGAAGTTGATGATGACTCAGATGTATAAAATATATATGCATGTATGTATATGTGTTTTGTTAGACGTAATTATTTGCTATGTTGTGATAGACTTGACATGATATATAGATGTGGAAGTTCTGCACGAGAATTTCTTGAACTTGAATCCTGAAGATCAAGTGTACTCTAAGGCACTTTGTGATATTTATTTTCATTATTTTATCAATTTAGAAGCTAATTCACAATTCACACGAGCACAATTTCTGCTTCCTTTGATAATATTGAAGTGAAAGTTTGACGTTTTTGTTTGGCATCACATCTTTCTATTGTTTGATCTCTGCATCATCTATCGATTTCTAGATTTTTTATTTTTAATCTTGCTGTGTACTTCTAGGTTCGTGCTATACTATTGGACCCTTCATGTTCTGGATCTGTGACTGTTGCTAATCGATTGGATCATCTGCTCCCATCACATACTTCAGGTAAACTATAATCACTTATAATTAGTCGGTAGTATTAATTTCAGTTTAGTAGTATGGAACTGTCTTTTGGATCTATGTATCTGGACGAAGTATGCTCAAGTGACGCTATGATGTTTAAATTTCATGTTTCAGCGTATTGTAATTTAGGATCTATTTTGTTGCGTTTAAGGTGTGTTTATTGTGAAATTATGATGATTACTTTGGTTTCATTTGTTTCAGGAAACATGCGAAAACTCTATACAACTGATTTGATGAAGCGAATAATCCACGACATCCAATAAACGAACCGGTTTCAAGAGTGAAACCCTAAAACACGAACGAAGCCAAATCGATTGAATGAGGTAAAGAAGACAACAATCATCACTATCTATTTTGTGTGAAAATTATATCGTTTTAGCTTTCGTCATGTAATAAACGTGCCTGAATGATATATTTATTTGTTTAGCCAATCCAATAATCGATGCCGCAATACACGACTGCCATGAAGTATTTGACGACGCGGTGGCTCACTTCAGCAAATGATGAATCTAAGAAGACAATGGGGGCTGCTTTTTTTAGGAGTGAGATTAGGGTAACTATTGGATTGGTATTGGACATAGGTCTAAGCCGGATTTTTTCCGTTCAAAGCAAATCTCATATTAATTGTGCAATAATAAAAGAGCAAGCCTGCCAATAACTAAAAGGGTTTTGGCCTAAGGATATGTAATTTGTTTTAAACATATAAGGATATGTAAATGACTAACAAAATTTTACGGATTCAGATTTGTATCGAACTATGTATATTGTATTAGATAGCATAATAAAGTTTTGATTAAATGAAGAAGTATTTGATCACCCAAGTGTTTTAATTAAATGAAGAAGTATTGTTGTGTGTTTAGTGGTATGTAATGCCTAGATGTAACATTTTAGGCGATTATGAGTGGTTACGCCAAGTTATCTTTGCAATTTCAATTTTAATAATAAGGGATGTACATTACTTCTAAACATTAAAAATTTTGTTGTTGTTAACGTGTGTGTAATCATTATACTAACTTCCACTACATATCAATCGTTTATACGCCTTTTGGTGGCCTAACATTGTACCACATAAATCATTGCAAGTATTACTGTTGTCTTATTGAACTTGGATTTCATCCATAGTCCACAAGACTCACAAAGTCATTTCATCAACCAACTCCTGTCTCAGTTCAAACACTGCAAGCAGCCTTCCACCATTGCATAATTTTACCTCTTTATATCTAATATTAAAGTTGCTGTTTATGTAATACGTTATTGTTATGGCTTAATATGCAATATTTCCATTCCAAAGTGATTATTATTATTAAGAGAATGTCCAGATTCATCAAACAATATGGCAAGTCAAAGGCATTTATACCTTATATCATTTTGTACTATTTTATCATAGATCATAGTAGCACGAATCTGCATCTTCATATAAAATTTTGAGATTGATGAACAGGTAGCAGTACCACATCACACTAGCAGTACCTTAACATTACCAAGCAGTACCTTAAACCCAGTTAATCAGTTAGTCCTGCATTAACGTTACTGAAAACAACTTAATTAGTCAACAAACAAGTCTGTGCATCGCACGGGTTGTATGAAGCCTCGTAATTGTAAAAGATAAAAAGGTGAAATCTCCATAAAGAATCATGTACTGTTAAAAAAAGAGTACTCGTAACATTTGTTTAGGAAATGTTATAAAAAGCATTTTTAATAATAACACTAAATATGTGTGTTTGTGTCTGTGTAACCCATTACTCATTGATGTTTTGGTACAGTGATTTATTCAAAATGGTGATATTTGTTCTTGAAACATTAAATATGATTTTTGGCTCTTGTTAATTTTGTAAGTTAATAATGAATCAAATATATTTTTGTTGTGTTATTTATGTTTGAATTAAAATATAGTTGTGTTATTTGATTTTTTTAATAATAATATTAAAAAAAAAACAACTTAAACTATTCGTGAACATATTTAAAAAAAATCAAAAATTAAGAACAAATTATAGGAAGAAGATGAAGATGAATGTGAGGTTGAAGTCTTGAAGATGCATGAAAGGACAATAACAGTGTAAACACATCTCTACCCTCGTGTGCATTGCACATGACTGGAGATAACGGTCTGACACTAACGTCGTTAGCAAATTTGAACCAGCCATGTAATATATTGGACCACCTACATAATATTTTCGAGATTTCGTACTAACCTAGCAATTTCGCGTTTTTGGATGTTGTATGAAATCTGGCCAAACCCCAGGACTAATGGTGTAATTTACTTAAAAAAAAAAAAAAAAAAGAAAAAAAAGAAAAAAAAAAAAAAAAAAAAAAAAAAAAAAAACTCTCAAAACGGTTTCATCATCATAACTCATAAGTAATCGACAAAGGGTTTCTCTCTTTCTATATCTATTATATATAAAGATTTAATAGCTTAATTTAATGTGGAAGAGTGATTGTGCATAGAATCATGTACGGTACAAGTAAGTTAAGCAACATGTAGACTATATGAATATTCATACGTATAACCAAAACAATATTGAATGCAACCACATCAAATAGGGTGTTATGGAATGGAAAAGGACTCCAATTTTGTAACCTCAAAGAATACAAATCAACCTACAATTATAACTATGTTAAATGCAGGCTGCATAAATGAGGCGTCAAGCCCATTGCCTGTCCAGAAATTGTAATCATCAAGCCCATTGCCTGTCAAAAAATTGTAATCTTCATGGCTGCAGAAGTTGGAATCATGAACTCTGAATTGTTCCTGAAGGATCTCCAGTTGGAAGTGACCGGAACGATTGTGGTTATGCTGTGTAGGATGTGGGATGTAAATACTGTTACTGGGCGCTACTTGAGCACTGATTTCTTGGTGTCTGATGCTAAGGTATATTCATCTTTCTTTTTACAAAAATCTGTGTAATACCAATACAGGGAAAAGTAATTAAGAATATATATAGATTTTTAACACGTTTGTTTGGCAGGGTGGTGTAATCCATTGTACTGCCAAGGGGACGGTGGCTCACAATTTTTTGAGGTTAAAAGAGGGGAGTGTGTACTCCATTAAAAAATTTATCGTCATGCAAAACAGGGAAGACTTTCGTATTAGGAAGGACGATACCTTGATGCTTCAGTTTGATGGAGCGACGACTATAAGGAAAGCTGTTGTGAAGCGAGAAGGATTTGTTAGGTATCCTTTCCAACTGGTGGATTTAGATCACATTGTACCTACAAACAACAAGTATCTCATTGGTAATATTCTGTTTAGTTATGTACGTTAATTAATTTTTTTGTCCGAAAATAGTGTTGCTAACCTGTCATAAAATATGTTGCCTATTAGATGTTGTAGGCTATGTAACAAATGTTGGGAGGATGAACTACACAAAAACAGGCTCAAAAAACCTTGATTTTTACCTGGCTAATCATAAGTTGTTATATTTATGTTTTTCAAATGATGTTGTAAAATTGATGCCTTTTTTTACAATAGCTATCAAGTAACTTACCGTTTATTGGAATCTTTTGTGTTGTGCATCAAGGGGCCAATCAATACGGGTGACTCTATAGGGAGGCCTTGGTGATATATTGATTGAGAAGAAAGCAAAATATGCAGGTCTGCTTCCTGTTGTGGTGAGCTGCACATCTGCAAAACACTATAACAGTGAGTTAGGATTAACTAACTAGGTTATTCCTGTTAGGCAACTTTCACATTCTAATTTAAGTTATAATGTTACCTTCCAGATAAGTTATATTTATCCGGTAGTTCATCCACCATAATACTTGATGATGTTGAGATCCCTGCAATTAAAGAGTTGAGATCGGGGAACAGGTTTGAATATGTATGAATTTAATGTTTATTATTGAAATAATTCTTGCCATGTCGGTGAGTGACAGTAATTCTCGCCTAGGTGGTGGAGTGACAAAGTCTCCCATGTTCGGAGCAGTGCAAAGTCTCCCTTGTTCGGAGCAGTCTTTATTTATTATGTACATGGCATTTTTATTGTGAACCTGATAAACATGTATGTTTGACACTACCTTTACCATTTGGACTTTATCTTAAAAACCTTGGACTTCTTTTGAACAAAACGTGTATACTCACCAACTATTTTCATAGTTGACCCGTTTTTCTCATGCATTTCAGGTGATCGTTAGTAAGTGTACTTTATGAAGACATTAGCATTAAGGAGTCTTCATCTGTCATGTTTAGTTGGACGAAATAAAAATGTTATCTTTTGGAAACAAACCTTTATGTTTCAAATGCAATTGTTGGCTAAAACAATGTTGTATTAATGTACCGTTTCTCTAAATTTAAATTATGGTATTGTTCTATATCACTCTGCGCTGTATATTGATTTCGTAGCACCCCAGGACCCGAACGCTTCCGCAATACCACATTATTTGGGGGTGTTACAACTTCCCACACCCACTATTTCTGGTATTTCATTTTTATTCTTCCTTGGTCTCTCTTTTTTAGCAGGTTGCTTTGGTGGTATCAATACAGTTGCATTAGAACAAGCCCTTCTGTTGTGCCCTTTTTGTAAACAATTAGTACATGTCATCTCTGCACCAGCCTTAGATACTCTACTAGGGTTTTTCCTTTCATGTGGTGCCCTGATTCTTTTTTTCCTAGGCCTGCCTGGCATTTTTTGGGGTTTTGGAGGTAACACTTTAGAGTATCGGCTAGAGTCAGGCCAAAAGGTCATCCCACCTAAAGGATTCACGTACTGATGGTATATTTCATTGTTGGTGAGTACCCTAAAACATGGTGGAAGATAGTCTTCTGGCCTCTTGTTTATCTTAAACATAACAGCAATTGCATGACAACATGGCACACCTGAGAGTTGCCACATTCTGCATGAGCAAGTTCCCACATTCTCATCCACTCTGAATGCATCACAACCATTCCTAACCTCAAATGTGTCCCCTCCAGCAGGAATAACATGCCAAAACCTACAATTTAAACATTAACTATATAAGTAATTTAAGATTATGTATGCATGAGTAAACAGAAACATATATATACATACCTGTGTTCATCTTTGTATAACTCAAGCCTTTTCTGAATATTTGGGCAAATGGGACCATCCCATTTATCTATAATATTCCTCATAGTATTTAACCTTTCCATTACAATAACCCTCATGGACTCCAATATGGTTATCAAAAGCTTATTCCTCACACTTAACAGCACTGAGTTGAAGCACTCACTAAAACCATTCTCAACAGCTTCACAGTTAGTACCTAGCTTAAAGAATGCTCTTGACCAAGTTTTAGGATCCTTTTTAACTAAATACTCATGTGCACCAGGATTGGCTTTCTTACTTCTAAGCATGATCTTATTGAAAAGTTTTGGATAACTTGCCTTTGTTGCAGCCCAAAATAAACTTCTGAATTCTACACCACTGTATTGCTTTCTAAAACCCTCATAGATATGCCTAGCACACTGTCTGTGTTCAGCCAATGGCATCACATCCTTGACAACCTCAATCAAACCCTGCATATATAAATAATGATGAGTAATGAATATAGAAACAAATAAATTTAGTACAAATAAATGAGTATGACAAATAATGGTTAATTATACCTTTTGTTGATCTGAAATAAGTGTCAATCCATTCCCATTGGGCATGCCAACATCTTCCCCAAGTAACTCTAAAAACCATGTCCATTTATCCTTGTTCTCAACATTCACAATTGCCCAAGCAATAGGAAATATGTGATTGTTGCCATCCCTTCCAATTGCAGTTAAAATTTCACCAACATTTGGTTTCTTTAAAAAACAACCATCTAATGCAATTATAGGCCTACATCCCACTACAAATCCCTTTTTCAATGCACTAAAACAACAATAAAACCTATCAAAGTATGTTTATCATCTGGATTAACAGTCACCCCTAGCTTAACTGTGGAACCCTCATTTGAATCCAATATTGCCTTACCATATGACCTAATCATAGCATAATGTTCCTCAGTGGTTTCCTGGCCTTCATTTAAAGCAAACTTTTTGGCATTTCTACATTGACCAGGGCTAATTGTGCATTTATATTTTTTCATCACTAAGTCTGCAAGCTCATGTAGTTTAATGTCTGGATTGTGCCTAATCTTGTTTCCAAACTATTTACCAATCCACTTGTAGTTAACTAAACTTCCAAACTTAAAGCTCCTAACACATGTATGCTTGTCAGTCATAGAGATTACCTGGAATGAATTTTCCTTAACCATTTTCCTACCATAACATCTGAATGGGCATTTACCATGCTCATCTCTAGCAGCAGATGGATACTTATTCCATTTCCTTTGCTTACCTTTTTCTTCATCTTTTAGACTTTCATGTCTGAACCCACACCTTGCAATTACCTGTTCTGTTGAGCTTCTATAGAACCATAATGAATATCCATTTGCGACCATAAAATGTTAGGCATTCCTTGAATTGGTCTGCATTAACATACTTTTCACCAACCTGTGAAATAACAATTACAATTTTTACTTTATAATGTCGCAGTAATTGATAAGAGCTAAAAAATATTTACAAATAATAAATTATACCTTAGGTTTTCTCAATTTCTAGTGTGTCTGGGTATCATGAAATGGAAACTTGTCATCACTATTTTCCAAGATAGTAAATGGATCTGTCAAACCATCATCACCATTTCTCAACTGAAACATTAAGTTATCCATATACTCTTGATGGTCTCTAACAATGTCAGATTCAGCTACATCATACACCTTGTTAGGTCTAGAACAACCATCCTCTTGTGTGTTTCTATTTGGCTTAGTTGGTGTAGGATTATGCTTTGTCTCACTCTTTTTTTTCCTAAGTGAAATCAGCTCATCCTCACATTCTGATAGATAATCTATAGACTTGTCAGAGTATTCAGTATCATAATCATCTTCATGAACATCCTCAAACATTTCTTGCAAATCTATATCACTATCAGAATCATCAAGGTCATTCTCACAAGGGTTTACATTATCATGAATTACAATACCAACATTCCTCTTCCTAGCACCCTTTCTGGTTTGACCTATCCTACCTTCATCTACCATGATGGATTTTCCTTTGTCCACAGTCCCTTTGGCCTTTTCTAGACTCCCTCTATCCTTGTCAACACTGACATTACCACTAACACCGTTTCCTACACTCACACTCACATCCATACTTGCCGCTTCCTCAGCCTAAGCAATTAACTCTTCAAAATTCATATTACCAGCATCTTTTACTAATGTTTGCCTAGACTGAACCTCTTCATCAGAAGCAGGTACATACATATTATATAAGTCCTGAGGGCCATGTGCTATGTACACATGTATAAGCCCATAAGATTCAGCATAGTCATACATAGCAAATAAATCATTGTCATTTTCTATTACTTTCAAACCCTTGTCAAGTTCACATTGCGGCACGCAAAAGAACAACTGATAAAGGGGCTCATCTGTTCGTTCACTTAAATACTTAATAGCAGTTTCATAGTCCATTTTCTTGTCCCTTTCAACCCTCCAATATAAAACAACCCCATTTTCATACCTGAGAGGCAAGAAATCAAAAGTACCATCGAAGTGTACTTCAAACATCAAAGGCATTTGAAACGAGGTTCCCATACTGCAAAAACTTAGACAAAACCCTAAATTAATGAATAAATTAATATAAATAGTATTATATAAACGGAACCCTGACAAAATACATAAACAAACAAAAATTTTCGACAATTCAAAGTGGGAATCTACTATTATATCATATATTGTACCTTTCGCATCAATTAATTATACAGTTGCACTGAAAAAGACATAAAAATCGACAATGGTGGTCCAATTTTGTTGGTTAGCGTTTTTTTTTGTCGGATTGGGGGAAAATATGTGGGACAATTTGGGACCAGTGGGTTTATATTATAAGAATGTTTGTGGATTGTCCATGTTGAATATTTGCTGGCATTTTAAAAAAGGTATAATATTACGTGTAAATACCCACGTGGAACGGGCAATGTGGGCAGCAATATCCTACACAAAAAGTCGATTTTAGAGACTTTGTTACTTATTTTTTTAAAAAAAATAGATCGCTACACAGAATTGACAAAGGTGTTATGTTCACTACATTTTCGTGATATTATCCCAAAATAAAACTAAAAATGCAACTTAGTAAAAGTTAGTGTTCTCTTAATTTTCAATTATTAGACATTAACGAAATGAGTTAACTTATGATTAAGGGTTTATAGATAAATAGGTTACCCAATTTTCCAACTTTATTCGCCTAAGTTACCAAACTTTTTTTTTTGTGCAAACGGGGTATTGGACTACACGGGGTTGACATTCAGGTTACTGAACTTTGTAAAACGCGACATCTAGGTTACTTAACTTACCTAAAAAAATGCATTCGGGTTACTTTTGTAACACTGAAATAATAAAGGTTGAATGCTTAACTAAACTTCAGTAACCCAAGTGAACAAAACGAAAGTTTGGTAACTTAGGCGAATAAAGTTAGAAAATTGGGTAAACTATCTGTCCATAAACCCTATGATTAAAACAAATTACAAATTCTAAAATTAAATAAAGCTAAATGGCAAAACATATCTTTCCATAATATATTTCTTGATGTTCATAGTATATTCATTGAATTCATAGATTGATCAAAACTTCAAAGAAATAAATAAATAAATAATAGATTGATATACAAATATAAATAATTTAATATGTTGAACAAATAACCTCTTAAGTTAATTATGCTTTCTTGCTATGAGCTACGATGACGTATAGTCCATACCCGGGTCACGAACCCGATTAGTGAACAACACTAACAATTAAGCCCACCACGTATGGGCCGCAACTGGACTACCAGTTATGTGACTTGGGTCGACAAGGCCCAAGCCCGAAGTTATTTTCGGATAATATATAGAGTATCTTCTAAATAAAGAAGATATATACTATATACCCGATGTCGGCTAACACGCCGAAGAGTAGGGAACACGAAACCCACTAGGGTTTCATGCATATATAAAGGGCACCTAAGCCCTCGGTAAAGGTACGATCTTCAATAAACCTTAACCCTTTACTAAACCCTACATTCGATTGCTTACTCTCACGCCGGAGGATAATCGGGGGAGACAATCCCTCGATAAGCCTAACGGTGTTTGTTCTTTTTCTTAGTGCGCAGGTCTCATCGAGCATTAAGATTCGAATTGATACGAGAATAGAAGTCCTATCAAGGAACGCCCAACTTTTGTATCAACAAGTGGCGCCATCCGTGGGACCTTACACTAAGGATTTTACCAAAAAACTAGAATGACGAAACACGGAAGTCATAAGAGCCCGCATGGGAAGAAAACGCAGGACGATCCACTAGGAAAGAAGCATCAAATTGATACGGCTTCTAAACAAGCCTCTGGGACAACCAGTACACCTCAAAGCTTAGGAGCGCACCCAAATCTGGTCTTTCCTGCAGTGGAATCGCTTACCAGGTTTACCCCCGCTATTACGACAAGTACTAGCGAGATAGAACTGGAGCGCACACCTCTTGCCATGCCAGAGGTGAACTTCACTGAGCCTCCCAACGCGCCTGTACGAAACAAGGATCCAGCTTTGGAAACCGACTCTATCGCGCTAGAAGGAGTTACCTCCGAATTAGCTCCAAGTGACTTCGTATCTCAAAACTACGAAGCCTTGACTGCGCTCATGCGAGAGGAGGCAAAGAAGAGGTCAAGCCAAAGTCTGCACGCCAGACTCAACTTTGACCCTAATCCTGACGCATCCCCACCGCGCTACCAAAAGGAAAGACGCGAGAGGGATAGCCGTAAACAACCAGTGTTCGCCAGGATTGGAAGGAAGGTTGTGGACGATGAAGCAGCCGACCTTCAACATCTGGAAGAGCCTGAAGAGGGGGAGCGGCGCGCCAATGTCCACGCTAGGCTTGGCAGACGCAGGATCCAAGATAGGCTTGGGCGACGATGTTCCCCAAGTGAAAGCCCCTCAAGCTCTGACTCTGAGGATAGTCGGCGCAAGCGCCGCAGAGGAGCAAGCTCAGACTCTGATGATAGTCGACGCAAGCGTCACAAAAGAGTCCGCTCATCCTCAAGAGATTCCTCGGACAGCGAGACTGGACACTGGAAATCAAGAGGGAAATACCGCGACCAGGATGATGAAGACATGTCTCTCCCCTGGCGTCGCCAAAAGGTTGATGCGTTTACTAGGCGCATCAGTGACTTTTCTGAGAACAAGAAAAGGCGCATGCCTGCTAATGTCAAAACATATGATGGGACAGGTGATCCTGATGATCACCTAAAAATTTTCGAGTCAGCAGCTACTATCGAAAATTGGCCACAGCCTGTGTGGTGCCATATGTTCAACTCTACATTAGTAGGGAATGCGCGCAACTGGTTTAGTAAGCTTCCACGCAGAAGCATTGGTGGGTTTGAAGAGTTGCGCAGAGCATTTCGCTTAAATTTCACTCAAAGGAAGAAGTGCGCCAAAAACCCTGTCGAACTCGCTAGGGTTAAACAGCGACAAGGGGAATCTACAAGCGCTTTTATGGAACGCTTCAAGGACGAGTGCATGAAAGTCAAGGCGTGTCCAGAGATACTAAAAATATCGGGCTTTATGAATGCGATCAATAACCCAGATTTGATAAAAAAGTTAAACGATAAGGTTCCCTTAACTTTCGATGAACTCATGAAGCGCACAAGGTCTTTCGTCCAAGGAGAAGAAGCCGCCGCCGATAGCAAGAAAAGCTATTCAAACCATAGGTCGCAAGAAGAGTCAAGGAGACAATCCAATGACCAGAGCGGCAATCGTAATAGGAGTTACCGCAATCAAGGCGGCGGAAGGGGAAACGACAAGTATACCCCATTAACAAAAACTCCAAAGGAGATATTCGCAACAGAAGGGGCGAACTTCCCGAAACCACCACCAATCCGCACCCCAGAGGATAAGCGCATAGGGAATGGTTATTGCGAATACCATGGACAGAAGGGCCACACAACCAATGATTGCGTCCAACTGCGCCAATTGATTGACAAATTGGTAAAGGAAGGAAAGATGGACCATCTCGTAAAAAACATCAGAGAAGGGAAAGACAAATCAAAACCAGGGGCCAAGAAAGAGACACCAAAAGAAAAGGCAGATATCATCTACATGATACAGCCATGGCCCCGTGCGACAAGACAGAAAGTTAGTCAGCGTTTTTCTAAGGGAAACGAAATTTCTTTCCCCTCCCTGACTGCGAACAACGCAGTAGTGGATCCACTCACCATTGAAATACATACGGGAGGTCACGACATCCGTCGCATGTATATAGATGGAGGTGCATCCGCTGATATCATATACGAACACTGTTTCAAGAAGCTGCGACCTGAGATACAGAGTCAGCTAACCCCAGCCACAACGCCGCTCACCGGCTTCACAGGGGAGAAGATATGGCCCACGGGGCAATTACGTCTATTTGTAGAAGTTGGTGACAAACCACACTCTACAACTACCTGGATGAACTTCATGGTAATCAGATCCCCCTCCCCGTATAACGGTATTATTGGGAGACCTGGAATATCATCCATCCGCGCCGTCCCATCCACAGCGCACGGGATGCTCAAGTTCCCAGTGGAAGGAGGTATTGTCACCCTTTACAATACCACTACACCACCCAAGGAATGTAACGCAGTGACAAGTGACGTAAGTATTGTTCCAGAACAGCGCGCAATCAAAGTCCCAAACCTAACGGTCGCCATTCACCCTGAATACCCGGATCAACAGGTATCTATTGGTGGGTCTCTGTCTGACAAAGGCAGGTCAGCTATATGCGCACTCTTGCAAAATAATTTGGATATTTTTGCATGGGAACCTAAGCATATGACAGGAGTGCCACGCTCCATCACGGAACATAAGCTACAAATCCGACAAGGATATCCTCCAATACGACAGAAAAAGCGCGGACAAGCTCCAGACCGCGCAAAAGCCATCCTGGAAGAAGTACATAAGCTAGTAGACGCAGGCATCATGCGTGAAGTCTACTACCATGACTGGCTCTCTAACCCAGTGATGGTAAAGAAGAGCGATGGCAGTTGGAGGATGTGCGTAGACTTTACAGATCTCAATAAAGCATGTCCACAAGACTGCTACCCGCTACCGGAAATAGACTGGAAAATTGAGTCTCTATGTGGATATCCCTTCAAATGCTTCCTGGACGCATACAAGGGATACCACCAAATTCAAATGGCGGAGGAAGACGAAGAAAAGACGGCCTTCCACACAAGTCAAGGGGTCTACTGCTACACAAAGATGCCCTTCGGCCTAAAGAACGCAGGAGCAACATACCAAAGATTGGTGGACACTGCGTTCGAGAAGCAAGTGGGACGCAACTTGGAAGTATACGTCGATGATCTCGTCATCAAAAGCCATACAGAGGACGAGCTGGTGCGCGACATGGAGGAAACATTCAAAACACTCAGGAGAATCAACATGAAATTGAACCCCAAGAAGTGTACGTTTGGCGCTACGGAAGGCATGTTTCTCGGGTATTTGATAGAACCCGATGGGATCAAGCCTTGCCCAGAGAAGACTCAAGCAGTCATTGACCTCCCCTCACCGCGCACACTAAAAGAAGTTCAGTCATTAAACGGCAAGCTAGCCGGACTGAACCGATTCTTATCCAAATCAGCAGACAAGTCACTTCCCCTATTCAAGACACTCAAGAAGTGCACCAAAAAGGGAGACTTCAGGTGGACTGCGGAGGCAGAAGAAGCCTTCCAACAGCTCAAACAACACATAGCAGCGCTCCCAAAGCTTGTTGCACCCCGACCAGGGGAAGAGCTGATCATGTACCTATCTGCGACTCAAGGAGCAGTCAGCGCAGTCCTACTGACAGACAGGAATTCCGTCCAAACACCCATCTATTTTGTTAGTAAGGCGCTGATGAAGCGAAAAGTGTACCGCTTTTAAGGGGTCATTTAAGCCTTAAATCGTATTTATTTGATCAAATATTGCCCTAAATCGTTCCTTTTGTCATTTTAGGTACTTTTGAGGAGAAATCTGGAAAAGGAGGCATTTTGGACGTTTTTGGAGCATTAAAGTGAAGAAAACGGCAAAGTCTCAAAAATCGGCTAAAAGTTACTCTTGACGGCGTCAAGATTTACTCCAGACGGCGTCATGCCTTGGCAAGAAAAGTTGGATGTGAAATTTACTCATGACGGGCCAGTGAAAATAGCATGTAAATTCTGACGGCGTCACGCTTTAACTTGATCGAGGGCGTCACGGCTTAAATCATAAGGGGACGGCGTCACGTTCATGGTTAGACGGCGTCAACCCTTGATAAGCCAGAATGGATTTTTGAAGAGCTAAAGAGGGACGGCGTCAAGATGGTCATCCGGGAACCCTAAAAGCGGCGAGGTGACGGCGTCACAATCTATAAGGTGACGCCGTCAGATCCAAAAGTCTATATATAGTTTTCTAATTTTTTGTCATTAAGGAGAGCTTAGTGTGTGGAATTTTGGGATAAAACCCTAGGACGATTTTAGCTCCTTTTTCAGGGCTTTTTGCCTTGAGATCTTCCATGTTTCATTGAAAGATAAGTTATCAATTAATCATTCAATATGTCTATGTGTTGTTTGATTCTATCTTATTCTTGTCTTTTGTTTAACATGTTAGGCTAAATTTATCTTGTGTTTGCTTAGATCTAATGAAACCTAGCTATTGATTATAGGTTGTTAGTGTGTTGTTAGTTGTATTGGGTGATTGTTTATCTATGTTAGGCTTAAGAAAACTGGCTAACTTCCTATTCGGTAACTTGCTTGAACGTCTTAAGAAACATGAACCAAACGCGTACTAAAGGTTTTCATGGTTGTATTTAATGCACAAGCGAATTCTAGTGATCCCATGTTAGGAGCTTCCTAGCCGGCTCGACATAGGAGTGAAGTAGGAGCTTGTAGAGTTGGGGAAGTAAGTACGCCACCCCACGAATGGTATTAAGGAATACACCCGTCATCCACGCGACTAATACACACTAATTAACCGGTAAAAGATAGTTAGGGAGTAAGGAAATCTAAGTAAACACATTTCTCTACACATAAGTTTCTCACCACATTTTCATTTTTGTTATTTATTTTAATTGCATTTGTAGTTATCTGGGTTAGTTGACTAGCAACTAATTCCGCCCACTCCTTCAAAACCGAGATTTTACTTGCTTTCATAAAAATATAAAAACATAAAAAAGAATCTTCCTCAACCCTTAGACCTAATTAGAGTAGCCTTTCACACCTAACGAACACTATTCCCTGTGGAGAACGATCAATCCCCCGTACTTACCACTACACTATACTACATCGGTCAGGTACACTGCCTGGTGGGGTTGTAAGCCTCTTGAGATCCCTCGAGAGGTAAAACCTGTTGTAAGGTTGCAAAACCCACGCATCAAGTTTTTGGCGCCGTTGCCGGGGAATAGTTATTGTTTAGGTTTGAATTTTTATATTTTATTAGGTCTACTCGCTAGATTCCTTTCCAGTGAGATTTTTATTTTCTTTTTCTAGGATTTTCTTTAGTCTATCTTTTTCTTTGTGTCTTTGTTCGTAAAAGAAATTTCCATTGACTCTTCCGTTCACCATTATGGAGTACGCGAATCCACCATACCACCAACCACAAAGGCCATTCTACCCTATTGACATCTCGAATTTCAAACAATATCGAGATGAACCCATATATGATGCATGGACTCGTTTTAGAAATTTACTCCGAAAATTCCCTCATCATAGTTTCGCTTTAGCATCCCTAACCCGAACCTTTTACTATCGTGTTGGCCAATATGACCAAATGCGCATTGAGGATTTTGCCAATGGGGACTTTAGGGAATTAAGTGCTGAAGAAGCATGGGATGCCATAGAAGATTGTGCCCAATATTATTATAGGGTAGACAACCCAACAAACGTTAGTACAAGTCAATTGAATATAAATTTTCTGGATCATGAAACAAGTTTGTTTGGGGATGAATACATTAGTGTTGAGATACCTAAGTGGTTGTCATGTAATGCCATAGTACAAAACGAACACATAGGTGACCTTGATGTGATGAAGGATCTAGCCGAGCATGATCACATTGATCAAAAAGACCTAGGTTTTATGATCGATGACGATGAATCTCAAGAAACACATGATGAATCTTTTGGGCAATTTGAATATAGCAGTCAGAATATTGAGGATGATCCTTATGATTCGGATATTGAAGTTGAGATGCCTAGAGAAGCACTTGAGATACTAGGGAAAATGTTAGGTTTAAATTCTACCAAAACCTATGATGAGGATATAGGTGATCTTGACACAAGGAATGATGAGGTAAGTAACATAAGCCCACCAAGTACCCCACAAGTCCTACCATCAATTGAGGCACACACACCGCCCGTGACTTACCCGGAAGAAGTTGGGGAGACTATAGGAACCCCAATAGAGGTAGAGCCCTTGGACCAAACACAACTAGAAGAAATAGGTTTGAATGCTTTTAGTGATCACAACCTTTCTTTTAGTCCTATGGAAGTTCCTAGTTTTTATGAGCCGGAGCCTCAACCAAAACCGTTACCTAATCTTCCATCCTTGGATGAAAATTTAGGAATTGAATTAGGTCCCGATCCACCCATCAAAACATATAGTCCGGGTAGTCTTAAGATTAAGGTAGTAGACTCTGAGCCTTGTAGTGAGGAAGACAACATAGGAGTGAACCATAACCTTTCATACTTACATCACCCATTCATGATTGATCACAAGAAACACTATGGGTTTAAACCGGGTTTATTAGGTCAAGATGGATTCTCAACTAGGAATCTCTCGAAGTTGATAGAAGATGATCCCTTTTTAGGAGGAAACTCAAAATCACCCATTGACCAAAGTGAACTAGGCAAGGTTATGATGAAAGGAGCACACCCCTTTGAGCATATAATTCATCCACCACTCTTTTTTCACGTGGCATACTCCTACCGAGCTGGTGTGTATCGCTACTATCACACGCACTTAATCCTAAGTGTAGGGAAAACCTCCCCTATTTCCGTTAAATAAGGGTAGAGTCAGGCTCGTGACTCAAACAAAAACAAGCGCTCTTGGGAGGCAGCCCATGCTTTATTTGCTTTGTGTGTTTATTTATTTGTTTGTTTGATTTTATTTGCTTCCGTATGTATGTTTAATTTTTATTATTATTGATTCATGTTCAAAACTAAAATTGTGAAAATGCTTTATTTTGTTTTTAACTTCGTCTTAACTACATATAAAGGTATTTTGCAAAAGATAAGTGTAAGGGAAAGTCAAATCGGTTTATTAGAACAAATTAACATGAATCGTAATAATAATAAATTAACATACATATTAGTATTTGTTTGAGTCAAATGCTTGTATCGAGTCATAATGATGTTTTGCAGGATTTCCAGGAAGTAAGGTAAAGGTTTTTCCAGAAATTTTCCGGAAACTTAAAATGAAAATTTTTGTCAGGTCATTTCTGACGGCGTCAGGGGTTATAACCTGACGGCGTCAGATTTAATTTCCAGAAATTTTTGAAAGTTTTGTTTTTAGAAAAGTTTTTATTAAAATCTCCAACTTATAATCTCCAGGAATCTGCAAAATTATCATTCCACAAGCATTATATCCTTATATATAGATTTTATCCCGCCGATGTTATGCAGGTTTTCGTGTTTGTTTTCTCAGGTTTAACAGGTTATTTTGGACAAGGAAATGTATGTGGAATCAAGCTTATGGCGATGCATTAGTCTTGGAGCTTCTACATTACTTTGGAGGAAGATTTAACCGTGTAATTTCATTATCCACCGAGCGAATCAGGGGAGTATTTGATTTCATTCTTTTACTTTTTGCTTTTACATCTTGTTATTTGAACATTGGGGACAATGTTCATCTTAAGTGTAAGGGGAGGGTAAAAGTACGATTTTAGAAAATACAATTGCGCTTGATTTTTGTTTGTTTAATAGTAGATGTGTAATAAAACTGAGAGAAATACTTGTTAAGGTAATTTTAGTGCCAAATTTAAAATTTTTACAACATATAGGAGTGAAACTTTGATCTTAATGAGCGTCTCACGGATAGGAGTTATATAACTAGCACAAAAACCGTACCACTAAAAAATTTTCCACCCCCAAATATGTGAGGTTCGCCCCTAGAATTGGTAGGAAAAGCATTTATGCTATGATGTGTGTACCGGTAGCACTTAGATTCTAGAACTTGCGTTAGGACCATTCCAAGGCCACAAGTGAGACTACATTCGTGTAGTTAGATTTACTACATGATAAGAGGCATTAGGATTAACCCATTGTTTTACACCTGTGTTTTTGTTATAATTATTTTGGCTACATTGGTCAAGTAATTCTCCCACACCCTTTGCGTTGTACTCATTTTTAGTACACGATACCCCTAGTACACCCCTCAGAGCCTATCTTTTCGCTTCAACCTTTAAGCATTTTACTTAAAGGAAGAATTTGTTACACCCCACTAAAATGTACACCCAAATCGCCTTAGCCTACCTTGTATGCACTCATCTTTAGTGCATTATTGTTACAACATTTGTTTAAACCCAAGTTAATTATCTAGTTGATTACATGGTTGCTAAGTCGAGTCATATCCTTGTACATATTGTTTTGGGACGATTGGGACTCATGGGTAAAGTACTAGTGTAATGGAGTAATGGGGAAGAACATCATTTATTACCCCCATATGTGCTAAATGTTTTAAAAGTACTCCAAGTTTTTCAATTATCTTAATTCGAGTCATTAGAATAGTTATTTGTAAAGTTATGTAAAAGTTCAAGTGTAAGGGGGATGCAATGCCCCTGTGATGTATTATTTTGGATGGTAGGGTAAAAGTGTATGCAAAAAAAAAAAAAAAAAAAAAAAAAAAAAAAAAAAAAATCGAAAAATCAAGAAAAATACAAAAAAATGAGAAAATGAAAAATAGAAAAAACATACGGACTACCATCCCGTTTCATTTTATGTTTGTTTTATATTTTTGTTATTTTGTTATTTTATTTCTAGCTTAAGATCGAGTCTAGTCTTGGCTTAGCAACATTGTATAGTACATGTAATTGATCAAGATCTTTAACTAGCCACCAGTAAAATATCCTTTATCCAACAAAACCGTGTTTTCCTTTTCCCTACACCTAAAGTTATAACCCATTTAAAAGCCCTCTTTGATAGTTTATCTTAGGTGCTTACGCCTAGTGGAGGAGGTTTTCGATCCTTTCCCAAGCCTATGGTAATCTATTTGCTATGACAGGTAGTGAGAGATATTTTCCGTTTTCATTTATGAGATTTATTTTGATGACACTTGAGAGATGTGAGTATCTAAACACTACTTGTGAGGTGCTAGTTTATAATCTCCGTGCTTATTATGATTGAAGTGGAACGATTATTTGTTGTAATTACTTTTATGTTAGCATTAAATGACCCCTAACTTGTATTTTGATTAGAATAAAAGCGCATTTGCTTGAGGACAAGCAAATCTCAAGTGTAAGGGTATTTGATGAAGCGAAAAGTGTACCGCTTTTAAGGGGTCATTTAAGCCTTAAATCGTATTTATTTGATCAAATATTGCCCTAAATCGTTCCTTTTGTCATTTTAGGTACTTTTGAGGAGAAATCTGGAAAAGGAGGCATTTTGGACGTTTTTGGAGCATTAAAGTGAAGAAAACGGCAAAGTCTCAAAAATCGGCTAAAAGTTACTCTTGACGGCGTCAAGATTTACTCCAGACGGCGTCATGCCTTGGCAAGAAAAGTTGGATGTGAAATTTACTCATGACGGGCCAGTGAAAATAGCATGTAAATTCTGACGGCGTCACGCTTTAACTTGATCGAGGGCGTCACGGCTTAAATCATAAGGGGATGGCGTCACGTTCATGGTTAGACGGCGTCAACCCTTGATTAGCCAGAATGGATTTTTGAAGAGCTAAAGAGGGACAGCGTCAAGATGGTCATCCGGGAACCCTAAAAGCGGCGAGGTGACGGCGTCACAATCTATAAGGTGACGCCGTCAGATCCAAAAGTCTATATATAGTTTTCTAATTTTTTGTCATTAAGGAGAGCTTAGTGTGTGGAATTTTGGGATAAAACCCTAGGACGATTTTAGCTCCTTTTTCAGGGCTTTTTGCCTTGAGATCTTCCATGTTTCATTGAAAGATAAGTTATCAATTAATCATTCAATATGTCTATGTGTTGTTTGATTCTATCTTATTCTTGTCTTTTGTTTAACATGTTAGGCTAAATTTATCTTGTGTTTGCTTAGATCTAATGAAACCTAGCTATTGATTATAGGTTGTTAGTGTGTTGTTAGTTGTATTGGGTGATTGTTTATCTATGTTAGGCTTAAGAAAACTGGCTAACTTCCTATTCGGTAACTTGCTTGAACGTCTTAAGAAACATGAACCAAACGCGTACTAAAGGTTTTCATGGTTGTATTTAATGCACAAGCGAATTCTAGTGATCCCATGTTAGGAGCTTCCTAGCCGGCTCGACATAGGAGTGAAGTAGGAGCTTGTAGAGTTGGGGAAGTAAGTACGCCACCCCACGAATGGTATTAAGGAATACACCCGTCATCCACGCGACTAATACACACTAATTAACCGGTAAAAGATAGTTAGGGAGTAAGGAAATCTAAGTAAACACATTTCTCTACACATAAGTTTCTCACCACATTTTCATTTTTGTTATTTATTTTAATTGCATTTGTAGTTATCTGGGTTAGTTGACTAGCAACTAATTCCGCCCACTCCTTCAAAACCGAGATTTTACTTGCTTTCATAAAAATATAAAAACATAAAAAAGAATCTTCCTCAACCCTTAGACCTAATTAGAGTAGCCTTTCACACCTAACGAACACTATTCCCTGTGGAGAACGATCAATCCCCCGTACTTACCACTACACTATACTACATCGGTCAGGTACACTGCCTGGTGGGGTTGTAAGCCTCTTGAGATCCCTCGAGAGGTAAAACCTGTTGTAAGGTTGCAAAACCCACGCATCATGTTAGTAAGGCGCTGAAGAAAACGGAGATTAACTACACTGCAATGGAGAAATTGGTCCTAGCCTTAGTGTTTGCAGCGAAAAGACTACGCAGGTACTTCCAGGCGCATCCAATCGCTGTTATCACAGACCAACCCATCAAACAGGTTATATCGAAACCCGACGCATCGGGACGCTTACAAAAATGGAGTGTGTTACTGGGCGAGCATAACATATCATACAGACCGCGCACTGCAATTAAAGGGCAGATATTGGCCGACTTCATCATCGAGAAGCCGGATACAGACACTCCACCTGCGACAAGCAAGGAGGAACTCCAAGAACCATGGATTCTATTTACTGACGGATCCTCATGCGTAGATGGATCAGGAGGTGGCCTTATTCTCACCAACCCAGAAGGAGTTGAATTCACCTACGCACTGCGTTTTGAATTCACAGCCACGAACAACGAGGCAGAATACGAAGCACTCCTAGCTGGGTTACGCATCGCAACTGAAATGGGTGCACGCAACCTAGAAGTAAACGTCGATTCGCGGCTAGTGGCTAACCACGTGTCAGGAGAATATATAGCAAAGGAGGAACACATGATCCAATACCTCGAAAAGACCAAATCTCTGATCCAGAACTTCGATAGGTTTGTCATCAAGCAGGTTCCCAGGAGTGAAAATAGGAAAGCAGATGCGCTGAGCAAAATTGCATCCACCAGTTTTGCGCATCTATCAAAACAAGTTTTGGTGGAAACCTTGAAAAACAAGTCAATCACAGAGATGGAAATATCCACGGTGATAGAAGAGGAAAATCCTACGTGGATGACACCGATCATTGACTTCATCAGCAAGGGCATACTTCCACAAGAGCAGAAGGAAGCTCGAAGAATCCGACGCACAGCGCAGCGATTCGAGCTCAGAGACAACGTCTTATATAGACGCTCATTCCTACAACCATGGCTTAGGTGTGTTGGACCTCTCCAGGCAGACTATGTACTTCGAGAGATCCACGCAGGCTCATGCAGCATGCACTCAGGACCACGGTCCATTGTAGCGCGCGCCCTAAGGTCTGGATACTATTGGCCAACTATGCACCGTGACGCACGTGACTTGGTACGGAAGTGCAATGATTGCCAAGTTCACAGACCTATTCCGCGCCGACCACAACATGAACTAACACCTATTACATCGCCATGGCCCTTCTACAAATGGGGTATCGACATCGCTGGACCTTTCCCCATTGCCGCAGGAGGATTGAAATTCCTCATTGTGGCAATAGATTACTTTACCAAGTGGATCGAAGCAAAGGCAGTAGCGACTATAACAGGTAACCAGGTGAAACGATTCGTGTGGGACAACATAGTATGTCGTTTTGGATTGCCTGGAGAAATTATCTCGGATAACGGAAAACAATTCCGTGATAATCCGTTCAAAGATTGGTGCGAACAACTGAACATCACGCAACACTTTGCATCAGTAACTCATCCACAAACCAATGGTCTGGTCGAGCGCGCAAACAGAAGCCTTGGCGAAGGAATCAAAGCGCGCCTGGACAGACACAAAGGTAGATGGGTAGAAGAACTATCACACGTTCTTTGGGCGCACCGAACAACTATCAAGGTTAGCAACGGGGACACCCCCTTCTCTTTGGTCTATGGGACAGAAGCTGTAATACCAGCTGAAATTGGAATGCCAACCATCCGTACTGCGGAAGTTAACATGGCAACCAATGATGATGAGCGGCGCATAGACTTAGATCTATTGGAAGAGCGACGTGAACGCGCAGCAATACGCGAAGAGAAAGCCAAGTCGAGAATGAAAAAATACTATGATACCAAAGTACGCAGCACTTCATTCAGACCAGGCGACTTCGTATACCGCGAAAACGACTCAAGCCGCGCAGAAGACACTGGGAAGCTAGGACCAAAGTGGGAAGGACCTTACGAGGTCATAGAGGCACTTGGCAATGGAGCGTACAAGCTACGCGACAAGGACGGAAATGAGCTACAGCGAACATGGAACGTCCGCAACCTTAAACGGTGCTATCTTTGAAGAAGGCTACGGCCTAACATGGACACTCATGCACTTTAGAAAGTGCCCTCAATAAAGATCCATGTAATCTTATTTTTTATGTATTATCTAGATAAAACATTCTCTTTCAAAACTTGCAAGTATTAATAAAACGTTATGGTTTCTAGCTAACTCCATAACACATTTAACTTTATTGTTTGCATCTTTTATCATCATGTTTCAATATTGTTATATTCTTGCCTACATGGCGTGCATGCACACACTAAGACCCACGATGGCAGAAAGGATGAGTAAACCTAATAAATTACTCGTTGAGTAAGAGGGTTGCAAACCCATCAACACCGGATCACGAATCCTTGTTAAACACCTTGCGCTCAAGACGTTGGCGCAAGTTCCTTACGCACCCCACGACGGATGCGCCAAAAGGGCACACAGTGCGCGTTTAACAACTCAGGAAGTCAAGACTCTTGACTCCTTAAAGTACAATACGACAAGTAAACTTACAAAAATACATAGACGACTATGATTAAGTTGGAAAAATTCAACACACGACTACGGTCCTTAAGGAAATTCATACACGATTATGACCCTTATTTTCTAAGTACGCTTAAACACTTAAAGCTATCTTCATGCAAGGATACATAAGTCATATAAGAACTACGAGTTCAAAAAGCATAAGTATTTAAAAGTTATAGAAACACTAAGTACAAAAGCAACTTTTTATTCATAGAATACAGTTCTACAAAAAGACTTGTACAAAAGAGCTAAATACTATATGTACGCCTTAACTGGCTGGAACCCCCGCTCAAAGCCGCTTCCTTTGCATCCGCGAGCCTCTTCAACAACTCCGCATCATCAAGGGAAACAGTGGCCACGCAGACAGGCACACCATCGGATCTAGGCTGATGCGCAGCGCCTATGCCGCACAGAATGGCCTTTCCTTTCTCGCCTTTCTTTCGTGCGACCCTGGAAACATGCGCATTTAGCGACCTTTGCAAAGAAATCTCTTTCTCAAGACGGAAAGGATTCAGAATGTCACGAGGCTGAGCAAAAATGGGTACCTTCAACTGCGCCACATCAGGCTTCAAGTAGAAGTCCACCTGCTGATCTGCATCATCCTGCAGATGCCTAGGAAGAGTGAGCCCCGCCATGATCACGCTGATCGGCTGGTCCTGATCACGCTCCAAGAGAGCGATATGCGGAAGCTCAAGCTTCTTTAGCTCCTCCATGGCAGCAACAAGCTCAGCATGGGCATCCGCCTTATACCCAGGCACCTCAGCAAGCGGCACAGTCAGCAACTTGGCCTCCGCAAGCTTGTCTGCGGCCGAGGTCTCACCGTGCGCAATAGCGCAATTCACAACCTTTCCAAAGGATGCGGTGACCTCAGGATGCTCCAGCGTACACATGGCGGCCAGGCGAAGACCATGACTGATCAACCACCTACGAAATAACACAAGTGTTAATAAAGAAAAGGGTCTCAAATGTATACAAGTTATAAGGAAATACAATAGTCATGTACCTGCGCTCGGCCACAGACTGAACCAAATGAGGATAAAGCTCCTCATCATACTCGATGCTAAGCTTACGGAGCTTTTCCTCCTGCATCTTCAGCGCAAGCTCCACTTTGCTACGGAACTCTTCAATATTGGCAAAGTGCTTGCTCCTATTCTGTTGCAAGTACTTCAGCGCCCATAAAGAATTCCGTCTCTGAAGATCCGCAGCAGCGCGCTCCTTCCCCAGCTCAGCCATCACCATGACCTTCTCCTCACCCATTTTTTGCGCAGACGCCTCTGCGCGCTCCAGTTTAGCCTTGGAGCTCAGCTGCTCAGCTTTAGAGCTTGCTAATTCAGCCTGCACAGACGCCAATTGCGCCTGCAGTCTGGTAATTTCCTCAGACTTGTGCACCCTTGCTTGCGCCACCAGCTCAGACTGGCGCACAGCGATAGAGGCAAGCTCCTCCATCGTAGAGTCAAACGGACTTGACTCCACTTCAACGTCCCTCGGTGAACGCGCCCCGGCCAGAGCATGACTCACCTCGGGTGGCGCACTCCTATCTAGGACGCCAGCGTCCTCCACAGGCTTTTCGCTGCAAAAAACACCAAGAGACAAGGTTAGTGCACGGTCATGCATACACAAAGTACTAAGGAAATGCTAAAAAATACTTACATGGGGGGAGGAGTCGAGGAAGCGTCCTTCTCCTTCTCAGTCTCAGTCGTGGACGCACCTCCACCAGACTTCTCAACATCCACACTGAGGACACGAAGGCACAAAGTTAGCACAAATTATAACTTGACAAAAGTTTATAATGACTAAGGTACTTACTTCATCTGCACCCCAGCAAGAGACGAGCTTTCCCCAACATCAGTTCGCGGCCTCTTGGAAGGCCCTTCACCATCACTGCCACGCGCTCTCTTGCGCGTCAGTGGGGAGCTCTCCTCCATCTCACTGTCAGTCTCCTCTAAATGGATCACCGTTTCAGGAAGAGGAGGCTGCGCAGCTTCAGGACCTGGCTGCACAGGAGGAGCCACCTCCTGTATTGGCTCAGCTGCTATCACATCAGGGGAGCCTTCGGGATCTGGGATAACCAAATCCACGACGCGCCCTGCCGTCGCCTGCAGAATAGTCTGCTCACCGTCCCCCAGAGGACGCACTCCCACCGCCACGGAACGCGGATTCTCCAGCCTCACAACAGCGAACAGATCCATCTCTGCGCATTAAGTAAACAAAGAAAGGCAAGTTACATAAAGTATGAAAAAAGAAGAAGAGCTTACACTAATAACGACAGTAAGGCGACAGAAGGAGCACCCACCCGTGCCATCCGCATTCAAGAATGTGGGAACTTCTGTCTCATGCTCAAAATAGTTGCGACTGATGCCCATGTGCACCAGGAACGCTTCTGGATATGGTTTGATCGGAAGGCGGTTCTCATCTATTATTGCCGCGTGATCCACGTTATACCACGTCTCAGGGGGGCGCTCATCCTTGGGCAGATTGGCACGGGTGTAAAATGGAAAATGGGAAGGGAAGACGGCATCATCAACCCAAAAGAATTTTTCCCTCCAATCCTTGAGCTTATCTACCATAGTCAAATAACATTGTAACTTCCCTACGCGTTTGGCGAAGGTAACCCAACCATTTGACCACGTCAAGTGATAAAACGCGCGAAATAAGTGGAGGGATGGGTGAATCGCTAACAAGCGACAGTTCACCTCAAAATTAGCAATCTTCCCAGCACCAATACAATGCAACTGGGAGATGTGGAGGTCGTAGTAATGGAGTATGTCACTCAATAACACGGAGATGGGGACGCGCTGATTCGCCCACTCGAAAAAGCGCGTATATAACCCCACCTTCCCGGCAGGGAAATCCGCGATGGTGTCATTCGGACCTGGTACCTCGGGGCGCAGACCCATAGGAATGAAGTAATCCGAGGTGAACTGAATCAGTTCATCCTCGGTTATGTTAGAATGGAAATCATGAAGTTGCGCTACCATTTTCTGACTCAGATTATGTGCGCACGCGCAATTACCTTTGGATTATCTTTTTTGGAAGAAGATTTGAAGATGTAAAAATGGTGGAATGGCGATTTTTTAACTGTGGATGTCACAGTAAATGAGAGGCGGCAGTTTATATACTTTTCCTATCCACCACAGATGAGTGACACGTGTATCCCACTAACTCAAATCGTGTGGCTGGGATAAAAGACGGTACAAGACAAGTGGGCAACCTCTCCATTTCCCAAGGTACCCAAATTGCACTTTTTTGGACTAGATACATGCTACGTGTATTTTTAGGCGGTAATTTTTCGAAAGCTTCCCGCGTACGCGTGAGGAATTAATTCGACACGACTTTAGTCTAGCATCCGCAGGTTTTTACCCTGCGCATACTAGACTGGGGGGACATGATGACGTATAGTCCATACCCGGGTCACGAACCCGATTAGTGAACAACACTAACAATTAAGCCCACCACGTATGGGCCGCAACTGGACTACCAGTTATGTGACTTGGGTCGACAAGGCCCAAGCCCGAAGTTATTTTCAGATAATATATAGAGTATCTTCTAAATAAAGAAGATATATACTATATACCCGATGTCGGCTAACACGCCGAAGAGTAGGGAACACGAAACCCACTAGGGTTTCATGCATATATAAAGGGCACCTAAGCCCTCGGTAAAGGTACGATCTTCAATAAACCTTAACCCTTTACTAAACCCTACATTCGATTGCTTACTCTCACGCCGGAGGATAATCGGGGGAGACAATCCCTCGATAAGCCTAACGGTGTTTGTTCTTTTTCTTAGTGCGCAGGTCTCATCGAGCATTAAGATTCGAATTGATACGAGAATAGAAGTCCTATCAAGGAACGCCCAACTTTTGTATCAACACTTGCTATGAGCTACCATGAACCCACGTATGACTCTCGCGGGTTCAGCATACAAACAGGAAAAGAAGCTAAGCCGTACTTGATGCGTAAATGCAACAACCAGATGATGCATGCTGTAAGAGCAACACTTCAACTAAATAATGCAGCCAAACATGACATATTTGTAGATAATAAAACTGGTTTTAAACAATGGGTCTTTGGTTTCAAGTTGCTATGATGAGAAGGAAATGTTCGACCCATGCAGGCACGAGACCGATTACATCTGTCAGAGTAATTACACTTCGTGGATGGATGTATGAGATAATGCAAATTATCACAAGAGTCAAATTGTTGCTGATGTATAACTATTCTTTTGTTAATATTACATTGAACTATATCATCATGTTTGTCCCACAATGTTTCTCTGATTGAATCAGCAAAGTGATCCATTTATTAACTTTCTTGGCCTTTGAGTGTTTTACATGGCGTTTGAGAGTGATTATTCAAGTTTGAAGTGTTGATACAAAACATAGCAGGTTTGCTGTATCATACAAACTGATACTGTAGTAGTTTTCTATACCATAGCATTGACCCTTTTCAAAAAAATTAATGGTTTGCTTATCGTGTAAGGTATTATTGAACCATATTTGAGTGTAGCATAATATTTCACATTAAGCAATCCCGGTACAAATAACGAACCAATCCCGGTACCAGAAAAGTGTTTCAGTACGGTACTTGGTAGACAAAAACATACCGTGCTCATCCCCACAAAATGGACATGTCACTATGACATTAACGCATAGTGCATCACACTAAACACAATGGCACCATACAGTATTCCCAACATAAACTGATCTGAACAACCTTGACTAAATGAACCAACTTGATTTCAAAAATAAGAATCTGTAAAAGACATAAACAAACCTGCTAATTGGAAAACTCAAAGAAACTTCTATACATCATATGAAACAAAGGGCAACATGCTGCTGCCATAATTAAAGATCAGATTTGCATATAGGAGTGATCCCCAAAAGATCAAAGCATTTCCTAATTACCACTTCTGTTGCCTTACACAACAATAAGTTGCTCGTCTCCTCACTAGACCCAACAACCTGTCAAAACATTCAAAGTTGGGTTAAGATAAACTTTGGTTTAAGATAAGCAGGGATATATGTAAGTAAATATACCTGGCACACAGAAGAGTCTAAACTGTTAAACCTCTTGCATAAATCATAAAGGTATTCACAAAGGATATGTGGCGTAAGAATTGTGCAAGCCTCTCCGAGAACCTAAAAAAGGAAAGTTATATTATTAATGGAATAACATAATTTAGATTAAAAAAAAACGGGGGGGGGGGGGGGGGGGGGGGGAAGTTTTGTCAATTACATCAAAACTTGATTTGACAAACTTCGATGTTCTGTTGATTAACATTAAGATGCCATTTTAACAGTTTGGCGTCTTTATAACAATTCTTGAGTTGGAATGTCAAGATTTCATTTGTATTCATAATTTACTTTCGAGCGGTTAGAGCGTACGGGAAATTTAACCAATCCTTATCTTACCTCAGTAAACAGAAGTAAATGTAATCCCAACTCACATTCATCATCGTTCTTCAGTATTAACTCATCAGCCTGTCACAAACAATTATAATGTCTTTTTAATATACAAAATCAGCTCTTTCACCTTCGCCTTACAAACACATGCTAGCTAACTTGTTTTTTCATAAATTCACACTAAAATTAACTCTAATTTTTTTAGATATACCGGATTATAACCCTAAGCAAGTTTTACATATATAGTGTCTGTGTCTGTTTTTGTGTCATTGTGTGTGTCTATGAAATAACATTAAAATGAAAAGAAATTCTTACCGTTAACTCCTTGATGTCTTTACTGGAATTTCTGATAATTGAACATATTCGAACATGCGTAAGCTGTAGATATACAGCAGTATTTCCCTATTTATCAATGAATGTGAGCAAATGAGAAACGAGGCCGATGTAAAGTTTTACTATCAATGAAAAAATACAATGGAAGATCATAAAAAATACCTTTTCGTTTAGCATCTGATTAAAATTAAATGTATAATTAGTCAATCTGTTGTTCTTCACGTCTGCATACCTGTTAAGAACACAAGCATAGAATATGAATAAGCACGAAACTTGAACAAAAAGTAAGGTATATGTTAAAGTTGTTTATCTACATCTCTATTTGGAAATAAAAATTTGATTACAGCAAGATCTCCGGAAATTAAAATTTACCACTCTACTCATATTATTGGTACTGATAGCATAACTACAATACTCGTATTATTATTAAAGCATGAGAATCTTACTTAACAGCACCATATCCGAGTGCTTCAGCAGCATGCTCAAGCTCTTCAGCAGTCCACTCATCAGCCATGCCTGCTAAAAAAATGCAGATGTAGTCACTTAACTAAAATTGAAACACGTCAAATGGGTTGAAAGCCATAATGAATATATTTGGTATACCTTGTCTCGCAAGGAGCGCTCTACAGCGACTTTTAGCTTCGTCAAGCAAATTAACCTAGTTAACCACTTTAGTACTAAAAGTTTGGAATCTCTCAAAATCATCACCTTGAATAAGACCAAATCCTACGTGACTTAAAGGGCATTTAGAATGATCATTCCCGATCCACCCTGCACGTTTAGCAGCCTGGGGGGAAAATTGTTGAGCTCAATAAGTATTCGATATGATTTCTTGATCGTTTTTTGAAGATGTTATCAGTTATACTTTATAAAATTTACTCACACTGATGCACATTTCAGTATAGTCTCGTTGCCCTACATCAGTCACATGCAGTATCCAGTCTGCTTTTTCCACATTAAGTGCATGCCTACATATTCAGACAGTAGCCTTTTTTTGAGCTTTTTCGACATTAATTGAAATATGTTTGGACAAAATCAGGCATTTAAAGCAAGTAAACTAACCACAAAGCTGTAAGATCCACAAGAGGTAATTTTCGTCCTTCAATAATTACCACCTCATCCCCTTCACTTACTATAGTCAAACCCGTTTCCTTCAATGAATCTCGGGTCTTGCTAATAAGGGGATCATAAAAGCTTTTACCCTGAAAATAAATGGAATGAAAATTAAGAGGTATATTCCCATTTTATATCAAAACGGGAAAACATGACACCTCTTCTTTCACGTTGACCCCAAGACGCTGATATACCTCAAAATAAGAACAGGCTAAAATGTAACTTCATATACATGTGGATGCAGGTATAATACGATTTAATTTAACAAACATTCAAATAGCAAGACCAGCTGCATGTACCTTGATCTCCAGATGATTAACGTCCAGATGATCCCCATCATGAATTCTTTTTCGGAGCACAACAACTCCAGAATACTCGAGCATATGACTTAACGTTTCTCCAATAAAAGTGGACCGTAAATGACCCATATGCATTTCCTCGGCTATATTTCGTGACAAAAAGTATATATTTTCTTTTTTCACAGAAAGTTTTGGTGCCCACGTGTCTATACCATCCGTTAGCATCTTATGAATACACTGCAAGGAAAGAAAAGAAAAGTGACAATACTGAAGCAGACAAGATTTGTAATGCGTGTTTTAACACAGTTGGAAAAGAAATGAAAAATAAATTACCTTAGCTATCCATTTCCTAGATAACTTGATCTTTACAAAACCAGGACCACATACGACACATCTTTCAATCATCTCCTTATACTCAGAACACATGATATTATCCTTGACGGCCTATATATAAGAATTAAGAGTAAAAAAACCTACGCAGTATATTCAAAATCAATGGCATTTCACTCGCAAAAAAAATTATATTACCAGTCCAGCATGCTTTGGTCCTTTAAACACATGGGTGTCCTTTATTTTAGGCCATATGTGCAAGACGCTGGAGCTATTACCAAATGTAAATTTCTGAATTAGTACTCATCATTCAGAAAACAAAGAATGCATATATACGGAAGAAAGTAAAAGTGCACAAGTATGAGAAAGAACATATATACCATAAATAATCACCACTGTCCTCTTTGGTGCAAGTAGAAATACTACAAGACACTGTTTCTTGATGATCACCATTGAATGTACGTTCCAGTGAGGTGTTAAATACCTTTTCAATTTCTTCTTGAAGGCTCCATCTATTACGTTCCTGTATTACAATACAAAAGCATCTTCTTAACTGTTAGTTTTCTATATATTAAGCTTCTGAATCTAAAGTACACGTTAATAGACTTACATCAGGATCTGCCATGGTTGATGTAGACTGGGCTTCAAATTTTCTTCTTTCCATCTAGTTTGGCAGTAACAAATATAATGTAGATTAGAACGAGGAAGGGATAGCAAGAACTTGGACCAAAAATAATATGTACACACTACACAAAATCAATTGCATTTCTCATTTTCATAAATTTATTCAATCTGACCTACCTGTACAAGAATAAAACATATGGAGCCTAAACTAAACGATTTGAAGTGACAGAGTGATATCTAAAATCGCAATTTAAACACAGACAACATGGAAGGAGCTGGAGATTACCAGACGACTGACGGATGAGTTTGAGGAACAGGCCAGAGGCGAGGAAGGGATTTTTGGTTCTTCAAGTGGCAGCTTCCAGTCCACTTTGAGTTTTAAAGAGCAATCATTACCAAAAATAGAACCATCAGAGCTATTTCCATCACGTGGCACATGGAATTCGCAGGTGCCCGACAAAAGTTTAACCCTGTAGGTGTTGTCAAACAATTCTGCCTTAATTATGAGGGAGAATTTGGCTGGTACAGCAAGCCTAGATCGCATCAGGTTTAGTTTGCCAGGCTTAACACAAGCATCGATCGCATCAGGTTCGGATTCAAAGAGCGTTGCATAGTAAAAATCAGCAGGCTCGTCATAATTAAAGCCTTTGCCATAATAAGCTTCTACCCTTCCTCTAACTTTTGTTTCCTTAGAAGGTGGAGCAAAGTATACTTCTACATCTGCGTCTACTGCATACTTTAATGTGACGTAACACAGCTATAGAGAACCATTTTTACCTTTTAATTTACAAGAACCGGAACCGCCATTGGGTTTGTCTGACAAGGTTATAAACGCATGGTCATCGCAAACGTGAAACACTTCATCCTCAATGTATTTCACAACCTGCTTCTTCTTCCCAGTAGTTGGACGCCTAGAAAAAGATTTTATGTTACCACCCAACTGTTCTAACAAGTCAGCCTTAAAACGAGCCCACTTCTCTGCAGATTCACGATCAACATAATCATCATTAGCAGCAGCAGCAGCAGCAGCAGCAGCAATCTTGTGATTCTTCACTTTTGTTTCATCATCAGTATATTCCTCCACATCATCGACCTTGTCAGTGGTAATATAGAGTTTGGAAGCCATCTGAATGACGGAGTTAGAGGAGACGGGAAGCGAACAGCAACGGATATCGTGTAGATATTGATGACCCACTATGGTGACGTGTAGGGGATTACTGAATTCACGGTTGAATATATCGAAGAACCCATTCTTTTGTAAAAACGGATCTGGTGAGAAACCACCAACTGCTGCCTGAATAGTCCCAAAGAGCTGCTGGCGTTTAATAGTCTTGTCATAGATAAGAAAAGCGTTACACAAATCAAACCGAAAGGGCGGGCCTTCACCGAAAATGGCCATCCTATGAACAAAAACAAACCAACCAACTGCTTAGCTACGACACTGATAATTTGAGTTTAGTAACTCTTGCCTACAAGAAACAATTGTTGTACGGTTTTCAAATTACAAACTCACTACTTAGATTAGAGCAAAACATAAATTCACATAACGATCAGTTCTGCACCATTCATTTTCTCATATAAATGAAATACCTACTTTCACCCTCTTTTTTCAAAAATAAATATCCGTTATGTGAAACTAATTATGCCATCACGACGAAAATTACATTGTAGTGTTTTGAATATAGATATAAAGTAAACTCACGTACAGTTGGTCATCGGTTAGATCTGAAAAGGGTGTTAATTTCTGTTTTTTGATTTTCGTCTCCTCGTTTTCTTCTTCTTCTATCAGAAGATGTTTTTGAGGGTTTTCATCGGTGGTTGTTGTTGTTGTTGTTGTCATATTCCTGCGTGAATAAATAACAATCAAAACGAAAGTCATCAAATTTCCTGCTTATCTAATTAAAGAATCTATTAGACAGACAAATCAATAGTACACAGAGTTGTATCAAGTACAAAACGTAATAAAATAGTAACATCCATCCATCTTTGTAAAAAAAATCCAAATACTTGTGTTCTAGACAAGTTTACTTTACATCATCACACCCTACATCTCTACATGACTCATCAGTTAGACTACATGTTACAAAGATTAATAACAAAACGGCTTAAATAACACCAAAATGTCTCCGCCTTAAAGGTATAGTCAAAAGCTAAACACTTGTCTGCAAATTACTACTTTCTAGTAACCTTAACAGTATACAGAAAGCAAGCTGAAAACTGAGAAATGAATGGCATGACTAAAAACATGCCTGCCTAAAACCATGTGGCAATAGTTTACAGGATTGTGAAGAAGTTGGTCCCTAACTCCCTATGTTGCAACCAACGAGATGCTGACACGTCACCTTAGACATGTTTTTAGTAATCTCATTCTCAATCATTTCTCTAAAAAAATATGATACATTCACACTTTATTTGACCAATCACGACAGCTTAAACATATTATAAACATACAAAATCCGATAGGCCTTAAAGATATTGTCAAAATCTAAACACGATATAAAGTTGTCCGCAAATTACTACTTTCTAGCAACCTTTGGGATTGCTTATTTCTTCAGCTGGAAAGCAAGTAATTTTGGAACTAGTGTTTGAATTTGTTTATTTTGTAAAAAATGCAAAAATATTTGATAGAAGTTTTTAATCAAATTCATTTATAAAAAGACTTTAGGAATTAATATCAAATAAACAATACTGTAGGAAATAAGCTAAGCAATCCCAAACACCCTCTTAACACTATTCAAATAGCAAGCAGCATACTGTTTAAGTATTTTTCTGTGGACCAGATTATGCTTCGGTAAATGTCCTTCGGCCTTGAGATCGTCAAGTCCTTCGGACAGCTGCTAAGAAAGTAGACGCGTTAGTCTCGCCCCGGGTGTGACCCCAGGACCCGACTCCGGCGTGAGAGTAAGTACCGAAAGGTGGGATAATAATATATTAGTAGGATAATTACTGTGTGTAAAAGTGTGTTACCATTATTGTGGAGATTGCTCCTTTATATAGGAGACCTGTTTTTGTCTCCATCGGATGAGTCCAAATCTGATGGTGACACTTTTGGGCGGCAACTGGGACTTTGCCCTGTTTGGGTCTTTCTTCTGATCTGACATGGCTCCTGCGCTTTTGTCACATACTACTTATGTTAAGGTTGACTTTCTGACCTGGAGTTAGACGCTGGGTCGAACGGGCGCGTGACCCGTTCGGCATTGGTCTTCGTCCGTATCACATCGTTCGGACGTATGTGACCGGGGTTTGTCCTGATTTAGCTATACGCTAGACCGGATGATCTGTGAGGTTCGTCCGGCTTGGTCCCTTCGGATAAACCACGCCGGAAGTGCATACTCTTGGTCTTGTTCTATTTCTGGAGCTACTCGGATCTGGATGGACGTGGTCGTTCGGTTAGGGCCAGTCGGCCATATACACCGACATGTCCCCCCCAGTATCATAGTATCGTAAAGCGATAGTGTGATACTTTTGAAAAAATTTTGTCTCTCGGTATGGTAATTCCGATGGTCTTGGTTAGATGTTACTTATTCATAAAACGCCAAAAGTCATTATTGCTTTCGTTTATTTAGGCGCCGTCGTTTTTACCGTGCCTTTGTGATCATGACACGTGGGTATGCGTCTCATCGCATGGCTCAGGAGGTGACACGTCTGCATCTGACAAGATGCGACGTCTCACAACCCCACTTCTTTGCCTATAAATAGTTGTCTTTCCTTTATTTTTACCACTGTGAAATTCTGAATCCTCTGACACGCTCTCCTTTCGTCTAATCAATCCGAGCGGTTCTTAGAGTTACTCCCTTCGTCGCCCTTCCGTCCATAAAGGTACGTTTCGCATTAGTGTTAATTCGTTATTTACATTAGTCCGGTTATACCTTGTCCTTCGGTTATGGCTCGCCGCTCGGTTTCTTCCCATGACGAAGGTCCTTCGGAGCCCGAAGGTTTCATTCCTAAGTACGATGTTGGGAAGTATACTTCTCATATGGATGAGGCGGCTATCACTTTGGTAGTCGATGAATTTGGTATTCCGTTAGATCTGAATCCGAGACTTCCTCCGGCAGATATGACGATGGATGAATTGCCTCCGGATGCCATAGGTTTGTATTTGGCATACTTTCATGAGGGAGGAATTAGCGTACCTTTTTCTTCTTTCTTATTAGACGTGATCAAGCATTTCAGAGTACACATTTCTCAACTGGTCCCCTTGGGTCTGCACCGTGTTTCACTTTTCGAGATTTATAGTCGGAGCCTACATATCACACCTACTACTCCTCTTTTTCGTGTGTTTTATAAGTTAAACAAGCAGGGGGATTGGTTCTCTTTCGAGAAGCGAGGGGGTCGGGACAGGAAAGTTTGTTTTAACGAGATCTTGACAGGTTTGAAAGGATGGAAGGATCAGTTCTTCCTAATAGATAGGCGGGCTATTCCTTTTGCTATGCCATGGCGTCATCGCCATTCTGACATTTCTGATCCTTTTCCGAATGGTGGTTACAATAAGGCAGATGCCGAAAGGCTGTCTCGGAATGTTATTGACCTCATCCGGGTTCCGCGGGGTTTTTTATATGCTCTTGGTTTGTCCGACCATTGGGAGCATCCGGGTTTTCGAGCGGCTCTTACTGACGCCGAAGGGAGGGGTATAGCCCTTGTTTATATATTTTGCATATATCTTTGTGTGTACGCTTATTCGCGGCCGAATGATATGCGTTCTTAACTTGTTTTGCAGCCTTGACGATGTCCGACTATCTTATCAAACCCGAACGCCGAAAGGGAGCAAAAATGGGCAAGGGCGATCCTTATCGTGCCGGCGAGACTCGCCCCTCACACGTGGTGCAGCCCGCTCCTCCCAATGCGGTCATTCCGGAGAAGACAGCCGAGATGAAGGCAGTAGAAGTTGCAAGTGAGAAGGTGTTGGCAGCTAGGAGAAGAAAAGAAGAAGCGTCTGTGGGTCGTTCGGGACTAAAGCCGAAAGGATCAGGTGCCGGGGGAAGTAAGGGCATTGGTTTGGGTAAACGTTCTGTCGAAGAGGGTGTTTCTTCCCGGACCTCTAAAAAAGCCAAGACGAATGTTGACATTCCTACCGTTGATCTGGATTCCTCGGAGCGTATACCGGCCCCTAAGCCTCTTCGTTCGGTCCATCCAGATGGGTCAACGAAGAATCCTGATAGTGAAGAAGGTGCGAGTAGTCGGTTTGTAGCTGGTGATGATGGTAAGTTTGGTTATCCCTTTCTCCTTTTCGTTATTATCACCTATTCTCGTTTATGCGCCTCAATTGTCTTTATTTTACCAGAGTCTCCTTTGACTTCTTATGGGCGTGGGAAAGACAAAAGACACATGGAAGGCATGGATGAAATGGGTGTGATGGATGAAGACGAGTGTGCTACGGGCGAGATTTTTGTGCCTAAATGGTCGGTTAGGACAGATGCCCGCTTGAGTAGCTCTTCCGTGTGTCGAGACTTGATGGTTCACCTCTCAACCCCTCGTGAAGAGAGCTTCTTGGAAAGTCTTAGTGACGATGACGCTGTCCGCCGTGCCTGGATGTTATTGGGGAAGAATGCTGTGGCCCAATCGGATATTTTGATTCGGTTTGAGACTCTTCTTGAGGATCATCATCAACTTACTGTTGCCCATGAGCAGTGTTCCGGACGAGATCCGGAAGGACTGGAAAAGCTGAAGACCGAGCACGCCGGTTGTGGTGCTATTGTTCAGAGTTTGACTGATCGGGTTTCTGAGTTGGTTCGAGAGAAAGAGGAGCAGGCCAAGAAGGTGGCGTCTTTAGAGGCCGAATTGGCCAAGACCAAGTCCTTGGAGGAGGAGTTGGCAAGGACCAAAAGTTTACTGGCCGATGAAGTAAAAGACAATACAGAGCTTAGGAAAGAAAGGGAGGATCTAGCTGTTCGGATGGGCACCGCCGGGATGGAGCGCAGTAAAGTGGTTAAGGAATTTCTGCCGGAGATGGTGCGTCGGCTCCTCGGCAGTCATGAGTATAAAGAGTCTTTGGCCCTCCCGTTCAACCTCTCGTCCATGTCTGGGTTTATAGATGGGGTCGCCGTTGACCGAACTCCGGCACAGGCGATCGAGATCCTGGAAGAGTTTGAGAATATCGATTTGGATGCCGGGCAGAAATATAAGGCTTTGTTTGAGCAACTCTTTGTGACTGAGTATCCCTATGTCCGCAAGGTTAGCAATGCTTTCTACAGGTCTTTGGCCGAGATCATGGAACTTCATCCGGATCCTGCTCCCACCGGCCCGTCAACGGCCAATGATTCCGTTGAACCAAATGTCATACCCGAGGCGGTTGGTGCTGACGTTGGTGGCGGAAGTGGTGTGGTTGAAGGGGCTGCGGTAGAAGGGGATGTTACCGAAGAGAACATTGTTGAAGAAAATATTGTTGTTGAAAACATTGCTGGGGAAACTACCGTTGAAGAAAATGCTGCTCCGTAGGGTTGTTTGCTGTGGGGTCCGGACTGTCTCCATTTTGACTATGGATAAAGACTGTTCCGGATGCCTTGTGAAGCTTGTTTTTAATCTTGTTATCTGTTGGAAACAATGTCTATTGCATGTTGTACGCCGTCTGTGGCTGTTTTGAAGTATTGTAACTGATGTGAAGATACATTGTATCGAATTGCTATGACTTCTCATGACCGGATGGTTATAATCCCGGTCCTTTTGATAATCGATAAGTCATATGCCCTTTGTTGTTCTATGTATGTGTCTTATGGATTACGTTGTGTGATTGTCTTGCTACTTGTCGTATTGTTTATTGAATGTGCCTTGAATTTCCTTTCGCCGTTAGTAACAGTCTAAGTTTGTACTTTTTAGGCTATTGGCATTAAGTGCGGCCGTCGGGGCGGATACGCCTCGGCACACAATTTTGAGCAATAAGTATTGCCGCTAAGGGCGGATACGCCTCGGCAAAATTTTAGCAAATAATCCTTGCCGTTAGGGCGGATACGCCTCGGCAAAATTTTAACAAATAATCCTTGCCGTTAGGGCGGATACGCCTCGGCAAAATTTTAATAAATGATCATAACCGTTAGGGCGTGTACGCCTCGGTTAAATTTCGAAAAATAATCATTGCCGATAGGGCGGATACGCCTCGGCTAAATTTTAGCAAATAATTATTGCCGTTAGGGCGGATACGCCTCGGCATTATTTTAATAAATCATTATTGCCGTTAGGGCGGATACGCCTTGGCTAAATTTTGGCTGCGTGGGCCTAGCAGAGGTAGCTAGTCTCCGCCGGAGCCAAGCGAATGCCTTGTCTTTGATTGTAGCAACATGTGGAAAAATTCTTCCTCCTTAATCCGGAGGAAAATAGGTAACGTTTCATAACTAGTTTGTTCATAATGGCTTACGGCCTTACATACTTGTATTTACAAAAAACATTTCCTTAGATTAACCGCATGCCACATCCTGGGCACTTCTTTCTCATCCATGGTTTCTAACTTGTATGAGCCACATTGGTATGCTTCAGTTACCCGATATGGGCCTTCCCATTTTGGGCCCAGTTTACCTTGGTCTTCGATTCGGCTTGCCTCGTTTTTCCGGTAAACAAAGTCTCCTGGCCTGAAAGATACCGGACGAACTCTCTTATTGTAGTATTGTTCCATCTTTTTCTTGTATCGTGCTTCCCGTATTGCTGCTTCTTCTCTCCTTTCTTGTAGTAGATCCAAATTTAGACGCATCTCCCTTTCGTTCAGCTCTTCGATCCGACGCGTGTCGTCTTCATCTATTCCTTCTCTTATGACCATCGTTCGGTGAGTCGGCATGCCTATCTCGGCCGGTATCACCGCTTCACTACCGTATGTCAAGCTGAAGGGCGTTTCTCCATTACTTTGCTTTAGCGACGTTCGGCAGGCCCACAAGACATTTGGTAATTCGTCTACCCATCCCGCTTTGGTTCGACCTAGCCTTGTCTTAACACCTTCCAATAAGCTTTTGTTCGCTCTTTCCACAAGGCCATTTGCCTGTGGATGCGCCACGGCCGTGTTTATTTGCCGAATATTTAGCTTTTCACACCATCGCTTGAAAGGGTTATCCACCAACTGCTTCCCATTGTCCGTCACGATCACACTCGGTAAGCCGAAACGACAAACTACATTGTCCCACACGAATTTTATTACGTCCTTTCCCGTCACCCTTGCCAGCGGTTTGGCTTCTATCCACTTAGTAAAGTAGTCGATAGCCACTATGATGAACTTTATTTTTCCGGCTGACTCCGGTAGTGGACCCAGGATATCCATCCCCCACTGATAGAATGGCCAAGGAGCCATAATTGGTGTCAGTGTTGTTTTTGGGAGTTTCGGAATTGGAGCATGTATTTGGCATGAGTCGCACTTCTGAATTTCATTACGAGCATCCCGATGCATAGTTGGCCAGTAGTACCCTTGTCGCATGGCTTTTGCGACCACCGACCTTGGTTTTGAATGCATGCCGCATGCCCCCATGTGTATCTCCCGGATCACATAATTTGCTTGTAATGGACCGACACATCGTAACATAGGAACCAAATACCCCTTCTTGTAAAGTATCCCATCCTCCATGACATATTGGCTGATTTTCATTCTTAACGCCCGGGCTTCGTTTTGGTCTTCCGGCCATACTCCTTCCTCCAGGCATCGAATGATGGGTGTCATCCAATTCGGCCCCTCTTCCGCAACTATATCATTAACCTCCTTCCCTTCGGTGGATCTTTCCCTTAGTACTTCCACTAATACCTCCTTGGTTAGGTGGTCGAAAGCAACCGTAGCCAGCTTACTGAGCACGTCCGCCTTCTGGTTCTGGCCTCTCGGAATATTCCGGATGGAAAAATATTGGAATTTAGCAATGCACTCCTTTGCTTTGGCTAGATACCGGATCATGCTTTCGTTGCTCGCCACGTAGTCTCCATTTATCTGATTTGCCACTAGCTTAGAATCCACTCGTACTTCGATGCATTGCACGTGCATCTTTTCGGCCATACGAAGTCCTGCCAGGAGAGCTTCGTATTCTGCTTCGTTGTTAGTGCTGTCAAAATCCAACCGAAGGGCATAGGTATATTCCACACCGTCCGGACTGACTAATACCAGCCCTGCTCCGGAACCTTTGCTGTTCGATGCTCCATCGGTAAACAACAGCCATGTACCAGCTTTGTCCTTCTCCATTTTTATGACCGGTTGGTGGAAGTATTGTTCTGAGCTTTCCCCAATGGGGGTTTCTGACAGGAAATCCGCTAGAACTTGACCTTTAATAGCACTTCGGGGTCCGTAGGTAATGTTGTATGCTCCCAGCTCTACGGAATATTTGATCATCCTCCCGGAAGCTTCGGCCTTGTTAAGTATTTGCCTGATTGGCTGATCGGTAATGACCTTTATTGGGTGTGCCTCGAAGTATCTTCGCAACCTTCTCGACATGTGTAACAGCGATAATGCTAATTTTTCCATCGGGGCATAGTTTTTCTCAGCTTCATTGAGCGTCCTGCTCACATAGTGTACCGGATGTTGCCTTCCTTTTCTTTCCGTTAGAAGGACTGCGCTCACGGCCTCTTGAGCAGCCGCAAGATATACGTACAACGTTTCCTTGGGCATGGGTGTGATCAAAGATGGGAGATCGGCTATCAACTTCTTCATTTCTTGGAACGCATTTTCCGCCTCTTCCGTCCATCGGTATTGTTCTTTATTCTCCTTGGTTATATTCTTCAGGGTTTCAAAGAATGGCAACGACCTCTCGGCTGACCGAGCTAAGAATCGGCTCAAGGCCGCCAGCTTGCCACTAAAGCTCTGCATTTCCTTTAAGGTCCGGGGTGATTGCATGTCCATTAGGACTTTTGTCTTTTTTGGGTTAGCTCTGATTCCCTCGGACGTAACCATATACCCTAGAAATTTCCCTTCTTCCATCCCGAATGAGCATTTCTTGGGATTCAACTTCATGTTAATCTTTCGCAAGTTGTCAAACGTTTCGGCGATATCAGCTAACATCTCGTTTTCTTCCTTGCTTTTAATGACCATGTCATCTACATAAGCCTCCAAGTTTCGTCCTATCTGCGACCGGAAAGCGGTGTCCACCATACGTTGGTATGTCGCTCCAGCGTTCTTCAGCCCGAAGGGCATCTTGGTGTAGCAGTACGTCCCTTGGTCCGTGTAAAAAGCTGTCTTCTCCTCATCTTCCTTCGACATCTGGACCTGGTGGTATCCCTTGTATGCATCTAGGAAGCATTTGTATTTGAATCCCATGACTGACTCTATCTTTAGGCTGATTTCTGGTAGAGGGTAGTAATCCTTCGGACATGCTGAATTGATGTTCTTGAAGTCAATGCACATGCGCCAGCTCCCGTCACACTTCTTGACTAAGACAGGGTTAGAGATCCACGTTGGATACTTTACCGGACGAACAATACCTGCCTTAACCCATTCTTCCACCTCTCTCGTCACGGCCAAACTTCGATCGGGTGCTAGCACCCTTCGTTTTTGGCATACCGGTTCCACCGATGGATTGGCACTTAATGTATGCTCGACGATACGTCTCGGTATTCCCGTCATATCCGCCGGAGTCCAGGCGAAAACATCCATATTCTTCTTGAGAAGCTCTTTAAGCTTTCCTTTGCACTCGGGGGATAAGCTTCCTCCGATGGTCACGAGCTGCTCTGGGTAGGCCGGATTTACCATGACCTCTTCCGGGTCGTTCCTTTCCGTCTCTTTTTCCGTCGGTCCTTCATTATGCTCGTGAGCTCTTTGAGATTCCTCTAATCTTCGGCATTCCGATATAACTACCTGCCGGGCTCTCAAGGTAGCTATTCCTCTCGGAGTTGGGAACTTCATCATGGCATGTATGGTTGACGGGATTGCCCTTAGCATTTTCAGTCCCGTCCTCCCGAGGATAACGTTATATGGCGATGGGGCTCGTATGACAGTGAAGTTCATGGTCATTCTCCTGTACAGTCCTCCTTCTCCGAATGACACATCTAATTCTATTTTTCCCAACGGCTTTGTGACCTGACCGGCGAACCCCAGCAGGTCCGTTTGAGTTTGTTTTAACTTGGTTCTTATCTCGGGACTTAGGTTATCGAAGCAGTGTTCGAACATAACTTCTACAGACGCTCCCTCATCCACGAACACCCTTCGCACCAGGTACCCTTCCATCATAGCCTCTACAATAAGTGGTTCATCGGATGCATCGTCGGAGGGTATGGGTGGAAAGGTGATAGGGACATTCATCCACCCCTCTCCCTGTTCCCTCGACTTCCGCTTCTTCTGTTGTGTTCTTGTACTGGTCATGTTGATCATTTGTCCGAAAGCGACGGCAGGGATTTGGGAATTCCCTCCTCCCGCGTGATAGACGGGAGGAGTTTCCACACTTTTTCCTTCCGATCCTTCGGACGTTTGGAGTCCGACACTCTATAGCCTTGGCAGATTGAGTGCCGGTCCCACGGATGGCGCCAATGTTTAAGTATTTTTCTGTGGACCAGATTATGCTTCGGGAAATGTCCTTCGGCCTTGAGATCGTCAAGTCCTTCGGACAGCTGCTAAGAAAGTAGACGCGTTAGTCTCGCCCCGGGTGTGACCCCAGGACCCGACTCCGGCGTGAGAGTAAGTACCGAAAGGTGGGATAATAATATATTAGTAGGATAATTACTGTGTGTAAAAGTGTGTTACCATTATTGTGGAGATTGCTCCTTTATATAGGAGACCTGTTTTTGTCTCCATCGGATGAGTCCAAATCTGATGGTGACACTTTTGGGCGGCAACTGGGACTTTGCCCTGTTTGGGTCTTTCTTCTGATCTGACATGGCTCCTGCGCTTTTGTCACATACTACTTATGTTAAGGTTGACTTTCTGACCTGGAGTTAGACGCTGGGTCGAACGGGCGCGTGACCCGTTCGGCATTGGTCTTCGTCCGTATCACATCGTTCGGACGTATGTGACCGGGGTTTGTCCTGATTTAGCTATACGCTAGACCGGATGATCTGTGAGGTTCGTCCGGCTTGGTCCCTTCGGATAAACCACGCCGGAAGTGCATACTCTTGGTCTTGTTCTATTTCTGGAGCTACTCGGATCTGGATGGACGTGGTCGTTCGGTTAGGGCCAGTCGGCCATATACACCGACACATACAAAAAACTAGACCTCGTAATCTAGACCCAAATGGGTTCACTTACTTACAAACCCGTTGGACCCAACATACTTTTTCAGCTATTTTAGAAGTCACCCAAGTAGACGTCTAAGTCATCAGGTGCACAAATAAACTTTTTTCCATTAAACTAGTAAATGAATTTATTTCTTTTTACATATTAGTCGACTAACTAAACACGACATGTATTTGTGTGACACGGGACCAGGTTCATTTTATTTTTTTAAAGAAAATTGGCAAACATCAATTAGGCTAAATAAGATGACCCGACTAAACATACAAAATCTTAAAAAATGTAACGATTTAAATAATAACGAAATAGAATTAGCAAAACTGACATGTCTTGTTCTTCATCTGCATCGGTTTTTTTTTTTTTTTTAATTTGGGTATTTTTTTAGTTCTTCAAAAGAAAATATCCCACCTTAACCTTACGCTTTTTTTTTTTTTTTTTTTTTTTTTTATCAAACCCAATGGGCTGGCCCAGTTCAATCAGTCCGCCACAAAAACTCACGTACGGTTTTTTTAAAGGGGTGTCTAAAATTGGGGCTTCACCCACAAAAACCGAAAAAAGATAAACTGAATTTGTAAATTTGCTAAAATCAAACCGAAGCAAATTAATTATTCGGTTATGATTTTGGCAAAATAAAAACCGAACCGAACTGAAAATCAAATTCACATATATATTTTTTCTTAAAAATTAAAATTCTTTATAGGATAAATATAATATTTTTTAACCTTGAAATTTTTTTGTGCAAAAAATCTATATATTTAAAATTCGGGTTATTCGGGTTGGTTTCAGTTATTCGATTCGATCTTCAGGTATTCGGTTTGGTTTAATCCAATTTGAATTCAATTCGGTTTTACCCAGAAAAAAATTAACCGAACTAACTGAACCGAACATCCCGATAACCGAACTGATGAACACCCATATCATTTTGTTTTAAGAAAGTGTTTGATAAGTTAGTTATAAATGTAAGTATAAACCTGTTGATACAAAAGTTGGGCGTTCCTTGTGAGGGCTTCTATTCTCGTACCAATTAGATCTTAATGCTGGGTGGAACCTGCGCACTAAGAAAAAGAACAAACACCGTTAGGCTTATCGAGGGATTGTCTCCCCCGATTATCCTCCGGCGTGAGAGTAAGTAATCGAATTTAGGGTTTAGTAAAGGATTAGGGTTTTAGTGAGTCGTACCTTTACCGAGGGCTTGGGTGCCCTTTATATATGCATGAAACCCTAGTAGGTTTCGTGTTCCCTACTCCTCGGCCTATTCGCCGATATCGGATATATGGTATATATCCTCTCTTTTTAGAAGATACTCCATATCTTATCCGAAGATAGCTTTGGGCTTGGGCCTTGTCGGACCCAGCCGCATAACTGGTAGTCCAGTTATTGCCGTAGCGGCCCATACGTGGTGGGCTTAATTATTAGTATTGTTTACTAATCGGGTTCGTGACCCGGGTGTAGACTATACGTCATCATGTCCCCCCAGTCTAGTGTGCGCAGGGTAAAACCTGCGGATGCTAGACTAAAGTCGTGTCGAAATTATTCCCCACGCGTACGCGGGAAGGTTTCAAAAATATACCGCCTAAAAATACACGTATTATGTATCTAGTCCAAAAAAGTGCAATTTGGGTACCTTGGGAAGTGGAGAGGTTGTCCACTTGTCTTGTACCGTCATATATCCTAGCCACACGATTTGAGATAGTGGGATACACGTGTCAATCATCTGTGGTGGATGGGGAAACTATATAAACTTCCGCCTCCATTTACTGTGTTGTCCACAGTTAAAAAATCACAATTCCACCATTTTTACATCTTCGATTCTGCTTTCAAGAACGATAATTCATAGGTAATAGCGCGTGCGCACATAGTCTGAATCACAAAATGGTAGCGCAACTTCATGATTTCCATTCGAACATAACCGAGGATGAACTGAATCAGTTCACCTCGGATTATTTTATCCCATATGATCTGCACCCAGAGGTGCCAGGTCCAAATGACACCATCGCGAATTTCCCCGATGGGAAGGTGGGGCTATATACGCGCTTTTTCGAGTGGGCGAATCAGCGCGTACCCATTTCCGTGCTCTTGAGTGATATACTCAATTATTACGAGCTCCACATCTCCCAATTGCATTGTATTGGTGCTGGGAAGATCGCCAATTTTGAGGTGAACTGTCGCTTGTTGGCGATTCACCCGTCCCTCCACTTATTCCGCGCGTTCTATCACGCGACGTGGTCAAATGGGTGGGTTACCTTCTCCAAGCGCGTAGGCAAGTTACAGTGCTATGTGCAGAAGGTGGATAAACTCAAGGACTGGAGGGAGAAATTCTTCTGGATTGACGCCGCCGTCTTTCCTTCCCACTTTCCGTTTTACACCCGTGCCAATCTGCCCAAGGATGAGCGCCCCCCTGAGACATGGTATAACGTGGATCATGCGGCGATCATAGATGAGAACCGCCTTCCGATCAAACCATATCCGGAAGCGTTTCTGGTGCACATGGGCATCAGTCGCAACTACTTTGAGCATGAGACGGAAGTTCCCACATTCTTGAATGCGGATGGCACGGGTGGGTGCTCCTTCTGTCGCCTTACTGTCGTTATTAGTGTAAGCGTTTCTTCGTTTTCCATACGTTATGTAACTTGCTTCTTTTTGTCTATTTTATGCGCAGAGATGGATCTGTTTTCGGTTGTGCGCCTAGAGAATCCGCGTTCCGTGGCGGTAGGAGTGCGTCCTCTGGGGGACGGTGAGCAGACTATTCTGCAGGCGACGGCAGGGCGCGTCGTGGATTTGGTTATTCCAGATCCTGAAGGCTCCCCTGATGTGGTGGTAGCTGAGCCGTTGCAGGAGGTGGCTCCTCCTGTGCAGCAGGGTCCTGACACTGCGCAGTCTCCTCCCCATGAAACGTTGATCAATTTGGAGGAGTCTGACAGTGAAATGGAGGAGAGCTCCTCACTGACGCGCAAGAGGGCGCTTAGTAGCGGTGGTGAAAGCTCGTCCAAGAGGCCGCGCATTGAGGTTGAGAAAGGCCCATCTTTTACTGAAGTGCAGATGGAGTAAGTATCGTAGTTATAAGTTATGAACTTTTGTCAAGTTATACTCTATTCTAAGTTTGTTTCTTCGTGTCTTTAGTGTGGATGCTAAGAAGTCTGGTGGAGGTACGTCTACGGCTGAGATGGAGAAGGATGTGTCCTCGTCTCCTCCCCCCACGTAAGTATTTTGTAGCAATCCCTTGGGATTTTTCATATGCATAATTGTTATCTGTGCGCTAACCTGGCTTCTTGATCTTTCATGTAGTGAACAGCCTGTGGAGGATGTTGGCACTGTAGATGGAAGTGCGCCTCCCAAGGCGACTTCCTCTTTGGATAAGGCGCCTTCTCCCAGGGATGCTGGAGGGGAGTCAAGTTCTTTTGACTCTGTAATGGAGGAGCTGGCTTCCATCGCTGTGCGCCAGTCCGAGCTGGTGGCGCAAGCCAGGGTGCATCAATCTGAGGAAGTTTCCAGACTGCAGGCGTAATTAGCGTCTGTGCAGGCTGAGTTAGCAAGCTCTAAGGCTGAGCAGCTGAGCTCCAAGGCTAAACTGGAGCGCGCAGAGGCGTCTGCGCAAAGATCAGCTGAGGGAAAGATCTTAGTGATGGCTGAGTTGGAGCGGGAGCGTGCTGATGCGGACCGTCAAAGGCGTAACTCTTTGTGGGCGCTGAAGTACTTGGAACAGAATAGGAGCAAGCACTTTGCCAATATTGAAGAGTTCCGTAGCCGAGTGGAGCTTGCGCTGAGGACGCAAGAAGAGAAGCTCCGCAAGCTCAGCATCGAGTACGATGAGGAGCTGTATCCTCATATGGTTCAGTCCGTGGCCGAGCGCAGGTACATGCTGGTTTATCTCTTTTATAACTTGTATATCTTGTAGACCCTTTTTCTTATTAACACTTGTGTTATTTCGTAGGTGGTTGATCAGTCATGGTCTTCGCCTGGCCGCCATGTGTACGCTGGAGCATCCTGAGGTCGTCGCATCCTTTGGGAAGGTTGTGGAGTGCGCTATTGCGCACGGTGAGACCTCGGCCGCAGACAAGCTTGCTGAGGCCAAGTTGCTGACCGTGCCGCTTGCCGAGGTGCCTGGGTATAATGCGAATGCCCGTGCTGAGCTTGTTGCTGCCATGGAAGAGCTAAAGAAGCTTGAGCTTCCGCATATCGCTAGCTTGGAGCGTGATCAGGATCAGCCTATCAGCGTGATCATGGCGGGGCTCACTCTTCCCAGGCATCTGCAGGATGATGCAGATCAGCAGGTGGACTTCTACTTGAAGCCTGATGTAGCGCAGTTGAAGGTACCCATTTTTGCTCAGCCTCGTGACATTCTGAATCCTTTCCGTATTGAGAAAGAGATTTCTTTGCAAAGATCGCTAAATGCGCATGTTTCCAGGGTCGCACGAAAGAAAGGCGAGAAAGGAAAGGCCATTCTGTGCGGCATAGGCGCTGTGCATCAGCCTAGATCCGATGGTGTGCCTGTCTGCGTGGCCACTGTTTCCCTTGATGATGCAGAGCTGTTGAAGAGGCTTGAGGGTGCAAAGGAAGCAGCTTTGAGTGGGGGCTCTAGTCAGCTAAGGCGCACATATAGCATTTAGCTTTTTTGTGCAAGTCTTTTGTAGAAACATGTTCCTGTATATAGAAATCTTGCTTTTGTACTTAGTGTTTTTTACCACTTCAAATACTTATGCTTTTGAACTCGTAGTTCTTATATGATTTATGTATCCTTGCGTGAAGATATCTTTGGGTGTATAAGCGTACTTAAAAAAGAAGAATCATTATTATGTATGAGATTTCTTAAGGACCGTAGTCGTGTATTGAGATTTTCCCAACTTAATGAAGAAAAAGAACCATAGTTGTCTATGTATTTTTGTAAGTTTACTTGTCGTTTTTTACTATAAGGAATCAAGGGTCTTGATTTCCTGAATTGTTAAACGCGCACAGTGTGCCCTAGTGCGCATCCGTCGTGGGATGCGTAAGGAACTTGCGCCAACGTCTTGAGCGCAAGGTGTTTAACAAGGATTCGTGATCCAAAGTTGATGGGTTTGCAACCCTCTTACTCAACGAGTTGTTTATTAGGTTTACTCATCCTATCTGCCATCGTGGGTCTTAGTGTGTGCATGCACGCCATGTAGGCAAGATTATAACAATATTGAAATACGATAATGAAAGATGCAAACAATAGAGTTAAATGTGTTATGGAGTTAGCTAGAAACCATAACGTTTTATTAATACTTGCAAGTTTTAAAAGAGAATAGATATCTAGATAATACTTAAAAAATAAAATTACATGGATCTTTATTGGGGCACTTTCTAAAGTGCGTGAGTGTCCATGTTGGGCCGTAGCCTGCTTTAAAGATAGCACCGCTTAAGGTTGCGGACGTTCCACGTTCGCTGTAGCTCATGTCCGTCCTTGTCGCGTAGCTTGTACGCCCCATTGCCAAGTGCTTCTATGACCTCGTAAGGTCCTTCCCACTTTGGTCCTAGCTTACCAGTGTCTTCTGCGCGGCTTGAGTCGTTTTCGCGGTATACGAAGTCACCTGGTCTGAATGACGTGCTGCGTACTTTAGCATCATAGTATCCTTTCATTCTTGACTTGGCTTTCTCTTCGCGTATTGCTGCGCGTTCACGTCGCTCTTCCAATAGATCTAAGTCTATGCGCCGCTCATCATCATTGGTTGCCACATTAACTTCCGCAGTACGGATGGTTGGCATTCCAATTTCAGCTGGTATTACAGCTTCTGTCCCATAGACCAAAGAGAAGGGAGTGTCCCCGTTGCTAACCTTGATGGTTGTTCGGTGTGCCCAGAGAACATGTGATAGTTCTTCTACCCATCTTCCTTTGTGTCTGTCCAGGCGCGCTTTGATCCCTTCGCCTAGGCTTCTATTCGCGCGTTCAACCAGACCATTGGTCTGTGGGTGAGTTACTGACGCAAAGTGTTGCGTGATGTTCAGCTGTTCGCACCAATCCTTGAACGGGTTATCACGGAATTGTTTTCCGTTATCTGAGATAATTTCACCAGGTAATCCAAAGCGACATACTATGTTGTCCCATACGAATCGTTTTATCTGGTTACCTGTTATGGTCGCTACTGCCTTTGCTTCGATCCACTTAGTAAAGTAGTCTATTGCCACAATAAGGAATTTCAATCCACCTGCGGCAATAGGGAAAGGTCCAGCGATGTCGATGCCCCATTTTTGGAATGGCCATGGCGATGTAATAGGCGTTAGTTCATGCTGTGGTCGGCGCGGAATGGGTCTGTGAACCTGGCAATCACTGCACTTCCGTACCAAATCTCGCGCGTCACGGTGCATGGTTGGCCAATAGTATCCAGACCTTAGTGCGCGCGCTACAATGGACCGTGGTCCTGAGTGCATGCTGCATGAGCCTGCGTGGATTTCTCGAAGTACGTAGTCTGCCTGGAGAGGTCCAACGCACCTAAGCCATGGTTGTAGGAATGAGCGTCTATATAAGACGTTATCTCTAAGCTCGAATCGCTGCGCTGTGCGTCGGATTCGTCGAGCTTCTTTCTGTTCTTGGGGAAGCATGCCCTTACTAATGAAGTCAATGATTGGTGTCATCCACGTAGGTCCTTCTTCTTCTATCACTGTGGATATTTCCATCTCTTCAATTGACTTATTTTTCAAGGTTTCCACCAATACTTGTTTTGATAAATGTGCAAAACTGGTGGATGCAATTTTACTCAGCGCATCTGCTTTCCTGTTTTCACCCCTGGGAACCTGCTTGATGGTAAACCTATCGAAGTTCTGGATCAGAGACTTGGTTTTTTCGAGGTATTGGATCATGTGTTCCTCCTTTGCCACATACTCGCCTGACACGTGGTTAGCAACTAGCCGTGAGTCGACGTTTGCTTCTAGATTGCGTGCACCCATTTGAATTGCGATGCGTAACCCAGCCAGGAGTGCTTCGTATTCTGCTTCGTTGTTCGTGGCTGTGAATTCAAAGCGCAGAGCATATGTGAATTCAGCTCCTTCTGGGTTTGTGAGAATGAGGCCACCTCCTGATCCGTCTACGCATGAGGATCCATCGGTGAATAGAATCCATGGTTCTTGAGGTTCCCCCTTGCTTGTCGCAGGTGGGGTGTCAGTATCTGGCTTCTCGATGATGAAGTCGGCCAATATCTGGCCTTTAATTGCAGTGCGCGGTCTGTATGATATGTTATGCTCACCCAGTAAAACGCTCCATTTTTGTAGGCGTCCTGATGCGTCGGGTCTCGAGATAACTTGTTTGATGGGTTGGTCTGTGATAACAGCTATTGGGTGCGCCTGGAAATACCTGCGCAGTCTTTTTGCTGCAAACACTAAGGCTAGGACCAACTTCTCCATTGAAGTGTAGTTAATCTCTGTCTTCTTGAGCGCCTTACTAACAAAATAGATGGGTGTTTGGATAGAGTTCCTGTCTGTCAGTAGGACTGCGCTGACTGCTCCCTGGGTCGCAGATAGGTACATGATCAGCTCTTCCCCTGGTCGGGGCGCGACAAGCTTTGGGAGCGCTGCTATGTGTTGTTTGAGCTGTTGGAAGGCTTCTTCTGCTTCCGCGGTCTACCTGAAGTCTCCCTTTTTTGTGCACTTCTTGAGTGTCTTGAATAAGGGAAGTGACTTGTCCGCTGATTTAGATAAGAATCGGTTCAGTCCGGCTAGTTTGCCGTTGAGTGACTGAACCTCCTTCAGTGTGCGCGGTGAGGGGAGGTCAATGACTGCTTGGGTCTTCTCTGGGCAAGGCTTGATCCCGTCGGGTTCTATCAAATACCCGAGGAACATGCCTTCTGTTGCGCCAAATGTACACTTCTTGGGGTTCAATTTCATGTTGATTCTCCTCAGTGTTTTGAACGTTTCCTCCATGTCGCGCACTAGTTCTTCCTCTGTATGACTTTTGATGACGAGATCATCGACGTACACTTCCAAGTTGCGGCCTACTTGTTTCTCGAACGCAGTGTCTACCAATCGTTGGTATGTTGCTCCTGCGTTCTTTAGGCCAAAGGGCATCTTTGTATAGCAGTAGACCCCTTGACTTGTGTGGAAGGCCGTTTTCTCTTCGTCTTCCTTCGCCATTTGAATTTGGTGGTATCCCTTGTATGCGTCCAGGAAGCATTTGAAGGGATATCCGCACAGAGATTCGATCTTCCAGTCTATCTCCGGTAGCGGGTAGCAGTCCTGTGGACATGCTTTGTTGAGGTCTGTAAAGTCTACGCACATTCTCCAACTGCCATCGCTCTTCTTTACCATTACTGGGTTAGAGAGCCAGTCATGGTAGTACACTTCCCGCATGATGCCTGCGTCTACTAGTTTGTGTACTTCTTCCAGGATGGCTTTTGCGCGGTCTGGGGCTTGTCCGCGCTTTTTCTGTCGTATTGGAGGATATCCTTGTCGGATTTGTAGCTTGTGTTCCGTGATGGAACGTGGTACTCCTGTTATATGCTTTGGCTCCCATGCAAAAATATCTAGGTTATTTTGCAAGAGTGCGCATATAGCTGATTTGCCTTTGTCAGACAGAGACCCGCCAATAGATACTTGTTGATCCAGGTAGTCAGGGTGGATGGCGACCTTTAAGTTTGGGACTTTGATTGCGCGTTGTTCTGGAGCATCGCATACGTCGTTTGTCACTGCGTTGCATTCTTTTGGTGGTATGGTGGTATTGTAAAGAGTAACAATACCTCCTTCCACTGGGAACTTTAGCATCCCGTGCGCTGTGGATGGCACAGCGCGGATAGATGATATTCCAGGTCTCCCGATGATGCCATTGTACGGAGAGGGGGATCTGATTACCATAAAGTTCATCCAGGTGACTGTAGAGTGTGGTTTGTCACCAACTTCTACAAATATACGTAATTGCCCCATGGGCCATATCTTCTCCCCTGTGAAGCCAGTGAGCGACGTTGTGGCTGGGATCATCTGACTCTGTATCTCAGGTCGCAGCTTCTTGAAACAGTGTTCATATATAATATCGGCGGATGCACCTCCATCTATATACATGCGACGGATGTCGTGACCCCCCGTATGTATTTTGATGGTAAGTGGATCTACTACTGCGTTGTTCGCAGTCAGGGAGGGGAAAGAAATTTCGTTTTCTTTAGAAAACCGTTGGCTGACTTTTTGTCTTGTCGCGCGCTGCCATGGCTGTATCATGTAGATGATGTCTGCCTTTTCTTTTGATGTCTCTTTCTTGGCCCCTGGTTTTGGTTTGTCTTTCCCTTCCCTGATATTTTTTACGAGGTGGTCCATCTTTCCTTCCTTTACCAATTTGTCAATCAATTGGCGCAGTTGGACACACTCGTTGGTTGTGTGGCCTTTCTGTCCATGATATTCACAATAACCGTTGCCTGTGCGCCGATCCTCTGGGGTGCGCATTGGTGGTGGTTTCGGGAAGTTCGCCCCTTCCGTCGCGAATATCTCCTTTGGAGTTTTTGTTAATGGGGTATACTTGTCGTTTCCCCTTCCACCGCCTTGAGTGCGATAACTCCTATTACGATTGCCACTCTGGTCATTGGATTGTCTCCTTGACTCTTCTTGTGGCCTATGGTTCGAATAGCCTTTTTTGCTATCCGCGGCGGCTTCTTCTCCTTGGACGAAAGACCTCGTGCGTTTCATGAGTTCGTCGAAGGTTAGGGGAACCTTATCGTTTAACTTTTTTTATCAAATCTGGGTTATTGATTGCATTCATAAAACCCGATATTTTTAGTATCTCTGGACACGCCTTGACTTTCATACATTCGTCCTTAAAACGTTCCATGAAAGCACTCGTGGGTTCCCCTTGTCGCTGTTTAACCCTAGCAAGTTCGACAGGGTTTTTAGCGCACTTCTTCCTTTGAGTAAAGTTTAGGCGAAACGCCTTGCGCAACTCTTCAAACCCATCGATGCTTCTACGTGGAAGCTTGCTAAACCAGTTGCGCGCATTCCCTACTAATGTAGAGTTGAACATATGGCACCACACAGGTTGTGGCCAATTTTCGATAGTGGCTGCTGATTCGAAAATTTTTAGGTGATCATCAGGATCACCTGTCCCATCATATGTTTTGACGTTAGCAGGCATGCGCCTTTTCTTATTCTCCGAAAAGTCGCTGATGCGCCTAGTGAACGCATCAACCTTTTGGCGACGCCAGGGAAGAGACATGTCTTCGTCTTCCTGGTCGCGGTATTTTCCTCTTGATTTCCAGTGTCCAGTCTCGCTGTCCGAGGAATCTCTTGAAGATGAGCGGACTCTTTTGTGACGCTTGCGTCGACTATCATCAGAGTCTGAGCTTGCTCCTCTGCGGCGCTTGCGCCGACTATCCTCAGAGTCAGAGCTTGAGGGGCTTTCACTTGGGGAACATCGTCGCCCAAGCCTATCTTGGATCCTGCGTCTGCCAAGCCTAGCGTGGACATTGGCGCGCCGCTCCCCCTCTTCAGGCTCTTCCAGATGTTGAAGGTCGGCTGCTTCATCGTCCACAACCTTCCTTCCAATCCTGGCAAACACTGGTTGTTTGCGGCTATCCTTTTCGCGTCTTTCCTTTTGGTAGCGCGGTGGGGATACTTCGTGCTCAGGGTCGAAGTTGAGTCTGCCGTGCAGACTTTGGCTTGACCTCTTCTTTGCCTCCTCTCGCATGAGCGCAGTCAAGGCTTCGTAGTTTTGGGATACAAAGTCGCTTGGCGCCAATTCGGAAGTGACTCCTTCTAGCGCGATGGAGTCTGTTTCCAAGGTAGGATCCTTGTTTCGGATAGGCGCGTTGGGAGGTTCAGTGAAGTTCACCTCTGGCATGGCAAGAGGAGTGCGCTCCAGTTCTACCGCGCTAGTACTTGTCGTAATAGCGGGGGTAGTTTTGGTAAGTGATTCTACCGCAGGAAAGACCAGATCTGAATACGCTCCTAAGCTTCTAGGCGTGCTGGTTGTCCCAGTGGCCTGCTTAGGGGGCGCATCCGTTTGATGCTTCTTCCCTAGTGAGTCATCATGCGCTTTCTTCCCATGCGGACTCTTGTGACTTCCGTGTTTCGTCATTCTAGTTCTTGGTAAAATTCTTAGTGTAGGGTCCCACGGATGGCGCCACTTGTTGATACAAAAGTTGGGCGTTCCTTGTGAGGGCTTCTATTCTCGTACCAATTAGATCTTAATGCTGGGTGGAACCTGCGCACTAAGAAAAAGAACAAACACCGTTAGGCTTATCGAGGGATTGTCTCCCCCGATTATCCTCCGGCGTGAGAGTAAGTAATCGAATTTAGGGTTTAGTAAAGGATTAGGGTTTTAGTGAGTCGTACCTTTACCGAGGGCTTGGGTGCCCTTTATATATGCATGAAACCCTAGTAGGTTTCGTGTTCCCTACTCCTCGGCCTATTCGCCGATATCGGATATATGGTATATATCCTCTCTTTTTAGAAGATACTCCATATCTTATCCGAAGATAGCTTTGGGCTTGGGCCTTGTCGGACCCAGCCGCATAACTGGTAGTCCAGTTATTGCCGTAGCGGCCCATACGTGGTGGGCTTAATTATTAGTATTGTTTACTAATCGGGTTCGTGACCCGGGTGTAGACTATACGTCAGTTATAAATGTAAGTCAAAACCTTAAAAATGACATGTGCAAAATCAAACCGTCATATTCATTGTTATGTTTAGTTGCGTGATTTTGTTTAATCCTATTTAGATATTCTTTTAACGGGAAATTTCGATTGTGTGGTCGTCTGTTACACGGATGCTTTTCACAGTTTCACCAGTCCTTTTCAAGCATATGTTTAACTCGGTTTGATTATCTTAAGAGTTGGAACGTATTCATAATAACATTTGTTAACTTGGGGTGCTTTTCATAAACACTAGGCCAAGTAAATTTCAAGACTTACCCATTTAATCTACAAAAATATCAAATTTGTCTCATAAACATATTAAAGTATATGCTTCAACTCCTTTTAGATTAACTTCTTAACTAAATTAATTAGTCCATAAACATTAAACTTTATATCCCAACTCCTTCCCCTAAAAACCTTTAAGTTTACTAAAATACTAATCTAACCAAACACATTAGTCTTTGCTAGACGAGTACTCGTACATAGCAACGGAATTTTATAGCGGCAGATAGTTATAGTGATATTTTGGCTACACAAAACACTTAACCAAAATATCATTATAACTATATGCCGCTATAAAATTCCGTTGTTGTGCACGGGTACTCGTATAGTACTAAAAAGATAAGGTATAAGCAATACCTTTATGACTATTTTTGAGCTACTGAAATCATTTGACATGAAGAAAAAAAATCTAGTTAAAAAGACATATAATTTGTTTGAACTTAATTATACGGAATACGGATGATTAAATAGTTTCCGCTAATAGTTAAATAATTAAATTTTCAGCCATTATTTTGATTCAATAATTATTTTGTTTTAGCGGCATCCATTGATCCAGACGTTACTTTTTTTTTCTTTTATTTTTTTTTTTTAATTTATGTATAATAAGTGAAATAGATACACAAAGATGAACATATTTTACCCCGGCCCTTTATTACACCACAATGCATTTGATAAACATCAATGACATTCTAACTAAAGTCAGAAAACTACGATACTTATAGCTTATATCTTTTTACACGTTTTACCTCAATATTGTCTTTCAAAAGCTGTAATGGACTGTGCGTATGTACAGCGAGTATATGATGCAATTTATTACATGGGTTACTGACGCCATAGTATAATATTAGAATTAGGGTGGCAATTCTCGACACGACACGAAGTTAAACAGGTTTGGGTTGAGGATAAAAATGTTTGGGTCAAAAACAGGTCAACCCGTTTAATAAACGGGTCGTGTTTGGGTTGAGCAAGTGTTAAACAAGTCAACACGTGAACCCGTTTAAGTATATAAGCTTTTAAAAATAAAATATATAACTTGGTTTTAATGTTTGATATAGATTAAATGTATTTTTTTACGTACTTAATATGTGTGAATTACGATTATAACTTTGATTTTATTGAAATTGACGCTTATAACTCAAATATCATTGAAATTTTCGTACAGTTATTTGTATGCAACAAACCACCAACCTTATTCACTTCCTGACCTATTTACTTAAACAGGTTAAACGGGTTACGCGTGTTATGCACGTCTGGGTTAGGGTTGAGCTTCTTGACACGATTAATAAATGGGTCGTGTTTGGGTAGAGGTTATTTCAACCCGCCAACCCGCGAACCCGAATAGGTCAACACGAACACGACTCGATTGCCACCCCTAATTAGAATTAAATTGTGAGTAATGGCCACATTATTTGAAACCATTAATATAAGAAAACCAAAATTATAAATACCATAAAACACAAAAAATATAACGTTTCTTTTGACATGCAAAAATCTTGCGATCAATCAATAAAGGCAATAAATGAGATCATAGGTAATTTTTATAACTTTTATGATAAATAAAAGGGTTTTGTTAAACACAACCCATAGGGTTGTGTGTAAGCATTCCAAATTTATAAAAATGACAATTAATGAACTCATATATTTCATAATTATATATTTTTAATCATTATAAAATAGGTAAGTGATGTTAATTATGGAATGTTTAGAGTTCATTAAGTGTAAATTAAACGTGTTTTTACATATTGAAATAAACCAGCAGGTCAACTTAAACCGGACTCTTTTGTTCTAAACCCATTTGCAAATATTTTACTCGAACTCATTTGTCTCGAATCTTTAAAGGAAAACAAATGGTTAAACTTACGTGTATCATATACAAAAGTTCAAGATAAGCCAAACACTAATTATGAACCCAACCTGATGCGGGAGCATCTAGATTGATGTGGAAGCACCTATGACTCTTTAGTTCCCTAGGCATCTACGACTCTTTATTTTCCTCTATTTAATTTAGTTATTAAATGTTTCGGTTTCTTTATCATAAATCCCATCTATAAATTGGGATCAAGTTTTTGTTATTCATTAGTTTTTTTGATGATATGAAAAGTTATTTTCTTTCCTCCCTATACACAAGTGTGTGTTAGAGTGTGTGAAATTGCCTAATTATCGGTATTCTTTTGAATCAACGATTATTAGAAGAATTGTTCTTGGGTATTCTTTGAATCAACAAGATCAGTTGTTTATCCCTTTTTTTCGCTACATCAGTTTGGTATCAAAGCCAAATTCCTGATCAAAATGTCTCGTTGTGACGATTTTATCTATGATTCACAACCCGTGTATGATGTATACGGTGATGATGAATGGTATTTTTGGTTCGGATTTGATGGGTGTGCGCACAATGAGGCGACAGGAGGTTTTGGAAATATTGTTCCTCTTCATATGTTTGCACTAGAGAGGGGAATACCTGCCATATCTGCTGTCATGGGCACACAAAGACTTCCTTTTCCTGCGAGAGTTTTTGATATTGTGCACTGTGCACGCTGCAAAGTTCCATGGCATATTGAAGGTGGTAAACTTCTCTTAGAGCTGAATCGTCTATTACGACCTGGTGGCTACTTTGTTTGGTCTGCTACTCCTATCTACCAGAAACTTCCAGAAGATGTTGGAATTTGGGAAGCAATGAAGAAATTAACCAAGTCGATGTGCTGGGAAGTCATAGCAGTTGGTAAGGATAAAATCAATAAAGTGGGTAGTGGATGTTATTGTGTGGTCACCACTTCAAACTCGAAGTCCGATATTTTTGGGGTTCCGTTCGATCGTGGTCGTTTTGATAATACGAAACTCGAGGACGAGTTTGTTCAAAGAAGGGGAGAATGATGCGGGAGCATCTAGATTGATGTGGAAGCACCTATGACTCTTTAGTTCCCTAGGCATCTACGACTCTTTATTTTCCTCTATTTAATTTAGTTATTAAATGTTTCGGTTTCTTTATCATAAATCCCATCTATAAATTGGGATCAAGTTTTTGTTATTCATTAGTTTTTATGATGATATGAAAAGTTCTTTATTTTCCTCTCGATACACAAGTGTGTGTTAGTGTGTGTGAAATTGCCTAATTATCGGTATTCTTTTGAATCAACGATTAATAGAAGAATTGTTCTTGGGTATTCTTTGAATCAACAAGATCAGTTATTTATCCCTTTTTTTCGCTGCATCAGCCAAACACTAATTATGAACCCAACCCTAAGCACAAAACATAAGCAAACACCCTTCCATCTATGTACGAGTTTTTGGGCCTCTTCATTTCATTTGGATTCTTTTTAGAGTTTGTATGTTTATATATTTTAGGTGTCGTGATTGGTAAAATAAAGTGTGCATATATCATAGAAAGTAGTAATTTGTGTTTAGATTTTGACGATATAGGGAGACATTTTGGTCTTATTTAAGCCGTTTTGTTATTAATTTTTGTAACACACTTTAACGAGTCATGTAGAGATGTAGGGTGCCATGATGTAAGTAAACCTGTCTAGAACACAAGTATTTTTTTTACTTTTTGTTTTATAGCTCTATTTTATATAAATATGGATGAATGTTAATATTTTGTTACAGTTTTTCATATCCCACTAGCTTTTTGGATAATGCTATTTTGTGTTTAGATTTTGACATATTTTTAAGGCGCAGACATTTTAAGCCGTTTTGTTATTAACGATAGTATTTCATCTTGGGTGGGATGGTGTAACTCTGTTCTTAAAGTAAACCTGTCTAGACCTGAATTTTTTTTTTTTTTTTTAATCATCCCAGATAGTATTGCTAATTATTATCATTATTATTCACTTTTAACCAAGCAGGATTATGGATAAAAAGCTCGAGCTGCCTCAAAAACATCTTTTGATACAAGGAAAAGAGCAGACGGAAATATCAAAATTAACAGATCTAACCGATGACAAACCGTACGTGAGTTTACTTTAAAATCCTCCTAATAATTTAATTCTCGTCACTATGGTTTTATTAGTTACGCATAATGATTAACGGTTTGGAATAAGAGGGTATGTGTGAAAGTAGGTGTTTCTTTTCGATGAGAAAATTAATTAATAATGCATGGTGTAGATCTTATTTTTAGAGATGTTTGTGAAACTCTAATCTAAGTAGTGAGTTTGTGATTTAAAATCAAGATTTACTCAACTCAAATTATTATTAACATCGACCAGTCTATATCAATGTTGTTTCTTTTGGTCTATCTATTTATACGTCTGTGGCTTTGCTTATAATTGGTTTGCTCTTGTTCATGATATATAGGATGGAAATATTCGGAGAACGTTCCAGCTTTCGGTTTGAGTTGTCTAAAGTTCGTCTTACATATGAAACGATTGTTGAGGACCTTCAGCTGAGTGGTACTATTCAGGCCGCAGCATCTTGTTACTCACTTGATCCACTGCTAAAGAATGATTTTTTCGATATATTCAATCGTAAATATAATAATGCTTTACGAGTCCACCTAGGGGGTTTTCAAGATCTAGACGATATCCGTCATTGTTCACTTCCAGTCTCCTCTGCCTCCCCCATCGTTCAGATCTCTGCTAAACTCTATATTACCACTGACAAGGTGAGAGACGTGGAGACATCTGCTGATATCGATGCTGATGATATTGATAATGATGATTGTGGTGTTGATGATGATGTGATGGATGAAACCACTGCAGAGTTTTATAGAAGTAATTTTAAAAATCTAGACAAATTACTTCTAAATAGTTCTGTGACTGAAGCTACTGGGGAGAAGCCGGGCGTGGACATTAATAATGAAGCGTTTGAAGTTTGCAATGCTTGTGAGTTTCTAAACTTCTCAAACAAACCCAATGGCGGTTCGGATCAGAAAATTATACAAGGTAAAGATGGCTCTCTTGAGCTGTATTACCTTGCATTAAAGTATGCAGTAGACGCGGTTCTGGAAGTAGAATTTGTTGCACCTTCTAAGGAAACACAAGTTTATGGAACTGTAGTGGCTTATTATGGCGAAAACTTCAAGTATAGGGCTCCTGCTAATTTGTACCATTTCACACTCTTTAAAAACAAATGTTCTGCTTCTGTTGGGCGTGGCAATATAAACCTGATGCGATCTATGGTGGCTGTACCAGCCAAATCTTCCCTCATAATTAAGTCAGAATTGCATGACAACACCTCTGGGAATAAAATTTTGTCGGGCACTTGGGAAACAGTTGTGCAACTTGATGGTCGCCCTTCCGTTGGTCATATTGCGTGTAAGGATTACTCTTTAAATCTGACAGTGAACTGGAAGCTGCCATCTGATGAAGTAAAAATCTCTTCCTCACCTATATATCCTCCGGCCCTTGCCTCAAACTCAATCGTCAGTCGTCTGGTAATTTTAAGCTCCATCCATTCATATTGTCTGTATGTTTAAATAGCATTTTAAGTTATCACTCTGTTACTTCAAATTATTTAGTTTAGGCTCCATATGTCCTATTCTGGAGTAGAATTAGAAACTTTGAATTATTTATGTTTATCATCTTATTCTTGTAAACGTATAAATGTAAAAAGTCTCAGGAGAAATATGTCAGATTGAAGCTTCGTATAAATTTGTAAGAATAGAAAATGCAATTAATTTGTGTAGTGTGCACACATTATTTTTGGTCCAAGCTCTTGCTATTTCTTCCTCATGCTAATCTGCATCATATTTGAAACTGCAAAACCAGACTAAAAGAAGAAAATTTGGAGCCGGTTCTACATCAAGCATGGCAGATCATTCTACATCAAGCATGGCTGATCATTTCACCTTAAGCATGGCACATCCTACATCAAGCATGGCTGATCAAATCACCCCAAGCAAGGCATTTCATCCTACATCAAGCATATCATATCATCCTACATCAAGCATAGCAGATCATCCTACATCAAGCATGGCAGATCATCCTACATCAAGCATGACAGATCCTGATGTAAGTCTATTAACGTGTGACGCACTTGAACTATAGATTCAGTCATTCAGAAGCTTAATATATAAAAACCAGAGGATATGTCACAGCTAAGAAGATGATTTTGTATTGCAATACAGGAACGCAATAGATGGAGCCTTCAAGAAGAACTTGAAAAGGTATTTAACGCCTCACTGGAACGTATTTTCAATCCTCAAGAAGCCGTATCTTGTATTTCTACTTGCACCAAAGAGGACGGTGCTGATTACCTATGGTATATATGTTCCTTCTCATGTGTGTGCACTTTTACTTTCTTTGGTATGTATTCTTTTTGTTTTCTGAATGATGTGTAGTAATTCAGAAATTTACTTTTGGTAATAGCTCCAGTGTCATGCACATATGGCCTGAACTAAGGAAGACTCCCTTGCATAGAGGACCAAAACGTGCTGGACTGGTAATATTTTTTTGTGAGTAAAATATCATGGATTTTGAATAAACTGCGTAGGTTTTTTTTACTCTATTTTTATAGGCCCTCAAGGAAGATATCATGGGTTCTGAGTACAATGACATGATGGAAAGCTGTGTTGTATGCGGTCCTGGTTTTGTAAAGTTTAAGTTATCTGGGAAATGGATAGCTAAGGTAATTTTATTTTCTTTTCTTTCCAACTGTTGTAAAACGAACATTACATTTCTGACCTTAATTACTGTCTACTTTAATATCGATACTTTTCTTTTTCTTCTTGCAGTGTATTCATACGATGCTAACGGTTGGTATAGAGACATGGGCGCCAAAACTTTCTGTGAAGAAAACAGTTATATACTTTTTGTCACAAAATAGAGGCGAGGAAATGCATATGGGTCATTTACGATCCACTTTTATTGGAGAAACGTTAGCTCGTGTGCTTGATTATTGTGGAGTTGTTGTGATAAGCAAAAGAATCAATGATGAGGATCCTCTAAACATTAATCTTCCGGACGTTAATCATCTGGACATTAAGGTACATGCACTTGGTCTTGCTTATTGAATGTTTGTTAAATTAGCATGTATTCTACCCGTATCCACATGTTATATGAAGTTACATATTAGCCCGAGTCTAAATTTGCATCAATGGTTTAACGACTGTATCTTTTTTGACACACACACATACACACTGATATACATACATCCGTGGATACTGGTGCACTAAAGATGTTCATTTTTTTGCAGTTAAAAATGATGATGGAGTTCCTAATTGAAAGGTTCCCTAATAGGGAAGATAACGATGAAGCTATTGGAGAACTTGAGGTGAACACATTTACTTTGAAGTTAAAATCACATGTGGTACTGCTATTGCTTTAATTGTGCTATTGTCTAAATTGACCAACCCATAGTTGGTACACTGATTCGTTTGATTTTGGCACGTTGAACTAGATTGGGAAGGTCAAATTAGCGGTCCAGATCGCAATCCATAACGCGATTGTACCACGTTCTGGTACGCGCGATCCAGGACGTAAAACGTTGGTCAGCTAGTGTGTTCTGTGACTGGTTAGAATGCTACGTTCAAATTGTATGATTGATGATGTTGTTTTGGTCCAAAAGGCATCTTCATTATATTCTAAGTATCTCACTAGAAGTCAGACACTGTTAGTAAACTCTGTCAAGATTTAAAAATTGCAACTTTCTTGAAATAGAGGAGGCAGTGCATATAGTCTTGATAAAAACTTAATATTGCAAGTGTGTTCAGAGAATAGTTTTGTTTTCTTTTGATTTGGCTGTTGATATTTCAATTTACATCAACATCTAACTTCTTTCCGGTTTAACGTCTTTATTTGCCACTGCTAAGTTATTCTATGCATTCTGAGGTTTTTTTTAGTTATTTATACATTCTCTGTCAATTGGTACTCCGACAGGCGTTGTATAACGAATCAAAGAAGTTTGATGAAGATGCTAGATGCAGATACACAGAGAGAGTCACACTCTTGAAAGTCAGTCAATGATCAAAAAATTGTTTTTCGTCTTCTTATGTTTTTTGTATATTTAATATAATGAATTTCGAATTAGGGTTGGGACCAAAGTCACCAGATGGCATGGAGTAAAATCTATAAGATTATTCGGCAACCTTACCAAACAGTATATCGACGTCTTGGGGTCAAAGTGAAAGAAGAGGTGACATGTTTTTCCTCGTTTTGATATAAAATAGGGATATACATCTTACGAGTATTTTATATGAGTTTAATTCCATTTATTTTCAGGATAAAAGCTCTTACGATACCCACATTAGAGATGCTATTAAACTAATGACGGAAAGAGGAATTGAAGGAGATAAGGCGGTTACTGAAGGACCAAACTCACCTCTTGTTTATCTCACAGCTTTGCGGTTAGTTTACTTGCCATTAATGCTGAGTTTGTCAAAACTTATTTCAATTGGCTAGTAATACATATTTTTGGGAAAAAGCTCAAGAAACCTCTACTATTTGCATATGTAGGCATGCGCTTCTTGAGGAAAAAGCAGACTGGATATTGCATGTGTCTGATGAAGGGAAACGAGTCTCTATTGAAAAGTGCATCATTGTATGTAACTTTTATACACCATAACTGATAACATTTTCAAAAAAGATCAAGAAGTTGAATTGAATACTTATTGAGCTCAACAATTTTTCCCCCAGGGTGCTAGACGTGCTAAATTGATCGTAGAGGATCCTTCTAAATGCCCTTTAAGTCATGTAGGATTTGGTCTTGTTCAAGGAGATATTTTTACACACCCTAAAGCGGTTAACTTTGTTAATATGCTTGACGAAGCTAAAAGTCGCTGTAAACTGCTCCTTGCGAGACAAGGTATACCAACAATATTCATTTTGGCTTTCAACCTATTTGACCTGTTTCGATTGTAGTTAAATATCCTTCATATCCCAAATCAATCCATTTATAGGTTAATGGGTCTATTTAAAAAACTACATATGCATTATTTTTAGCAGGCATGGCTGATCAGTGGACTGCTGAAGAGATTGAGCATGCTGCTGAAGCGCTTGGAATTGGTGCTCTTAAGTAAGATTCTCATGCTTTATCATGAATATTCCGACTATTGTTTATAACACAAGCTACCGTTTTGGTCAAGTTATGTGCTTATTCATATTGTATACTTGTGTTCTTACCAGGTATGCAGACTTGAAGAACAACAGATTGGCTAATTATACATTCAGTTTTGATCAAATGCTTAATGTGGAGGTATCCTTTACTAGTTATGTTATGCAATTGTTTGTTGTATTTTCTCACTGGTTTGAAATCTTTACATCAATCTTGTTTCTTATTTGCTCACATTCATTGATAAACAGGAAAATACTGCTGTATATCTACAGTTTACACATGTTCGAATTTGTTCGATTATCAAGGATTTTAGTAAAGACATCAAGAAGTTAAAGGTAAGATTTTTTTTTTGTTTCAAATGTTATTTTATAGACACACACACACAGAGACACAGATTATTATCCTGCGGATTTGAAGTGAAAAACATCTAAGAAACAGCAAGTTAACTAGCATGTATGTGTAAGATGAAGGTAAAATAACCGATTTTATATATTAAGAAGATTTTTTAATTGTTTGCTACAGGCTGAAGAGTTGAGATTGAAGAACGATGTTGAACGTGAGTTGGGATTACATTTACTCCGGTTTACTGAGGTAAAATAATGATGTTTAAATTTCCTGTACGCTCTAACTATTCAAAAATGAGTTATCAAGACAAATGAAATCTTTACATTCTAACTCAAAAATTGTTATAAAGACGTAGAACTGTTTAAGTGGCATAATCAACAGAATATCAATGTTTTTCAAATCAAGTCTAGAATAAATCGACAAAACTTTTTTTTTCTATTTTTACCCTTCTTTTTTAATATAATATATATAATTCTTAATGGCCATGGCCCAGAAATTTGTGAACTTGTGTGTGGACTGTTATAGTTCGCATGCAGTAGTCCGTAGCACTACATTCTTCTTCTCAGAATTTTATTAAAACAACCATGACTAAATTAAGATACAAGTCAGATTAAGTTTTCAGCCACCATTGTAATGGCTCCAGGAATAGTCCTTTTTTTATAAAAGACAATTCAATTTTCAGACCATACTATACATAAAAACGAAGATCGATCGAAATGTAATGCTACATGGAAACTCAACCACATAACCACCCCTAGGTTCGAGGTACACACATATGACATGAACAGATGGAGAACAAATTTACCACGATGACTCCAAAGTTGAGATTCAAAGTTGAATTCCTTTGATTTGATCTTTTAGCTTTTGAGACTCATGCTTTCTCTAGGATTTACTGTGTTCGAGTTTACAGATTAGGTATAACATGTGTACTTGAATAGGAGTGGTCAAGTCATATGTGATTGTATCTCAGACTACGTCCATCTCCTCACAATTTTATATCAATTACATTTTCCACCCTTGGCTTTATATAGTTTATCTACAATGGTCCTTCATCATTATCCTTTTAACATGGGTGTTACATAAATAGTTTATCTACTATGATCCTTCATAGTAGTTTAATGAATAATTAAAACACACATCAGTGTGAAAAAAAAAACTTCACAAGTCACTCTAATACTTGAATATGATTATGTAATTTATATTATTCCATTAATAATCTGACTTTCCTTTTTAGGTTCTCGAAGAGGTTTGCACATTTCTTACGCCACACATACTGTGTAATTACGTTTATGATTTATGCTTGAAGTTTGACAGTTTAGAGACTTCTGTGCCCCAGGTATATTTATTTACATATACGCTAATAATCTTCTCATACAATATTGAACTAAATCCCCGCTTATGCTAAGCCAAAGTTAATTTGATCTAGGCAAATCTGACTATTTTTGTCAGGACTTAATGTAACTTTGAAAGTTTTGGCAGGTTGTTGGGTCTAGTGAGGAGACGAGCAACTTATTGTTGTGTAAGGCAACAGAAGTGGTAATGAGGAAATGCTTTGATCTTTTGGGGATCACTTCTATCTGCAAAACCTGATCTTCAAATTTACTGTTTTCTTCATTGTTGAGTGATAATTTGGGAAACTGAAATTGGACGAGAAGCTGCTATTTGGAGCTTAATTATGGCAGCATGTTGCCCTTTGTTGCATATTTTTTATTTTGTATTATGATTATGATGGTATGTTATGATGGCTAGACTCTCTTATGATGTTGGAATTTTAGATATTGGATTTTGTCCAAGCGTTGTGTAAAAGTTTCTCTCCATTTTCCAATTGGTAGGCTTGTTTATGCTGATCATATTAGTTTTATGTATTTGATTTAGAAGAGAAGCAATTTCAAGAGTAAATTAAAGGTTGGAAGATATATAAAATGACTAAACTGCCAGGCCCTTGTGTGAGTAGCACGTGAGAACAGTTAACCCATCTCACTAACAGAAGTTTGTGTAAAGGGCCACCGGGGTTACGAAAGGGAGACGTTGGGGAGGGTCGGTTTATTTTTATTTTTTTTAAGAAAAGGACTCAACGTGTTGTTTTGATACAAGAGGACGAATGATGTATTTTACTCAAACTTTTCTTACCGTGTCCAAACATCTAAAAGATGTTCAAATTTTATAGTGAAACAGATGGTGCTCCTTATCCTTAATTTATTTTATATTATGTGAAATACAAACTAACAATCTCACAAATTGTCCCAGGCGGGAATCTAACCCACAACCACTTATGAATCATGTTTGGGTAAAACTAACTTGGAGGAATGCATTTATGAATCTATTGTTTTGTTGAATGTTTACTTCCTTTTACTGCGAAGCAGTCTTTTGGTTACCATATTTTTCAATCATAATATATTTATGTGTCAAACCGAAATGCCTTGCATATTTTAACTAGTGAATATATTTTGATTGCTTTGACCAAATCACCTTTCAACAATTAATGTATACGTTTAAAAACTGGGTTAAAATATTATGACTTCTAGTTTTTAAACAATATGAAGAGCTGAATTCAATTTACGTCATTGCTCAATCATATTAGAAAAAGAAACGACTATAAATAAAAAGTGTGTTTTTATGCGTTTATGCTTTTATGCATTTATGCTTGTATGCTTATGCTCGTGTCCCCCTTATCTCTATAGAGCTTTATTTTCTCTTTATTTTGTGCTCTCTTGTAACGCATGCTTCTATTATGTCCTTTTTTTAAGTTCTTTTGATAGTTTAATGCCTATTAGCTTTGTATGCTTGTATGTTTGCTATTGCTCACTTTCACACATTCACATATATCTAAGCACTCTCACCCGCACACTTAGGGTATGTTTGTTTTTACAAAAAAATGTCTGAACTGCCTCTGACCTCTTACCGGTCAGACGCGGTCAGATGTTTTTGTTGTTTGTTTTTTCACGAGCAGTCAGACGTATTCAGACTTTATAAGTCTGACTTCAGGAAGAGGAAACAAAAACTCTGACTATCTCTTCCCCTATCAAAACCCTATTCATCTTCTCCACCTTCACCCCACCGCCGGCCACCTCCAGCCTCTGCCGGCCACCTCTCACCGCCGCCTTCTTCTCCACCTCTACGCCGCCTTCTTCTCCACCTCTACGCCGCCGTCATCTCCACCTATAGCCGCCATCTTCACCACCTCTAGGTATGCTCTCTGTTGATACAAAAGTTGGGCGTTCCTTGTTTCCGTATCAATTAGATCTTAATGCTTGAGACCTGCGCACTAAGAAAACAAAAAGACACCGTTAGGCTTATTGTGGGATTGTCTCCCACGATTATCCTCCGGCGTGAGAGTAAGTAATCGGTTTTTAGGGTTTAGTTGAAGAGTTAGGGTTATCGATCATACCTTTAATGAGAGTCGAGAGACTCTTTATATACTCACGAAACCCTAGTCGGTTTCGTGTTCCTCACTCCTCAGCGTATCCCGCATGGGTCGGTTATTTGATACATATCTCATAAATAAGAGATGTCCTATATCAAAACCATAAATAACTTCGGGTTTGGGCCTTCGTGAGCCCAAACCATTATTGTGATAGTCCATTCGTGATGGGCTTGAGTGTTGGTAGCGTCCATTGGTTGGGTTCGTGACCCGAATGCGGACTATACGTCATCATGTCCCCCCAGTCTAGTATGCGTAGTGTAACTACTGCGGATGCTAGACTAACAAATGTAGCAAAAATATTCCTCGATGCGTAGCGGGGAAGTTTCAATTGTTTCCCGCCAAAATTAGCAAATTAACCTAGTCCAAGTACATCCGTATCGCCTTCGAAAATCGTGAGGGTTGGCTAAAAAAGTGCTTTACCTTTTTGCGTCCCAGCCACATGATTGGGGCAAGTGGGGTACACGTGTCATCCATCCACCAATATGTGTAACCTTATATAAAGGTTAGCCGTCGCTTCACTGTGGTTATCACAGTAAAAATCGTCATTTTCCACCATTGTCAAACCTTCAAACAGCGATCAAAAATCAACAAAAGCTAAGGTAATAGCGCGTGCGCTTGTAAGACTTATTGAAGTTTAATCATGGTTCTTCAATTGTCCGATTTTAATTCCGATATATCTGAGGATGAACTTCGTCAGTTCACCTCAGATTATTACATTCCTATCGCATTGCACCCGGTAGTTCCGGTGGCGACTGCGTCAATTGCGAACTTCCCTCAAGGGAAGGTGGAGGTATATACACGTTTCTTCGAATTTTCCAACCAACGCGCAACCATTTCCCTATTTTTGTGCGATATTTTAAACCATTATCGCCTCCATATTTCACAGCTGCACTGTATAGGTGCAGCAAAAATAACTAATTTTGAAGTGAATTGTCGCTTGTTAGCGATAGAACCCACAATCCATCTATTCCGCGCGTTTTACCACACGTCGTGGTCGAACGGGTGGGTGTCCTTCTCCAAGCGCGCAGGGTCACTGCAGTGCTATACGGAGAAGCTAGACGCACTGAGGGTTTGGAGAGAAAAGTTCTTTTGGGTTGATAGTGCATTTTTTCCATGGATTTTTGAGTTCTATACTCAAGAATCATTACCGAGAGATGAGCGTCCCATCCCCGGAACATATAGCGCAGAGGATGCGGAGACCATTAATGCCAACCGCATACCGATCAAGGCGTATCCAGAGGAGTTTTTGGTGCACATGGGCATCAGTCGCAATTACTTCGGTAGTCCGGAGGAAGTGCCAACATTTTTGGCGAGAATAGCCGGGGTGGGTGCTTGTCTCTTCCTTCCTCTTCGCTTATTAGTTGTAAGCGTTCTTCCCTTTGTAGTTTAGCTAACTTATTTTGTGTTTGTTTAATGTTTGTTGCGCAGAGATGGATCTGTTCAGCGTTGTTCGCTTGGAGAAGCCGAAGCAAGTTACTGTGGGTGTGCGCCCATTAAGAGATGGCGAGGAGCCGATTCTACAGGCTACTGCGGGGCGCACGATGGAGATTGTGCAGGAAGAATCTGAGGATACGCCCCCCGTTGTTTTAGAGGCGACGCCTCTTCGCAGTTTTCCCACTCCTGAGGTACAAATGGATATAGAAGAGTTATCGCAGACTGATTCGTCAGACAGCGTGGGAGTTTCTGTGAGTGAGTCTGAGGGCGCTGGCCAAGGGGTGAAGCGCAAGGCAGTTGCTGGGGATGATGGCGCTAGTACATCCAAGAGAAGGCGCCATCTCATCTCTAGTGAGCCCTCATCATCAGAGGAGAATGCGTCGCAGAAGGATACAACTGAAATTCCTTCTCTAAAGTAAGTAATTAGGCTTGTATCTTTAAATCTGCATTTTCTTTTTTCCGTGATGATACTATAAAGTAGTTCTGTTATCTGTGTGCAGTGTTGAGGTTGCTGCGCGCGCTGGGGAATCGCCCCCCAAGGCGGGTCCTTTGCCTGCTGATCATCTTGCGCAGGGGGGCCAAGAATCTGGGACAAAGGCTCCCGAGGGTGTTCCTACAGAACAGTTGATTGAGGAGCTGTGCTTGGCTGCTGCACAGCTGAAGGCTAGGTACGCGGGTGAGAGTAGCCTTAGTGTGCAGAAAGATGAAGAGATCGCTTCTTTGAAAGCTCAGTTGGCGGTAGCGCAGGCCGAGGTTAGGGCAACAGATGCTTATGCTCGAAAGGTTGCTGAAGAGAAGATGTCTTTGCTTGCTGAAGTAGGTCAGGAGCGTGCTGCGTTCACAAAATACCAGAACACTTGCCTTTGGGTGTTGAAATATATGGAGCTGAACAAGAACACGCACATCTCTCAGTTGGATGACTTTCATAAGGCTGTGCAGGATTCGCTGGAGAAACAGGAAACGAAGCTGCGCAAGCTGAGCATCGAATATGACGAAGAGTTGTCAACACTGACATTACCACTAACACTGTTTCCTACACTCACACTCACATCCATACTTGCCGCTTCCTCAGCCTAAGCAATTAACTCTTCAAAATTCATATTACCAGCATCTTTTACTAATGTTTGCCTAGACTGAACCTCTTCATCAGAAGCAGGTACATACAGATTATATAAGTCCTGAGGGCCATGTGCTATGTACACATGTATAAGCCCATAAGATTCAGCATAGTCATACATAGCAAATAAATCATTGTCATTTTCTATTACTTTCAAACCCTTGTCAAGTTCACATTGCGGCACGCAAAAGAACAACTGATAAAGGGGCTCATCTGTTCGTTCACTTAAATACTTAATAGCAGTTTCATAGTCCATTTTCTTGTCCCTTTCAACCCTCCAATATAAAACAACCCCATTTTTGTTAGACCCGTTTCCCGGGTGTTGGGACCCCAACCTAGATGAAAATAGATTATGGCCTCATGTGATTGGCCAGTCAACATTTGTTGCGTAATGGTCAAACCCGATAGTCAAAATATGACTAAAGTGGTAATGTAATTATGATATGTAACTAGAGGGGCTTAAGTTTCCAAGTGTTAAACATGTTACATGTGTTATAAGTTAGATTGTGGCCAAAGCAAGAAGAATGGGACTTGAAGGGTCATTATTGCCATTATCCTAAAGTTGTATCCTAACTAATTATATCTAGGGATTTCTAGAGAAATCCACCTCATTCTTGAGTGTGAAGGCCGGTTCTAGACCAAGGAAAAGGAGGGAAAGATTGAGCTAGGTAATGGCTTATGATGAAGAAGATAAAGGACCCATGTTTATGATCCTTCTTAGCTTTGATTATAAAGTAAGTAATCCCTCTCAAGTTAGTGATTTAAGTGGGTTTTCATCATATGATCAAGATATGATCATATGATGATATGTTTAGGAGATAAGTATGTTGATGGGTTTTGATAACCCTTGTTATGTGTTTGATTATTATGTTGTTAGGTTTTATTATTTTGTGAAAGAGGATGATGATGATGGAAGAATGTGAAGATGATGATGATCCTTGTTATTGTTTAGCTTGGTTTGAGGTAAGTAAAATGATAATAGCATATGTATATGGATTTCTATCATTATGTGTTATGTATGTTTATGATGAGAAGATGAGCTTGGACTATGCTTATGTGATGCCATGTTATGGCTTATGTGATGAGATGATGCTATGGATATGTTGATGTTATGTGCTAGTTGAGTTTGAATAGTGAGCTATGATGTAAGTGTTTTATGTATATGATGCATCATGTGGATTGAAGTATATTGTATGTTATAGTCGTTTTACTTACTAAGCCGTTGTGCTTACGGTTTAGATGTTTAACCGTTTTGTAGGTTGGCATGTTATATGGTCGGCTTGGATATAAGGATTAAGGAATTGGATTAGCAAGACCAAAGGTAGTATATGTATAGGAGCTTAGATAGAATACCGAGCTCATGTGTATGGTTTGTGCCCCCGTGAGTCTTTTAATGATTTGTAATGTAAAGTCAAGTGTTAAGTTGTATGTTAAAGTCGTCCAAACGAATTGGTAGTCATTTGACATGTTAAAGTATGTTTTATGTGTTTAGAGTCAAAGTTAAGGGGGTGTTTGGCAAGAGTGTAAAAGTACCCATTTTGGGTGGTTAACGGGTCAAGTGTATATGGAACACATTTAGTATGATAAATAAATGTTGTTGGCTAAGTTTTGTGGGAAAATGACGTGTTATAAGTGGTTTGTAGTGTAAATGGGTCAAAACGGGTATTTTGGGCATAATACCCGTTACTTTGTAAAGCATGTTTCTGTGGGTCGTTATGACCAAGTTTATGCATATAATTGATGTTTATAATGTTCTAATGATTTCTGGAAGTTTGGGTGTTATGTCATGTTATGGAAGTCGTTTTCCGGAAAAATGGGTCAACAGTGCACCAAAGGGTTATGCAGAAAAAGGGGCGTTTGGGACAAGGTCTATTGTAACCCATTTTGGGTCTAACGGGTCAAGAATTTTGGGAAACAATGTATATGGTATATTTTAGTTCAATGTGTATTAAATGTGTTTAAATATAGGTCTAAAGTGTTGATTTAGTGTTTAAAAGGTGTTACGGGTCAAATGGGTCATTTTAAGAAAATAGTGCACTTTAGGGGTCCATAGTGCACCGGAGGTGTCATAGTGCACTTTAGGGGTCCATAGTGCACCGGAGGTGTCATAGTGCACTTTAGGGGTCCATAGTGCACCGGAGGGGTTATAGTGCACTTTAGGGGTCCTTAGTGCACAGTACAGGTTACAGTGCACTTTAGGGTGCCACCCATCATTTTAAAGGTATTTGAGTATAGACTCATTTAAAAATGAGTTCAAGGTCTATATGTCTAAGGATATTGTTAATGGTCAAATGAGTTTTGGAATGAAGGTCAAAGTTGGGTCATTTTCGCGTAAAAGTCAAAGTTTTTGGTCAAAGCGTTCACGGGGTGTAACAAATTGGTATCAAAGCTTCGGTTTAAGTGAATTAGGTTTCCACTATAGGTTGCCTAGTCTTAAACCACTCGTAGAAGTATTGGACGTAAGTGTTAGTTGCGCGGAAATTTATTTGCTATGTGTTAGACGGATTATGTTTATGGTAGTTGAGTCTATTGATGATAGGTGATGTATGCTTGTAATAGTATTGTTGTGTATGAGATACAAGTTCATGGGGACTTGAGATGTTTAGATGATTAGTTGACCGTGCACCTCGGTTGGTGCCGGTGATTGTATTTGCGATTATGTGATTGTATGATAGAGTTATGGTGATGGGATGCGAGTAGAAATGCTAAGTGGTATTAGAGACGGGCTAGTAAGTGAATTAAGTTTCATGATGCCATAGACTTCATGATTTGATTTTGTTAGGAATGTTTTAACACTTGTTGGATAAGTGTTAAGTGTTATGATATGCTAGTTTATTATATGTTTAAGCTTTATGTGGAGTGCTTGAGAGCACGATTGTATAGAAGTGTATGAGTTGAGATAGATGCATTGGAGTGCGTGTTATGTGTTGACCTAGTGGTGGTCGGTAAGTTAAGAAGAATACATTGCCATGTGAATTAAGTTAAGAAGCATAGTGAGTGCTTGATGAAACTTAGATGCTATGAAAACGTGATATAAAGTAAGACATGAATAGCGAAGTATGCTTTAGTTTGATGATTAGAAAGTCATTATTGAGATAATAACGATTAGATGCTTGAAGCATAATTTCTTATATGCTAAACTAAAATGAGAAAGTTAAAGAGTATAGTTAAGTCGTGATGAGATCATGTGCAATTAAAACATGATAATTAAAACGTGTTAGTAATAAAGGAATAGAAGTGATGAATGAGATGCCGATTGTGCTAGAAGTCATAAGTGACTTGAAGCGTGCTGGAAAGAATTGTAAAACACGTATATAATCATGCTAATCTATATATTGAAATGTGTATGATGAGATTTGTGAAAGTGTTATGGAATAAACCTATGTAAGGTTCATATGCATACAAGTTGAATAAACCATGTGAAGCGATAGTGTAAGTTGAGAGAATATGGTCAACAAGGGGTTGACGGGTATTAGTAAGAGTGTGTTGAAAGAACACGTGGAGATGTGTAAATTGGAATAGACAAGCAATTACTTATATATATAATTTGTCAAAATAAAAATGGCACATAGTTAGTGTATGAGTCAACTTGGGGTTGACGGATGAAAGATAAGTTGCATTGTGAAAATGCATACATAATAAATGTGCAAGAGTTATATATAAACTTGCGTAGATGATAGAAAGCATGATAATGAATGGTGAGATTGCTTAAGGCAATGAAAATTTAATAGATGACAGTGTGTGCCTAATTATGAAAGTGCATGAAAAGATAAGATGAATAAATATGATAAGACAGATATAGCTTGGATCCAATGCTCTAGTTTGGCATCCTTTGGGATGGCCTAGCTTGCCTTTTATGGCATGATGTATAGCTTGCCTTATGACATGATTGTTAGCTTGCCTTCACCGGCATGGTTTGCCTATATCCTTGGCATAATGTTAAGATACCTTTACGGCATGATGTTAAGGTGTCTTTATGGCACGAGGTTAGCTTGCCTTTGTGGCATGGAAGTAAGTTTGCCTTTACGGCATGAATGTAAGCTTGCCTTTGTGGCATGGTTGTCAGCTTGCCTTTACGGCATGGTGGTTAGTTTGCCTTATGGCATGGATGAAAGTTAGCGAGATTGGATCCAAGGCTAGTAAATATGGAAAGTATAGTATGTACGAGTGTTAGGTCGGAAGCGTATAAGTAGGATGGTTTATGGTTTCTTGATTTAAATGGATTGGGACGCCTTTTCATTTGAATGAGGAAATTGTAGATCACCGAACCATGAATTTGTAATTCTTGATTTACATAGATCGGGACGCCTTTTTATGTAAATGAAGAGTTACAAAGGAGTGGGCTTATGTGTGACCGATATGACATGAGTACGGATTGTGATACGAGATAGTCAAAAAACTAAAAACTAGTTAGACGTCATAAGACAAGATAAATATGAATAAAACTTATAGTGGCGCTAAGGTAATGTGTGTAAACCTTAAGATAGACGTCTAAAATGAATTGTACATTAAGTTGAGAAGTTAAATTGTGAGTATTTCCATAATTTGATAAGAAAGTTTGTTTAAGTAATGCGTGAGTAAGAAATTTTGAAGGTGCCATTTGTATGGTACTTTGTATATTTTGAGATTAAGTTGCCGGTTTTTGGTATAGTTATGTGTTAGTATTATGTGGAATGTGAAATTAACCGGTATATGATGTTATGTTATGGTTAGTGCATGGGCGTATGCCGTGTTTATGGTGATGAAGTTTGACTCATATAGAGTCAAAGTAGTAGATTTTCCATGTGACAAGTAGTCAATGTTGGAAATTTTAGACAAGTTGCGACGAGAAGTGTGTTTTAAGTGGAATATGAGTTGTGATTATGTATAGTGAGTTGAGAATTTGCAAGATCATGTAGATCATTGCAAGGAAATGGCTTAGAGGGCATGAGAGTAAGGACATGTATATGTTGTGAATTTAGTTTTGGACAATTTTAGACGAGAGATTTCGGGGACGAAATCTAAATAAGGGGGGTAGAATTGTTAGACCCGTTTCCTGGGTGTTGGGACCCCACCCTAGATGAAAATAGATTATGGCCTCATGTGATTGGCCAGTCAACATTTGTTGCGTAATGGTCAAACCCGATAGTCAAAATATGACTAAAGTGGTAATGTAATTATGATATGTAACTAGAGGGGCTTAAGTTGCCAAGTGTTAAACATGTTACATGTGTTATAAGTTAGATTGTGGCCAAAGTAAGAAGAATGGGACTTGAAGGGTCATTATTGCCATTATCCTAAAGTTGTATCCTAACTAATTATATCTAGGGATTTCTAGAGAAATCCACCTCATTCTTGAGTGTGAAGGCCGGTTCTAGACCAAGGAAAAGGAGGGAAAGATTGAGCTAGGTAATGGCTTATGATGAAGAAGATAAAGGACCCATGTTTATGATCCTTCTTAGCTTTGATTATAAAGTAAGTAATCCCTCTCAAGTTAGTGATTTAAGTGGGTTTTCATCATATGATCAAGATATGATCATATGATGATATGTTTAGGAGATAAGTATGTTGATGGGTTTTGATAACCCTTGTTATGTGTTTGATTATTATGTTGTTAGGTTTTATTATTTTGTGAAAGAGGATGATGATGATGGAAGAATGTGAAGATGATGATGATCCTTGTTATTGTTTAGCTTGGTTTGAGGTAAGTAAAATGATAATAGCATATGTATATGGATTTCTATCATTATGTGTTATGTATGTTTATGATGAGAAGATGAGCTTGGACTATGCTTATGTGATGCCATGTTATGGCTTATGTGATGAGATGATGCTATGGATATGTTGATGTTATGTGCTAGTTGAGTTTGAATAGTGAGCTATGATGTAAGTGTTTTATGTATATGATGCATCATGTGGATTGAAGTATATTGTATGTTATAGTCGTTGTACTTACTAAGCCGTTGTGCTTACGGTTTAGATGTTTAACCGTTTTGTAGGTTGGCATGTTATATGGTCGGCTTGGATATAAGGATTAAGGAATTGGATTAGCAAGACCAAAGGTAGTATATGTATAGGAGCTTAGATAGAATACCGAGCTCATGTGTATGGTTTGTGCCCCCGTGAGTCTTTTAATGATTTGTAATGTAAAGTCAAGTGTTAAGTTGTATGTTAAAGTCGTCCAAACGAATTGGTAGTCATTTGACATGTTAAAGTATGTTTTATGTGTTTAGAGTCAAAGTTAAGGGGGGTGTTTGGCAAGAGTGTAAAAGTACCCATTTTGGGTGGTTAACGGGTCAAGTGTATATGGAACACATTTAGTATGATAAATAAATGTTGTTGGCTAAGTTTTGTGGGAAAATGACGTGTTATAAGTGGTTTGTAGTGTAAATGGGTCAAAACGGGTATTTTGGGCATAATACCCGTTACTTTGTAAAGCATGTTTCTGTGGGTCGTTATGACCAAGTTTATGCATATAATTGATGTTTATAATGTTCTAATGATTTCTGGAAGTTTGGGTGTTATGTCATGTTATGGAAGTCGTTTTCCGGAAAAATGGGTCAACAGTGCACCAAAGGGTTATGCAGAAAAAGGGGCGTTTGGGACAAGGTCTATTGTAACCCATTTTGGGTCTAACGGGTCAAGAATTTTGGGAAACAATGTATATGGTATATTTTAGTTCAATGTGTATTAAATGTGTTTAAATATAGGTCTAAAGTGTTGATTTAGTGTTTAAAAGGTGTTACGGGTCAAATGGGTCATTTTAAGAAAATAGTGCACTTTAGGGGTCCATAGTGCACCGGAGGTGTCATAGTGCACTTTAGGGGTCCATAGTGCACCGGAGGGGTTATAGTGCACTTTAGGGGTCCTTAGTGCACAGTACAGGTTACAGTGCACTTTAGGGTGCCACCCATCATTTTAAAGGTATTTGAGTATAGACTCATTTAAAAATGAGTTCAAGGTCTATATGTCTAAGGATATTGTTAATGGTCAAATGAGTTTTGGAATGAAGGTCAAAGTTGGGTCATTTTCGCGTAAAAGTCAAAGTTTTTGGTCAAAGCGTTCACGGGGTGTAACAATTTTCATACCTGAGAGGCAAGAAATCAAAAGTACCATCGAAGTGTACTTCAAACATCAAAGGCATTTGAAACGAGGTTCACATACTGCAAAAACTTAGACAAAACCCTAAATTAATGAATAAATTAATATAAATAGTATTATATAAACGGAACCCTGACAAAATACATAAACAAACAAAAATTTTCGACAATTCAAAGTGGGAATCTACTATTATATCATATATTGTACCTTTCGCATCAATTAATTATACAGTTACACTGAAAAAGACATAAAAATCGACAATGGTGGTCCAATTTTGTTGGTTAGCGTTTTTTTTTTGTCGGATTGGGGGAAAATATGTGGGACAATTTGGGACCAGTGGGTTTATATTATAAGAATGTTTGTGGATTGTCCATGTGGAATATTTGCTGGCATTTTAAAAAAGGTATGATATTACGTGTAAATACCCACGTGGAACGGGCAATGTGGGCAGCAATATCCTAACACAAAAAGTTGATTTTAGAGACTTTGTTACTTATTTTTAAAAAAAAAAAAAAATAGATCGCTACACAGAATTGACAAAGGTGTCATGTTCACTACATTTTCGTGATATTATCCCAAAATAAAACTAAAAATGCAACTTAGTAAAAGTTAGTGTTCTCTTAATTTTCAATTATTAGACATTAACGAAATGAGTTAACTTATGATTAAGGGTTTATAGATAAATAGGTTACCCAATTTTCCAACTTTATTCGCCTAAGTTACCAAACTTTTTTTTTGTGCAAACGGGGTATTGGACTACACGGGGTTGACATTCAGGTTACTGAACTTTGTAAAACGCGACATCTAGGTTACTTAACTTACCTAAAAAAATGCATTCGGGTTACTTTTGTAACACTGAAATAATAAAGGTTGAATGCTTAACTAAACTTCAGTAACCCAAGTGAACAAAACGAAAGTTTGGTAACTTAGGCGAATAAAGTTAGAAAGTTGGGTAACCTATCTGTCCATAAACCCTATGATTAAAACAAATTACAAATTCTAAAATTAAATAAAGCTAAATGGCAAAACATATCTTTCCATAATATATTTCTTGATGTTCATAGTATACTAGCTTATAGACCCGTTGACACCGGGTTATTTTTTAAAGAAAGAGAGAAAATGAGATGATAAGAAAAGTAATTACGTAAACATGTTCCATTCAAATTATGAAACAAAGAATGAGACAATGCGTCCATTATCAGATAAGAAATTTTTTCTGTTACAATTACACTAACAAACGTCCAAGTTTGGGGTCTCCAAAATTGATTTTCTTGGGTAACAAAATAAGATGATAAGAAAGCTGATAACATAAACATGTTCCATTTAATATATGAAAAAAAGAATGAGATAATGCGTCAATTATCCGATAAGCAATTGAGTTTGTTACAATTAACCTGTTTAATACATATGGTTTCATGAATTAAATCTCCAAAGATTTACGAATCCACATCAAACTACTAAACTAAGAATTTCATGTAAATGTAGTTCTAATGCACATGTATGTAAATTTATCTTATTTTCAAATATATTTTTCATTTTGTTTAATCAATCTAATCATTTGTCATCCAGTATAATTTTAGTTTTAAGATGAATACATGAAAATAGATGAATCAAATAAGTCAAAAGAAACATATAAATTTAGGTAATTTCTTTAGAGAGGAACAAATTCAAGCAAAATATGAAACAATATCTATGAAATACATTATCCCTCATAAATTTGATATAAAAAAAACTACTACCTAAAAAGTTACATACTTTTCTATATACATCCCTCATAAATTTGATAGGTACATTACAAAAAATACTTGTACATGTGATCCGAGTCCTAAACCCATTTCCTCAGCAAATTTACATAATATTCTTAGTACTGAAATTTTTTCAAACTAACTAACATGTTCATGTTCATTAACTTCACTACTTGTTTTGAATCCTTCTTATCACCATTTCTTGAAAAGTCTTCCTTTCCACTAAAAATCAACATGTCTTCCCAAACAGCTATAAGTATGCCTTTTGCATTGTAACTCGACCTAATTACATCATACCTTCATTTCATCATTTTCCAGGACACCACCTACCTTGCCCATTCCATCAAACCTGCACATATCCCTTACAAAATCAAACATCCTTTTATCAGATTTTCTTGGTATTAATCCTAGAAGTACAAAACTGGGTCATGCATTGTCACCGTAGAGCGACTCGTATAACTAAAAAAGAACACTACAAACATCACAAAATTATGCTTCACCAAACAACACCAACTTGAGCACTAATTACTGCATTAAGTGGCTATAAAAAGTCTGCATAAAACAACTCAATATAGCTAATAAGCCCCTAAAATAAGGTAATCCAAACACCCCTTAATTCGAACCATTCATAAGTAAATGGGTGGAGATTGCCATTTAAATGAAAGAACTATGAAAAAGTAAGTTACGCACTTACATTTCCATCTTTGTAAGTAAATTGCATTACTGTAGTAACGAACCTCGATTTTGCATAGAAGGATTCTCACAGGCTCATGAAACAAAAATTCACCTCTTTAGTTGTTTCTTTAGTCGATAGTGTAAATCCAAACATCCCTTTATTGACCTAATTTATGCTCAAATCGGTACACATCTAACTTCTAAAGAAAAATTACAAACACCTAACTAAATCTGTAATTAATAATAACCTATTTATCTTTATTCTGATAACAAATTTTACACCTAAATAACCAAATAACTTGTTCAAATACCCATATACAAACAGCCGCATACACCAAATTCTTATAGTAATTCATTGACAACTTGTCGAAAAGACTATCATCTTAAACTCATATAGAATATGAATACTTATACTAAATCGCCTCCGAATGGATTTTTTTGTTGCAAAAATGAATCTTTGTGTTGTTTAGATGGAACGCTATTAGGATAGCTTTTAGTCAGTGTAGAAAAAATTCTTAACTACGTTGAAAATAGAAACACTACTCCTCCGACCCGTTTGAGATAAAACCTACCATACTTAAGCTAAAAGGCTAATGATTTAAATAAACTCAATTAAAAGGTTTACAATGAGCTGATAACTCTTGTAAACTTGAAAACAGCTAAGAGGGGAACATAGTCTTATTTCAAACTACTTAAGCAAATAAACAGTTCTAATTAACAATCCAAGACACCCCTAAAATATCCCAATCACCCACTAATATATCTTGCAATAAGTTCATGGTACCTTTTTTAATATGTTAGAAAACTTTACCTGGTTAATTAAGAAGATAGTGCAATCCAACGGGTTCGCAATTGTAATCTACTAACCTAAAGAACCCTGCAAATGGAATCAATAACCATATTAGACAAAAAAGCAAAACGCAAACACATAGCTCAAGCTTCAAAAAAGTTCTTTTTACGGCGCCATTGGGGATTTAAGGTGTCATTACTTATATTAACAGTAAATTAGGTATGATAAGTCAAAAAAATGTAGAACTCAGTAACAATAATTTCAAAATAAGCTTGCAAGAGGTTTGACCAGTGTCAGGGTGTACATTATATACGGGAGACACATAAGAACATCTTAAAGAACAACAAATAGAGTAGTAATAAAGTTACCTGCATCCCAGTAGTGCTATCAAATCCAACGTAATAAAAATATGGTTGGTTCACAGAGGCTTCAATGTATCAAACACCAGCATCACAGATTAGGCTCACAACACAGTCTTCCACATGCTCGTTCTGCAATAACAGAATTTACTCAGAACCTTTTTTGAAAAAAAGTATGAGATGGGCATCTAATTATTATATATTCAAGTCACATATAACCATAAAAATATACTTACATTGCACATTAGTATTTGCCACTATTTCCATGCGTACCCATCTTCAATGCAGTGCTAAATAGCGATCTCCCAACAATTATCCTTCTGCATATGAAAGACAAATGATAAATTTCTAAGAGCTAAAACCTCATACACTTAGAAACGGCTGAATATGCCAAATAGTAACAAACTCATGTGAAGCCGCTTCTGTAAGGACTATATCAAGAGTTTGATTGGTTTCTTGAGGATTATCACGCTGTCTACCACTTAAATAAGATATGCAGTCACATTAAACTATGCAATTCAGAAAAGATGAACCTATAGCCCTCCCAACCGTCGAAACTGATACAGAAGAGTTTTTTTTTTTTGAACGGCAGAATGCTACAGAAGAGTTAAGTAATTAGGAAACGTGTCATGATGAGCGGGTCATGCAACGGGTCAAATTCAATGGATTAGCAGTGAGATATAAATGCTTTAATTTGACTGCAAACTATGAGAATTATTGTCAACATCAGACAGGTAAAAAATGACAGAATAGAGCCATGTTAACAATAAAATGAACATGGTATTCATAACTAATCATTTAATATGAGATGTGTAAAATACCCGGGTTACTGGAAAGCTGGTGTGACAATCCCTACAATCATTTCGAAAAACCTATTATCAGGAAAAGCTTATATGTTTAAACTTGTCAAATATAGGATTCCATAGTCCCGAATCACATACCTGTGAATACATTATGCATGCTGCATCTAGATGAGACATCTCAGCATCAGCGGAGATCACAAGCTCTAAGAATTCTGGTGTACTAACGAAATGCACTAACCTGGAAATACGACAAATAACGCAACGGACTTACAATCCGAAAAGAAATTACTAATTTATAGTAATAAAAGTGCACTACCTCTGCAATTTTCCTTTTGGTGAACAACGTTTCGACATTATTAGCTGGTTGCTTACATCATTATGACCACCAAGATGGCAAGATACTTTGTTTCATAGTGACTTCAAGGCCCTGCAGCCCTGCTCACCTAATCACAGATTATTTTCAGCCATAGGTGGATTGTCACTCGTGTAAATAGTTGAGTTGAATTACCTGCAAGGTAGAAACTCCTCCATATGTACTACTTAATGTATGTCTACCACCAACATCAGTCCTAAAACGTCAAAAGTGGAGCATAATGACGTTTGAATACTGAGATAGTAAATAAAAATGATATAATCTACACAGTAAAATTAATCCTTTTGATAGTAAGTAACTAAGCTTCGTCCACAACTATTGGGTTTCCACCCGTACTTTGAGTTTTTACTGGAACTTGGTTTTCGGGAACAACCATTGTTGAATATATACTCAATTGGCGTACCTGTAAGTGGTCCTTGTTTATCCATGGTCATGGAAGGATGATAGGCATATGCAAACAAATTCATAGCAAAATAAACTGAAATATGTATCTTAGCCGAGTTGTAAAACAACACACTGATGTAAGATTATGGCTCACCACGATGTGGGGTTGCCCATTTTGCCTCGAAAAACACCCCAAAGGTTGTACTTCCCTTGAAATTCAACAAAAGACAAATCTGGTTGTAGTTAAATTGTATCATCAAAAATATATATCACTGTAATAGACTTTTTCAAAATTAATTGAAGATAATTGAGTACAACATAAGATCAAGAAGAAATAACATATATATACCTGGATTTGTTAACAACATTTTTCAGCCAATATCACCTCGTTCTTCTTATTGGCCTAAATTATTCGATCAGCACAAAATTAAAAGACCGTGTTTGATCAGAAGTTTCGTTGTTGAATGATGGGCAACTTGCTCAGAAAAACACCAGCCTCAGCCACGGCTGTTGTACATATATTAAAAAGACAGTCAATTTTAGCATTCTATTAAAACAACAAAACAAAGCATAAGATTAGATAAAAGATCGGGAAAGACTACCTTCGCTTTTGATTGAATGAAATCATCCAAACAGGGTGGTCTTAATGTTGGGATCGCATCACAACTATTTTCCTACAAAACATTGCATATATATCAGTATATCACAAAAACGGTACCGCAATAACTAACAACATCTAACATTGTATTTTGTTTTTTTACCAATTATACTAACTATATTACTCAAGAAACGCATTATATAAACGGGTTGTTTCAGAATTAGCCGAATATGTAAAAAGGTCGTACCTTTTTCTTCACGAATGCTTCTTAAAAGCCTAAATGGTGTCCGCTTCCATCCTTACACCTTCTTCCTTCTTCCTAATCTTCTAGTAAACCAACCTTAAAACGTTTTGTAGGAAAAACGTAATAATCGAAACAACCATGAATTCAAAACATAATAATCGAAACACCCATGAATTCAAAAATCAAAAGACCTGCATAATACAAAAATTATTAGGATTTCAATACAAAAATTAATCTAATAACCATTAAAAAAAAAATATTGGAGCATGTATGTTTAGATGATTTTTTGAATGTGTTATATTAATTAGGGAACTGAAACTGATATTGAGATTTAATGCTTAACAAAAATAGAGATAATTGGAGCGTACAGAAGAAGCTTTCATTGAAGAATGAAGAAGCGGTGATATTGAAGAATTAATGATTTAATCACCTAACAAAAATAACAGCATTAAAGGTCACGGACCTAATGAAGCTAAAGAGAATTGCATTACCAACTTGTACGCATTAAACATTGGACCAATCACAGAAGAGACACATCAGCGCATTGATTGCACCGGGTGCTTCATCGAGTTGTAACATGTAGCTGTTTATTATATAGTATAGATATATTACTCAAGAAACGCATCATATAAACGGGTTGTTTCAGAATTAGCCGAATATGTAAAAAGGTCGTACCTTTTTCTTCACGAATGCTTCTTAAAAGCCTAAATGGTGTCCGCTTCCATCCTTACACCTTCTTCCTTCTTCCTAATCTTCTAGTAAACCAACCTTAAAACGTTTTGTAGGAAAAACGTAATAATCGAAACAACCATGAATTCAAAACATAATAATCGAAACACCCATGAATTCAAAAATCAAAAGACCTGCATAATACAAATATTATTAGGATTTCAATACAAAAATTAATCTAATAACCATTAAAAAAAAAAATATTGGAGCATGTATGTTTAGATGATTTTTTGAATGTGTTATATTAATTAGGGAACTGAAACTGATATTGAGATTTAATGCTTAACAAAAATAGAGATAATTGGAGCGTACAGAAGAAGCTTTCATTGAAGAATGAAGAAGCGGTGATATTGAAGAATTAATGATTTAATCACCTAACAAAAATAACAGCATTAAAGGTCACGGACCTAATGAAGCTAAAGAGAATTGCATTACCAACTTGTACGCATTAAACATTGGACCAATCACAGAAGAGACACATCAGCGCATTGATTGCACCGAGTGCTTCATCGAGTTGTAACATGTAGCTGTTTATTATATAGTATAGATATAGATTCATTGAATTCATAGATTGATCAAAACTTCAAAGAAATAAATAAATAAATGTTAGCTTTAATTTTATAGTTAAAGTGATGGTCATTCATTAATATAAGAACTTTGTATTTTATGGGCTTATGTTAGACTTAGTTTATATGTAAAAAGCCTAGCCCATGAGCAAAGCCCACACAAGGCCCACAAGGAAATAACCTTGTAGTATTTAAAGTTCAAATTCCTCATTTGAGGAAGTGGCTCACTGTGAAGAGTTGTGTGAAATAAAGAAAAGGTTTAACATATTCATATCTCTTTATATATCATATGATCCAACACCACAGTCCCATCTCTTGTCTTGTGATTAACGCCCCATATTAGTGTGATAAAGAGTGATTTCTAATCACAACAAGTGGTATCAACAGCCGGTCAACGAGGTAGGAAGTTTGTTTGTGTATTCGGTTCTTGAAAAATATTGTGTGTTGCGTTTCATTTTTTGTGAAACGTGGATATATATTTTTTCTTTCTCTACTTCAAGCTCTACGCAAGAACAAGCAAAGATTAAAGATCATAAGGTTGTGTTTGTTATCATGTTCATGATTTGACTTTTGGTTAAGTGAGTTTTTCTCATTTGCTTGTTGAAAAATCTGGGAAATACTGCACTTTATTGGTGTTCTTAGTTTGTTTTTGATCGAAAGTTATTTAAGAATGAAGTTGTTAATGTGTTTGTAGAATATCTTAGTATATTATTGGTCAAGTTGGTGGAAATTGTCAGGAAAGGCTGAAAATTAGTGAAAAGGTGTAAGGCTTCACGTGGGCAAGCACTAGAAAGTCAACAAAAGTGGCAAAAAGGTGAAAAGTTTCGGAATTACTGCTTCTTATCGCAATTCAGAAATTTTGTCGCAATTCAGGTTACTGTCTCGCAATTGTCCATCGCAATTCATCAACAGTCTCGCAATTCAGTTGATCTCTCGCAATTGATTCTGTCGCAATTGGTCTATCGGAATTGGTCTCTTTTATCGAAATTGGGTCTCGCAATTGGCAAACCTCTATCGCAATTCAAACCTTATCGCAATTCAAGGGCTGTTTCGCAATTCCAGTGATTTTCTCGCATTTCAGTTTCGCAATTGGTGTTGTTTTATCGAAATTGGTCTCGCAATTCACATTTTGGACTCGCAATTGGTGAAATTTTTGGAATTGGCAACTTTAGTCCTTGTACTTTCAACTGCAATAGAAGATCTTTCGGATTTGACACTTTTGGCCCTCGCAATTGTGATTAAAAGACTTCAAAGTTAGATAACTTTTAAGGATTTGATTTGAACGTTGTCTTTTTACGTCAAAACTTCAAACGGTTATAACTTTTGAACCGTAACTCCGTTTTCAGCGAAACACCTGTCAAAACGACCGTGAGACCGAGGAGAAGGACACGTTGAATAATTTATTCATTCAACCCAAGTTTCGAGGCCTGAAAACGCTCCAGAATGAAGTTATTGAGGTTTTAAGTTTCCAGACCAAAATTCCACCGTAACAACAAGACTTCGCAACAACAACCAATCTTAACCTTCAACCACAACATCTCCTATTTCGTTGCAAAGATCCTGAATCAACTTTGTCACACATCACAAGAAAAATGGAATCAAGTTCTCAAGAGGGACAAATGTCTCAGGTTATGCAAGACTTTATTCGCTCGAATGAACGATGTCTCATACACTTTAAAGCAATCAAAAGTCTATGTGAGAGACTCACAAAAGCAAAAATGTCAATAGTGCAATCATATGCTTTTGATCGAATGTTTGCTAGATTCATCGAACCTGAAATGGATTATCACACATTCAGAGAGAAACTATTGCATTACATATTTCGAGTAGAGCACGCAATTGAACGTGGATTTGACTGCACTGAAGCATATGACGCATTCAAGACGCACTTTAGATGGTTTTTTCGCCTTAGATTTCAGAATAGTTGAAAAACATCCGGGTTATGAGTCAAATATCGAAACATGGAGTGACTGCGTCACAAGAGACCTGAAAGCTGAAACGTTTAGAGATCAGTTGCTTTGGAGAATAGACTTGCTGAAATTGCAGCTTAATCAAAGATCATTCCATCTGATAGAAGTGCGGGAAGAGAAGCAAGTGAAAGAACGGGAAAGAATTGAAATGGAGAAGCAGAAACGGGAAAAAGAGCAGATTGAAAAAGAAGTGCTTTTAAAGGAACGAGAGGTGAATGAGAAAGAGACAAACAAGGATGAAGAAAAGGTCGATGAGGGTACATCATCTGATGATAGCTCGGTGTTAACGGGAAGTGAAACATCGTCAGAACAGCAGCTCAAAAGCAGTAGTCCAAGATACGATTCGGATGCTGAGGGTACACACAGGAATGAAGCTGTTTGGGATACTGAAGCTGACCACATCAGACTTTCATCCGACATTGCAATAGGGGCTACGGTACAACATTCAAACGATCATGATAATGTTGATTTGTTCGAGAATATGTTTGTTCATGACAAGACACATCCTGCGCATCCTGAGTCCATCAGTGACACATATGTGGAGCAAAGGTTTGATAGTAATATCACTCCCACAACCCCAGATATGGATCCTAATGGAGGGATGCCTGCCCAGGATGGATCTTCTCCTGATCAAGATCATGCCATATTTGCTTCTTTAATCCATAATTTCAAACATGAACTTGAAAAGTGCAAAGAGGACAATCTCAAAACTAAGCAAACAAACATCTCATTGTCCAAAGAGCTTGAAAAATTAACAAAAAGCAAAGACACTGAAATCTCAAACCTTAAATCTAAAGGTCAGAAATATGTGGAGAGAAATTTGGGCCCTGCTAACAGAAAGGTCCAAGAGCTTTTAAAAGAGAATGTTGAACTAAAAATGAGATACTCAATGCTTCAGGAAAACACTTCAAATCTTAAGATTGTTAATACAAAACTTGAAAATGAAAATCAAGAGGTTTTAAAACGTTCAAACAATCTTGAAGAAAAACTTCGAAAAACAGACCAAAGTGCTCAAACTCTTCAAATGATGATTCCTAAAGCTGAGAAAGTCCATAAGGGAAAATCAGGAATTGGTTTTGAAAATACAGATCAGGTTGAACATAAATTTTTGCCGCCTGATGCTCTGTTCATGTCAGAAGAAGATGAAAAATTGGCAGAGGAAAAACGCTTAAAAGCCAAAAAAGGAAAAAGCCCACTCTCGTACCAAGGCTTTGTGTATGGTTGTATACAATTGTCAGAAATACCAAAACCACCTTTAAAAAGAAAAGAAACAAATGTGAAAAGATTTTTCAAAGAAGTTCAACTTGCTACTTATGATGCTAAATTATGGCAAAATAAAGCAAGGAAACAGTTTTGTAATCTTAAAAATCACATTGAGCACACGTTAAAGGTCATTTGGTCAAAACAACAATACACCGAAAGTGACTACAATCGTCTCATGTCATCAGACGCTTGGTTAAAAAGGGAAGTTTGTAAGTATTTAAAAGATGAGATTGAACCTCTTGTGAAAAACATCAATTTCAGCTTTGAACACTTTGAAAAATTTCTTGTCACTGAAATGAAAGAAGATTTAAAGTACATCCATTCTCTTGAAGATGAATTTGATGCAAAATGCTTAAATCTTGATATTCAAAAAGAATTTTTCACAAATCAAATTGAGTCATTCAAATCGGTGTCTGTCAGCCTTGAGCATGAAAATGTGGATTCTGATCATACATATTTTTTGAAATCAGAAAATCTTTGTTTCAAAAGGAAAATCACTGAACTTTCAAAAGAAGTTGCTGATGTCAAAAAGGAATTGTCAAAAAGAATTGCTTCTTCTGAAAAGGAAAAGATTTTTGAAGAAAATTGTAATGATGCCAAAATCAAGTTTGATTTGGACGAACTTGATACAAAAAATATTGAATTGGAACACGCTGTGGCATCATTACAAAAAGAAAATGAGCATTTGAAACAGACTTACAAAAACTTATTTGATTCAATCAAGCGTTCACGAGTTCAGACTCAAAAATCAATCTCAAAACCAAAAGAGACTGAAATTTTGAAGTCTCAATTGTCTGAATTCGCTGATAAAAAGTTCGAAAAGGTTTTGCAAAAGATTGAATCAATGAAGAAGAAAAAGACTGAGTCTCAATTCACAAATGTTTCCTATCCAAATCCCCTGTTTGATTCTGATTCTCCCGAGTTTGAAACAGAAAATGCAAATCATGTGCTTCAAACAAAAGTACTTGAGCTTGAAACTCTTTTAGCTCAACGCACAAACGATCTTGAGGATGCCAAAACTGATCTTTTCAACAAAACGAACAAATTCGAAACATATTTTGAAAAACTTGAAAAAGAAAATATTGTTTTCGAACGAAAATTGGCTCGTAAAATGGATGATTCAAAAGCCGAAAAAGATCATTTTTTGAAACAAATTGCCTCTATGGAATCTAAATTGACATCTCAAGATCATCTTCAAAAGGAATACAGTGATTTGCGAAGTTCATACAATGCTTTAAGAGTGAAGTTTGAGTCTCTTAACCATTCAAAAGGAAAAGCTCCCATTTCAAATCACTCAACACCAAAAGTGAGTGTTTCAAAGAAGGTTTACACGGGTGAATCTTCAAGACCAAGACCATTTTCGAAAAAGGTTTCCCAATTTACAACCTATTCTTTGCAAAAAGGAAGGAAGTTTTCAAAGAAACCAAGTTTTTATGAAACGCTCATTCCTCCAAAGCTTTCAAGGTCAAACATGTCTCATGAAGAGACTTCAAGATTTCAAACTCCACAATCTTGCATTACACGGGTAAGGCAAGTGTGGAGACCAAAGCAATGTCCTTCAAACTCTGAAAAACTTCCGCTGCAACACAAGGACTCTGCTTTGAAAAAGATTTTTAAATCTCCGTTGATTCCGCGAGTGTTATTTCCAAATGAAACACCTGTTCTCAGTCCTCGTTGGAATTCAACTTCTTTGAATCAGATTGACACAACTTACAAATGGATTGCAAAACATGCTAAACCCGTTGGTGCAGTGCTCAAATGGGTTCCAAAAGTTGTTGTCTAATCTGGTCATAATGGCTTTTGTTCAAATCAGTTCAAAACCCGCGCTTCATCATGGTTTCTGAACACATCAGTTCAGGACCCGATCTTCAAAGAAAGGAAAGTGCTTCATCAAAAAATTTCGAGCGCTTATCCTAAAATCAATGGCTTGTAAGTATTTCAGCTTACAACCCGAGCTTCAACGTTTTGGCTTATGCACACATAACAGTGCATAACCCGTTTTTCAAAGAAAGGACCCTGTTGTACAATTTATGGCAACAATCCTAAAAGAAAAGAAGTTTTCATGCAATGTTTATTCAAACTTCTTAATCTTAAGCAAAATTTTACTCAAATTTTCTCAAAAGGTTTTTCAAAACTTTTCAAAAATTTTGCTTAAGATTTTCAAATTGTTACTCCCCATTCGCTCCAAAGTTTTCAAAAATTTCAAAACCAATGCAAGTTTTGAGGGGGAGTACTTCATAAAAGAAATTTGTTCCAAAAAGTTCATGCAAATCGTTTCTCCCTATTAGCTTTCTAAAAACAATGATTTTAATCAAACGGTATCAAAAATACCATCGAAATGCTATTTTTGAGGGGGAGAAATGTGATTAAAATGTGATCATGGTTCGAATCTCAAAGGAGCTCATCAGAAAGACTCAGAAAATACCATCGAATTGACGAAGCTTAAATGTCTGTAATCGAAAAGACTAGTCCGGGACGGGTAATAATTTCAAGATGGTTAACCATTGATGTAAACGTGTCTCGCAAAGGACTTGTCTGAGTAGAATGTACCAATTCGAGAGATGATCATTGATATGACCGGGACGGGTAATAATTTCAAGCTAGTCTAACTAGTGATGTAAGCGTGTCTCGCGAAGGTCATGTTCATTGAAAATCGATCATTTCAAATGTGCGAACTCTACCCAACATGTGCAATTTATCGCAAAAATGCATGAGCACATGTGAAGGGGGAGTATTTCAGAAATTACAAAACTCTCGAAGTGCTAACTAAATGTGTTTTCTCATAAACACTTTGAGAGATTTTCACAAATGGTTTTATGGCATGCTATCAACAAATCTAGGATAATCATGGTGTAATAAGGTGATTATGGTTAGGTAATGTCTAATGATCCGCCAGAACCGGAGGGATCTACCCAAGGACAATTCCAATAGCTTAGCATTAGAAGTCCTTAGGTATGATTGAAAAAAAAAGGAGTATAATGAGAAAGGAGAAAGAAGGGGTTGAAGAATGAAAAAGAAAAGTTTAATGATAGGGTGAAAAGAAATAGCCCTCCATGAAAACTTAGGAAAGAAACCGGGTCAATACATATGCTATCGGTACTCACTAAGGTGATACTGATATTGAAGACAAGACGTCATGGACCCAGTGACGCGGTGCACAAACCCCTCCTAGCCACTCAGATATCTCTTAAAAGATATTTGTTTCATTTCTCACGGAGATCAATGCATAATCTATCGACCTCTCACTCCGAGATGTGTTGATATTGAAAAGGTGGCACTCTGCTCCTCGCCTCCGATTACTAAAACCAAAACGCACATAATTGAGTCTAGAGCCATGAGATTCATCAAAGATCTCTTAGGAACACTTTCAATAAAATACACTTGTGTTCGCCAAAAAGGACATAAGTTGTAAGTGTCATAACGAGATCTGAACCAGAAAGAACTGGACGATTTATTGCTAACTGTTTTATGCAGGTACTGAAGAAAGTCCATGGATCATCGTATGTCTCAACATCTACAATGGAAGAAAAGATGCTGTAAATACATGAAGATGTTGATCAAGGCAAAGATCAATCCAAAAGGCAATACGATGAAGATCACAATGCATGAAGGAACAAAGAATTACAAAGTTCAAGACCCTGAAGTCTAAAGATCTAAGCACGTGGTGCATCTTTTGAATGACCATCCCTTAGGGGGAGATTGTTAGCTTTAATTTTATAGTTAAAGTGATGGTCATTCATTAATATAAGAACTTTGTATTTTATGGGCTTATGTTAGACTTAGTTTATATGTAAAAAGCCTAGCCCATGAGAGAAGCCCACACAAGGCCCACAAGGAAATAACCTTGTAGTATTTAAAGTGCAAATTCCTCATTTGAGGAGTGGCTCACTGTGAAGAGTTATGTGAAATAAAGAAAAGGTTTAACATATTCATATCTCTTTATATATCATATGATCCAACACCACAGTCCCATCTCATCATCTCTTGTGCTTTAACTTCGAATATATGTGTGATAAAGAGTGATTATCAAAGGACTAAATCGAAATAAATAAATAAATAATAGATTGATATACAAATATAAATAATTTAATATGTTGAACAAATAACCTCTTAAGTTAATTATGCTTTCTTGCTATGAGCTACCATGAACCCACGTATGACTCTCGCGGGTTTAGCATACAAACAGGAAAAGAAGCTAAGCCGTACTTGATGCGTAAATGCAACAACCAGATGATGCATGCTGTAAGAGCAACACTTCAACTAAATAATGCAGCCAGACATGACATATTTGTAGATAATAAAACTGGTTTTAAACAATGGGTCTTTGGTTTCAAGTTGCTATGATGAGAAGGAAATGTTCGACCCATGCAGGCACGAGACCGATTACATCTGTCAGAGTAATTACACTTCGTGGATGGATGTATGAGATAATGCAAATTATCACAAGAGTCAAATTGTTGCTGATGTATAACTATTCTTTTGTTAATATTACATTGAACTATATCATCATGTTTGTCCCACAATGTTTCTCTGATTGAATCAGCAAAGTGATCCATTTATTAACTTTCTTGGCCTTTGAGTGTTTTACATGGCGTTTGAGAGTGATTATTCAAGTTTGAAGTGTTGATACAAAACATAGCAGGTTTGCTGTATCATACAAACTGATACTGTAGTAGTTTTCTATACCATAGCATTGACCCTTTTCAAAAAAATTAATGGTTTGCTTATCGTGTAAGGTATTATTGAACCATATTTGAGTGTAGCATAATATTTCACATTAAGCAATCCCGGTACAAATAACGAACCAATCCCGGTACCAGAAAAGTGTTTCAGTACGGTAATTGGTAGACAAAAACATACCGTGCTCATCCCCACAAAATGGACATGTCACTATGACATTAACGCATAGTGCGTCGCACTAAACACAATGGCACCTTACAGTACTCCCAACATAAACTGATCTGAACAACCTTGACTAAATGAACCAACTTGATTTCAAAAATAAGTATCTGTAAAAGACATAAACAAGCCTGCTAATTGGAAAACTCAAAGAAACTTCTATACATCATATGAAACAAAGGGCAACATGCTGCTGCCATAATTAAAGATCAGATTTGCAGATAGGAGTGATCCCCAAAAGATCAAAGCATTTCCTCATTACCACTTCTGTTGCCTTACACAACAATAAGTTGCTCGTCTCCTCACTAGACCCAACAACCTGTCAAAACATTCAAAGTTGGGTTAAGATAAACTTTGGTTTAAGATAAGCAGGGATATATGTAAGTAAATATACCTGGCACGCAGAAGAGTCTAAACTGTTAAACCTCTTGCATAAATCATAAAGGTATTCACAAAGGATATGTGGCGTAAGAATTGTGCAAGCCTCTCCGAGAACCTAAAAAAGGAAAGTTATATTATTAATGGAATAACATAATTTAGATTAAAAAAAAAAAAAAAAACTTCGATGTTCTGTTGGTTAACATTAAGATGCCATTTTAACAGTTTGGCGTCTTTATAACAATTCTTGAGTTGGAATGTCAAGATTTCATTTGTATTCATAATTTACTTTCGAGCGGTTAGAGCGTACGGGAAATTTAACCAATCCTTATCTTACCTCAGTAAACAGAAGTAAATGTAATCCCAACTCACATTCATCATCGTTCTTCAGTATTAACTCATCAGCCTGTCACAAACAATTATAATGTCTTTTTAATATACAAAATCAGCTCTTTCACCTTCGCCTTACAAACACATGCTAGCTAACTTGTTTTTTCATAAATTCACACTAAAATTAACTCTAATTTTTTTAGATATACCGGATTATAACCCTAAGCAAGTTTTACATATATAGTGTCTGTGTCTGTGTTTGTGTCATTGTGTGTGTCTATGAAATAACATTAAAATGAAAAGAAATTCTTACCGTTAACTCCTTGATGTCTTTACTGGAATTTCTGATAATTGATCGTAGAGGATCCTTCTAAATGCCCTTTAAGTCATGTAGGATTTGGTCTTGTTCAAGGAGATATTTTTACACACCCTAAAGCGGTTAACTTTGTTAATATGCTTGACGAAGCTAAAAGTCGCTGTAAACTGCTCCTTGCGAGACAAGGTATACCAACAATATTCATTTTGGCTTTCAACCTATTTGACCTGTTTCGATTGTAGTTAAATATCCTTCATATCCCAAATCAATCCATTTATAGGTTAATGGGTCTATTTAAAAACTACATATGCATTATTTTTAGCAGGCATGGCTGATCAGTGGACTGCTGAAGAGATTGAGCATGCTGCTGAAGCGCTTGGAATTGGTGCTCTTAAGTAAGATTCTCATGCTTTATCATGAATATTCCGACTATTGTTTATAACACAAGCTACCGTTTTGGTCAAGTTATGTGCTTATTCATATTGTATACTTGTGTTCATACCAGGTATGCAGACTTGAAGAACAACAGATTGGCTAATTATACATTCAGTTTTGATCAAATGCTTAATGTGGAGGTATCCTTTACTAGTTATGTTATGCAATTGTTTGTTGTATTTTCTCACTGGTTTGAAATCTTTACATCAATCTTGTTTCTTATTTGCTCACATTCATTGATAAACAGGAAAATACTGCTGTATATCTACAGTTTACACATGTTCGAATTTGTTCGATTATCAAGGATTTTAGTAAAGACATCAAGAAGTTAAAGGTAAGATTTTTTTTTTTTTTTTTTTTTTTTTGTTTCAAATGTTATTTTATAGACACACACACAGAGACACAGATTATTATCCTGCGGATTTGAAGTGAAAAACATCTAAGAAACAGCAAGTTAACTAGCATGTATGTGTAAGATGAAGGTAAAATAACCAATTTTATATATTAAGAAGATTTTTTAATTGTTTGCTACAGGCTGAAGAGTTGAGATTGAAGAACGATGTTGAACGTGAGTTGGGATTACATTTACTCCGGTTTACTGAGGTAAAATAATGATGTTTAAATTTCCTGTACGCTCTAACTATTCAAAAATGAGTTATCAAGACAAATGAAATCTTTACATTCTAACTCAACAATTGTTATAAAGACGTAGAACTGTTTAAGTGGCATAATCAACAGAATATCAATGTTTTTCAAATCAAGTCTAGAATAAATCGACAAAACTTTTTTTTCTATTTTTACCCTTCTTTTTTAATATAATATATATAATTCTTAATGGCCATGGCCCAGAAATTTGTGAACTTGTGTGTGGACTGTTATAGTTCGCATGCAGTAGTCCGTAGCACTACATTCTTCTTCTCAGAATTTTATTAAAATAACCATGACTAAATTAAGATACAAGTCAGATTAAGTTTTCAGCCACCATTGTAATGGCTCCAGGAATAGTCCTTTTTTTATAAAAAGACAATTCAATTTTCAGACCATACTATACATAAAAACGAAGATCGATCGAAATGTAATGCTACATGGAAACTCAACCACATAACCACCCCTAGGTTCGAGGTACACACATATGACATGAACAGATGGAGAACAAATTTACCACGATGACTCCAAAGTTGAGATTCAAAGTTGAATTCCTTTGATTTGATCTTTTAGCTTTTGAGACTCATGCTTTCTCTAGGATTTACTGTGTTCGAGTTTACAGATTAGGTATAACATGTGTTGCCTAATTCCCTGCTCCACTTACCTGCTCCACATTTCCTGCTCCACTCACCTTCTCCACATTTGTTGTCAGTTTGTATGGGATACCAACAAGATGGTTGGGTCCTAAGTTTTGTTTATTATTATAGGTTTGGTAGTGGTTGAAGTCCAGCCTATAAATCTGGCATATATTGAGTCATGATGTATGCAACATACCTTACTAAGTTTTTGAGCTATTTTTCTTAGTAATAATAAGATTGGGAGTTATCTGGTCTTAATCAAGTGTGTCATCAATTTAATATCCTGCTTTGAATTGGTATCAGAGCTAGTTCAATTCCCCTTCGATTAAGTTGATCTTCTTGGCAGCCAGGAGCGTTTCCAGTGAGTTCCCATTGAAGGCTTGAACCAGGCGGGTTCGAGTTATTTGCAACAGCAGCAAACCGGACTCGAGTACAGGGGTTTTTCGGTTGAAGGTTACAGTTTGGTTCTGTTCTGAGAGACTATTCAGAACTAACTAGATTGTGCTTTTGGTTGCAAAGGGCTACACCTTTGCTGGTTTACAAGAAGAAATCGAAGATGGGAGACACTGAAGGTAATCAATCGGGGTCAATTAAAGAACCAGGTGGTGCTTCTTCTTCCTCACTCGCGTGCCCCATGTTGACTCAAACAAATTATACAATATGGGCCATGCGGATGAGAGCTATCTTTAACGTACACGGAGTTTGGGAACAAATTGAACCTGGTACAGCAGTTGATGTGAAGAAAAACAACATGGCAATCGCTTTGTTGTTTCAATCCATTCCGGAAAATCAGATTCTTCAAGTCGGAAATCTGAGTAAGGCTAAGGAGATGTGGGATACGTTGAAGACCCGGAATCTCGGGGCGGATAGGGTTCGAGAGGCACGGCTTCAAACCCTAATGTCTGACTTTGAAAATCTGAAGATGAAGGAACAAAGCACGGTGGACGAGTTTGCTTCATTATTATCAGGTTTTTCATCGAAGGCGGATTCTTTGGGTACTAAGATCGATGAACCCAAGTTAGTCAAGATGTTTTTAAAAGGCTTACCGAGGAAGTTTATTCACATGGTGGCCTCGATCGAGCAAGTGGTCGACTTGAAAACTATTACCTTTGATGATGTGGTAGGTCGTTCGAAGGCATACGAGGAACGAATTAAGGAGGAAAAAGATCCTGGTAGTCAAGGACAGTTACTTTTTTCTCAAGAGGAATCATCCTCAAACCACAAATAAAATAATGGAGGTCGTGGTCGTAATGGTCCTGGAAGGAGGGGACGAGGTCGTGGACGTGGTTCGGGTCAGGGACAATACACCAACCAAAACCGAGACAATGGTAAAGGTAGTGGGTCAAAGGGCTCGGGTCAAAGAAACAACGACAACCGACAGAAACCGAAGAAAGATAAGTCTGAAGTTCAATGTTTTAGATGTGACAAGTTTGGTCACTACGCTTCGACTTGTCCAGAACGAAAGCAAGAATAGGAATCAAATCTTGCTGAAATGGAAGAAACTGATGCGACCTTATTTATGATGACGTGTTCAAGCGAGACAGTATACTTGAATGAAAAGAATGTGAACCCGAATAAATTCAAATCCAAGCATGGGGAACAGAATTTATGGTACTTAGATAACGGAGCTTCTAACTACATGACGGGGTACAAAGAATTCTTTTCGGAGCTAAACGAACGAGTAACCGGCAAGGTACGTTTTGGTGATGGTTCTTGTGTTACTATTGAAGGAAAAGGCTCAGTTTTGTTCACAACTAAAACCGGTGAACATAGAATATTAACGGAAGTTTACTATATTCCGAGCCTTCGTTCCAACATCATTAGTTTGGGACAACTTACCGAAACGGGATGCAAGGTCGTGATGGAAGACGATGTTTTACTAGTGTATGACAAAGCAAGAACTCTTATGATGAAGGTGTTTCGTGCATTTAACCGGATGTATAAAATCAAGCTCATGGTTGGTTCTCCGGTATGTTTACTCTCTAAGCTTGATGATGTTTCTTGGCTTTGGCACGCCCGTCTAGGGCATCTGAACTTTGATTCAATGAGGAAGATTGGGTCAAAGAACATGGTTCGTGGTATGCCCGTTATCAACCACCCATCAAACATATGTGATTGTTGTTTGATTGGGAAACAGACTCAAAAGCCGTATCCAACCAAGGCCATGTTTCGGGCCACTAGACCACTCGAGCTTCTACATGGTGATCTCTGTGGTCCCATCACACCATCTACACCAGGAGGTTGTAGGTATATGTTCTTGATTGTAGATGATTTCTCACGCTATATGTGGTGTTTTCTTTTGAAATCCAAGGATCAAGCGTTCGAGACATTCAAACGGTTTAAAGCTTTGGCTGAGAAAGATTTGAGTCTAAAGATTGGCACGTTTAGAACTGATCGCGGGGGTGAGTTCACATCAACTGAGTTCAATGATTGGTGTGAAAACAATGCTATCCGAAGGCATCTTACGGCTCCATATTCGCCACAACAAAATGGGGTCGTTGAACGACGCAATCGAACTGTAATAGGTATGGTGAGGTGTATGCTAAAACAAACCAAGGTGCCACAAAGATTTTGGGGTGAAGCGGCTATACATTCAGTTTATGTACTCAACCGAAGTCCTACGAAAGCGGTTGATACAAAAACACCATACGAGGTATTACTAAAAAAGAAACCGAATTTAGAGTTTCTGCGTGTGTTTGGTTGTGTGGGTTTTGCAACGGAACCCAAAGTTAATCAGCACAAACTTGATGATAGAGGAAGACCGATGGTATACTTTGGTTCGGAACCGGGGTGTAAAGCCTTTCGGATGTATGACCCGGTTGAGAACAAAATTTGTATCCGAAGATCGGTTAAATTTGATGAAAAGCGTGGCTGGGAATGGAAACAAAACAGGTCTGACCCAGAATTCTGTACAGTCGTTCTTCACTCGGATCAAGACGGACGCTCATCCGATACGGCTACTGAGTCAGAACCTGACCCGTACACTCCAGAAGGTGCATCTGGAACAGTAAATGAGCAGCAAAACACTGCTGTGTTTCAGCAGCAAACTGCTATTTCTGGCGCTGCCAGTTCAGCCTCAATGGAGGCAGGGTCGGGTGAGCCTATGCCCGACTTTGCTGAGGTTGAAACTCTCCTACGACGATCGACGAGACAGAAATGGATGCCGATAAAATTTAAAGATTTTCATGTCCAAGATGGGGTTAATCGAGAAGAACCGGAAGAATTATTACTCGCAGCAGAAGATGAGCCTACAAATTATTCTCAAGCTAAAGGAAATAAGTTTTGGGAAAAAGCAATGCGAGTAGAGTTAGAGTCCATTGAAAAAAATAAAACTTGGACTTTAACAAAACTCCCAGGTAATATTAAACCAATCGGTTTAAAGTGGGTTTATAAAGTTAAGCGTAATGCATCCGGGGAGATCATAAAATACAAGGCAAGACTCGTCGCGAAAGGTTATGTTCAACAATTTGGTATTGATTTTGACGAGGTCTTCGCACCAGTGGCTCGAATGGAAACGGTGCGTTTGTTACTTGCACATGCGGCTTGCAAAGGATGGCAAGTTCACCACTTAGATGTCAAATCAGCGTTTTTGCACGGTGATTTAAAAGAAGTGGTTTATGTTAGTCAACCGGAAGGCTTCGTTAAGAAGGGCCATGAAGAAAAAGTCTACCGGTTAACTAAGGCATTGTATGGGCTTCGACAAGCGCCACGAGCTTGGAATCTCAAGCTCGATGGTACATTGAAAATTCTTGGTTTTAAGCGGTGCTCGAAAGAACAAGCAATTTACACTAAACATGAGGGTAATGAATTAATTATTACAGGTGTTTATGTAGATGACTTAATTGTGACAAGCTCGTGCACTAAGAAAATCGAAGAATTTAAGAAGCAAATGAAGGAGAAATTCGAGATGAGCGATCTCGGGTTACTATCTTATTATCTCGGTATTGAAGTTAAGCAAACCGAGAAAGGCATTACAATCAAGCAAGAAGGGTACGCGAAGAAGATTCTAAAAGAAACAGGCTTGCTCGAGTGTAATCCGTCTAAATGTCCTATGGATCCAGGTGTAAAGTTATCAAAGGACGAGAAAGGTGAACCGGTTGATCCAAGGAATTACCGAAGATTAGTTGGTTGTCTTCGTTATTTATTACATACAAGACCGGATTTATCTTATGCGGTTGGAATTGCGAGTCGTTACATGCAATCTCCAATGGTTTCTCACCTAGTTGCGGTTAAGCGAATTCTTCGTTATATTGCCGGCACTACAAGTTATGGGTTACGGTACAAACGGGGAGGAAGTCACAAGATCATTGGCTATAGTGATAGTAGTCACAATACCGATAAGGATGACGGGAAAAGTACTACGGGGCACATATTTTATTTTGGTGAAACACCCATTTCATGGTGTTCTCAAAAACAAAATACAGTAGCATTGTCATCTTGTGAAGCCGAGTTTATGGCGGCAACTTCGGCAGCGTGTCAAGCGATTTGGCTTCGAAGTTTATATGGTGAAATCGTAGGTGGTGAGATGCAAAAGATAGTGATTTGGGTGGATAACAAATCAGCTATAGCATTAATGAAAAATCCCGTGTTTCATGGTCGGAGTAAACACATCGATACACGATATCACTTTATTCGTGAATGCGTTGAAAAGGAGTTGGTGGAAATTGAGTATGTGAGTGGAGACGAGCAAAGGGCCGATATTCTCACCAAAGCACTTGCGCGAGTCAAGTTCATGGAAATGCGTGGGTTACTTGGTATGGAAGGCCTGCCTATGGTTCGGGAATTAAGGGGGTGATTGTTGCCTAATTCCCTGCTCCACTTACCTGCTCCACATTTCCTGCTCCACTCACCTGCTCCACATTTGTTGTCAGTTTGTATGGGATACCAACAAGATGGTTGGGTCCTAAGTTTTGTTTATTATTATAGGTTTGGTAGTGGTTGAAGTCCAGCCTATAAATCTGGCATATATTGAGTCATGATGTATGCAACATACCTTACTAAGTTTTTGAGCTATTTTTCTTAGTAATAATAAGATTGGGAGTTATCTGGTCTTAATCAAGTGTGTCATCAATTTAATATCCTGCTTTGAGATACCTGCAGACAACATGTGTACTTGAATAGGAGTGGTCAAGTCATATGTGATTGTATCTCAGACTACGTCCATCTCCTCACAATTTTATATCAATTACATTTTCCACCCTTGGCTTTATATAGTTTATCTACAATGGTCCTTCATCATTATCCTTTTAACATGGGTGTTACATAAATAGTTTATCTACTATGATCCTTCATAGTAGTTTAATGAATAATTAAAACACACATCAGTGTGAAAAAAAAAACTTCACAAGTCACTCTAATACTTGAATATGATTATGTAATTTATATTATTCCATTAATAATCTGACTTTCCTTTTTAGGTTCTCGAAGAGGTTTGCACATTTCTTACGCCACACATACTGTGTAATTACGTTTATGATTTATGCTTGAAGTTTGACAGTTTAGAGACTTCTGTGCCCCAGGTATATTTATTTACATATACGCTAATAATCTTCTCATACAATATTGAACTAAATCCCCGCTTATGCTAAGCCAAAGTTAATTTGATCTAGGCAAATCTGACTATTTTTGTCAGGACTTAATGGAACTTTGAAAGTTTTGGCAGGTTGTTGGGTCTAGTGAGGAGACGAGCAACTTATTGTTGTGTAAGGCAATAGAAGTGGTAATGAGGAAATGCTTTGATCTTTTGGGGATCACTTCTATCTGCAAAATCTGACCTTCAAATCTACTTTTTTCTTCATTGTTGAGTGATAATTTGGGAAACTGAAATTGGACCAGAAGCTGCTATTTGGAGCTTAATTATGGCAGCATGTTGCCCTTTGTTGCATTTTTTTTTTTATTTTGTATTATGATTATGATGGTATGTTATGATGGCTAGACTCTCTTATGATGTTGGAATTTTAGATATTGGATTTTGTCCAAGTGTTGTGTAAAAGTTTCTCTCCATTTTCCAATTGGTAGGCTTGTTTATGCTGATCATATCAGTTTTATGTATTTGATTTAGAAGAGAAGCAATTTCAAGAGTAAATTAAAGGTTGGAAGATATATAAAATGACTAAACTGCCCGGCCCTTGTATGAGTAGCACGTGAGAACAGTTAACCCATCTCACTAACAGAAGCTTGTGTAAAGGGCCACCGGGGTTACGAAAGGGAGACGTTGGGGAGGGTCGGTTTATTTTTATTTTTTTAAGAAAAGGACTCAACGTGTTGTTTTGATACAAGAGGACGAATGATGTATTTTACTCAAACTTTTCTTACCGTGTCCAAAACATCTAAAAGATGTTCAAATTTTATAGTGAAACAGATGGTGCTCCTTATCCTTAATTTATTTTATATTATGTGAAATACAAACTAACAATCTCACAAATTGTCCCAGGCGGGAATCTAACCAACAACCACTTATGAATCATGTTTGGGTAAAACTAACTTGGAGGAATGCATTTATGAATCTATTGTTTTGTTGAATGTTATTTCCTTTTACTGCGAAGCAGTCTTTTGGTTACCATATTTTTCAATCATCTATATCTATACTACATATAATGTAGGAATGAATCTCTCTCCTCTTAGTCTTAAAATTAAGACTTACAAGCTATAATGTTTATTGTACAATACACAAAGCACTATTAATGATCTTTCTCATCAATCTTAATTTTAAGACTTACAAGTCTTAAAGCTTAAAGTACAAAATACAAAGCACTATTAATTTGGTCAAGATATTTAATGTAGTCAATTAATTAACTGGTCAATAAATACAATTAATGTAGTTATTAAAACATTCTTTACATAAAAAATACAAATTATTAAGCATATTGTACAATCAATTTAAAAACAATTCTTGCATTAAATGTTACTAATACAAATAATAAGTCACATTATACAAATATTCAAGCACGAACGGGCAACAGGCCAAATGGGCTCGAGCCCGAACGGGCACGGGCCAAACGGGCTAGAGCCTGAACGGGCACGGGCTAAACGGGCTCATGTTATACGAATGACTTTAAAAAAGACCCAAAAAGACGACATAAATTCCTTAGTTAAGGAGTTGAAATACGTCACATGAAATTCTTGATATCCGTAAATTTATTATCAAAAAGAACATAATAAACTAAAATACATAATTCACCGGAAAATATTATTTCAGGGTACCCGCCGCCGCAACGCGCGGGTACCCTGTTATAAATATATTAATGTGTCAAACTGAAATGCCTTGCATATTTTAGCTAGTGAATATATTTTGATTGCTTTGACCAAATCACCTTTCAACAATTAATGTATACGTTTAAAAACTGGGTTAAAATATTATGACTTCTAGTTATTAAACAATATGAAGAGCTGAATTCAATTTACGTCATTGCTCAATCATATTAGACCCCGGGTGTACCTTGGGGTAGGGGTATGGTCTGTCTACGTTTTACCTCCCCCATACCCTGCCCCGGCGGGATTGGGTTTGTTGTTGTTGTTGTTGCTCAATCATATTAGAAAAAGAAACGACTACAAATAAAAAGTGTGTTTTTATGCGTTTATGCTTTTATGCTTGTATGCTTATGCTCGTGTCCCCTTATCTCTATAGAGCTTTATTTTCTCTTTATTTTGTGCTCTCTTGTAACGCATGCTTCTATTATGTCCTTTTTTTCTCTCAAGTTCTTTTGATAGTTTAATGCCTATTAGCTTTGTATGCTTGTATGTTTGCTATTGCTCACTTTCACACATTCACATATATCTAAGCACTCTCACCCGCACAACACCTTACACTTGTCGGATGTCTTTCTGGAAGCCGTCTCCTTACTTTCGGGTTTAATCTTGTGGTAGGGGTAAGAATTGTCTACATTCTACCTCTCCATACCCCTCTCGACGGGAATGGGTATGTTGTTGTTGTGACTACAAATAAGTGAAAAGAAAAATAAAATAAAAACACCATAGCATAGCCAATACTTCTAGACTTGCCATACAATTGTAAATATTTTTGTAGAAAGCAACTAGTTGGTCAAAAACTCCAACACTCACGATCATTATGTAGCAACTTAAACTTTTAAGAACAATTTAGGATCAAACTAATGAGTAAAAACCTGGTGGCAATACATTTAAATCTATATGCAAGATAACTCGAAAAGTAAACATATATGAAATTACGATCATAAAAAACATGTCAGCAATCGGCTGAGTCCTATTTACTTGTACCTCACCCACTTTCTTAACACTAAACGGTAACGCACACACAACAACACACGGACACCCATTATACACATGCTCATTCATCCCTTCCTTACACGCCATCGCGGCCGCCGAATTATATATAAACTCAACTTGACAATAGCCTTTCGACTTCCCACTTTCTCATCAAAAAACTTGAATTCCTTCACATGCCTGTACTTACATAACTCCGATTCCTACTCACCATCCTTCGCCCACCAATGCAAATCTCCCACAAACAATCTCATAACATATCATCATATCATAATCATAATACAGAATGAACATATAAAAAACGGGCAACATCCTTCGAACATTATGCTCCCTGATTGTCACCTCACGCTTCTCAACCTTGCTAAGGAGTTGATTATGCTCCTCCCCCATTCGCATCAAAAAACCCTCTTCTTCAGTTAACTCATTATTGAATAAGAACTTGAAAGCTGTTGCTAAATCGTCAGACCCAGATGCTTCCTTGAGTTCATTGATGTTGTTGGAAGACGAAGCCATGGATGAGAGAGTTGGTTGGCTGATATAATAAGTTAGGTTGATAATAATTGATGATGCCCTAATTATGTGTTAAATTTGGTATAAATAACAAAACAAATACGTTTTAGAATACAAATAGGCAATCGGAATATAAAAAGGTAATGAGAAGGAATGATTGCAAAACATAACTGAAGTACTAATTGAAGTAGAAAGTTCATCTTCCCATGCAAAACTATCATTTGAGTATTTAAAATTATATTTGCAATATATATATATATATATATATATATATATATATATATATATATATATATATATATATATATATATATATATATATATATATATAACAGGAGGCGTTACACGTAGATAATGCCACATAAACGCCACCTCAATGCTACATAATCAATTTAATGCCACCTAATCAATTTATGCCACGCAAGCAAGCCTTTTCCATTAATAAATTCAGGATTTAAAAAATGACCATAGTAAGATTCGAACCTGCATATTTAGCTTCCAATGCAAACGTCCCAAACCAATGGAGCCAAGCCATTAATTGTGATCAACAACCAAAAACAAAATAAATATAGGGCTAAATATTTAGCAAACTAAATCGAATAGATATATACAGCTAAATACACTTTTTCTCCAAATCCAAATTTCATCTCTTCCTCATAAATCCGCTTCAGGCAAATTACCTCTCGACTCCATCTCCCTCAAAAGCTCCGAAACCTTCCCCAAATCACCCAGCTTCCCAAACGTCTGAACCAAATAATCATAACTAGATGTAATTATATATACTGTCTTCATACGATTTTAGGGTTTTGGTGGACTGCCATTATACCATTCATCACTTACTTAAGGTTAGTTTTTTTTAATTCTAATTGGTTTATTCTAATATGCTTTTTTTTTTAATTCTAATTGGTTTATTCTAATATGCTTTTATTCTAATCTGCTTTTAATTATTGCTTTTAATTATTCTATAAAAAAATGCTTGACCGATAATATTGGTTAAATCATGGATCTGGGAGATATGATGTTGCAGCTGTTTAGTTAGGATTGTGTGCAAACCGTAGATTCAGACTGCTGTTCCTAATGACTTAGTACTATTTGGCTGTTTTTAGTACTGCCAGTTGAGAGTTAGAGATCATTTGTACTGCTGCGTTTATGTTTGTACTGCTAACTGTTAATGACCAATATTTTTGTTAAACTAATGATATGATAGATTATTTTTTTATTAATAAAACATATTTCTTTCAGATATAGGATGTGGTTTTACCTATGTAATAATCATACACATTTGATTGGTTGGGGTATTAATTATGTAATAATCAAAATCAATGGATCCCAATTTGATTTTAATTGCTAAGATTGTGAATTGCAGAATAAAAAAAAGATGTAGCAGACAAAAGGGTCACCGATACTAGCAACTGCATTCTTGGACGTACAGAACAAGAGCCAATAGAGTTGCGGACACGACAGCCACAAGGTAAGACATTTCAGATATTTGGGTTTAACCCCAAAAAAAACACACATTAACCTATCAACGACTCTCTCTCACAAAACCTAAATAAAGTTCACTGGAGTTCCTAACCCTAAATCGTTGAAGAACCAAACTCGAATATCACAATCATGTAGATTCTCAAAATTAATTGCAGTTCATTCAATTCAACAATTAGTTTATACCTCAAATTAGTTGAAAGAATAAGATATGATCCTTAATTTTGGTAAGATTTTGGGTTAATGTTTAATTTTATACTTATACTTCAACAATACTAATGTTTCGATTATATTAATTGCTTTTCTGGCCCATAGTTAATTTTGTTAATTATGTTTTTTTATAGTGGATCTATATTGAATTTGTGTATTGTTATTGTTTATAGGAATGAAAAGATTTAGAGATAAGGATATGTGTTTGTTAATTTGCGATCTAATAATGAATGAATGTTTTTGTTTTGTTATTTTCGAGTTTGGAACATACGATATATGAGTGAATTGATGACACAGGGTATAAGTAGAAAAAAGGTTGGATTTTTATTAAGGATGAGATTGTTCCTGTTTATACCAAGGTATATCCGTTGATGATGGTATTAGGCCAAACACGAACTTGGCGGATCTTGCAAAGCTAAATTGATAATGATTCCGGTATGCGACCAACATCTAATGATTTTTTTATTTGTCGATCAAAGAGAGTGCCTCCCAAAAATATTGTACATCATATTGGTATGTTATTTATAGAGGTAATTAATTTTAAATTATTTAATCATTGAATTAGTGGTTTTTTTTGTAAACTATACTTAAAAAGTAAAATACCCTTCTGGCGTGAACATGTTACAAAGCTTATTTACATAATCGCAAAAAAAAGAAAGAAAAAAGACGAAATTAGATTAAATTTTAATAATACAACCCTTTTTTTTCCTTCTTCTAGAGGAATGATGTTAATGCCAATAAAGATGTTAATGTTGCTGTGTGTAAAGTGGCCATGTGGGTTTAAACAAGATTATGGATAATGAGAATTTGAAAGGAGAAGCTAATGATGCTACAGAAACTATGAGCGACCTCTGGTACTCAGGCTTTCCCAGAAAAGTACAGGCATGAATATTCAAATCAAGACTTTATTGTATTCAGTTTGCCTTTATAATTTGGATTTCGCCTTTTGTTATATTCGATTACTCTTTTATTAGATTGTTTTGTGAATATGTGAGTTTGATTTTAAAGCCAATATAAGCATGTGCCACATGTAAATCCTGTTACTTGATTAACCTAATTCCAGTACATGAATCAGTGTTTCTTCAATTGCAAGACCATGTTATTTCCTTTCTTAAATCTAGCATAGTTGTCACCCTTAAGTAGGTGGTATTGTGGCAAAAATGGTCGGCTTGGATAATGGGTCAACCCCTCACAGTTAGAAACCCATGTTGGTTGGGCTTCATGTTACAAACCATGCTTTACTCCTTTTACCTTATTAGGAGATTGAAGGCAACCTAAAGAGGAATATTCCGGAAGAGGATGTTGATGCACCTTTGCCATGTGGTGTTGTACACGTTTTCAAGCAACCAGGCATCGAATGCCCAAGTGATGAAGATGACTTCATAGAGGTGAGGTCAGAACGACAAATGTTGAATGATCGATGTGAACAAAGAGAAAAAGAAATCAAGGCAAAGTCACGTGTTACAAAGGTTTCTTTTTATATATCAATTACATTGAAAGTTTTATTTTCCATTCATGTTTGATAATGCTTACATTTTATTTTAATTTGTCAGCAACCACGGAAGCTGCGCTCTTCTTTTCAAGGCTCAGTAGTTTCTACCGGTTCAAATAAAATCTCTGCATCATACGTTGTCGAAGCATCAAGCAGCATCCGTTCTGTGGGACGAGGCATGGTGAACAAGGAACCAACAATGGTTTCTCAACTATTGGATCCAATCGGTACTCCTGCTGTGGACACTGATGCACATACTGGGATAAGATCGCATACTAGCAAGTATACTTTCTGTCATGGGAACTGAAAATATCGTGAAATGGTATATAGAGCTGAAATTGTTAACCATAATATTGTTCTACAGGACCCTCTATTTGGTGCTGCTGAAGATCATGGCTCAAATATAATGTTTGAGACTGAATATAAGGCTGCTGATAATGTGCAGACATCTTTGGGCGACTGGGGCAATGCACGAATGGATCAACAGGTGAAAACTTCACCTTTTTGGACAATTTATTTTGTCTCAACTGATATTATTTGTTGGCTTTTATTTTGATTTTTCTTACTGTTGAACAGATCTCAGTCTTTGGTTTCTGAGAATTCTTTGTATTTTACTATGTAGAACAATACAATCATTCCTTAATCAACCAACTGATTCGCGATCTCTGTGTTGTGTTGTAACTTACACACCATCGATAGGTTAAGTGTAAAATTTCAAAATGTATGTATGTGTTATTTGTGGGTTTCTGAAACTTTTATATGATATCTAGACTGACCAACACAAATTGAAGGTTTACTTGAGCTGAATGTGCTGTAACCTGCTATATTGATTCGTGACACTAATGAATTCTGATATAAAGTTTTTTGTTGTTAAAAACTATAAAGAGTTTTTCATCCAAAAATTGAAGTAGGTTTGTTAGACAATAGTGATAACATCTGTATTATTGTAGGATTGGTTGTAGGTTTACAGTGATCAACTGTCAATTTTTCAAAATGTTCTCATTCATGACCACTTTGCTGTAGCATAGATTGTAAGTACGTCTACTTATCTTTATATTTCGTTTATATGTTGATGCTTATCTCTACTATACATTATTGTTGTGCGAACATAACGGTTGTTGATAAAGTTGATTTTGTGGTAACTTACTACAATAATATGAGCTATTAAGCACAATATATTCATCTCTTTTTAGCAGGGTTTATTTTGTGTTTTATTATTGATTCTTGAGTTGTTTTATAAAGAGTATGTAAACAGTCCTAGATTCTTTTAAGTATTTGGTGATGATTGAGATGTTAATTCAACTAACATTATTGCTTGGTAATCATTGTATGATCAAATGGTTGGACTTACAATTCAGTAAGTTATCTCTAATATAATATAGCTGGCTTTAAATTTACTGTATTGTGTGTTAATAAACATAATTTTTATAATTCCCAAAAAACAAAAAAAACTTGTAAAATCAAACAGTAATCACTGGTAATCATAACGTAGCTAATGGTTGGACTACATTCAGTAAGTTTTCGTATATATATAGCTGGCTTTAAAACTTACTGATATGTGTCTAAATACACATATATTTTATATTATTTAAACCCACAAAAACAACCAAAAACACTTTGAAAAGTCAATAATACAGAAAATATCATAAAATGTGTTTTTATGTGACTCAGGAACAAAAAGATTGAAAACAAGTGAAAAACGAACAAAGTTTGCATAATTGTCATTTTCAGTCCTTGAAGTTTCACAAATTGGCAGAACTAGTCCCTGGTTATTCAAAACATGTTAAATATCATCAAAGGTCCTTGGGGATTCATAAGTTGTCAAGATTAGTCCTTTAAGGTTCAAGTTTTCAAAATTACAACTTTGGTCCCCCAAGTTTGAAAAATGTCAAAAATAGTCCCTGGGTTTTAAAAATTGGAAAATTATCAAATGTAACCCTTGTTCTATTCATCTATGGCAGAATTGGTCCTTTGGATAACTTTGAAACAGTTACACTTTCAACCCCTAAAAATCCAAAAATACACAAATGGTCCTTGTGCTTATTTCTACAAACCAATCCGGACCCTTAAATAAAAAACAACCCAATCCATGTTTTATTACAACCCAACCCCAAAATAATAAAACCCCAACCCAGTTACATAATCCAAGCCCAATCCTATACCCGGCCCACTCCCTTTTATTTAAATAAAAAGGTTTGACCTCAGTCAAACCCTCTTATCCCTTCCCCTAAACCGCCAAAATCAGTCACCATACCACTTCACCCCCCACCTCATCACCACAGATGTCTCATACTCACCTCTCCTCTCCAAACACGCTACCTAATACTCCCAAAAGCAATTAATGCTTCCTCCCCACTCTCACTGACCAAACCAATACTTATCCCACTTTTCCTGTTTTCCCGCCAAAAGTGGAATTGAACAGCTGAGATCAATTGAAGTTAATCCAAGGGTGCTAAAAGATTCAAGGATGTCGACAAAGGATTTCCCACTTCAATTTTGTATATATAGATAGCTTTTGTAGCCTTAAATGGCAAGTAGGTAAAAAGTAGCATAATCGTAATTTCAATTTCAGTAGCAATAATTTGTAATCTCAAATTTCAACAATCAATACAAGTTAATTTTAGTGTGTTTGTTGTTGTTCTTTGTAAAATTGTCAGTAGTTAATAATAATGCCAAGTTTTCTGATTTTCATATGTACTGAGAATTCGAACCTTGTTAAGTAGTAATTGAAACAATTTCTCAGTTGTTTCTAATAGCTTATGCAAGCTTTATATAGCTTGTTATAAGTTTATTTTAGTGTAATCTTGTTCTAAGTTCAAGAAATGAGAAAGTCAACAAAAGTCAACTGAAGAGCTAATAAGCTGATTCTTGGTGGATAAGCTATTCAGGAAGCTTTTCTTAGGTTTTCTAGCTTGTTTCTGACAAGCTAGATTGGTTCTTGGTCCTTGTTCTTTGTTCCATTATCAATCTCAGTTGTAAGCATTTTACTAATTTTCATTAATTTTTGCATTTACTGTGCAATAGCTTATTAAGTAACTTATTATTGTTGTTTCTTGCTTATTCATAGTTCTTAAGTGTGTTTCATTAGTTGTATCAGTAGTTATATAGCTTTTCATTATTTTACTTAAAAACAATAAAAAAGCCAAAAATAGCTCAACTTAGTTACTGCTTATTAATAAGCTTATTTCAGCTTTTAATTATTAATTGCCATCTAAATAAGTCAGTCCAACATATTTCAGTAAGACTTTTAGCTTAAAATCTGATTTCCATTTGAAAACCACCACAGAACACCCATTAAGGGCTGTTTGGTTTAGCCTGTCAAAAAGGTCCAACCATATTGCACTGTAGATTTACCAATTGGCCAACTTTGAACCTGCTTAATTTAGTCCAAATAAGGTGTTTTCAAGTTCAAATTAGCAATATAACTAGAAACCATAGTTTTTTATAGCCTGTGTTCAAATCAGCCCTTTAAAAGCTCAAATAAGCCAATACTAGCCATAAGCTCATTTTGGCCTTGGTTTTGGTTTTTCTGAGTCCTATGTGATCCATTTTGAGTATTCACAAGAGTTGGATTAGGTTGCTTTGGTGTTGTGCTTTTCTGCACAAACTCTGCACACACAGCAGGCTCAGTGTTTTTGGCTGCTGATCTTGATCCAATTGTAGCTTATCTAGATTAGCTCAGGCCATACTTTTTGTTTTTCTAGATAGCCAGTAGTACTAGCTCACTTTTGCCCCCTTAATATTCAAGTTTTCTGCTTATTGCAACTGCTTAATCTGCCTTGCAATTTAGTGATTTTCCTGAGTTTCTGTCTCAAATTGTGCAACTGCCCTAGTGTTGAGATGGCTTATTTTGTGGTTTAGCTATTTAATTTAAGTTGTTTTGTGCTTATAGTAGTGTATTAAACCTGTTCTGAGCATTTGGTGAACTTTTGTGCTTATTAGCTTATTTTTAGCTTATTTGCTAACTGCTTATCTGCCCAAATCAGCTCAGTAGGTTTAGATAACTTTTGATTTTAATTTTCCTATCTTTTAAATATTAATCTAGACTTATCCTGAATTTTTCAGATTTTTATAAAGTCATTTGATATTTTTTAATCTTTTTAATTAGTTTAAAAGAGTAATTAAATCATAATAAATAAAATAATAATCATAAAATATAATTCTAATTTTCATAATTTTCTTTTGTCATTTATAATCTAGGAAAAATATAATTATATTATTAGACCTTAAGAAAAACAAAAATAGAAAAATAGTGATAGCTTCTATTTAATAGAATTTATCTTTTTAAATTTTAATTAAGTAATTTTAATTTTTATAATTTTCTTAGCTTCTTTTCATCTTATAATATTTTTAGAAAAAGTTTTAGATTTTTCTTTGTTAATTTAGTATTTATTATAAATTTAAATAGTTTAAAAAGTTATTAAATAATAAATAATTAATAATAATTAGATAAAAAGTAAAAAAATATATATATATATAATTTAAGTTTTTAAATAAGTTTTAAGTAATTTTACATTTTTAGGTTTTAAATTTCATAAATTTTATAATATTTCAGTTTTTGTCCCATTTTAGATTTTCCTGTTACGCGTTTTCTTAATTTAATTCGCGTTTAATTTTATTGTGTATATTTGTTTTTAATTTGTTATTTAGAATTATTAAAAAAGCAAAGTCTCAAATATCTCCTTTTTCATTCAATAGCACTTGATCACAATTCGTCTCTAAACACAATTTCACGCTTCGCTGGGATATAACGACCCGGGAAAACACTATACTCCAGGGAGATCGTGCCCTAGATTGATTGACTCTTGTTGACCATTCACCTGGTCAATATTAGTTGACTGTTTAGAACGTATCAAAATTTTGGCGCCGCTGCCGGGGAGGTGTGTTGCGTGTTTTAAACGTTTTGCAGTATCGTGTTTTTGAAACCCAATCTGTGTATATCTTCTATCTCTTGTATATTCATCATATATAAAGCAAAACACTCGTGAAGTTAATTCGTTTAACGGATCGAGTACCAAAAATATCGTATTTCAATTTCCCATAAACCATATAAAAAACAAAAATATTTTTCTTTCTTTTCTATATACATTATCATATAAAAAATAAAAACACCAAAAATAATTTCCGTTTTCTTTGTTTAAATAAATAACAATAAAATTTACCATCGAGAACCAAGACAGAGTACTACCTAACTGGGGGTACGACCATAATAAGTTCCCAAACATCAGATTTAAAACTTGCATTTTTATCACTTGCGAATATCGGCTCACCTTTAATTGATAAACAAACTATAACGGAGGTTTAAGGATAGTCTGACATTAAATTGTCGGACTGAAAGAAGCGGGTTTTTAAGGAGCATTAATTGCCCACCTTTGCTTCTCCGCCACTCTGTGCGTTTATCTTTTAGAGAGCTACCTTACGCTTGTTGATTATTGGTTTAAGTTCACTTGTGTTTTGATTCGTTCTTGATTTAATTAAAAATATTTTATTTAGTGCATGCGCACTCGTTCTTCCACGTCATCAAGCCCTTTACGTGAACTCGTAGATATTCTGAGAAGACGTAATCGTAGACGTGCTGCCCAAATAGTCGAACCCGAGATTTGTACTGTTCTCACTGATAATATGGCAGATGAACGCACAATGGCTGAAATGCTCCAGGCACCCACCGAGGGTTACGGAGATGCCATCGTTTTACCAGTCATCGATTCTGATCATTTTGAACTGAAAACACATTTGATTCAGCTCGTGTCCACAAACCAATTCCACGGGTTTGAACGAGAGGATCCATATGCACACATTCGTTGGTTCAATAAGTTGACCTCTACAATCAATTACAAGAATGTGCCGCAAACAGTTATCAAATTGATGCTATTTCCATTCTCACTTGAGGGGGCAGCCCGGATTTAGCTGGATAAAGAACCCCCTCGATCCATTGAAACATGGGAAGATCTCGTAAAGAAATTTGTCAATTATTTCTTCCCTCCATCAAAGACGACTAATCTAAAAAATGAAATTGCTAGATTTCGTCAAGGTTTTGATGAAAATTTCGGAGAGGCATGGGACAGATTTAAAGATCTCCTAAGAAAATGCCCACATCACGATTTCACGGAGTTACAACAGATAAATACTTTTTATAATGGATTGACCCAAAACGATCAAGATGCACTTAACGCAGCCGCTGGTGGCAATATCTTGAATCGAAAACCCAAAGAGGTGATTGAAATTTGTGAAAATAAATCAAAAGTTCCTTTTTCTCGAAACAAAGTGAATGTTCCTGTCACTCCTGCTTCTTCTTCATCCGGTAACTCATCAGAGTTAGCCTTTCTAACGGACTCAATGCGTTGTATGATGAAGGAAATGAAAGAATTGAAGAGTGAAATTCATAAACCGGAACAAATCAAAGCAATAAACAAAGTGTGTGAAACTTGTGGTGGCCCACATGCGTATTATGATTGTCAAGCAACCGATGCTTCTCTTTACCCAGCTCCCGTAGCTGCAGTAAACCAAAATCAATACCGTCCGCATGCTGAGACTCAGTACCGAGCACCGAATGCTATGGTACCACCTGGTTTTCCACCCGTGCCAAATCAGAATAATCAAAATCGCTTTGTTCAAAATCAGGGACAAAATTTCAACAATTCCCAAAATTTCAATCAAAACCGAGGTCAGAATCAGGGTAATCATAACCAAAAGCCATGGAATGTCCAAAACCATAATCAGACATCCTCAGATGAGTTGCTTAGGCAATTCATAAAATCTCAAGAGGAGACAAATAAAACTCAATATCAGACAAACCAGTTGTTGGTTACCCAAATAAATGACATAAAAAAGTCTTTAAATGATCTACCTTCTACCTCGGGAGGTCTCCCAAGTAACACTGTTGTCAACCCTAGGGGTGAACTCAAAGCTGTCAGTACACGTAGTGGTAAATCTCATGTTGGATTCAAGGTGATAAAGGACCCGGTACTTCCCACTAACAATGGAAGCGCTAAATACGTCCAACCTTCGGTCATCCAACCTTCGGTCATCCAAAAATCTACACCCACAATTGCTCCTCAGCCGTCAAGAATAGATCCTACTCTATCACGATTTACGGTTAAAAGTTTTTCAACCAAACTTAGTGAGCAAAGAACAGCCAGATATTATTCCGAAATGCTCAATGTTGTTCCTGTCAGTGTACTTGATGACAGTGATGATGATGAAGATACCACTTTCGTCAAAGCTATCACCACTCGGAGTGGTGCTGCTTATGAGGGGCCAGCTGGCCCTATTCCTCCTCCGTTGTTTGAAATGGAAAAAGAGACGGAGGATACAACGGACAAAGTGCCAATTCCAATCCCACAAAGTACAGCACATGTCCATCCTCCGGTTGTCCCGAAAAATAAATCCAAACCAGGAGTTGTCTTTGAATCTGTTAAGACTCCTGAAGTCATTGCTCCTAAATCCAAACCTTACATTCCTTACCCATCGCGCTTAAATGAGCAAAAGCTCTGTGAGAAGGCTAGTCAACAAATGGACAAATTCTTTCAAATCTTTAAAGAATTACATTTTGACATAAGTTTTGCGGATGCTATCATTCTGATGCCCAAATTTGCATCCACAATCAAACACTTGTTAAGCAACAAGGAAAAACTGATTGAAATGGCTAAAACTCCATTAAATGAGAACTGCTCAGCGGTTATCTTGAAAAAGCTTCCGGAGAAGCTTGGAGATCCTGGAAAGTTTCTAATACCTTGTGTATTTCCGGGAATGGTTGAATGCTATGCCTTGGCCGATCTAGGTGCAAGCATCAACCTGATGCCTCATTCAGTATGGAAGAAACTTTCTCTTCCGGCTCTTACTACTACCTGCATGACTCTTGAGCTTGCAGATCGAACCATATCTCATCCTCGCGGCATTGCTGAGGATGTGTTTGTGAAAGTAGGTAAGTTCCATTTTCCAGCTGACTTTGTGGTTGTTGACTTCGACGCAGATCAAAAGGTTCCTCTCATTCTTGGAAGAGGATTCCTAAAAACGGGCCATGCTCTTATTGATGTATTTAAGCATGAAATCACCTTGCGTGTGGATAAGGAAGCTGTTACCTTTAACCATGATCAAACTTCGAGGTACTCCTCAAATTATAATTCTGCATCGGTTAACCGAATCGATGTCATTGATGTTGCTTCAAAGGAGTACTCTCATGAAAGTCTTGGTTATTTTCATAATTCTGTGAGTGGGGAACCCACCACATCTTCTCAACTTATCATAGCCGACTCTTCCCCTTCTCTCACTTCGGTTGAGGGAAGTGATCCCTTTTGGGATGAAGTCGATGCTTTTCTTGCTCTAGATAGTTCACTTCCGCATGAGGTTGATGATAACTATCTTGATCCTGAGGGGGACATTCTTTTTCTAGAGAATTTGTTAAACGAAGATTCATCTTCCCCTCTTCCACCAAAACAACTTCATAAAAAGGAAATCAAGTCAGTTGAGAAAACTGATAAATTTCCTGAGATCAAATTTAAGAACTTGCCTCTTCCACTTGAATATGCAATTCTTGAGGAGGAAGTTCTTATCCTAAGTGCTGTTCAGATCTCTCTTCTTCCCTTCACCTACCCGGTGATTTCCCCTATCTTTCACTCATTCGGGAGTGAGGATATTACCTTTGACCCCGGCATTGTCCATCTAACATTGGTTTAAATGCCGGATTTATCTCATCGGTGTGGAACTTTCTTATGTTCAATTGGTTATCTAAACATCTTGAATGAAAGTCCGATAGAGATGGTTTCTTCCACTTGCTTCCCCATGAACAAAAGAATTCGGGGTCGAGTCAAGCTAGCGACTCGGTTAATAAAAACAGTAGTAAAACATGGGTTTTCACCCATGTCTCACCCTAGTGTGGGGGAGATGCCCCACATGTTGTATATATTTACAGTCAAAAAAAAAAAAATGTGTATATAAAAATAATGGCTATTAGTATTTCCCTTTCACGTTCTAAGTGTTGGTTTAACAACCGGTACTTTGAATATTGAGGGCAATATTCAGTCCTAAGTGTGGGGGGGGAATTCTAGCGAATTTGATTAAATGTACCATCTAGTACCCCCATTTTAGCCAAAATTTTAAAAAAAATTTCTCACTTAGAACGCAATAAATGGTCATCAGTCCGCCATGTATAACCCACATAAGGATTGGCTAATCCGAGAGCAAACGGCTCTTGGTAAAGATATATCAAATCCGTTTATGGCTTATGATTGGTTAAAATCAAGTTGTAATTTATTTTTCCAAGGAAACACAAGTGAAGTATGTGTAACCCGGGTCGTTATCCCCGATGAAGGATGAATGGGATTTGTGTAATCGGGTTTGTGAATCGTGTTTGAGATATAAAAATTGAGAGATTTTGGATTTGGATTACAACTACTGGAAACAGTAAATATGCTAGGGAAATCTTAAAAAATTACAACTAAAAACAATTAACGTAATTAAAAACGTAAACGTGATAAACTAAAATATGAAATCTACGAAATATAAATCCTACGGGTATCAAATTAATTTTCCTAAAACTTAAATTACAAAAGAAAATTTTGAAAAAAAGAATTATATTTTTTTGACTTTTCTATTTTTTATTATGAATTAAAAATATTTTAAGGAAATTAAAAGATTAAAAATACTAAAACGTTTAAGAAAAATCTGGAAATTTTTAAATAAATACTTTAGACTGAAAAGGAACTAGGAAAAATAATAAAAATGGAACAGCTTATTGGAATAAGCTGTTCTGCAGCTTAACAGCTTAATGAGTTGAAAATGGAAACAAGGTTAACTAAAAACAGTTGCAAAAGTTAACTGACAAGAGACTTAGAGCAGATGGTTGTGTTGTTGTGTTGTGAGTGGACTGACCTGGGTTCGAATCCCAGGCTTGTCAGTTTTTGATTTTTAATTTTTTCTTGGTTTTTCTTTTTTTAAAAACTCAAAGAACTAAGGCTAATAATCATTTTTTTTTAAACTGAAAAACTTTTTGGAAATCAAAGATAAGCCCATAAACTGCTTATCTGTTTTGATCAGTTTTGAAAAAGATTTGAATAAGCTAAAAAATGCAAAATGGGTGAAAAAGCTGTAAGGCTAATCTAAATAAGCTAATAGCACTAAAATAAGCTAAGAACTAACGTCAAAACTACAATAAGCTATGAATAACCAGAAACAAGCTCAGAAAAGCCAAAATAAGCCCAAAAGATCAAAGAAGTCTGCTGTTACAAGAAAATATGCAGGGCATAATTGTGTTTTTGGGGTGCTAATCTAGGCCTCAAAAAGCACTTAAGAAAAATTTTATAAATCCAAAAAAAATAAAAAATAATAAGCACTAGCTTCAAAAACAACCCAGGATCTTAAGTCTAGAAATCCAGTTGAAAATAGCTTATAATGAAGCTTTTAAAAATGGACAACTAGGACTGGTTGGACCAATTAGGGGGCTGCTATATGTAGTCTGCTATGACAGCAGACTATGGGTTGGTTTGCTACAAAATGGTTGTGCAGAGATGATTCTTATGACCTATGATCTAATGACACTATGACCAAAACATGAATCAAGCATTTAGACTGATTTAAAATCAAAAGTTACAACTAAAAACTCCTTTTTACCACTTAATCAAAATAAGCTGCTTGAAACTAGTTAATACCATAGGAATTTGCAAACTGACTCATAGGCTATATAACTAAGTAAAACTGCTCAAATTAACCTTTAAACTATTACTAACACTAGATTAAAACCTTTTGAATTAGACCAAATGGCCCAAAACAGATTTTTGCTAAAAGTTAAACATTGATCCAAAAACTTTCTTACACCTAAGGCTGTTATGCAAATATTTACTAGAACAGCCTAAGAACCATGAGACTGATAACCTATTGTTTACTTACCTAACCTATTTTAACCATTAACAAGCACTATGCAAACCTACAAAAGCACTAATAAGCAGATGAGCTTTTTAACTAATTTTTATGGCTTTTTCTAACTTTTTAAGGTATAAGTTAAACTGAGAATACACTAACTAAACTAACCAGCAACTACATATTAGAATTCAAATGAGCAAAAAAAAAAGAGATAAGCAACAATAGCAGTTAATAAATAAACTGAGAACAATTAAACTGAAATGCACTTATATTAAATAAAAAGTAAATTACAACTGAAAACTAGAAAATTACAACATACCTAAAAAAATAGCTAAAATAAACCTGCCTCTTAAAGGCTACAATTGACTACTATTTATACTAAGACTAAGCTAAGGGTCGACTGCCTTTTTGTGTTTCTTCTGTGAGAGAAGACTTTGATAACCTTCATTTGTGCTTCTTGGACTCTTTCCCAGCCTTTGGATTAAAGCAGAATCGATCTCAGCCCTTAAGTTGTGTTTGGCGCCCATTTAATCCCTCGGATTGATGAGGTGGATAATGGGGAAGGTTAAAAGGGAATGGTATCAGAAATGGGGAGTGGAGAAGGTGGAAAAAGGGTGAAAGTTTTGGGAGAAGTGGTGATAGTGATGGTGGTTTCTCGTGATTGTGTTTTGGCTGTGTGTGTTCTTGGCGGGAACTCAGTGAAGAAGAAAAAGACAATGGATCTGAGTTTAGTTAGGGATTTTGACCAAAAGAGGGGTTTGACCCGTAGTTAGATTAAACGGGTTTGGGCTTATGGGTTTAATTGTTGGGCTGGGGTAAGTTAATGGGTTAAAGGTTTGTTTGGTCCGGTTATGTTGTGGATAAAATGGTTTAACACAAGGACCAAAAGTACAATTCTTGTAAACCTCAGGGACAAAATCTGCCATTTTGTGAAGTTAATTCAAGGACCACTTTTGCCAGTTAGAAATAATCCAAGGCTATTTTGGGATCTTCCGAGCTCGAATTAAAATGATGACTTTTCCGGCTTCGGTTTCCGGCTCTTTTCCAAGTTATGCATGGTTTTGTCCATATTTGTCCCGTTTTCAATCCTTTTTGTACCTGCAACACATAAAACACACTCCAAGGATATTTGTAACATTTTATGGTCCATTTGGGTGTTTTTGGTTATTTTTGTGGGTTTTTCAAGTATAAAATGATGAGTATTTACACACTCATCAAAATCCCCCACACTAAGCGATTGCTAGTCCCTAGCAATCCAATCATATGAAGTAATGAAAGGACTAAGCATACCCTGTTTCGACTTTTTATTAAATGCGAGAAATTTAAACTAAATCAAAAGTAGATAAAATGCTTGATTGTCAAAAATGGTATCATGGAACGGGATTCACACAACTGGGTGTCTCCAGGGAATTGTAATCGTCATCCTCTTTTTTATACTCCCAACTAAGCTTAAACTCAATGTGCAAATGTTTTTGTAAAATGCTAACACTACTTATACTAATAATCTATGTAAGCCGAAACTTAACTTTTCACTCCCACAATTTATTTAAGTTAGGTGAATGTGCTTGATTTTCAAAATTTTGATCATAAAAAATCGACGTTTTTATAAAACTTTGACTAATACTAGTTAAAAGATAGATTTAAAATTTACAACAAGCAAGTCTCAAAACTTTATTTATCACATACATTTTTATTTCATTTTCTCTTTTTTTTTTTTTTTTTTTTTTTTTTTTTTTTTTTTTTTTTTTTTACTTGTGCAACATAAGCTAACGGAGTTTCACGGGATCCAAGACCTTACACCTTTCGGAATAAAGGATCCAAGGGCCGTTACAACGGAGAATTCCAAGACTCTAGACATTCCTGAAATGAGGATCCAAGGGTGTTAGACCAAGACCTCACACATTCCTGAATTAGAGGTCCAAGGGCCGGTGTAAGAGGGTAGCCAAGACCTAAACGCCTTCCGGAAATAAGGATCCAAGGGCCGATCTTGAACCTTAGCTTTTTAGCACATACATTTATTACTTAACTTTTTGCAATTTTCAAGCAACGTCTCACTTTCATTTTGCATTATTCTGACATATGCTTGTTCCGAAGTTTAAATAAAGCCTTGAACTAGTATTTTTCAAAATCGTATGAAAAAATGATTTTGTATGTTCAAACGTTTGAAAATAAGCACTTATTAAGTCAGATTAGTTAGCTTATGGGAGAAAAAGCCATAGATTACTTGTATAAGCTCTAAAGAAAACCAACTATTCTACGCTTAGCATTTTCATTTGCACAAATCATAAAACCTTAGTCTAAACTTTAAGGAAGCAGCTAGATCAACACTCTAGCAGAGTCGGGATTCCCTTTGTTCTAACCTAATCAAGACTAACACACTTTTATTGACGTTTTTCTTTTTTGGTGCAAAGCACTTCTTTTTTATGACAAAAAATTTAAAATTTAGGCCAAAACGGGGGTACTAGGGCACTAGAAGGTACAATGTGACAAAATTCGGGAGAATTCCCCCCCACACTTAGAATTGAATATTGCCCTCAATATTCAAAGTACCGGCTATTATGCCGACACTTAGAACGTAAAAAGGTAATACCAAGAGCCAAGTGTGGAAAAGAAATCTCCGGTTTTTCAAAAAGGATTTTGAAAAAGATATCCCTAGATAATCGTTAGTAATAAGATCGGATATTGGGCGGCTGGATTGAAAACAGGCGCATCAATCAGCACGATCTCAGGGAAACCTGAAAACACGAGCAAACAACCACAAAGAAAACACAGCAGAGGCATCCCCCCACACTTAGTTGTTAGAAAGTAGAAAGAAATCAGAAACATGGGTTGTCACCCATGTAATGCTAATGTTTTTGTTTACTGAGTCACTAGCTTGACTCGACCCCGAATTCATTTGTCCATGGGGAAGCAAGTGGAAAACCAATCTCAATCGGACTTTCATTCAAATTGTTTGGATAAACACTTGAACATGAGAAAGTTCCACTCCGATGAGATACACCCTGCGGTATTTCAATAGAAGAAACTATTAGGGGTGATACCGGGGTCAAATATGGTGTCCTCATTCCCATAGGAGAAAAGGGAAAGAGCAATCACACCATATGTGATGAAGAGAAGCAAGATTTTTATTATTATCATGTAAAACTCTTCATCATCAGAAGCAACATCGGCTTCAACGGGAGGGAGGGTTGGGATACAATCTTCAAGAAGTAAATCTTTCAACACACCTCCCCCCACACTTAACTCGTCTTCCAGATCAAAACAAAAATGATCATATTCAGGAGGAGATATCACATGAGGGAGTTCAATCGAGAACTCCTCATGATATCGATCATTTTCATCAAAATGAAATACATCATACTCGGGAAGAGACATATAAGAATGGGAAGTGGTATTTACACTTCCCGTCTCTTCCAAATGATCGATATCAAAACGAAAGGCTTCATAAGCCGAGAGTGAATAATCCGGATGAGGAGTGGGATTGCCACTTCTCTCCTCTTGATCATTAAACACAAAACTCTCAAATTCGGGAAAAGCATCCTCGAGCTCGAGCTCGGAAGGATAAGACGGCTTTTCCACAACAACATCATCCTTTGGGGGGAGAGCAAACAATGGTTCATCAAAAATCATTTTTTCTAAAATCAGGCCATCTCCCACCGGATCAACATCGGGCTCAACAATTTGAGCATCAAACAAGAAGACCTCGAACTCTTCCTTAGAAATATCACTTTCCTCAAACGGAGGAGAAGTATAGGAAGAGTCGGAAATGAGTGATGCGGAAGTAAGAGTGGGATTTTTGGCAATATCAATACGACAAACCGATTCTGAAGGTGGGGCAAGTGGTGTGCTCTTAGAGCTAGCAGTTTTTACCACTTCCGTTGTATCCTCCGATTCGTGTTCATCGTAATCAAAAGCACTCTTAACTTCCGCATTACAACTTTTGAACCATTCACTTGAACCAGGGGCTATGTTCGTTGCTTTGAGCTCAGCACGTTGTTGTGAAACACTTTTGACCGTGAATTTTGAAAGTTTTGAGTCAAACCTTTCAGATTTTTGGTCAATAGTAGCAACGTTGCCTTTAGACCCCTGATTGATGTTAAACGTGATCTTTTCATTTTCAACACGAATGGTCAATTCTTCAGCGTACACATCAATGAGAGCACGACTCGTTCTTAGAAAAGCTCTACCCAAAATGAGTGGAACTCGAGGATCCGCATCAAAGTCTACTACAACAAAATCCGTGGGAAATTGGAACTTTCCCACTTTCACAACAACATCCTCGGCTATTCCAAGCGGGTAAGTAGTAGTACGATCCGCTAGCTCGAGTGTCATGCACGTGGATGTAAGCTTTGGAAGAGATAGTTTCTTCCATATCGAAAGCGGCATAAGGTTAATGCTTGCGCCAAGATCGGCCAAGGCTGAGCATTTAACCATCCCCGAGAAATCACATGGGATCAAAAACTTGCCGGGGTCTCCAAGCTTTTCGGGAAGCTTCTTGAGGATGACCGCCGAGCATTGCTCGTTTAATGGGGTTTTTGCCATCTCGACTAACTTATCTTTGTTGCTTAGCAAACCTTTAAGAGTAGATGCAAATTTTGGCATGAGAACAAGAGCATCAGCAAAGCTTATGTCAAAATGCAACTCATTGAAGATTTGGAAGAATTTTTCCATTTGTGTATTGTTTTTCTCTTTAAGCTTTTGATCATTAAGCCTCGAAGGATATGGAATTGAGGGCTTAGGATTGGTCTTCGGAACATCGGGTTCCGGAATTGGAGTTTGGATGACCGGAGGTTGGACGTGTGCGGTACTTTGTGAGCTTGAAGAGTGCACTTTGTCCGTTGTCTCCTCGGTTTCACTTTCCACTACCTTGGGAGGAAGAGAAGAAGAGGTAGTCGGAATTTTCGGTCCATTATATTGGACACCACTCCTTGTTGTGATCGCCTTCACATCGCCCCTCGGGTTAGCGATCGTGGTGCTAGGAAGAGTTCCTGAGCCCGAGGGTCGATCATTTAAAGACTTTCTGATCTCATTTATTTGGGTGGCCATCAACCGATTGGTTTCATCTTGGGATTTCATGAATTGTTTCAACAATTCCTCCGTAGACGTTTGATTTTGGTTTAAACCTTGGTTTTGATTAAAATTTTGACCTCGGTTTTGAACATTCCCCAGATTTTGATTGAAATTTTGACCACGGTTTTGATTTCCTTGATTACCTTGGTTTTGATTACCTTGGTTTTGGAAACCTTGGTTTTGGAAATTTTGGTTCACCCGACCTTGGTTTTGGTTAAATTGGGCATTTCGGTTTTGCCCATTTGGATTTTGGGGACTGAAACCGGGTGGTCCAAGATAATTGTTAGAACGGTAGCTAAGAAGATTGCGGTCTCCTTGGGGTTAGTAGCCGTTACCTCCCTGATTATAGGATCCCGAAGTAGCATACACGCTCTCTTGAGTGCTGCCAACGGTGGTTGGACACTCGAAGTATGGGTGTGGACCACCACATGTTACACAACTTTGATTTACCACATTTGCTTGTTGAGTTTGGTTTTGAAGATTATTTTGATGTATCCTCAAAACAGCTGTGGATAAATCATCCATTCTTTTTGTAAGTGAAGCTATCTCGGATGAAGAGTCCGTAGTGATAGATTTAGATGACTCATTCCTCTCGGCGGAGGAATCCCAATAATTGTGGTGGGCGGTCATGTTTTCAATTAAATCATAGCACTCTTCGGGTCGCCTTTTCATAAAGGTACCACCGGCCGCAGCATTGATCGTTTCACGATGTCGTAATGTTAAACCATTATAGAATGTGTCTATTATGGTAACAAGCAACATATTATGATTAGGACATCGATCAATAGATAGCTTATAACGTTCCCAAGCTTCGAATAAAGATTCATCGGGAAGCTGGCGAAAGTTGCTTATATCATTCCTTAACTTCGTCACCATCGATGGTGGGAAATATTTTGCCAAGAATTTTGAAGTCATTTCATCGAAACTATGAATTGAATTCTTGGGAAGACGATCAAACCAAGCGGTGGCATGATGCATCAACGAATAAGGAAAAAGATATAAGCGAAGGGCGTCATCGGTGACCCCTTGTTGTTTCATACTTTGGGTTACCGTGATGAATTTATCGAGATGCTTGTTTGCATCTTCACCCGGCAAACCGTGAAATTGACACGAAGTTTGGACTTGTTGGATCATATGATGTTTAAGTCCAAAATCCGCGGCTTGGATGTTGACGGGAGCAATAGGTCCGCCCCGTCCTTGCATGGTTGGTTGGCACAACTCCTCCATCGTTCGGAGATCGGGAGCTGGCCCATTATTACCCGTGTTATTATCGTCAGCCATATCTTCAACGTCTTGAAAATCAAGACGTCGACCTTGACGAATAATTCTTTCGGGATCGGAAACTGGTGAACGAAGATTGGGTGTAGAAGAACGGGTGTTCATACACCAAAAAGAAACAAAAGTTTAAAAAGAAAACCAAATTTGAAGATGAAAATATTTTTTGGATTTTTTTTTTTTTTTTTTTTTTTTTTTTTTTTTTTTTTTTTAGAAAATATTCACAAATTTACTATAAACCTTCACAAAGATGGTTTATAAAACACGATTGACAAACGAGATTTTAAAAATTCGCTACAGCCCTCCCCGGCAGCGGCGCCAAAATTTGATCGGTTAAAATCAAGTCGTAATTTATTTTTCCAAGGAAACACAAGTGAAGTATGTGTAACCCGGGTCGTTATCCCCGATGAAGGATGAATGGGATTTGTGTAATCGGGTTTGTGAATCGTGTTTGAGATATAAAAATTGAGAGATTTTGGATTTGGATTACAACTACGGGAAACAGTAAATATGCTAGGGAAATCTTAAAAAATTACAACTAAAAACAATTAACGTAATTAAAAACGTAAACGTGATAAACTAAAACATGAAATCTACGAAATATAAATCCTACGGGTATCAAATTAATTTTCCTAAAACTTAAATTACAAAAGAAAATTTTGAAAAAAAAGAATTATATTTTTTTGACTTTTCTATTTTTTATTATGAATTAAAAATATTTTAAGGAAATTAAAAGATTAAAAATACTAAAACGTTTAAGAAAAATCTGGAAATTTTTAAATAAATACTTTAGACTGAAAAGGAACTAGGAAAAATAATAAAAATGGAACAGCTTATTGGAATAAGCTGTTCTATAGCTTAACAGCTTAATGAGTTGAAAATGGAAACAAGGTTAACTAAAAACAGTTGCAAAAGTTAACTGACAAGAGACTTAGAGCAGATGGTTGTGTTGTTGTGTTGTGGGTGGACTGACCTGGGTTCGAATCCCAGGCTTGTCAGTTTTTGATTTTTAATTTTTTCTTGGTTTTTCTTTTTTAAAAACTCAAAGAACTAAGGCTAATAATCATTTTTTAAACTGAAAAACTTTTTGGAAATCAAAGACAAGCCCAGAAGCTGCTTATCTGTTTTGATCAGTTTTGAAAAAGATTTGAATAAGCTAAAAAAATGCAAAATGGCTGAAAAAGCTGTAAGGCTAATCTAAATAAGCTAATGGCACTAAAATAAGCTAAGAACTAACGTCAAAACTACAATAAGCTATGAATAACCAGAAACTATAGGTGATGTAAACATGAATTAACAATTAATTAATATAAAACGCAGCGGAAGAACATCACCATACAAGGATCCATAGTGCCATATGATCAATCAAATAAATAAACACATAATTTATACCTTTGTAGCGTGATCCGGGAGTCACCACCAATTCCAATAGGTCGAATGGAATAAGAACCACAAGTGACCAAGAGAGATCACCTCTATGATATGTCCAAACTACACTTCACCGTATGCCAATGGATGCTAGTCCCTTAACCACCGTAACCCTTCTAGTCTTCTTTAAATATGCAAGATGCAAAGAAGAAAAGATTAAAATGAAAACCCTAGGTGGTTTTCACTTTGTTGCCGTGAGATCCAAAAAGGAGAAGAGAGAGGAGCCTTTTATTTTTGTTAATTTGCCATCTATATTATTAGATAATTAAGAGATAATTATCTACAAAATCAAAGACCAAATCTCCTCCTTAATACTCTCCATGGGCCGGCCATAAGAGGGCTCAAAATGGGTTTCCCATTTTGTTTCTAAGTCCAATAGAATAAGTCCATTACTTATTCATTAGAGGCCCAATAGCAATTCCTGGTTACTTACGGTTATTTATATATCGTAAATACGATAATCACGATATATAAAATGGCACCTCAGTGTATATGTGTGTGACCCCATAGGCTCACATATGTCTAGCCATATAATTAGTCATTATGACAAGAGCATACTCCAACAGCTCCCACTTGCGACGTCATAATAATCAAGTAATTATACAAGCAATGGTTAGCGTCTAGCAACACGCCAATGCCCCTAGAAATATGTGAGGTTAGTTTCTTAAACGTCTCATATAAGATGGTTTATATGTCATCTATCCTTTTGTTACAGATACCATGTTGAACATTAGACATGGATCAAATGTCATTCTAATAGTTCAACTATTATGTTTCTCGATATGGATATTGAACAAGATTACCAAGTGGATTTAAGATTCATCTTAATCCCAGTTGGGTACGGCCATACAAACATCTGTTCAATTCATCGAGGGGCCCAATAGTATCTAACTCCAAAACAAGTGGAGGAACAAATCCCGTTTTGACTTCACGTGTCATTCACATGCTTCATATCACTCCTGATAATGGCTTTTATAACTACCTTATTCATGACAGCGTTTAACCATATCAAGGAATGAAATTCCACACATGCAAAACCTGCTTGCATCTCAAGTCTAAGGATAAGAGACATAACCTCTTGCGAGATTCACTTTTGACGACGATCCATGTAGTGAATACTCATAGGTTGGGTCAATCCAATGTTCATCACAATGAACAACATGTGAGTTTGGCAAATAAATCACCAACACGCTCACATTTGCCTTAATTTGATGATACTCCCGTATCGTCAACCGACAATGGATAATTTTAGAATAAATAAATTATTCATGGATTAAACATGCAAATATAGAACACAGTAGTATAAATGAAGACGATCATACCAGGTATATCAATTCATTGTATAATACAACTGCTTACAGTTCCATTATCCAAATACTAAAAACAGATATGCATAAGACTACTCATAGGTCAGAATCCGATGTTCCTACCATGATCGAATCATGTTGTACAAGGCAACAAGTAGTCATCTGAGTAAACTTTGAGAATACTTGTTTCAAAACTCATGAAAGGTTTGAATGATGATTGTCCTTTGTATGTGCACATTCAAGTACAAGACGAGTATCGCTACAATACATTCCATAGGGTGTTTGAAGCCAGCAAACACCTACTTTAGACAGTCATCTGAATAGTTTCTCGAACTACAAAGTATTCTTATTCTTTTAATGTATAACGCATTAATGCTCTCAGTCGAGCACATCCAGTCAGCAATTTCATCATTCATGATGACATCCTACCATGACTGGGGTTGAGTATCATCTCAGTTAAATAAGCATCAGCGTATGAAAACAAAACAGAGTTCCTCAAATATCCGTAAACGTTTGAACATATCTTTGGTCCTTAGTAGGTCCATTATAATGTTCGTTTAACAATTATCTAATGACTATCACTTAGATATTTGTTGTTATCAACTCATCTTGCATTCATGCAAATGATATATACACAGTCGAATGCGTAATATGACTTACATGATGAATCCTTTAGTCGAACTTAGGATTTCCACTCATGTGTTCAATCTCATCAAGTGAGATTGATCATTGAGACTCCCCTCAATAACGTGTCATATTATGTTTAGACTTAATAACCGCTTATGTTTATTCTAATAAACATATACATAACAAGGTTGTATGTCTTATTTTATAAATCCCTCAAGAGAAACTTCATTCCAAGCTAAGGATTAAAGTCTAGCTTAGATGGAATATTGTTTCTAATATGTTAACGAACGACATATGAGATTTAAGAAAATAAATACAGTACTTCAACTTGCTCTTAGTGTACTTAGGAGTAATCTTATTAATTAAAATCAAATTAATGATTTTATAATTAACTCAAGGTCTTTGCTCCTAGATGCATGATCTAATCCACACATGGATTATTTTATCTTGTATACATAATAAAGATTATATGGATTCATAAACCCTTTTGATTACTCATCGTCCTCGCAAAGGTAATCAACAAGAAAAGTGTTTTAATATCCTATTGTCATATTTCATTTTTATGAAAACAGGTATGACAATTAATCATCTTTATACATTTAATGTTTCTAGGTAGAAGGATTTAGTCATAGTCAATTTCTTGAGTATGAGTAAACTCCTTTTACTAGTCGTGCATTAAACGTGTGTACAAGTTTTCCCTTTTGAGTCTTCTTTATCAAGAAACTCATTCTTGACCTCACAGTCTAACTGATTGGTAAGAGATCAATCAAGCTCCATGAGTGATTGTCTTTCAAGGGCTGCATCTTAACATTCATAGTTTTGAGCTACTCATCAGATACAATATCTGATAATGCATCTCAGTAGTTAGCAGGTTCACCATGATCCTCTAACATATGTCCCTCAACATTGATATAAAAACTATATCATTCAGTTGCAAGAGGTATCCTTGTGGATTTATGAATGAGAGATATCAATCTATGGTTTAACATATGCATGTTCAACCTTAGTATGATATTAGCAAGTGTACTCAGAAGGTTGTGTATTTAGTTCTTGAATAACTTCAAGGTCTAAAGGTACTCCCACTTGCTTTTGTATGTAGAGACTAATCTCTAGATACTCAGCATCTTGAGTAACAATAGATTGTTTTTCAAATGGGACATCCAAAATACATCGTCAGTTCTTGACTCTAGTTTGTTAATTACTTACTCTTAGGTAGTTAACAGATTCAGAACTTTAATCAAGACATAATGAGATTCATCTCATGCCATACTACAATGGTGTCTTAAATTCCTTCTGGGTTGGAATCATATTGAGTGTACACATGGCACATCCAATTTTCTAACCTTGATAGCTTTGGAGGTAAAACAGTTTAAGTCATCAAGGATCAAACAATATCAATAGTGTTTGATTTTCCATGATGGACATACCATAAAGTTGTGGTATTCCATGAGGACTGATGTTGTGAGACTATCACACAACTCATTAGATGAACTTATACCTTTTGGCTTACATATCTGCCAACCAAGTCAAACCAGATGGCATCAATAGTAATTTTAGCCTACTGCATACTTTACTTCATGTGCATGTTTTGACTAGAAAACATAAACATTTAATATTATACGTCGTAAGTGTACATGTCTTTAACAAGAAGACATAACAAATTAACGTAGACGTCGTAAGTGTACATGTCTTTAACAAGAAGACATAACAAATTTGACGTCTTACTTTACGTTATAAGTCTTTCAACAATTAACGGAATTAATGTTTGTGTCTTTACAAGAGACCTAAACATATTCAACTAAAGTAATTACGAGCGCCGACTCTTGGCCTCAATAGTATATTCAAGTTAATTTTGTACTTCATGATTATGAGTTTACAAGAAAACATAATCATATTTACTAAACAATTCAGTGAATATGTTGAAGTAGCTTTTCATGATATCTTGATATTTGTTCTAATTAGGGCAACATACATTTTATGTGTAGAAGTCCTAGTAGAATTTTAGTTTCTTACCTTGCAGTCAAGAAAAACTATTAGTCATATTGTTATATGTTGTACCTTGCACACAATTAAGATTTCTCCCACTTGTGCATGGCACAACATCGTGAGAGCATGCAAACAACACTACGCTCGTTTGTTTGTATGAGCAATATGACAATGTATAAGATAACATATGATTTTTAGTCAAAAATCAAAATATAGATATGTATAACTTTATCGTTTGAATAATGAATCATGCATAACAATTTTATAGATAACATTTCAGGAAGCAACATCAGGAACGCGACAAGTTATCATATAAAACTTATGCAATGGTTCTTATATAAACTATGATGCTTAACACGTGGAAAGTAATGTATTATTTCAAGACAATCTGGAAATAAGATGGGCAACTTGCAAGTAATAAAGCTTACAGCTCCCACTGGATTAGACAACATTACATGTGTTACGTCACCAGTAATATAATCACGTAGCTCCCACTGGATTAGACAACATTACAATGTGTTACATCACCGGTGGAGAGTGAGTAGCGATTGGATACTTTCCATCTTTCTTTGAATATCTACACATTATTGCTAATGTGAGTCACTTTGACTAGTAAACATGTACTTAGGTATTCAAGAAAGTGCATCAAGTTCTAATATATAGATGATGGGCTAGCCATCATTACTATTTTAACTTGAAAATAGGCATGCATTTCCTCCATAATTGGTCTACTTTACCACAAGGGTATGTAGGACCTTAGTAGGCATATTGGGTTAAGGCAAACTGCTAGGTAATCATGCTAGTAATTGCCTTTACCACATTGCGGTTTATTGATACTTCCGTCTTCTAATTATTTAAACTCATTTTAGTTTGGTAGCTAGTACGAAATAGTTTGACCAAGCAAGAACATGCAAATATCGCCAAAGGTCTGACCAATGAGCAAAATTCGCCATGGGTTGAAATGGCCCTAAGGTCTGACCAAAGAGGTCAAGTTAAGTGCACGTGTTCTTGGTTGTCCAAATATCTTATATTTCTTCAATGTTTCAAAACCGGAACAAGGGTTATAAAACAACGTTGAAGGAATAAGATGTGTAACCATACTTAACCGTTTTGACTTTTACAAGACATCACGATTTCTAGAGTAGGTTTTCCTTGAGTTTGATTAGAATTAGGAAAATTCAAATATTCCTATTATGGCTTTTCCTCATAAAGAAAAAGGATAGGAATAAGTCTCTTTCTTACAAGGATAGATCGACTTAGTTCGTCCTTTTAACAAAAAAAGAACAAACTCTTGTTTACGGTATGCGTTGCATTAATTGAATTTACAAAGTTCAATTTTAGTATTTTCGATAATTATCCTTTTATAAATTAAATACCCCATGTTTATAATTTAAAACAATTAATTTACGAAAAGGCTAAGATCCTCATTGAGGTTCGACCATTAATGCAGTTGATCTACTAGAAATGGTGGATTCAATAGGTAGGCGACGATCACCAATTGTATTACATGTACAACTCTTAGATCCTTATGGGACTCATGGCATCTAGTGTCAAACAACTAGTGTCATGTAGGCATGTTTAGTCCCATCTTTGCCTCGGGTAAGGGTCTGACCACACTACTCGATTAAGTCATCCAATTTGAAAACTGTGAGAATAATCCTAGGTCTGACCATGGAGAATAGTCACCTTGGGTTACAATTCAGCCTAGGTCTGACCAGATGCTAAAAGGTAATTGCTAGTGTTCTCATAATTGGACGGCGTGACTTAAATTTTGACGGGTAAATAGTTTTGATGTGGATCAAAAACGTGTACGAAAGAAGCATGCATTCATTCTTCGTAGCACAAGTTAAAAACATTTCTTAACTTAAGTCTAATCATTGTTTTAATTTATGTGTGTCAAGTTGTCCATTTTCAAGACTAATATAAATCCTAAGTGGATTATTAAGTTTGGACAATACAATAAATAAATAAATAAACAACTTAACTAGTTTAAGTGTTATTTAGAAAAACAATGATTTTAAGTTTCAAATCATATTTAAACTTAGTTAAACTAAATCATAAGACTTAGTTCAAAATGGTTTATGTTTCGTTTTAAGTTTTAAGAAAACAATTTTCGTTTTACATGTAGTCACAACATACATGAAACAACCAAACAAACATACAACCACAATATGCAAAGCCTCAACCGATGAAAATCCTATGCTTGGTCTCGTGAGCCATCACGAGAACCAAGAGTCAACTAGGGACATAAACCACAACCACACGGAGGGCTCCCACTTGCTCCAAGACAATCATGAGCAAGTAAAAAGCCCATAATGCACATGAACTTCAGTTTCTGTCAGCCCAATTTTTCTATTTTACAAGGCCCAAATGCCCAGGAAGATCACCTCCTCATGATTCGGCCCAGTTGACAAAGTTGTAGCCCTATGTCTTGTGGACCTGCACCAAAAATTTTAGAAAAAAATACCTTACCAATCAGCAGGTAATCACGTTTTCCCAACAGGTGTCCAGCAGCAACTTTCAGTCTACAACTCTTCAATCTTTCGCCATTTGCTTACAAGCTCTTGTTTACAATACATATAAAGTAAAATACAACTAATCTACTTTGTATCTACTGTAAAATGCCCAAACATTGGCAAAACCAAAATTGAAATACATTACAAAAGTGCCGAAACAATGGCAAAACCCCAAAACAAAAAATGCAACCAACAATCACAATCACAACGCACAAGTGGTCTAGGTTTTCATCGGCTTTGCATATGAACACATAATAATACATTCAAATAAAGATTATTACATGGTGTTGGCTAACTCCATGGACAAACATGCATGTATTTGCCATGGAAAACAAAATAAATAACAAGAATTAAATTGTTAGCCAACGAATCGAAGAAATAATTAACAAGAATTAAAACCCCGAATGGTACGCGTGACAAATGTCAAAAGACTCAAACCCCACTGATTTTAGGACCTTCATAACACCATTTTACCACAGAAAAATAAGCCTCATGGGCTGATTTGAAATCGGGTTAAAAATCTTCCAAAAAACCGCGTTTTTAGGCCATTTTACGGGTACCGATCAAGTAAACAAACAACGTATGCATAACAAATGGCCATAGGATCAAAAAGTCCAGATCTTAAGACCTTATTAAAGTCGACATATTCATAATATATAAGCCCTAGGGGCTGTTTTAAAATCCCACTTTTAAATCCATTAAAAAACATGTTTTTAGCCATTTTTACGCATACAAGATGATCATATGACAACATATGATGGCTCGTGATACCACTATAGGTGATGTAAACATGAATTAACAATTAATTAATATAAAACGCAGCGGAAGAACATCACCATACAAGGATCCATAGTGCCATATGATCAATCAAATAAATAAACACATAATTTATACCTTTGTAGCGTGATCCGGGAGTCACCACCAATTCCAATAGGTCGAATGGAATAAGAACCACAAGTGACCAAGAGAGATCACCTCTATGATATGTCCAAACTACACTTCACCGTATGCCAATGGATGCTAGTCCCGTAACCACCGTAACCCTTCTAGTCTTCTTTAAATATGCAAGATGCAAAGAAGAAAAGATTAAAATGAAAACCCTAGGTGGTTTTCACTTTGTTGCCGTGAGATCCAAAAAGGAGAAGAGAGAGGAGCCTTTTATTTTTGTTAATATGTCATCTATATTATTAGATAATTAAGAGATAATTATCTACAAAATCAAAGACCAAATCTCCTCCTTAATACTCTCCATGGGCCGGCCATAAGAGGGCTCAAAATGGGTTTCCCATTTTGTTTCTAAGTCCAATAGAATAAGTCCATTACTTATTCATTAGAGGCCCAATAGCAATTCCTGGTTACTTACGGTTATTTATATATCGTAAATACGATAATCACGATATATAAAATGGCACCTCAGTGTATATGTGTGTGACCCCATAGGCTCACATATGTCTAGCCATATAATTAGTCATTATGACAAGAGCATACTCCAACAGAAACAAGCTCAGATAAGCCACAATAAGCCCAAAAGATCAAAGAAGTCTGCTGTTACAAGAAAATATGCAGGGCAGAATTGTGTTTTTGGGGTGCTAATCTAGGCCTCAAAAAGCACTTAAGAAAAATTTTATAAATCTAAAAAAAATAAGCACTAGCTTCACAAGCAACCCAGGATCTTAAGTCTAGAAATCCAGTTGAAAATAGCTTATAAAGCTTTTAAAAATGGACAACTAGGACTGGTTGGACCAATTAGGGGGCTGCTATATGCAGTCTGCTATGACAGCAGACTATGGGTTGGTTTGCTACAAAATGGTTGTGCAGAGATGATTCTTATGACCTATGATCTAATGACACTATGACCAAAACATGAATCAAGCATTTAGACTGATTTAAAATCAAAAGTTACAACTAAAAACTCCTTTTTACCACTTAATCAAAATAAGCTGCTTGAAACTAGTTAATACCATATGAATTTGCAAACTGACTCATAGGCTATATAACTAAGTAAAACTGCTCAAATTAACCTTTAAACTATTACTAACACTAGATTAAAACCTTTTGAATTAGACCAAATGGCCCAAAACAGATTTTCGCTAAAAGTTAAACATTGATCCAAAAACTTTCTTACACCTAAGGCTGTTATGCAAATATTTACTAGAACAGCCTAAGAACCATGAGACTGATAACCTATTGTTTACTTACCTAACCTATTTTAACCATTAACAAGCACTATGCAAACCTACAAAAGCACTAATAAGCAGATGAGCTTTTTAACTAATTTTTATGGCTTTTTCTAACTTTTTAAGGTATAAGTTAAACTGAGAATACACTAACTAAACTAACCAGCAACTACATATTAGAATTCAAATGAGCAGAAAAAAAAGAGATAAGCAACAATAGCAGTTAATAAATAAACTGAGAACAATTAAACTGAAATGCACTTATATTAAATAAAAAGTAAATTACAACTGAAAACTAGAAAATTACAACATACCTAAAAAAATAGCTAAAATAAACCTGCCTCTTAAAGGCTACAATTGACTACTATTTATACTAAGACTAAGCTAAGGGTCGACTGCCTTTTTGTGTTTCTTCTGTGAGAGAAGACTTTGATAACCTTCATTTGTGCTTCTTGGACTCTTTCCCAGCCTTTGGATTAAAGCAGAATCGATCTCAGCCCTTAAGTTGTGTTTGGCGCCCATTTAATCCCTCGGATTGATGAGGTGGATAATGGGGAAGTTTAAAAGGGAATGGTATCAAAAATGGGGAGTGGAGAAGGTGAAAAAAGGGTGAAAGTTTTGGGAGAAGTGGTGATAGTGATGGTGGTTTCTCGTGATTGTGTTTTGGCTGTGTGTGTTCTTGGCGGGAACTCAGTGAAGAAGAAAAAGACAATGGATCTGAGTTTAGTTAGGGATTTTGACCAAAAGAGGGGTTTGACCCGTAGTTAGATTAAACGGGTTTGGGCTTATGGGTTTAATTGTTGGGCTGGGGTAAGTTAATGGGTTAAAGGTTTGTTTGGTCCGGTTATGTTGTGGATAAAATGGTTTAACACAAGGACCAAAAGTACAATTCTTGTAAACCTCAGGGACAAAATCTGCCATTTTGTGAAGTTAATTCAAGGACCACTTTTGCCAGTTAGAAATAATCCAAGGCTATTTTGGGATCTTCCGAGCTCGAATTAAAATGATGACTTTTCCGGCTTCGGTTTCCGGCTCTTTTCCAAGTTATGCATGGTTTTGTCCATATTTGTCCCGTTTTCAATCCTTTTTGTACCTGCAACACATAAAACACACTCCAAGGATATTTGTAACATTTTATGGTCCATTTGGGTGTTTTTGGTTATTTTTGTGGGTTTTTCAAGTATAAAATGATGAGTATTTACACACTCATCAGCTTACAATTTGCCGAAAATTGTATGGTATTCGACTCACCATATCTTTATAAGTGAAGAGTTGGCTAGCCCGCAAGGTTATGGCTTATGGTAAAGGCATTGAAAAACCATGATTGGTAATCAGCTCACCAAAGATAATAACTGTATTTTATCTAAGAGTTGGCTAGTCCAGAAGCAAACGGCTTTTGGTAAAGACAAATCAAAACCGTTCACAGCTGATGGTTTGCTCAAAATCATTTGGTTATCATTGTACCAAAGCATTACATACTAAAACATTGGCTACTCCAGAAGTAATGGCTTTTGGTAAAGAGATAAAATCCATTAAATTTTCATAAAAGATTGCTAGGGACTAGCAATAGTTTAGTGTGGGGGATTTGATATGTGTCTAAATACACATATATTTTACATTATTTAAACCCACAAAAACAGCCAAAAACACTTTGAAAAGTCAAATAATACAGAAAATATCATAAAATGTGTTTTTATGTGACTCAGGAACAAAAAGATTGAAAACAAGTGAAAAACGAACAAAGTTTGCATAATTGTCATTTTCAGTCCCTGAAGTTTCACAAATTGGCAGAACTAGTCCCTGGTTATTCAAAACATGTTAAATATCATCAAAGGTCCTTGGGGATTCATAAGTTGTCAAGATTAGTCCTTTAAGGTTCAAGTTTTCAAAATTACAACTTTGGTCCCCCAAGTTTGAAAAATGTCAAAAATAGTCCCTGGGTTTTAAAAATTGGAAAATTATCAAATGTAACCCTTGTTCTATTCATCTATGGCAGAATTGGTCCTTTGGATAACTTTGAAACAGTTACACTTTCAACTCTAAAAATCCAAAAATACACAAATGGTCCTTGTGCTTATTTCTACAAACCAATCCGGACCCTTAAATAAAAAACAACCCAATCCATGTTTTATTACAACCCAACCCCAAAATAATAAAACCCCAACCCAGTTACATAATCCAAGCCCAATCCTATACCCGGCCCACTCCCTTTTATTTAAATAAAAAGGTTTGACCTCAGTCAAACCCTCTTATCCCTTCCCCTAAACCGCCAAAATCAGTCACCATACCACCTCACCCCCACCTCATCACCACAGATGTCTCATACTCACCCCTCCTCTCCAAACACGCTACCTAACACTCCCAAAAGCAATTAATGCTTCCTCCCCACTCTCACTGACCAAACCAATACTTATCCCACTTTTCCTGTTTTCCCGCCAAAAGTGGAATTGAACAGCTGAGATCAATTGAAGTTAATCCAAGGGTGCTAAAAGATTCAAGGATGTCGACAAAGGATTTCCCACTTCAATTTTGTATATATAGATAGCTTTTGTAGCCTTAAATGGCAAGTAGGTAAAAAGTAGCATAATCGTAATTTCAATTTCAGTAGCAATAATTTGTAATCTCAAATTTCAACAATCAATACAAGTTAATTTTAGTGTGTTTGTTGTTGACTTGTTGTTCTTTGTAAAATTGTCAGTAGTTAATGATAATGCCAAGTTTTCTGATTTTCATATGTACTGAGAATTCGAACCTTGTTAAGTAGTAATTGAAACAATTACTCAGTTGTTTCTAATAGCTTATGCAAGCTTTATATAGCTTGTTATAAGTTTATTTTAGTGTAATCTTGTTCTAAGTTCAAGAAATGAGAAAGTCAACAAAAGTCAACTGAAGAGCTAATAAGCTGATTCTTGGTGGATAAGCTATTCAGGAAGCTTTTCTTGGGTTTTCTAGCTTGTTTCTGACAAGCTAGATTGGTTCTTGGTCCTTGTTCTTTGTTCCATTATCAATCTCAGTTGTAAGCATTTTACTAATTTTCATTAATTTTTGCATTTACTGTGCAATAGCTTATTGAGTAACTTATTATTGTTGTTTCTTGCTTATTCATAGTTCTTAAGTGTGTTTCATTAGTTGTATCAGTAGTTATATAGCTTTTCATTATTTTACTTAAAAACAATAAAAAAGCCAAAAATAGCTCAACTTAGTTACTGCTTATTAATAAGCTTATTTCAGCTTTTAATTATTAATTGCCATCTAAATAAGTCAGTCCAACATATTTCAGTAAGACTTTTAGCTTAAAATCTGATTTCCATTTGAAAACCACCACAGAACACCCATTAAGGGCTGTTTGGTTTAGCCTGTCAAAAAGGTCCAACCATATTGCACTGTAGATTTACCAATTGGCCAACTTTGAACCTGCTTAATTTAGTCCAAATAAGGTGTTTTCAAGTTCAAATTAGCAATATAACTAGAAACCATAGTTTTTTATAGCCTGTGTTCAAATCAGCCCTTTAAAAGCTCAAATAAGCCAATACTAGCCATAAGCTCATTTTGGCCTTGGTTTTGGTTTTTCTGAGTCCTATGTGATCCATTTTGAGTATTCATAAGAGTTGGATTAGGTTGCTTTGGTGTTGTGCTTTTCTGCACAAACTCTGCACACACAGCAGACTCAGTGTTTTTGGTTGCTGATCTTGATCCAATTGTAGCTTATCCAGATTAGCTCAGGCCATACTCTTTGTTTTTCTAGATAGCCAGTAGTACTAGCTCACTTTTGCCCCCTTAATATTCAAGTTTTCTGCTTATTGCAACTGCTTAATCTGCCTTGCAATTTAGTGATTTTCCTGAGTTTCTGTCTCAAATTGTGCAACTGCCCTAGTGTTGAGATGGCTTATTTTGTGGTTTAGCTGTTTAATTTAAGTTGTTTTGTGCTTATAGTAGTGTATTAAACCTGTTCTGAGCATTCGGTGAACTTTTGTGCTTATTAGCTTATTTTTAGCTTATTTGCTAACTGCTTATCTGCCCAAATCAGCTCAGTAGGTTTAGATAACTTTTGATTTTAATTTTCCTATCTTTTAAATATTAATCTAGACTTATCCTGAATTTTTCAGATTTTTCTAAAGTCATTTGATATTTTTAATCTTTTTAATTAGTTTAAAAGAGTAATTAAATCATAATAAATAAAATAATAATCAGAAAAATATAAATCTAATTTTCATAATTTTCTTTTGTCATTTATAATCTAGGAAAAATATAATTATATTATTAGACCTTAAGAAAAACAAAAATAGAAAAATAGTGATAGCTTCTATTTAATAGAATTTATCTTTTTAAATTTTAATTAAGTAATTTTTATTTTTATAATTTTCTTAGCTTCTTTTCATCTTATAATATTTTTAGAAAAAGTTTTAGATTTTTCTTTGTTAATTTAGTATTTATTATAAATTTAAATAGTTTAAAAAGTTATTAAATAATAAATAATTAATAATAATTAGATAAAAAGTAAAAAAAAATATATAATTTAAGTTTTTAAATAAGTTTTAAGTAATTTTACATTTTTAGGTTTTAAATTTCATAAATTTTATAATATTTCAGTTTTTGTCCCATTTTAGATTTTCCTGTTACGCGTTTTCTTAATTTAATTCGCGTTTAATTTTATTGTGTATATTTGTTTTTAATTTGTTATTTAGAATTATTAAAAAAGCAAAATCTCAAATATCTCCTTTTTCATTCAATAGCACTTGATCACAATTCGTCTCTAAACACAATTTCACGCTTCGCTGGGATATAACGACCCGGGAAAACACTATACTCCAGGGAGATCGTGCCCTAGATTGATTGACTCTTGTTGACCATTCACCTGGTCAATATTAGTTGACTGTTTAGAACGTATCACTTACCATAATAGCAACCTACTACTCCATATTTAACTGAATTTTGACTGACACACAACCTACTACTCCCTATTTATCTGAATTTTGACTGATACTTGAAATCTTTGCAGTCGTGGTATGGCCTTACTTCGCGCCAGTCAACATAACGATAAGAAACACAGCCGGGTTAGTAAAACGCCAAGCAGTAGCCTTACGCAACGGGGTGATTTATCAGCATTCTACAGCTACAGTTTCGAAGGTTACCAAGACACATTATAGACACACTTCTTACGTCAGTTCTACCGCGAATGTGATATTTATGATACAGTAGACTTCATATTTTGAAACGCAGCAGCCGTTTTCCGAAACTGTAATATATACCCACGATTATCGATGTCCAATCAATTCAATGACATAACAGCACAAGGCAGAAATGACCCAGATCAAAACACGAGTACCTCAATATAAAAAATGTAATATTCGGTCTGCTGGTGATATAGCTTCGAGTTGCTAAAATGTTCCATAATGCCTTAGTCACTTTTTTTTTTTTTTTTTTTTTTCTTTTTTTTTTTTAATTTTTAAAAACTGGTAACCTGATAGGGGTTTCTTTTCAGATCTGTTTCACTGGAGTTCTTGGACCTGCCTTTCATGTGAGGTACTTTTAATGCCCTATGATAATATTTTCTTCATTTTTCTTTATTAGTTTGCAATCTTTATTCATCTTTCTGCTGATATGAATATGCTTTTTTTTTTGTAACCCAGGTATGCCCAATATATGCAAAGTGTTCCTAGAAAATGTAAAAAGCAATGAGATGTTGCTTCTTTTTTTCTTTGGCCAGGTTAACGTTTAGTTGTGATGTGAGTTGACGTTGGTGCTTCTTATTTTTTTCTTTGGTTAGGTGCCTTGAAATCCATGGATGTGAGGAGCGAGTAAACCTTGAAACTATGACATAAATTGAAGACCAATGTGCTCAGGTGAGTACGAATCATTTGAACCTACATGTTTAACAAATATTCTAACTGTGTTTCATATTCTATTATTTAATGAATGCTAGGTTTCTATACCATATAAGCGAATCCTTTATAGTTACATGGAACTAATACCACTACATGAGTATTCTTATGTTATAAATTGTTGCAGTTTTGTTGGACTAAAGGAGTAATAGTAGAGGTCAAAGGTGTTAATGAAGCTAAGATATTGGGTGCACCATGTTACTACTTGATAAATAAGTTGCTGATATTCTCTTTTTAAATTGTACCATGCTTATAATTATATTATATAAAAAGGATAATCAGATTATGTTACTCATTACCTAATCATTTAAAATTCAAGAAATCAGTTTCGGCAACAAAATTGATCATCTAATAGTATAATTAAGTTACGTTGTGTCTATTATTTAAGCCTTTTCTAAACATGTTAAAAGGTAGGGAACTAGAGACCACACTAAATTAAGAGGCCTTTCCATTTCAATTCTATATTGACATGTTCATTTTTTTTTGTTATGGCTTTTCTAAACATGTTAAAGGTAGTAAAATTAACATCCATGAAAATTTTGTTTATTAATAAAAATGCTTTAAACAGAACCCACCATTTCTCTTAATAGCGTGAGATATCTGTGAATCGTTATTCAGAACCATATGAAGAAGAAGAGGAAAAAAAGACAGGAGGATGCATAAAATGAGAAGAAAGGATCATGGTATAGCAATCATGGGACAGGAGGAGAACCAGAAGCTTCGGGTGGTTGTGTTAGTAAATATCTTAAAGCAAGGACCACAACTAAGGTCGACACGTCCTCTGTACCTGATGGTGGTGTACAGTCGAATGTTGTAGTAAAGAAAAGAAAGTTGGGAACCTCAACACAAGAACTCAACATGTGTCATGACATGTTGAATGCAACTCTTGGATTGCAACCACTTTCCAGTATGCATATGCTCCTCGCAAAAGGAGGTTTAACAGAATTTCCGCGGGTATGTTCGAATACTAATGCATATACTATAGGTAGGTTTTTCCATACATGTGTTCATACTTACTATATTGGGGTTGTTTCAGTAATCACTCATATATCTGCTGCAACATTAACATCTGCTGGAACATTCAACCCTAAATTATTTTGATAACAAGATTTCATAAGTTTTTATTGCTGGAACATTCAGCCCTACTTTATTTTCATAAACACGCCATTTTTTTAAACAAGAAGAGCCATAATGTTAGCAACTATTCTCCTAAAACAAACTGGCATAGGCATACTACACAAGGTACACTGATTAATACCTATATACATACAACTATTTACCATCCGTTGTTATCTTGCGACCTGGATGGAATGGTGGCTTTTATAATAGTTATACCTGGAATGGTGGCTTTTCTAACAGTTGCCAAACATGGTGGCTTTTCTAATAGTTGCCAAACATTGTGTTAAATCACAAATTAGGAGAACCAAATTCAATAAGAATAGCCAAAAGTATGAAAAGCCATATACAACGATCATTATCGGTAAAAAGCAACACGAAGCCGAAGAGAAACGTATGTGATACGGATGCAGAGATTACTGATTCTTGCCAGGTAAAGATCACAAAATTGATTTGAGATTACTATATGCAACGCACAAAAGTCGATTTTATTGAAGGTCTTTTGCTCCCTATTTCTAACCATTGTTACGATGCGTGCTGCAGAAAACTAATTACAGGCCTAGGTACTGCAGGATGCGCAATAGAGTCTTCAAAGCAGACAGGATTTACAAGTATATTTGCTTAGGAATATGAAGTTGTAAGCTTAATTAATTTAGTAGTTTTGTGTATTTAATTTGGAGACTTTGAACCATATCAATGTTGTGTTTTCCCTTTCTTTGTGACTGACATCGGATGTGTCCCTCGCAAAAAACAATCTCCTTTCAATATCTATGTATGGCAAATCAAGAAAACGCAATTATCAATTGCTATAGGATGGCTACTTCATGCAATGTAAATCAGACCTTTTATATATATATATATATATATGTATATATATATATATATATATATATATATATAGATGGGATAATCACATACAGTAATTTTTTTTATTATCTTATCAAAGAGTTGTTACTGTTGTAGGCGTCTTCAAACTATATATACATGAATATTTACCCAATTGTTTGTTTGGCTTGACTTTTTATATATATACTAACATAACGAGTATGACTCTCGCATTCCTTACCTTTGCTTTCTAAATTTCAGGTATTAGCAGGCTGGAAAACGACATGTTTGATGTCAAATATTTATCCATGCCAATGTCACAAAACTTGATCATACATGGGAACCGTGCAGGTAATTTATTCTATATATGGATTGACAAAGCCCTTATTCTATTCACTTGCATATGTTTTTATAAACAGACACAATTATAACAGTTGGTAAGTTATTTTCCTCTTTGTTTGAAATTACTCAACTATTTTAAATGACTTTAATAGTTTACTTTGTGTTTCACAATTAATTTGTTTATTGTATACACCTTTTGTAGGTACCGTTAAAGTTTGAGCACCGTAATAGTAAAGGTTGCAACTATGGCCCTCCGTATGAGTGGCAAGTGTACAGGTATGTACATGACGTTTGTTACATGCCGTTCTTGATTGTATGTTACAGAGCCAACCTTCATCAAGTGGTAACGGCATGTATACATTCTATGTTTTCCTTAACTTAGTAGTCGCTTTTGTGTGACCTCTATCAGCCATTAATGCTATATTTCATTTACAAACGTCATGGTTGCAGTTACACATACACATCCCGTATCTAAGACAGATTGGAGGTATTTTTTGGATGTCTCTGCACAAGTTGATGTTGAGTCCTCAGAAGCTTCTTTGGTTGATGTTAACGTCAAAGGTAAAAAATGATTTGTAAATTCGCCTTTGGATTGTTGTATATGCATTGAACACTTATATATACATTTGAAAATTGTTGGCTGCAGGCATCGGTTGTTCATGCAGCGACAATTATGCAAGCTTCTGCACATGCTTATGAGAAATATTTAGAGATTTATGACGGAAATAAAGTAAAACAATTTGAGAGTTTTTTTCAAAATGACAGACTGAAACTCATCACATCAGAAGGTATAATAACTTCTATATTAACTGTTATAAATGTTTTTTATAATCATATGCCTTTTATTGAAATAAATGCAAGATTACTTACATGTCTCTTATGTTAATTAACTGATTATTTGTTATCTTTCATCTCTAGCGGGTCACTTGGGTAAAAATATATAATTAGCCTAAAAGAAAACAGTGGAAGGTGTCCAAAGTAAATCTGATTGCATAAAATCATCAATCATGTTTTTCAGAGATTTGTTGTAATCATATTTGAAATACAAATTGTAGGATATTCAAGTTTTTGGACAATATGTGTCATCCTAATCTGACCTCTCTCAAATAATCACTCATTTGACCCGCTCATTGTATCTAACTTCACATCCATTATAATGTGTAGCTTTAGCGAGAAATGTATTGCATCTCCCCAAGAAACCTCTATTATGCATAGATGTGTGTTCTGGGGCTAAGTGTTTTGAGTTTAATCCCAGGAACGAACTCATACTTGCAAGTGTTTTTTTTTTTTTTTTTTTTTTTTTTTTTTTTTTTTTTTTTTTTTTTTTTTTTTTGCATTGTCATAACATTATATATCTTTGACCCTTTCGTATGCGTGTTTCAGTTGTGACTCTTGATTGGAGCCTTTTTTTTTACTCAGGGGACTTTTTGATATGATGAACTTTTATACTCTGATTTTGTTTTTTAAGTTTTATTATCATAACATTTCTTAAAAGCATATGTGTTTTTTTCAGGCCACGAGCAACACATTTTGTGTCACATGTATAAGGTGGACTGCTTTTATGGTTACGTATGTTCAGTTATTAGAGTCTTACTTGGAGAAACCTGTGTTCAAACAGCGATGGTTCAACTGTCCAAAAAGCACAGTCCACCACAAGCTTCTTGACTTTGGTGAATCTGCAAAAGAAGTTTTTAAGAACTATGAGATACTCGAAACCATTGAGCACAACTGCAAGTGATGTACACAACTTTTATTCTGCAACTGGAGTTACAAAACCGAAGCCAAATGCCTTGAAAAATGGTGCAATATCTAATTCATTTTTGTATCTTTTTTTCTTTTTTTTTTTGGCTGCACTTAATTTTTGTATCAAGATAAGTGAAACCAAGTGCAGATTTGCTACCATGAGTATTTTTAATATCTGAATTCAGGGGTGTTTAGAACAATCTTAATAGCTTAATTCAGGGTGTTTGGGACTATTTTAAATAGCGTAATTTAGGGGGTGCTAATCACATTCCCAATCCTTCATTTCTCAGGTACCCATAATCAATCAAGAGGATGTGACACAAGAAAGAGAACCAACTGAAACTATGATGAAGCCCCGATCAGTCAAAGCTTTAGAAGTGAACAAGTAATTGGTGTAGAATTGGCTTTAGATTAGTAAATCTTAATAAAATGTACTTTAAATTCTAAGAAAAATATTACTGTGCCTGTAATTCTTTTGTTATAAGAATATTAGAAGGGGTTATTTTGTGTAATGAATGAGTAGTTGTGCAACATTATTATTAAATTTATATTTAACTTTTTTAGCAGGGATCCTTCCTCTAACTGGTCTCAAGTGGAGGTTAATGGTCTCGCTAAGGAACTAAGATTGAACATAACTCTGTCGTACCGGGCATGGTTCAATGGCAAACAGGTTAGTCCACTTCTGTTTCAAAACTTATTGTTTGTGGCCGATGGTGTAAATGTGTAATGAGTCAAGAAGTCGACTGTCAATGAATGGGTATTTAAATTAGGCAATTAAAACCTTTTATGCGAAAATGGGTCAAATTAGATTGTAACATATACCATGATTTGTTAAAACTTCGTTGTTTGATTTTTCAGATGATGGATAACCTAATCTTCATGGTCGAGTATGAGGTGTCGTTATGTGGCAAAGTTCACGATTGGTGAGTCAAGGTATATTCAGACGCCACCACGTTTGTGTTATGGTATTAGCACACAGCCTATACATAATTGTTGATAACTACGGCCGTTTAACTATCTAACAGTTTCTTAATGTCGTAGGCGTAACCGAGGGCACACAAAATAACCGTGTAAGGTCGCGCACAAACAGTGAACGTGTACAGGTACTTCTAATATTATGCATATACAGTAATTATACAATGTGTTTTGATTAAGATATAATGATTGGAGTTTTAAACGGAGGTTTCAAGGCTGCAGCAGATGAAGTGTTAGAGAAAGATGTTTTCCAATAGGCTATAAAGCTAAAAAAAAGCTATAGCAGAAGCAACATCAAAAGATAGTGTTGCTGAGATAATGTCTGAGTTGAAGGTCATACCAGATTTGAGCTAATAGAAGGGCTATGAATGTCCGTATATCAAAAAGCTCACTGGTTTCTTTGTTTGCAGAATGCAATAAATGAAGAGCGTTATCATGATGCTTCAACGTTGTGTAAAAATACCGGAAGTGGTCTGGTAATATTATTAATACTCCTATACATAGGTGACACGTGTTGTATATTATTCAACGCGGGTCAAGTAAAAAAATAGATTGAAAGGAAACGGGTCAGGTGAGCCAAATAGATGTTGCTTATTGCTCTTTGATAGTTTTATGCAAACTTCATATCAGCATGTTATTGTTTAAAATGGAGGAAAGTGGATGACTGGATTCAAAATGTACATATTTTTTAGATGGCATCTAATGCTTTTAACAATGACCATGAAGCTACATGTTATTTAGTGTAGGTTTGTTTGAGATTTTCTCAGTTTTAGTCGATATTGATGTTTTAAGCTCTTGATCAACTTTATTTTAGTACATAATGCATTTCTATGACACGTACTCTTGATAGTACATAATGAATCTATATGACACTTACATAATGCATTCCTACTATATTGAATATTTCAGGGTATAATGGGTGTTAAGGATTCTAGCCATGCTTCTGGTTCAATGGCTATTGGTAGACCTGTTTATTATACTAAAATGGATTTTAGAGGTAAAGTATGCAAGTCACTCCCTTTATCATGATCAGTTTATGCAGGCGTTTGTGTAACTCTATAAATCCTTTTATGTGTTTTCGTACAATGTCTAGGGTGCTTGGACACAGTACAACAAGAATATTAGTTAATTGTGTGTACAAAATCCTCGGGCTTCAGAAACCTGGGCTTCATCAAACCTATCGCAAGGCCTCTTAACCTTGATGGTGCAGTTGCTAATCGTAAGTATATCTGGTCATATATGCATAATGTAACATTACGTAGGCATGATAAAATGAATAAACTTATGTATCTTGATAAGGTATTTAATGAAATTAAACATTATTATCAGTTTGAAGTTATTTTTCTGTTATTTTTAATTAGCATAAATAAGCCACTGTTTGTTATATAGAAGATCTTTTACTTGGCTCAATTGACGAGGTTTATATTTTATTAAATCTTGCATTACATCAAATACTTTTTGTGTAGTTGAGAGATCACTTTGTTACTTTCTTTTTCAGATCATAGTGTTTGAAATGTCGCCATCAGGATTAAAAGCTTTCGCGAATCCCAGTGAGGTATTCTTGAGTGTAGAACACTCGGTTCAAGAGTTTTTGGCAGGTCTTGCAATTTCCAAATGGAAGTATCTCCGTCATTGAAATTCAGGTGCTTTGTTACGCGACGAGGAACTTCCGGCCAGATAGTGAATTTGGAAAAGGGGGTTTCGGTTCTGTGTTTAAAGGTTGGGTGGATGAGCATTCACTAGCAGCTTCAAAGCCGGGAACCGACATTGTGATTGCTGTTAAGAGGTTGAATCAAGAAGGATTTCAGGTACACAAGGAGTGGTTGGTTAGTTCTTTTCACTTTTTTAATCATCTACTAAGTTTATAGAAAAAAAAAATTTGCTGCTTGAAAGATATAGTTACACAAGTGGTCATGTATTGATAATATACACGCATCTGAATGTAAACACATATTTATATGAAGGATTCAACCCATTGGGTGCTTCTGCTCTTTTTCATTATTTTTTTTTGAGTGCGTGTCAAAAACAGATTATTGCCTTTTGATGATTTAGGGACAACATTATCGAATATATAAGAAAAAATGTTTAGATCATTCAACATAAATATATAAGAATATGATGCATCTAGGAAAGGAGTTTTGAAGTGACTATTAGCAAGATACTGTTTCTATATGCTTTACATTATTAAATAGTAGTTAAATTCTGAAAAATGAGCAAAAAAGGATAACAAAGTACACGTAAACTTTAATCATAATACTCTTCCGGTCAATTTTAGTGTCAAAATATATCTCCGATTAGTGGCAATATCGTAAATTTCATCCAAGTTGTAACAAAAAAACCATCTTCACATAAGTTACATTCATAGTTAAAAAAATTACTTGAACCGATCCTTTGAACAATTTTATCATCCATCATCGTTAATGTGGATGTCATTGAGGTATACTACTGTTAAATGCCATGGTTATTGGTTATTATCCAACTGTATGCAATATTAACTCTATTTTAAATTATACCCACTATGGTCTAACTCATCTGAGGTTATTTTGAATAATTTTCAGTAGCATTAATGGGGAATGTCATATTATTAATTCACATGCATAACATATGCCATCTATAGTTACCTTTTTTTTTTTACTCATGTGTATTTGTGCATTATTCATCTTTAACAATGGGGAGGTAAGAAAATGGCATAGATCATCATTTGTTGACTGCACGAAAAAGTGATGTTTCGTTTTTGCAAGACACACCAGTAAGATTAGCTAAAGACTTCCTATATTCTATTTTATTATTATTTTTTGTTATGTTCTTAAGCAATTCGCTCTATTCGATGGTAGTTTATTAAATGTTAATTGTAAAGATTTATCCAAAAGGTTTTAAACTAATACATAATGCATGTTGATCTTTTTTATTATGATTTTTTTTCTTCATGTAGAGTATGTTTTTTGTTGACTTACATGCAACTGAATCTCGGAATTGGTTCACCTTGCTATGATATGATCTAATATTACGAAATACATATCTAATAAACGCCCTTCAACAATATTAGCTGGTACGATAAGAATGATTCTATTAGGAAGCGAGGTCATCCTAATAGGACTCCTAACCAAAGATAGGGATATATGTAATGTTGAATTATAATCTTCTTATTATTGATTGGTAGCAGCACATATAATTTTGAATCTTCTTCCAGTCTTCATCTATCAGCAGAATGGATAATAGTATGGACGCTACATCTGAAAGGTGGATCGACGGGTCGCTGTTTTGGCCTCATCCGCAAGACCCAGAACAACGCAAGGTATAATAATTCATGCTCATCATATATATTAATTCTGGATGGAGTGTGTTTTCGACAACTCCATATTATGTATGATGGTACTGAAACGTACGTGATACCATGACACAGAATCTCAAGAAAACACCAACAACCAGATAAAAGCATTTTCATTCATTGCTCACAAATTTGAAGGTATTAACGGTATCTGTGAAAAAGTGACTTTAACGTGTATTGGATTTTGACAATATAGCTTTGAAACAAACCTTCACGCCCCTTTTCGCATTAAGCATGTGCGTAATTTATACTTTGATTTGATATTATTACTTGCCTGATACAAGCTAAATTCTTATTATAAATATAACTGAAAGTTATATATTACTTTTGTATCTTATATCTTACTTTTGATAAATTATCATATAAGTCATGTTAAAGAAGTGCCTCATTATATGCCGGATGTATCATTAATAGGCGAGGCAAACTAGATGCATCATAATTAAATCAAACCTAAATATATGCAGCTACAACTCATGAACATGATAGCACAGGACCATTAAATATCTCAGAATCTCTGCCCGAACTGATAGGAATGCCACTTTCACGAGCATTTTGAATTCCAAGGTCGATTTTGGGTTCTTCTGCCATTTTTCCTAACCATGCCTATAGTCTTATTATGCATAGTTACAGCTCAAGTAAGCCATTTTCCATATATCAATGTTATATACTGATACTTTGTTTATATAATTAACGAAAAATATAACGACTACGACAGGGGCTAGGCCTGGCTACTTGACCTGCAGTGATGGCTTTGAGTAAGGCAACAACTTTTGCTTCTATGACTGTAATGACTTTCATGTTCGCCAAAGGTTCTTTTTGTAAATGTAAACACAAATAAACTTTAATCTTACGTCTGCAAAAGTTATTTAAAGGTACCTACTTTCATTCTCATACTAATATGACATGTTTAATGGTAGATACTTTGTTTGTAAAAAAATTGCAAATGTATTTAATGGTAGATACTTTCATTCTCATACTAAGAATGTTGGCGCGAGTCCTCTGAAATAGGTTGCTAATGCTACAAATGATGTGGCTGGTGATGGTAATGTTCAATCCAAGGTTGACGTTTTGATGTTCTATTTAACATATATGTTTCTGAGGTGTAAATTGTTTTTAAGATCGATAAAAGGGATAATAATGAAACCCCTAGCAGGTTTTTAACATGGAATGGGTTAAAGGGTCTTCAAAGATGTATCATCAAATCATAGAGATGGTTACAGAACTTAATCATCCTTCAATGATGCAGTCTTACTTAATATGACAATCTGTTCAAGCGAATTCAAACATAATAAATGATACAACTCTTGATAGTATTTAGATGTTCACAACTCAAGGGGTCCTGATTTGGGCGGTTATTAGTTTTGTTATACATCATAAAATAAAAAAATCTATTCAACATGGCTGTCATTGTGGAAGTTTACATTTTTTGGTGCTTATACGTCCAAATATTTAAGCTTTGTGTCAATGGATATTAACAGTAAAAATTTTGCACCACAAATACCCACCAGTTTTTTTTTTTTTTTTTTTTTTTTTTTTTTTTTTTTTTTTTTTTTTTTTTGAATTTTGAACAATGTAGTGGTCGCAGCTTAGTTTATAACATAATAATGGTTGGTATTTTTTTTAGGTACAAATGAACGGGAAGCGGCAGGCTGTAGTGGTCTACATTCCTTACAGCATTAAATTAAAAATACAAGTCATGTCCACACGTCGGGTGAATACATAAGGAAAAACTATAAAAGATCACTAATATACGTACATGATTAAATTAAAACGTAAAATTACAAGTCATGCCCGCCCATCGGGCGGGCTTCGAAAACTAGTATATATATATAAACTCACACTTTACCTTTTACGTAAAAAACTCATCACCTACACAATGCATACCATTACCATCCTAAACATCATAAGAAATAGTTATAACTTAGCCAAATATTTTAACGATAGAGTCAATAGCAAATTGGATCCTTATATTTATTATCAATATAAAAAACATATAGAAAAACAAAACTCAAAGTCTAAACAGAAACATCACCAAACAACTAATTAAACTCATTCATCTTAATAGCATTAGCTTCTTCCTCATGAGCACCAGCTTTCACTTGAAAAAAACAATGCTCCTAACTTTTCAAGCAATACCTGATGCCTTTCATGAGTCTTTCTTAAAGCTTCTAACGAGTCCATAGCAACACCACGACCACCTAATGCTTCCATGTTTGCTATCATGCTTTGGTTTTTCACCATTACACGCCTCAAATGCTGACAATAAGCGATAAGCAATTTGGACAAAACATCATCTTCACCTCCCTGTTGCACAAACCACAAACGCATACAATCATGCAATTTAGAAGAAAAAGCAACGTTCATTAAGTTCTCTAATAACTGAAATTGTGCCATTGAAAAAAAATATATCAAAATACACATGATTTTTAACTAACTATGACAAATGTGCCAAATACAAACAACAACAACAACAACAACAAACCCAATCCCGCCGGGGCAGGGTATGGGGGAGGTAGGATGTAGACAGACCCTACCCCTACCCCCAGGAAAACCCGGAGGTAGAGAGGCTGCTTCCAAAGAGACCTCCGACAAGTGCTAGTGTGCGCGTGAGCTAGTGGAAGAGCAAAAGCAGAAGAACAACCGAGAAAACATAGCAGCCAAAAAGCATACAAAGGAGCAGGCAAAACAAGCAAGCACAGAAACGCAAACACCAAAACATAGTAGGAACAAAAGCACAAAAAGCAAAGAGCACGAACCCATAAAAGCAGGTGAACCAAAGGAGCACAGCAGAGCAACGCACGGGGCCTAAAGCAAAAGGCAAAGCAACCAAACAAAGCAAAGCAGAGCAACGCACGGGGCCTAAAGCTAAGGCAAAGCAACCCAAACGCACCTAGCCTAAGCTACCTGCAAATCCTAATTCTATCCCTCCACGCCTTCCTATCTGAGGTCATGTCCTCGGACAAGAGCAACTCCTGCATGTCGAACTTAAGCTTATCCTCCCATCTGAGTTTAGGTCTACCCCTCCTTCTCACCCCGTCCTCCGCTAGCGCTTCGACTCTTCTTACGGGTGCTGATTGTGGTCTCCTCTTTACATGGCCGAACCACTTTAGCCTTTGTTCTCTCATCTTCGAAATAATAGACTCGACCTCAAGCTTAGCTCTGAAAACTCCGTCCGGGATCATGTCCATCAAGGTCTTGCCGCAAGTCCACCTTAGCATTCTCAGTTCCGCCACCTCTACCCTGTTCGCATGGGCTTTGGAAATAGGCCAGCATTCAGACCCGTACAACATAGCCGGTCTAATCGCCACCTTATAAAATTTGCCCTTTAGCTTTAATGGGACATTCCTGTCACAGAGGACTCCCGACGCCGCCCTCCATCTTGCCCACCAGCTCTAATCCGGTGGGTTACGTCCTCATCAATCCTCCCTGATCTGTGAATCATCGATCCCAGATATCTAAAGGACTCCTTGGGTGGAAGGATCCGGTCACCTATAAGAATAATATCTTCGTGGTGGCCTGATTCAGTCCTCCCAAAATCGCATCTCATGTATTCAGTCTTCTCTCTGCTCACTCGAAGACCATTGTCCTCTAGGGCCTTCCTCCAGTGTTCAAGTCTATTGTTTAAACTTTCCGCCGATTCTGCCACCAACACAATGTCGTCGGCGAAAATCATGCTCCACGGTATGCTCTCTTGAATCCCTCGAGATAACTCATCAAGAATCAGTGTGAAGAGGTATGGGCTAATGGCAGATCCTTGGTGGAGTCCCACTTCCACAGAGAAAAACTCTGAGGTCCCCACTGTGGACCGTACCCGGGTCTTAGCCCCCTCATACATATCTCTAATGATTCTAGTGTACCTCCTTGGGGTTCCTTTGTCGATTAGAGTTCTCCAAATTAACTCTCGAGGTACACTATCATATGCCTTTTCGAGGTCAAGGAACGCCATATGCAAGTCCTTTTGTCTTTCTCTATACTTCTCCATGAGACTTCTGAGAAGGTGGATAGCCTCAATCGATGACCTCCCTGGCATAAAACCAAAATGGTTCTCAGACACCCTCGTCTCCCTTCTCTCAATAAGTCTCTCCCAAAGCTTCATGGTGTGGCTAAGTAGCTTAATACCCCTATAGTTGCTACACACTTGCACATCCCCCTTGTTCTTGTAGATGGGAATGACTTCGCTGAGTCTCTATTCTTCTGGCATCTTATCACCGGAGAAGATCTTGTTGAAAAGGCAAGTCAACCATCCTACCCCCTCATCACCCAGACACCTCCAGGCTTCAATGGGGATTTGGTCCGACCCTACTGCTTTGTTTCTCCCCATTTTCTGTATTGCCACCTTCACTTCTGGTTGGCTAATCCTCGAATAGTAGCACTCAGGTATTCGGCTAAGGTTATCTTCTTCTCCTCTCTCTTCTGAATACCCTCCGTTGAACAGAGAGGAGAAATACTCTCCCCATCTTTTCCTAATATCCTCTACTTTCACAATGGTTCTTCCGCCTTCATCTTTGATATATTTAATGTTGCCTAAATCCCTCCTTCTTCTCTCTCGGGCTTTAGCAATCCTGAATATATCGTTAGCTCCCTCTTTGGAGTCTAATTTCTTATACAAATCTTCGTACGCTTTGTCCTTCGCCTGGGCTACTGCCTTTTTCGCCTCTCTTTTAGCTACTTTATACCTCTCTTCTGCGTCTTGAATATCAGGTTGGAGTCCCTCTCTGCATGCAAGGAGCTCTTTGAACCTTGCTTGTTTCGCTTTAACTTTGGCTTGCACTTTCTCACATAACCACCACGATTCCCTGCTGCTGTGCGTCTTGGATCTCCCTACCCCGCTAGCTACTCCAAGGGACTCCCTTGCAGCGTCTTTAATTATGCAGGCAAGAGTATTCCACATCTGGTCCGCGTCTCTAACAACCATGTCCTCCGACTTACTAGAAAGTCCCTCTAAGACTTTCCCTCTAAACGCCTCCGCCGCCTCGCTGTTCAATTTCCTCCATTAGATCCTCGGCGACCCGGTTGCTACTCTCCTATGACTTTGCCTCTCAAAAAGTGCGTCCAAGGCTAACAATCTGTGTTGGGATGAGCATGCCTCGCCCGGGAAAACCCTGCAGTCTCTACATGCTCTAAGATCCCTACTACGCACAAGCAGGAAGTCAATATGGGAGAAAAGGCCCCCACTCTGGTAGGTGATCAAGTGGACGTCCCTCTTCTTGAAGAAAGAGTTCGCTACTACCAAGTCGTGAGCCGTAGCAAACTCCAAAATCGAGCGGCCTTCGTCATTCCTCACTCCATAGCCAAAGCCTCCGTGGACCCCCGCGTAACCATCCGATTCAGCTCCTATATGACCGTTCAAGTTGCCCCCTATAAACAATCTTTGTTCCAACGGGCACTCCCTTACAAGCTCATCGAGTGAGTCCAAGAAGCTCTTCTTCTCTGTTTCGCTCTGGCCTACCTGGGGAGCGTAAGCGCTGATCACATTAACGGTCTCCCCCTCAATAACCAGAGTAATCGCCATGATCCTATTGCTACTCCTGGTCACTTGCACTACATTGTCCTTGAGACCGGCCGTCAAAATAACTCCAACTCCATTTCTCGCGGTCTTAGAGCCCGAGTACCAAATCTTGTACCCGTTTCCCTCCCTCGTGCTAGAACCCTTCCACTTAGTCTTTGGAAGCACGCAATATCTACCTTATGTCTCCTCAACACATCAGCCAGCTCAAAGAGCTTACCGGTCAAAGTTCCAACATTCCAACTACCCACCCTAATCCTACGAGAGGACGCTACCCTAGCATAACCCCTACCCACCCTAGACCCGCCTCCCCTGCCTACCCTACCCAAGCCGGAACGACATGACCTCAGGTGACCATCACTAACCAAGTCGTCTATCCTAACCCCAGCGAACTACCAACTATAGACCGACACTAAAGTAAAGAAAAAATGGGCGGCTAGCCACAAAAGAAAAACAAAACAAAAAGCAAGGCTACAAAGGAAATGAAAGCTACAAACACAAACCTAGGCCAGCAAAGAAAAGAAAACAACAGACAAAGATAATCAGAATTAAATAAAAAACAAGAAACTCTATAAGGCAAAAGGAAAAAGAGGGGAAAAGGCAGCCTAGTAAAAAAAAAAAAAGAAAAAAAAAGAAAAGAAAACAGAGATACCACAAGTCAAACACAAAACAAATAAATAGGATAAAAGCAGGTGTAAAAAAACAGTATACTCCCTTGCTGGAAAAATTTCCGGTTTCCGGAAAGTGATCTCCGCCGGCGGTGTCGACGAGGTTGCTTGGATCAGCCTCGGAAATAGGTGGTGTACCTCCACTCGCGGGTGGTGAAAGTCTTAGCAGCCGGTAAAGTGCCGCGAAATTCGCCGGAAAAAACACAAGAAAACCTCACGCTGGGGGGGCGCGTGGGGGCGCGTGAGATCTCCGGCGGAGGTCCGGTTTGTATGGTATTGTTCGTGGTAATGAGATGAAGAAGATGGTAGTGTAACTTATACATATTAAGAGACTACATGTAAAGAGACTCTATTAAATATAACATTTTAATTAAAGTATCTTCACATATACTCTTTTAATGTCAATAAACTATTTTAAATCTGTACCACACTTGTAAAAATTGTGAAACCATCAAAAAATTGCAAAAATAGCGAATAAATCGAAAGGCCGAATACATATAGTTGTTGGGCTGGTAGAATTAGCCGACCCGGCCCACTTCTGAGACGATGATTGAAATTGAATGAATGCAGAAAACTAAAATCCCCCAAATTAAAAGAAAAAGAAAAAAAAAAAGCAGAAAGAAAGATGACAACAACAACAACAATCGATGAAGATGGAGATATGTGAGTAGTATTTTTTTTATATCAATTAGTTTGTAGAAAATTAATTTAATTTCTTCGGTTTAATTGATTCACTTTTTTTAACCAATTACCAGGAATATGGATGAAAAACGTCATCATCTTTTGACACAAGTAGAAAACGAGCAGACGGAAACAAAAAAACCGAAACTAACTCCGTTTTCAGACCTAACGGATGACCAAATGTACGTCACATTACTTACTTTCTCATAATTATTTATTTATTTTTTTAGTGTTTGGTTTAGTTTAGAGGGTGGCTTATATAGTCGGCTTATGGCTTATTTGGTTTTGGGCTTATGTCACTTTTTGAAACTTTATAAGCCACAAAAAGTGGGCTTATATAACCAAATAAGCCGAAACAAACACCACCTTATTATAGCGAAAGAGGTGTTGTAGTTGTTATAACCGGGATAATAATAAGCCCACTTCTCCTTAGATAAGCCACATTTTTTTTAGGCTTATCAAAACCAAACACTTATTTAGGCTTATTATTGTTATATTATAGCTAATAAGCTGTGCGAAACTATGACGCAAAGCATTTAGGAGCGGTTAGCATTTATCTTTTTTAGTTTACAAAAAGCTTGTTGAAAACAGGCCTGGCATTTAAATCTTAACGCTACTAAAACAAGCATTAGAATTCTAACGCTACTTATACTTAGGCACGGTTTGCAAGTGGTCTTTAGTCATCATTTATTTGATGACATTTCATATAATTTTAGTCAAAATTTTAATGGTTTTGCTAAAAAAAGAGTATAATGAACAAAGTGAAAAACTTGTCCTTCTTTTATATCTTAACAAAGTGGTAAAATTAGTAAACAATTTTATAAAACAAAACAGATCGAAATGCTATTGCCTAACTACTACTCTATTTTCACCTCCTATGTTTTGCTGGCAGTGAGTTTGTAATTTGAAAGCATACAACAATTATCATTTATTGTAGATACAAATTATTATTATTAACATCAAAAACTTGTCAATCTATACACTTGTAGCTATTTTAATTTGGCTTGTTTGTTTTCGTTTATGATGTACAGGATTGCCATTTTTGGTGAAGGTCCCCCCTTTCGGTTCGAGTTCTGTAGCGTTTTTCTCAACTATGTCAATTTTGTTCAGGAACATAAGCTCTTTGGGACTATTCAGGCAGCTGTTGGTGGCTTCTCACCAGATCCACTGTTACAACTGAATGGGTTTTCCGATATATTTAACCGTGAATTCAGTAATCCCATACGCGTCACATGCGTAGGTTATCAGCCTCTATACGATCTCCGTTATTGTTCACTTCCAGTCTCCTCTACTTCCGTCGTTCAGATTGCTGCCAAACTCTATGTTACCACTGACAAGGTCGATGACATGGAGATATTTACTGATGATTATGATCATCGTGAACCTGCAAAACACGAAGCCGTTGACAGTGCTGTTTTGCTAGCACATAAAGCATTGGGGGAGATGTGGATTAATGAGGATAAACAATCAGAATTGTCGGGTTATAACTTAAAAGCTGCTTTTACGCTTCAAGCAACCGGAGAGAAGGAGCAGGCCGAGAAATACATTGATAATGAAGGGAAATGCATTGATAATGAAGTGTTTCAAGTTTGCGATGCTCATGCATTTATAAACATCCCAGACAAACCCAATGGTGGTTCCGGTTCTTACACAACAAAAGGCAAAGATGGCTCTCTAGAGATTTATTACGTTGCATTGAAGTATGCAGTATATGCAGATCTTGAAATAGAATTTAAACGAACTTCTAAGGAAACAAAACTCACTGGAAGGATAATGGCTCATTATGGCAAAGACTTTGATTATGACCAACCTGCTGATGATTACTATGTAATGCTCTTTGAATCCGATCTTCCTGCTTTTGTTAAGCCTGGCAAATTAAACCTGATGCGATCTGTGTTGGCTGTACCAGCCAAATCCTCCCTCGTAATTGAGGCATGCTTACGTGACGACACCTCTGGGGTTAAAATTTTGTCGGAAACTTGTGAACTCTTTGTGCCACGTGATTTTCGCAGCTCCGTTGTAACTATTGCAGGTACAGATTGCTCTTTAAAACTGACAGTGAACTGGAAGCTGCCATGTTCTCCGGCCCCTTCCTCAAACTCATCTGTCAGTCGTCTCGTAAAGGTAAAAAGTCGGAATATGTCAGATTGAATAAATTTATAAAAATAAGAAAAGCAATTGATTTGTGTAGTTTGTACATATTATATATTTGGTAAAGTTAGCCCCCAAGTTCTTGCTATCCAGATTCTTCCGTTCTCTGTGCTAATCTACATAATATCTGTTACTGCAAAACTAGACTGAAAGATGCAAATTTGGAGCTCACTCTACATCAATCATGGCAGATCCTGATGTAAGTCTATTAACGTTTACTATAGTTTCAGAAGCTTAATATATAAAAACTAGAGGATATGTTAACAGTTAAGAAAATGGTTGTGTTGTTATACAGGAACGTAATAGATGGAGCCTTCAAGAGGAAATTGCAAAGGTATTTAACACCTCACTGGAACGTACTCTCAATCCTCGAGAAGCCGTATCTTGTAGTATTTCTACTTGCACCAAAGAGGAAGGTGGTGATTACCTATGGTAATTATATATGTTCTTTCTCATACTTGTGCACTTTTACTTTCTTCCGTATATATGTATTCTTTGTTTCTGAATGATGAGTACTAATTCAGAAATTTATATTTGGTAATAGCTCGAGTGTCTTGCACATATGGCCTGAACTAAGGGAGGCTCACAAGTATAAAGGACCAAAACTTGCTGGACTGGTAATATTTATTTGTGAGTGAAATATCATGGATTTTGAATATACTGTGCAGGTTTTTTATTTTTATTTTTTATTTTTTATTTCTTTTTTTTTATTATTTTTTATTTTTATTTTATTTTAATATATATAGGCCGTAAAGGATAATGTCATGTCTTCTGAATATAAGGACATGATGGAAAGATGCGTCGTATGTGGTCCTGGTTTTGTAAAGTTTAAGTTATGTGGGAAATGGATAGCTAAGGTAATTTTAATTTTCTTTTCTTTTGCAACCTTTGTATAGACAATTCAGACCTTAATTCTTGTCCACTTCAATATCGTCACTTCCTTTTTTTCTTTTCTTGCAGAGTATTCATAAGATGCTAACGGATGGTATAGACACATGGGCACCAAAACTTTCTGTGACAAAATCAGTTGTATACTTTTTGTCACGAAATATAACCGAGGAAATGCATATGGATCATTTACGATCCACTTTAATCGGAGAAACGTTAGCTCGTATGCTCGAGTATTCTGGAGTTGTTGTGCTCCGAAAAAGAATCCATGATGAGGATCATCTGGACATTGAGGTACATGCAGTTGGTCTTGCTGTTTGAATGTCTTATTTTTGTTGTTTTTGAGTTTAATTCCATATATTTTCAGGGTAAACGCTCTTATGATCTCTACATTAGAGATACTCTTGATTTATTGAGGGAAAAGGGTTTGACTATAGTCAGTGAAGGGGATGAGGCGGTATTTATCGAGGGACGAAAATTACCTCTTGTGTATCTCACAGCTTTGCGGTTAGTTTACTTGCGATAAATGATGATTTTGTCAAAACATATTTCAATTGGCTAGTAATACATTTTCTGCATATGTAGGCATGCACTTGACGTGGAAAAAGCAGACTGGATAGTGCATGTGACTGATGTAGGGAAACGAGACTATATTGAAATGTGCATCACTGTAAGTAACTTTTATACAACATAACTGATAACATCTTCCACACACAAAAAAAAAAAAAAAAAAAAAAAAAAAAAAAAAAAAAAAAACGATGATCAAGAAATCGAATTGAATACTTATTGAGCTCTACTGTTTGCATATGTAGGCTGCTAAACGTGTTGGGTTGATCACAGACGATCATTCTAAATACCCTTTAAGTCATGCTGGATTTGGTCATGTTCAAGGTGATGATTTTGAGAGATTCCAAACTTTTAATACCAAAGTGGTTAGTTTGGTTAATTTGCTTTACGAAGCCAAAAGTCGATGTAAAGTGCTCCTTGCGGGACAAGGTATACCACACATATTCATTTTGGCTTTCAACCTGCTTGACCTGTTTCACATTTAGTTAATGGGCCGATTTAAAATGACTACATATGCAATTTTTTTTAGCTGGCGTGGCTGATGAGTGGACTGCTGAGGATCTTGAGCATGCTGCTGTAGCACTCGGATATGACGCTGTTAAGTAAGATTCTTTTGCTTTATCATAAATATTTTGACTATTGTAGATTTGTAGTTATGCTCTCAGTACCAATAACATGAGTAGAGTGGTAAATTTTTATTTATGTAAGAACTTGCTGTAATCAAATTTTTATTTCCAAAAAGAGGTGTAGATAAACAAATTTTACAATTTTATTTATATCGAATTAAACAATGCTTAGGGGCTTTTCCTTTGTTTCATAACACAAGATGCCTTACTCTTTGGTCAAGTTCGTGCTTATTCATATTCTACGCTTGTGTTTTTAACAGGTATGCAGACTTGAAGAACAACAGATTGGCTAATTATACATTCAATTTTGTTCATATGCTTAAGAAAGAGGTATTCTTAGCACATCTCCAATGTAATGACTTTCTGTCAAAGACTTTTTTTAATAAGTATCTGAAAAAGCTTCTGCTAATGAGGAAATGGATGAAAAAACAACTAAAGCTTAATTTCTCAACCTATAGACCAAAAAGCTTTAGACTCCAATGGGGTAAACACTTTTTAATTTTTGTTTTCGAATAATAAAAAGCTTTTACAAAAAGCTCCCATTGGGGATGCTCTAATGATGTTTTATCAGTTATTAGTGATGTTATGCAATTGTTTGTATTTTCTTGTTGATTTGAAGTCTTACATCGATCTTGTTTCTTATTTTCTCACATTCATTGATAAATAGGGAAATACTGCAGTATATCTACAGTTTACACATGTTCGAATTTGTTCAATTAACAAGGATTCTAGTAAAAACATCAAGAAGTTGAAGGTAAGAGTTTATTTTCGTTTCAATACTATTTCATAGACACATTTAATGATTTAAAGACCCCTTGCCACCTCACCTCCTTTTAGCTTTATTTAAAATTGAAGTGAAACACATTTATGAAAAGCAAGTTAGCTAGCATGTCTGTGTAAGACGAAGGTAAAGGAGCCGATTTTTATATATTAAGAAGATTTTGTAATTGTTTGTGACAGGCTGAAGAGTTAATATTGAAGAACGATGATGAGCGTGAGTTGGGATTACATTTGCTCCGGTTTACCGAGGTAAGATGGTGATTGTTTAAATTTCCTGTACTCTCTAACCCTTCAAAATTGAAGTATCAATACAAATGAAATCTTTACATTATATTCTAACTCAACAATTGTATAAAGACGTCAAATTGTTTAATTGGCATCTTAATGTTGATCAACAAAATATTAAAGTTTGTCAAATCAAGTTTTAAATAAATCGACAAAACATATCTTTCTAGATTTCCCCTTCCTTTTATCAGTTTCCCCAAACATGATACATTTGTGAACTTGTGTATGGACTTACTGTTTACATGCAATAGTCAATATTTTCTTCTTCTCGGTATTTTATTACGATGACCAAGACTAAGTTAATATACAAGTCACGTTAAACTTTTGGCCAGCATTGTAATGTCTCTAGGAATAGTCCTTTTTTCGTAAAGAAAATTCAATGTTTAGAACATACTAGACATGAAAACGAAGATTGATCGAAATGTAATGCTACATAGAAACTCAACCAGTCAACCACCCCTATGTTCCTGTTATGCACATACGGTATAAACTGATGGAGAATAAATTTACCTTACGATGAATCCAAAGTTGAGATTCGAATTTCTAGATTTCCCCTTCTTTTTATCAGTTTTCACCAAACATGATACATTTGTGAACTTGTGTATGGACTTATTGTTTACATGCAATAGTCCGTAACGATATTTTCTTCTTCTCAGTATTTTATTAAGATGACCAAGACTAAGTTAATATACAAGTCACGTTAAATTTTTGGCCACCATTGTCATGTCTCTAGGAATAGTTCTTATATCATAAAGAAAATTCAATGTTTAGAACATACTAGACATGAAAACGAAGATTGATTGAAATGTAATGCTACATAGAAACTCAACCAGTCAACCACCCCTACGTTCCTTTTGCGCACATATGTATAAACTGATGGAGAATAAATTTACCTTACGATGAATCCAAAGTTGAGATTCGTCTTTCTAGATTTCCCCTTCTTTTTATCAGTTTTCACCAAACATGATACATTTGTGAACTTGTGTATGGACTTATTGTTTACATGCAATAGTCCGTAACGATATTTTCTTCTTCTCAGTATTTTATTAAGATGACCAAGACTAAGTTAATATACAAGTCACGTTAAATTTTTGGCCACCATTGTCATGTCTCTAGGAATAGTTCTTATATCATAAAGAAAATTCAATGTTTAGAACATACTAGACATGAAAACGAAGATTGATTGAAACGTAATGCTACATAGAAACTCAACCAGTCAACCACCCCTACGTTCCTTTTGCGCACATATGTATAAACTGATGGAGAATAAATTTACCTTACGATGAATCCAAAGTTGAGATTCGTCTTTCTAGATTTCCCCTTCTTTTTATCAGTTTTCCCCAAACATGATACATTTGTGAACTTGTGTATGGACTTACTGTTTACATGCAATAGTCCGTAACGATATTTTCTTCTTCTCGGTATTTTATTACGATGACCAAGACTAAGTTAATATACAAGTCATGTTAAACTTTTGGCCAGCATTGTAATGTCTCTAGGAATAGTCCTTTTTTCGTAAAGAAAATTCAATGTTTAGAACATACTAGACATGAAAACGAAGATTGATCGAAATGTAATGCTACATGGAAACTCAACCAGTCAACCACCCCTATGTTCCTGTTATGCACATACGGTATAAACTGATGAAGAATAAATTTACCTTACGATGAATCCAAAGTTGAGATTCAAAATTGAATTTTTATGATTTGACCTTCTAGCATTTGCCACTCATATGCTCTCCCTCAAATTGTCGGCGCACGCTTTTTCTAGGATCCTACTGTGTTAATGAATAATTAATTAATACACATATCAAGATGTTTTTGATCTGTTGTGAAAAAATGTTTTATAAATAACAATAGTTGAATATGATTGTGTAAATCGTATTATTCCATTAATAATCTATCTTTCCTTTTTTAGGTTCTCGGAGAGGCTTGCACAATTCTTGTGCCACATATCCTATGTGATTACATTTATGAATTATGCAAGAAGTTTAACGGTTTACACTTTTCTGTGTGGCAGGTATATTTACTTACAAATAAGCTTCTTCTCATACAATACCGTATTTAATCCCCGCTTATCTTAAATCAAAGTTAATTTCATTTAAGTTTGTTTGATTTGTAGAATTCTGATGATTCTTGTCAGGTTTTAACATGACCTTGAATGTTTTGGCAGGTTGTTGGGTCCAGTGAGAAGACGGGCAAATTATTGCTGTGTGAGGCAACTGAAGTGGTTATGAGGAAATGCTTTGATCTTTTGGGGATCACTCCTATCTCTAAAATCTGATCGTTAATTTTACCTTTTTTCTTTGATTACTGAGTGATCATTTAGGATTCTGAAAGTGGTCTGGAAGCTGCCATTTGGATTTTTGTCAAAGTGTTGTGTACACGTTGCTCTGTGGTTTCCAATTTGTAGGCTTGTTTTATGTCTTTTACAGATTCTTACTTTCGAATTGAATGATGTTCAAATCAGTTTAGGTATTAGTGGAGATGGACATGAAAATGAAGATTAAGGTTCATTTTTTTTGTAGAAGTGAATGGGCAAATGTAGGTAGCTAATGGCTCAATTACATATTATCATATTACATATTCAACCAATAGAAACACAAATTCAGCATAGATCGCATCAAGTTTATTTTGCCAGGCTTAACAGAAGAATAAGGTGTGCCTTCAAAAACGATTGTGCTGAAAAAAAATCTCTTGCAGGACGGTCATAATTAAAACCTTTGCCATATTAAGCCACTACCGCCCTACCCTTCCAGTAATATTTGTTTCCTTGAAGTTGGAAAACATACTATACTTCCAGATTTGCGTAAGTAATATTTGTTTCCTTGAAGTTGGAAAAAAATACTATACTTCCAGATCTGCGTCTACTGCATACTATAATGCAACGTATCACAGCTCTAGAGAGCCATTTTTACCTTTTGAAATACAAGAACCGGCCGTTGGGTTTGTCTGAAATGTTTATAAACACATGCTCATCACAATGCTAGAAACACTCCATTATCCAACAGCTAATTATCAACGCACACGTCCTGCTTTTTCCCTGAAGTTTCAAATGTACAAGCACTTAGGAAGTATGTATCTGGTATCTAAGTCTTCCAAAAACATGGGTTTGACTTCTATAGGTGAGAATCTTGTACCATTATTTGTGTGTTCATATCTATCGAACACCCTCTTCCAGCTGTTTGATGGGATATATCCACAATTACAATATCTTTTCATTAACGTGTAGGTAACCATTACCGATATTCTCAAGTAGCTTGGTATGCACCCTCATTCCTCATTAGTTGATATTTTTCAATGGTTGCTGTGTTTTATTTTCTATGGGTCAATCTGGTAAAATAAAATAAGAAATGACTTAAAAGTGACCGAGTCAAATGGGTCAAAAGTTGCCCAAAAATGTACTTTCAACGCAAAACCCTTCCATTGCAATCTTTTGTTTTCGTTTGCTTTAAAAGAAAGATTACTATTAACAAACCAGTTTGTTACAAAAAAGTAAACTTTCATGGATCAGCCTTCCTTTACCTGACGCACCATTCTTTTTCCATATAGTCATTAGTACTGTTGGGATTTACTTGGTTGTGTAACAACCCTTTTCTGTAAACTTGTTTCAGCCTAGAGATTCGATACAGATAAGACATTAAGAAAGGCATCAATAAAGTTGATGATCCAAGAAGAGCTAACCAAACTTGCTAATGAAGCGGACGAGGAAGACGAAGAGGAACCTAGCAAAAAAGTATCCGGGATGAAAGCTTAAGGGGTCGTTTAGTTGGTGAAATTTTTTCCTGTTTTTCCGTTTCTAAATTCCTATAGAATGGAAAAAGTGAGAAGAGTATAATGGGCTTTTCAAACCTTTAGTTAAAATTTAGAGAATGAGAATTTCACATTTTTTGAAAATTGTTAGAAAAAAGTGTAACTAAACGGATTTTCAATTTTTCTCTTTTCATATGAAAAATTTCCTGGAAAAATAGGAAATTTTTCACCAACTAAACGGCCCCTAAGCGTCTTGCAAATTATCCTTTTTCATCCTGTCAAGTTTTCGTTTTGTTGTGGCTTCTGAGGTAAGCATGTAACTTAATGTTAGGTAATTGGATGGGGTGTAGAGGGGTAGAAGGTTTAGAAGTGCAGTGGTAATGCTGCTTGATATGCATGTCTTCGTGTTGTTTTCATAATCTGACCCGTTCATAGCTTAAATATTCCGATCTCAAATGCTTTTGCTTTGTCTGTTAATAATCTAAAGCCAATGGCTTAAGATAATCATTAATTCATTGTGAGTGAGTATAGATACTCATCCTAGTAAGGCATACCACACTAAACAACACGTACCTAAGTTTGAGTGGTACACAAAAATTACATAATCTGCATGCATCCTGAATTCCTGATCGAGCATTCAACAATATTATAATTAACCGTAAGAGGATGATAATGAACGGTTTTCACACATTCATATTATCACACACAATGATAATAAAAAAAAATCCGTCATATATAAATGTTATATTCCTAAGATTATCACCTCATGCCTTGATTACTTATCGCTTGGATTGGAACTGAAATAAAGATTACCACGTTGCCTTTGTTAGGACAGTGAAGTATTTACCGTTAACCGACATGGTTTAATTATGAGGCTCAATCCAAACTTAAACAAGAAAAGATTATGCCATATACGTACAAGAAACTTCACTTATAAATTTTCCGGCACAATATTTGTATGGCAAGCACACAAGGACAGCTTATTCGTTTGAGAGAAGATATGTGTGTTGCAAATTACTTCAAAAACATTAAAAAAAATAGAGCAGGTGCACATGAGTGCATGGATATTACTAACTATGTGACCAACCATGAAGAAACGAGAATCACATTGGTCAATTGCATAACAAATCCTCATACTACAAAATCTTATCACCAAAATCAAAATCATAAGAGGGAGGAGCTATTATCCACATGATCCAAGATATCGAGACAAGGTAAACTATTAAAACGCAAAGAAAAAAGAAAAAAAAAAGATATCGAAGGTAAATCCGTTTTCATGTTGAAACTACCAGGTTCCTTATCACGTAGGAAGCATGCCACCATACCTGCAAATACAAACAATAACTCTTCAGTTAGATAAGCTCAATTAATTTAAAAAAAAGAAAGAAAAAAAAAAGTTATTTGTATATCAATGTCCATTATTAGCAATGTTTCAAAAACCGGTTTCCTGATTGACCCGGTTCACGGTTCAACCAAGTTTTTTCCTCGTCCGGTTCACGGTTCAACCAGACCGGGTTTAAAACATTGATTACTACTAGTGTCCTGTTTTAAAGTCATTTAATATATCCCATACTTTTTAACAATTTTACACAACTTAGTAACCCAACTTTTTAGCCCAATAGATCAAAACACAGCCCACATATCAATTCCAGCAATTAATTATAGACTCCTTTTGACCCCCAAACTCTCTCTCTCTCTCACTCTAAAAAAAAAAATCCCCAATTTTATCAACTGAGCCCTAGTTTTACAAAATCAATAATTGACCATCAAATTAGCATAATTTCTGTAAGTTGTCTTCAATTGAGTGTTTCAATTGTTTAATTATGTTGTTTGATTGGATTTTGTACGGTTCAACTGTCTTAATTAGATTTTTTTTTTGCTAGTTAGGTCAATTGATGTGTTAAAGTTTGTGCTTTTTGTTTGATTAGATGGTTTTAAGGGTTAATTGAATTGGTTTATGATTTAGATGTGTTAAAGATTGTGTTTTTTGTTTAATTTAATGGTTTTTAGGGTTTGATTTATGTGTAATTTAGTTAAAGACTGTATTTTTGTGCTAATTGGTTCAATTGATCTGTTAAAGTTTGTGTTTTTTGTTTGATTTGATGGTTTTAAGGGTTTATTGAATTGCTTTATGGCTTGTATGGTTTCTAAAAGTGTTAAAGTTTGGCCTTTTCGTCTAATTTGTGGTTTTTAGTGTTTGATTTATGTGTTATTTAGTTAAAGACTGTATTTTTGTGCTAATTAGGTCAATTGATGTGTTAAAGTTTGTGCTTTTTGTTCGATTAGATGGTTTTAAGGGTTTTTTTTTTGTATAAATTTATGGTTTTTAGGGTTTGTAGAAGCTTGATGTGTAAACTAGTTAAAGTTTGTATTTTTATGTAGTTTATGGTTGTTAGGGTTTCTAAAAGTGTTAAAGTTCTACACTTTTGTGTTTATTTTGGTTTAAAAGATGCTAGAAGTGCTAACTTATATCGAATTTAGTTTAAGTTTGAGTTTTTATTTTGTTTAGGGCTTACAGACTTGGTGAATTTTATGTTTTTATGTGTGATCAGGTGTTTATTTGGTTAATTTGACCTACTTTGGTTGCGTGTGGGTGACGTTAGTGACTTTAGTTAAAGTTTTAACTACTTTTTAGCTGGTTGAGTATTTAGTGACATTAGTTAAAGTTGATGTCTTTTGGAATTTTTAACAAGTTACATAAATAATCTTTGATGAGCGAGTGTTGAGGTGATGCGTTTTAAGTTGATTGTTTGTAAGCGATGTAATGTGATTTATGTGCTATTCAGTTAAATTTTACGTTTTTGGTTTAGTTTATAGCTGCCACAGTCTCTGAAGGTGGTGAATTTATGTGTTTTCAATGCTTAATTTGGTTAAAGGTTTTAACTTTATTAGCTTGTTGAGTGTTTGTGTGTGAGTGATGTTAGTAAATTATCTAAATTTGATGTTTTTGGGGTTTGGCGTTTTTTGCCGATTAAGTGTTGACATTGTTTGTGTTTTAATGAGTAGTTGTGGGGAGGAAGATGCGATGGTGACTCAAACTACGTTGTCGAATGGGTCTGCTTCTCCGGATAAAGCCGCTAAAGACGTGATTGAGAAAAAAGAGGAGATGGCTATAGATGGGAAGGACGATGAGAAAGGGTAAAATAAAGAGGTTGAAAAAGGAAGATGCACATGTCAATGATAAGGCAAAGGGAGACTAGGAGAACGAGGTAAAAGAGCATAAGCAAGAAGGTGAAGGCCGAAAGAAGAATCGATGGAAGTTGATGCCGACAAGGAAATTCCAAATGAGGAGACTGAAAATGAAGGATACCGAAGTTGCTGATGCAAGGTGACGGAGAAAAAGAAGGAACCCACAACCCCTATTGCTCTTATAATTGATAGGCCTGTACACTGCTAAGGAATTTCATATTGGGAAGGTTGTTTTATACATTTAGATCTTCAAGGCTGTGTTTGTCGTTTATGTATTTATTGGTTTGAATAAATTTCTTATTTTGACTGGCAGTTTATTGTTTTAATGACATGCAGGGATGTGGTACCACTCTGTGAAAGATATTCCATATGGTGAATACCTTGATTTGCCATAAACGATTCTTACTATATCATAACGATACGATGCTGAGGTCACCAACTAGACAAAAGAAGAAGAAAAGGAGGAGATGAAAGATAATGAGGATGAAGGTGAAGAGAATGAAGGACCCAAGAGCGAGGTGATGGAAGCCGATGATGATTAGGAGGTTCTGAAAGTTGCTGATACGAAAGCGGAAGAGAATAAAGAAGAGAAAGGGGAGGAGGTCCCGGAGAAGGGATAAAAATACGTTCAGATAAGAAACAAGTGCCGGAGAAAAACAAGGGCGACAAGACACTGCTAAGATATTTCATATTGGGAAGGTTCTTTTCTTAATAACTTTTACCTTGGTAGCTGGTTTGCAATCTGTGAATAAATAATATGTAAGAATGGTGATTTTGGCTATAGTTATCTTAAAATCTTAAAATGGATAAATGTTGCAGTTTTAGCAGAATTTTTTTTGGATATTATACGCCTAAAAAGACTAGCTTATCTCAGAAGTAAAGACAACACCAGCCACCAAATCATATAAAAATTGTTTGTTTTGTGCTCAAAAAATATAATGGCTTAACTTGTATAGTGATGGAGTTAAGGACCTCCACAATGAGTCATTAGTTATTTAATCATGACTCAATGAAAAAAGACAACAAACAAGGCCTTAGACTCGCATCACATACATGTTCAAGCAGGAATTTCTGAGTATCAATACATATAATTAACTATTTGACAAAAATATAAATATTACCTTTTTTTTCCCAGTTTGTTGCCTACTTTTTCCAGCTTTACTCATTGAATTAGATGCTGGCATAGAATTGCCACTATCACTCTGCATACTCTGCGGTTCGCCAATACTAAAAGCATATGAGGTGCGTAATTATCTCCTGTCACATTTGTCGCCCACACAAGTTCTCTTTCTTCATCAGTTAGATCATTATATGTGACATCAGGTTCCTCGCATCTCCTAGCCGAGTTAGATATCGCTGACCAATTGTGAATTATAAGTTTTACCCATAGTTTGTGTATAGAACTTGGTATACCGAGTTCTTTTGACAAATGAAGTGATGTAGATACAATTCTGCTTCGGCCTCCTTCCGCGGTTCCCATGATGACCCTAAACATACTTCTTCTCCAATCAAATTTGTTTGGATCAGGAACACGCATTCCTGATATTAAAAACTCTACAGATTCCTGAAAAAGCTTATAATCTAAAGTGTAGATTTCAGGATTCATTTGCCTAGTTAAGTCGGTTTAGTTGCCTCCATATCCTAAGTCGGTTGACTCCTCAGGTGTAAAGTCGTGAAAATCATTAAAGGTATGTATCGTGTCTCCCCCCCTTAGACTCATAGCTGTTACATACATGTTGTCCTGTATCATGTGACACACTAGACCGTCGCCATCCCTATTGATTAGCGTGATTGTGAGATATTTTTTACCCTTCCTGTCAATAAATTGTGTGCCCCTACTTATAATCCTTCTTAAATTACCCATAAGATCAGTGCGATAATTACCCGTATAGATGTTAAAATCTACATTGGAAACGTTCCCAGCCATGTTTCTGTTTGAAAAGAAAGTAGGATATAAGTGTCAGATAAACATCCTTAATTTATCCTTAATCTATCTATATTCTTAATATGTTTGGGGTAAAGGGGGTGTTTGTTTAAGCTTATGTATGTATGTGCTTATTTGATGTCGACTTATATTTCATTAAGCCTCAACAATTTTTTGGCTTATTTTGAGATTTATGGGCTTATATAAGTTTGTCATTTTATAATAAACTATATAAGACCACAAGTCTCAAAATAAGCCGGAAAATTGGGGCCTATTAAATATAAGCCGAAACACAAATAAGCTTTTTGTCCCTATATCAAGTTAATAATAAGCTTAGAAGTTGTTAACCTTTAGCAGCTAAAACAAACACCATTACACCCCCCAAATCTAAACCATTACTACATTTTTAACTAAAATCACCAAACCAAGTGTTACTGGGCCAAGAAGCCCGCTAGTTACTTGTTTCAACTTTTATGTGTTTACACATGTTTGTAATGCAGTATGATTTATCCTTATATCTATTTTCAACAATAATTAAAAAAAAGAAAAGAAAAAAGACGTTAACCTTTATGCTAAGAATGAGCACCGTAGAAACAATTCAATGAAGCATAAAAAACCTTGAGAATTAGGGTGAAAAATGAAGGAGGGTGGTGTTAAGGATGAAGACAAACTTCTTTTATCTTTAACCCTTTTAGCCCCTAATGTTTGAGTTTTTTGTTTTTTTAACGTGAGTCAATCTATTGCAAGACTCGATCTACTAGACAACTTGATATCTCATGAGGGAAGCTCGAGCTCTGTTCGAGAAATTTTGAGTTTGGCTCGGAAAGCTTAATTTATTTCTAATGATTTGTTTTTCAAGTTGACTAAAAATGAAATATAAAACAAGATTTGAATCTGAATCAAACCCCGCCTGGAAAAACCTTTTTACGCTTAGTGACTTGGTGCGTTTACATTAATAAAGACCTTATAAAAAGTATTATTGCTCCATTAGCAAAAGCTTGTGTCATGTCATGGTATTTTCTGGGCTTGTAGCTTGAGTTTCTCGACAAAAGCTCGACTTGTTTACCTTTTTGGTTACTCGTTTACCCAACAAAAGCCCGAATTACTTGACAAAAATCCATTATTTGTTCGCTTACTGTAAGGCGGTTTTTGATACTCAAACATTATACCTAGCCATTTCATTCTCATACCCTCATTTCTCAACCTACACAATTATTGAATTTTCTCAACTAAATTGTTAAAATTGCCTAAGATACATACGGTAAACAAAAGGATCAGAATAGAGACAAGATGAGTTCTTCAAATTCACCCTATCCATAGAATTTACTCGATAAAAAGTTATGACTCAATAGGGAGTTTTATAAGAAAATAACGTGATTATGCACTAAACACGAAAAAGTCGGCAAAATTGCCTAGGCTCTTGGACAACGATTTCACAATAACATTTTACCATTGCAAAATGTTCATATGATGTATACTCCAGTTCTTGCACGTCCATAAAGTTATCAGCAAATTAGAATAGGGTGACTAGAATTCTTCAAGTATGAAGAAAAGATGATTTTGATACGATGGTTGAAGATGGCCCAAAGAATGACCATGTCATTTTTGTTTTAATTAGGCTCAACAACTTAGAAAACTGATGATGTCACCAATTATATTGCAGTTTTGTAGATGCTTTTGTTTCTTATTTGATGAGTAAGTAGAAAAGCAATAAACACAACTGAAATATAAGCATGATAACTGAAACAATGACGAGAGATTTTCACTTATTCCAAATGTAGTTCGTTAAAAAGAATTTGCAACGCCTTCTCTGACTAACATTTATCAGAAATTAAAACACTATTCAAGGATGCTTCATAATATTTCGAACCTCTATGGCTCTATGTTTCTAAAACCTATCACATTGTGAGTGATAACAAATACACGTGTCTAACATCATATGAAACATTTGCTACCTAAAGCATGAACTCGATAAGAATTGTTTTACTATTGCAAAATGTTTCATATGATGTTATACTATTCAGATGACAAATGAGATCAGACCAAAATGGATATTTTCTTAGGCGTTAGGTTGGGTTGACTCGACAAACTTATTATTGAAAAAAGGTTTACTTACTTTTTGTAAATATAAAGGGTCTCAAATATGAAGAAAAAAGAAAACTTACTAGATATTTCATGTTTCTCATATAAGGACACAAATGATCAACTGTACTCATAATCTCAAAGCAAGTCATATCGATCATGTACAACAAGAAATACATGCGATTTTGGTTCCAACGGTAAATCACTTGATTCGAGTGCGGTGACATGAATGGTGAGCTGTTGTTGGAGTGTGGTGATGTGAATATGAGAGATGATGAAGCTGTTTACACCGTTTTTGTTAAGTTTAAAAGGCAGGTTCAAAACAAAACAAAAAACGATACACTATATAGTTTCAAGATACGTAAATATATATAATACATTTCACTGTTAACATGCAATAGATTTACTAGGCAATTAAAGCAAAGTGCATCACACTAAACACAATGGCACCATGTAGTACTTCACTAATACCTAATCTGTAAAATAAATGGACACAATTGATTTCAAAAACAAGAATCTGTAAAAGACATTAAACAAGCCTAACAATTGGAAAAACAGTGATGAGGTGTCAGGAATGAGAGGAGGTTTGTTTTTGAAGTTGACTAAAAATGAAATATAAAACAAGATTTGAGTCTGAATCAAAGTGACTTTGTGCGTTTACAGTAATAAAGACCTTATAAAAAGTATTGCTCCATTAGCAAAAGCTCGTGTCATGTCATGGTGAATCATGCCCTTTTGAGCACATTTTTTGGGCTTGTAGCTCGAGTTACTTGACAAAAGATCGACTTGTTTACCTTTTTGGTTACTCGTTTACCCAACAAAAGCTCGAATTACTCGACAAAAATCCATTTGTTCGCTCATTGTAAGGTGGTTTTTGATACTCAAACATTATACCAAACAACATCTAGCCATTTCATTCTCATACACTCATTTCTCAACCTACACAATTATTGAATTTTCTCAACTAAATTGTTAAAATTGCCTAAGATACATACCGTAAACAAAAGGATCAGAATAGAGACAAAATGAAGTAATAAACTAGAATACTTCTTCAAATTCACCCTATCCATAAAAATTTACTCGATAAAAAGTTATGACTCATAGGGAGTTTTATAAGAAAATAACATGCACAAACACAAAAAAAAGTCGGTAAAATTGCCTAGGCTCTTGGACAACGATTTCACAATAACATCATTTTACATTTTTTTTTTTTTTTTTTTTTTTTTTTTTCAGTTGCGTACGGGAAATCTAGAAAACAATACAATATCAAAATTCACAACAATTTTTCGTGGTGACCGTGACAAAATCCACGGTCTTTGTAAATATCACATATGAACTAATAGTTGATAACAATCCAATGTTAATAATGTGTCTCTGTTAATATCACATGTGCATTGTGCACTAGCTAATAGTTGATAATAATCCATTGATAATAATGTGTTGCACGATTATGCATAGTAGTTGCATAGTCCGTATGTCCAATAAACACGGGGATGCACTTGTTGCCACACCACCCGGCACTCGGCGTCACAGTACGTCGGTACGAGCGAGTAAACTTGCACTTGTTCTTACGCGCACCAGAGTTATTGCAACGATCAGCTGCTCTAGGATTTGGTTGTTTCTCAATATGGAAAACGACTTGCGGACCTTGTTGGGAATGGTGTTGGGGAGACCGTAGTCGATGTGCTTGTTTCTTTCCTTCATGGGGTTGCCTTATAAACGTGAAGAGGGAGGTCAAAATGGTAGTATTGAAGAACCACTTTTGAATTCGGGTTCTACTAGTGTAAAGGGTGAAAAGAAAACTTATGAGCAAGCGAGTTTTTTTAAACTTCATGGCGGTTGATGCAGAAAGAATAGACGACTACGCTTGGTATATGCACGATTCTTGGCTCCTATTAGTCCAAGTAGGTGTTGGGTTAGTACTTTGATATAAAAACTAAGAACTAACTGTGCTTGCTTCATCTTCTCTTTCATTCTAGTGTTGTTAGTCAATTGATCTTCCGCTAGGAAATATACAATAATAACTTCAAGACGAGTTATTGGGTATGGGTACTCAAGATAAACGTATGAATCAGGAAAAGTACTTTCTTCACTTGCAACATTTATACTACTTGAAGAGCCCATTTATAGTCTTCCTGAATCAACATTAGTTTTTTTCCAAACTAAAGTATCACTTGATCACATTGTTACTTTTCTTCACCTCAACAACATAAATTTAAATGCTATTAACCCCAAGGTAGTTCTGAAACCGCTTCATAAATGGAATTTCGCATGGAATTTAAATGCGTCTTCTTACCTGACTTTGAAAGATATTCACATTAGAGTGAACCATGATATGCACGTTGCTGTTTTTGTGACCTTTCGGTCAGGGAAGTCGAGTTTCTTATTTTATATATTACGTGAGGTGTTTAAGGTATCAGGGAATGTCAAAGTAGAAGGTTCAAAGGCATATGATACAGAGTGGAAAAATTGAAGATAATATCTTGTTTAGTAGGGAGATGGATCGAGAGAGGTATGAAATGGTTCTAAAAACACGTTCTCTTTGAAGATCTTGAAAGTCTTCCGTTTGGTGATCAAACAGTTATTGGTAAGCGTGGGTACCAATTTGAGTGCTGATAGTTATGTTTTTGATGGTCCGTTTAGCGCTCTCGATGCTAGAGACTACGTTTATACGAGAAGTCGTCCGTTAACTTACATGGTTTGTGAGGCTCAATCCAAACTTCCACAAAATAGATTATGCTACAAAAGACCTCACTTATAAAAAATTTCAACACGATATTGCTACGGCAGGCACACAAGGACAGCCTTTCTATTCACAGTAGATAACATGTTTAGGTAGGTAAATAGTAATTCACTTAATAGATAAAAAACGAGTGCAGGTGCACCACATGAACGCATGCATAAGGATGTGACCAACCATGAAGAAATCAGGATCACACCATTTAATTGCTATCAAAATCCAGATAATACCAAATCCATCACCAAAATCAGAGGAAAAAGCTAATATCCACAAGATTTTTAAGATATCAAGAAAATGAACTCGTGACATTATTGAAACACAAAAAGAAAAAAGGTGTCGAGCAGTTAATTTCATAAATGGTCCCTATGGTCTGCCGAGTTTAACGGGTTTAGTCCTTAAACTTTTTTTTAATGGATCCAATCCCTGTGGTTGCGACCCATAACGGGTTTAGTCCCTGAGACTAACTATCGTTAGTTTTATCCGTTTGCTAACGACCGTTTTCAACAAACAATTGCATCGTTAGTCCTTTATACTAACGACCGTTCATACTTAACTCAAAAATTTTTTTTTTTTTCCCCAAAAAAATTTTTAAAAAAATGGTTTTCTTATAATTTTTTTTTCTAAATATCTTTAAAATTTATACACTATTTTATACACGTTTTCATACACACATTTTTATACACACATTTTTTATACATACGTTTTTATAAACATGTTTTTATACACGTTTTATACACACATTTTTGTACATATATTTTTATACACGTTTTTATACATATGTTTTTATACACACGTTTTTATACACATATTTTTATACACGTTTTTATACACATGTTTTTTATACACATGCTTCTATACACACATTTATACGCACATTTATACACATATTTTTATACACACATTTATACACATATTTTTATACACGTTTTTATACACACGTTTATACACACACATGTGTATAAAAACGTGTATAAAAATATGTGTATAAATGTGTGTATAAATGTGCGTATAAATTTGTGTATAAAAACGTGTGTATAAAAGTATGTGTATAAAAACATGTGTATAAAAAACATGTGTATAAAAATATGTGTATAAATGTGTGTATAAAAATGTGTATAAAAACGTGTGTATAAAAACGTGTATAAAAACGTGTGTATAAAAACGTGTATATAAAAGCGTGTATGAAAACATGTATATAAAAACGTGTGTATAAAAAATGTGTGTATAAAAATGTGTGTATGAAAACGTGTATGAAAATATGTATAAAAACGTGTATAAATTTTAAAGATATTTAGAAAAAATATATATATAAGAAAACTTTTTTTTTTCTTCTTTAAAAAAAAAAGAGTAAACTTCACCATTCGTCCTTGTGGTATGCGTTGACTGACACATTTCGTCATTTGACCAAAAAAATTGCACCGTTCGTCCTTAATTGCGAAACGTTATGTATCGTTAGTCCCTCACTCTAATTGGCATCACTAACGGTCGTTATACCTCATCCACTCGAGGGTATTTCAGTCTTTTCCCTACCATAAGGAGCAATGGTGCAATTTACTCTTTTTATTATTTATTTAACCATAAGGACCAATGGTGCAATTTACTCTTTTTATACGTTTTCGTCCATTTTTCACGTTTTCATCCGTATTTTCACGTTTTCGTCCGTATTTACATGTTTTCATCCGTATGTACCCGTTTTCATCCGTATTTACACGTTTTCATCCATTTTTACACGTTTTCATCCGTATTTACACCTTTTAGTTCATTTTTACACGTTTTCATCCGTATTTACACGTTTTCTTCCGTTTTTACACGTTTACATTCATATTTACACGTTTTCATCCGTTTTTACACGTTTTCATCCGTTTTTTCACGTTTTCATCCGTATTTTCACGTTTTCGTCCGTATTTCCACGTTTTTGTCCGTTTTTACACGTTTTCATCCGTATTTACATGTTTTCGTCCGTATTTACACGTTTTCGTCATTTTTTTACACATTTTCATCCGTATCTACACGTTTTTGTCCGTTTTTACACGTTTTCATCCGTATTTACATGTTTTCGTCCGTATTTACACGTTTGTCATTTTTTACACATCTTCATCCGTATCTACACGTTTTTTTTCCGTATTTACACGTTTTTGTTCGTTTTTACATGTTTTCTTCCGTTTTTACACGTTTACATTCATATTTACACGTTTTCATCCGTTTTTACACGTTTTCATCCGTACTTACACGTTTTCGTCCGTTTTTACACGTTTTCATCCGTATTTACATGTTTTCATCCGTATTTACACGTTTTTGTCCGTTTTTACACGTTTTCATCCGTATTTACATGTTTTTGTCTGTTTTTACATGTTTTCGTCCGTATTTACATGTTTTCATCCGTATTTACACGTTTTTGTCTGTTTTTACACGTTTTCATCCGTATTTACATGTTTTCGTCCGTTTTTACACGTTTTCGTCCGTATTTTCACGTTTTCGTCCATTTTTCACGTTTTCATCCATATTTACACGTTTTCGTCCGTATTTACACGTTTTCATCTGTTTTTACACGTTTTCGTCCGTATTTACACATTTTCATCCGTATTTACATGTTTTCGTCCATTTTTACACGTTTTTGTCCAAAAGATAGCGTGTAAAAATGGACGAAAATGTGTAAAAATGGATAAATACGGACGAAAACGTGTAAAAACGGACGAAAATGTGTAAAAATGAACGAAAATGTGTAAATACAGATGAAAATATGTAAATACGAAATAAAACATGTAAAAAAAAATAAAAACGTGTAAATACGGACGAAAACGTGTAAATACGGATGAAAATATGTAAATACGGACGAAAACGTGTAAAAACAGATGAAAACGTGTAAATACGGATGAAAACGTGAAAAATGGACGAAAACGTGAAAATACGGACGAAAACGTGTAAAAACGGATGAAAACATGTAAATACGGATGAAAACGTGTAAAAACGGACAAAAACGTGTAAATACGGATGAAAACATGTAAATACGGACGAAAACGTGTAAATACGGACGAAAACGTGTAAAAACAAACGAAAACATGTAAAAACGGATGAAAACGTGTAAAAACGGATGAAAACGTGTAAATGTGAATGTAAACGTGTAAAAACAGAAGAAAACGTGTAAATACGGATGAAAACGTGTAAAAACGGACGAAAACGTGTAAATACGGACAAAACGTGTAGATACGGATGAAAATGTGTAAAAAATGACGAAAACGTGTAAATACGGACGAAAACATGTAAATACGGATGAAAACGTGTAAAAACGGATAAAAACATGTAAATACGGACAAAAACGTGTATATACGGATGAAAATGTGTAAAAAATGATGAAAACGTGTAAAATACGGATGAAAACGTGTAAAAACGTGTAAATACGGACGAAAACGTGAAAATACGGATGAAAACACGGACGAAAACGTGAAAAAAACGGACGAAAACGTGTAAGTACGGATGAAAACGTGTAAATATGAATGTAAACGTGTAAATACGGATGAAAATGTGTAAAAATGAACTAAAAAGTGTGAATACGGATGAAAACGTGTAAAAATGGATGAAAATGTGTACATACGGACAAAAACGTGTAAATACGGATGAAAACGTGTACATACGAACGAAAACATGTAAATATGGACGAAAACGTGAAAATACCGATGAAAACGTGAAAAATGGACGAAAACGTATAAAAAGAGTAAATTGCACCATTGGTCCTTATGGTTAAATAAATAATAAAAAGAGTAATTTGCACCATTGGTCCTTATGGTTGGGAAAAGACTGAAATACCCTTGAGTGGATGAGGTATAACGACCGTTAGTGATGCCAGTTAGAGTGAGGGACTAACTGTTACACCCCGTGCCCGCTTATACTAAAAACTTTGACTTTTACGCGGAAAAACTTGAACTAAAACTGACATCTGGTCACTCTTTTGACCACTGACAAAAATCTATAAACTTTCAGCCCTTGAGACTATTTTTAAATGAAAGTAGACTCAAATAGCTTCAAAACGATAGGTCATACGACCCATTTCGACTTACGGATTAAAAGATACGATTTTTCGAAAACTGCCCAAATAACCGTGACGCCGTCAGGAAAATGGTGACGCCGTCAAACCTTGACGGGCCAGAAGATTTTTGGACGATTAAAAGGGGACGCCGTCAAGAAGGCCATCAAGAACAAATCTGCAGTTTTCCCCACTAAAAACCCATTTTGACCCATTTCGTGACAAAACCACTTATACCACTTCCGTTTTACACCAAACTTGACCAACTTCATTATATTTACATATCAAACATGTTCCAATAACATTTGACCCGTTTGACTCCAAAATGGGTACAAATGGACACTAATCCAAACACCCCTTAACTTAAACCATAAACACATAAAACATACTTTAACATACCAATTGACTTCCAATTCATTACAAAACACTTGACATACAATCTAACACTTGTTTACTCATAAAAGACCAACGGGGGTACAAACTTATACACAAGAGCTCGGTATTCTACCTAAGCTCCTAGATTCTTACCAAAACTACCCACATTGCATAACCATGCCTTAGTCCATATATCCTTACATCCAAGCCATAGCATAAGCACCTACAAAACGGTTAGACAACTAAACCGTAAGCGATAACGCTTAGTAAGTAAAACGATCATAACATACAACTATACTTCAAACCACATATAAGCATCATATACATAACACACTTACTTCACATCTCTTCTAGCACATAACATCAACATATCCATATCATCAACTAATCACATAAGCCATAACCATGGCCTCACACAAGCATAGCCAAGCTCATCTTTCTTAACATAAGCATACATAACACATATATGTTAGAAATCCATATAACTCATGTTATCATCATTTTACTTACCTCAAACCAAGCTACATAACAACAAGAACATCATCATCAACACAAGCTTCCATCATCATCATCATCATCGATCATCATCATCATCATATAATCAAAACCTAAACACATAATACTCAAATACATCAACAAGGGTTATCAAACCCATCAAAACATAATCATCTTCTAACCCATATCGTCATATAACCCATATCGTCATATGATCATATCTTGATCATACGATGATTACCCACTAAACTATAACTTAACTAACATCAAGAATGGGGAGACTTACTTGAGGAAGATCATTACTAAAGAAGACAATAATCATGGAGTCTTCATCTTCTTCCTCCTAAGCCATCACTAGTCTTTTCCCTCCCTTTATTATCTCACTAAAACCGGACTTCTCAAAGTCCCAAGAATAATAGAGAATGTCTAGAACTAGCTAGTTATATCTAGTTAGGTACAAGTTTGGGATGATGGCAACAATGGCCCCTCTAGTCCTCTTTCTTCCATCTTAGCCACAACTAACTTATAACACTTATAATATGTTTAACACTTGGCAACTTAGGCCCCTTTAGTTACACATCATATTTTACATAACCGCTTTAGTCATATTTTGACTATCGGGTTTGACTAAAACACCACATTCGTTGACTAACCAATCATACGAGGCCTTGGTCCACTTTCATCTAGGGTGGGGTCCCAACACCCGGGAAACGGGTCTAACAATTCTACCCCCCTTATTTAGATTTCGTCCCCGAAATCTCTCGTCTAAAACTATCCAAAACTAAATTCACAACATATACATGTCCTTACTCTCATGCTTTCAAAGCCAATTCATTGCAACGATCTAAATAATCATGCAAATTCTACACTTACTATACAAAATCATAACTCATAACCTATCAAAACACGCTTCTCATCACAAACTTTTCTAAAATTTCCAATAATGACGACTTGTCATATGGAAAATCTTACTATTTTGACTTTATATAAGTCAAACTTCATTACTATAAACACAACATACGCCCATGCACTAACCATCACTTAAAATCATATACCGGCCAATCTCACATAACACATAACACAAAATGTGCATCTATGCCACAAACCGGCAACTTATCTAAAAAAAAACCAAAGTACCATACAAAAGGCACCTACATAAAATCTATCACACGCATCACTTAAGCATACTTTCTTATCAAATTCTAGAAATGCTCACAAATTAACTTATCAAATTAAAACATAACTCAATTTAGACGTCTAACTTAAGGTTTCACATATTACCTTAACGCCGCTATAAGTTTTATTCATATTTATCTTTTCTTATGACGTCTAACTTATTTTAATTTTTACTTTCTCATATCACTATCCGTACTCATGGCACATCGGCTACACATAAGCCCACTTATTTGTAACTCTTCATTTACATAAAAAGGCGTCCCGATCTATGTAAATCAAGAAATACAAATTTATGGATCGGTGATTTACAATTTCTTCATTTAAATGAAAAGGCGTCCCAATCCATTTAAATCAAGAAACTATAAACCATCCTACTTATACGCTTCCGACATCACACTCGTACTTGTTATACTTTCCATCTTTGCTAGCCTTGGATCCAATCTCACTAACTTTCCTTCATGCCATAAGGCAATCTTAACATTATGCCGTAAAGGCATCTTAACATTATGCCATAAAGGCAACTTAACATTATGCCGTAAAGGCAACTTAACCTCGTGCCATCAAGACACCTTACATCGTGTCATAAAGACACCTTACCATCGTGTCATAAAGACACCTTACCATCGTGTCATAAAGACACCTTACCATCGTGTCATAAAGACACCTTACCATCGTGCCATAAAGACACCTTACCATCGTGCCATAAAGACACCTTACCATCGTGTCATAAAGACACCTTACCATCGTGCCATAGAGCATTGGATCCAAGCTATATTTATCTTATCATCTTTACTCGCTTTATCTTTCATGCACTTCTATCATTAAGCACACTATCATATACTCAATTTTCATTGCCTTACGCAATCTCAACATTCACTATCACGCTTTCTATTATCTAGACAAGTTTCTATATAACACTTGCACATTTGTTATCATCGCATTTCCACAATGCCACTTATCTTTCACCCGTCAACCCCAAGTTGACTCATACACTAATTACGTGCCATTTTTATTTAGACAATTTATATGTAATGCTTATTCATTACAACTTACACATTTCTACGTGTTCTTACAACACACTCTTACTATTACCCGTCAACCCTTGTTGACCATATTCTCACTTCATACTGTCACTTCATTTAGTTTATTCAACTTGTACGCATACAAACCTTACATAGGTTTATTCTATAACACTATCACTAATCTCATCTTACCATTTCAATATATACTAACATGATCACATTCATGTTTTACATCTCTATCTAGCATACTTCAAGTCACTTATGACTTCTAGCGCAATGCCGCAATCTATATTTTATTCGTCACTTTGACTCATCATATTATACCATATATCACTAGTACTTTTTCAATTTATCGTGTTTTATATGTAACATATTCTCATCACTTCTTAACTTTACACTTTAACTTTCTCATTTAGTTTAGCATATAAGAAATCATGCTTCTCAAAACATCTAGCTATAAACATACTTCTCTATTCACTTCTTCCTCATTTTTATCTTGTTAAGCATTTATGCTTTTTCAATTTATTAGCATGCTTCTTAACTCTCTTTACATATCAATGTTTTCTTTTTAGCTTTACCGACCACAACTAGGTCACACATAATACGCATTCTAATGCCCTATCTCACTCATATACTAACTACACAAACGTGCTCTCAAGCACATCACATAAAACTTAAACATACAATAAACTACCATAGACTTATCATCATATAAACAACAACACTTAACATCATATATGCAATCATATCATAACGCTTAACACTTATCCGACAAGTGTTAAAACATTTAAAACATAAATCAAAACATAAAGTCTATGGCTCATATATCACATTGCATAACCAAGCAATGTCTAGGCATCGACCTTCTAACTAACCGCAAATAATAGCCAACCTTATAACTAAGGAATCATAAACCTTAATTCACTTGCTAACCCATCTCTAATACCACATAGCATTTCTACTCGCATGCCATCACCATGGCTCTACTATACATCCACATATCACAATACAATTCACCGGCACCAACCGAGGTGCACGGCTACCTAAACATCTCAAGCCACCACGGACTTACCTCACCTAATCGCAATACCAACACCGGCACCAACCGAGGTGCACGGCTATCTAGTCATCAAGCATCTCAAGTCCCCCTGGACTTGTATCTCAAAACACAACAACACTAACACAAGCATACATCACTAATCATCAAAGGTTCAACTAACACAAAACATAATCATCTAACACTAAGCAATTAGTTTCCGCGTAATCTAACACTTACGTCCAAGCTTCTACGAGTGGTTTAAGACTAGGCAACCCTAAGTGGAAACCTAATTCACTTAAACCGAAGCTCTGATACCAATTTGTTACACCCCGTGCCCGCTTATACTAAAAACTTTGACTTTTACGCGGAAAAACTTGAACTAAAACTGACATCTGGTCACTCTTTTGACCACTGACAAAAATCTATAAACTTTTAGCCCTTGAGACTATTTTTAAATGAAAGTAGACTCAAATAGCTTCAAAACGATAGGTCATACGACCCATTTCGACTTACGGATTAAAAGATATGATTTTTCGAAAACTGCCCAAATAACCGTGACGCCGTCAGGAAAATGGTGACGCCGTCAAACCTTGACGGGCCAGAAGATTTTTGGACGATTAAAAGGGGACGCCGTCAAGAAGGCCATCAAGAACAAATCTGCAGTTTTCACCACTAAAAACCCATTTTGACCCATTTCGTGACAAAACCACTTATACCACTTCCGTTTTACACCAAACTTGACCAACTTCATTATATTTACATATCAAACATGTTCCAATAACATTTGACCCGTTTGACTCCAAAATGGGTACAAATGGACACTAATCCAAACACCCCTTAACTTAAACCATAAACACATAAAACATACTTTAACATACCAATTGACTTCCAATTCATTACAAAACACTTGACATACAATCTAACACTTGTTTACTCATAAAAGACTAACGGCGGTACAAACTTATACACAAGAGCTCGGTATTCTACCTAAGCTCCTAGATTCTTACCAAAACTACCCACATTGCATAACCATGCCTTAGTCCATATATCCTTACATCCAAGCCATAGCATAAGCACCTACAAAACGGTTAGACAACTAAACCGTAAGCGATAACGCTTAGTAAGTAAAACGATCATAACATACAACTATACTTCAAACCACATATAAGCATCATATACATAACACACTTACTTCACATCTCTTCTAGCACATAACATCAACATATCCATATCATCAACTAATCACATAAGCCATAACCATGGCCTCACACAAGCATAGCCAAGCTCATCTTTCTTAACATAAGCATACATAACACATATATGTTAGAAATCCATATAACTCATGTTATCATCATTTTACTTACCTCAAACCAAGCTACATAACAACAAGAACATCATCATCAACACAAGCTTCCATCATCATCATCATCATCGATCATCATCATCATCATATAATCAAAACCTAAACACATAATACTCAAATACATCAACAAGGGTTATCAAACCCATCAAAACATAATCATCTTCTAACCCATATCGTCATATGATCATATCTTGATCATACGATGATTACCCACTAAACTATAACTTAACTAACATCAAGAATGGGGAGACTTACTTGAGGAAGATCATTACTAAAGAAGACAATAATCATGGAGTCTTCATCTTCTTCCTCCTAAGCCATCACTAGTCTTTTCCCTCCCTTTCTTATCTCACTAAAACCGGACTTCTCAAAGTCCCAAGAATAATAGAGAAATGTCTAGAACTAGCTAGTTATATCTAGTTAGGTACAAGTTTGGGATGATGGAAACAATGACCCCTCTAGTCCTCTTTCTTTCATTTTAGCCACAACTAACTTATAACACTTATAATATGTTTAACACTTTGGCAACTTAGGCCCCTTTAGTTACACATCATATCTTACATAACCGCTTTAGTCATATTTTGACTATCGGGTTTGACTAAAACACCACATTCGTTGACTAACCAATCACACGAGGCCTTGGTCCACTTTCATCTAGGGTGGGGTCCCAACACCCGGGAAACGGGTCTAACACTAACGATACATAACGTTTCGCAATTAAGGACGAACGGTGCAATTTTTTTGGTCAAAGGACGAAATATGTCGGTCAACGCATACCACAAGGACGAATGGTGTAGTTTACTCAAAAAAAAAAAAAAAAAAAAAAAAAGTTAAGTATAAACGGTCGTTAGTATAAAGGACTAACGGTGCAAATTTTTGTTGCAAACGGTCGTTAGCTAACGGCAAAAACTAACGACAGTTAGTCTCAGGGACCAAACCCGTTATGGGTCACAACCACAGGGATTGGATCCGTTAGAAAAAAAGTTTAGGGACTAAACCCGTTAAACCCGACAGACCACAGGAACCATTTATGAACTTGAGCAACCACAGTGTCGAGCGGTGAATCTGCTATCATTTTAGAACTTGAGCATCCGGGAGGCTTTATTTCTTGATCAGGTTCCTGATCACATATGGAAGGATGCCACCATGATCGAAGTATGTCAATTCTACCTGCAAATACAACCAATACATTCATTCACTTTCACGAGTTTCATATGTTCAACTGATTTAGAGACGCGTCATTTGTATAGAATTCTAAATTCTCAACTTCTAGTCATTATACATTTTTTGGTACATACGAGTCAATAAGTCATTAGAAGATGGTTTTATGTCATGTTTGGGTCATTTTGTAAGCCGCGGTACAAATTTTAATATTATACATAAATATATGATTTTTATACATAAATGCAATACTTTTATATATTAAGTTACCATTTCTTTATGGGTTTTTGGTTCCAAACTGAGACAAAGATGACACAAAGCCGACGTACCACAACAAAAATAAGATATATGATGTATAGTGTCAAATCGGACTATACGATAACTTGTGATAAAGGGATGTTTGGATATTTGTAGTATTTGTTTGATAACATCATATTTGGTTAAATTGAAACTTGTCATGTTTATTGTTTTGATTAATCATTGTTGAGTCTATATGTCGAAAGGATTCTCAATAGTTGTTGATTTCAATTCATTAGTCGAAGAATGTTTTGGTCTTGTACTTTGTGACGATTGTATGAGAAACTTAATAAACTAAACAAGTAAAGGTTTAATTTAGATTATAGAGTAAACTACAAAATACATCCCTGTGGTTTGGTCAATTTCACACGATACATCCCTCCCAAAAAAGTTGCGCCATACACATCCCTCCGTTAGTAAAAGTCAGACACAATACATCCCTCCGTTAAAAAAAGGACTAACGGCGCAAACCATTTCTCCGTTATCTCCTAACGAGATAGAAAATGTTAACACCGTTAGTCCTCTGGGTTAACTCTATTTGCACCGTTAGTCCTTTTTTACGTTTTCGTCCATTTTTTTTACGTTTTCGTCCACTTTTTTACGTTTTCGTCCATTTTTTTACGTTTACGTCCGCTTTTTTTACGTTTTCGTCCGTTTGGTTTCAAGGATTGACTTAATCAGCTGACTCGAATCATTTATAAAAATTCGAAAAAATTTATAAAAATTCAAAAAATTTAAAAAAATCCAAAAAATTAATAAAAATTCGAAAAATTTATAAAAATTCGAAAAAATTTATAAAAATTCGAAAAAAATTTTAAATTTTTTAAATTCGATTTTTTTTTAAATTAGAAATTTTTTTTTAAAATTTTTAAATTCGAAAATTTTTTTAAATTCGAAAAATTCGAAAATTTTTTTAAATTCGAATTTTTTTTTTATAAAAATTCGAAAAAATTCAAAAAAATTTTCGAATTTAAATTTTTTTTTAAATTTAAAAAAATTTTCGAATTTACAAAATTTAAAAAAAATTTCGAATTTTTAAATATTTTTTGAATTTTTATAAATTTTTTGAATTTTTATAAATTTTTTGAATTTTTATAAGTTTTTTGAATTTTTATAAATTTTTCGAGTTTTTATAAAATTTTTTAATTTTTATAAATTTTTCGAATCTATATAAGTTTTTTCGAATTTTTATAAATTTTTTGAATTTTTATAAATTTTTCGAATTTATATAAGTTTTTTCGAATTTTTATAAATTTTATGAATTTTTATAAATTTTTCGAATTTATATAAGTTTTTTTCGAATTTTTATAAATTTTTTGAATTTTTATAAATTTTTTGAATTTATATAAGTTTTTTCGAATTTTTATAAATTTTTTGAATTTTTATAAATTTTTCCAATTTATATTAGTTTTTTCGAATTTTTATTAATTTTTTGACTTTTTATAAATTTTTTGAATTTTTATAAATTTTTTCGAATTTATATAAATTTTTCGAATTTTTATAAATTTTTCGAATTTTTATAAATTTTTTCGAATTTTTATAAATGATTCGAGTCAGCTGATTAAGTCAATCCTTGAAACCAAACAGACGAAAACGTAAAAAAGCGGACGTAAACGTAAAAAAATGGACGAAAACGTAACAAAGTGGACGAAAACGTAAAAAAAACGGTCGAAAACATAAAAAAGGACTAACGGTGCAAATAGAGTTAACCCAGAGGACTAACGGTGTAAACATTTTTTATCTCGTTAGGAGATAACGGAGAAATGGTTTGCGCCGTTAGTCTTTTTTTTAACGGAGGGATGTATTGTGTCTGACTTTTACTAACGGAGGGATGTGTATGGCGCAACTTTTTTGGGAGGGATGTATCGTGTGAAATTAACCAAACCACAAGGATGTATTTTGTAGTTTACTCTAGATTATATGTCGAAAGGAGTCTTTGAATATGTGTTCTAATCATCTTTCAAGTAAATGGAACTTCACGAATTAATAACATCAAAGTCTATAGATCGAAAGGATTCTTTGTTGTTGTTGGTTTAGGAATAAGGCTCATGACATGACCATTTGATTGAGGCTTATGCATATTTGATTTATAAAATACTAAACTATTATTGTAGACGTATGGTCTGGACTGACCCACGACAAGTGGGCAGGCCCGCGCAGACAGCGGCCCATCTTACACCTAAACCCTAATCCATGCCTATAAATACATGGCATGGATTCCCTTCTTCATCAGATTATAACAGGTTACCCTAAACCTAAGAATTCTCGCATGCACTACGCATCTATACTAACTTGACCGTCGGAGGTGGATCCCGGGGCTACGGCCTCGGGTCCACTCCTAACGGGTTCTCTTTGTTGAACAGGTCTAATAGGGCTCGAGAAGACGACTAACGGCCCAGGAGAGTCGTTGAATCAGTCCGCGCCAGATTATGTATCAACAGATTGGCGCCATCCGTGGGACCCGACAAGTTTCGTGGTTCTCATATAGCCGGAAAGTAACCATCATGTTCAAAATCCGGTATCTTATTATTTACGATTCGTACATCATTAAATCGGTATATGCGATCTTATTATTTATTATCAAATCGATATGCTATTAAACGTGAGTCATAAATTGATTTGATTGGTCAAAAAGTTCTATTGGACCATGCGACGTCACCAGTAGAAGATAATTCTAATATAAATTGGTTTGTTGTTTCTGCTGCTACTGTAGCGTACACTTCTTTTAGATCAGTAACGATTTTATGCAAATTTTTTATAAATCAACACGATTTGATTGGTCGACACGATTCGACATGCGAAAAGATTTTACATAAATCTTTTAAATTGGTAAACACGATTTTACCTATAACCACACTAAGTCCGCACGATCGGACCTACTTTACCTTTTAGCCGCGAACAGCGCAGTCACGATAGATCTACCCGCTTTAGGCCGTACGTATAGAGATCTACGCAGACTGGCGCCATGAGCGCACTGTCACGATACAGGCACCACGATGCTAGTCAATCGCTATGCGCGCACTGGACGAAAGCCGTGGTCAGCTGCGATCATCCGCAAACGTTAGAGTCTATGCGGTCACGATACATCCATCTGCGTCTGTACGTGCAATTGAAACTATTAGTCGCGGTCACGGTACATCCATCCGCGCCATTGTTTTTTCTATAATAAAAAAGAAAAACAAAATAATTAATTGTTTATGCAGCTGTAACATCTCACGATAGGTGTGATTCGCGCTATTTAACATGCTATGTGCTATATATATATGCTATGCGCTAATTTTTTATTTCATTATCTTTTATATGTTGCGATGCGCAGCATATACTTTTAATATTTGCATTAAGTTTTTTTTCAGAATTTGAATAATCAAGTTCAATGCTCCTACACGAGTAGCACCATCAAACTTGGGGGGCTACCAGGATACGCACTGTGTGAGTACGCATCACGCAGGTATATTTGGAAGCAGATCGTACGTAAGAGGTATCGCGAGCCCAGTACAAAGACGAATTTAAATATTCGCACCCTATTGCCGCAGGGGAGACGTCCTCTGTTGGTTGTAAAGACGAATGTAAAGTTCGCACACAGGGCGCACAGCGCACATCTTTATCGCGCACGGCGCGCACCTTAGTCGCGGACAACGCGCACCTTTGTCGCGGACAACGCGCACTTCTGCCACAGAAGTACATCTTCTGTCGCACCATGCTACATCGCTACTGGAACAAGGGTACGCCCTTACCCAGGATGCAGCATGTGGGATCCACCTTCACCACGGACACCTTCACCATTGTGAGACAATCTGTATCGCAACTCCAGTGCGCACTGTTGCACTTGGGCTGCGCAGTATGGTCCGACCCATGTGCCTACAAGGATGCGCACACATGGGCCGTGCCGTCATTGTTGATTAGCCTACGCGGCCATGAACAGAGCTTAAGTTTAGCATCCGCACTCAGGTCATGCGCATACTAAACTTGGGGGGCTTGTAGACGTATGGTCTGGACTGACCCACGACAAGTGGGCAGGCCCGCGCAGACAGCGGCCCATCCTACACCTAAACCCTAATCCATGCCTATAAATACATGGCATGGATTCCCTTCTTCATCAGATTATAACAGGTTACCCTAAACCTAAGAACTCTCGCATGCACTACGCATCTATACTAACTTGACCGTCGGAGGTGGATCCCGGGGCTACGGCCTCGGGTCCACTCCTAACGGGTTCTCTTTGTTGAACAGGTCTAATAGGGCTCGAGAAGACGAATAACGGCCTAGGAGAGTCGTTGAATCAGTCCGCGCCAGATTATGTATCAACTATTATTATTGGTTCTATAGGTTGAAATGATTGCCTTTGATAATATGTTTTCCAAACTAAACATCCTAATATCCATGTGATCATTTGTCCAAACATGTATGTTCTTTGTGTTCTTGTTCTTATATTGCTTTTCTTTGTGGTTTGATCCGTGACAATCATAACCACCAACTTGTTACATGCTTAAACAAACAAACAACACTTGAGTGCACCCAAGTTTCTTGGGACGACCTTGACTTACCAACCCTTAACTACACATGACTAGGGTATACTTGCCCGAATGTGCTCCAAGTTAACCGGTAATTCTTGTTTATAAATTTAAAGCTCGGTGAAACGCATCAGTTAAAAAGAAAGAGTGAAATGAAACAACAAAAAAACATGCGAACAAGAAACGACAAAACATATAAATCTAAGTAATAACTATAGAAAATGTAAATGGATGAGGTTTCCCCTATTCAAGTTATCCGAAAAGGGCGAGTCTTTTAACTCACATGTACGGGACCGTTTCCGACCATTCTCTGACCAACCCCGAACATACACACCTGCCGAGGTTTGAACCCTTAGACTACTTGTGGAGAAATCAATAAACTTACTACTAGAACATTTGATGGTAGTTAACAATTGTGCAACACTACCTATGTTTTTCATTTGGTATCTCAAAAGCGTTACAAGAGAATCAAACGACATATAATGAAGGTGCAAAACCCGCTCTACCAACTTATCTCACTAGCATTCGGTCTAAGTCAAAATCTAGCAGCAACGGATACGTCACAGCTAAAGTCGGCAGCATTTCTTAGCAATCTACATTTGCCCAGTCACTTCTACGATAAAAATGACAAACTACATTTTCATGTACATTTAAATAGCTCAACGCCTCAAACCACTGAATTAGAGTCTTGCGCTCAAAGCTCGGGACTGGAAAACAAGTGAAAAGTGGTCCGAATTGGTCAAAACCATTTAGGTTCATGTTTCTAAGAAACGCTGTCGCTTGTCCCTCCCTGTATAAGGACACAAATGACTCCGCAAAACACACATCATTTTTTACAGCAGCATGATCAAGCACCTTGACAAGATGAGATGCAACAATCACAGTGATCGAGGACAGCAAGATATACGTACAACTTTGGTTCCAAAGGGTATATCTATTGATTCAAGTGGTTAGTACACTCTAGTCACTACTATCTAACCCATCTATGAGCCACAGGCCGGCAGCATATATATACAAACAAATACGTCTAAAAAAGTAGAGAAAAATACAACATAATAGCTAACAAGCGAAAACATGGTGCAAAAATCCTAATACAACCCACAAGGAAACACAATATGAAAGTCTTAATAGCAGAAACATCAGACAACATAGTTTCAAGTACATGACAATTTAAAACAAAGTCTTAATAACTAAGATGAGGCAATGTTCCACTTGTAAATCAGAAAGGTCGGATCATCATCATCATCATCATCATCTTCAAGCCCAAGCCCCATTTGGCTTTTCCGCATCTCAAAAGAAAACATCGACTCTGAAAACCTTCAGCTCCTTATCAAACCTACCAATCATGAAAAATTATTAGATCAGCGCAAAAAAATATATGTGGGTTTCATGTAGGCCGTATCGAAGTACTGCCAATACAAGAGGTATTCATGTATATACACTTCATTCCATCAAACTTCAATTACCATGTAATAACATCTAAAAATGTTGAAATAAAATACGGATAACAACGCTGTGCATTACTGGTAAAAGTAGATATATATTAAGAAATTAAGTTATCGAAGTTGAAAACTCGACAAAACGGCTTCAGGCGGCTAACTAGCCCTTTAAAGATTAAAAACGAACAAGCCTTCAGCTATATAACCTAACTGTATGCAACTATAGAACTCAGAAAACATGTAACATCCAGAAATTGACTCACTTCAGTAAATAAAGCACCATATATAATCATTTTAGATAACAATGCACCGTAATTATGTAGTAAAATGTAACATGGGAATTTTTTCTTGTTAAAACAATTTTTCTACAGGTGGCTCTATAAAACCGACTGCTATGTAGTAACTTAAACTGTTGAGAACAACTGCAGGCTCAAATCAGTGAGTAAGAACCTAAAAACCATGGTCATATGTTAACATCTAAACGCAAGATAACTTGACAAGTGAGCATGTAAGAAACCATAATAATAAAGAGGTAAATTAAAAAAACATATCAGCAAATATATATAATACCGGCAGTGAGTATCATACCTTTCAAAAGAAGACCAAATCACTGGCATGATAAAGAAAATCAACTGTTGGTAACTTAGGAGAGAGTCCAGTCGAGCGCAAACAAACCATAACTAACAAAGCTTAAGTTTCATGATTTATCGATGAGATCCCATTAAAAGCGAACAGCACTAGACACTGTTATTCAGCAGTTACACGTCGCCTCTTCCCATAATCAGCATCCTTTGATCTAGACCTATGCTCATCCTTATGAGACGTTCTTGATTTCCCATGTGTTCGAGAGGATCTGCTCCGGTCCCACTCCTCATCGTATTCTGGTTCAGCATCTCTGTACCTATGATGATCAGCATATCTGTCTTTTTCCTCTCTATGACGATGGTGGTCTCTACTACGCTCCCTATCACGGTCACGGTCACATGACCTCTCACGTTCGCGTTCCCTATCCCGATCACGTTCCCTATGCCTTTTCTCAGGCCACTCCTCTTCAATAACCGTTTCCTTTTCTCGTGGTATGTCACGTTCATACCCCTGCTCCCGGTCATCTCTAACACGTCTATCTGAAGTACCAGACCAGTCGCGCTCTTTCTCCTTTCCTTCGCCATACTGTTGATCAGACCCCGCTTCTTCACCATAACTAGACTCACCTACTCTACCACCATGTTCATCACCAGCCCATCCCGGCATATTCGGGTCTGACCACATACCCATATTAGGCCCATCCGGACCACCCGACTGCATCATACCCATTCCATTCATAGGCATACCTCTCCCAAAGAACGCTGGATTAACATGAGGTGCCAACCCAGGTAATCCCACATTCCCAACAGGCGGAAACGAAGGCATCATACCTGAAAACGGAGGCGTGGGACCACCAGGAAAACCGTAGTTCCCCATTCGGTTCATCGGGCCATTAAAAGATGGGTCAAACCCTTGACCCATCATCGACTGTGGATGCATCATAGGTGGTGGTCCATACCCGTTTCCATTATTTCCCATCATAGGACGCCCACGTCCACCCATACGCCCACGGCCTGCCATCCCGCCACCATTATTTCTACCCCAATTCCCTCTCCCATACGGCCCTCTATTATTATCTCCACTCCCTTGAAAATTCCCACCCGACGACATATTCATATTATTACCACCACCCGGCACACCCGGTTTAACCGGCCCCTCTCCCGGTCCACCCGGTCCCCTCTTTGCTTGACCAGACTGCGCAATCTGCTGAGTCCTATTCACCTGTGCCTCACCCATTCTCTTAACACTAAACGGCGACGCAAACGCAACAACACACGGACGCCCATTAAACACATGCCCATTCATCCCCTCCTTACACGCCGTTGCAGCCGCCGAATCGTAAAACTCCACCTGACAATACCCTTTCGACTTCCCACTCGCTTTCTCGTCAAAAAACTTAACTTCCTTCACATGACCATACTTACATAACTCCGATTCCAACTCAGCATCCGTTGTCCACCAATGCAAATCCCCCACAAACAAAATCGTCCCCCCACCTCCTCCACCTCCACCAACATTTCCCGTATTCCCCACATTATGATAATTCTGCTGTTGTGGGCCCGGCCCCATGTTTCCCATCCCGTTATCATTACTATTCATATTATTCATATTACTCATACTCCTATTTTCGCCCTCGTTCACCTTAACCGAAAACTGACCTAAGTCGCCTTTATTAGCATCACCCAACCCCGACCCCAACCCGGACCCTACCCCAACACCCTCATTCACTCCCACTCTACCCAAACCCTCACCCTCATCATTACCATCATTCTCAAACTTACGGGTACGGTCCGAAACACTCTCTGGCACATTTTCGACAGCTTTTGCGGTGTTTACGGGTTCCGGGTCGGGTAAAGATTCATTCTTTTTAACAGATTGTAAAAACCCATCACCAACATTAACATCATTATAAAGATCTTCGTAATCATCATCATCTTCTTCGCCTAAGAAGGCTTCATCTGCAACGGCGGAGATTGCTTCGTTGCGGTGGAAGCTCTCCGTTTCACGGCCGTTAGTTTCGTCCATAAAGCCCTAATTTTGGTGGCCTAATTCGAATTCTAGGGTTAGGGTTAGGGTTAGGGTTTGAAATTGAAACGATGTCGTATGCTCTAGAACATGGAATTGAAAGTGGGAATAAAAGAACTTACCGGAAATATGAAGGAATTGAAGCGATTGGTTTTAAACCCTAATTTTTATTTTGAAGGGGGAAAATGGATTTTATTTTCGTCTAGTCTAGAAAATGCTCCAAAACTCAAAATTGGATAATTTAAATAATTAAAACCAAAAAATTTAAATGATGTGGAATTGTGGATTGGGTTTGTGGTGTTGTGACCCGAGTATTAAGATGGCCCAAATAGGCTAGCTCGAGCTTGTTTGAGAGTTTGAGTCCAGCTCGGATCGAAATACATATTTTACTCGCGCGTTGCAGCTGGAATGAAAGACGTTCATTTTGTAGGTGCATAATATAGTTAATGTTAATACGTTTTTTCTGATTAAAGTGTTGGAAAGTTGAGGCTAGTACCCGTGCATATCAACGGAATTTTCTAGCGGCAAACAGTTATTGTTGCGATAAAACGAAAAATAAACAAAATGCATAGCGATGTGATATCTAGCGGCAAACAACTATAAGTGTTTCGTATAAAGTTTATCTATAAAACGTGAAATAATCGAAATTTAATTGCAAAAGGTTGTAACATGTGATAATTAAACTAAAAAGAATTATTAAAATGTAACAACATACAAAAACATTTTGTGAAAGTGAAAATAAAACATTACATCAATTATAAGATAACTAACAATGCACGTTATTCGTTACTTAAAACTTCTTAGTACACAACATTTGAGAGATAAGGTAATAAATTTAAGGGTTATGTTACAATTTTTGTAAACTTAGGGGTGTTTATGACATTTACTTGTTGTTCATTTACAATAAAATCCATATTGATACATGTTATTCGTAGGAGAGTAAATTGCAAAATACATTCATGTAGTTTATCACTTTTTATACTAATCATCATTGTTAGAAATTTTTGGCAATTAGCATCCCTTGTTAGGCAAAAGTCACACACATTACATCCCTCGCAAGGGTTAAATGGTCATTTAAGCCATTAAAAGTTAGCTTTCATCTCCACAATACACTTTTATGTTATTCAAATGTATGGAACCACTCGCTTCAGCTCCTATGGGTTCACCTTGTTGTTGTATTATTCTAATGAAAGTCAGGATTCTTCTACAAGTATTCATGTATATTGTTTTCCCTTTTGTTAATGAGCTACAGATTGAAATTGCAGCAAGCACATATCTAACTCAAAGTCAAGTAATTATAGTAGGTGCTAGTGCTGATAGTGAGAATAAGGAAGAACAATTGTTGATATAAACATATTACCCTTGGGAGAACAATTCGATAACTTGATCATTGAGCTCACTTATAACAGACTTTGACGAAAATATTCTCTTTGGATGAAGACTTATTTGGTGATTATGATGTGGTATATGTTATTTATCCATGTAAGTTGCATATCACTTTTGATTTTTTAAGATGTATATATTTACCACATCATAATCACCAAATAGGTCTTCATCCAAAGAGAATCTTTTCCGCAAAAATCTGTTATAAGTGAGCTCACCAGTCAAGTTATCAACTTGTTCTCCCAATGGTAACAAGTTTATAGCTACAACTATTCTTCCTTTATTTTCACTATCAACACTAACACCTATTATAACAATTTGACTTTGAGTTAGATAGTGTTTGCTGCAATCTTAATCTCTAGCTCATTAACAAAAGAAAAACAACATACACGGATACTTGTAGAAGAATCCTGACTTTCATTGGAATAATACAACCACAAACTGAACTCATAAGAGCCGGAGTGAGTGGTTCCATACATTTTATAAAACTAAATATATATAGAAGATGAATGGTGAGATAGATGAATTAATGATGATTAATGTGAAAATTGACAATGAATTTTGCACTTTACTCTTTATAGAGTTAAATAATATTACATTATATTAACATAATTGTATTATATCATTAATTTTTGTACCACCAGCATATTACATTACATGAATACATGTATATATCTATATGTAACGTCTAAATACATATTATTAATGCTAACTCAATGGCAACTATATTAGAAAGGAATGCTATACAACAAGTAATCTTTAGAAAATTAAATAATATTACATTATATTAACATAATTGTATTATATCAATAATTTTTGTACCACCAAAATATTACATTGCATGAATACATGTGATCGTGTATAGTACCCCCGGACCCAGCATACTGGGTCCGGACATGTTAATGTATTTAACCGCGGCAGATCCCAATCTCGCCAATCCGGTTAGGAACATACCCCGGTCTCTCAAGACCGGACTTGGAACTCGATGTCGACAGCCATCGTGCCGCGACAACCTAAAGCCAGATCTCGTGGGATTATGTCTCCCACTTGATCTGACATTTACCTACTAAGGTCAGGCGCAACCATGCGCTGCTCTGACACTTACCTACTCGGTAAGGGGGTAATTAATGCGCAGCGTCCCGAGGTAACTACAGTAAGTATATGGGTAGTATAAATACCCTCATCTCATTTATTACCACACCAACTGCATTTACTACACCTAGTCCACACTTAAACTTATATCTCTCAGTCAATATACTTACTCTCACACCGGAGGCCAACCGCGGAACCCCCTTCCGCGGTAAGACTAACGGTGTTACTTTTCTTAGCAGCTCACAAAGTCACTTAGCACAAGATCTACACCCACCAAGAGCGAGTCTAACCAAGGTCTGGTGGTGTACCCAAGATTTGTACTAACAAGTTGGCGCCATCCGTGGGATGATATGTGTCTAAATACACATATATTTTACATTGTTTAAACCCACAAAAACAGCCAAAAACACTTTGAAAAGCCATATAATGCTATAAATATCATTGGAATGTGTTTTATATGAATCAGGTACAAAAAGATTGAAAACATGGGAAAAACAAGCAAAGTTCACATAATTGACAGTTTCAGTCCCTGAAGTTTCATAAATTGGCAGAATTAGTCCCTGAAGGTTTATTTTGGAAGAAAAAGTCAACAATGGTCCTTGGAATAACTTTGGAAAGTTGACAATTCAAACCCTTCATCTTTCATGAAATTACAAAAATGGTCCTTGTGCTAAAACTAACCAAACCGGATCCCTTTTTACTCAAAACCCAAAAATCCAAATCCTTAAATCCAAAAACCCAAACACAAACAGGCCCACCCTTTATTAATAAACCAGGGTCAACCACTGGTCAAACCCACCTTCACTATCCCTTTCCCTCCCACTTCTCTGAAACACGAAACCATGGTGGTTTTCACCACCACCTGTCCTCCACCCCCAGCTCACCTAGCCTACATTACCAGCTCATCCCTACACTCCTCACACCAGCCTACAATGCAATAAATGCATTCTCACCACAAACACTTCACCTCACCTCACAAGCCTCTGTTTTCACTATCAACTCTTCAACTTGACCTCTAAACCTATCCAAACATGTCCTCTCCACCTCCACAACTAAACAAGATGCATTTAATGCAGCAGAACCGCCTCAATCTACTAGTGAGAATTTTGGCGCCAAAAGTAAATTTAAAGGCTGTGATTACTTCTGCTTAACCAATGGTCAAAATTGCAAGTGGGATTTACACAGAGGTCGACAAGGAAGCAAATGGGTCAATAAATCAGCTTACATGGTGAACAAGATTGGAGCAGGGTTGCTTTTGGATGGCCCTTTGGTTTAGAGCTTCTTGGGAAGTTTAGGATTAAGTTGTGGTCACTAGGTTCTTGGTTCTCAGTCTTGATCATCTGTAAGCCATTTCCTTTTCAATTTTTGCATTTTACTAAACCTGTGTTTAATTTGATTAGACTTCTATGTTTTCTTGTTCATTTGCTGTTTCTTAGTCATAATCTAATCCAATATTAGGTAATCATGTTTTGGGAATGATTGCTGCTTTGAAATTCATTTGACTGCCAATATGCATGTTTTTGATAATCATAGGTATAAACTATGTGACTATATGTTTATGCTAAAAAAGGTCTATTTTGACAAAATGGGACCCCTGGATTGGATATTGTATGTTTATGCAAGCTAATGGATTGAAAATCTCAATTTTACCCCATTAAAAGGATGTTTGGATTTGATGACTTATCTGTGTTAAGGGTTGTGTATGTGGTTGTTCTTGTTTGATTGTACTACACATGTGCCTAATTACCTCAGTAAGACTTTAATTATGCAGTGAAACATATGGAAAAGTCAATTTGACACTTGTTCTTGTCTATCTGTCAACTGTGTGATTGTCAGATCCATCAAACTTGCATACTAGCTTAAATCTTGTTTATCTTTGTTAATTTAATGTTATTATTGCTTAGTATAACATAATTAATCTTTAGATTAGATTAGAAATTAGTTTGAGTCAAACTTTAGTGTCCTTGTTTAAAAGTCAATTTTCCTTTTTTGTCATTTTTGATTTAACTGTTGAATTTTATTGTGTCTTTGTTATTAAATTTTAGTTTAAATGCTTTTAGGATGTTTTAGATTTGTTGCTAATCTTGTTATTTGTATTTTTGTTAATTTTTATTTTAAATGTTTAAGTGCTTATTTATGTGCTTATTTAAGTCTGTTTTTGCCCTGTCTCACAGTTTCAAGTCCAAAATCACAAGCTTGTAGCTTGTTGACTTTTGGACTTGTGGTTGTATTTGTTGTTGTTATTAAAAGCCATTAAGGCCTATTTGTTATTTCTGTGCTTATTTTCCTTTTATGTGCTTATTTAGTCAACTTAATTCACCCAAACTTTTTGTCCCATATTGCTAACCACACAGAAGCAAACTGTGTGGTTTAGCTGTTTTCCTAAGCTCTTAAAAAGTCTCCTGATTGGGCTTGAGCTTGTTAGCTATGGCTTTTCACAAACCCAAGCAACCAAATTCATGATTCCAGTTCTTGTTGAGCATTTTTGAGCTTATTTGATAAGTTATTAAAGAGCTTTTTGTTTGCCCACTCACAACAGTTAACTGAGAAATCAGATAACTTACACCATTTCCAAAAAGCTCTTTATAAGCTCCTGAGTGATCCATAGCTTGTGTAATTTAGCTTCTTATGAAGCTTATCTACCCAACTCTAGGATCCTGTGCCTCAATTTCCCCTTGCAGCTCATTTAATAGGGCTGCAAGTAGCTTAAACTTATCACCATTTTCATGAGTATGCTGATTCATCAGTATACTTATGGCTACTTCATAAGCTAACAAAAAGCTATCCAGTGGCCCCTAGCTTGTAAGATTTGCTTCTTTGAGAAGCTCATCAACCAAACTTTAGGACCCAGTGCTTAATTCCCAATTTTCAACTTATTCTATAAGCTTGCAGATAGCTTGTTGATTGTCCCATTTTGCTGTGTATGCTGATAACCCAGCATACTCAGTAACTTGGTAGCCTTTTCATAAGCTCTTTAAAAGCTCAGCTGTGGACCCCACAACTTAAGCTTTGGCTTTTTGAAAAGCTAACCAACCCATAATGCTGCCTCAATTCATAATTTGGTTTTTTAAGCTTATTTACTGAGCTTAAATTGCCAACTAAAAGGTATGCAGGGTTGTTTGGTAATCTGTGTATCTGGGATTGCTTATTAGCTTATTACAAGCTTATTTGTGAATTCCAGTGCACACTCTTGTTAATAATTGTCCATAATACTTGTATAAATGATACTCTATCTTTATCTTCCCTTGTATAGCTTTTCCAAGTTTATTCTTAGCTATTGACTTGACTGTGAGCTTAACAGCTTAACTGATAAGCCATTAGCCACGAATCAGCTTATTTGTAGGTTTCTTAAGTTTTGTTTTCTTTAAACATGTATAATATCAGTATTTAGTTAGTCCAGAAAAAGAAAATACCAAAAAAGAGCTTTTTACAAATAAGTGATAGCTTCTATTTAGAAGCTTATTGCTTATTTGCTTATTTTCATTAAGCACATAGTGTTTTTATATTTTTCCTAGGTTCTTTTATTTATTTTATAATTATGTAAAAAGTTTCAGATTTTTCTTAGGTTGTTTAATATTTTTAATAATTCAATAATAGTTTTTAGTGTTTAAAAATAGTAAATAATTAATAATAAATAGAATACTTGTATAATAAATATATTTTTAGTTTTAAAATTCATTTTATAATATTTTAGATTTTTCAGATTCTTTATTTTATTTATTTAGGTTTATTTTAGATTTTCTTATTATTTAGGTTATTATTAAATAGATTTAATTCATTTTTAATTTATAATAATTAAGTAAATAGTGTAAAAATTTATTTTAATTTTCTAATAATTTTCTTATCCTTTTAGGATTCCAAAAATTTAATTTTCACATTTGTGGGAATTGAATTTGATAGAATTCACTTTTTATTTTGGTACGTTTACGTAACTGTTATTTAAACGTACGCGTTTTAGGTTTTTAGATTTTCTTAACTTTTTAATAAGTTTGTAAATTATAAATAAATATTTTAAGTTTATTTAATTTGCATTTAAGCCCCTAAGGCATGCAAATTCCTACTATAGTATAATCGTTTTGTTTTGTACGTTTACGTTTATTTAAACCTAAACGTACGTTTGTATATCCTTTTACGTTTTTAGTTTTTCTTATTTATAGATTTTGTTCATATAGCTCATTTGAGCTATTTTCTGTTATTCCCACGTGACAGGTGGGAATATTGAGTGTAAATTAATTCATATACACTTTCCTGTTCAACATCACACACATTCGTTGTATTACAGTGTTCACACCTCGTTGGGACTTAACGACCCGGGGATACACTAACTCCTTGGATAATTGCATTGTGCCCTAGATTGTTTGACTCTTGTTGACCATTACTTGGTCGATATTAGTTGACGTTTTAGCCACGATCATGGGACCAGTTACATAACTGCGTTTCTAAAAAAAAAAACTTTACCATGAGCAATCGAGCAAACAACCCTTCCCCGTCCCAAGAGCCTTCCACAGTACGAAACACTCATAAGAAGGGGAAGGGAAAAGAAGGAGAGCACCAGTCGAACTCTCTTCCTGACGAAGCAATAAGGCGTTCTGCGACAAGCATTACCACCAACTATTGCCCCTAATGACTGAAAAAGTCCATATAGAGAAGATGGGACAAGTGAAAACCCGTCTAGACTTCGAGGACGGATCACGGGAGAATTCATACTCCCGAGAGTCATCCCGTTATGTTGAATCAAGAGACAGAAGAAAGCAGAAGACAAGCCCCGTTGTGAGGCCTGATCCTTCCGGAAGTTCTTACTCCCGGAGTGTTTTCTCCAGACTTAGCAAAGAACCCGAATATGACGATGAACGAAATAGGTATCCCCGATCGGTCGTTTTCACTCGTTTAGGGGAGAAAAAAGGTGTCAATTCACGTCTGGGAGAAAAAAAGGGGGGACGTGTTTCCGCGCCTCAAATCCAAAAGCCGCGCCCGAAAGGAGCGTAAAGGTGAAACCAAACGCCACGGACGTGACGGACGACCTCTTGTAGAAAGAAGTCCGTGTAGCCCAAGACGGAACCCAAGCCCAACCTACAGCAGTGCTCCCCGATCAAGGGAAAAAGGTGTCGGGTCTGGATCCGCTTACTCCGGTTCCAGAAGACGAAGGGACCGAACACCGGAGGAAGTTTGAGACAATGATGGAGGATACTGGGAGGCCGGATCCGGAAAGGACAAGAAGGAGTCAAACGATCTTTATCGCCCATACGACGTTGATGACAAAGGCCCTTTCACGAAAAGGATCAGAAACTTTGAGTTCCCCAAAAGGACTCGGATGCCTGCCAATGTCAAAACTTATGATGGAAACGGGGATCCGGAGGACCACTTAAAATGTTTCTGCACTGCGGCCAAAGTTGAACGATGGGCCATGCCCACCTGGTGCCACCTGTTTAACTCCACTCTATTAGGCCACGCACGGATGTGGTTCGATGAACTACCCGCAGAAAGCATTGATAACTTCGAGGACCTACGCAAAAGCTTCGTATCCTACTTCCTCCAGCAGAAAAAATACACCAAAGATCCGGTGGAACTCCACCTTATCAAGCAAAGGGAGGGGGAAACCACGACAGCATTTGTCGACCGCTTTAAGGCAGAAAGTATGCATGTAAAGGGCGCTCCTGAATGCATGAAGGTCTCAGGTTTTGTACATGGAATCAACAACACAGAGCTAATCAGAAGACTTAACGACAGAATCCCCAAGACGGTGGATGAAATGTGGAAAGTCACCACGGCCTTCCTCCGTGGTGAAACTGCCGTGGCTAATCTGTCAAGGAAAAAGCTAGACCGCTCTTCATGGAAATCTCATGAGGGAGGATCCCGGGCATCAAACACTCAGGCTTTTGAAAGGAAAACAGAATTCAAAGGAAATTCATGGGCGAATCGAAGAAAGAATGACCGGTTCACACTCCTTACAAAGACGCCAAAGGAAATCTTGGCAATGGACATAGTAAAATTCACAGCCCCACCTCCCATGTCAAGCCTAGCAGAGTCCAGAAACAAGGAAAAGTACTGCGAGTTCCATAGAGAAAAAGGGCACCACACAGATGAATGTTTCCAGCTACGGAAACAGATTGAAGAAGCAGTCAGGTCCGGCCAGCTAGCTCACTTGGTAAAAGAAATCAATAACGGAAGTCAGAAAGGCGGAGCCGCCAAGGGCAATAAGAAAGAAGCCGCGGCTAAGGAAAAAGGTCCGGCCATATTCATGATTCAAACCTGGCAGAGAAATGTGAAACAAAAGGTACCTTCCACTACCGAACCAAATTTGGAAATACCCTTCCCTCCTATAAAGGAAGATGACTGGGATGATCATCCGCTGGTAATAAAGGCCGGAGTGGGTGGACACCACGTACACCGGATGTACGTGGACAATGGAAGCGCCTCCGAAGTCCTTTATGAACACTGTTTCAACCGGCTTAGCCCGGAAGTCAAGAAAAGAATGATCCCCGCCACTACCCCTCCCCTCGGTTTCAGTGGTGAATTATCATGGCCGTTGGGGCAAATCTTGCCGGAAGTTACCTTGGGTGATGCGGAAAATTCAGCTACAGCATGGATGAATTTCATGGTGGTCAGGTCGCCTTCCCAATACAATGGTATAATCGGGCGTCCGGGGATAAGACAACTCAAAATCATTCCCTCCACGGCCCATGGTATGATTAAATTCCCCACTCAGAGCGGAGTAGTCACCCTGCATAGTGACAAATCCATCCCGGTGCAATGCCAATTGATCACGGAACCACCACAAATGCAGCAAGATCTGGAGCAAAGTGCAGCAGAAGATGGAATTCAAGTAGCAATACACCCACAATTCCCGGATCAGACTATCACCGTAGGAGGCAGCTTAACGGGTCAGGGGAAGAAAGGCCTGTGTGAATTGTAAAAAGAAAATCTGGATATTTTTGCCTGGCAACCATCAGATATGACTGGAGTGCCGCAGAACTTAGCAGAGCACAAACTAAACATCCAGGAAGGCTATGCCCCGGTAAGACAAAAGAAGCGTGGTCAAGCCCCAGAACGCAACAAAGCAAATAATGAAGATGTTACAAAGCTAGTAGAAGCCGGCATAATGAGAGAAGTCCATTACCACGACTGGTTATCAAATTCGGTCTTGGTCAAGAAAAGCGATGGGAGCTGGAGAATGTGTGTGGACTTCAAAGACCTTAACAAGGCATGTCCGAAAGATTGTTATCCTCTCCCGGAGATCGACTGGAAGGTCGAATCACTTTGCAGATACACCTTCAAATGTTTCTTGGACGCATACAAAGGATACCACCAGATCCAAATGGCCGCGGAAGATGAGGAAAAAACTGCCTTTCACACAAGCCAAGGTATTTTCTGCTATAAAAAAATGCCCTTTGGACTCAAAAATGCAGGAGCCACATACCAACGTCTAGTAGACAAGGCATTTGAAAGGCAGATTGGGAGGAACCTGGAAGTCTACGTGGATGATCTAGTCATCAAAAGCTATTCTAAGGCGGAAAGGTTGAGGGACATCGAAGAAACCTTCACGACCCTTCGAAAGATAAACATGAAGTTAAATCCAAAAAAATGCACCTTCGGAGCAGAGGAAGGGGTCTTCTTAGGCCATGTGATCAGCAAGAAAGGAATCAGGGCTTGTCCGGAGAAATCCGAGGTTGTTGCCCGACTCCCATATCCGCGAACCCTTAAAGAAGTGCAAATTTTAAACGGAAAGTTGGCCAGCCTGAACCGTTTCTTATTAAAATCCGCGAAGAAATCATTACCATTCTTCAAAACACTGAAAAAGTGTATTAAAAAAAGTGACTTTCACTGGGTACCGGAAGCAGAAGCAGCGTTTAAGGAAATGAAGCAACACATTGCCAATCTCCCTACCCTCATGGCTCCCCAACCAAAAGAAGAACTAATCATTTACTTGTCCGCGGCTAAAGAAGCCATTAGCGCGGTTCTTTTAGCAGAAAGAGGACCACGCAAGGAGCCCATCTATTTCATCAGCCGCACTTTACAAAGTCCCGAAATAAACTATAGCCCAATGGAAAAATTAGTCCTATCCCTGGTTCATGCAGCCGGAAGACTCAAAAGGTACTTCCAAGCACACCCAATAGCGGTCATCACAGACCAACCAATCAAACAGGTGCTTGCAAACACAGAAAAGATAGGCCGGATGGCCAAATGGGCCATAAAACTGGATGGCCACGATAGCAGTTTTAGACCGCGCACAGCCATAAGGGGACAAATCTTAGCGGATTTTATAGCGGAAATTCCAGAAGATGAAACCCCGGCCAATGAAACAGTTGCGGAACGTCTGCCTTATGAAGAGCCATGGAATTTGTATACCGATGGGTCCTCTTGCCAAGAAGGATCCAGAGCAGGCTTAATCCTTACAAACCCTGAAGGTACAGAATTCACTTATGCCTTAAGATTTGAATTTAATGCATCAAATAATGAAGCAGAGTATGAGGCATTATTAGCCGGGTTAAGGATAGCAGCGCAGATGGGAGTAAAAGACCTATCCGCAAATGTGGATTTCAGGTTGGTCGCGAACCAAATCAACGGGGCGTATGAAGCCAAGGAAGAAAGCATGGCAAAGTATCTCACAAAAGCCAAGGCCTTAATTGGGAACTTCCGCACATTCTCTATCAAACAGGTTCCGCGGAGTCAGAATAAGCAAGCGGATGCACTCAGTAAAATAGCCTCTACCAGCTTCGCCCATCTGACGAAACAAGTTTTGGTGGAAGTCTTGAAGGAAAAGTCAATTGAGGAGAAAGAAATTATGGCCGTGATCGAAGAAGAAGGGGACACATGGATGACCCCACTCCTCGAATATTTGAAGGATGGAACGCTTCCCGCGGATCAGAAGCATGCAAGGAAGCTAAAGATCAAAGCAAGACAATACTCCATTATAAACGAAGTCCTGTTCTGGAAGTCATTTCTGGAGCTGTGGTTACGGTGTGTTGGTCCAATACAAGCCAACTATGTAATACGGGAAATCCATGAGGGCTCATGCAGCATGCACTCCGGACCACGGTCTATCGTGGCAAAGGCAATAAGATCCGGATACTATTGGCCAATCATGCATAGAGACGCACGAGAAGTGATCAACAAATGCCAAGACTGCCAAGTCCACCGGCTGGTTCCTTGGAACCCCCAACACAACTTAACTCCTATCACTTCTCCCTGGCCATTTTATAAATGGGGCATAGTTATCTGCGGCCCATTTCCAGAAGCTCCAGGAAGAATCAAATACCTGATCGTGGCAATAGACTATTTCACAAAATGGATCGAGGCTAAAGCTCTCGCCACTATCACCGGCAATCAGGTCAAGAAATTTGTCTGGGATAATATTGTGTGCAGGTTCGGCCTGCCGGGGGAAATCGTAGAGGACAATGCCAAGCAGTTCAGAGACAACCCCTTCAAAGACTGGTGTGAAAAGCTCAACATCAAACAGCGGTTCGCATCAAGAAAACATCCGCAGGCAAATGGACTAGTCGAAAGATCAAATAGAAGCTTGGGTGAGGGGATCAAGGCCAGAATCGACCAAGGAAGCCGGGATTGGCTGGAAGAACTACCGCATGTACTATGGGCATTCAGAACAATGATCAAATCCAACAATGGAGACATGCCATTCTCCCTAACTTATGGGACGGAGGCCGTGATTCCCGTAGAGATTGGAATGCCATCTGTCAGATGTGCCTTATTCGACCCATTAGCGAATGATGAAGCCTTACAGCTGAACCTAGATCTGGTTGAAGAAAGGAGAGAAGTAGCGGCTATTGAAGAGGCAAGAAGTAAATCTAAAATGGAAAAATACTACAAAGCCAAGGTTCGCGGAACCAGCTTCAAGCCAGGTGACTTTGTCTACCGCAACAATGATGCCAGTCTGGTGAAAAACACCAGAAAGCTGGGCCCCAAATGGGAAGGCCCATATGAAGTAGTGGAAGCACTGGGAAAAGGAGCATACAAACTCCGGACCCAAGCTGGACAAGAGCTACCCCGGACATGGAATATCCGGAATCTAAAAAAATGTTACTTGTGATTGAATGTAAGTATTCCCCTCTTTTGTGGCTGACCGCGGCTTAACCCGGCAGCGGGGATTCATCTTAGTACTAAGTCATCTTTTATGTATATAACTTTCCTAATTAATGATATGTGGAATCTGATCAACTCTACAAATTTTCTAAAAATTCCTGGTCAGTTATTCTCTATTATTTCCATCATATGCATACTTAAGCCGGAGAACGAATCCGCAGTCATTAAAATACGTAAGAGGCATTGCAAGCCCGGTATGAGGACATTGCACCTCCAAATTATCTAAAGCATATAAGCGGTATTGCAAACCCATTGACCATACTAAGCTATCCCCGAAAATCCTAAGTACGGACACACAGAGATAGTAAACTAAGTCCGGCCATATGAGCCCCGACAAAAATAAACACATAATGAAAAACGACCAAGTGTTAATACACATGAAAATTGGTTAAGTCATATTCATTAGCCAAACATTTACAAGATACACGGATGCATTCATCCGGATTGCATCAACAAAAAGATAAAAGGGTTGAACAGCTTCACAACAACGCGGCAGGGTAGATATAGTCAAAATATCCCCCGAACAACAGCCGCACGCACTTAACTATCAGGGTTTCGGGTCTCAAGAATGGAAGAATCGAACATGTCATCATGTTTGACACCACCATCTCCAGCCAAAGCAACTTCCGAAGTAGAAATGGTCACAGGCCCGACGGAGGCAGGAACAGTACTGGAGGATGGCCGGGAAGCAATAGGGTTAGTGATGAACTCAAATAAGTACATTTTATTATCATCATTTATCCTATTTATTTGACTTGTTTTATTATATTATATATGAGAATTGATACGTTAATGTTTACTTTTGTAATTCTCAGGTAAAACCAAGTATTATGTGAAACTTGGCGATTTTGGACTAATTATGGAGCAAAGCAAGCAAGATGTTAAGAGTCTACTGAAATGTACAAGATCAAGATCATTCTGCTCCAGATACGCCGCAACATACTTCTTACATATGGCGTATCACTATCAGGATTTCACAAGTTACAATCCCAGACAACAAAGGACATGCGCCGCATAGAGAAATGGAGTTACGCCGCATCTTAAGGCGGTGTATGAATATTCCTGAATATATTAATCTTGGACCCCACGCGAAGTTAAGTCAATGCGCCGCATCTACTTATCCTATGCGCCGCATCTAACCCTCAGACAGAAACTATAAATACCCCAAAGTCAGACGAATTTTGTATGCAAGATACCATACGTACGAGTACCAAACCAGAGACGAATTCAGACGTATTAGCAGCACAAGACACACCTTGAACGAAGATACAAGAGCTGTAAGAAGGTCCTGCATGTATTCAATTCATTAAGTAGTTTTGTTTTATTGTATTAGTACACTTTAATTCATCAGGATTGATGGGCTTGTGTCATGTGACTACGGAAAATCATGCACTCCCCTTAATATTGCTTTCCCATTAATTAAAGTTTATATGTTGATGTGTTTGGTGACTTTTATTAGTGCATTGATAACCTCTGTGTCTAGCTGAGCATTGCTTGGGTCGCCATGCCCCTTCCTCGCCTATTTGTTTTAGCGTCTCTTTAATAAATAGGATAGACATAAGTAATCATTAAGGTTTTATTCGCCGATAAGATTAGAGCCAACGAGAAAGGTTTAATTATATACACTTCATATAAAACTAGCAATAAAACAAGTGACAAGCTACTTAATTATCAGGACAGGTCTTCTTATTGTCTCGAGTATCTATCTGTGTACGTGTGTGCTAATCGCTGATTCGTGCTCATTAGTTTAGTTTATATTTAATCATAACCAAACCGTGCCAGTCTCTCAGGCTGAACCCCCCTTGCGTTAGATTAGGTTGTATAGCTAACTTAGGATATTAAAATACTGATTAGAATAACTAGATAATACGTTCCACTCTTAGTGATCGACACTCTACTTACCATTATATTCATACTGACCGGGTACACTGCTCGTTAAGTGTGTGTGTTATTGATAAGTCGGCTAAATATAAATTTAAAACTTGAGTAGGCATTAATACTGCTAAACCGCAACGACACACGCGCGCGCACCAAGTTTTTGGCGCCGCTGCCGGGGAGTGAATTGTTATTATCTATTAATTTGATTAGTATTTTAATTAGGTTTTTCTTTTTAATTTTTAGATTCTAACCGCTAACTCTGTTATATATTAGATAAATTGCATTCATTGTATAATTTGCATATTTTCTGTTTTTGCGTGTTTTTATTCTCTGTAATTTTTGTTTCTTTTTGTTTGATTTTATTTTTGTTTTTCTTTTCTGTATTTTCCTGCATTCTACTATCGTTGTATTGTGCTGATACAAACGATACGGCGCATCTGTTTTCACAGATACGGCGTATTGCGTTTAATTTTTATAAAATACAACGCGTTTAATAAATTCGAGTACGACGCATCTTTCCCAAGATACGGCGTATTCTGTTTTTAATAAGAAATTTTTCTAAACCCTAAAGCCATACGACGCATCTGTTTTAACAGATACGGCGTATTTTCTATTTAAATTAAAAACAGTTTTCGAATTATTAAACAGATACGACGCATCGATCTCTATCGATACGGCGCATCTGCTAAATCAAAAATCTTGTATTTTGAAACGTAACGAAAATACGGCGCATTAGCTTTTGTTAATACGACGCATTTAATTTTAATAAATATAATCGATTTTTGATAATTTAAACTGGATACGGCGCATTCTTGTTCATAAGCGGCGTATCTGTTTTCTGAATAAAAGTCTGATTAAATTTTAACGTAATAAGATACGGCGTATCCAACTTTCTGGATACGGCGCATCGTTTGCAGATATCAGCGACTTTTATTTTTCGTATTCCGTTTTCGTTGTTAATTTTCTGATATATTACTTTCTTGAACATACCCTACTGATGCTTTTGTGATGGTTTCAGGAAGTGCATGACCAGGAGTTCAACTAAGAACTTGATTAAACCTTTCGAAGATCCTGAACGAGCCTTACATTCGCTTAAAAGGCTTTTCAACACAAAAAGCTTTGAAATTTCAAGTTCGTTCGAGCTTGATTACTTTTCTGAAGAGAAGGAGGAAGAAGAAACAGAAACAATGACGGAAAACACTACTATGGAGGAATACATGAACAAAACCCGTGCTGATTACAGTTCAGGAGTTGCTAGACCAAAGTTTGATGAAAAGTCAAAGTTTGAGTTGAAGGGTCAGTTTCTCAAGGAGCTAAGAGAAAATGCTTTCAGTGGAACAGAACATGAAGATGCTAATGAACATGTTGAAAAAGTCCTCGAGATTGCAGATTTGTTTACTACAGAAGGAGTCTCTGACGATCAACTTATGCTAAGAATCTTTCCAATTTCGCTTAAAGGAGCTGCTAATAAGTGGCTAAGGAATGAACCTGCTAGTTCAATCACAACATGGGAAGATTTGAAGAGCAAATTCCTGAAAAGATATTGTCCACCTGCTAAAACTGCTAAAAAGATGGAGGCTATCAACAGTTTCAAGCAAGAGCCTGATGAAACTCTTTATCAAGCTTGGGAACGATTTAAAGACTTATTGATGAAATGCCCTCAACATTATCTAAGTCCAATGCAGGAGATAATATTGTTCTATCAAGGATTGGACGTGCCTACTAGATAAATCTTGGATGCTAAGGGAGTTGTGCCTCAAATGAGTGCAGCCGATGCTAGAAAAGCTATCCAAGAAGCTGCTGATCATTCTCAAAAATGGCACGACGGAACCTCTACTAGATCTAAGAGCAGCACTAATTTTGACGGGTTTGCTGCAATTCAAGCTCAATTGGATAAAATTAGTAGAGAGATGAAGAAGCGTGATGAGAAAGTTTATGCTGCCCAAGTTGGATGTGAAAAATGCGAAGGACCTCACTACACTAAAGATTGCCCTAATAAGAATGAAAGTGAGACGTTTGAAGAAGCATACTACACACAATTTGGACAACCATTCCGACCTTCAGGAAGATTTAGGGAAGCTACTCCGGGATACTATCAAAAGAACAACTTTAATCCCACTTATCAAGAAAGGAGGCAGACTTTGGATGACACTCTAAAGCAAATTATGTTCTATGCTGCTAAAAGACATGAAGAGAACACTGATATGATCAAAGAAATCCGAGCCTCAACGGATACTATAACAAGAAATCAAGGAGCTTCGATCAAAGCATTGGAACAACAAATCGGACAAATGAGCAAAGTTCTTCAAGAAAGGGGATACGGAAGTTTACCTAGCTCAACTGAAACTAACCCAAGAGATCATGTCAAGGCCATATGCACTACTGAAGAAGTCACGCCTAACATTCCTTTTCCTAGAAGATTGATGAATGGTAATGATGCTGCAAAGCCCGAATTTTTCTTTAATTCTTCAATCAGTTTAAGAAGGTTACTCAAAGAGAAGGCAAAGATTGAAGAGGAGATCAAGGCTACAATGAAAGAAGAGAGCTCTGCAACCGACTTACGTGCCTTGCCTCATAAAGAAAAAGACCTAGGAAGTTTTAATTTACCTTGTTTAATTAATGACATATCTTTCAATAATGTATTAGCTGACTTAGGAGCTAGCGTTAGTGTTATGCCCCTTAAGACATTCACTACCCTAGGACTAGGAAAGTTAGCACCAACTAAGCTGCTTATTGAATTGGCTGATAAAACGGTAAAACGACCTGAAGGGATTGCTGAAAATGTGCTAGTTAAGATTGAGAAGTTTGTTTTCCCCGTAGACTTTGTTATATTAGATATGCCCGAGGATGTTAAGATTCCTTTAATCCTTGGAAGACCTTTCTTGTCTACCGCCCATGCTAAGATTGATGTGTATAAAAGAAAATTCTCATTAAAGGTAGGGAACAATAAACTAGTCTATAAGTGCCAAAATCCTGCTAAAAGCATAATTAGAGGCGTCTATGTGCTAGGATTAAGAGAACGTATGGACCTCGATCTAGAAGCTAGGCTTATGGGAGAAACATTGATTCAAAACAACTCAACTAATCCTAATCATGAGAACTTCGAGGAATTTATTGACCTTAATGTACCTACCGAACTTAGGCGCGATATTGTTAATGATTCTGATGATGAGTGGTATGATTGCGAAGTAATTAACAAACGTAGGAGAATAGTTGAGAATACAAATTTGAATAATGATGTGTTTATTGAACTACCACCCCACCTTGCATATTTATGCCTATATAATAATAAGAATTTCCCGTCTATCATTTTGTCATCTCTGCCCGAAAGGGACAGAACTTTGTTTATACAGATATTACAAAAGAATGGCGTGGAAATTAAGGACGAGCAAGGAGCATTCAATATTACTGGACTGGCGATGAGGGAGCGCGATGCTTCCGACTCTTTCAGTGATCGGTATTAAGGAGCTGAACGTGAGTCTAACTTGAAGACTCTGGAATAAAGACAAGTGCTGACCGTGAGACAACCCGGAAGAAATATTTTATTTTATTTTCTGTTCTGTGTCGAGTCTGTCAGACCTGCAGAAGATGCGGCGCATCTCCATCATAAGATGCGAAGGATCACCTGCATTGGTCATATCTTATTTTATTTTCTGCGTTTTTATTTTTTGACTTTAAAACTTTCTGTTAGTATTTTAATGCGGCGCATCCCTGGTTAAGGATGCGGCGCATCTTTTATTCTGATTCGTATTTATTCCAGGCTCGATACGGCGTATCTTTTCCCATAAGATACGGCGTATCGACTGACCTGATGATTTACAGTTTTAATTTTTAAGTTTTATTTTTACTAACTACTAATGTATTATGCAAGTTTGAACCTTCTTAACTCAGGTGTGTTAAAGTCTAATGGTATTATAGATTCCTGCATTCTTGTGGATACATCATTTTTGAAGCTTAAACGTTCTCATCCACAAGAAAGTTGATTTTTGCTCTTATACGAATAATGGAGGATCATACCGAGCAAATCTCAGGGGAGTTTTTCTGTTCTAATTCTTTTTATTTTCCAGTTTTTAACCTTTGACACAAACAACGAGGACGTTGTTTAACTTAAGTGGGGGGATTGGAGAATTAGAACACTTACTTGTCCTAAACTTTTTCAAAATATGCTTAAAATGCGCTTAATATATCAAAATTTAAAATTTTTAGCATGTTTTTGTTTAAAGTCTAAATTACATAACCGCACACATAACTCTATTCTTTCAAAAATATTAAAACTTTAGTGTGCCGGTGACTTGTAAACTTTAGAACTTGGCTTGTATACTATTCGAGACCACCATAATGAGTATTATCTATATAATTGGAGTGACTTGTCTAAATTGGTAAATTTCTAGGTTAGTTAACCCCCGTATAAACCCTTTGTTACTCTCACTTTTAGAGTAAGATACCCCTAGAAAAACACTCAGAGCCATTCCTTTCGTTTCTTACACCTTTGTTATAATGTTTCGTTACACCCTTACACCTTAGCCTACCCTGTAGATTAAAATCCGTGGTTAATTGCTTTAGGCAAAGTGTGTTTCCTTACATTACCTGTGTTCGCGTGCGTAATTCATTATCTTTGGTTAGGTCGGGAAATTGCACAATGCAATTGGTATGAAAGTAAATATTGTATAACTTTTAGTTTATTTTTCGTGTGTTTGCTACTTTCACTATTACAGTTATTTCTGAAAGTATGAAGAGTATGGAAAAATTATCCGAAAAAATAGTGATAGTAAAGTTGTGAAATTTTACACATAGATGTCAAATAAAAAAAATTAAAAAAAAAAAATTCGAAAAAATAGAAAAGAAAAAGAAAAAGGAAAAGTTGGAAGTTTGTTTTAACCAACTTATGTAAAGTTTTATATTAAGTGGGAGATATCACCACTATTTGTTGTATATTATATTTATGGATTGAATGGGAGTTGGCCGTTATGGGAACGCCAACTAAGGTTATTCTTTGATTGAGATCTTGTTGAGTATAATTCGTGTCTACCTAAAGCGTGTGTTTCAAGTGTTAAAGCGTGAGTTATTCAATGATATGAGTCTTATTCATGGGATGGTTGGGAAAGTAATTTACCACACTTAGGATTTTAATTTGTCTGTTTTGTTTATTTTTCATTTTACACCAATTTGTATCCCAAATATTATCCATACCCTATATCATTCTTCATCCAAACCTTTGATTTATTAAGATTAGGGATTTGAGCAATCTTAGGTATCGTAGTCGTGGATTCGGCTATGTATTTATGATTTTGTCGCCCTTTTTGATATAATATTATTGGTGAAGATTACTTTGTCCTATCTTTAGCCTATTCGAGTTAAGGATTTGAGCAATTGCAAGTATCGTGGTCGTGTATTCGATCATGTATTTGTGATTTTGTCGCCTTTTCTGGAATATGAGATCGATAGAGATTAAAAAGGATGATCAACCCTTAACTAACAAACCCTTTTTACCGCTTTAGACTTGTTATTCCTTGGCTTTAGTGGGGGAGATGCGTATACTTGCCAAGCCTATGATAGAATATTCGTTACAACTAAGCAACTAAACGATTTAGAATTGTTTTACATTAAAAATTATTTTGGTTTCTACTTCGTTAAGTGTTTGGTTGTGTGATTATGACAAAACGAATACATGCTTAAATATAAAAATAAATCCTAATATCTTTTAGGATACGTTTTCATACGATTAATTCTAAGGTTTACTTGGGGACAAGTAAAGTTCAAGTGGGGGGATATTTGATGAACTCAAATAAGTACATTTTATTATCATCATTTATCCTATTTATTTGACTTGTTTTATTATATTATATACGAGAATTGATACGTTAATGTTTACTTTTGTAATTCTCAGGTAAAAACAAGTATTATGTGAAACTTGGCGATTTTGGACTAATTATGGAGCAAAACAAGCAAGATGTTAAGAGTCTACTGAAATGTACAAGATCAAGATCATTCTGCTCCAGATACGCCGCAACATACTTCTTACATACGGCGTATCACTATCAGGATTTCACAAGTTACAATCCAAGACAGCAAAGGACATGCGCCGCATAGAGAAATGGAGTTACGCCGCATCTTAAGGCGGTGTACGAATATTCCTGAATATATTAATCTTGGACCCCACGCGAAGTTAGGTCAATGCGCTGCATTGATGAAGCGAAAAGTGTACCGCTTTTAAGGGGTCATTTAAGCCCTAAATCGTATTTATTTGATCAAATATTGCCCTAAATCGTTCCTTTTGTCATTTTAGGTACTTTTGAGGAGAAATCTGGAAAAGGAGGCATTTTGGACGTTTTTGGAGCATAAAAGTGAAGAAAACGGCAAAGTCTCAAAAATCGGCTAAAAGTTACCTTTGACGGCGTCAAGATTTACTCTAGACGGCGTCATGCCTTGGCAAGAAAAGTTGGACGTGAAATTTACTCATGATGAGCCAGTGAAAATAGCATGTGAATTCTGACGGTGTCACGCTTTAACTTGATCAAGGGCGTCACGGCTTAAATCAAAAGGGGACGGCGTCACGTTCAAGGTTCGACGGCGTCAAGCCTTGATAAGCCAGAATGGATTTTTGAAGAGCTAAAGAGGGACGGCGTCAAGAAGGTCATCCGGGAACCCTAAAAGCGGCGAGGTGACGGCGTCACACTCCATAACGTGACGCCGTCACACTCCATAACGTGACGCCGTCAGATACAAAATCTATATATAGTTTTCTAATTTTTTGTCATTAGGGAGAGCTTAGTGTGTGGAATTTTGGGAGAAAACCCTAAGACGATTTTAGCTTCTTTTTCAAGGCTTTTTGCCTTGAGATCTTCCATGTTACATTGAAGATAAGTTATCAATTAATCATTCAATATGTCTATGTGTTGTTTGATTTTATCTTATTCTTGTCTTTTGTTTAACATGTTAGGCTAAATTTATCTTGTGTTTGCTTAGATCTAATGAAACCTAGCTATTGATTATTGGTTATTAGTGTGTTATTAGTTGTATTGGATGATTGTTTATCTATGTTAGGCTTAAGAAAACTGGCTAACTTCCTATTCGGTAACTTGCTTGAACGTCTTAAGAAACATGAACCAAATGCGTACTAAAGGTTTTTATGGTTGTATTTAATGCACAAGCGAATTCTAGTGATCCCATGTTAGGAGCTTCCTAGCCGGCTCGACATAGGAGTGAAGTAGGAGCTTGTAGAGTTGGGGAAGTAAGTACGCCACCCCACGAATGGTATTAAGGAATACACCCGTCATCCACGCGACTAATGCACACTAATTAACCGGTAAAAGATAGTTAGGGAGTAAGGAAATCTAAGTAAACACATTTCTCTACACATAAGTTTCTCACCAACATTTTATTTTCAGTTATTTATTTTATTGCATTCGTAGTAATTTGGGTTAGTTGACTAGCAACTAATTCCGCCCACTCTTTCAAACCCGAGATTTTACTTGCTTTCATAAAAATATAAAAAAACATAAAAAGAATCTTCCTCAACCCTTAGACCTAATTAGAGTAGTCTTTCACACCTAACGAACACTATTCCCTGTGGAGAACGATCAATCCCCCGTACTTACCACTACACTATACTACATCGGTCAGGTACACTGCCTGGTGGGGTTGTAAGCCTCTTGAGATCCCTCGAGAGGTAAAACCTGTTGTAAGGTTACAAAACCACGCATCAAGTTTTTGGCGCCGCTGCCGGGGAATAGTTATTGTTTAGGTTGAATTGTTATTTCTAATAGGTCTACTCACTAGATTCCTTTCTAGTGAGATTTTTATTTTATTTTTCTAGGTTTTCTTTAGTCTATCTATTTTCTTCGTGTCTTTGTTCGTAACCATACCATCCGACATCATGGAAGATGGTAATATCCTTAACCCCCACAACCCACCACCACAACAACCACCACCACCTCCTAGAGCCCGTACTTTAGGAGAGTATTCTCGTCCTAGCCACCATGGCTATCGAAACACCATTGAGCTCACTCAAGGAGCCAATATCACACCCTTGCGATCCGACACCATCCGGTTGGTGCAAAGCGGATGCGCATTCCATGGACTTCGTTCTGAAGATCCTAATCAACATCTCAAGGAATTTCTTAAAATCGTTGATTCTATAGACCTTGATGTTGCCACTCGAGAGACGACCCGATTGCGTCTCTTCCAATTCTCTTTGCGGGACCAAGCTAGTCAGTGGCTAGAACGTCAACCCGCAGGATCCATTACCTCTTGGGATGATCTCACTACTCGTTTCCTTGCTCAGTTTTTCCCACCGGGAAGAACTACCAAGCTAAGGAATGATATCTTGATGTTCCAACAACGTCAAGGCGAAACTCTCTACGAGGCATGGACTCGATTCAAGGACTTACTCCAAAAAGTCCCCCACCATGGCATAGAACTTTGGCTCCAAGTCCAAATCTTCTATGACCATATCAATCTCTCCACGAGGCAAACCATTGACCAATCGGCCGGTGGTAAGCTACGTGATCTAAGTGCGGAACAATCATGGGCTCTCCTAGAGGATCTTGCTCTTTATGACAACGAAAGTTGGAGTGATCCCCGTGATTTGAATAAAACGGTCAAGGCAATATCTTTGCCTTCGAACAATTCAAGCACTTCCGACCGTAGGATCATAGAACTTGAAGACCAAGTCAAGTTTCTCATGAAATCCTACGAGGCTCCTAAACCTTCAAGCCAAGTGAACAAAATCACTTCTTCATGTGAATTATGTAGTGGTCCCCACGACACTCGTGATTGCATGGAACTCCCCGAACAAGCTTTTGTGGACTACGCATCCTCGCGTACCGACGAAGCGGGAGACAAGTGGTACACTTTCAAACCCGAGCCAAACCATTACGGTGATTCATACAACCCCGCATGGAAAAATCACCCGAACCTTAGGTGGAAACAAAACCAAAACACACAACAAACCAATTCTTCCAACCCACCTAATCGTTTCCAATCAAGCGGTTCCAACTCGAACCGTACTTTCAACAACAATCCTTCCGGCAATGGTAGTACCGATAACTTTGAAGGATTGATGTCTCGATTTATGGCATCTCAAGAAGCTCGTTTAGCCAAGTTTGAAGCCGATTTCAAACAAAAACAAAGCGAGATGACCGATAAGATTGACACCTTGTTGAAAGCCCTCAATGACCGAGAAATGGGAGCACTCCCTAGCAACACGGTCAAGAACCCGAAACTAAACGTCAACGCTATTTCATCGGTTTCGTCCCCTAGTTCTTGTCCACAATATTATTCGGTCAATTCCATGAGCACGTGTTTCAAACAAGCCCAAGTCGTTCCAAATGACCAAGAAGTTATGACATCCAAATTGGTCAACAACATAGTTGAAACACCTCCCACTCAAAACCTTGACGAAGAATTCAAGGAGCTCCACCTTGAAAGTCCGGTTGTTGATGAGTTGGATGAGAAGAAGCTCAAGTTAGGCGAAAAGGGGACCGCCTTTGTTCAAAACAAGCTACCTAAGAAGTTAGATGATCCGGGCTTATTTGTTCTACCTTGCAAGATCGGTAATTCGGAGGCTTATGACACATTAGCCGATCTTGGATCAAGCCTTAACCTACTTCCGTTACCTCTCTACACCTCTCTAAAACTTGGAAAACTTGAAGAAACCGAGGTGATAATAGGCTTAGCGGATGGAAGTGTTGCTTACCCGGTTGGAGTAGTTAAGGACGTGTTAGTGCACATTGGAAAACTAACCATTTTAGCCGATTTCCACGTCCTTGATATGGTTAGCGACCCTACATGCCCCTTGTTGATAGGTAGAGGATTTTTGGCGACCGCTAGTGCTATGATTGATTGTAAGGAATCCAAGATAGCGGTAGGAGAAGGAGATACTTGGTCAGTCTATGATGTTAAGAAACATGCATATGATACTAGTGATGAACCGACACCCCATTGGTTAGAGTTGAATAGGAGACCATCTAGATATGGACCTTGGATTGATAGAGACTTCATAGGACCCCAACGCCCATTTTACCTAGAAGAGGACTTTGTTAACCGAACGCATTCGGTAGAGCAACTCTTGGCTAGGGACACCGAATTGGATCCATTTGAAGACCCTCTAGTTTTTAGAAAGATGATTGATTTCCTAGGAGTTCTGCCAATTAACCTAGGAATGAATAAGTGGATTTGTGAGGAAGATGATCATAAGTGGAATTGGGATAAACCACCCAAAGATGGAGATGGGTCATGGCATATTAAGATGACATTGTATGACCCGGATGGAGAGAAGTTTGAAAAGATATATCGTACTTAAGGCATGCCACCTTCCAGTAGAACTGGAACACAAAGCATATTGGGCACTTAAGGCTTGTAATTTGGATTATACAGTTGCGGGAACAAATAGATTCTTACAGCTCCAAGAGCTTGATGAATTGAGATTAGAGGCTTATGAATCTTCCATCACATACAAAGAGAGGGCGAAAAGATGGCATGACCAACGGATTAAGAGACCCAAGGAGTTTTCAGAAGGAGACAAGGTCTTATTATATAATTCTCGCTTAAGGCTATTTCCTGGGAAACTTAAATCTAGATGGTATGGACCTTTTACCGTAAGGAGCTCCTCTAAAACCGGAGCCGTTGTATTAATTGACGACGAGGATAGAGAATTCACTGTGAATATTCAACGAGTCAAGCATTATCAAGAGAATGGTAATGAAATGATCAATGAGGAAGACATAACTTTCGATGAAGAAGTCACGTAATGTACGTGACTTTGAGTCTAGCTACAAGACTCGTTAATAAAGAAAAGCGCTTCTTGGGAGGCAACCCAAGCTTTATTTGTTTTATTTGCTTTGTGTGTCTATTTGTTTGTTTGTTTGTTTTTATTTGTTTCCGTATGTATGCTTAATTTTTATTCTTATTGATTCATGTTCAAAAGTAATTTGTGAAAATGCTTTATTTTGTTTTTAACTTCGTCTTAACTACATATAAAGGTATTTTGCAAAAGTTAAGTGTAAGGGAAATCTAAATCGGTTTATTAGAACACAAATTAACATGAATCGTAATAATAATAAATTAGCATACATATTCGTATTTGTTTGAGTCAAATGCTTGTATCGAGTCATAATGATGTTTTGCAGGATTTCCAGGAAGTAAGGTAAAGGTTTTTCCAGAAATTTTCCGGAAACTTAAAATGAAAATTTTTGTCAGGTCATTTCTGACGGCGTCAGGGTTTATAACCTGACGGCATCAGATTTAATCTTCAGAAATTTTTGAAAGTTTTGTTTTTAAAAAAAGTTTTTATTAAAATCTCCAACTTATAATCTCCAGGAATCTGCAAAATTATCATTCCACAAGCATTATATCCTTATATATAGATTTATCCCGCCGATGTTATGCAGGTTTTCGTGTTTGTTTTCTCAGGTTTAACAGGTTATTTTGGACAAGGAAATGTTTTTGGATCAAGCTTGTGGCGATGCATTAGTCATGGAGCTTCAACATTCTCTTTGGAGGAAGATCTAACCGTGTAATTTCATTATCCACCGAGCGAATCAGGGGAGTATTTGATTTCATTCTTTTACTTTATGCTTTTACATCTTGTTATTTGAACATTGGGGACAATGTTCATCTTAAGTGTAAGGGGGGGTAAAAGTACGATTTTTGAGAATACAATTGCGCTTGATTTTTGTTTGTTTAATAGTAGATGTGTAATAAAACTGAGAGAAATACTTGTTAAGGTAATTTTAGTGCCAAATTTAAATTTTTTTACAACATTTAGGAGTGAAACTTTGATCTTAATGAGCGTCTCACGGATAGGAGTTATATGACTAGCACAAAAACCGTACCACTAAAAAATTTTCCACCCCCAAATATGTGAGGTTCGCCCCTAGAATTGGTAGGAAAAGCATTTATGCTATGATGTGTGTACCGGTAGCACTTAGATTCTAGAACTTGCGTTAGGACCATTCCGAGGCCACAAGTGAGACTACATTCGTGTAGTTAGATTTACTACATGATAAGAGGCATTAGGATTAACCCATTGTTTTACACCTGTGTTTTTGTTATAATTACATTGGCTACATTGGTCAAGTAATTCTCCCACACCCTTTGCGTTGTACTCATTTTTAGTACACGATACCCCTAGTACACCCCTCAGAGCCTATCTTTTCGTTTTGACCTTTAAGCATTTTACTTAAAGGAAGAATTTGTTTACACCCCACTTAAATGTACACCCAAATCGCCTTAGCCTACCTTGTATGCACTCATCTTTAGTGCATTATTGTTACAACATTTGTTTAAACCCAAGTTAATTATCTAGTTGATTACATGGTTGCTAAGTCGAGTCATATCCTTGTACATATTGTTTTGGGACGATTGGGACTCATGGGTAAAGTACTAGTGTAATGGAGTAATGGGGAAGAACATCATTTATTACCCCCATATGTGCTAAATGTTTTAAAAGTACTCCAAGTTTTTCAATTATCTTAATTCGAGTCATTAGATTAGTATTTGTAAAGTTATGTAAAAGTTCAAGTGTAAGGGGAATGCAATGCCCCTATGATGTATTATTTTGGATGGTAGGGCAAAAGTGTATGTCAAAAAAAAAAAAAAAAAAAAAAAAAAAAAAAAAAAAAAAAAATAGAAAAAACATACGGACTACCATCCCGTTTCATTTTATGTTTGTTTTATGTTTTTGATTTTGTTATTTCGTTTCTAGCTTAAGATCGAGTCTAGTCTTGGCTTAGCAACATTGTATAGTACATGTAATTGATCAAGATCTTTAACTAGCCACCAGTAAAATATCCCTTATCCAACAAAACCGTGTTTTCCTTTTCCCTACACCTTACGTTATAACCCATTTAAAAGCCCTCTTTGATAGTTTATCTTTGGTGCTTACGCCTAGTGGAGGAGGTTTTCGATCCTTTCCCAAGCCTATGGTAATCTATTTGCTATGACAGGTAGTGAGAGATATTATCCGTTTTCATTTATGAGATTTATTTTGATGACACTTGAGAGATGTGAGTATCTAAACACTACTTGTGAGGTGCTAGTTTATAATCTCCGTGCTTATTATGATTGAAGTGGAACGAGTATTTGTTGTAATTACTTTTATGTTTGCATTAAATGACCCCTAACTTGTATTTTGATTAGAATAAAAGCGCATTTGCTTGAGGACAAGCAAATCTCAAGTGTAAGGGTATTTGATGAAGCGAAAAGTGTACCGCTTTTAAGGGGTCATTTAAGCCCTAAATCGTATTTATTTGATCAAATATTGCCCTAAATCGTTCCTTTTGTCATTTTAGGTACTTTTGAGGAGAAATCTGGAAAAGGAGGCATTTTGGACGTTTTTGGAGCATAAAAGTGAAGAAAACGGCAAAGTCTCAAAAATCGGCTAAAAGTTACCTTTGACGGCGTCATAATTTACTCTGGACGGCGTCATGCCTTGGCAAGAAAAAGTGGACGTGAAATTTACTCATGATGAGCCAGTGAAAATAGCATGTGAATTCTGACGGCGTCACGCTTTAACTTGATCAAGGGCGTCACGGCTTAAATCAAAGAGGGACGGCGTCACGTTCAAGGTTCGACGGCGTCAAGCCTTGATAAGCCAGAATGGATTTTTGAAGAGCTAAAGAGGGACGACGTCAAGAAGGTCATCCGGGAACCCTAAAAGCGGCGAGGTGACGGCGTCACAATCCATAAGGTGACGCCGTCAGATCCAAAAATCTATATATAGTTTTCTAATTTTTTGTCATTGGGAGAGCTTAGTGTGTGGAATTTTGGGAGAAAACCCTAAGACGATTTTAGCATCTTTTTCAAGGCTTTTTGCCTTGAGATCTTTCATGTTACATTGAAAGATAAGTTATCAATTAATCATTCAATATGTCTATGTGTTGTTTGATTCTATCTTATTCTTGTCTTTTGTTTAACATGTTAGGCTAATTTTATCTTGTGTTTGCTTAGATCTAATGAAACCTAGCTATTGATTATTTGTTATTAGTGTGTTGTTAGTTGTATTGGATGATTGTTTATCTATGTTAGGCTTAAGAAAACTGGCTAACTTCCTATTCGGTAACTTGCTTGAACGTCTTAAGAAACATGAACCAAATGCGTACTAAAGGTATTTATGGTTGTATTTAATGCACAAGCGAATTCTAGTGATCCCATGTTAGGAGCTTCCTAGCCGGCTCGACATAGGAGTGAAGTAGGAGCTTGTAGAGTTGGGGAAGTAAGTACGCCACCCCACGAATGGTATTAAGGAATACACCCGTCATCCACGCGACTAATGCACACTAATTAACCGGTAAAAGATAGTTAGGGAGTAAGGAAATCTAAGTAAACACATTTCTCTACACATAAGTTTCTCACCAACATTTTATTTTCAGTTATTTATTTTATTGCATTCGTAGTAATTTGGGTTAGTTGACTAGCAACTAATTCCGCCCACTCTTTCAAACCCGAGATTTTACTTGCTTTCATAAAAATATAAAAAAACATAAAAAGAATCTTCCTCAACCCTTAGACCTAATTAGAGTAGTCTTTCACACCTAACGAACACTATTCCCTGTGGAGAACGATCAATCCCCCGTACTTACCACTACACTATACTACATCGGTCAGGTACACTGCCTGGTGGGGTTGTAAGCCTCTTGAGATCCCTCGAGAGGTAAAACCTGTTGTAAGGTTACAAAACCACGCATCAAGTTTCAAACAAGCCCAAGTCGTTCCAAATGACCAAGAAGTTATGACATCCAAATTGGTCAACAACATAATTGAAACACCTCCCACTCAAAACCTTGACGAAGAATTCAAGGAGCTCCACCTTGAAAGTCCGGTTGTTGATGAGTTGGATGAGAAGAAGCTCAAGTTAGGCGAAAAGGGGACCGCCTTTGTTCAAAACAAGCTACCTAAGAAGTTAGATGATCCGGGCTTATTTGTTCTACCTTGCAAGATCGGTAATTCGGAGGCTTATGACACATTAGCCGATCTTGGATCAAGCCTTAACCTACTTCCGTTACCTCTCTACACCTCTCTAAAACTTGGAAAACTTGAAGAAACCGAGGTGATAATAGGCTTAGCGGATGGAAGTGTTGCTTACCCGGTTGGAGTAGTTAAGGACGTGTTAGTGCACATTGGAAAACTAACCATTTTAGCCGATTTCCACGTCCTTGATATGGTTAGCGACCCTACATGCCCCTTGTTGATAGGTAGAGGAGTTTTGGCAACCGCTAGTGCTATGATTGATTGTAAGGAATCCAAGATAGCGGTAGGAGAAGGAGATACTTGGTCAGTCTATGATGTTAAGAAACATGCATATGATACTAGTGATGAACCGACACCCCATTGGTTAGAGTTGAATAGGAGACCATCTAGATATGGACCTTGGATTGATAGAGACTTCATAGGACCCCAACGCCCATTTTACCTAGAAGAGGACTTTGTTAACCGAACGCATTCGGTAGAGCAACTCTTGGCTAGGGACACCGAATTGGATCCATTTGAAGATTCTCTAGTTTTTAGAAAGATGATTGATTTCCTAGGAGTTTTGCCAATTAACCTAGGAATGAATAAGTGGATTTGTGAGGAAGATGATCATAAGTGGAATTGGGATAAACCACCCAAAGATGGAGATGGGTCATGGCATATTAAGATGACATTGTATGACCCGGATGGAGAGAAGTTTGAAAAGATATATCGTACTAAGCGGACCAATAGGAAACTTCAATCCAAGCTTAACCCTAAAGACGTCCTCGATGACGAGCTTACTTACATAGGGTAGCTTGACTTTGAGTCTAGCTACAAGACTCGTTAATAAAGAAAAGCGCTTCTTGGGAGGCAACCCAAGCTTTATTTGCTTTATTTGCTTTGTGTGTTTATTTATTTGTTTGTTTGATTTTATTTTCCGTATATGTGTTTAATTTTTTATCATTATTGATTCATGTTCAAAAGTAATCTGTGAAAATGCTTTATGTTGTTTTTAACTTCGTCTTAACCACATATAAAGGTATTTTGCAAAAGTTAAGTGTAAGGGAAATCTAAATCGGTTTATTAGAACACAAATTAACATGAATCATAATAATAATAAATTAACATACATATTAGTGTGTGTTTGAGTCAAATGCTTGTATCGAGTCATAATGATGTTTTGCAGGATTTCCAGGAAGTAAGGTAAAGGTTTTTCCAGAAATTTTCCGGAAACTTAAAATGAAAATTTTTGTCAGGTCATTTCTGACGGCGTCAGGGTTTATAACCTGACGGCGTCAGATTTAATTTTCAGAAATTTTTGAAAGTTTTGTTTTTAAAAAGTTTTTATTAAAATCTCCAACTTATAATCTCCAGGAATCTGCAAAGTTATCATTCCACAAGCATTATATCCTTATATATAGATTTATCCCGCCGATGTTATGCAGGTTTTCGTGTTTGTTTTCTCAGGTTTAACAGGTTATTTTGGACAAGGAGATGTTTATGGAATCAAGCTTATGGCGATGCATTAGTCATGGAGCTTCAACATTACCTTGGAAGAAGATTTAACCGTGTAATTTCATTATCCACCGAGCGAATCAGGGGAGTATTTGATTTCATTCTTTTACTTTTTGCTTTTACATCTTGTTATTTGAACATTGGGGACAATGTTCATCTTAAGTGTAAGGGGAGGGTAAAAGTACGATTTTAGAGAATGCCATTGCACTTGATTTTTGTTTGTTTAATAGTAGATGTGTAATAAAACTGAGATAAATACCTGTTAGGGCAATTTTAGTGCCAAATTTAAAATTTTTTACAACATATAGGAGTGAAACTTTGATCTTAATGAGCGTCTCACGGATAGGAGTTATATGACTAGCACAAAAACCGTACCACTAAAATTTTTTTCCACCCCCAAATATGTGAGGTTCGCCCCTAGAATTGGTAGGAAAAGCATTTATGCTATGATGTGTGTACCGGTAGCACTTAGATTCTAGAACTTGCGTTAGGACCATTCCGAGGCCACAAGTGAGACTACATTCGTGTAGTTAGATTTACTACATGATAAGAGGCATTAGGATTAACCCATTGTTTTACACCTGTGTTTTTGTTATAATTACATTGGCTACATTGGTCAAGTAATTCTCCCACACCCTTTGCGTTGTACTCATTTTTAGTACACGATACCCCTAGTACACCCCTCAGAGCCTATCTTTTCGTTTCGACCTTTAAGCATTTTACTTAAAGGAAGAATTTGTTACACCCCACTTAAATGTACACCCAAATCGCCTTAGCCTACCTTGTATGCACTCATCTTTAGTGCATTATTGTTACAACATTTGTTTAAACCCAAGTTAATTATCTAATTGATTACATGGTTGCTAAGTCGAGTCATATCCTTGTACATATTGTTTTGGGACGATTGGGACTCATGGGTAAAGTACTAGTATAATGGAGTAATGGGGAAGAACATCATTTATTACCCCCATATGTGCTAAATATTTTTTAAAGTACTCCAAGTTTTTCAATTATCTTAATTCGAGTCATTAGATTAGTATTTGTAAAGTTATGTAAAAGTTCAAGTGTAAGGGGGATGCAATGCCCCTATGATGTATTATTTTGGATGGTAGGGTAAAAGTGTATGTCTAAAAAAAAAAAAAAAAAAAAAAAAAAAAAAAAAATCAAGAAAAATACAAAAAAAATGAAAAAAAAAAAAAAAAAAAAAAAAGTAGAAAAAACATACGGACTACCATCCCGTTTCATTTTATGTTTGTTTTATGTTTTTGATTTTGTTATTTCGTTTCTAGCTTAAGATCAAGTCTAGTCTTGGCTTAGCAACATTGTATAGTACATGTAATTGATCAAGATCTTTAACTAGCCACCAGTAAAATATCCCTTATCCAACAAAACCGTGTTTTCCTTTTCCCTACACCTTACGTTATAACCCATTTAAAAGCCCTCTTTGATAGTTTATCTTTGGTGCTTACGCCTAGTGGAGGAGGTTTTCGATCCTTTCCCAAGCCTATGGTAATCTATTTGCTATGACAGGTAGTGAGAGATATTATCCGTTTTCATTTATGAGATTTATTTTGATGACACTTGAGAGATGTGAGTATCTAAACACTACTTGTGAGGTGCTAGTATGTAATCTCCGTGCTTATTATGATTGAAGTGGAACGAGTATTTGTTGTAATTACTTTTATGTTTGCATTAAATGACCCTAACTTGTATTTTGATTAGAATAAAAGCGCATTTGCTTGAGGACAAGCAAATCTCAAGTGTAAGGGTATTTGATGAAGCGAAAAGTGTACCGCTTTTAAGGGGTCATTTAAGCCCTAAATCGTATTTATTTGATCAAATATTGCCCTAAATCGTTCCTTTTGTCATTTTAGGTACTTTTGAGGAGAAATCTGGAAAAGGAGGCATTTTGGACGTTTTTGGAGCATAAAAGTGAAGAAAACGGCAAAGTCTCAAAAATCGGCTAAAAGTTACCTTTGACGGCGTCAAGATTTACTCTAGACGGCGTCATGCCTTGGCAAGAAAAGTTGGACGTGAAATTTACTCATGATGAGCCAGTGAAAATAGCATGTGAATTCTGACGGCGTCACGCTTTAACTTGATCAAGGGCGTCACGGCTTAAATCAAAAGGGGACGGCGTCACGTTCAAGGTTCGACGGCGTCAAGCCTTGATAAGCCAGAATGGATTTTTGAAGAGCTAAAGAGGGACGGCGTCAAGAAGGTCATCCGGGAACCCTAAAAGCGGCGAGGTGACGGCGTCACACTCCATAACGTGACGCCGTCAGATACAAAAATCTATATATAGTTTTCTAATTTTTTGTCATTAGGGAGAGCTTAGTGTGTGGAATTTTGGGAGAAAACCCTAAGACGATTTTAGCTTCTTTTTCAAGGCTTTTTGCCTTGAGATCTTCCATGTTACATTGAAGATAAGTTATCAATTAATCATTCAATATGTCTATGTGTTGTTTGATTTTATCTTATTCTTGTCTTTTGTTTAACATGTTAGGCTAAATTTATCTTGTGTTTGCTTAGATCTAATGAAACCTAGCTATTGATTATTGGTTATTAGTGTGTTATTAGTTGTATTGGATGATTGTTTATCTATGTTAGGCTTAAGAAAACTGGCTAACTTCCTATTCGGTAACTTTCTTGAACGTCTTAAGAAACATGAACCAAATGCGTACTAAAGGTTTTTATGGTTGTATTTAATGCACAAGCGAATTCTAGTGATCCCATGTTAGGAGCTTCCTAGCCGGCTCGACATAGGAGTGAAGTAGGAGCTTGTAGAGTTGGGGAAGTAAGTACGCCACCCCACGAATGGTATTAAGGAATACACCCGTCATCCACGCGACTAATGCACACTAATTAACCGGTAAAAGATAGTTAGGGAGTAAGGAAATCTAAGTAAACACATTTCTCTACACATAAGTTTCTCACCAACATTTTATTTTCAGTTATTTATTTTATTGCATTCGTAGTAATTTGGGTTAGTTGACTAGCAACTAATTCCGCCCACTCTTTCAAACCCGAGATTTTACTTGCTTTCATAAAAATATAAAAAAACATAAAAAGAATCTTCCTCAACCCTTAGACCTAATTAGAGTAGTCTTTCACACCTAACGAACACTATTCCCTGTGGAGAACGATCAATCCCCCGTACTTACCACTACACTATACTACATCGGTCAGGTACACTGCCTGGTGGGGTTGTAAGCCTCTTGAGATCCCTCGAGAGGTAAAACCTGTTGTAAGGTTTCAAAACCACGCATCATGCATCTACTTATCCTATGCGCCGCATCTAACCCTCAGACAGAAACTATAAATACCCCAAAGTCAGATGAATTTTGTGTGCAAGATACCATACGTACGAGTACCAAACCAGAGACGAATTCAGACGTATTAGCAGCACAAGACACACCCTGAACGAAGATACAAGAGCTGTAAGAAGGTCCTGCATGTATTCAATTCATTAAGTAGTTTTGTTTTATTGTATTAGTACACTTTAATTCATCAGGATTGATGGGCTTGTGTCATGTGACTACGGAAAATCATGCACTCCCCTTAATATTGCTTTCCCATTAATTAAAGTTTATATGTTGATGTCTTTGGTGACTTTTATTAGTGCATTGATAACCTCTGTGTCTAGCTGAGCATTGCTTGGGTCGCCATGCCCCTTCCTCGCCTATTTGTTTTAGCGTCTCTTTAATAAATAGGATAGACATAAGTAATCATTAAGGGTTTACTCGCTGATAAGATTAGAGCCAACGAGAAAGGTTTAATTATATACACTTCATATAAAACTAGCAATAAAACAAGTGACAAGCTACTTAATTATCAGGACAGGTCTTCTTATTGTCTCGAGTATCTATCTGTGTACGTGTGTGCTAATCGCTGATTCGTGCTCATTAGTTTAGTTTATATTTAATCATAACCAAACCGTGCCAGTCTCTCAGGCTGAACCCCCCTTGCGTTAGATTAGGTTGTATAGCTAACTTAGGATATTAAAATACTGATTAGAATAACTAGATAATACGTTCCACTCTTAGTGATCAACACTCTACTTACCATTATATTCATACTGACTGGGTACACTGCTCGTTAAGTGTGTGTGTTATTGATAAATCGGCTAAATATAAATTTAAAACTTGAGTAGGCATTAATACTGCTAAACCGCAACGACATCAAATACTCAAGGGGAGCGTCCTGGTATGCCTCCAAAGCTTCCAACAAAGGAAAAGGCACATTAGCCAACCGGACCACAGACTCATTATAACGTTGCTTGGCTTCCGGGTCATAGGCCTCTATCTGCTCAAGTTTAACGCCTTGCGAACCATGGACGATCCCGGCCTACAACCCCTGACGTATACCGTCCTTAATGGCCGCGGTAATACAATCACCAAGTCTGGTCTTCAAATCCTCAGACTCCTTAAATTTCTCGATAACATACCTGAATACGTGGCCAATAACCCAGCGGCGGCCTTCAACAGCCCTCAGGCACTGAGGAAAGAGCTCCGTGTCAAACTCTTCATTAATAGCAATCAACCTTCTGTCCATCTCAGCAAGGTGATTTTCAAAAGTGGCACGGGCGGAGTTCATACAATCCTCAACAATCTTCTCTGTCTGAGTTTTAACTTGCTCCTCAAGAGTACCGCAGACGACCTCCAAACCAGATATTTTCTCATTCAACATCTCCTTCTCGCCGCGAAGTTCTATTATTTCTGTGGCCAGTCCCGCGTTCTTTTCAATCAAGGACTCAACCATAGCTGCCACGGGAGATAACCTCTCGATTTCAGCACGGAGCTTCTCCAGCTCCTTATCCTTAGCATCCACGGTGGATTCCAGAGAAGACAATTGGCCGCAGATCTCAGCAGTTCCGGCATTTTCTTCCTCCAGCTTGGCCAACTTAGCCCTCAGACCATCGATCACTTTTTTCTTCCCCTCCAGCTGCTTCCTCAACTTCTCATTCTGGTACAACTTATTTTCCAACCTCAAACGCACCTCAGAGTTGACACAAATCTGGCGGGAAGACAGCAGATTGAACTCATTCATCAGATCCTCATTAGACGTATCCCTCAAATCAGACGCATAGACCGGGGTTGCCACATTGTCAATAATACTGCGGCAGACCCAGGGATCATCCATTCTGAAGCCGTTGGTGGACAACCATTTGGGGACGTAGGTGGAAGAAGTGTCCGCGGTCTCAACAGATACGGACTTCTCAAACTCATCAGAACCACTTGTCTCTTCCTCCTCACTGTTCGCATGACTAGACGATGCATTAAAACCCTCAACATGTGCGGACACATCATCCTGATGGCCTGAATCCGATACCTCAAGAAAAGGCTTAGAAGCCTCCAAATGCACAGACTCACCAGCACCCATAGGAGGCGCTTCGGAATTTCCCTCAGATCGTTCTTGGATAGGGGTGTGGGAAGAAGAAGAGAGAAAAGTTGCATTCTTCATAATCCCCTCATCCGTGTGAGGACCGGAACGATGCAAACCAGACCCCGACTCATCTTGAAGATCAACAGTAGGAGGAACTTCCGCAGAAGGATTACCTGAAAAACAAAAGTGTGTAAATACGAATAGCACACAGAAAAAAAATACAACACACAAGGATATTGTAAGCAGCTCATACCAGACCCAGCCGCAACACTTTTGCGGACCAGCTTTTTCTTTTTTTTAGGCTGCTCGGTCACATCAATCACCACTCTCTTTTTTTTGGCTTTCTTACCCTCCTTAGCCGCAACAATCTCATCGTGCACAGTATGTTGAACCACCTTTATCACAGTCTCGGACAGTTGAACAACACGTCCAGCAGTCTCCGCCCTTAGCGTCTTCTTATCCTTATCCAAGGTGCGTTCCCCGACCTTCACCTTGAATACATCCGGCTGTTGGATATACGAAAACAAGTCCATTTCTGCAAAGCAAAGCAAATAAAGTTAGACGCGGAAGCAAACTCATAGAAAGCAAAGATAAAGGCAAGTCTAAACAACCCACCCGATTCATCCGGCCGTAGAAAAGTCGGATGGACACTATCGTCATCCCAAGTTTGGCTCAAACCTATGACGTTCAGAAAATCATCCGGATATTTTTTAAACAGAGCCCTATTAGCGTTAAGGAGCCGCAACAACTCTAGATCCAAACCCTCGTCAGAAGGAGGAGGATCGCGGTCTATAGACGCCCCCTCATACCATGGAATATCCAAGGGAAAGATGGTCTTCTTAATAAAAAAGAAACGGTCCTTCCAGTTCTTGACCGAATCTAGGGCGGAGGTATAACAGACGGGGACAACTAAAGTTTTGGGACCCTTCCTCTTCTCTAACGTCATCCAACCATTGTTAACACCAGCATAGTAGAATTTCCTAAACAAATCTACTGTAGGGACACCACCATGGACGCGGCAAAGTATCTCGAAATGACTTATCCTACAGGCAGCTAAAACTGACAGTTGCGACAAATGAATTTGGAAATACTCCAGAACACGGAGTAAGAACAATGAGAGGGGAATCCTAAAGTTACCTAACTCAAAAAACCTAGTATATACACCCATCATCCCTTCCGGGGCGTTCCTAATAGTATCTACAGGTCGGGGGGCTGTAGGCAAAAGATGGCATGGGATCTTATATTTATCACAAAAATCATTCACATCTTCCTGAGAGAGTTTGGAGGTCACCATACTTATATGCGCCATTCTAAATGCTAAAAGAAGAACAAGTATGAAGAAAAGTCTAACCTGAAAAACCTAAGGTCCGGAAATAAAAGGAGCAAGAGAAACAAAGGCGAAAGGAATTCTTGATTTCTAGAAAGAAGGAAAAATTTTAACTGTGTGTAAAAAGATTGAAAGTGGTGTAAATCTTAGTATTTATAGCCACACACGCACATGCTATCACTTCAATCGAAAGACCCTAAAATTGACATGTCCCCGGATACTAATTGGACGGTCACAGGTCCATCCAGATGAACCGCCAAGATGGCCGCAGAAAACGAACGGCCAGCCTCCAAAAGACGTCACATCAGTCAGTAAATGCGTGGGTGAAAAACGTTTCACGATTACCCATGACAACCTGTCACCACCAACTACGCGGAAAGTGGAATGTCTAGTCAGCAACATGGGACACGTACTCAAACCAACCACGGCAGATACAAAAGCCTTCAAAAAGCCGCGGCTTCTTAAAATCTCGGAATGCAAAGTAAAAAGTCTAGAACACTTTCTCTTCAACAAAACAAGTATACTAGACTGGGGGGACTTGATCGTGTATAGTACCCCCAGACCCAGCATACTGGGTTTGGACATGTTAATGTATTTAACCGCGGCAGATCCCAATCTCGCTAATCCGGCTAGGAGCATACCCCGGTCTCTCAAGACCGAACTTGGAACTCGATGTCGACAGCCATCATGCCGCGACAACCTAAAGCCAGATCTCGTGGGATTATGTCTCCCACTTGATCTGACATTTACCTACTAAGGTCAGGCGCAACCATGCGCTGCTCTGACACTTACCTACTCGGTAAGGGGGTAATTAATGCGCAGCGTCCCGAAGTAACTACAGTAAGTATATGGGTAGTATAAATACCCCCATCTCATTTATTACCACACCAACTGCCTTTACTACACCTAGTCCGCACTTAAACTTATATCTCTCAGTCAATATACTTACTCTCACACCGGAGGCCAACCGCGGAACCCCCTTCCGCGGTAAGACTAACGGTGTTACTTTTCTTAGCAGCTCACAAAGTCACTTAGCATAAGATCTACACCCACCAAGAGCGAGTCTAACCAAGGTCTGGTGGTGTACCCAAGATTTGTACTAACAACATGTATATATCTATATGTAACGCCAAGATGTATTATAAATGCTAACTTTATGGCAACCATATTAGAAAGGAACACATGTTATACAAAAAGTAGTTGGTGTAATAATGACCAAGGCCTTAATAATGTTTTAATTATGAAAAATATACACTCAGAACACTTAAAATCACATGCGATAGCCAAAAACTGAAAGTCAGAAAGTCTGGGCCTAGCGCGCTGGTTGGCCCGAGTTACACATGGCCAGCGCGCCAGTTGCTGAATTCCATGATGTTTGATTTTTTCAAGTCGGCTTTCCTCTTACCCGATTAAGGTGATTCTTTCAATTAAGGTTCGTACATGATATTTGAGAAGTTTACTTTAAGATTTGGACTTAGAGAGATGCCCACAACAAGTCCTCTCGATTCTACAAAAAGCCAACTCATATACACTTCTACAAAACCTCGAGCCAATGAAAAATTGGTTTTCCTCAAACCTAGGAGGTTTATGCTTTCATTAGAACTTTGAAGGAAAGTATTTAAGTGGCCATAATCCTTACGTCATCTTTACTAATCACGTAGCGGGTTTACTCCCTTATTGATCATTTAAGTCGAGGTCACTTTGCGTAAACGCAATTCTCTCATTTATGAGATGTTGATTTACCTTGATGCAAAACACTCTTCTTACTTGCATTAAGATGATTAGTGGATGATTTAATTATGGGTTAACTAAGGATTATCAAGTTTTAATACTTGAGTTTGAATTCATGAAAGTATAAACACCCTGTGATTATTTTAAACTCTCCCACACAAACAATCCCTTACAATCTCTTATACACTTTTGTACTTGTGTCCCATTCACCACAACATTCCCTTTTGTTTCCCTCATTCCTAGCAATGCCAACTCACACTCTTCTTCTTCCTCACATATACTTAATATTCAAATTTAAATTTGAATCATACACACACTCTCAAACACACACCCAACCTCACACACACATACTCACTCACCCCTTTTCTCCAAGTTTGAGTATGCCAACCATTGCCAACTCACATCCCTTACCCATCCTAACAATGTGTCATACATTTTCTTCTTCTACACTCATCCATTTCACACACTCTCAACATTCAAATTTGATTTTGAATTACTCACACACACTCACACTCACACCTCATACAAACACACACACTCACTCACAACCTTCTCATTTTGAATTTGAAGTTGGATGAACCTTCATCACTCTCAACCTTTCCCAACTCATCTTCTTACACACCTATACATCCTACTACTTCTCATACACTCAAATTTGAATTTGAAATCACCACTTACACACACATACATACATTACACGCCACACATACATACATACACACACACATTCATAACTCTTCCTTTTTTCTCCAAGTTTGAGTATGCCAACCATTGCCAACTCACATCCCTTACACATCTTTACAATGTGTCATATATTTTCTTTTTTTACACTCATCCATTTCACACAGTCTCAAGATTCAAATTTTGATTTTGAATTACTCACACACACTCACACTCACGCCTTACACAAACACACACACACTCACTCACAACCTTCTCATTTTGGATTTGAAGTTGGATGAACCTTCCTCTCTCTCAACCTTTCCCAACTCATCTTCTTACACACGCATACATCCTACTATTTCTCATACACTCAAATTTGAATTTGAAATCACCACTCATACACACACATACATCACACGCCACACATACATACCTACACACACGCATACACTTATAACTCTTCTAATTTGAATTTGAAAATTCAAATGAAACCTCACACTCACTCACACATTCTACTCCTTCCTCTCCCAGCTTGCTTTGCCAACTCACTTGTAACACCCCCAACTCAGAATATGGCAGCGGGACTGAGCTTGGGGTGCTGCGTGAGGGGTAAAATAGTCACAATCATAGAAAACGATCTCATAATGAGACGTTTTTAGCAAAACATATCATTCGAATACAGAATTTAATGATTAGAGTCTAAAAGACTCATATCACAAGTTGCAGCGAAAAATAAAGATAGTTTGTAGCGGAATAAAAGACACAATTTTAAAAGATTATTCGAATGATAAAGATAGTAAGGGTAAAAAGTAAACCCCAATGATAGCTATCCTCAACCTTTAGCCACTCCTGGTGCTCACAACATGCATCAATTAACTGAGATAAAACATGCTAAAAAGTCAACACAAAGGTTGAGTGTAATCCATAGGTTTAGTAAATAATAGTTGAGCACAAGATTTTAAGTCTGGATGATATAAGTAACAAATACAAATATCGGGTAAGCGTCACATAATTCTCTTGTTTTGTTTTGCTAAGCTCATGACACACAAAGCGTTAAACAGCACCAGTAAGCCTGGCATAAGTCGACAGTAACCGCAGAATTTCATAATGCAATAGTTGCCCCCAAAGCTAGGTACTTTGTCAGATACCTAGTTAAACTCAATTATAGTACATCACATGTTGACCGGCCTTAGTCAACATAGCGGGATGGTCAAATCCTATAGGCCTATAAACTACAATTGCACTCACTCGCAAGTGATTAATGGTTCATGATCGAGGGACTTGCTTTTGGCAAGGAAGGTACTTAGCATTATCGCATCAGTCAGTAATAGCATACCAATAAATAATTATGCTCATAAAAATAAGTAAGTAGCATGTATCTCCCCCATGGTTTTTTAATAATTTAAAAATAAAAGTGGGGCTACGAATCACAGCTTAGCAGCAGATGAACAAGATATCACAATATGATCAAATGGGATAGCACGACAAGTGAACCTCAACACAACCTAATATATGAATAATATGTCTCAGCAATGACCTTAAAGTGATTTATAAAACAATACTCGTATTTGAAATGAAAATGTTTTATTTCAGTGGCGTTTGAATGAAATAACGTTTAAGACTCGTGTGAATACGAGATGTTAAAATGAAAAAAGCTGGCAAACACAAACGGATATGAAGAAAGAATAACGAAGAGAAGAGAAGAACTAAGATTAAGAAAAGAAAATTTAAGAAAGACAAGACATAAAACATCAATAGGCTGTTTTGGTGTTTTACCCATTTCCCCAAATAGTTGATTAAACATCGTGATTTTTGGAAGAAATTATATAAGTTTCGAAAAGGTTTTTAAGATATTTGAGTAATCATAAATGATTAAATTATAAAAGGTTTTATCGAAATTTAGGCATGATGCGCCCATTCATAAAGCATTTCCAAGTCATTACGACTCTTGAATATAAGTTTTATTGCCTCATTTTAGAAGTTAAATATATATAATTGGACACTATCATTAGCGTATATATTAGTTGTTAAGTATATCGACTATTTTGTGTATGTTCGGGTCCAAATATGTTAAGCTCTTATGAGTCTAACATACTCTTCCGTCTCATTTACCAAAATCGTCCATAAGCTCATTGGCTAATACCGTAAATCCAATAACGTCCAATTTTCATCCAAGCATAGGAAATAACAAGTAACCAAGTCCAATGTCCAAATAATATCTCATGTTTTCCAAATAATTAACCGAAACACCATATCAATAACAAATAATTAATAAATGACAAAATAATAAAATGAAAGACGTTATGTCCCATATGTATTGGGCTTTGGCCAAATACCCAATCATACTTTAATGGACCCACTTTGGGCTTTCGGGCCCAAAGTTATTAAGACTTAACCCATTTAGTACTTATCCAAGTCTAAACCGATTCGACACCAACCCGAGGTTTTCTAACCTCGAGTCTTACACGGTCGAGACTCCCTTGAGTCCCGACTAGACTCATTCCATGATGAAGCGAAAAGTGTACCGCTTTTAAGGGGTCATTTAAGCCCTAAATCGTATTTATTTGATCAAATATTGCCCTAAATCGTTCCTTTTGTCATTTTAGGTACTTTGGAGAAGAAATCTGGAAAAGGAAGCATTTTGGACGTTTTTGGAGCATAAAAGTGAAGAAAATGACAAAGTCTTAAAATTATGCTGGAAGTTACCTTTGACGGCGTCAGGATTATCCCTGGACGGCGTCACGGCTTGGCAAGAAAAAGGTGGATGTGAAAATTACTCATGATAAGCCAGTGAAATTTGCATGGGAATTCTGACGGCGTCACCCTTTGGAATGATCAAGGTCGTCACGGCTTAATTTAAAGAGGGACGGCGTCACGCCTCATTCTGACGGCGTCAAGCCTTGATAAGCCAGAACGGATTTTGGAAAGCTAAAGAGGGACGGCGTCAAGAAGGCCATCCGGGAACCCTAAAAGCGGCGAGGTGACGGCGTCACACTCCATAACGTGACGCCGTCAGATCTGAAAGTCTATATATAGTTTTGCAATTTTTTGTCATTAGTGTGGAACTTATTGGGGAACTTTGTGTGTGAAAACCCTAAGACGATTTTAGCAGCTTTTTCAAGGCTTTTTGCCTTGAGATCTTCCATGTTACATTGAAGATAAGTTATCAATTAATCATTCAATATGTCTATGTGTTGTTTGATTCTATCTTGTTCTTGTCTTTTGTTTAACATGCTTGGCTAGATTTATCTTGTGTTTGCTTAGATCTAATGAAACCTAGCTATTGATTATTGGTTATTAGTGTGTTATTAGTTGTATTGGATGATTGTTTATCTATGTTAGGCTTAAGAAAACTGGCTAACTTCCTATTCGGTAACTTGCTTGAACGTCTTAAGAAACATGAACCAATGCGTACTAAAGGTTTTTATGGTTGTATTTAATGCATGAGCGAATTCTAGTGATCCCATGTTAGGAGCTTCCTAGCCGGCTCGACATAGGAGTGAAGTAGGAGTTCATAGAGTTGGGGAAGTACGTACGCCACCCCACGAATGGTATTAAGGAATACACCCGTCATCCACGCAACTAATACACACTAATCAACCGGTAAAAGATAGTTAGGGAGTAAGGAAATCTAAGTAAACACATTTCTCTCCACATAAGTTTTCACCAACCTTTTCATTTTCTGTTATTTTATTTTATTTGCAATTCGTAGTAACTTGGGTTAGTTGACTAGCAACTAATTCCGCCCACTCTTTCAAACCTGATATTTTACTTGCTTTCATAAAAATATAAAAACATAAAAAGAATCTTCTCTCACCCTTAGACCTATTAGAGTAGTTTTTCATACCTAACGAACACTATTCCCTGTGGAGAACGATCAATCCCCCGTACTTACCACTACACTATACTACATCGGTCAGGTACACTGCCTGGTGGGGTTGTAAGCCTCTTGAGATCCCTCGAGAGGTAAAACCTGTTGTAAGGTTGCAAAACCACGCATCAAGTTTTTGGCGCCGTTGCCGGGGAATAGTTATTGTTTAGGTTGAATTTTTATTTTATAGGTCTACTCACTAGATTCCTTTCTAGTGAGATTTTTATTTTATTTAGTTTTCTTTAGTCTATCTTTTTTCTTCGTTTCTTTGTTCGTAACCATTACCATCCGACATCATGGAAGGTGGTAATATCCTTAATCCCAACAACCCACCACAACAACCACCACCTCCTAGAGCCCGTACTTTAGGAGAGTACTCCCGTCCTAGCCACCATGGCTATCGAAACACCATTGAGCTCACTCAAGGAGCCAATGTCACTCCCTTGCGATCCGACACCATCCGGTTGGTGCAAAGCGGATGCGCATTCCATGGACTTCGTTCTGAAGATCCTAATCAACATCTCAAGGACTTTCTCAAAATCGTTGATTCTATAGACCTTGATGTTGCCACTCGAGAGATGACCCGACTGCGTCTCTTTCAATTCTCTTTGCGGGACCAAGCTAGTCAATGGCTAGAGCGTCAACCCGCAGGATCCATCACCTCTTGGGATGGTCTCACTACTCGTTTCCTTGCTCAGTTTTTCCCACCGGGAAGAACTACCAAGCTAAGGAATGATATCTTGATGTTCCAACAACGTCAAGGTGAAACCCTCTACGAGGCATGGACTCGATTCAAGGACTTACTCCGAAAAGTCCCTCACCATGGCATGGATCCTTGGCTACAAATCCAACGATTTTATGATGGCGTAAACCATCAAACTCGAAGAACCATAGATTACGCTGCCAATGGAAGGCTGAGCAGGCTCAATATCGATAAGTGTTGGGAAGTCATTGAAAACTTAGCACAGTACGAAGAAGAAGAATGGAATGACTCAATGTTCTCGGAAGAAGGGATTTTAAAGTGCATGAGTGCAACCCAAGAACAGCTGTTCGAAAACATAAAAAGGCAGGTTGAGAAATTAATGAAAGCCGAGACACCTACGGCTGATAAAAATCCCGATAAGTGTGTGAACACAATTGGTAAACATATGTTTCATCAATTCTCACGACAAGATGAATTTGAAGGGATAATGCTAACTTTCGTGGACAACCAAGAGAGACGGATCCAGAAATTAGAGACTCAATTGAAAAACACCCGAGATATGTTCATGGAACTAGCAGAAAAATTTATCGCGAGAATAAAGGAGAAAATTAGGGATGAGGCTTCACACAAAAAGATCGAGAAGATCTTTGAACTCCCGGTCCCTAATGAACCATACAACGAATGGGACGATGAAACCCCTCTCCCCGAGCCTTCACCTTTAAAACCCTCTTATCCATTTGGATCCCCTCGCGAGAAAGAGAATTCTCAAGATCATGGCATTTTCGTGGGAAGCATGGTTGTCACACTCCCTAACTTTCATAAAGCTAGGAAACGATCTTTTGGCTTTAGGCCAGGTGTGAGAAGAACTAAATTAAAGCACACCCTCAATTCGAACACCCCCTGGAAAAGTTCCTCTCACTCCCTGAATACCTGCCGTGACGGTAATTGGAACCTGAATGAGACGTCAACCGGCCCTTTTCGACATTTTACTACATCTCGTGACAGTAACAAAACATTTGACCCAGGAGGAACTTGTTAACGAGACTAGCTATCAGGATTATTGACCCTGACTAGCTGCTCCCTTAAAGTACAAGGGGCTCTTTTGTAAACTGGCACAAAGTGGTAAATTACGCTGGTCTGACGGCGTCAGGATTTGAACGTGACGCCGTCACCCCGTCTGCACAGCAATAACAACTTTAATTCCATCACTTTCATCACAAACCCCACAAACCATATCCACTCCAACCCCACCCACGAATTTTCAAGATCAAATTCACCGACTTTCGCTATCAATCTCCACGTGGTAAGTAATTCTTATTCATTCTTTTCGCTTTAATTACTCATAGGATTCGTAAATTTCGAAAATCCCCAACTCATGAAACCCTAGGATTGATTCATGCTTAGAACTCATAATGTCCTTTAATTAGTGTTATTTAGCAATAATTAAAGCATTTGATAATTGGCAATCAATTGGGTCTATTCACTAATGGGGAGGCCACGAATTTGAACCATAACCTATGATCCAATCACCCATTTTGCTGTAAAAAAGGGCGTTTGGTTTAAGCTTAAAGTTTGGATATTGATTTTTCCCTCGTAATTTCGGATTTAAATTTGGTCGAACCTGACGGCGTCACCTAGCAAAGGGTGACGGCGTCATACCTGTCTGATGCTCCACCAAATCTTTAATTCACATATTAACAATTTTGTTCCTCCCTGCTTTGCTCCAGATAATGAGTAAGCGTCAAAGACCTAGCCGAGGGAGTTCTTCCAGATCTCAACAAGAGAACTTTGGGGACACGGTCCTCAGTTGGGGTGTCTTTGATAATGATGCCGCCACAACTAAATACACCCAACTGCTACAGCATAAAGTTGAAAATGGGGCTGTGGTAGATTGGAGCTTTCTGAGGAGGGAAGGTCTTGAGCAGACCTTTCTCCAAAGCTTTCAGACGGATGAGTTTACCGGCCCTCAGTGGGAAAGCCTGTTTAAAATTCAGGAGCCGATATATGATGAATTGGTACGTGAATTCTTTGCCACTTTTCACTTTGACATGGCTGAGGCAAGGACCGATGTGGGCAGTACCACAATCTACTTCAGGCTGGGGGGTGAGCTTAGGACGTGCTCGGTTACTGAGTTTGGATGGAGACTTGGGTTGTATAGTCAGCATGAGACCACTCATGCAGGGTTCATGCATAGGTTGTTGCATGGGGAGTCGATGAAGAATGATTTTAGATGTTCCATGTTTTGGCCTACTATTGGGGATGGGGTGTACACCTCGACTATTGTGGCGTCTCAAATCAGGGAACCTAGGGTTAGGTTGACCCATAGATGTCTCACCTACGGCTTGACAGGGCGCCACAGCTCTCACCACCGTGTCACTACTTCTGACCTCTTCTACTTGTACACCATTTACTCGAATGAGGTTTACTGCAACATCCCATTCTGGGTTGCTAGCTTTCTACATAGTGGAGTTGGGGAAAGGGAAGGAGACAGGATTTATGGTGGGATGTTTATCACCCGGCTGGTGATGCGCGTGATGTGTCGTTGCGGTTTAGCAGTTTTAATGCCTACTCAAGTTTTAAATTTATATTTAGCCGACTTATCAATAACACACACACTTAACGAGCAGTGTACCCGGTCAGTATGAAGATAATGGTAAGTAGAGTGTCGATCACTAAGAGTGGAACGTATAATCTCGTTAATCTAATCAGTATTTTAATATCCTAACGCAAGGGGGTTTCAGCCTGAGAGACTGGCACAGTTTTGTTTGCAATTAAATAATAAAATAAACAAATAGGCACGAATCAGCAAGTAGCACACACGTACACAGATAGATACTTGAGACAATAAGAGGGCTGTCCTTATGATTAAGTAGATTGTCACTTGTTTTATTGATAGCTTTATATGAAGTGTATGTAATTAACCCTTTCTCGTTGGTCCTATTCTTATCGGCGAGTAAACCCTTAATGACGACTTATGTCTAAAAGTTATTCCTAAGTGATCAATTTAGAAACAACCGTGGGAGCCACACCTTGTCCCGCAGTCGGGTGCCCGCAAGCCACTAATAAACACAGAGGTGGTCAATGCACTAATAAGTAGTAACCAAAGACATCAACATATAAACTTTAATTGATGGGAAAGCAAGTATTAAAGGGAGTGCAATCTTTCCGTTGTCACATTACACAAGCCACCAATCCTGATGAATTAAAGTTTGCTAAAACAATAAAACAAAACTACTTAATGAATTAAATACATGCAGCACCTTCTTACAGCTCTTGTATCTTAGATTTGGGTGTGTCTTGTGCTGCCTTCTTGACTGAATTCGTCCTTCTCTTCTGTTCGGTCTTTAGGTTTTCGAACTTCCGAATCTTTTTAATGCGTCTGGTCTACGGGGTATTTATAGTTTGTGTCTGAGGAAAGATGCGGCGCATCTACTTAAGTAGATGCGGCGTATGTACTTAACTTCGCGTGGGGTCCAAGATTATAATATTCAGGAATATTCGTACACCGCCAGAAGATGCGGCGTAACTCTTTATTAGATGCGGCGCATGTCCTCTTGTATCTTGGATCGTATCTGGTGATATCTTGATAGAGATGCGGCGCATGTTGATAGTGAGATGCGGCGCATCTGGAGCAGAATTGACTTGATCTTGTCCATGTCAGTAGACTTCCACTTTATGTACGTTTTGCTCCATTATTAGTCCATAATCGCTAAGTTTCACCAAATGCTTGTTTTTACCTGAGAATTACAAAAGTAAACGATTAAGTATCAATCCTCATACATAATATAGTAAAACAAGTCAAATTAATAGGATAAATGATAGTAATAAAATGTACTTATTTGAGTTCATCAAATATCCCCCCACTTGAACTTTACTTGTCCCCAAGTAAACCTTAGATTAAATCTCATGAAAATGTATCCTAAAAGATGTTAGGATTTATTTTTATATTTAAGCATGTATTCGTTTATTTCGTAATCACACAACTAAACACTTAACGAATTAGAAGTAAAATAAAATAAGTCGATAAAAGCAAATCTAATCGTTTAACTGTCCAGTCGCGACGAATATTCTATCATAAGCTTGGCAAGTATACACATCTCCACCACTAAAGCTAAGGAATAACAAGTCTAAAGCGGTTAAAAAGGGTTTTTTAGGCTTAAGGGTTAATTATTCTCTTTTCTATCGATCTCAAATTCCAGAAAAGGCGACAAAATCACAAATACATGATCGAATCCACGAACACGATACTTGCAATTGCTCAAATCCTTAACTCGAATAGGCTAAAGATAGGTCCAAACTTCACCAATAATAATATATCAAAAAGGGCGACAAAATCATAAATACATAGCCGAATCCACGACTACGATACTTAAAATTGCTCAAATCCCTAATCTCAATAAATCAAAGGTTCGGTTGGATAAAGAACAATACAGGGTATGGATAATTTTTGGGATATAAATTGGTGTAAAAATAAAAAATAAACAAAACAAATAAATTAAAATCCTAAGTGTGGTTAATCACTATCCCAACCATCCCATGAATAAGACTCATATCATTGAATAACTCACGCTTTAACACTTGAAACACACGCTTTAGGTAGACACGAATTATACTCAACAAAATCTTAATCAAAGAATAAACCTTAATTGGCATTCCCATAACTGCCAATTCCCATTCAATCCATAGATATAATACAACAAACAGTGGCCATATGAACCACTTACATAACTTTACATCGTTGGCTTAAAATAAACATCCAACTTTTTTTTTCTTTCTTTTTCTTTTCTCATTTTTTTTTTTTTTTTTTTTTTTTTTTTTTTTTTTTTTTTTTTTTTTTTTTTTTGAAACATAAACATAGATGTGTAAAATTTCACCACATCACTACAACTTTCTTTCCGGATAATTTTTATTCATACTTTTCATACTTTCAGAAATAACGCTAATAGTGAAAGTAGTAAACACACGAAAAATAAACTCTAAAATATACAATATTTACTTTCACTCCAATTGCATTGTGCAATTTCCCGACCTAACCATATATAATGAATTACGCACGCGAACACAGGTAATGTAAGGAAACACACTCTGCCTATAGCAATTAACCAACCACGGATTCTAATCTACAGGGTAGGCTAAGGTTTAAGGTGTAACGAAACATTTTAAACATAGGTGTAAGAAACGAAAGGAATGGCTCTGAGGGTTTTTCTAGGGGTATCTTACTCTAAAAGTGAGAGTAACAAAAGGGTTTATACGGGGGTTAACTAACCAGTGTAGCTAGTTAATAACACATAACATATAAAGGCTTTTTGGGTGTAATCCTAGAATTTTACCAAGTTAGACAAGTCATTCCAATTAAATAAATAATACTCATTATGGTGGTTTCGAATAGTATACAAGCCAAGTTCTAAAGTTTACAAGTCACCGGCACACTCATAGATTTGTGAATTTTGTAAAAATCACAATTTTTGAAAATAACGTCATGTGTGCAGTTATGCAACTTAGATCTTAAACAAAAACATGCTAAAAAATTTTTTTAAGTTTGATATATTAAGCACATTTTAAGCATAATTTTTGAAAAAGTTTAGGACAAGTAAGTGTTAAGTGTTCTTCTAATTCTCCTATCCCCCCACTTAAGTTAAACAACGTCCTCGTTGTTTGTATAAAAGGTTAAAAACTGGAAAATAAAAAGAATTAGAACAGAAAAACTCCCCTGAGATTTGCTCGGTATGATCCTCCATTAGTGTAAGAGCAAAAATCATTTTTCTTGTGGATTAGAACGTTAAAGCTTCATACTTGATGTATCCACAGAAAATTCAGGAAACTATAATACCACCAACACTTTAAAACACACCTAAGATAAGAAAGGTTCAACTTGCATAATACATTAGTAGTTAGGTAAAATAAAACTTAAAAAATAATTAAAACTGAAAATCATCAGGTCAGTCGATGCGCCGTATCTTATTGAAGAAGATACGCCGTATCGAGCCTGGAATAAATACGGATCAGAATAAAGATGCGCCGCATCCTTAACCAGGGATGCGCCGCATTAAAATAAACTGATAAATAGTTTTAAAGTCGAAAAATAAAAAATGCAGAAAAATAAAATAAGATATGACCGTTGCAGAGGATGCGTCGCATCTCAGGATTGAGATGCGCCGTATCTTCGTGCGGCCTGGACTGACTCGACACAGAAAACAGAATAATAAATGATAAATCCGGGTTGTCTCCCGGTAAGCACTTGTCTTTATTCCAGAGTCTTCAAGTTAGACTCACGTTCAGCACTTTAGTATCGATCATTGAAGGAGTCGGAAACATCACGCTCCTTCATCCCCAATTTAGTAATATTGAACACTCCTTGCTCGTCCTTAATTTCCACGCCGTTTTTCTTTAATATCTGTATAAACAAAGTCCTGTCCCTTTCGGGCAGAGATGACAAAATGATAGACGGGAAATTCTTATTATCATACAGGCACAAATAAGCAAGGTGGGGTGGTAGTTCAATAAACACATCATTATTCAAATTCGTTTTCTCAACTACTCTCCTACGTTTATTAATTACTACACAATCATACCACTCATCATCAGAATCACTAACAATATCGCGTCTAAGTTCTGTAGGTACATTAAGGTCAATGAATTCCTCAAAGTCTTCATGATTAGGATTAGCTGAGTTGTTTTGAATCAATGTTTCTCCCATAAGTCTAGCTTCAAGATCGAGGTCCATACGCTCTCTTAATCCTAGCACATAAACACCTCTAATTATGCTTTTAACTGGATCTTGGCACTTATAGACTAGTTTATTATTCCCTACCCTTAATGAAATTTTTCTCTTAAACACATCAATCTTAGCATGGGCAGTAGACAAGAAAGGTCTTCCGAGGATTAAAGGAATCTTAACATCCTCGGGCATGTCTAGTATAATAAAGTCCACGGGAAAAATAAACTGCTCAATTTTAACTAGCACATTATTAGCAATCCCTTCAGGTCGTTTTACTGTTTTATCAGCCAATTCAATAAGTAATTTAGTTGGTGCTAATTTTCCTAGTCCTAGGGTAGCGAATGTCTTAAGAGGCATAACACTAACACTAGCTCCTAAGTCAGCCAACACATTATTGAAAGATATATTATTAATAGAGCAAGGTAGAGTAAAACTTCCTGGGTCTCTTTCTTTATGAGGCAAGGCATTTGAATCGGTTGCAGGGCTCTCTTCTTTCATTGTTGCCTTGATCTCCTCTTCAATTTTTGTCTTCTCTTTTAGTAGTCTCCTTAAGCTGATTGAAGAGTTAAAGAAAAATTCGGGTCTTGCACCATCATTACCATTCATTGATCTTCTAGGTATATTAGGAGTGACTTCTTCAGTGGTGCTTATGGCCTTGACATGATCCCTTGGGTTGGTTTCAGTTGAGCTCGGTAAACTTCCATATCCCCTTTCTTGAAGAACTTTGCTCAATTGACCAATTTGTTGTTCCAATGCTTTGATCGAAGCTCCTTGATTTCTTGTAGTAGTGTCCGTTGAAGCTCTAATTTCCTTGATCATAGCAGTATTCTCTTCATGTCTTTTAGCAGCATCGGCCATAATTTGCTTTAAAGTATCATCTAAAGTCTGCCTCCTCTCTTGATAAGCGGGATTGAAGTTGTTCTTTTGATAGAATCCCGGACTAGCTTCCCTAAATCTTGCTGAAGGTCGGAATGGTTGTCCAAATTGGGTGTAATAAGCTTCTTCAAACGTCTCACTTTCATTCTTGTTCGGGCAATCTTTAGTGTAGTGAGGTCCTTCGCATTTTTCACATCCAACTTGGGCAGCATATGCTCTTTCATCTCGCTTCTTCATCTCTCTACTAATTTTATCCAATTGAGCTTGAATAGCAGCAATTCCATCAAAATTAGTGCTGCTCTTAGATCTAGTAGAGGTCCCATCGTGCCATTTCTGAGAATGATCAGCAGCTTCTTGGATCGCTTTCCTAGCATTAGTTGCACTCATCTGAGGTACAGCTCCCTTAGCATCCAAAATCTGTCTTGTAGGCACGTCCAATCCCTGATAAAACAATATTATTTCCTGCATAGGGGTTAGATAGTGTTGAGGACATTTTATCAATAAATCTTTAAATCGTTCCCAAGCTTGATAAAGGGTTTCATCAGGCTCTTGCTTGAAACTATTGATAGCCTCCATCTTCTTAGCAGTCTTAGCAGGTGGACAATATCTCTTCAGGAATTTGCTCTTCAAACCTTCCCACGTAGTGATTGAACTAGCAGGTTCATTCCTTAGCCACTTGTTAGCAGCTCCTTTTAGTGAGATTGGGAAGATTCTTAGCATGAGTTGATCGGTATTGACACTTTCTGTAGTAAACAAATCTGCAATCTCCAGGACCTTTTCAACATGCTCATTAGCATCCTCTTGTTCCGTCCCACTGAAAGCATTCTCTCTGAGCTCTTTGAGAAATTGTCCCTTCAACTCAAATTTTGACTTGTCATCAAACTTAGGTCTAGCAACTCCTGAAGTGTAATCAGCACGGGTATTGTTCATGTATTCCTCCATAGTAGTGTTTTCGCCCATTGTTTCTGTTTCAACTTCCTTTTTCTCTTCAGAAAAATAATCAAGCTCGAGTGAACTTGAAAGATCAAAGCTTCTTGTGTTGAAAAGCCTTTTAAGCGAATGTAGGGCTCGTTCAGGATCTTTGAAAGGTTGAATCAAGTTCTTCGTAGAACTCCTGGTCATGCACTTCCTGAAATCAATCACAAAAGCATCAGTAGGGTATGCTCGAGAAAGTAATATATCAGATAATTAATAACGAAAACGGAATACGAAAAATTAAAGTTACTGATATCTGCAGACGATGCGCCGTATCCAAAGAGTTGGATACGCCGTATCTTATGATCGTTAAAATTAAATCAGACTTTATTCAGAAAATAGATACGCCGCTTAGAATTTATGAATGCGCCGTATCGAATTAATCAATCAAAAATCAATTTATCTAATTAAAATTAAATGCGTCGTATTAACGAAAGTTAATGCGCCGTATTTTCGTTACGTTTAAAAATAAAAGATTTTTGATTCAGTAAGATGCGCCGTATCGACGGAAATCGATACGCCGTATTTGTTTAATAATTCGCAAACTGTTTTTAATTAAAATAATAGATACGCCGTATCTGCGAAAGCAGATGCGTCGTATGGCGTTAACGTTTAGAAAAAATTTTTTATCAAAACAGATACGCCGTATCTTGGGGAAAAGATGCGTCGTATCGAATTAATTAAACGCGTTGTATATAAAAATTAAACGCAATACGCCGTATCTGAGAGATCAGATGCGCCGTATCGTTTGATTTAGCACAGTACAACGATAGCAGAACAGAAAAATACGAAAAATAAAAATAAAAATTAAACACACGAAACAAAAAAATAAAACACACAAAAATAAAAACAAAAGCAAACAAATAACACACAATACAACAAATATGCAAAATAGTACAATGATGCAATTAATCTAATAAAAAGAAAAACCTAATTAAAATACTAATCAAATTAACAGAAAATAACAATTCACTCCCCGGCAACGGCGCCAAAAACTTGATGCGCGTGATGTGTCGTTGCGGTTTAGCAGTTTTAATGCCTACTCAAGTTTTAAATTTATATTTAGCCGACTTATCAATAACACACACACTTAACGAGCAGTGTACCCGGTCAGTATGAAGATAATGGTAAGTAGAGTGTCGATCACTAAGAGTAGAACGTATAATCTCGTTAATCTAATCAGTATTTTAATATCCTAACGCAAGGGGGTTTCAGCCTGAGAGACTGGCACAGTTTTGTTTGCAATTAAATAATAAAATAAACAAATAGGCACGAATCAGCAAGTAGCACACACGTACACAGATAGATACTTGAGACAATAAGAGGGCTGTCCTTATGATTAAGTAGATTGTCACTTGTTTTATTGATAGCTTTATATGAAGTGTATGTAATTAACCCTTTCTCGTTGGTCCTATTCTTATCGGCGAGTGTAAACCCTTAATGACGACTTATGTCTAAAAGTTATTCCTAAGTGATCAATTTAGAAACAACCGTGGGAGCCACACCTTGTCCCGCAGTCGGGTGCCCGCAAGCCACTAATAAACACAGAGGTGGTCAATGCACTAATAAGTAGTAACCAAAGACATCAACATATAAACTTTAATTGATGGGAAAGCAAGTATTAAAGGGAGTGCAATCTTTCCGTTGTCACATTACACAAGCCACCAATCCTGATGAATTAAAGTTTGCTAAAACAATAAAACAAAACTACTTAATGAATTAAATACATGCAGCACCTTCTTACAGCTCTTGTATCTTAGATTTGGGTGTGTCTTGTGCTGCCTTCTTGACTGAATTCGTCCTTCTCTTCTGTTCGGTCTTTAGGTTTTCGAACTTCCGAATCTTTTTAATGCGTCTGGTCTACGGGGTATTTATAGTTTGTGTCTGAGGAAAGATGCGGCGCATCTACTTAAGTAGATGCGGCGTATGTACTTAACTTCGCGTGGGGTCCAAGATTATAATATTCAGGAATATTCGTACACCGCCAGAAGATGCGGCGTAACTCTTTATTAGATGCGGCGCATGTCCTCTTGTATCTTGGATCGTATCTGGTGATATCTTGATAGAGATGCGGCGCATGTTGATAGTGAGATGCGGCGCATCTGGAGCAGAATTGACTTGATCTTGTCCATGTCAGTAGACTTCCACTTTATGTACGTTTTGCTCCATTATTAGTCCATAATCGCTAAGTTTCACCAAATGCTTGTTTTTACCTGAGAATTACAAAAGTAAACGATTAAGTATCAATCCTCATACATAATATAGTAAAACAAGTCAAATTAATAGGATAAATGATAGTAATAAAATGTACTTATTTGAGTTCATCAGCTGGCCCGATCCTATGGAGTCCTCAGGCCCGAGGTCATGAGGTATTTGAGTAGTGGTGATGCATGCAGGACAGTGAAGGTTAGGTCCCTGAAGCAGATGGAGGTGGTTATGGAGATGCATGATGGGACCTTTATGTGGTATCATCCAGGCGGTGATGAGGATGCTGGTGATGAGGAAGATGAGGAGGAGGAGCAGCCGCAGCAGCAGCAGCATGGGGGTTATGAGGCTGGTACAGCAGATTACTACCGGCACATGCGCAGAGGGGATTGGCAGGCTCACCAGGGGGCATGGATGGGCCAGGTTGATACTTGGAGGACCCGGGTGGATGAGAGGTTCGACTGGATGTATGATCACACTGTTCGTCAGATGCAGCACCTATCTACGCGTGATCAGTTGGACACACACCTGCAGATCGACCCTTTCCCGGGACGTGAGCAGGACTACCCACCATATGGGTACTACGGGCATCTTCCTCCTGACTATGACTATCGCCAAGGTCCCCCACCCCAGTGATGCTTTGATTTGATGTTTTGATATTTGAACAATTTAATTTATGGTTGTATGTTCTGAAACAATTTGGTCTGTAATAATTTAGGATAAGGCATTGTTGGCCTTTAAAACATTTGTGACATTGATTTTCTTTATTGCATGCAAGCCTTATTTGATTGTTTATTTATTCATTTGTTTGTTTGATTTTATTTGTTTCCGTATGTGTGTTTAATTTTTATTCTTATTGATTCATGTTCAAAACTAATTTGTGAAAATGCTTTATCTTGTTTTTAACTTCGTCTTAACTACATATAAAGGTATTTTGCAAAAGTTAAGTGTAAGGGAAATCTAAATCGGTTTATTAGAACACAAATGAACATGAATCGTAATAATAATAAATTAACATACATATTAGTATTTGTTTGAGTCAAATGCTTGTATCGAGTCATAATGATGTTTTGCAGGATTTCCAAGAAGTAAGGTATAGGTTTTTCCAAAAATTTTCCGGAAACGTAACATGAGAATTCTGTCAGATCATTTCTGACGGCGTCAGGATCTACAACCTGACGGCGTCAGGTTTAATTTTCTGGAAATTTTAGAAAGTTTTGTTTTCATAAAAAGTTTTTACTAAATCTCTAACTTATAATCTCCAGGAATCTGCAAAATTATCATTCCACAAGCATTATATCCTTATATATAGAGTTTATCCCGCCGATATTATGCAGGTTCTCGTGTTTGTTTTCTCAGGTTTAACAGGTTATTTTGGACAAGGAAATGTTTTGGATCAAGCTTATGGCGATGCATTAGTCATGGAGCTTCAACATTACTTTGGAAGAAGATCTAACCGTGTTACTTCATTATCCACCGAACGAATCAGGGGAGTATTTGATTTCATTCTTTTACTTTTTTCTTTTACATCTTGTTATTTGAACATTGGGGACAATGTTCATCTTAAGTGTAAGGGGGGGTAAAAGTACGATTTTAGAGAATACAATTGCGCTTGATTCTTGTTTGTTTAATAGTAGATGTGTAATAAAACTGAGATAAATACCTGATAGGGTAATTTTAGTGCCAAATTTAAATTTTTTTTACAACATATAGGAGTGAAACTTTGATCTTAATGAGCGTCTCACGGATAGGAGTTATATGACTAGCACAAAAACCGTACCACTAAAAAATTTTCCACCCCCAAATATGTGAGGTTCGCCCCTAGAATTGGTAGGAAAAGCATTTATGCTATAATGTGTGTACCGGTAGCACTTAGATTCTAGAACTTGCGTTAGGACCATTCCGAGGCCACAAGTGAGACTACATTCGTGTAGTTAGATTTACTACATGATAAGAGGCATTAGGATTAACCCATTGTTTTACACCTGTGATTTTGTTATAATTACGTTGGCTACATTGGTCAAATAATTCTCCCACACCCTTTGCGTTGTACTCATTTTTAGTAGACGATACCCCTAGTACACCCCTCAGAGCCTATCTTTTCGTTTCGACCTTTAAGCATTTTACTTAAAGGAAGAATTTGTTACACCCCACTTAAATGTACACCCAAATCGCCTTAGCCTACCTTGTATGCATTTATCTTTAGTGCATTATTGTTACAACATTTGTTTAAACCCAAGTAATTATCTAGTTGATTACATGGTTGCTAAGTCGAGTCATATCTTTGTACATATTGTTTTGGGACGATTGGGACTTATGGGTAAAGTACTAGTGTAATGGAGTAATGAGGAAGAACATCATTTATTACCCCCATATATGCTAAATATTTTAAAAGTACTCCAAGTTTTTCAATTATCTTAATTCGAGTCATTAGAATAGTTATTTGTAAAGTTATGTAAAAGTTCAAGTGTAAGGGGAATGCAATGCCCCTATGATGTATTATTTTGGATGGTAGGGCAAAAGTGTATGAAAAAAAAAAAAAAATCAAAAAATCAAAAAATCAAGAAAAATACAAAAAAATGAGAAAAAGAAAAGTAGAAAAAAAAAAAAAAAACATACGGACTACCATCCCGTTTTATTTTATGTTTTTGTTATTTTATTTTTAGCTTAAGATCGAGTCGAGTCTTGGCTTAGCAACATTGTATAGTACATGTAATTGATCAAGATCATTAACTCGCCACCAGTAAAATATCCTTTATCCAACAAAACCGTGTTTTCCTTTTCCCTACACCTAACGTTATAACCCATTTAAAAGCCCTCTTTGATAGTTTATCTTAGGTGCTTACGCCTAGTGGAGGAGGTTTTCGATCCTTTCCCAAGCCTATGGTAATCTATTTGCTATGACAGGTAGTGAGAGATATTATCCGTTTTCATTTATGAGATTTATTTTGATGACACTTGAGAGATGTGAGTATCTAAACACTACTTGTGAGGTGCTAGTTTGTAATCTCCGTGCTTATTATGATTAAAGTGGAATGAATATTTGTTGTAATTACTTTTATGTTAGCATTAAATGACCCCTAACTTGTATTTTGATTAGAATAAAAGCGCATTTGCTTGAGGACAAGCAAATCTCAAGTATTAAGGTATTTGATGAAGCGAAAAGTGTACCGCTTTTAAGGGGTCATTTAAGCCCTAAATCGTATTTATTTGATCAAATATTGCCCTAAATCGTTCCTTTTGTCATTTTAGGTACTTTGGAGAAGAAATCTGGAAAAGGAAGCATTTTGGACGTTTTTGGAGCATAAAAGTGAAGAAAACGACAAAGTCTTAAAATTATGCTGGAAGTTACCTTTGACGGCGTCAGGATTATCCCTGGACGGCGTCACGGCTTGGCAAGAAAAAGGTGGATGTGAAAATTACTCATGATAAGCCAGTGAAATTTGCATGGGAATTCTGACGGCGTCACCCTTTGGAATGATCAAGGTCGTCACGGCTTAATTTAAAGAGGGACCGCGTCACGCCTCATTCTGACGGCGTCAAGCCTTGATAAGCCAGAACGGATTTTGGAGAGCTAAAGAGGGACGGCGTCAAGAAGGCCATCCGGGAACCCTAAAAGCGGCGAGGTGACGGCGTCACACTCCATAACGTGACGCCGTCAGATCTGAAAGTCTATATATAGTTTTGCAATTTTTTGTCATTAGTGTAGAACTTATTGGGGAACTTTGTGTGTGAAAACCCTAAGACGATTTTAGCAGCTTTTTCAAGGCTTTTTGCCTTGAGATCTTCCATGTTACATTGAAGATAAGTTATCAATTAATCATTCAATATGTCTATGTGTTGTTTGATTCTATCTTGTTCTTGTCTTTTGTTTAACATGCTTGGCTAGATTTATCTTGTGTTTGCTTAGATCTAATGAAACCTAGCTATTGATTATTGGTTATTAGTGTGTTATTAGTTGTATTGGATGATTGTTTATCTATGTTAGGCTTAAGAAAACTGGCTAACTTCCTATTCGGTACCTTGCTTGAACGTCTTAAGAAACATGAACCAATGCGTACTAAAGGTTTTTATGGTTGTATTTAATGCATGAGCGAATTCTAGTGATCCCATGTTAGGAGCTTCCTAGCCGGCTTGACATAGGAGTGAAGTAGGAGTTCATAGAGTTGGGGAAGTACGTACGCCACCCCACGAATGGTATTAAGGAATACACCCGTCATCCACGCAACTAATACACACTAATCAACCGGTAAAAGATAGTTAGGGAGTAAGGAAATCTAAGTAAACACATTTCTCTCCACATAAGTTTTCACCAACCTTTTCATTTTCTGTTATTTTATTTTATTTGGAATTCGTAGTAACTTGGGTTAGTTGACTAGCAACTAATTCCGCCCACTCTTTCAAACCCGAGATTTTACTTGCTTTCATAAAAATATAAAAACATAAAAAGAATCTTCCCTCACCCTTAGACCTATTAGAGTAGTTTTTCATACCTAACGAACACTATTCCCTGTGGAGAACTATCAATCCCCCGTACTTACCACTACACTATACTACATCGGTCAGGTACACTGCCTGGTGGGGTTGTAAGCCTCTTGAGATCCCTCGAGAGGTAAAACCTGTTGTAAGGTTGCAAAACCACGCATCATTCCATCACCAAGACCTTGGAGGTCTCGGCTAGACTCATTCCAACTAGTCATGGCCCTCTTGGGTCACGGCTTAACCACTTGACATCTAAACTAACCCAACACTTAGCCAAACACTCGGCTATAACCAAACTTGACCAAATTACCATAAACCTTGGCCGTGTCTCCTTGAGTCACGGCTCGACTTTACTCAGGCCTTTGGAGCTCTTGACTCAACAAAAAATATTACCAAATCCAAACATCAACGCAATACATCAACCATGTTATGTCGTGACTCATTTGAGTCACGGCTCGAGTCTACTCGAGCCAAAAGGCTCTCGGCTAAATCACCAAAACCAAACCAGTCCAAATCTGACTACTAGGCCATGCCGTGACTCATTTGAGTCACGGATCGAACCTATTCGAGCCAAAGGCTCTCGACTACTACCATATATCATAACCCCATCCAATATCCAAACCAAACACCAACAAATCCAATATAAACACAACAATACCAACACTGCCTCAAATCCTACCTCTAATCCTAACCCTAGACCACACCATGATTCACTGAGTCACGGTTAAACATCACATGAGCCATAGGGCTCTCGGCATCAATCCACCATGGGCCAAACATCAAGACCAACACATCCAATTCTAAGCTACAACAATAAAAATGAATTAGAAATAAAAGAAATAAGATAAGAATAAACAACTCACCCCGAGTCAACGCGAGTTGACTCGGTGAGTCACCCAACTCGAACTGAGTCGAGGGTTTCACGGCCAAAACAATATAGATCCACACGGTTTTTATTTGATTGAAAAGGTTTTTAACATGTTTTATTATTAAAACGTTCGAATAAAAGATTTAGGGTTTCGAATTTAAAAAGAAAATGAAATATAGAGCGCGTGGGTTATCGAGAGGTGGGGTAAGAAGGTGGAGGCTCGGTGATGGGTGGTGGTGTGATGGTGGTGGAGGCTGTGGTGCTTCAAACTACGATCAAATGGCTTCCGTGGGGCTTCAACTGCTCCAGATATGATCAGGGAGACCTGATCTACGTTTTGGGGTGATAAAATGGTTCGCCGGAAAATTTTCCGGTGACGGTGGTTGCCGGAGTTGGTGGCCGGACTTGAATGGGGGGGGGAGGGGGGAGAGAGAGAGAGATATGTGTGGTGTGTGTGTATAAAATGAATAAAAAAAATGCCTTTTATACCCAAGCAGGGACTAAACATGGGCAAATTAAAGTAGGGGGTTTTGTGGTGTAACATTTTGGGCGTAGTTTTCAATTTGGTAAAACTTTTTCCATAATCATTGTGGGACCCATTTGACGTACCAAACGGATTCAAAAAATTATGAAACTTGCGCCATTGTTCTCGAAATGATTTTTCTGATAAAAATAAGTATAAATATGTATAACTTTCTCGAAATTAATTTATTTGGCAAATTCGATTCGTTTCGCTTTTTCAACCCACCATCCTCCTTTTTCTCCATTTGTTGATCCAACCCACGCAGCATCTCAGCTGTTGCGTTTTCATCCATGAGGGCTTCCTCTTGTGCTGCCAATATCTTCCTCTTGATTCCCGATTGCAAGGTCATGCACATAGCTCGCACACGCTTAGGCTTAATCCTTTCCTTTCTACTCAATGCATCAGCCACCACATTCGCCTTTCCAGGATGATAGCGAATCTCACAATCATAATCACTAAACAATTCAATCCATCTTCTCTATCGCATATTCAGCTCCTTCTGACTGAAGATATGCTGAAGACTCTTATGATCCGTAAAAACAACACTCTTTGTGCCATACAGATAATGTCTCCAATTCTTGAGGGCGGACACTACCTCACCAAGCTCTAAATCATGAGTGGTGTAATTCATCTCATGAATCTTATGTTGTCGGGATGCATAGGCTATCACTTTCCCTCTCTGTATTAGTACACATCCAAAACCTTGTTTCGACGCATCATAATACACCACAAAGTCATCTGGTCCGTCTGGAAGCGCTAGAATAGGTGCATTGCAAAAATTATCCTTTAATGTCTGAAAAGCCATATCTTGCTCCTCTCCCCAGACATACTTCTTATTCTTCTGGGTCAACAACGTGAGGGGGTTTGGCAATCTTCGATAAATTCGCTATAAATCTTCTGTAGTACCCTGTCAATCCTAAGAAAGAACGTATCTCAGACGGCGTCGTAGAAGCCTTCCAATTCTTGACCGCTTCGATCTTTTCGGGGTCTACATGTAACCTTCACTATTGACCACATGTCCAATAACATGTACCTCTCTAAGCCAAAACTCGCATTTTGAAAACTTAGCGTACAACTTCTCCTTCTCCAGCAATTCAAGGACCAATTTCAAATGCTATCCATGTTCCTTCTCAGTCTTAGAGTAGACTAATATATCATCGATGAAAACCTATCACAAATTTATCCAAATAAGGCTTACAAATGCGATTCATTAGATCCATGAATACCGCAGGTGCATTTGTCAACCCAAATGGCATAACCGTAAACTCAAAGTGTCCATAACGAGTCCTAAAAGCAGTCTTCGGAATATCCTTCCCATACACTCTTAACTGATGATAACCATAACGTAGATCTATCTTCGAAAAGAATCAAGAACCTTGAAGCTGGTCAAAGAGATCATCGATTCTAGGAAGAGGATACAGATTCTTAATAGTTAACTTGTTCAATTCCCGATAGTCAATACACATCTGGAACGAACCATCCTTCTTATTAACAAACAACACAGGTGCTCCCCACGGAGAGTGATTGGGTCTGATAAACCCCTTATCCTGAAGTTCTTGCAACTGCGCGGACAACTTCTGCATCTCAGAGGGTGCTAAACGATATAGGGATTTCGCCACAGGTGCCGCTCCAGGAATCAATTCAATACGGAATTCAACTTGACGGATTGGAGGCAACGCAGACAAGTCTTCGGGAAAGACGCCAGGAAATTCACACACCACAGGTATCTCTTCTATTTTAAGTTCTTTGGATTTCGCATTCTTAAGGGATTTCAAATCATTCCCTAAGCATTCTCCTTGTATCCGAAGTATAACACCACTCTCTAAAGGAATACGAACTACCTTTTCATGGCATACAACCTTGGCTTTATGTTTAGACAACCAGTTCATACCTATCACCTCATCAAAACTTCCATGTCCAAAAGGTATCAAGTCAATCATAAACGAAATACCTCTAACACTATTGTACACCCACAAATAATCTTGTCAACCTCTACCTCCTTACCACTAGCTATTTCAATCATAATACTAGGTCTAAGTTCACTAGGCTCATCATTCAATAGTCTAGCAAACGAACCAACTTAAATATCACAACATTAGTACCAACAGATAATCGAGGTATCAGCATATGATAGGTATAATGGAATCTTAACACCCACACACTCCCACATACAACGATTTCCCAAACGGTTAAGAGAATACATCTCTAACCATACAACCATCATCAACATGATATCACATAACATCTACCACAACATATAACAACAAACATCAATCAATGTAATCATGGTCATAAATCCACGTGTGTGATACCCTTATAATTATGTTCGCGACCATAGTTATAAGGCTTATTCCACACGCATACTTACTTTCAAAACCACACATCTCAATGATAATGCACATATACCACATATCACCTAATACACAACACAATCCATGCTATCATACTTGCAAGTACACTTGTGTTGCAACGCATGTATAATTATGTTGGCCACCATAATTATCTATGCTCCCTTTCACAAGTGTACTTCCTCCTATGACCACACTTCATGCAAACAATCATCTCACATGGAACAATTCCAACGACCACTTTAACTCTATAATCAAAATCACTTGGATAAAACCGATCCAATATTCAGGAGTAATCGTGCTCCAACATGGCTCCAGACGGCAAAAGATAATATAAGAATTCCAAAACATGACACAAAACAAAAGACGTCGCACAATGGCTCAAGCTCCACTCTCGCACTTGCCTCCCCACTCAGATCGGTTAAACTTACTACCTGCTGCGGACTCCAGATCACGTCATTCCATCCTAACTCCCCTTCATCTTTACTCAACCAACCATTCCTGTTTCTTTCTTCCAATTCCGCATGATCCACAAGTACATACAACTCACGAGGTTTAGACTGTTGATGCAAATAATGTTCAAAAAACGTTATTTATATCTTTCGATTACTTCACGTTTTGAGGATGACAAAATGTGAACTCACGTTACGTTAAAATTAACGTTAACAAGTTTTTAATCGGAAGATCCCGTTTCTACGCAAATCACTCTTGAACAAAGTTACAACTTGAACTAGTGATCAAAGAAGTGAATTTATGTTTTGAAAATTCACATTTTAAATGGGACAAAATATTTTTTCAAAAATACACATGACAAATTATTTTTGAAATATTAAGAAATGTTTTAATGGAAAAATTAGTTTGAAAATCACAACAGCTATTTCCCCCCCCCCCCAAAATCAGCTCCAACCTTCCCCAAATAAGTTTTCACCAGAAAAGACAAAATTTGGAGCGTCCTAGTCTACCACGGCTCCACGGTACCGTTAAATTTAACGGAGCCGTGGGTCATTTAAAGGAGCCGTCCGTACCATTTTTTTTGTAACGTTCAGATTTTCTTTGCCTATAAATACCAACCCCTTTCACAGTTTTAGGCACCCTTCACACACAGAAAAATCCCTTAGCTAAATCCTCTCACACATTTCACTTCTTAGGGTCATTTAGATTAGTTTTTCTTTGTTTCAAGAGTGATCCAATCATCCTTCAAGTGATCCTCTTCATACCTCTTCAATAGCAAGAGAAGAACACAAGTATCCAAGTTGATACAAGGTGTTGCCATCCCTCTTCATTAGTAAGAGAAGAACTCAAGTAATCAAGAAGATACTAGAGTTATAGTTGATAGGTTTTTGTAACACTTGTTACAACCTTGTTGTGTCTTAGCATACATCAAGTTTATTTTCTTTTTGTGAGTGAGAGTGAAGATCAAGTGTGATCTATAGAGATAGTGAACATCTCTTGAATCCATTGGGCTTGTGTGATTGATCAAGAAGATCAAGGGTCATTAGGTTAGTGTTAGTTGAGTAGAGTGAAGTGAGTGTTGATCATTGTGATCGTGTTGAGATCTTGGTGATCTCTTGAAGCCACTGGGCTTGAGTGTTTGGTCACGTGGACCTTGGTAGATTGGTGCTAGCTAAGATTAGCACTCGACATCTAGCTTAGTGTCGGTAATAGGATAAGCGACGTGTACGGTTTTCTCCGCCTGAAGGGAGGTTGTTGACATAGTGGTTGAAACTCTCGAGTGTGGTACTCGGGGAGTGGAGTAGGGCGAAGAAGAGCTTCGTAGCCGAACCACTATAAATCCTTTGTCTCGGTTTGATCTTTCCAACTCTACTCTTTACTTTCATTATTTTATATTTGTTAATTTAGTGTGTAGTTCATATTGGTGTTGATTGATTACACATAGAGTTCGAATCAAAGTTTCCAATAGCATACTTTTAAAACAAGATTTTTAAAAGAAGTTTTTAAACCGGTAAACTATTCAACCCCCCCTTCTAGTTTCCCACAATTGGTATCAGGAGCCAGGTTGATGAGTGTCTAAATACTCATCATTTCTTTCACATTTTGACTACAAAAACATTTAAAAACATGCAGATATGCTTCAAAATACAGGAAATATCATTTGATTGTGTTTTTATGTGTTGCAAGTGCAAAAGGATTAAAAACAGTTGAAAAATGAACAAAGTTTGCATAAATGGCAAGTCTAGTCCCTCAAATTTCAAAAGTTGTCAAAATTAGTCCTTAGGGTTTGAAAAATGACATTTATGGTCCCCGGGTGTTTTAAAATGGAAAATTATGTTTTATGGTCCTTGTACTATTGAAACTTGGCATGAATGGTCCTTTTGATAACTTTGGTGAAATTACAACTCAGCCCTTCAAAATTCAGAAAATACAATTTTGGTCCTTGTGCTTATTTAAACAAATCAACCGGACCTTATTTAAATTAACCCAACCCAAACCCTTTATTTAACAAACCCCAGCCCACTATACCTTTGACCCGAGCCCAAACCACCCTTAGTTAATAAAACCGGGGTCAAAACCCAGTCAAACCCACCCTTTATCCCTTACCTCCCAACCCCGCCAAAACCAGAAACCACCCTTCCACCTCCATGGTTTTCACCACCACCTGTCTACCACCTTTCCACCTCAACCCCCAGCTGTTACCTACTCTTACCACCTCCTCCTTCCACCTAAACACAAGCCCACATTGCATTTAATGCTTTCCCACAACTAAACCTTACCCTGTACCACTCACTTCCCCTGTTTTGCCACTAAGTACAAATTTTGGCTACTAACCCTTCCTTTCATGTCCCCTCCACCAATACATCCCTCCAAAATTCTTTAATTGCAAAAATACGGCTGCAAGTTACTTATTTCACTTTTGGCGCCAAAAGTTGATTTAAAGGCTAGGATCTCTTTGACTCATCCAACAGCTGAGATTATTGATGGGAAATGTTCAGAAGCATGTGGGGAGTCTCTAAAGTCTATAAAGAAAGAGAAGGAAGCAATGTAATAGAGTATCTAGTGTAATTTTAGTTTCTTAGTGTCGTATTAATCAAATCTAAATTTCCAGTGTATTTTAAACTTTCAAACTTTGCAATTAGTGAATTCAGTGTAATATTAACTCTTTTTCAGTAATCAATTTCAAGTTTCAGTATCATTTTCAGTTTATGCAAGTTTTTGTTCAAAATCTCATGTTACTGTGAATGTTATTGTTAGTTGTTGTTATTGGACTCTTAAGCTCATATAAGCTCCTAGAAAGCTTCTGAAAGCTTTTAGTAACCTTAAAAGTCAGTGTAGTCAATAAACTCAAAAATACAAAAAAAAATCACAAAAATTAGATAAAAAATCAAAAATGGCAATGAAGATGGTGATCACAGCTGGAGCAGGGTGAATTTTGGATGGCCTTGGGTTAGAAGCTTAGTGGTAAGCTATTAAGGTTGTTCTTGGTCCTTGGTTTCAAGTTTTAGCTGGGTTGCACATTTGTAAGCTTTTTACTCAATTTTTGCATTTCACTGTATCAGTAGTTTATGGTCTGAATCTTTAAGTTTTTATGTTTCTGTGGTGATTATTAAGTGATAATATTGGTTAAAATAAGTTGCTTGTTCTTTAATACTGCTTGTTGCTAAAAATCTCATTATCACAGTTAAAATAGCATATTATCCATCTCTGTGTTTCATGCTGCTATTGTTGGTTTTTCATGCTTATTTGGTCTGTTATAATCATAAAATAAAGTTTAGAATCAGTTGCATGGTCTAAATCTGTCATTTGCTTTGAAAATCACAAAATCAGTTAAGTTAAGGGCTGTTTGGATTTGCTGTAGTGAACTGTGGTGTAGGCTGTTTGTGTTGTTGCTTGTTGTTGTTATATGTCACATTAGTATCTAATAACTCAGAGAAACAATAAAAACCTGTCCTTGTTTGATAAAAAGTCAAAATCACCTATAATCTCACCTTAGTTATTAACTGTTAGGATTTAAAGTGTAAATTTCATCACACTAGTTCATAATCTGATAATCTAGCTTAATTTCATCTTATTATAGCATAATATAACATAATCAGTAGGTAAATCTAGATTAAAGTTCATATAAGTCAACTTATTAGTGTAATTTAAAAAGTCAAAATTTCATATCTGGTAAAATAGAGCAGTTTTCTAGATCACATGTAGGGTTTAAAATAGATTGGAAATAGATAAATTTTGCTTAATTGTGTTATTTGGTTGCTTGTTTAACTGAATCAAGAAGAAAATCCCATTTTCAATTTCATTTGCTTATTGAAAAGTGGTCTTAAAATCACCCATTTGGCCATTTACCTCCCCTGTGCACAGACCAATAAGCCCAATTCATAAGCTTGTGATTTGTTCATTAGTGAGGATTAGCTTGTGTAATTTGTTGATTCTTGAAGCCCTTCTGGCTAGCTTGCTATATGTATGCTTGTTTTCCATTTAACTGCTTATTTGGACTGCTTATCATGCTTAGTTATTTTGCTCAAAACAACTCCCTATACTGACTCATCAGTATAGGTGAGCCTTTTTCACAAGCTCCTCATAAGCTCTCTGGTACTCTTTAGCTTGTGTGGTTTGGTTCCTTGTGAAGCTTATCCACCAGTCTCAAGGTTCCAGTTCTTATTTTTCATTTTCAAGCTTATTTGATAAGCCTGCTAGTGGCTTTTAAGTTGTCCCATTTCTCAGCATATACTGAGTAATCAGTGTATTTCAATCTTTTTCATAAGCCTTCCATAAGCTCATTAGTGGGTCCCACTTTGAAAGCTTTGGCTTTTTGAAAAGCCCACCAGCCCAACTCACTATCTCAGTCCTAATTTTGAGCTTTTAAGCTTATTTCATAAGCTTAAGTTGCATTAAAAGTTGACTGCTGGGGTGTTTGGATAGCAGTGTATTTTGGATTTGCTTATTTGCTTATTGTAAGCTTATCAGTGAATTTCATTGTACCAAGTAGCTAAATTTCAGTTACTTATCTAGTTTTCATCTTATTTCTCTTTTGGTTCCAGCTGTGAAGCTTATTTCAAGCTTGTTTGAGCTTGACTCATAAGTTTAAGCTCATAAGCTCATCTGTTAAGCTTTTTAGCTTGCAAACAGCTCATTTTCAAGTTTCAAAGTTTTTGCCTTTATTAAAGTTTCATATTTTCAGTAGTTAAATAGTTTTGTAAAAAGAAAATCAGAAAATCAACAACATAAAAAAAGTGATAGCTTCTATTTAAGCCATTTGGCTTATTTTCAGCTTTTTCATTAAGCACTTTTCATTTTTATATGTTTCTTATCTTCCTGTCACCTTAGAATATTTATAGAAAAAGTTTCAGATTTTTCATTGTTTATTTAGTATTTATTAAAAATCAAAATAGTTTAAATAATAATTAATTAGTAATTAATTAATAATAAATAGATAAAAAGTCTAAAAAATATATTTTCAGTTTTAAAATAAGTTTTAGGTTATTTTAGATTTATCTAAGTTAAAATTTTAATTTTCTAGGATAATTTCCTATTTTCTTTTAATTTAGTGCATTTTAGATAATTATTAAATAGTAATTAATTAGTAATAAATAATTAAATAGTCAAAAAAATAATTTTCTTTTTCCAATAATTTTCTTTTATCATTTGAATTCTAAAAATATAATTTTCACATCCGTGGGATTTATATTGATCAGAATTCACATTTTATTTTGTACGTTGACGTTTATTTTAAATTAAACGTACGTTTCTAGGTTTTTAAACGATTTCAAGTTATTCACTTTCACGTAGTTATTCTCATAGCTTGTTTAAGTTATTTTATTTTAAAATTCCTTAGTTTAATCACTCAAACCCTTTCTTCTGTCAATAACATTTGATCACAAATCGTTTTAAACACAATTTCACGCTTCGCTGGGATATAACGACCCGGGAAAAACACTATACTCTAGGGAGATTGTGTCCTTAAGCTGTTTGACTTTATTTGATCACATCCGTGGTTAAAAATAGTTGACTGTTTAGGGAATATCACAGGTCAGTCAAGTTTTTAAAGTATATTGTATTTTAAAGCTTGAACCGATCAATGGATTCCGACAAATATCTAGAAGGGCAATCTATACAAAGACCACCACTTTTCAAAACCGATTGTTTTATATATTGGAAAACAAGATTCGAAACGTATGTGAAATCAAAAGACATTGATCTTTGGCATGTTATTACCGAGGGTGACTTTCAACCTATTCAAAAGAATCCGGAAACTAAAAAGGATGAAATAGTTTCTTATGATAAACAAAGTGATGAACTTAAAAGGAAATTGGCCAAAAATAATGAGGCTAAAATGATGATTTATAATGCTTTGCCTAAAAAGGAATTTGAAAGAATTTTTATGTGTAATACGGCAAAAGACATTTGAAAAACTTTGTTAGTCACTCACCAAGGTAATAACCAAGTCAAAGAGAACAAGATAGATCTTCTTGTTCAACAATATGAACAATTCTCCATTTCGGAGGATGAGTCAATAGATAATGCTTTTGCTAGATTTAATACTATTATCACTAGTCTTAAAGCTCTTGATGAAGGTTATTCTAGTAAGAATTATGTTAGGAAGTTTCTTAGAGCTCTACATCCTAAATGGAGAGCAAAGGTCACCGCCATAGAAGAGTCAAAGGACTTGGCAGCATTGTCACTCGATGAATTTATAGGAAACTTGAAAGTTCACGAGATGATAATTAAGAAAGACTCCGACATAGTCAAAGGCAAAGGCGAGAGAGTTAGATCTCTAGCATTGAAAGCCAAGAAGGAGTCTAGTGATGAGGAATGTTCGAGTTTCGATAGTGAAGATGAGGAATATGCATTAGCGGTTAGGGATTTTAAAAAGTTCTTTAGGAGAAGAGGTAGGTTCGTTAGGCAACCTCGTGATGAGAAGAAGACATCACAAAAGAACCATGTTGAAAAGAAAGGGACAAGTGATAGGAAATGCTTTAGATGCGGAGATCCTAATCATCTCATAGGAGAGTGTCCCAAGCCACCGAAAGTCAACAACCAACGAGCTCTCATAGGAGGCACCTGGAGTGATAGCGGTGATGATGAAGAAAAGAAGCCCAAGGACGAAACATGTCTAATGGCTCATGCTTCAAATGAGATATGCTTGGGAATCGACTTGGAGCCTGACGAATGGGTCAAGGATAGTGGATGCACTAACCACATGACGGGCAACCGAAGTCTATTCTCATCATACAAGGCATACAACGGAGGTAATGTCACTTTCGGTAGCAAACTTAAGGGCAACATTATTGGCAAAGGTACGATCACTCAAAACTCCCTCACTATTAGAAATGTTGAACATGTAGATAACTTAGGATTTAATTTGCTTAGCATTAGTCAAATGGTAGATAATAAGTGTAGAGTTATATTCTCTGAAGAGGGTAGTGAGATCATTAAGGATGGTAAAACCATAGGCAAAGGAGTTAGGAGAAATGGCTTATTTGTTATGAAAATAGGAAATAAGCCTCAGGATAGGATATGCTTAGCAACCATAGATGATAACTCCACTCTATGGCATAGGAGATTAGGTCATGCCAATATGCGCTTGATACAATCATTGGCGTCTAAGGAACTAGTTAGAGATCTACCTAAGATTAAGTTTGATCAACACTTTTGTGACGCTTGTAAAGTTGGAAAACAAGCTCATTCTAGTCACAAAGCTAAGAATATAGTCTCGACCTCTAGATGCCTAGAACTCCTTCATATGGACTTATTCGGTCCATCCGCCGTACGGAGCTACGGAGGAAACTACTACACCTTAGTAATAGTTGATGACTACTCTAGGTACACTTGGACTAGATTTCTTAAGAATAAGACTCAAGCCTTTGAGGAATTCGAGGTTTTTAGTAAGAAAGTCCAAAATCAACTAGGATGTACAATAGTTTCAATTAGGACGGATCATGGTCGGGAATTTGATAATGAAGTGCAATTTGGAGTATATTGTGATGCTAATGGTATTACTCACAATTTCTCAGCTCCACGCACTCCACAATCAAATGGGGTAGTAGAGCGGAAAAATCGTACTCTACAAGAAATGAGTAGAACGATGTTGAATGAACAATCAACTCCGCAAAAGTTTTGGTGTAATGCGGTGGACACCTCAACTTACATACTTAATAGGATTTTAATTAGGCCTATCTTAGGAAAAACCCCATATGAAATCATGAAAGGTAGAAAACCTACTCTTGTTTACTTTAGAGTGTTTGGAAGCAAGTGCTTCATACTAAACACTAAAGATTACCTCACCAAGTTTGACCCAAAGTCTTACGAAGGTGTCTTCCTAGGATACTCCCAAAATAGTAAAGCTTACATTGTCCTAAATAAGGAAACAATGAAAGTCGAAGAGTCACTCAACGTGACATTCGATGAAAGCCCTCCACCAACTAAGACATCACCCTTGGTGGATGATGACTTAGATGAGGAACAAGCCATTAAGGTTAATGGCAAGAAAACCTTAGATGATGACATTGAGGATGACATAGTTGAAGTTGACGAAATTGTCAATGTTAAGGAATCCAAGAACCATCCTATTGAAAATGTCATAGGAAACCTAAACCAAAGAACCCTAAGGTCACAAGCTCAAAACAAAAGTAATTTCTTTTGTTTTATATCTACTGTAGAACCTAAGAATGTTGGTGAAGCGATTAAGGATGAAAGTTGGACACTTGCCATGCAAGAAGAACTTAATCAATTCACCGCCAACCAAGTTTGGGAGTTGGTATCTCCTCCTAGGAATCAAACCATCATAGGAACTAAGTGGGTGTTTAGGAATAAACTCGACGAAAATGGCGTCGTGACTAGGAATAAGGCAAGGTTGGTAGCACAAGGCTATAACCAACAAGAAGGAATAGATTATGATGAAACCTATGCACATGTAGCTAGATTAGAATCTATTAGAATACTCCTTGCCTATGCGTGTGCCTTAGACTTTAAATTGTACCAAATGGACGTGAAAAGTGCATTCCTTAATGGTTATATCAACGAGGAGGTATATGTTGCTCAACCTCCGGGATTCGTTGATTTCGAATATCCGAATCATTTTTATAAACTCAAGAAAGCACTCTATGGTCTTAAGCAAGCTCCCAAAGCTTGGTATGATAGACTGAAAGCATTCTTGATTGAACATGAATATACCATGGGAGTGGTAGATAACACACTTTTCACAAAGAAACGAGATTCACATCTCATCATTGTTCAAATATATGTTGATGACATTATATTTGGCTCAACTTGTCCAGAACTGTGCAATGATTTTTCTAAAATCATGCATGACGAGTTTGAGATGAGCATGATGGGCGAATTAAATTTCTTCCTTGGTCTACAAATTAAGAAAATGGAAGATGGTATCTTCTTTAATCAATCTAAGTATAGTAAGGAAATGATTAAGAAGTTTAGTTTAGAAGAGTCTAAGCCCATGAAAACTCCCATGTCCACGGAAATAAAACTCACGAAAGATGAAGAAGGTGAGTCCGTGGATAACACTAAGTATAGAGGTATGATAGGTAGTTTACTATACCTCACGGCAAGTAGGCCCGACATCATGTTTAGTGTCTGCCTTTGTGCTCGCTTCCAAGAGGATCCCAAAACCTCTCACCTTGAAGCGGTTAAGCGTATCTTCCAATACATTAAAGGCACTATACACTTGGGGTTATTTTATCCCAAGGGGACCGGTATAGAAACTGTTGTCTATGCCGACTCTGATCATGCGGGAGATTACGTGGATAGAAAAAGCACGAGTGGCGTTTGTACCTTCATGGGTTGTTGTCTAACTTCTTGGTTCTCCAAGAAACAAACGGCTCTTGCTATCTCCACAACCGAAGCCGAGTACGTAAGCGCTGGAAAGGCATGTCAGCAAGCACTATGGATAAAACAAGCCCTTAACGACTATAGCATATACTTAGATGATGTTCCTATTATGTGCGACAATAAAGGTGCTATTGACTTGAGTAAAAACCCTGTCCAACACTCCCGTACTAAACACATTGAAATTCGCCACCACTTCCTTCGCGATAATGTTCAGAAAGGAAACATTTCCATTGAGAAAGTTCCTTCTCAGGACAACATCGCTGACATACTAACCAAACCTCTCAAACGAGAATCCTTTAACTACCTCCGTCTAGGTCTAGGAATGATGGAACATATTCCATAAATCTCATGACTCTTGAAGTCATCCCGTGTGTCTCGTCTAGCCTAGTTTAGGAACCCCTAGTCATAAGAATTTGTTAGGTATAAATTCTTTCCTCGTGTCAAAAGATCTCACTAAAACAGCGAGATTTATTCGTCAAAAATCAAAATGGGACAGAAAACAGTCCCAGCAGATCACGGCTCCACTAAATGTGGCACGGCACCATTAAAATTAACGGAGCCGTGGAACCGTGCATCTGGAACATTTCGTATTTCAGTCCTCTTTTCCCACATTACTCATTTCAAACCCTCTCAATCTCAGCAATTGCTGTCATAACCTAACCTCACAACCCAAAACTCAATTACACCTCCTCAAGATCATATTCAAGACATTGATTTCAAGATCCTCAATCATTTTACCCTTTTCAACATAAGTTGTAAGTTTTCTCACTCTAATTTATTTCTAATTTTGAGTCTAGGGTTTGTTCATTGATGAAAATTGAATTGGGGATTTTCACTTTTTTCTAGGAATGTTTCAAAATTAGAAGTCATCAACACTAAAACACCCCAATTCCATCAATTTTAAAATCTCACAAAATTAGGATCATGAAATTGTTCTTTTTTCATGCATTGTTGATGCAAACTAAAAACACTTTCTCATGCATTCATGATCTCACAAATATTATTCGAATTACATAATCAATATGTACTTTTCGACATATTTGTTTGAGCTAAAGTGAAATCAGGAGTGTTTGGGTAATCTCATTATTTTTCTTTTGAGTCGAGATTACCGCACCTCCACATAGTCTGCATATAGACACACACTAGGCACGTGTTACATGCAACTGGTTTTTTGTTCTAAATTTTTCTTAAAATTTTCTTATAGGACACAAAAAGGTCTCATGAATATGATTTTGATCATCTCCTAACCGATACCTATACACCCGAAATCTCACGTGAACCCACTACACCCGGTAACCACATTCGTGCCTATGTCAATCTTGAAACCCGTCGGTTTCATGAAGGCCGTGTCATTGATCCATCCCTAGTTTACCACCAGGACATCAACACTTCCTTTAGAGCTATAGGATTCGATTGTCTACTCCACATTAACGAGTACATTTGTCCTCGCTTTGTGTTGGAGTTCTTCCGACAAGTTGAACTCGTACGTAACGAGGATCAATCCTTGTCACTTTGGTTTTGGGTCAAAAACTTCAAATACGTTCTAACTCTTGAGCAATTTGCTCAAATCCTTAGAATACCCAATCATGGGCAATGTGCCTACACTGAGGATTGGTGTCTTGAGTCTCTCTTTCACTATCGTGAGGAGAATAGTCCGTACTGTTCATACATACCCTCTCCAACCGAACTAACCAAAATCATCCGTACTCACCCTCACCCTCATCCAACGAAAATTCATTTGGAAGAAGTGCGTCATGAACTACTTTCTTGGGCAGTCATCCTGCGAGAAAATGTTCTAAGTCTCACAGGAAATCGTGAGCAACTCCCGGCGTGTTGTGCTCATATGATTTACTGTCTCTTAACCCAACAACCTTACAATCTCGCTTACTTCTTCGCTAAGCGAATTGTTCATCTCAAGGGTAACAAGAATAAATTGATACCCTATGGGATGTTCCTAACCCGTCTCTATCATCACTTCATGACCTTTCACCCTTACCTTCATGGTCCTCAATACTCCCTCTTCACACCTGTCATGAAACCCATAACCGAGTCATATGTCTCAACCATCCTCATTTCCGAATTCACCACCCACTATGCACCCTTTGATGATCCTAATCATGAGAATGAGACAAATACTCAAGACGAGAGTGTGACAAGAAGGGGGAATGCTCAAGTCATAAGTAGTTAGGAAGAGATTTATGTCTCTCACTAGGGTTTATTACTAATAGATAATATTAGGAATTAATGCTCAAATTATCTTGCATGCTTACATAAATGTTCTATTTGATATTTGGATGATATCTTATCTTGTTCTTTATGCTTGCATGCTTATGATTCTTTAAGTATATTGCATGATCATATTTATGTGCTAGATGTAGCATTGTATGGATATATTAGGAAAATAAGTACCTAGTGAGTTGAGGCACTCTCATTTCCAGGAATTAGTTCCCCTAGAAAATATCCCCCTAGCTGCCCAAAACTAGCATGCAGAGAAATTTTCGTGCCAACAGTGTCACGGCACCACTAAATAGGGACGGCACCGTTAAATTTAACGGTACCGTAGAGTATTTAACGGAGCCGTGGCCCTGTATAACGGATTTTTCCTATTGCTCCTACTTCCCTATCACCCTAATCTCAAACCTGCAAACCTTGCACCCTCACATACACCCTAAGATTCCCTTGCTACATCCTAACACCATTCATTTCACTTTAATTCAAATTTCCCCTTACTTGCCTATTTAAGGCCTCACCCTTGCAAGCTTATCTTGCACTTCACCTTCAACCTCCCATCACACAAACACCATGTCCTCCACACATGGTTCAACCTCTCAAATCTCCAAGAAACCTAGGATAACCGTAAAACCACCCTCAAAACCACTCTTTGTGGATCTCACAAGAGATGATGAAACTATGACACCACCTTCCCAAGCCACTCCATACTGATGAAGCTATGACACCACCTTCCCAAGCCACTCCATACTCACCATCACCACCTTATGCACCATCTAAAACATCATCTACCTACACAACATCTTCATCATCCTATTACACTACATCATCAATGGAGTACACACCATCCCCCTTCACCCCATTGGACAATGCCATGCCAATCTCACCTCCAACAAACCTACCACAATCACCATCTCCTATCATGGCACAACCCAACCAACCACATCCCTTTGAGTTACATAGTGCTAATTGCCTATGTTGTCTCCATAACCGTAATCTCATCTACTTCTTAAGAAACGAGATTCATTTCATGTTCTACTTTATAGAACATCTCTTGACACCTCCACCACCTCAAATGGGGCCCCAATATCCACCACCTCCTAACCAAAACAACTAAACACTTGCTTGTTTAGTCCTCCACAATAAACTCTTAGGACCCCTCTTGGAAATGAAGCTTGCCTCTAGTCATTAGGAATTTAGGCTTCTTGTTATCTTCCTTTGTGCTTTCTATGTAGTCATACATTACTATGACACTTGTTTGTTTTATGAATGAATGTTTTATGTGGAGGTTTTCTGTTAGGAATATAAATATTCATATGAAGGTTCGGTCACCCCGAGTATCTATTTAGCATTTACATAGCTCGTAGGCTTATTTATATTAGCGTAGTAATATTAGTATTAGTATCAATAGTATTAGTCGTATTAATATTTGTGGAGTGGGTCGGGGCTTTCCCCACTGTCAGCTCACTCCACAGCCCACTAGGGGCACTAATAGTAGTAAGTATATAAACCCCTTCCCACTCTTGGGAAGGGTTGGAACTCTTGTAACCAAACACACACTAATCTAATTGATACAAGTTTTCTCCCAACTCTCTCTCTCTCTAGTTCATCTCATCTACCATGGATCTAATCTTCCATGAACCAAGACCACCCGAATCATCCACACAATCAAGATGGTTATTTCCTACAATTGGTATCAGAGCCATGGTTAGGTTCGATTGATTGTGTGCTTGGACTCAAGGTCGTGTATGTTTGGTTCGAACACTGTTACATGAATGTTGGTTCTTATGTTGTTTGACTTTCTGTTGTACGAATTCTATTTCCAAACAACTATATGTGTTTCTTTTGATTATGATTTGGGCCCAATGGTTTCCGTAATCCACAACCCACAACCTATTACATGATTATCTTGTGGTCAAAAGTTTTTTTTTTGTTTTGCTTTGGCTGTCTTGTGGTTTATGGTTGATGGGAAAAGTATTCAAAAAATTGTTCTTGTTGTCAAAAGCTTTTTAAGGTTTTGCTTTGACTGTTAAGAGTGGTGTTGCTTTGTTTTGGGCTTTCATGTATTGTTCTAATATACTTGTGTTGTTGCTTCGCTTGGACTGTCAAGACTGTCATGATTTGTGTTGTTCGAATATGTTTCTCACCTTTTAATTCGTTGACTCAAATATGATCTCAAGAACGTTTGTCATCTACTGTTGGTTTGAACAAATGCTTGTTGTTTACAAGTTCATTACTGTTGGTGGATTTGTGTTTGGTTTTCGTGGGTTCCTTGCATTAACTTTGGTGATGAAGTGTTCTTGGATGCGGTTTGTGTTACATTGGGGCTGATGTTTGGACAGTAGCTGCAAAAAGAGATAAAAGACAAAATTGGGTGAAAGTGACAGCTTTGACTGGTCAAACTTGCGGTTTGTCCTGGACGCGGTTTGTCTACTTAGTCATGGACTCGGTTTGTCTGTTTAATCACAAACGCGGTTTGTCTGTTTAATCACGAACGCGGTTTGTCTGTTTAATCACGAACGCGGTTTGTCTGTTTAACCACGAACGCGGTTTGACTGTATAATCACGTACGCGGTTTGCCTTTATGCTCACGAACTCGGTTTGTCTATATACTCACGAACTCGATTTGTCTATACGCTCACGAACTCGGTTTGTCTACAATTTCATCGATGCGGTTTGTCTGTCACTCGGTCAAACGGTCAAATTTGGTCAACGAGTTATCAAAATGAAAGATTAGAACGAGAAGCAGCAATCACAGAGTAAGAATCATTTCACAACACAATAGCAACAAACAATAGTAAGAATAATCAAGGAGACTCAAGTATAACCAAAACAAATCCAAACCATTCCTTTGTTCCAACTGCCAACAACTAATAACCAGATCCAACATCTATCCTAACTCAACTCGTGAATATCCGCAACAACACTCACATCCTATATCTCAAACACATCGAGCCAATCAGTATACGTTAACATAAAGATCTCAGCTCATTATTTCTTTCTTTTTAGTGATATTCAAAGGATCATCATGACTTCTCAAAAGCCAAACACACGAAAGAAATAAATATTCATCATCGATCTAGTGTTTGAAGCAAAGCTTCAATTAAATATCCGAATCGATCTATGAAAGAACCAAAAAACAAGTGTGTTTTACTTCTTTCATTTTGTTCGGGTATAACGAATCACAACAAACTAAAAACAAAAAAAAAAAAAAAAAAAAAAAAAAAAAAAACAAAAACTATTCGAAACTGCTTCAAGAAGAGAACAAGAACAATAGTGTCCATACTCTTTCTTAGTTTCGACTTTCAATCAAGATAACATATTCACCTACCCGAGACCCACGAAGTGATCTTGAAGCCTCTCAATTTATTTCTTGATTCAGATTAAGCTGCAAGTGAATAACAAGGTAAAGGTAGGGTAGATATTGTATTTGTGAGAATCGATATGAAGGATTTGTTGTTTGATTGTTGTGATGAGATGGTCATTCGGATTAATTTTGTGATGATGAAGGAGATGAGATGATGAGTTTGGTGAGAGGGGACTGTGATGGTAGGCGATGTAATGAAGAATGTGTTTTAGGTTATGACAAATTGAAATGTGATTAGGGTTAGTGATCATGTGGGTTAAAGATTGTTAAATACCCGATGTGTTAGGGTAGGGTTGTTATCTTTGGACCGAGTTCTAATTTTTTTTGGACCGTGTAGTTTATTAACTACGATTGGGCTTTAGTGTGGATTCGAATGTTTCACTTGGGCTGTTGTGTAGTTGGACTAGTATTGGTAAACACTAAGACGACTGTTTTGGATTATTGTGGGATTGAACTTTGCAAGTTGGTGTTTAAGCTGATTATTCACAAGGACAATGACTTTGTTTGAGCTACAATAATCTGGGATTGTGAATTAGTTTGGGGTGAAATATTTTCGGGCTTACTGGATATAACTACGGGATACCACTATCGGACTCGTTTAAAACGTCACGGTTCGTATTTGGGTTTATGAATATCAACGTAGCTTTAGAGGTGTGGATTCAGCTGCAGTATCCTATTAGTGCCTAAGACTTGAGTGAGCCTGCATTTTGATCTTTGCAACTTGAGTTATAGCTGACAAGTAACAATTTGTTTAAATTGCGATGTGTCAAGTTGCATTTTGACTTGTTGCGACTTGACTAATTGCGATGTGACCAGTCGCGATTTGACGTTGCAGGTTAACACTTGCGATTTGACTAATTGTGATTTGGTTGATTGCAATCCGACTTGTTGCAAGTTGACAACCTGTGATTTGACTTGTTGCGATCTGATCAAGTTGTGATTTGACTTCATTGACTTGAATTTTGAAGACTAGTATTGCAATTCACTCTTAGTTGTTCTTGTTGATCTTACGGTTTCTCTTGTAGTTTTTAGAAAATCCCGCGAAAGATTCGATTTCTCGGTTTAAATCTCAAGATCTGTAAAATCCCGTGAAATTAATATTGGACAAGTAGGCGGGACTTGGACTTCGACAAAATAAAACTTACGGGGTTTGACTATTTTTTCGGGATAAGTTTGTGCTTCGAGATCAGTAGGAATTGGGAAATTATGGTAGCTTGGTTGGTTTGTTTAACTCACGGGTTGGTGTACTTAGTGTCACAAACATCTCGGGGTGGATGGATGCACGATGTTTGATGACCCTTGCTCAAGCGTATTTAAGGTGATTAGACCTGGATGTTCAAGAAGTGGATATATACAATAAAGGATGGAAGGTTGGGTATATATCACTACCTATATTTAAAGGAGTTACGTTGTTGTGCTTAATATAGGTTCTAAATCACAATTTGCAATTTAAGGTGATTAGACTTGGATGTTCACGAAGTGGATATATACAATTAAGGATGGAAGGTTGGGTATATATCACTACCTATATTTAAAGGAGTTACGTTGTTGTACTCAATATAGGTTCTAAATCATAATTTAGTGCAAGTTTAAGTCGCGGACTTGTTCTTTATCAAGCTTCATCAAGTGATTGTTGTTTCTCAAGCTTCTAATGGGATTGTTGTTCAAGATCTTCTCAAGAGGTAGTCAGGCTTAAAGACAAGAGGTGATTTGTTTGGAGACATGTTTTAACCTTTTACTCACTTTAAGGTCATATGCATTTCATCAAGCGGTTTTGGCATATTACGGGCATCAATGAATTGTTAATCTACTAAACCATTGATGATGAGGAAAGCAAGGGGTTACTACAAGAGAGTCTTAATCACCATCTTCGTTGCAGTAGTTTCATTTGTCTCTTTCCATGATTTGTGCCTGACAAATTCACAAACATCACGGACTCTCAGCTTTGGCAAAAAGGTCATTTCATGTCCTTTTTGAGGGAGAGAATTATCGCAAGTTTCCTAGAAGTTCCGTCTCCAACGATGTGAACTTTAGCGGTTCCGGTTACAGCGGGTCAGATCGTATCGGTTCAGTCTCCAGCGGTTTGAATCTTAGCAGTTTCGGTTACAGCGGGTCAGATCGTAGCGATTCAGGATTCAGTGGTTCAGTCTACAGCAGTTTGATACTTACTGTTGTGCAGTTAGTTCTTGAATTTATTTCTCAGATAAATCTCAAGAACTGTAAAATCCTGTACACAGTACGACAACTATTCCACATCCAAGTAGCTGGGTCAGACAACTTTGTTTGATAGGACTGACTATGAGTCATGGGCACTTCTAAGAATTAGCGCATGTTTCTTCTCTTTTTGGGCTAGTCAACAGCACAAGATGATCACGAAGTTAATCAGGTATTCTGTATTTGTGATTGAAGTTGAATTACACGAAGGCGTCTACTTATTTTATCTTGAAGTCGGGGTTGGTTGGATGCATGACCTTCAATGATAACTTGCTCGGGCTCAAAATTTAAGTTGAAGACTTGGGTTATCTAGTTACCAGCAGTCGGGGTAACTATCACTTAAGAGTTATTAGAGTACTCAGTGTCACACGTCAATGACGTTGTCAATAATCGCAAGAGGTGTTAATGTCTCATACTTTGGTTGGGTATTGAGCACTTAGAGATTTGCTTGGAGCATTAATTCTCTACACCGTTCTTCCAACATTAGTGCAAGCTTAAGTAACAAATTTGGGGACTTCTACTTCAGTTTTCAGTATTGGTATATGTAATACCTGAAATTCTATAACATGTAAAATGACCAAATTGCCCCTGGGAATTTAAAACCTAAATAAAACATATGTAAAGTACAAAATAAATTCCAAACTTCTAACAATGAACAAGTTATGATCCCAAATAATTTTAACAATTTCATTTAACTTTTATACAAGCCATGAAAATTACCAAAGTACCCTTGGGCGCCTAATATAATTTAAATTCAAAAGTTATGTAGTTATAATAGGAAATTAAAAGGAATTTAAGGACATTAAAATTATTATTGATTGCTAATAATTTCCATTGACTAAATCCTGAATTTAAGGTCCATTATTCCCCTAAGAATCGGCTACACACCATATTTTTATCACACACATATTTTCTCCAAAATTTCTCCAAACCGATTAAACCTTAATTCACTAAATAATTCTCTAATCATCCATCCGAATTTCTGGAAGTGAGGCACCATTTTTCTTGTGTTCTTAAGGCTCTCAAGAAGCCTAGAAAAATAGCTTTTCGAATTATAGAGGTCGGGATTGCAAGTGGTCGAAATTTCTTCTTCTATTTCACTCGATAGGTAATAATTCCATTTTTATCAATTCGATCAATGTAAAATTCATTCTCTATTTTTCTCACGTCCCTCACATCATGTATGGTCTGTGAAAAATGATTACAAGGTCGTGGAGTGGCTGTGGTGATCGTGGTGAATTCTTTGGTGTCGAGCTTTAGATCCGATAGGTCCAAATTCAAAACGCCCTATCCACTCGTCCTATAAATTATCTGGTATTTTTCTGAGCTTATACTAATCCTATATAACGTGAGAAAAATGTTAAAACACATCCATGCATTGTAAATTGATCGTGTGCTAAATCATGAATTCGAAACCCTAAAATCGTTTTAATTCTCTAAATCATTCATGCGAATTTTCTGGGCAAGTTTTATAATTTTCGTGGCTTCCTTATTCATCATATATCATCACAAAAATGGCCATTCGAATTTTAGAAGCCTAAAACTATTATTGGTGAATTTGTGTATAATCGGCTAAATTAAAATAAAAGGGGAAAGTATGAACAAAACCCTAAATCAATTGAATTAAGGTTTATATAATTGGATCTGAACTTTTATGGTATTAAAATGATATGGTAATGATTACATGATGATTGAAAATAATTAGGGTTTGATTTTGTATATTAAATGTGTTACCGATTTAAAATATAAAAGTCAAGGGGGTGTTTTGTAACTTTTGAAACTCGTGGACTATTTTTAAAATGCTATTTAGGACTGTTGCAATGTGGGAAAAATATAACTTGAGGGTCCTAAGTGTAAATATTTCAAGATAATAAATTAATGGTAATTAAAGGGTATGATTTGTAATTAATTAAACTAGAGGGACTAAAAAGGTAAATTCTGGAAAGTTGAGGTTGTACTGAGTAAATAATGATATTAAAAGTGTTTTGTGTAAGTTTGGATAATTATGGGGGCTAATATGTAATTATTTGGAATTTACAAATTAATATATATGTTTTATAATTATAGGGACTAAATGTGTAATTACGAGAAACTAAAGGATTAAATCGTACTATGCATGACCTTTAAGGGTATATTCTGAAATTAAATTAATATAAGGACTAGTGGTGTAATTAGAATTAATATTTGAATTAAATGGTAAATCATGTAACCTTTAGGGCTTATTTTGTAACTTTTATAAATAAAGGGTTTAAAGTGTAAAATATGGAACTCAAGGGGCTAAAGATGTAATTCTGAATAAATGGAGTATTTAAATAAGTAAATCATGATATTTTCATTCTAGACCTTTAATTTGATATATTTACAATTAAAACCCTAAACTATGTAAACTTGTCATGTTTAACCCTAAACTTTTACAACTTGCTAAAACCAACCCTAATCCCATAATGAGACTAAATTAAAGACTTAACTAAATCATAATACTTAAACCTTACTCATTATAGAAATCTGCTAATTTTGGAAACTTGCTAAATAAGGAAACTTTCTAAAAATGGAAACCTGCTAAAAATAGAAAGTTACTTAATATGGAAATGGGATCTTTAGTAATCATGTCTTTACTCCTCTAGGTGTGAAGAGGGAGTAGTCCTGTGATCTTGATCATCTTATTTCAGTGTGTTTCCTTTGTCAGCAATAAGGTACAGATATTCTGCCCTTCTCTAGTAAGGTGCCTTCGTCTCATTTTCTGATTTCTGGTTCATTTTTTTTATGTTTCCTTGTTCCGTGAACTTTGCTTGTTTTCTTATAATGATTTGTCATGAACCTTACTATAAACCCTGACTTGAACTTTGAAATATTTTATATGAACCATTCAACTTGAACCCTTGTTTGAACTCCTGTCCTGATCCTTTGTTCTAAACCATGCCTTAAACCCTGATATAAATCATGACCTGGCCCACCTGACACCTGATACTTGAACCTAACACCCGATACTTGAACCTAACACCCGATACTTGAACCTAACACCTGATACTTGAACCTGACACCTGATACTTGAACCTGAACACCGATACTTGAACCTGATACCTAGTACATGATACTGATTCTTGATGACACCTGATACATGATACTGATTCCTGATGCATGACACCTGATACATGATACATGATACCTGACCTTAACCCACAGTTTGATACTACGAGCCACTCACTAGGCATGAGGGTTTCATGTCCATGTCAGTCGATGCACCGATGGCATGACTCTAGGGTAGGAGAGTGATGACCTATCCCGTCCCTGTTATGATTATGATTTACGTAGAGGCAGATTCTGGCCACCTGGGGCGTATGGATGCATCCTAGACTTGACCTGACCTGACCTGTTACATGATATATATTATTTCTGGTGACTGATGGTGTGTGCGATACACGTCTTTCACATACTGGGAGCTGATCACTCCATTTATTGATTGAGGACTCCCCTCATAATTACTGGCTTACTGAGAGGTCTCCCCTCTATATGATTATATGGTTACATGATTACACTGATTACTGTTACTGAATTACTGATACTGGGCTCGTAGAGGATTACTGTTTTCCTACACCTTTACTCTTCATCTTTCATTCTTGCTACTTCACATTGATGCTTAACTTTATTTATTCATACTGTTATTATTATTTCTTATCCTACTGCTTGTTACCGTTATATCTGTTCACTGAGCTCGTGTAGCTCAGCCGTGTTTTCTTTCCACACGGCAGGTATTTAAGCTAGGAGCTGGGCATGGCTTTGGGGTTGAGTGCACCTGAGTGGAGCTTGTTCTTTATAGCTTATCTATCACATGATTTCCTTAGACATTATGTTGCCATTGTTTAGGCGTTGAACTTATGTACTTCTTTTATTTCCTTTCATTTTGGATATAAGTCATGTTGACTTATTGTGGGATTATGTTTTTGACTTCCGCTATTTTATTCATGGATACTATGTTTATCTGATATGAAACCATGTATTTGTGATATCTCTACCCTTGTCGGGTCGGGGTGTTACAGTATATCGGGTTTCCTTCATCAAGTGGTCACTAATCTGTGTACAAGGTTGGTTAGTTGGACAAAGGTTTTAAAAGGTGTGATGTGATCTGTAATTCTCACAAGATACTCTTAACCCAAACTGATGTTCACCAAAAAATCAAAATCAGTCATGCCACATTCAATCTGTTACTGCCTCACGGTTTCTTCTTGATTTTGTAAAATCCCGAGAAAGAACTTATTTCTCGGTTTAAATCATAGATTTGTAAAATCCCGTGATGATGGACTATGCGCTCTTAACCATGATCGGGTTAAAACCATTATCAAAGTTCAGTTAAAGCATCATAAAGGGCTAGATTTGGGCATTAACCACAAGACGTGACTACGGCGTTAATTCATTATTATTTATTTGAGGCTGAAGTGAAATTTCATGGGTGCGTGTACTTAGTATCTGAAGATATCGGGGAGGTTGGATGAAGATTCTTTGAGATCCTTGTTCGAGCTTTCAATACAATGACGAGGACTTGGATATCTAGTTATTTTGTCTTTCTCTCTATTACAAAATAACTATCACTTTAAGGAGTCACGTTGTAGTGCTCAGTGTCACACGAAGTTGTGGATATCCAAGAGGTGATGTACGTCTTATACTTGATGGTTGGTTGGTTGAAGAGTATAGAGTACTTAGGGATTCGATGTTGCACGAAGTCTCTACACCGCTCTTTGTCACGCATTAGTACAAGTTTAAGTCACAAGTTCGGGTTATATTACTTCAGTATCAAGTTCATCATATTGGGTTTTCTCCATCAGTGGTCACGACATCAAGCCGACAGAATGATAATGGGGTTGGTAACGAGTTAGATGAGAGAAGAAGTAAAGAGAGAGTAATGACGTCTGTACACTTCAGTGCAGGCCTCGTTCTTCAAAGAAAAGAAAAGTGTACGCTTGAGTGCACTTTATCTTCAAAAGAAGAGGAGTCTTCTTATTAATGGCCATTCTCATCAACAAGATTCATGCTCTTTCCGTGCTTATTCAGTCTTCAAGTGGATCGGCGCACATTGGAGTATATTCTTATTCACTTGTTCAACCAAAAATTGCAGTTGACAAGCATATGCAATTTTTGAGGGGGGGAAAGGGTGAATAAACAACATGTCAGTCTTCAAGAACCGTCAAGTGGAGCTACTTACCGTTGATGGTATTCATATTCACTAGTTCAATCATCAAAAATTGCAGTTGGCAGGCATATGCAATTTTTGAGGGGGGGAAAGGGTGAATATTAATCTACATGTTAGTTGATGATTGAGAATTGGTCATACGACTCCTGAATACGTCAGTTCAGGAGTCGTGCAAACCATGTTTCTCCAACACTACTTCTTTTGTCTATCAAGGTGTTGAAGAACATGGTCATGGAATGCTAATCTATATAGTCTCACGGGCTGGTACAATCAGCAACAATGGGTTTCTAGTCAATGCTTCATGTACACGTCATTAGGCTACATGTACACATCATGATGATGATTCCGATTAATCATAACCATCATGGGGGAGAGAAATGTGTACACCAAGGATGCACATCAGGTTCACGGGATCGGGCTTAATCATTTATTCCGGTGTTGATAACCGCAGAGATGATCAATGGTTCAAGTTGTTACCTTGGTATTTACGTTTCACTGTTACGTCATGGGCTGATTAATCGTAACCATCAGGGGAGAGAGAATGTGTACATCAAGGATGCACAACAGGTTCACGTGATCAGGGCTTAATATCCAAGGATGGATACATACTATAGATGATCAGTGGGTCAACTTGTTACTTTGGTGTTATACTAAAGACTGAAGAAGGTCGAGTCGTCAGTCTACTCTTCATTCTCTGTTGGGTGTTATCATCTCATGTGTATGCTGCGGGCTGATGGGTTATATGTAAGGTTACTGGAAGGCATTTGGTGAGATGAAGATGATTGGTATTATGTTCCTCCACATTGGGCAATCTTGAAGAAGGTCGAGTCTACAGTCTTCTCTACATTCAAAAATGTTGAGCTCTTTTCTTACAACTTGATATTTAACTTAATCCCATGACAGTTCTTGTTTGATGAGTTGTGGAGTTAAGTTAGGTTCAAGTTGTTCTGTAGTTTAAGGTTAGGTCCAACTTGATTTTAACCTAATCTCATGACAGTTCTTGTTTGATGAGTTGTGAGGTTAAGCTAAAATCAAGTTGTTACTGGGCTTAAATTTGTGGTTTAGCTTAACCTCATGACAGTTCTTGTTTGATGAGTTGTGGGGTTAAGCTAGATTTCAGTTGAGGCTCAACTTAAACTACCAAAAAGATGCCTAAGGTTTTTGACGGCGTCACTCTAGGACGGGAGTGTTAGAAGACTAAAGACGGCATGCATTTGGTTATCTAAAGACTTCTTCATATTATGGGCGTTCATCCAAAGTCTTCTTCCTATTATGGGTGTTCGTCAGAGGTTGTCAGATTGGGGGAGAGCACTAATTAGGGGAGAGTGTTAAGCCAGAATCATTCCCTGATTGAAAGTGCTCACATTGCTCTTCAGCAAGTCAAGTGATGAATGCGGTGAAGATTCAGAATGCTGAGGAGTAATGGTTTCTGGTTCGTATCCATGTACATATATACTTATTCATATTTTATACCATCTTGTAAATAGATATATAGAAATCCTGCAATTTGTAAATAGAGAAACGTAAAACCAGAAAAACCATAAAAAATTAAAAAATTAGAAAATACCAAAAATAGTTTCACCTAGGCATGTCTTCTGTTTATCGATAACATTTACGGACTTAGAAATGTCATTCAATAATGGCACGGGTCTTTAAATGAAGCTCGAGCAGAAGTTAAAATGGATGGTTAAAACATGTCTAAATGGCTTGCTATTACTTTAGATAGCAACCCGCGCTTCATATTGGGGAAAGCACGTCGCCAAAAAGACGGCTGTTCCTCCAACTGGGTGAGGTTCACCTGGGCATGGATTACTTCATATCCATGTTTCCTGATTTGATGTACGTTTCAGTGCATCATTTCTTGTAAAAGAAGAGAAATCTTCTTAGTATAACAAATAGTTTTCATTCTATGATTCTTCTGAAAATTATTTGTGAGACACTTGGTGAATATGTGTTGTATGAAATTTGTTTATACTTGGATTATGCATAAAATTTGTCACTCAATCAACGACTACAAAACCTCATGACAGTTCTTGTTTGATGAAGTTGTGGGGTTAAGCTTGATTTTAGTTGAGGCTCAACTAGAATACGGGTCATTGATTGAGGGGGAGAGTGAATTCAAATTTTATATCATCAAACGGGTTTCTTGATTAATTCATGACTCTTAGAAAAGGTTTTGCAGTTAATGGGGTATTAGTTGAAGAGGATATTGCTTAAATATATCAAATGACCAAGTGTGTTAGTTGCTAGAAAGTTTAGGACATTATGTTCAATTTGCTTGTAGTATCCTAGCTTCATATAACTAGAAGGTTCATTTGTATCTCTTTGGAATCCTCGTTTAATCCCCTAGATACATTAAAACTCAAAATCTGAAAGAAGTTAGAAAACCCAATGTGTTTGATGTTCTTGAATGCTCCTCTGACATTTGTATGAACTAAGTGAATGAGTTTCAAATGTTGTTTGTCTCTGCTGCTTAATGGTTGTTGATATTGTGCATATGTTCTCAGGATTCGCTTAGGTAGATTGCTATTATGTTAGAATCATGTTCCTAAGATCCTGAATTAAATATTGAAGTCTGTGTGAATTGCCATGTTCATGATTGCTAATTGCTCTTCATGCTAGATAGTGGTTTGACGTAGTTCCTGATTGGGGTTTGATTATAAGATGAACTTGGTATTATAATGTGGCAAGCTGCTGAAGGGTAGCTATCTAGGAATAGTGTATCTGTATGTATGTATATCTGTGTTGATATTCTTATGCAGATTCCATAGCCAAAATGAATGTACCAGTTCCCATTCTAACCATTTGATCAGATGTTCAAACTCTATTGATTGGCTCGGAATTCACCACGACAACAACATCGGCGGCAACAACAACAACTACACCTTCACCTCCACAATCATCATTTCAACAAAGAAGTACTTACTCGGATCTCGCCAAGAGGGGATCGACAATACTTGAGAAGATTTGTTGGTGGATGGATGATTGATGTTGACCACTGACTCACTCAGAAAAGCGGGTGATTATATCGTCTGCGCAAAAAGGTCAAACTCATATGTGTCATAATAATCAAATGTGCAAAATAAGCAGTGAATCTCCCTCTTAGATTAAGGGGGAGCATAGTATGTTCTCATCATCAGAATATATTAAATCGGACACATTTTCTCCCACATTTTCTAACTTATTTAAATCAATTGGGATCACAAATCTCAAATGGTTTGAAATTTTTGATCGGGGGAGAGAATGTGATTTAAATATGAAACCTGATGAAAATGTGATGTTTTGGATTTATGTGTAAGCTCTCCCATATGTGCCAAACTCTTTTGTATACCAAGGCACATATTGAGGGGGAGCAAAATGTTTTGGATGTGTAAGTAAGCTCTCCAGTAAGTGCTAAACTCTTTTGTATACCAATGCACTTATTGAGGGGGAGCAAAGGATTTGGCATGCATCTTATGTGAGCAAGGCTCAGACTTCACCAATGAATTGACGAAACTTGAACTGTCATCAATCGAAAGGATACGTCTTGGCCGGGTAATAATTTCAAGCTGGTCTAACCAGTGATGTAAGCGTGTCTCGAAAGAGATGTATCTGAGTAGAGTGTACCATTTCGAGAAACTTTCTGTGGACTTGACCAGGCCAGGTAATAATTTCAAGCTAGTCTAACTAGTGATGTAAGCGTGTCTCGAATCGGTCATGTTCACTGAAAGTGGATCAATTCAAAAAGTGCGAGCTCTACCTAACATGTGAAAATTTATAAAACAATCAACCGAGCACATGTTGAGGGGGAGCATTTGAAAAATGTAAAACTCTCAAGTGTTTGCAAAAATGTGTTTCAGAATCATGAACACTTTGAGAGATTTTTCAAAGATTTGGTTTGGCAATCGTGGATGAATACCAAAGACCGACCATTTTAATTAATGTATGGAGTTATAAGGATGGTTAGGTTAGGCTCAAGTTCCCATGATCCCGCCAGAGCCGGAGGGATCTACCCAGGGACAATCCACTAGTTAGTGTAGAAGTCCTTAGGTATGATTAAAAAGGAGAAAAGTGGATAAGGGAAAAGTGCCAACTGAGATGGAGCTAGTACTGGAACAAACCCAACAAGGTGTTAGTTATGAAGTCTCGGTTAGCACTGAAGGGGTTGAAGAATGAAAAAGAATTGTAAAGATAAAGGGTGAAAAGAAATAGCCCTCCTTACAACTTAGGCAGAAACCGGGTCAATACATATGCTGTCAGAATCACTTAGTTGATTGCTGGCATTGAAGACAAAGTATCATGGACCCAGTGATACGCTGCACAACCCTCCTTAGCCACTCAAGGTCCCTCAAAGGACTCTTGTTTCAATTGTCACGGAGTTCAATACATTTCTATCGTCTCTCTCACTCCGAGTTAGATGATATTGAAAAGGTGGCAGTCCTCTCCAGCCTCCGATCACCAAATCAAAACGCACAATTGAGTCTAGAGCCACGAGATGCATAATAAGATCTCATAGGAACACGAATTATTTCTACACTGGTTGTTCAACATTAAGGACACCAGTTGTAAACTTAAGAGTCCTACGCAGATCTTAGCAATCTGCCAGAACATTTATGAGGGAATTTACATATGTAATTCTCAATGATTGAATGGAAATTCCTGCCAGGGTCAACATCAAGCAGCCCTGAAAGCATGTCACTTCGGTAATTCTTTATGGATTACGCTTAGTGGTCACGGCGGTTTCTAACGGTCTACAGTCGTGGAGTGATCTCCAGCGACTCACCTAATCGTTGATGTGCTACGGTTCGATCTTAAAAAGCCCTCTGTGGGTTTTCGATTAGGAACGGTCTTGGTAAGGATTAGAGAGAGTTTTCACACTATGCTGTTAACAATCTCGAAGTCCGAACCTGTAAGTACCGGTTGATTTGTTGCTAACTGTCGTATGCAGGAACTTCTGGCGATTGTAGCTGTGGAATGCTGTAGCTGGTTGCTGTTGTAGCTCGTTGCAGAAAAGATGCCAATCCTCTACCACATGTTCACACTACATCATCATTGTTATTCAACAAAGTCATGATCAACCTAAAAGACCTTTAACACGGCTTCTGCAAACTCTGATGCTAAAGATCATGACACCAAATAGTGTGAGCATGTCGGCTCAAAGATTTACACATCACGTGGAGACATACTACCGAAAGATGACTTAAAGACAAATGTTGGATGATAAATTCGAAGAATACTCAAAGATCATCCAAGATAGAAGAGCGGTCATCAAAAGATCACTGCTAAAGGCACAAAGATACAAGACGTTGAAGAATCGAAGACTACGAGCTATGAAGTCAAGATCTAAAGATAAAATGCTAGAATTCAAGTTATTATTTCCGGGGTGACCTCCCTTAGGGGGAGATTGTTAGGAATATAAATATTCATATGAAGGTTCGGTCACCCCGAGTATCTATTTAGCATTTACATAGCTCGTAGGCTTATTTATATTAGCGTAGTAATATTAGTATTAGTATCAATAGTATTAGTCGTATTAATATTTGTGGAGTGGGTCGGGGCTTTCCCCACTGTCAGCTCACTCCACAGCCCACTAGGGGCACTAATAGTAGTAAGTATATAAACCCCTTCCCACACTTGGGAAGGGTTGGAACTCTTGTAACCAAACACACACTAATCTAATTGATACAAGTTTTCTCCCAACACTCTCTCTCTCTAGTTCATCTCATCTACCATGGATCTAATCTTCCATGAACCAAGACCACCCGAATCATACACACAATCAAGAAGGTTATTTCCTACATTTTCCTTTTAAGGGATTGGTTATTCGTCAAAATGTGCTACTTGTTAGATATTGTATATTTGTCGTCTAACTTTGTTTTGTAGCACGATCCATTGCTCGATTCCTTGGTATTCTCCAAATGAGGGGGAGTATACATCAAGGGGGAGCCTTAACCACCTTTTTGATTTGACAAAAAGGGGGAGAAATGGGAGTAAACTCATTAAAAACTTGTTAAAACTAATTTTAACCTAAAATGAGTTTATATTTTGTCATCATCAAAAAGGGGGAGATTGTTGATGCAAATAATGTTCTAAAAACGTTATTTATATCTTTCGATTACTTCACGTTTTGAGGATGAAAAAATGTGAACTCACGTTACGTTAAAATTAACGTTAACAAGTTTTTAATCGGAAGATCCCGTTTCTACGCAAATCACTCTTGAACAAAGTTACAACTTGAACTAGTGATCAAAGAAGTGAATTTATGTTTTGAAAATTCACATTTTAAATGGGACAAAACATTTTTTCAAAAATACACATGACAAATTATTTTTGAAATATTAAGAAATGTTTTAATGGAAAAATTAGTTTGAAAATCACAACAGCTATTTTTCCCCCCAAAATCAGCTCCAACCTTCCCCAAATAAGTTTTCACCAGAAAAGACAAAATTTGGAGCGTCCTAGTCTACCACGGCTCCACGGTACCGTTAAATTTAACGGAGCCGTGGGTCATTTAGTGGAGCCGTCCGTACCATTTTAATTGTAACGTTCAGATTTTCTTTGCCTATAAATACCCACCTCTTTCACAGTTTTAGGCACCCTTCACACACAGAAAAATCCCTTAGCTAAATCCTCTCACACATTTCACTTCTTAGGGTCATTTAGATTAGTTTTTCTTTGTTTCAAGAGTGATCCAATCATCCTTCAAGTGATCCTCTTCATACCTCTTCAATAGCAAGAGAAGAACACAAGTATCCAAGTTGATACAAGGTGTTGTCATCCCTCTTCATTAGCAAGAGAAGAACTCAAGTAATCAAGAAGATACTAGAGTTATAGTTGATAGGTTTTTGTAACACTTGTTACAACCTTGTTGTGTCTTAGCATACATCAAGTTTATTTTCTTTTTGTGAGTGAGAGTGAAGATCAAGTGTGATCTATAGAGATAGTGAACATCTCTTGAAGCCATTGGGCTTGTGTGATTGATCAAGAAGATCAAGGGTCATTAGGTTAGTGTTAGTTGAGTAGAGTGAAGTGAGTGTTGATCATTGTGATCGTGTTGAGATCTTGGTGATCTCTTGAAGCCACTGGGCTTGAGTGTTTGGTCACGTGGACCTTGGTAGATTGGTGCTAGCTAAGATTAGCACTCGACATCTAGCTTAGTGTCGGTAATAGGATAAGCGACGTGTACGGTTTTCTCCGCCTGAAGGGAGGTTGTTGACATAGTGCTTGAAACTCTCGAGTGTGGTACTCGGGGAGTGGAGTAGGGCGAAGAAGAGCTTCGTAGCCGAACCACTATAAATCCTTTGTCTCGGTTTGATCTTTCCAACTCTACTCTTTACTTTCATTATTTTATATTTGTTAATTTAGTGTGTAGTTCATATTGGTGTTGATTGATTACACATAGAGTTCGAATCAAAGTTTCCAATAGCATACTTTTAAAACAAGATTTTTAAAAGAAGTTTTTAAACCGGTAAACTATTCAACCCCCCCCCCCCTTCTAGTTTCCCACATAGACAGAACCACCTTTCCTTCATATGAGAAGTGAGGACACTTCCTAGAGTACTTGGTAACGGCTCCATCTCCAACAGTTATCGTGGTTGCTAACCTCTCCACTTCTTCTCCATCAATGTTTTCCATATACATCCCGTCCTTGTCCGAACATAGATTTATGCTAGCGAGAAATCGGATTCTGCGGTTAGTCCGCTTCATCCTACCACTTCCCTTACAACCGGTAGCAAAATGATAGCCCAACGAAACTTCTTACGCGAGGGAGGTAACATACTATAATCAACGTATACAATACTAAATATAGGGGACAAAATAGTCATCCAAAAATCGCCAGAAAACAACTCGTAAATTTAGGAAAAATAATCATATAAATTATCATACTTATATATAGAACCTAAATGCATCTATATGAGGGACTCCTAGGTTATAGTCTAGGTTCAACCACCTACTTCTCTATAACCAAGGCTCTAATACCAATCTGTCACACCTCGCCAAGGCGGAAACGCGAGTGTAACTTCATGGATATCATCACAACACATGGTGTCTAAATAGAGAATTACTACATGCACATAAATAGAGCAAAGTACAGACACGAAGTGTCGTAACAATACCCCAAAAGAAAATAACCGAAACAACTCTCCAAAAGGTATCTTCAATAGAACATAAAGTACTAGTCGAAAGACATTAAAGTATCACAATCAAAATCAAACATATTCAAATCAAAACATAAAGATAAATCGTTCTCAAATGAAACTAAGTCTCGTCTAGTCGCTTCTCTCTACCTTAGCCTTAGAATGCTCACCTAAAAATGATGCTTAAAACGTCAACATAATGTTGGTGAGGTTCATAGGTTTAAGACACACAATATATCTCAGGCAACCAGTTCACTATGATTATAAAACATAGCAGGACAGTAAGACTAGTCATTATACTAGATAGCATGCAATCTCAGTCATTCAACCAACATACCACTTAAGGGACACAAGGGACGGAATGTGCCCACGATCCAAATAGCAATATCCAACATCAATTGGGACGGAACGCGCCCACGATCCAAGTTCACAATAATGGGTAACCATACCCTCTGATCAGACCACACAGAATAATAGTGAGTAGAGCTACTACTCTCCAATTGGATAATGGGAACATAGCTACCCTCCAAATGGACCACACATAATCACCACACAATAATCTCATAACATGCAATACACGTATAATAACACTTACAAGTCCATGCATTTACGACCACATAATCACAGTAACTCAAAAATATTTCAACACAAGCATCATTCCCATCCCAAGTTAAAACAAAGTAAAAATGGGACTATGAAACTCACCTCAAACTTTGCAGCTTCCAAATTATAAATCACAAATCTATACAACAAAATAAGATCACATTACACACGACCAAGCTAAAAGCTATAGTCCATTTAGCATACATATGATGGATGTCTAAGGTTCATGTAAACCACCATGGGTCACCTAGACTCCATACTAACCACTAAAAAACACTTACACCCACTAAATCCCTTGCATACACTTTTTCAGAATACGCCGATTTTTGGGGTAATTCTACCCACATGAAATCACAACAAAATAAGCTCTACAACTCACACCAAAAATTCACCATGGTCCTTCATGATCATACAAGCTTCTCCCAGAAGTCCATGCACTAAAAACACACACAAGTGCTCTTTGAAAAATCAAACATGAAAACTATCCAGATTCGGATCCGAACGCACACCAAAATGTTTTGACCTAACAAATATATTTTCACAAATTATTAACGCATACCCTTTGCGTGGAAGTCAAAAAGAATATAGAAATCAATTTCTCCAGAAGGGCTACCCCTAATTACACTTTTAAAACCACCTTTGACCTCAATACTTTTAACCTAAATCTGCCCCGGTTTAACAGCTTTTACACCTTTACTTAGAAAAATCGTTTGACGGACCTCCCGACCTCGAAATCAATCGTGGCCGGACTTTTTGGAAAGTACGTTCTCTGAACTACAATTTAGACTCAATATTCAAGTAATAACTCATCTCCATCTATTAAATATCTTTGTATCTTTACAGCCTTATGAATCTGTCCAAACCCGAACTCAATAACTAACATGTTTTATACCCTAATCTCTTCACCAATCATCATAATATTACTAATTATTGATCCCAACATGTTATATATCATTAATTTACAGAAGTAAACATAAATCCTAATCCATCATATTCTTGTTACATGAATTATAATAATTAATTGAACACATGTATTGAAAATTATACCTTGATCTTGATTTTTAGGCTTCAATAATAAAACCCTAATTTTTCTTCTTGTTTTCTCCCTTGGTTGACCGAATTTCACAAAAGAGAGGGGTGAGGGTTTTTTTTTTTTTTATATTTATAATACTCTATGGTATATTCTAGATAACCCTTACTATTAGGAATTGTAATTGGGATTAAATTTGGTTCCCTTTTTCCCTTCCCCTACAATATTCGCCCCCCCCCCCCATAATATGTATTATTTTTTTATTAATATTAATTATTACACTTAAAACATTGTACTCTCGATATTTTATAAGAACCCATACGAAACCTAACGTCTTACGCGATAAACTTTCGTTTTACGACAACCTGAATAATTATCATTTTCAAAGTTTTCAAAAATAGAATTTCACACTTATCATTAATATAACCCTTAAAACTGAACACCACATAACTTACTAACGCTCAAAAACTTGAACAAAACTTACTACGCAAAAACTCCGAATCACAAAACCATAAAACTCATTTCCACGACACAAAAAGTATACAAAATGAACTTCCCCGAATCCAACACCACAACAAACACATAACGATCGAATACCAAACCCACACATAAACTCATGAAAACCTCTAAACCACCAAACAAAATTTAACAAGTCAACACTATTGGTTTGACTAACCTGCCAAAACCACGGTTGTTACAATCAAACTCCTTAACCGATAATATACTATCAATTCGTTAGCTGTGTGTTATAAGTGATATGGTTTCCAATCACCATGTGTTCTTATTAAAAACACCTATTACATAACATTTCATGTACATGTTTCTTGGTAGCCAGACAGAGGACAGGTCTGAACATACTGCCTCACGTATCTCAACTGCCTCAAGATACTCTACGAAGGATGATTTCGTAACCAAATATCCAATGAGACAAATTGCCGAACTATTAGATGTTAAACAGGTATATATATATATATATATATATTATATATAACAGGAGGCGTTATATATATATATATATATATATATATATATATATATATATATATATATATATATATAGTACATAAGCCATTAGACTACTATCATTTAGATGGTTTTCCAATTATAGAAAGGAATCTTATGAATGGTAGAATTAAAACAGGTTATATGTAACCGTTTTTCGTCATGAACCTTACATGGTTTAATTTTTTTGTTTTAGGGTGAGCCATCTGTCATCGTTGGCACTATATGTGCAATAATAAAAGAAGATGGATGGTGGTACCTTGGTTGTGGTAAGTGCAAAACGAAAGTTGTTAAGACAAGTGATATCGTGGATCTGGATGCTGAAACAACGGAAAAACCAGCCGGTGGGCAGACTGAATGGTATTGCACTAAATGCTGCGTTGTTTGTACCACCCTCAAAACTCAGTGAGTTTTCCTGACTAAACCATCAATACAATTACATTAGGTCACATCCTTAACAGCCTTATAAGTTATAACCATTGCGTCTGTTTTTTAGGTTCCGTGTGCAAATACGTGTACAAGATTCAACGGGGACATGCTCTTTGTCCCTATTTAACGATGAAGTGCAAGCATATGTCGATAGATCGGCATACCAGCTGTGTGACAAATACAGGAAGGTAATGTTCACAATTAAAAAATATTTATGAATATTGGTAGACAAAAAGTAACACATTTTAATTTTTGTACCTTAACAAAGTGATAATAGTAGTGTGCCAACTGAGATTTCAAACATGATTGGTACCAAATATGCCTTCAAGGTGTTCATGGATAAGTTCAATGCAACAAAGTTGTTTCCCGTGTTTAATGTCTTAGGTATGTCTTCTGATCCCGAAATTATTGAATCGCTTCAAGCGTCTGCTACACCAGTAAAGGTAGTAACTCAATTGTTGTGCACTAATGGATTTGTTTATTTTGTTCTGAATTATTACGGATGGTAGCTTACACATTCATTTATATGTTTTACCAGGCGGACAATGAAGCCACAAGTGTCAGTGTACCAGTTGTCACACCATTTGTGAGTTTAATTACTTATAAAATGTAACAACTTGTATTTTGCAATGTTACATAAATCTTCTGTACTAACTATGTGTTTCAATGTGTCAAGGATTTGGAATCCCAGAAGGATGACAACACCACTCCAACAAATGCAGACAAAATTGGTGGTAAAAATAAGCGTCCAGCAGACGATGAAGCGGATGGAAGCATGTCTTCTAATGGTAAAAAGGCAGCTTGCAAATCAAGGTGGAGAAAGAGTAATGAATGAGTTCTTTGCATTGTTGATGTCTTTTGGATAATTTTGTTTTTAAATAAATATGTTTGGACAACGTTTTTTAACTCTTTATGGTTGGGGAGTCCCAACCAAATTTACGTTGTTATTTGTTACGAATAAATATTATCGGACAATATTCATGAATTGTCACTCCCTTCATTTTGAGTGGTCATTCAGTTAGTTGGATATTTATTAATATGTGTTTTAACAAATGTTTATGCCACAAAGTACCATTTATGTTCTTTATTTTTTTGATGTGTGTTTATTTGGCCTTTTCCAGCTTACTTCTTTACTTTTATTTTTTTTATATAAAAGTTTTTCATTTTTAGCTTATTAATAACTCAAAACAAAAAAAAAAAAAAAAAAAAAAAAAAAAAAAAAAAAAGTGGGAAACCAGGAAGCCAAGGGTGAGCATGAGGCTCGAACCCCTGACCTCAACCAGTCTCAACCATCTTATAACACACACCTTTACCAACTGCGCCCTTGGGTCTTTTCCGTTAAGGGTTGCATATATTATTTAGTTAATCATTTTTAGTCCTTTTAGCTTATTGTAGTTATTTGCTTATTAACTTCTTATCCTTATTAGTTGTCGATTATTTTTTTTCATAAGATCCTTATAAATTTAAGTAGTTTTCTGAAAATTTTCGTAATTTTTTCATATTAATTTACTATTTTTAGTATTATATTTATTTCAAAAGTGTTTTTAATTCACAAAAAATAAAATAAAAAAGAAAAAAATACAAAGATTTTTTATAAAAATATTTTGAATCATTTAGGACTTTTAAGAACCAGATTTACACATTTAGAGTTGATTTTTGATTTTTAAGTTTTCTTAGGCCCGTTTTAGTCCCGTAAAAGTCCTGCATTTAGTTTAAATTGATTTTATGATCATTTGTGCTTTACTTACTCATTTTAGGCGCTTTTTAGTTACTTTTTACTTTTTAGCTTTTGTTTTATATTTTTAGATACACATGTCACTAATACCATTACCAGCATTTGGTACTTTTCATCACGATTATAATTTTTCATGGATAAATTTGTGGTTCTACTTTATCAATGTTTTCTTTATAATACGGGTTTTTAGAAGAATGATAATCTTTAACATCTTACATTATTAAGTTTAACTTCTTAATCACTTATAATGGTCCCAGTGAGTAGCAATCATATATTTTTAAGTGTCCTTTTTGTTGGAGTATGTTCGTGTCATAATTAATAATTATATGGCTAGACATATGTGAGCCTATGGGGTCACACACTTATACACAGAGACATCATTTTATAGATTGTAATTATCATATTTACAATATATAAACGGCTATGTAACTCGGGATCTATAACGGGCCATCAAATACTAAGTTAAACTTAGCGTTTTTGGATTGGACCAACAATGAGCAAGCCCATTATAGGCCCTCATGGTGGCCGGCCTTTATGAAGGGCTCGGAGGGGCTTATGAGCTTTTATGAGGTGCTAAGTGTAATTGTAATTTGATAAGGTCAAATCTATTTTGAACCATATCAATCACAATTATGACTAACCACAATTAAGGAGTGCTTTACTCTCCCTCTCCCCAAAAGGCCACGAAATAAAACACACCCTTTTAGGGTTTTGTGTTTCTTTTATCCCTTCCTTGATTATTCTATTGTATATGCATCAAGTATCATGGTTACGAGGTCAAGACTAGCATCGGGTTGTGATCGATGACGTGTAGTGTGTTTCACACTTAGAGATGATCAACCTTGTTGATCTTTTGGTTTCTTGCATTCCATCGTGGTGGTGATACTGGTGGTGTTACCCGGATCATGCTACAAAGGTATAACATGCTTATTTATATTGTTTTTATTATGATTGATCATATGACTCTATGGATCCTTGTTGGTGATGTATTCCGCTGCGTTTATATATTTGATATGTTATTTTATTATTACATCACCTGTAGTGTTATCACGAGCCATCATATGATGTCATATGATCATCAAGTATGCGTAAAAATAGCTAAAAACGCATGTTTTTAATGGATCTAAAGGTATATCTTTAAAACAGCCCCTAGGGCTAATATTTTCTGAATATGTCGACCTATTTAGGGTCTTAAGATCTGAACTTTTTCATCCCATGGTCATTTGTTATGCATACATCAATTGTTTACTTGATCGGTACCCGTATAATGGCCTAAAAACGTGTTTTTTGATAGATTTATAACCCGATTTCAAACCAGCCAATGAGCCTTAATTTTCTGTGGTAAAATGATGTTAAGAAGGTCCTAATATCAGTGGGTTTTAAGTTTATGGCCATTTGTCATGCGTACCATTCGGGGTTTTAATTCTTGTCAATTAATTTCTTCGATTCGTTGGCTAACAATTTAATTCTTGTTATTTATTTTGTTATCCATGGCAAATACATGCATGTTTGTCCATGGAGTTAGCCAACACCTTGTAATGATCATAATTTTAATGTATTACTATGTGTATATGCAAAGCCGATGAAAACCTAGACCACTTATGCATTATGATGTTGTGATTGTTGGTTGTTTTGTTTGTTTTTGGGGTTTGCCATTGTTTCGGCACATTTGTAATGTATTTCATTTTGGTTTTGCCATTGTTTGGGCATCTTTACAGTAGATAGAAAGTAGATTAGATGTACTTTACTTTTTATATCATGTAACCAAAAGCTTGGAAGCAAATGGCAAAAGAATGAAGAGTTTTGGACCAAAAATAGCTGCTGGACACCTGATGGGAAAACGCGATTTCCAGAAGATTGTTAAGGTATTTTTGGCTAAATTTTTTTGTGCAGGTTCACAAGACATGGGCTACAACTCTCTAGTTTAGGCCGAAGTGATAGGGGGACTCCTTCTAGGCCGTTTGGGCCTCGCAAAACAGAAAAACTGGGCTAACAGAATCAAATTTTCATGTGCATTATGGGCCTTTACTTGCCCATGATTGTCTTGGGGCAAGTGGGAGCCCTCCATGTGGTTGTGCTATATGTCTCTAGTTGACTCTTGGTTCTTGTGATGGCTCACAAGACCAAGCATAGGATTTTCATTGGTTAAGGCTTTGCATATTGTGGTTGTATGTTTGTTTGGTTGTTTTATGTATGTTGTGACTACATTTAAAACGGAAAATTGTTTTCTTAAAACTTGAAACGAAACATAAACAATTTTGAACTAAGTCTTATGATTTAGTTTAACTAAGTTTAAATATGATTTTAAACTTAAACATCATTGTTTTCTAAATAACACTTAAACTAGTTAAGTTTGTTTATTTATTGTATTGTCCAAACTTATATTATAATCTACTTAGGATTTATATTAGTCTTGAAAATGGACAACTTGACACACATAAATTAAAACAATGATTAGATTTAAGTTAAGAAAGGTTTTTAACTTGTGCTACAAAGAATGAATGCATGCTTCTTCGTACACGTTTTTGATCCACATCAAAACACTTTACCCGTCAAAATTTAAGTCATGCCGTCCAATTATGAGAACACTTGCAATTACCTTTTGGCTATGGTCAGACCTAGGCTGAATTGCAACCCAGGGTGACTATTCTCCATGGTCAGACCTAGGATTATTCTCACAGTTTTCAAATTGGATGACTTAATCGTGTTATGCGGTCAGACCCTGACACGAGGCAAAGATGGGACTAAACATGCCAGCTTGACACTAGTTGCTTGTTCACTAGTGCCATGAGTCCCATAAAGATCTAAGAGTTGCACTTGTAATGCAATTGGTCGACGTTACCTACCTATTGAATCCACCATTTCTAGCAGATCAACTGCATTAATGGTCGAACCTCAATGAGGATCTTAGCCTTTTCGTAAATTAATTGTTTTAAATTATAAACATGGGGTAGTTAATTTATAAAAGGATAATTTTCGAAAGTACTAAAAATGAACTTTGTAAATTCAATAAATGAATTAATGCAACACAACCGTAAACGAAAGTTTGTTCTTTTCTTGTTAAAAGTACGAACTGAGTCGCTCTTTCCTTGTAAGAAAGAGACTTGTTCCTATCCTTTTTCTTTATGAGGAAAAGCCATAATAGGAATATTTGAATTTTCCCAATTCTAATAAAACTCAAAGAACACCTACTCTAGAAATCGTGATGTCTTGTAAAAGTCAAAACGGTTAAGTATGGTTACACATCTTATTCTTTCAAGATTGTTTTATAATCCTAGTTTCGGTTTTGAAACATTGATGAAATATAAGATATTTGGATAACTAGAGAACACGTTTTCTTTAGCTACCAAACTAAAATGAGTTTAAATAATTAGAAGATGGAAGAATCAATAAACCGCAAATAGGTAAAGGCAATTACTAGCATGATTACCTAGCAGTTTGTCTTAACCCAATAAGCCTACTAAGGTCCTACATACCATTGTGGTAAAGTAGACCAATTATGGAGGAAATGCATGCCTATTTTCAAGTTAAAATAGCAATGATGGCTAGCCCATCATCTATATGTTAGAACTTGATGCACTTTCTTGAATACCTAAGTACATGCTTACTAGTCAAAGTGACTCACATTAGCAATAATGTGTAGATATTCAAAGAAAGATGGAAAGTATCCAATCGCCTCGCACTCTCCACTGGTAACGTAACACATTTAAATGTTGTCTAATCCAGTGGGAGCTACGTGATTATATTACTGGTGACGAAACACATGTAATGTTGTCTAATCCAGTGGGAGTTGTAAGCTTTAATACCTTACAACTTGCCCATCTTATTTCCAGATTGTCTTGAAATAATACATTACTTTCCACATGTTAAGCGTCATAGTTTATATAAGAACCATTGCATAAATTTTATGAGATAACTTGTCGCGTTTCTGATGTTGCTTCCTGAAATGTTATCTATAAAATCATTATGCATGATTCATTATTAAAACGATAAAGTTCTACATATCTATATTTTGATTTTAACTAAAAATCATATGTTATCTTAGACATTGTCATATTGCTCATACAAACACACGAGCGTAGTGGTGCTTGTATTCATGATGTTGTGCCATGCACAAGTGGGAGAAATCTTAATTGTGTGCAAGGTACAACATATAACAATATGACTAATGGTTTTTCTTCACTGAAAGGTAAGAAAAACTAAGATTCTACTAGGACTTCTACACATAAAATGTAGGTTGCCCTAATTAGAACAAATATCAAGATAACATAAAAAGCTACTTCAACATATTCACTGAATCGTTTAGTAAGTATGATTATGTTTTCTTGTAAAGCCATAATCATGAAGTATGAAATTAACTTGAATTTACTGTTGAGGCCACGTGTCGGTGCTCGTAATTACTTTAGTTGAATATGTTTAGGTCTCTTGTAAAGACACAAACATAATTTCCGTTAATTGTTGAAAGATTTATAACGTAAAGTAAGACGTTGATTTGTTATGTCTTCTTGTTAAGACATGTACACTTACGACGTATAATATTAAATGTTTATGTTTTCTAGTCAAAACATGCACATGATGTAAAGTATGCAGTAGGCTAAAATTACTGTTGATGCCATCTGGTTTGACTTGGTTGGTAGATATGTAAGCCCAAAAGTATAAGTTCATCTAACGAGTTGTGTGATAGTCTCACAACATCAGTCCTCATGGAATACCACAACTTTATGGTATGGCCATCATGGAAAATCAAACACTATTGATATTGTTTAATCTTTGATGACTTAAACTGTTTTGCCTCCAAAGCTATCAAGGTTAGAAATTGGGTGTGCCATGTGTACACTCAATATGATTCCAACCCATAAGGAATTTAAGACACCATTGTATTATGGCATGGGATGAATCTCATTATGTCTTAATTGAAGTTCTGAATTTGTTAACTACTTAAAAGTAAGTAATTAACAAACTAGAGTCAAGAACTTACGGTGTATTTTGGATGTCCCACTTGAAAATAGTTTATTGTTACTTAAGATGCTGAGTATCTAGAGATTAGTCTCTACATACAAAAGCAAGTGGGAGTACCTTTAGACCTTGAAGTTATTCAAGAACTAAATACTCATCCTTCTGAGTACACTTGCTAATATCATACTAAGTTTGAACATGCATATGTTAAACCATAGATTGATATCTCTCATTCATAAATCCGCAAGGATACCTCTTGCACCTGAATGATATAGTTTGTATATCAATGCTGAGGGACATAAGTTAGAGGATCATGATGAACCTGCTAACTACTAAGATGCATTATCAGATATTGTATCTGATGAGTAGCTCAAAACTATGAATGTTAAGATGCAATCCTTGAAATACAATCACTCGTGGAGTTTGACTGATCTCTTACCAATCAGTTAGACTGTGAGGTTAAGAATGAGTTTCTTGATAAGAAGACTCAAAAGGAAAAACTTGTACACACATTTAATGGACGACTAGTAAAAGGAGTTTACTCGTACTCAAGAAATTGACTATGACTAAATCTTCCTACCTAAAAACATTAAATGTATAAAGATGATTAAAATTGTCATACATGTCTTCATGGAAATGAAATATGACAATAGGATATCGAAACACCTTTCTTGTGGATTACCTTTGCGAGGACGATGAGTAATCAAAAGGGTTTATGAATCCATATAATCTTTATTATGTATACAAGATAAAAGAATCCTTATGTGGATTAGATCATGCATCTAGGAGCAGAGATCTTACGTTAATTATAAAATCAATGATTTGATTTTCATTAATAAGATTACTCCTAAGTACACTAAGAGCAAGTTGGAGCACTGTATTTATTTTCTTAAATCTCATATGTCGTTAACATATTAGAAACAATATTCCATCTAAGCTAGACTTTAATCCTTAGCTTGGAATGAAGTTTCTCTTGAGGGATTTATAAAATAAGACACACAACCTTGTTATGTATATGTTTATTAGAATAAACATAAGCGGTTATTAAGTCTAAACATAATATGACACGTTATTGAGGGGAGTCTCAATGATCAATCTCACTTGATGAGATTGAACACATGAGTGGAAATCTTAAGTTCAACTAAAGGATTCATCATGTAAGTCATATTACACGTTGGACTATGTATATATCATTTGCATGAATGCAAGATGAGTTGATAGCAACAAATATCTAAGTGATAGTCATTAGATAATTGTTAAACGAACATTATAAGGGACCTATAAAGGACCAAAAGATAAGTTCAAAAGTCTACGGATATATGAGGAACTCTGTTTTGTTTGCATACGCTGATGCTTATTTAACTGAGATGATACTCAACCCTAGTCGTGGTAGGATGTCATCATGAATGATAACATTGCTGACTAGATGTGCTCGATTGAGAGCATTAATGCGTTATACATTAAAAGAATAAGAATACTTTATAGTTTGAGAAACTATTCAGATGACTGTCTAAAGTAGGTGTCTTGCTGGCTTCAAACACCCTATGGAATGTATTGTTGCAATCCTCGTCTTGTACTTGAATGCACACATACAAAGGATGATCATCATCCAAACCTTTCATGAGTTTTGTAACAAGTATTCTCAAAGTTTACTCAGATGACTACTTGCTGTCTTGTACAACATGATTCAATCATGGTGGGAACATCGGATTCCGACCTATGAGTAGTCGTATGCATATCTGTTTTTAGTATTTGGATAATGGAACTGTAAGCAGTCGTATTATACAATGAATTGATATACCTGGTATGATCGTCTTCATTTATACTACTGTGTTCTATATTTGCATGTTTAATCCATGAATAATTTATTTATTCTAAAATTATCCATTGTCGGTTGACGATACGGGAGTATCATCAAATTAAGGCAAATGTGAGCGTGTTGGTGACTTATTTGCCACACTCACATGTTGTTCATTATGATGAACATTGGATTGACCCAACCTACGAGTATTCACTACATGGATCGTCGTCAATAGTGAATCTCGCAAGAGGTTATGTCTCTTATCCTTAGACTTGAGATGCAAGCAGGTCTTGCATGTGTGGAATTTCATTCCTTGATATGGTTAAACGCTATCCTGAATAAGGTAGTTATAAAAGCCATTATCAGGAGTGATATGAAGCATGTGAATGACACGTGTAGTCAAAATAGGATTTGTTCCTCCACATGTTATGGAGTTAGATACTATTGGGCCCCTCGATGAATTGAACAGATGTTTGTATGGCCGTACCCAAATGAGATTAAGATGAATCTTAATTCACTTGGTAATCTTGTTCAATATCTATATCGAGAAACATAATAGTTGAAGTATTAGAATGACATTTGATCCATGTCTAATGTTCAACACGGTATCTGTAACAAAAGGATAGATGACATTTAAACCATCTAAAATGAGACGTTTAAGAAACTAACCTCACATATTTATAGGGGCATTGGCGTGTTGCTAGACGCTAACCATTGCTTGTATAATTACTTGATTATTATGACGTCGCAAGTGGGAGCTGTTGGAGTATGCTCGTGTCATAATTAATAATTATATGGCTAGACATATGTGAGCCTATGGGGTCACACACTTATACACAGAGACATCATTTTATAGATTGTAATTATCGTATTTACAATATATAAACGGCTATGTAACTCGGGATCTATAACGGGCCATCAAATACTAAGTTAGACTTAGCGTTTTTGGATTGGACCAACAATAAGCAAGCCCATTATAGGCCCTCATGGTGGCCGGCCTTTATGAAGGGCTTGGAGGGGCTTATGAGCTTTTATGAGGTGCTAAGTGTAATTGTAATTTGATAAGGTCAAATCTATTTTGAACCATATCAATCACAATTATGACTAACCACAATTAAGGAGTGTTTTACTCTCCCTCTCCCCAAAAGGCCACGAAATAAAACACACCCTTTTAGGGTTTTGTGTTTTTTTTTATCCCTTCCTTGATTATTCTGTTATAGATGCATCAAGGATCATGGTTACGAGGTCAAGACTAGCATTGGGTGGTGATCGATGACGTGTAGTGTGTTTCACACTTAGAGATGATCAACCTTATTGATCTTTTGGTTTCTTGCATTCCATCGTGGTGGTGATACTGGTGGTGTTACCCGGATTACGCTACAAAGGTATAACATGCTTATTCATATTGTTTTTATTATGATTGATCATATGACTCTATGGATCCTTGTTGGTGATGCATTCCGCTGCGTTTGTATATTTGATATGTTATTTTATTATTACATCTCCTGTACTTTTTAAACAAGTTTAACATTTTATTTACACAAAGCACATATATTTTTTATAACCTACTGACATATCAAGTGTCCCATCCGTGTCCGATGGAGATGATAAAGACAATTTCATTGATGACGCGTCTCAGGTGTATCATTCATGTCTTTGTTGATGGACAACTTTGTTTATGTCAGATATTTATTCATGTCTTAGCCCCTTAGTAAGTTGTGTTACAATAATTTATTGTGTTGTACTTCAGTTTCACTTTGTTTATGTCACATAAAGAGAGGAGTTTTTGGGATTATCACTAAAATTATAAATCATAAACTAAAAAGTAGCTAAATAGCATATAAAAAGATATAGTTAAGCTCAAATTACAAAAAACGCAATAAAAACTAAAAATGAGCCCTTAACGAGCCTTAACATGAGCTAAGAAACTCAAAATCTTAAAAAACTACTCTAAACATGCAAATTCAGCTCCTAAAAGTCCTGAAAGATAAAAAAGAATTTTAAAAAAAAATGTATTATTTTTATTTTTTTTTTATTTTTTATGAATTAAAAAGTCTTTTGAAATAAAAAATATATAAAAAATACTAAATTAAATAGAAAAATTATGAAAATTTTCAGGAAAATACTTTAAGTGATGAAGAATCTACAAAAACTAAGATAAAGATCACAGCTTATTAGAATAAGCAGTTAATAAGCTAATTAAGAAATAAGCTAAAAGAAACAAAAAGTGGTTAAAAAAAAACCTCTGCGACCTTGGTCAGAAAAGACCTAAGGGCGCAGATGGTGATGTGTGTGTGTGTGTGTGTTAAAGGTTGAGGTGGTTGAGGTCCCAGGTTCGAGCCTTGGCTCACTTTGGACTTCCCACTTCCCTTTTTTATTTTATTTTTAATTTTCTTATTGGAATTTGTTAAAAAGCTGAAAATAATAACTTTCTATAAAAGCCATATTTTTAGTTCTAAGAAAATAAGCCGGAAAAAGCTTTAAAAGAACAGACTGCTTATATATGGAACTAATGCTAAGTTAGGACTTATAAGCTAACACACAACATAAGGATAACACCTTAAACAACTTGTACAAAAGGCTAATGGATTATTTACACAATCATTCAGTTTTATACACAAAAACTCCTTAAACTTCGATTATTAACAAGCTATACAAAAGACTAATGGATTATTAATTTCATAGTAGTTTTATGTTACATAACACTACAATATTTTTTTCAATTTGCACACGGAACCTGCATTTTGTACACCTGATCATGAGTACCCAAACGTCCGTCTGAAATTCGACCTGAGCTAAACATGTTCATGTCCAACACTACCACAAACATTGGACTAAAACAAAGTATGAATAGGGAATTGTCCAACACTACCACAAACGTTGAACTAAAAGCATACATTTCACTTGAGGATTGTTTTGGGCAAAACACTTACATTACATATTCCTATCTGCTATCAAACCACTTACCTGACTTCTAAATGGTTTGATAGCAGTAACCATACAGCCTTGATGTTACCTAAGGCTGTAAACGAACCGAACGAACACGAACTGAGCCTTGTTCATGTTCGTTCATTTAATTTAACCGAACAAATAAACGAACATGAACGCTTAAACGAACAAATTTTCTTGTTCATGTTCTTTTATTAAGAAAATAAGTTGTTCATGTTCGTTTATGCTCGTTCATTAAGACATTAAACGAACATAAAATGATCAAACATATATGAACATAGGCAAATAGACATAAACTTTATTAAATTATGCACAATATAATGTTTATAAGTGTTACTTTTTGAATTTTAAGCTTGATCTCACATTAACAAACCATTGGCTTTAGAGATGGCAACGGGGCCGGGTATGCGGGGAATAGTTGATATCATCCCAATCCCCGAAGTTAAATAGTTATCCCCATCCCCGTCCCCGTCGGGCGTCACAATTACGTCCCCATCCCCATCCCCGATGGGGAACGGGGATCCCCAATGGGGAATCAGGGATTTTTCCCCGTTACATAATTATAAGTATGTCATATTATAAATAGATGATTGTACATCGGTTTCTGGAGAAAAAAATACAAAACATTTAGATTGCTGATGTTTAGAAAACATTAACACGTATAAGAAAAATTGTTTCTTTGAAGAAAACTTATTATATTGTTAGATCATAAGTAAATATCAACTTTGGATCATATAAAACTTATTATATGAATTATGGTATGTGCTAAAACACATACCTTTATTAGACCAAATTAAGACCAAAACGACAAAAAACTAATCAAAATGCCAAAGATATTTGTGTTTTTGTGTTTGTTTATATGCAGGTACGGATATTTAGAAATATGGACAAAATCAAGCAAAAATCGGGAAAAAACGAGCACGAGATTTGGAAAAGATATTTACAGCCGAGGCCGGGGAAGCAATTTACAAGTTCGGATCAAAGTTATGATCAAAAAGTCAAAATTAATCATCAAGTTTCATCAAATGACAAAAGTAGCCCTTGGATAATACTTTTGGAAAATGGCAGAAGTGGTCCCTGAAGATTCAGATTTTACTAAATTGGTCCTTATCAAATCTATACTCTTATAAATCAACAAACCAATCCGGACCTTTATTATAAAATCCAATCCATATCCAAAACATAAACCCCAGCCCATCAACTAAACCCCAGCCTAACATATACACCACAACCCGATCCACTTTCCTTATTATAACCCGGATTATCCAAACCCAACACCACATACCCGGGTCAAACGAAAATAAATGATATTACCCGCGCCCAAAAACCCCTAAATATTACTGTACGATGAACCCTAATTTTACCGTACCCCCAAATTACCTCAATTACCATACCTTAAATTCTTCTAGAAGCCTGAGCACATGTCAGAGAATGTCAGGATTGCCAGCATGGATGAATGGAATGATGTGATTGGTGGTGACACCTCACTATGCTAATTCAAAGGCTGTGATCAAAAGATTGGAATCCAAGGGAAGTTTGAGGGCTGAGATTAGTTTTGAAGAAACCCTAGCTCCCTCAGCTCAGCTATAAATACCTCCCTCATTCACACAATCAGGGGTGTTAGGTTTTTAGGGTTTAGGAGTAGGATAATGTAGGTAGATTTTAATGCTTATTTTTCTGCTTATTTATATTTTCTCTTCAGTTTTCAAATTATTGTACTCAAATTCAGTTTTTAATGAAATTCGAATTTTAGTCAAAGTTACTGTTCAACTGCTTATTGGTATGCTTTTAGTGCTTATTCTCGTAATTTCTGCTTAATAGATCTTGATATTTAGTTTTGATATTGTTTTGCTTATTGTTTACACTTAATTCTGATTTTCATTAAAAATAGTCTAAAGTCAGTTAAATAAGTCAAACTGCTTAACAGCTTTTTCCAATGCTTAATTTTAGTTCCTTTCCATTTATAAAAGTTTAAATATAGTTGGTTAATGATCCTCTTTCAAAAGCTCAGTTTCTTTTAGATCTTATAAGTTGAAATGTAAGGACAGCCTTCTATAGGGGCTGTTTGGTTAAAGCTTTTTCATGGGTCAAATGGGTCAAATCTGAGATACCACTGTTCATTTGCCTTTAGAGTAGGTTTGAGTTAGTTTGTTTTAAGCTAGATGAACTGTTCTTAGTAGGATTAAAGTTGTGTTTAATGCTTTTGATGATATGAGTTGATAAGAGCAATTATAGAACCTTACCTGCTCATTTAAGCTCCCATTAAGTTGTGGCTTGTTAGATCACTATTTCTGGTAACTTAAGGTGTATTTTAGTAGTTTTAGTGAGGATCCATAAGTTGGTGTTGTCTCATGTTGAATTGTATGAGTTAAGGTTCAAAAAACTTGGGCTGCTGTATCAGTATATTATGTGCAGATCTGCACATCAGTTTGCCCAACTTAGCTTAGAGTTTGCTTTGAATCTGCTTATCCATCTGAGCTATTTACATAATTTTTGGTTTTCTCAGTAGTTAGTAGTGGTGACTTTGTAGTTCTAAGCTTGTATTTCATTTATTAGCTTATCAGTTAGCTTAAAAATAGGTCTGCAATCTCCCCATTAGATCTGTTTCATGTTTGCATCAGATTTAGCTTCTATAGTCATCTGTTCTTGGCTTCAATTGATGTAGCAATTGATCATTAAATTTGGAAATTTTCATTTTATAAGTAGCCTGTAGTACTAGCTTCAAGAATCTGCTTTTATATTTCTATGATTAGCTTTTGATTAGCTTTTAGAGTAGCTTAAAGAAGGGTGATTGGTCATTTGTTTCTGCACTAGATTGTCAACTGCCAAACTGCTTATTGGCTTATTTCCTAAGCTTATTTGGACTTTTTAAGTTGTTTTAAGCTTAAAGTAATGAGTTAATCTGTATTTGAGCCTTTGGTGATTTTTAATGCTTATTAGCTTATTTTAGGGCTTAATTCGAACTGCTTATTAGCCCATTCTGCTTATTTGGGTTGAAAATAGTTCTAATTTTATTTTTTCTAGATTCCTAGTATAATTTTAGATTTACCTGCAAGTTTTTAGATTTTTCCAAAGTCATTTATTATTTTTAATCATTTAATTAGTTTAATTTAGTTTAAAATTCATAAAAAAATAAAATAAAAATCAAAAAAAATATATTTCTTTTTTCTAAAATTCTATTTTAATATTTAGCATTTAGGAAAATTAATTTTACATTTTTAGAACTTAGAATTTAGAAATTCACTTTTTAGTTACGTTTTTAAATTCGTAAAGTACGTTTTAAAATTCCAAATTGCGTTTTTAGAATAGTGTGCTTAGAATAATTGTACCCTTAGCTTAACTAGTTGTTTCCATTTATAATTTCATTGTTCGTAGTGTAAAATCACCAATCATCACTCTATCACTCACATTCACTTCACATATTCGACACCGTTACGAAAACTCGAATTCAACCTTCGTTGGGATCACGACCCGGGGGAAATACATCCGTTGTATTTTTCCTTGGAAAAATAAATATACTCAAAAAGACAAATCAAATTAGCATATGCCTTATTAAAACAATTGATCAAAAGAAGTAAATATAGAGAATGATAAAATCAGTTTTCATAACATAATATAACATCTAATGTATTTTGTACAGAAAATATATTCGGGGACGGGTTCTGGGATCCGACGGTATTACCATACCCGCCTCCATACCCTTTTTTCAGTATCGGGGATTCCCCGCCCCCATCCCCATACCCGGTCAAATCGGGGTCGGGTATCGGATTTTCCGTCGGGTTCGGAGTTTTTTGCCATCTCTAATTGGCTTCTTGTTTTATTTATTTTTTGAATGACAAGTCAGTATAATACTATCGGTTAGCAAGTCACCTTAGTGGGCAGAGCCTAACACAAATTCTTATCTGGAAGGAAAACCCAGTGAGGCTCGTACTTGAGATCTCATGGAAACAACCTCCCCCAACACTCCTTAGGAGACCTCAGGTGGCCAACTGAGCTAAGCCGAGTTGGTTCCATTGGCTTCTTGTATATGTTAAAATCGAATGATTGCTGAAAAATGGGAATAAAACTTTTCATCTATATTTATTAAATCAACTCATGCTAGCATGTTCTACTTCTATTCTTAAATCCTGAATATTTTATCACCACTTAAACTATGAAACACGTTCCATAGGCCTTGCCGCAACAAAACGCCAATTATGCCCCCATTTAACATCTACATTTAAGTACACTTGATCTGGTCAAGATTTGTGCATGCATGCTAATCATAAGTGATATCTGCGCACATCATGGATAAGTAGTGTTCTACTTCTATAAGCATTATTTGACCTTGGTCACCCTGGTACGTACAAAAACATTATGAGAGTTGATTTGCACACTTTCTATCTTGATTGGAACACTCAAATGTACAAGCAGTCAGAGAACACTGTAAACATTGTACAACTATGTAATGCACAAAGTAGAGTGTCTCAATAAAAAACATGAGTGTGCAAATTCACTTAACATCATTTTCTTAGATCCAAACCAACTGTAATTTGTTATTTTGCGTCGAACGTTAAAGGGAAATATGTATATTAACTACTAGTTATAATGCCCGCGCACGCGCGGGGTTTTTACTAAAAATTTTATTAATGTATTTTTATTTATCAAAAAACAAATAGCTTAATTTTTGTTTTTAGTTTTAATTATGATTCTTAAATTTGATTTATAATTATGTTTGATGTACGTGATAAAAGTTCACATATAATACTTTCATAGACATCGGTCATTTTTATGTACAAAATTTAGCTATCGCATGTTGTGTTTGTGTGTCGATAATTTAGATCAATTTTTATTTTTTAATCTTATGCTAAAATATTAATGGTTGTGTTACCATGTCACTTTTGTAAGTTCAGCTATTCTAATATTTTATAATTAGACAATAAAGAACACTAATATAATATGTTGTAGATTTATCATCTTTTAAATTTTAAATGGAATTGCCTAAAGCTATGTTTAGCCCATTTTGTTACTATAAATTCGTACTTATATTTTTTTTAAGTTTTTGTTATTGTTGGATAGTGCATTTATTTTTTTCTTTTAAACCAAAAAAGTTATGTTTATTATTTTTTTATTGAGACAGTCCAAATTAAAGGATTTTAGCTTTCATTTAGCATTAAAAAGTAATGAAGTTTCTATAACCTAAACTAATAAAACGGATAATCAGATGAGTAATCAGATGAGTGTTCAAGTTGTCCAAAGAAAGTGAGTCCTTGACTAAGATATATATATATATATATATATATATATATATATATATATATATATATATATATATATATATATATATATATATATATATATATATATATATGCAACCTAACTGGATACCTAAAAGTTTCCGAACCATTTCCTTTGCCAACCTAAGACCTCAAACTATCTTCATAAAAGTTGGATTAAAACTCTCAAGAATGGATAGTATTCTACAATATTAGATGTAAAATTTATTAACTAACATCAAAGAACACTAATATTAAATGTTTGTAGATTTATTAACTATTGAAATTTAAATGTAAATTTCCAACGTAAGCACATTTTTGTATAATTTAATTTTGTATAATTTTATATTTTCTGATAATTTTGTATGTTTTACTAAAGCTATGTTCAACGCATTTGGTTGCTATAAACATGTACTTATACTTTTTAATTTTTTACAATTGGAAAGTGAATTATTTTATTAAACCAAAAAGATATTATTTTCAAAGTCAAGGATATATGAGCTAAAAAAGGTCTATAGAACAGAGACATAAGTATTTGGATAAAAAGTCACAACAGAGATTACTAATGTTTGATCTCTTTTGCAGCTTTCTCTTCTTTCACAATATCAACAACTAATTTCTTAAAAAAGGCTTTCACCGGTTGGTATGAATTCTCTACTACTTCTGAAATCAGCTACCACTTCTCTTCATGTTTGGCTTCTGAAGCTATGCATTTCCTCAAGATAACAGCATATGAAATCATAATAACACTAAGAAACTATATCAATGGTAGATTATGGTCCTTTGGTGCAGCTTTAAATCAAAGGTAAGTACATTGCACAATATTTTTATATTTGACTGATTTACCATTTTTAAAACGCAGACGGATCTACTCTTGTCATTAGACTGTTTTACTGATAACATTGACCAAGACCTCATTATTTTCCGTCTCAAGGGACTTTAAATCTGTGGAACAGAAATAATCAAACATCACAAAAATTAATAGACTGATTTACCATTTTTAAAACGCAGACGGATCTACTCTTGTCATTAGACTGTTTTACTGATAACATTGACCAAGACCTCATTATTTTCCGTCTCAAGGGACTTTAAATCTGTGGAACAGAAATAATCAAACATCACAAAAATTAATAAAATAAATTGGACTAAAAGGCAACAAAATAAACTGATGGTGAGTTAAATTGGAGAGACGCTGTGAAGTTGAGAGTGAACGAGATTCTTACCCTCATTTTTTTTTCAAGCATATTTTTCATGTCAGCAGCAATTTCGATATCGAGTATGTTGTTTGGAGGAGATTCTTATTTCTTTTGGCCGCTGCAACAGAAATAAACAACAAATTCATAAAGGTTGGAATTCATTATACCAATTGGCCAGTTTGAAATATTAATCACTTTTGAATGAAGTTGAAAATATGCCTGTCAGTACTTAATCGGTTCGATACTTCATTCCTGGTACGAAAATGTACAGTTGTGAAAACGTGGGTGGCAAACCGTCTGTTGGTAACAAACTCCCCATAATATGATAGGTTTGACCGTGTAATCTAAACATGTAATGACCATCACCATTGTTAATTGTTTTATCAATCTTTCCACCCATTGAGGTAAAACAGAACATTATATTGTAACAATGGATAATTTTAGTGAAGTTGTCGCTTCTAGCATCTTTCTTACGGTAAACATAATCCAGAGTTATAGTGTGAGGGAAAGGTTGTGAGAGGAGTATTGGCACTTAATATGATAAGCCTGGTTCACCGCTTGAATAAACTGCAAATATAATGGGCACCCAAATTATTAATAACCAATGATAAATATTTGTTTATGAAACTGGTTACTTGAAGTTTATGCTCATTGCATAAAGTCATTTGGCTTTCATGATGAACCTGTTTCAAGAGACCGGAGTAATGTGGGGAATAGTTTCAAATGTGTTGCACGCACGTGCTTCAGTATAGCGGGTCGACTCACATATTGGCACATGTTGATATATGTTAATGTTTCCCAATATAATGGATATTACGTGTGATAGGGATTCATACCATCTCCAAGATGATGCAAGCTTTTTCTTTGGAAGGACCTTGAACCTATTTTCCGAAAGCATAGTTAGCATGTTCTATATTCGTAATCATTACAAATTAAAATGCACAACATGTCTGGTAATTTTACCTGTATACTCATTGCTCTTAGTAAAGTCAATACCATGAATGAGGTTGGAGGATTCAAGACCTGCACGTGCAAGATCATCCATCACCCGCATATAAAATGAATATCTCATGTTAACAATAAAAGGCATTTTAAAAGAAAGGAGGAAACTTCTACGAATGCAATGCTTTTGCGTTACCACATACAACCATGACATAAAACTTGTACATGCTAAAAATATACGACCCAATACTAATACAATACATCAGGTTGTTTCATCAATATGTTTATCATGATGGTATGAGACTACTGCATACAAAGATAATGCTAAAAACCAAAGTGTAATGGCTGCATATAAGCGAATTTACATTTTATTGTCTGTAGTTAGTGTATACTTCATATCAAAATAGATCTCCATATACATAACATCAGGGACAAAAATGCCAATTTCACTTCCTAATAATACCGTTTGGGCAAAGACAACTGAAGATCAGAATGGCTATCATTAAAGGTTGTTAAGCATAGTATTTTGTTTCTCCTTTATTATCATTCTAGTAGTCCCAAAGGTTCTTCTTCGATTTCACAATTTTTATATCACTTCTAGAGGATCCGTTAAGCAACATTGGCGTACAAATTTATGGTATGAGTTGAATTATGTGGTAACGATCTTTGGTATGTTTGCTTCCTTAGAATCGAAGTATAATACATTACTTGTCAATCCCTATGCTAAGACCTAACCGAATTAACTTACTCTAGATAACCTCATCTCATGACCTATTTTCGCAGAGACCTCAAGTAGAAAGATGGGGCAGTCCCATTTGTCCTCATTAAACACCTCTAAAGTAAGACTGCTAATAAGATTATCAAGAGCAGATAACTCCGCTTCTACTTGACCATGAGGCTCCCTTCTCCCCCTCCAATGACACTTTCAAAAACCATCAATCAGCACCAAAAGATTCAGAGAGCCTTGTCTCTTAACCAAGAATCCATCCAAAAGCAAGTTTGACTGTCACTCTTAATTTTATGCACCATAAGATCTAAATTAATTATAGGCTTCTATGTCTCCTTACAACAACTAATAAACTTAAAAGACCATCATCTGGTCTAAATTGGAACTTTATGACTAAAGTTTCCATCTTTGTAACAAATTGTGTGCTTCTTTATATACCTATACCTATACCTATATACATATTCATATCAATATCCATAGTAGGTCATGTTAACAAACCAAACACCCCCTAAGAAAGTTTTATACCATTCAAGAATGTCATACAAAGGCTGGCATTGTTGCTTTAAGCTTGTGTCTTGATTACCCTTGATATCATCCTTATTTGCAACCGATCAGCAACATAACAGATCTAATATCACAAATCAATCAAACTACAAAAGTCGATAACAAATTTATACTTGCAGTGACTATGCACAGTTAAGTTTCACATTGATCAAATTTACCCATTAAAGACCAAACTAAATCAAAATTTCAGTAAATAAGCCATACCACATCAATTAAACACAAACCCACAACTTAATTAACAAAAAATACCTAAATTATCGAATAAATCGATAAGTCTTAGATTAATATACCTTAACCCAAAACAAACCTTGGATTAATCGAGCGATGTCAATTTTAGGGTTTTCTTTATCGCAACAGGTTCTTATGATATCGTGTGTTTTTCTTTTGTTTTTGTTTCTTTGGGTTGTAAACTTGTAAAGAGGAAGTGTTTTTCTTTGGAAGTTTCGTTTCAAAGGCATGACGATTTGTTTGTTCTAATTTTCATTTTGACACCTAACTTTTATGTGGATTGACTCCGCCTTCTTTAAAGTTTTTTTCTGTTACACTTTTGACACATAAATTTTTGTACACAATTTTAATGAAAAAACGCATAAAAACGATTTTTTATGAATTTTGGCCAAATATAAAAGTATTTAGGGTTTATTAATTAAACATATTTTTAAAAAATATAATAAAATAAATAGAATATTGCCAAATAAGGTATGATTTGATTTTTTTGAAATGAAAAAGTCCCCACTAAGGGTTTTGTTTTATTATATATAAAGATTTAATAGACAGTACGTATGCAAACACACAGAATGTCGAACTAACAATGCTAAATACATTAAACCTAACATGATCCAACACTAAATTTGCTTTAAAAACCGGTTTATAATAGAGGACATCGTCTTTTAAGAGCGTACTTGTTGTGGCAGGTGTTGGTATTAGGGTCATGATAATCAAATTATTGTCCGGATAAATTCTTTGCTGCTGTATAATAATTCATGAAATAAAAACAATGACTTCTACCACAGAACTCGAACTAATTAATCTCAAAAATAAATTAATACTTGGATATGATTAACACCGTTTGAAAGAGCTTTGTAACAAACATAACTGATTACATCGTAAATAAAATTCACATGGATTGAAGCCATATGATCATAGATTCACATAGTGGTGTCAAATCGCAACATGATTCTCCTGTGAAGTGAGGTTCGATAGTTCCATCTGAAATATGATAAATCCCCGTATCTTTCCATCCTCCTTCGGTGTAGTATATGCAGTTACCCTTTATTACCCCCGTAGTGTCCTCCGTCCAAAAGGAGGAATTCAATCCCACAAACAAAGTTTTCCTACCAAAATCCTTCACTTTTGACCAGTTCCCACTTTCCAAATCATAAGCCAAAACTTTAAAACCCTTTGTCTTGTTACGATTAAAAAATCTCATAATTAGTAACACCTGCTTCCTCTCACCATCATCTAGTCCAACTATATAAGGTGCTCGTTGACCCACATGACCATCTAGTTCATCAAAATCTTCTGGTATCATTGCTACATCAACCAACGCTGAAGGGTGTTTCCCATTAACATTGCACGTTTGGATCGTGTCACTTCCAAAAGCATAAACTTGTCCGTTGTAGAAAATAATATCGAATATAGAGTTGTCTAAAGGCTGTTCAACAGATTTCCACTCGTTATCTCCAATATGGCAAAACCCTAGCTTCGCTTCCCCCGGCAAATCGTACATTACAAGCACCAATTTTGATTCCATCAAGAGGACTACCTGTGAAATGGAGCCATCCCAATCTAAAGGATACTCCTGTGGAAAGGTGTCTACCTTTGGAAGGTTAATGATTTCACGAGATAAAGGATTGATGAGTTGTGTAGCGCAATCTTCTCCAATGGTTAGGAGCCACCCACATGAAGACACGCATATCTTCCCATATGCTTCAGGCAGTCTTATCTTGCGGGTTCTCTTGTTTGAGAGGAGGAACAATTCACGAGACTCATGATCATCACTTTTTCCAGCAAGCATTAAAGATGGCAACCGCGAAGGAGGTCCATTCGAGTTGTGGTATGTTCTTGCGGCCGCTAGATGCCAAGACCTACACACGCCTGCAAAACTCGGATAATCTTCGTAGCAAGTGATATATTTTTGTGCTATTATATCAAGTACTTCAGGCAACATCTCTGACCATTCCATCATAACTTATAACTATTTTTAAATCACACAATACCTGCAAAAGATATCAAATGCCATTGAATTAACGCATATAACAAGGCTGCTAAGTGCTAATACACGCCTTAATTAAGATTTGAACGGGCAATTTATTGGATGATGAGACACACACACACACATAAGCTAGCTAGGCAAAAACCCGGGTTGATCCGAAAATCACAACGTATGTTGATTACTTTAGATCGACGATATTTTCGAATGTTGTATATCGTTTATTAAAACTATATCTGTTCGTTTATTGCTGACTATGAATTATTTGTTAAGAACAGTTTAATAATTAAAACAAGTTAAACAAACAAACAATACTATATATCAAATCAGGTTTAACAAAGGCAGCCAACTAATCATCTCACAAAACCCTATAAAAAACTACTACACAAACACTTAATTCGTGATATAACATTAATATTACCTTTACTTTATGGCCTTGAACAGTTGAACATGCAGCAAACAATGAAGCACTTTTTAGGGTTTATGCTAATAGGATGTGCACGAGTTAAATAGATTATAATAATTGGTTATATAGAATTTGGGTTAATGACTTTCCTAATAAAACTATACATTCTAGTCATTTGACCCCTTAATGTATCTACTTTGACATTGTTAACCCTTAAATAAATATTGGTTAGCTAATTTAAGCATGTTATAGCAACATATTACCATGATTACGAGCAATGTTAGTGTAGTAGTGTTTTACGAGCATTGTTTTAACCGTGCTTCACGGAGGTCGTATATATCATAAAAGGGAAACCATTAAAAAATATATGGAACTAGTCGTGAAAATCGGTTTCGCGTAGCGAACAAAAATTTAAAAAAAAAAGAGAATTTAACTTCCAAAAACACATCTATTTATGCAACCTGTGACTTACAAAGCAGGTTGCCTGTTTTTTTAAACAATAAACACAATTTTTTTTTTTTTGAAATGACCATTTTACCCTTCCTTATTTTGAAAATTGCAGCCACTGTCCTTACACTAAATTACATAAATAGTCCCTGTCGTTACGCTAAATTGCGTCCAACATCCAAAATCATATTTTTTTAGAAAAATTATATTTATTTTCCGAAAATAATTTTTTAAGAAAAATAAATGTTTTTTTTCCGAAATAAATTTTTTTAGAAAAAAAATCCGAAAATTTTTTTTTTTTTTTTAATTTTCCGAAATTAATTATTTTAGAAAAAAAAAATTTTAAAAATAATTAAATTTTTTTTTTCCGAAATTAATTTTTTAGGAAAAAAAAAAATTTTCGAAATTTTTTTTTAAAAAAAATATTTTTTTCCCAAAATAATTTTTTTTAGAAAAAATAAATAAAAAAAAAATAATTTTTGAAAAAAAAAAAATTTAGGAAAAAATTTTTTTTTCCGAAAATAATTTTTTTTAGAAAAATAAAAAAAATGTTTTCCGAATTTTTTTTTTAAATATTTTTTTCCGAAAATAATTTTTTTTTTAAATATTTTTTTAGAAAATAATTTTTTTTAGAAAAGAAAAAAAAAATAAAAATATTAATTTCGGAAAAAAAATATTTTTAAAATTTTTTTTTCCCGAAAATAATATTTTTTAGAAAAAAAATTAAAAAAAATATATTAGTTTCGGAAAAAAAAAAAAAAAAACGTTTATTTTTCTAAAAAAAATATGATTTTGGACGTTGGACGCAAGTTAGTGTAACGAGAGGGACCATTTATGTAATTTGTGGGGGTAGGGGTACATGAAAAAAAAAAAAAAAAAAAAAAAAAAAAAAAAAAAAAAAAAAAACTGCTGACGTGGCGAAAACCGGCTGGCCAGGTCACAGGTTGCATAAATAGATGTGTTTTTGGAAGTTAACTTCTCTTTTTTTTTTAATTTTTTGTTCGCTACGCGAAACCGATTTTCATGACTAGTTCCATACATTTTTTAATGGTTTCCCCTATCATAAACTAGTTTTCAGTCTCGTGCACGCACGGGGTTTTGCATTATTTTTGTACTCACAAACTAATTTGTAGTTAGATTTTTCAACTATTTTAAACATTAAAACAGCTAATCATCATACCTTATAATTACTTACTTTCAAAACACAATGTCAAAGACCCCCTTTTCATATCACCATATAGATTTAGGGAAACCCTTGTCATTATATATTGTCATTGCTGTTTAGGTTTATGACTATTGGAACTTATTTTTCTTAAAAGTTTACAAATCACAAAAACTAAACGTTGATAGCTAAAACATATACAATTTCAATTTTTAATATATAAGCTTAAAATAATTCACTTAAGTACAATTCAGTAGTGCAGGCATTGAAAAACCTCAAGTTAGTTAGATATATAAGTTTACATGCAAATCAAATTTTTGTATAATTGGAAGACATAAAGATAACCAATGTGGTCAAAATAAGATGCTGAGACCTTTTAGTTTTCTACATCCAAGGTTTTGACCCATTAACCCAACTTAACACACCTTTTAGCATAATGCTAAATTTTGTTTAGATTTAATCTGTAGGGTATTCACAATGCAAGAAACACTTGTTTGAGGCTTAGATTTAGATCGAATGAAAGAAAGCTTAGAGAGAGAAAGTGGGAACTTCTAGTGAGAGAAACACTATGTGTATTAGATTGAAATAATGAGAGTTCCAACCCTTCCCTTGCAAGGGAAGGGGTATTTATACTTACTACATAATATGCCCCTAGCGGGCTGTAGAGTGAGCTGACAGAGGGTAAAGACCCGACCCACTCCACAATACTAATAATAATAACTAAGCTACTAATAATATTACTGATAATCCTACGAGCTATGATGAACTAATAATTACTCGGGGTGACCGAGTCTTCAGCTGAATATTCATATTCCTAACAATCTCCCCCTAAGGGAGGTCACCCCAGAAGTAATGTTCTGAAATTCAGCACTTCTTCCTTGGATCTTGACATCATAGCTCGTAACCATTGATTCTTCAATATCATAGATTGTTGTGCAAACATCCGTGATCTTAAGATGACTTCTCTTTTGTTTTGGATGAACTTTGAGTAAACTTTGAAAGCATCATCCCACTTGAGTCTCAAAGTCATCTTTCAGTAGTAGGTCTCCATGTGATGAAATATACTTAGAGCCGACATGCTCACACGATATGGTGTCATGATCTTCAGCATCAGAGTTAGCAGAAGCTGTGTTGAAGGTCTTTTAGGTTAATCATGACTTCTTTGATGATGATGTGATGTGAGCATGTGGTGATGGATTGGCATCTTTTCTGCAACCAGCTACCACAGCAACCAGCTACAGCATTCCACTGCTACAATCGCCAGAAGTTCCTGCATACGACAGTTAGCAATAATTCGACCGGTACTTACAAGTTTGGACTTCGAGATAGTCAACAGCATATTGTGAAAACTCTCTCTAATCCTTACCAAGACCGTTCCTAATCGAAAACCCACAGAGGGCCTTTTAAGATTTTACCGTAGTAAATCAACGATTAGGTGAGTCGCTGGAGATCACTCCACGACTGTAGACCGGTTGAAACCGCCGCGACCACTACGCGTAATCCACGAGGAATTACCGAAGTGACCTGCTTTCAGGGCTGCTTGATGTTGACCCTGGCAGGAATTTCCATTCAATCATTGAGAATTACATTTGTAAATTCCCTCATGAATGTTCTGGCAGATTGCTAAGATCTGCGTAGGACTCATAAGTTTACCACTGGTGTCCTTAATGTTGAACAACCAGTGTATAAATAATTCGTGTCCCTATGAGATCTTATTATGCATCTCGTGACTCTAGACTCTATAGTGCGTTTTGATTTAGTGAGCGGAGGCTGGAGAGGACTGCCACCTTTTCAATATCATCTAACTCGGAGTGAGAGAGACGATAGAAATGTATTGAACTCCGTGACAATTGAAACAAGAGTCCTTTGAGGGACCTTGAGTGGCTAGGGAGGGTTGTGCAGCGTATCACTGGGTCCATGATACTTTGTCTTCAATGCCAGCAATCAACTAAGTGATTCTGACAGCATATGTATTGACCCGGTTTCTGTCTAAGTTGTAAGGAGGGCTTCTTTCTTTTCACCCTTTATCTTTACAATTCTTTTTCATTCTTCAACCCCTTCAGTGCTTACCGAGACTTCATAACTAGCACCTTGTTGGGTTTATTCCAGTACTAGCTCCATCTCAGTCGGCACTTTTCCCTTATTCACTTTTCTCCTTTTTAATCATACCTAAGGACTTCTACACTAACTAGTGGATTGTCCCTGGGTAGATCCCTCCGGCTCTGGCGGGATCGTGGGAACTTGTACCTAACCTTACCATCCTTATAACTCCATTATATGAAATACAATGGACGGTCTTTGGTGTTCTTCCACAATTGCCAAACCAAATCTTTGAAAAATCTCTCAAAGTGTTCATGATTTCGAAACACATTTTTGCAAACACTTGAGAGTTTTATGTTTTTCAAATGCTCCCCCTCAACATGTGCTCGAGTGATAGTTTTATAAATTTGCACATGTTAGGTAGAGCTCGCACTTTATGAATTGATCCACTTTCAGTGAACATGACCGATTCGAGACACGCTTACATCACTAGTTAGACTAGCTTGAAATTATTACCCAGCCTGGTCAAGTCCACAGAAAGTTTCTCGAAATGGTACTCTCTACTCAGATACATCTTTTTCGAGACACGCTTACATCACTGGTTAGACCAGCTTGAAATTATTACCCGGCCAAGACGTATCCTTTCGATTGATGACAATTCAAGTTTCGTCAATTCATTGGTGAAGTCTGAGCCTTGCTCACGTGAGATGCCAAATCCTTTGCTTTGTTAAAACCATTTGCTCCCCCTCAATATGTGCATCGATATACGAAAGATTTTAGCACATATGGAAGAGCTTGCTTTTATGACCAAAACATTTTGCTCCCCCTCAATATGTGCCTTGATATGCAAAATGGTTTAGCACATACGGGAGAGCTTACCTTAACTTCCAAATCATCACATTTTATCAGAATTTCATATTTAAATCACATTCTCTCCCCCGATCAAAAATTTCAAACCATTTGAGATTTGTGATCCCAATTGATTTAAATAAGTTTAGAAAATTTGGGAGAAAATGTGGTCAGGTTTAAATGCATTCTGATTTTGAAGCATACAATGCTTCCCTTGAAACAACGAGAGAGTTTTACTTGTCAATATACACCGATCACACATAGAGTATTACAAGATTCGTGGAAATTACATCATATAATTACAAGAGTCCAACAAAAGAATAACATCACTACAAAGACCACTTATGGAGAGAATCAGCTCATGTCGTTCTTTCCATCAATCTGTAATCTCCTTCACAAACTCTACCCCCAACGAAGCTTTCCAGATTGCGAAAGATCCTTCTTGTTTTCAGCCTTCGCTCTATGGCTCTCATAAACTCTTTACTCCTTTGTACATCCAGATCAGTCCAGAACTGAGTCTTCAATTGTGGGTTGTGGGGATTTATCTTGTAGTCCTTAATCCTGAAATCCAGTGCTTCATCGATCATTCGCAGAGTACCATCGCTGAATTTATGAATCTCACTGAGTTGCATCATCATAGGAGTTCCATGCAGGTCAGTGAACTTGACTGCTCTTGGAGATTCGATTACTTTAAAGTCGTGAATGTACTCGAGACCCTTATGTTCCCAATACGGCTTGGTTATATTGAGTTTGGTCTGGTAGCTCTCAATCCCTAGTTGAAAGTCACTTACCCTTTGCCTGATAACAAGACCCCGAATCCATAAATTGACAGCAGCAGCAAGCGCCTTCTTGTCACGAGGAGGAAGATGATTCAGGTGCCCTTGAAGATTCAGAAGGAAGAGATCTTCGAAGTCACTTGGAGATAGATACTTAAAATCGCTCTCAGCAATAATATACTCCTTTTGATCAGCACGATGAAGCACTATCCTTTTAAGATACTCATACCCATACATTGGGTGAATTTCAACTTTGATAACACTTAAGATTCTTAGATGCGAATGTATACCCCGACGACTACCCTCTCCTGCGTGCCGTTCAATATAGAATCGTTTCTTGTGGAACCACCAATGTGTGACCCCATAAGATGCAGTTAAATCAAATTTGTATTCTTCATTTGACCATAACTGATCAGGCACCATTTGTTCTAGCCCAATGTCAGGATAGTGAGCCGCTTTCATCTTGTTAATGGATAATGCCTGCCTGTCACCATTATTTCTGAATCGGAGATAATTCAGATCATTGTTGAAGAAGAGATCAGCTTGAAGGTTGACTTGACCTGGTGGACCATCAAAGGGAAGAGGTCGGTTGACGTTGTAGGAGAGAATTCGGTCATCAACTTGATCAGTAAGTAGTCTATGACATTCTTCCATTTGATATTGAAGATGAAGCACATCAGGATGAAACACTTTGACTATTTCATACGCAGGACCTTCTAAATCTTGAGGAGTGAGATTTGTGATGCCTTTCTTTTTACAGAACCAATTAATAAATGCCCCCATGTCATTAGTCTTTGCCAGCAATGAGTTCTCTGAAGGAGGGGTGTGTTGCGAAGCAATAGCAGCTGCCCAATTGTTTACAGGAACGCTTATGTCTGATGATGGGATAGACCAATTTGGTTCAGGAATTGGTTCTCGATCTTCTTCAGATACGGGTTTCATCCAAGATTCCATATCTTCCCTGGTGGGTCGCTTTCTCGTGGAGTCTGAGTCATCAGGTGTGTCTGTGCGTAAGAATTCCAACCACCATTTTTGATTAGGGTCAACTGTTGGGATATTGGCATTAGCTGAAACTTCATCTTCATCAGTTTGAGATGTTAGATCTTCCACTTCTGATTCCTCATTCATGACAAAGTCCTCAGGAATTGGTGAGAATGAGGACTTAGGTTGGGTATCAACAGTTGTCCACGCAAGTGATCCAGCCTTTGTAACTCCCTTAGACTTGCTTGGGGCAGACGAGGTAGTGGATTGGTCTTTTCCACCAGAAGATACAGTGGGATGATGATGAGTTTGAGCTTGGATGGATCCTGACGCTCCTGAAAACCTTGTAGCACCAGAGCTACCATCAGGTGGAGGAGGTGGAGGTGGATGTGGTGGAGAACCAGGAGGTGTACAGGGTTTATCTTGTCTCCTTTTCTTCCTCTTCCTTTGTTCTTCAAGCTCAGCCATGAGGAAATCCTGATTATCACGACTCATCGATTTTTCCAAGGCTTCATAAAGCCGTTGATGATCTTCGTGGCCTTGATACTGACCACATTCAAACATTCTGTCATAGAGGATTGATTTCATATCAGTTGTAGGAAGATCTCTGAATCGTGTCTTCATAGGAGCTTCCATTGCCCATCTGACCGCTTCCTCTACATGATCATTCACAGCTTGTGCCACCTTTTGATCAATATTAAGCTTTTCCACCTTTAGTAGTCTCTGCTCATAATTATTCATCTTCCGTGACATGTCATCAATGAGCTTTGTGGCGGCAGTTAGTTGTGATGCTAAATTAGATGGTAGTTCTGGAGGGATGGGTGTCGCTGGGGTTGCTTCTGGTGAGGGATTTACTATGATGGTTGCTGTTGTGGAAACAGGAATTGTCATAGGTCTAATACCAGACATGTCTTGTTTAATTGGTACAGACACCATCGACTCAACTTCCTTATCATCATGTGGTATGTCAGTCTCTGTGGCGTTGTCGTTGGCTTTATCCAGGATGAATTGATCACCATAGTTGAAGTCGGTATCAAGGTTCTTCAGAGAAGATAGAGTGCCAGTAGACCCTGTTGGTTCATTCAGGTGAGATTGTTCATCATCCTTCATTTTCAGATTCACATGAACCCCCGGGTATGTAGAAGCCACGAATTCTTCATGTTGTATTTCTTGTGGAGGTTCTGTAGTGGTTGTTGTTATCTGATCATGAGTTTCCTTAATGATGTTATCAGACTCAGCTTCTTTATGAACTTTCTCATCTTGACTCTCACCTTGATCTTGTGGGTCCTTTATTTCAGTATGTGTGATCTTCATCTCCACCTTCTTTTCCTTAATGATGTTATTAGACTCAGCTTCTTTATGAACTTCCTCATCTTGACTCTCACCTTGATCTTGTGGGTCCTTTATTTCAGTATGTGTGATCTTCATCTCCACCTTCTTCTCCTTGTACAACTGTTCATCGCTTTCTGTATCACTGGAATCTTGAGCAACTTCTAAGCTTGGTGATTCTTCTTGAGGTCCTTCAGAAAGATCAAGTACTCTGGATGATCCCTGATCACGTTTCCTGAGTACAAATTGTGTTGTTGTCTTGGATGCCGGAGATGATATGGTAAGAAGAGTCTTAGCAGCTTGTACCACTGTAGCTACTCCTTTTCCTTTGCCCTCTACTTCAGGTAATGGTTTACTGCTCTCAACAACAGGTTCTCTAAGGACAACTCCTTTCGTAGCACTCCTTGTTGATTCAGCATGTTCTTTAGCACTCAGCTCCAAGGCTTGTTGTAGAACCGGATCTTCTTCATCTCTTAGACCTAGTTCAGGTACCACCATCTCTTCATCATCAACTCGACCTTTTGTCTTGGTTTTCTTAGATTTCAACTTCTTGATTGATGCCTTCCTTTTGATCTTCTTATTTTTCTTAGATCCCTCAACTTCTGTGGGTGCATCCTTTCTTTTCTTTGATTTCAATTTAGATTGGGTTTGTTTGATGGATTGCTGGGTCTCTGGTTCAGGGGTTTCGGCTTCACTTCTTACCTTATCAGAGAGAGACTTTTGATATTCCTCTATTTTGCTCAGATAATCCTTATAATAGGAGGCTTGACGAATATTATCTGTAATAAGGAGCTCAGGAATAAGCCTTCCAAAGACTTCTTGTTTGGCCCCTTTAGCAGCCCACTTGAGATTTCCCAGAACAAATTCTTCGGAGGACAAATGGAGAGGAGAATCAGTTCTGGGATGGAACTTGTGAAGAGAGTAGAGGTGGTGGATTATCATTTTAGTGAATCTGATGCTAGGAATCAACATCTTTCTCACTGTCTTCCTGCTGGCCAGATTTGATTCCAGTTTAGCTTTGTCTTCTAGGAAGGTGTGAATGGAATGAATGAATTCTTCCCAGATCCTTTCAGCGAAAGCTATGTTGGAACGTTTTACGATTCCCCATAGAATTTGAAGCACTGGAGCCCTAGGTCTTTCAAAAGCAGAAGTCTTCCCAGTAAGACACAAGTTGAGGATGGTGGCGATAGTTCTCCATGGTTGATACATTTCACTGGTGACTACTGCTGACACCTTGAGGATGGTTGATGGATAACCCAGATCATTAATGAAGTGGACGAGAGCCTCGGACGTAGGAGGTTGAGTAAAGGGTTTATCAATAACAACAGGGGAGATCTGAAGAGCCTCTCTGATGGTGTCTTTGGTCAGCTCATACCATTGTTCATCTAACTGACAATGGTAATTACCAGTGTCTTTGTTGAGTTCAATCGTATTCCAGAACTGTTGAACGTATATAGACGGAACGGTTGCACATGCTGTGAATGCTCTGAAGAAATTGGTATCCTTTAAGATATCAACAGATATCTTGTAAATAGGATTGGGTTGAGGTCTTGTCACATCGATATAACAGTTGCTCCTTCCAATAGGAATCCATTTGTTCTTAGGAAGGATTTGTTCATCTGTGCGAACAGGTGTTGAGACTGCAGGGTTTGGTCCTGAGGATGTAGTGATCTCTGTATCTGTCATTGTATCTACACACACACATTCACAGAAAGACAGTATGCCTATGCAAGTTAGGTGGGAGTCAATCCTCGAGGTTAGCACAGAGACTATGTGTACATAACAAAAGACTACAGTAGATCAAGTAACACACAATTGTGAGAGACCAAATATGCAGCAACCATAATGCACATTATAGAGTAATAACTGCACAGCTCAACTGTATACAAACTACAACATTAGAAAAGGACAAGATGCAACTGTAATCATGTAGACAAACTGCATATGTAAGCATATAGACATAACATGACAATACAGACAAACTGCATCCATGACAAAGTAGACAAACATCATCCATAATCATAAAGACAGACCGCATTCATGATAATTCAGACAAACCGCGTTTGTGATTATTCAGACAAACCGCGTTCGTGATTAATCAGACAAACCGCGTTCGTGAACATACATACAAACAACATCCATAATCATAGACAAACCGCATTTATGATCAATCAGACAAACCGCATTCATGATAATTCAGACAAACCGCATTCATGATTGTTTAGACAAACCGCGTTCGTGATTGTTCAGACAAACCGCGTTCGTGATTGTTCAGACAAACCGCGTTCGTGATTAATCAGACAAACCGCGTTCGTGATTAAACAGACAAACCGCGTTCGTGATTAAACAGACAAACCGCGTTTGTGACTAAACAGACAAACCGCGTTTGTGACTAAACAGACAAACCGCGTTCATGATCATACAAACAACCATTATCCATAATAGCACAGACAAACCGCATTCATGATGAATAGACAAACAGCATTCAAGAACATTCACACAAACAGCATCGATGAACAAACCATAAAACAACCTACACCCTAGATCATATAGAGAGTAATAATTTCAGATCAAACATTTTGCAATCACCTCTTGACATGCCAAATCATTAATCAAGCAAATCAATTAATTCCATACCAAATATTGCAAAATCTTTGACCAAGAACAAACAAACCGCATCGTAGAATAAAATCCCACGAAATCGATTAATCACTCATTACATGAAAACTGTATATACATACAATGAACAAGACGAGAGCTTATAGGAATCTAACCTATCATAGTCCAGGATCACTCTAAGCTAAACTTGCCATCAATTGATTTAACGCATCCAAGCATTCATGATCTAACCGACAATAAGTTCAGATTCCTCAACTTGTTAAAGCGAAATAATACACTCACCCCTAAAGACATATCAATCGTTAACCAAACGAACAACTCCTAGACTCATGAACGATTTTGACTTTTCGGAGTCAAACATCATTCGAAAAATTATGACCACATCATATCTTGAAAGATGAGACAATAGAAGCATCTAATAATTATCATTACACACATAGATACGAAACCCATCAATCAAAGGTAAGTAACAACAAACTAACCTAGAATCGATAGAGGAATCGTACGAATCAACCTAGAAAAATCAAATGAAACGTATAGAAACTAGGAATGATACAAGTAATAGCCTACTGATATGGGTGAGGATCGATAATTACCTAGGAAGAAGCTCAATGGGTGGATTAAATTGGGCGATCGAGGGTTTAGTCAGAGAAATAGATGAGTACGGTTTGATTTAGAGGAGAGAGAGAGATATGGGACAAACCGCGTGGATCTAGAACCTTAAATATCTTTACCTAACATTCCAATTATCCGTAATGACACTTTTGGTCCCTGTCTTTGTTGGCTTGACAAACCGCATAGGTTACAAGAGTAAAAACTTACTCCTAACTCTCCTCTTTTTACTAAATGACACATGTGGTCCCTGACTTTCCTATCAATCGAACTTCTAACACTCATAGGCATCCAAATTAATTCAGATACAACACACTAAATCCCTAGAGACTTAATGATAGCCCAATCAGATGCCATAGATTCAGAAATTACACAATGAGTACTCATAGACAAGTTTAAATTGCTATTGCTCTCCCCCTCAATCAATGGCTTCACTTCTGTATAGAAATTTAGACATTGATTGAACCGCAATTTATCACTTGGTGAGATTAACCGTGAGAGCCTTTAGGACAACAAAGTATCACCAGTATGAATGAACATGAATATGAAGTAATCCATGCTCAGGTGAACATCACCTTGACGAATAGTTGTCATTTTGGTGACAATTTGTCTTCAACTGGGAACGCGGGTTGCTATCTAAAGTAATAGCAAGCCATAGAGACATGATTTACTTATTAGGAACAACTTCTGTTCGAGCTTCATTTAAAACCCCGTGTCATTATTGAATGACATTTCTAGGATCGTAAATGTTATCGATATCCAGAAGACATGCCTCACTCTATCCAAGAACACATATTACTATATACATAAGAAGCATGTACCTATAAAATAAGAGTAACTGTACATAACAAGAAAGAAAAAAAAAACAAAAAGGATACTAGAGATACTCTTCATAAAATCAGTACGAGTTTTGAACTGAATTGTTCAAAAGTCATTGTCCCCGTACATCACAGGTGGGTTTTCCGAACCTCCTCTTTGGGAGTTGATATCCCCTTAGGTAGCCACACTTTGAGTTTCTTCTTGAAGCATTCTGTGAGAGTAGCTGCACACAGAAACCGTCTCCCTGCACTATCATAAGTATTTTGTTCGCATATGTATTGGTTAGTGACTATGGGATCCTGCCTCTGTGGTTTCTTGCAAACATTCTTAGAAGCATTTTCTGTGTCAGTAGGTACCCACTGAAGACCAACTTTCTTAAAGATTCTACCAGTTGGCAACCATCTTAGGCACATTCTAAATATGCGATGTTTCTGATGCACCTTAGTGTTTTTACAAGAGAGAATTTCTTGTCTTTCAGCACTAGAACTATTAGGCTTCCTAGGGTGCTTCATCAGTTCTATAGGCCTATGGTGACTGTTGGTCGTAGTGGAGAGTGCAGTGACATGAGCACTAACTTCCTTAGTTAGTGTCATGTGAGACTTATCCTGAAAGTGACTCTTAGCTACTTTTCCCTTATGACTATGTTGTGAAGTGACTGATTTTGGCAAACACTTAGTCTCACCAACTTGGGGAGCACACCTTGAATAAGGGGCAGGTGTTTCCAAGACTGATGGTTTGACAGACTTAGGATTCACCCTGTTCTTGGCCGACTTCTTAAAGTCATCCCTATGAGAAGCTAAAGAGGAACTTTTCCTTAGATTTTGTGCTTGGAAGTGATCATTTACAGCTATCAAAGATTGTGTTGGGTTTTTCCTCTTGGATTTGATATCCTTGACTGAGCCATACAGCTGTTTAATTTGTAATTTAAGTGTTTCATTCTCAGCTTGTAACTTAACAGTCTTAGCATCAAGTGTGGTTTTATCATCATTGACCTTTTCTTACAATTCACTTAGTTTGGTTCTTAACATGTTAATAGTCGCGTTCTTGGCCACTAGCTGATCTTTCAACTCATTTATCATAAAAAATTCCCGAATGTCAGGTAATTCAGGGTTTTTTGATGGAAGGTTAATTTGGAACTTTTCTTTTATTTGTTGCATTGAAATTTCAAGATCAACACAATGTTTTTCCAGTTTTGAAAATCCCTTTAAAAGTTCATTGTAAACCCTCTTTTCAATCATATCATGTGATTTGAAAGACTCAGTCGTAGGCAAAGAACTCGACGAATTATCATGTACAAGTTCATTAGAAACAGTATTATCTAGATAAGACAGATGTACCACAGTAGACTGTGCTTGGTGATTTTCAGATTCGTAGGATTCCTTCTCACATCTTGTGAAGTCACTTCCTGTGCTGACACCATCATCCGTTTTGTCTGATTTTGTTCCATTCCTACCCTGTTGACCTTTTTCCTCAATGAACCCATGGACATCCCTTATCAGCAGTAGCAGTGTTGTTTTGTACATTTCAATTTCTGACCCAGTATATTTAGCGAAACACTCTTTAGTCACTTGACAGTCACAATTATAGTCCATAGTGTATTGAGAGTTGATGAACACTTGGAATTGATTGTTGATCACATTGAGAGCGACTCTGGATTTATCTTCAGAATATTCTTCCTTGACCAGCTCCTGTTCTAGTTGATCCAGATATAATGTCATTATGACTGTAAAATCACCAATTTCCTGACCAAAGAGTGAAGCAAAAGCCCGTGTGTACCCCATCACGTATTCAGAGTTACCGAACAGAGCCTTAATGTGTGATAGAAGTGAACGGAAGCATGCTACTTGACTTTCCTTTGCATTAGCCAACTGCATAACCTGAAGGCATTCATCCATGTGTGACTGCGAGTGTGACTCATCAGTTCCAGCAGAATCAGTATCACTTGTTTCTGTTAGAGATGTGTAATTATAGTTCCCATGATCCTTAATATCATCGTACAGTTTGAGAACCTCCGATATGAGGGAGTCTGAGTTAGTTGTCATAGTGAATACGGGATTTTACAGATCTTGTGATTTAACCGAGAAATCGAATCTTTCGCGGGAATTTCTAAAATCACCAAGACACAAACCGCCTAGACAAATAGCACTCTTGAGGATACAAACCGCCTAGACAAACCGCGTAGACACAAACCGAGTTCACACTGCAGAGACAAACCGCGTAGACACAAACCGAGTTCACGCTGGAGAGACAAACCGCGTTGATACAAACCGCATACACACCTCAGAGACAAACCGCGTAGACACAAACCGAGTTCACGCTGCAGATACAAACCGCGTAGACACAAACCGAGTTCACGCTGGAGATACAAACCGCGTTGACACAAACCGAGTACGCTCCTCAGAGACAAACCGCGTTGACACAAACCGAGTTCACGCTGCAGAGACAAACCGCGTATGCGCCTTAGAGACAAACCGCGTTGGCACAAACTTCCAAACACGTCGCTTTCAATGCTGTTTGTCCTTTTGCCTAAACTAGTAATAGGACAAGCCGCGTTCTCGATGGGACACAAACCGCGTTCAAGAACACGTCCAAGATACACAAACCGCACCCAAGAACACTTGGATAAAATCACTCGAATCACCCAAAAACACCACACAAACCTTAAATCTGTGAATCCAAGCACCAAATACTACTCTTATACTGTTCCTAAGCTAGAAAGTACAAGGTATAACAACTTCTAATCACTAAACAAAGCACAAAATGAAATTAATGTAACTTATCAAATCGAACCAAAAAGCCTCAAAAACTACACAAATCCGTGAATACCAACTCTCATGGACCTAACCATGGCTCTTGATACCAATTGTAGGGTATTCACAATGCAAGAAACACTTGTTTGAGGCTTAGATTTAGATCGAATGAAAGAAAGCTTAGAGAGAGAAAGTGGGAACTTCTAGTGAGAGAAACACTATGTGTATTAGATTGAAATAATGAGAGTTCCAACCCTTCCCTTGCAAGGGAAGGGGTATTTATACTTACTACATAATATGCCCCTAGCGGGCTGTAGAGTGAGCTGACAGAGGGTAAAGACCCGACCCACTCCACAATACTAATAATAATAACTAAGCTACTAATAATATTACTGATAATCCTACGAGCTATGATGAACTAATAATTACTCGGGGTGACCGAGTCTTCAGCTGAATATTCATATTGTTTAGATTTAATCTTTAAATTCATTCAAACTTTTACATCAAAAAGACTCCAAAATGAAATCAGTAAAACACATTCCCATGGAATTGTAACACCCCCAAAGCCGAAATCAATGGACTCGTGGACGTCCTTCCAGGTTTTTACACTTATAAACGACTTTAGTCAAGTATTGTGGAAGCAACTTCTACACCTTCAAATAAAACTGGTGAATAAACACTAAACTAAACTACCTCATATGCAAAGAAAATACAATGGACATGCAGAATATTACTATTAGAAAAGTATTTAGACTTTATCATAAATAGATAAACCTTAAGGCCAATGATTCAAGTTTGTCAAGTTGTTGATCGAACCATATATATAGCATGCATATTAGATTGGAAGCTGAAAAGTAAAGATCATGTGTACCAAAATCACATAAAACTTTAGGCAAATCGTTCAAGTTGGACATTTCATCTTCTCTGTATGGGAAAAAGAGATAAAAACAAGACATATTGAATTAAGAATTTGCATATGTATACCTCCGGATCGGACACAACATTATAAAGAGATCCAAGCATCCAAAATCAAATTTATGAGCATAATCTCCTTCAATAAATAGTACATATTAGTTGTAGTGCTCATAATATTACAATCATTATCACCAAAGCTTGGATACCCGTGATACAACACTTTGTTATCAGTTTGATGTTCGACTTCTGTAAGAAAAAGAAAAGGATTACACTTCCAAATACAGAATTACTTATGAGAACATACCACAAATCACTCGGCTTATAAACCCCAAAAGAAGAATACATAAACATTACTATTGTAAGAGATTGGGCATGTTGCAACATCTCTTTGTAACGTCTCTATAATGAGAAGGATCAGTTGATTGCTAACATATTATGTTACACTAGAAGGATCGGGTAGATCGTGAGTGAGATTGGTACTAGCTAGATTAGTACTCGACATTTAGCTTAGTGTCAAAAAATAATGTAAGCGACGTTGTATGGTTTTCTCCGCCGAGAAGGGGACCTGTTGATTAGTGGAGTAACTCTCGAGTTGGGTACTCGGGGAGTGGAGTAGGGCGAAGAGGAACTTCATGACCGAACCACTATAAATCGTTGTGTCGGGTTTGCGTTTTCTTTACTTATCTCTTTACTTTTTATCTTTGCATTTACCGCCTTATATTTATATTTGCATTGCATTTATATTTGTGTGGTTTGTTTCTTATATCATGTTGACTATATTTATGTCGTGACATGAAACGTATGTTATGTTTGTCTTGTGATCTTGTTGATAATATCTCTAATTGTTGCAGATTTATAATTGACACTTTTTATATTGCGTCACACTTGAGCGGGTGTTTGATACAAAAGATTTAGGTTTTTAAACGGGAACGTATTCACCCCCCTCTACGTTTTCCACAATGAAGTTGTTTCCAGTTGAAAACCTTGAAAAGAAGCTAAAATTCCTTGCAAAGAGGATACAAAACCTTGAGATCCAGAGCTCCCTAAAGGCACGAGGCAGAGGTGATTTATATTGAAGATGTTTCGAGTGAAGACTAGGTTTCTGATGATGTAAAAGGTTCCAAGAGATCCAGAGCTCCCAAAAGTCAAGCTGCTTCTACTTCAACTGCTCAAGTTGCTCCCAAAAGATCCAGAGCTTCCACGTCAACTGCTCAACCTACTCCCAAAAGATCCAGAGCTTCCACTTCAATTGCTCAAGCTACTCCCAAAACATCTAGAGCTCCTTCAACTTCAAAAACATTTGGTCAAAGAAAAATAGCTCATTCACAAGCTCCTTCAACTTCAGCTCCAAGAGGCAACAAGAAAATAGCCATAACTGGATGCATACTTGGTTTAAGAGCTCCTAATGCTCCGGAAGTGGGATCTACTAGCATGAAGGGGGAGTCCAAGAAATGTTGACTTATTTGTGTTTGTTGTAATTGGATGTTTATAAACTATTACTTTTGTTGCTACATGGGTACATTAACTAACATTTGGCAACGCTGCAAAATTTTGTTGTAAAAATTAACATCTTACTCTACTAATATTAAATATGCAGGATTGCTATGTTTTTTTGTGTTGTGTTAGCTTTTATTTTAGATCATTTGACTTATGTTTGTTGCAATTAGTAAGTATTATAACTCTACTAATATAACAGTTTGTAGTTTGAGTGTTGTTTATAAATTGACTTATAAAAGTCAATTCATGCCATGAGCATTTTCAGTTTGCAGATTTATGGGTTGTTTGGAAATGCAATTGCACTGTGTTTTTTCGTGTAACACATTAAACTGAACTGTAAATGCATTTGAAATTAGCCAATTATCATAAGTTTGTAGTTTAGTATATTCTTTCATGATCATTTTTGTAGAAAATAAAATTAGTCATATAGAAAAGAAGTGACTTTTTAACCATAACAATTGTAACACCCCAACCAGACAAGGGTCAAAATGTCACATTATTGTGTCAATCCTCTATCCAAACATTTTGTTATGAACACATACAAACTCTAAAATCACAACATTACTTCATTTAGGTATTTTACTGATGAGCACTTAGTGAACTTGAAACCTAATTTTCTTTGATAAACATTTTTGTGATTACCACTTACTTTGTAAACACTAAAACCTAATTTTCTTTGATAAACATTTTTGTGATTAACACTTACTTTGTAATCGCTTATATGGTTGATGTGAAAATGAAAATTATACCCTCATGTGCATGTCACATGAGGGGATTTAACGGATAAGTTAACAGACGTTAGAAATAAGGATCAATGGCGTTACAAGTTTTCGAAATAAAGATCATTCATGCAAGAAAAAAAATTAAGGACTAGAGTAGGTATTTAGACTAAACCACAGGGACGAGTTGTGTAATATACTCTAGTTTATATATATATATATATATATATATATATATATATATATATATATATATATATATATATATATATATATATATATATATAGGGGCACTTTCTTGCGAGAACCATCTTATCTACGAGAACTGACAGAACCACCAAAAACATACATGCACGCCTTCAATAATTGTATTTTTGCACATATGTTTTAAAAACAACATATATGTTTTAAAAAAAACATGGTTGTTCTAAAGAATTTGATAAGAAGTTGGAAATACAAAATTTTTCTTTGAAGTTGTGCATGTATGTTCTTATAAGGCGTGCAATGACAATATTGCAGCCGTGTGTAAGGTTTTTGTGAAAAAAGAGGATGAGTTCATGATGATATTGAAGAACATAGGTGGATACTTACGATTATTGATGATTTGCATGTATTTTTATTTTATTTTAAAAGGCGTGCATGTATGTTTTTGGTGGTTCTGTCAGTTCTCGCAGATAAGATGTTTCTGAAATGAAAGTCCCACTATATATATATATATATATATATATATATATATATATATATATATATATATATATATACATATATATATATATATATATATATATATATATATAGGATAAAGATCAAATAAAAAGACATATATCTATACATTACGTAAAAAGATTTTTTTTTTCAAAATTTTTCTCTAAAAATTCCAAAAAAATTCCACAAGATCAGGTATGTTGGCGCATGAAAAAGTTGTGAAGAAAGTTTTTCTAAAAGTGGATATTTTTTTCCAAAAAAAAATTATGAAAGAATACGTTTGTGCATTAAATCGCTTTTTTGTGCATCAAAAATTCGTTTTTGCACCCAAGTTCTTTTGACTTTTTTAATCAAAATAACATTGCACATCTAACTAAAACAAGTTGAAAATTTTGTGCATCAAAATTTTTTTGCGCATCAAAATTCTTTTTTTGTGCATTAAAAAAAACGTATAAAAACTCAAAATCAGAAAAACTTCTTTCACAAAAGTTTTATGCACCGACATACCCGATCTTGTGGGATTTTTTTGGATTTTTTTGCGAAATTCTTTAAAAAAAATCTTTTTACGTAGTGTACGTATATTTGACTTTTTATTTTAACTTTACCCTATATATATATATATATATATATATATATATATATATATATATATATATATATATATATATATATATATATAAAACAAGTAGGGTTGGATCAGTTGGAAAACCCCTTGCCTCTCAACCGAGAGGTCAGAGGTTCGATCATCACTCCCTACAAAAAGGCCGGAGGTCCTTTTCTACCTTTGGTAGAACAGGAAGCAGCCTCTCTACCTTAGGTAGGGGTAAGGCTGTCTACGTCTCAACCTCCCCCATACACCGTAATGGTATTGGGACCCATAACCCGTGGAAGACGGTGTTGGGAGTTACTTTACTTTACTTTACTTATATATATATATATATATATATATATATATATATATATATATATATATATATATATATATATATATATATATATAAACGTATAAAAACTCAAAATTAGAAAAACTTCTTTCACAAAAGTTTTATGCACCAACATACCCGATCTTGTTGATTTTTTTTGGATTTTTTCGCGAACTTTTTAAAAAATAAAAATCTTTTTACGTAGTGTACGGATATTTGACTTTTTATTTTAACTTTATCCTATATATATTTATACGTTTTTTTTAATGCACAAAAAAGCGAATTTTGATGCACAAAATTTTCAACTTGTTTTATTTAGATGCGCAATGTTATTTTGATGAAAAAAGTCAAAAGAAGTTGGGTGCAAAAAAAAATTTTTGATGCACAAAAAAACGATTTAATGCACAAACGTATTTTTTCATAATTTATTTTCGGAAAAAGTATCCACTTTTAGAAAAATTTCTTTCACAACTTTTTCATGCACCAACATACCCGATCTTGTGGATTTTTTTTGGAATTTTTCGCGAACTTTTTTTAAAAAAAAAATAATCTTTTTACGTAGTGTACGGATATTTGTCTTTTTATTTGATCTTTATCATATATATATATATATATATATATATATATATATATATATATATATATATATATATATATATATATATATATATATATATATAGGGGCACTTTCTTGCGAGAACCATCTTATCTGCGAGAACTGACAGAATCACCAAAAACATACATGCACGCCTTCAATAATTGTATTTTTGCACATATGTTCTAAAAACAACATATATGTTTTTAAAAAAACATGGTTGTTCTAAAGAATTTGATAAGAAATTGGAAATACAAAAATTATCTTTGAAGGTGTGCATGTATGTTCTTATAAGGCGTTGCAATGACAATATTGCGGCCGTGTGTAAGGTTTTTGTGAAAAAAGATGATGAGTTCATGATGATATTGAAGAACATAGGTGGATGCTTACGATTATTGATGATTTACATGTATTTTTATTTTATTTTAAAAGTCGTGCATGTATGTTTTTGATGGTTCTGTCAGTTCTCGCAGATAAGATGGTTCTGAAATGAAAGTCCCACTATATATATATATATATATATATATATCTATCTTTTTATCATTTTATAAACCATTATGTGAGGCCCGGATTAGTGCCCATTATTTGAAGGGTCACCAATTTTTTGAGAAGCCCAATCCATATGTATATTTGACAGGCCCAATACGACGTTAGATGAGTCGCATATGTACTACATAGTATTATTAGGAATAATATTTAGATTTTAGTCTCTATATATATACATGTGTTCACGTCCCACAAACAAGAGAAAAAAAAAAAAAAAAAAAAAAACCTACGATTGGTTTGAGTTTTGATATTGATCGGAAGTTCGATTGGCCCATAACATAAGGTAAAAATGTTATATAAATCGATAAAGAATGCATCTAAATTTATAATCTAGTATTAATCTACTAATTTAGTTCTAATATGAAATAATGCTTAATAATTATATAGGTTTATTATATAGTTAAGCAGTTGTCAGTTTACTTTATAGCTTTAGATTTTTAGTTCGCAAAGGTTTATTATTTGTTAGTGATTTAGCGTACGGGCAAATACATACAGAAGTCACTATAGTTTGCCAAAAATTTGATTTAAGTTACTATACTTTTTTTTGTTGAATTAGGTTACCAATGTATACGGGTTTGTTGAATTAGGTTACTTTGTTGAATTTTTGTTAAAAAATGTTACAAAATAGTCCTTGTCGTTAGTCGGGCGTCACGGAATTAGTCCCTAGACCACTATTTTGGTTAGTTTGACCGTTTTCGTCACGGAATTAGTCCCTAGACCACTATATCGGTTAGTTTGACCGTTTTTCGTCACGGAATTAGTCCCTAGACCACTATTTCGGTTAGTTTGACCGTTTTTCTTACGTTTTCGTTAGTTTACTTACGTTTTCATACGTTTTCACCTATTTTCTTAACTTTTCACACATTAAGCGACCTTTTTCGAAATTAATTTTTTTTTCGAAATTATTTTTTTTTTCGAAATTAATTTTTTTTTCGAAATTATTTTTTTTTTCGAAATTAATTTTTTTTTCGAAATTAATTTTTTTTCGAAATTAATTTTTTTTTTCGAAATTAATTTTTTTTCGAAATTAATTTTTTTTCGAAATTAGTTTTTTTCGAAATTATTTTTTTTTCGAAATTAATTTTTTTTCGAAAATTTTTTTTTTTTAAATTAATTTTTTTTTCGAAATTAATTTTTTTCGAAAAAAAAATAATTTCGAAAAAAAAAATTAATTTCGAAAAAAAAAAATTCGAAAAAAAAAAATTAATTTTCGAAAAAAAATTAATTTCGAAAAAAAATTAATTTCGAAAAAGGTCGCTTAATGTGTGAAAAGTTAAGAAAATAGGCGAAAACGTAAGAAAACTAACGAAAACGTAAGAAAAACGGTCAAACTAACTGAAATAGTGGTCTAGGGACTAATTCCGTGACGAAAAACGGTCAAACTAACCGATATAGTGGTCTAGGGACTAATTCCGTGACGCCCGACTAACGACAAGGACCATTTTGTACTTAAAATCTAATGAATGTTGACGTAAGTAACCTAATTCAACAAACCCGTATACATGGGTAACCTAATTCAACAACCCATATACATGGGTAACTTAATTCAACCAAAAAAAAGTTTAGTAACGTAAATCAAATTTTTGGCAAACTATAGTGACTTCTGTATGTATTTGCCCTTTAGCGTACTAGAGTGAAGTTGCTAAAGTCCTAGAAGAATTGCACTATTTATACAATAAAATGGTCTTTGTAATAGTATTTTTTGATATTTATAATTTTTTTTAGCATCGATTAGTATAATTGGATATTTGTACCTTTATTTTTAGCATCAATAACGGTTGTATTTGCATTTTTTTAGGCGTTTTTAGTTATGGCCCATTGCATCCAAAATTCCTGGCACTAATGCCCTAACATCATAAGGGATATGAAGTAAAGGTCGATTAGTAATTTTACGTTTTTCCGATAGTTTTTAAGTAAATTTTTTCCATATCTTAAGGTACTTCGCAAACACCCAAAAAAAAAAGGCTTTCATTCTTCCCCGGTCTGGAAGAAAAATGGCTTCATCAGGAAAAAGGAAACGCAATGACAATGAGGATGCAAATGATTTAACCATTGACGGCATAAACAGTAAGTTTAACTTAACTTGTTATTTTCAGTTTAATGAGGAAGTAAAAGTTTGGCATCAAACATATGTGGGTGCTTGTTTATGCTTATATGTGAGCTTACGAGTTTATTTGATTTCGTCTTATATTTCATAAGGCCTAATTTTATGGCTCATTTTGAAACTTATTGGAATAAACTTGGATATGCCCATAAGTCTCAAAATAAACCAAATAAGCTCATAAGCCCTAGTAAGTCATGTTTTGGTGAATTACGAAAAGTTTGTGTTGTATTTTTTTTTTTTTATATATATATATATATATATATATTTTTTTCTTTCTGTAAATCCAGAATCCTTACCATCTAGCAATAGTTATATTGGATGTAACATTAACCGCATAACAAAATAGTGAAATACATTGTGCAGCTATATCTGTCAAGACATACAGTGGAAAGACATTCTCCCTGCAAGTTAAAGGCTCGGACACAATCATCAGTGTGAAGTTTAAGATAAGTTATATGACTTCTATTCCTCATGACGAGCAGGCACTGATCTTTAACGATATGGTTCTTGAGAACAATATAGTTACCCTTGCCGACTACCAGGTCAAGAAGGATTCCACTCTCACACTTATGCGTAAATCAAGGGGATTGGTACCAATATTCATCAATTACCTCAATAAAAAGACGCGCTGCTCTGTGAATGTCAAACTCTCAGACACCGTCCACGACCTGAAAGCCCGAATTTCTCGTATTACATACCCTCATGATGATAAGGAGCTAGTTATAGTTTTCAACGACATTGTTCTTGACGACTGTTGCATCCTTGCCGACTTCCACATTACAGTGGACTCGGTCCTGACACTTATGCATAAATCCAAGCCAAGAACGATGGAGATATTCGTGAAGATCCTCGCCGGAAAGACCATTTCTCTGGATGTCATAACCACAAAAACCATCGGCCAAGTGAAAACCGCTATCATGCATCAGGAACATATTCCCGTTGATGAGCAGGTGCTCATCTTCAACGAAATGGTTCTTGATGACAGTAGTATCATGTTCGACTTCGGTATTAAGAAGGGATCCACACTCACACTTATGCGTGTATCAAAGGAATTGATGCAGATATTTGTCAACACAGTCACCGGAATGCGTACATCTATCGAAGTCAAACCCTCGGATACCATTGGAAACTTGAAAAACCAAATCCGCGATAAGGTAGGTATCCCCATTGACAAGCAGGTGTTGATCTTTAACGAAATGGTTCTTCACGACAGTGGAACACTTACTGACTTCCACATTAAGAGAGAATCCACTCTCACACTAATGCGTAAATCAAAGGGATCGATGCAGATATTTGTCCAGCCTCCATGGGGAAGGAAAATCTCTTTGGAAGTCAACCCCTTGTACACTATTGCCGATTTGAAAGCTAGGCTCCTGGAGAAAGGTTGGGGCCCAGAGTTTAAACCTTTCTTCGATCGAAGGCGTCTCGAGGACATTGAAACCTATGCCGACTGCAACATCCAAAAGGACGATGTCATTGGCCTTATGCATTTTCAAACTGGGGGGGGTGGAAGTGGGGGGAGGGATTGAAAAAGGTATTCGAATAGACCAACAAATGTTTTGGTGAAGCTCTGCTTTGTTAGCTTGAGGTTTTAATTATGTGAATTAACTATCATTTATCTGCTTTCTTTACTCTATAGCATTGCTATGTTAAGCCATATAAACTTCTATTCGCTTTCTTTGATCGTTACAGTTTGAGCCGCCTCATATTCTAATTCATGAAAAGAAGAGTGATTGGGTTTACTACCATCACTGTGAATATGATTTTGTTCATAGGTTTTTTTTTTTTTTTTTTTTTTTTTTTTGGTGGAATGGTAAACTAATATTAATCTTCAAACCCTACTGAAACCAAGCACACGCATGGTATCCTTTGCATGAAAATGCATACCTCACTAATAACTTCATTATCCAACTGTTTTGGAGCCTCTATCTGGTCACTGGACCCATCTATTTGTACAGCCCGTTCTGTGCGACCAACCTTGTTGTTTGGCACTTGCATCTAAAATTGTAAATTGTTCTACGCCAGAACCTCCTACCTCAACCTCGGCAAGAACATCTCTAATCAACTCCTCAGCCTTAGGATCCGCATCCATCTCTCCAGTAACCTGAATCTTCGCTCCAAATTGCAGCCGTAGATACTTGATAGTCTCTCCACCTTTACCAATAATCACACCTACCCTTCCATTCGGTATATCAATCTTTTTACTTGGGTTCCTATATCCGTATGCAGAAGATACCCACATTGGAGTCGAATACGGCTTCTGTCCATAATCAGTAAGACCAGAAGTAAACTTGCTATCAAGTAAATGTAATTCCACGAGAGACTGTAAACACAATTAAGACCCTGATCAAGAGAATCTGAGAAACAGAGCGATTCCCCCTTGACAAACTAGAATGTTTTTCATGGAAAAGCAATAGAATTTCTCTCTTAAGTTTTGACCTATGAAATGTTAGTTCAATCTATCAGCTATATCTACTCCTCATTCCTGCTACAATCAAGGCGAATTAAGAACTCCATGAATATAGTGAATAAACCAATAAATATCTTCAACAGAAGAAATAATCACACACGCTTCTCAGAGTCGTTTATCTTGTAAAAAATCAACCCCTACTTATTACTGAAAAATCAGCTCTAAAAAATCTAGCACTAAACAGCTTAGGTGTGTCAAGTTTAATTCATTACGACACAAATCAGCACTAAAAAAATCTAGCCTTTATTCATCTAAAATTTACTCTCATTTCATCTAAACCCGAATACTGAAAAACCAACACATATAACAACAAATCAAACATTAAACACTAATCTACCCCTACTGATTCTTCAAGTAACAATAATCACTTTCAAATTTTATAAGATATGAACAAAGAATTGATAATAGGAAATTGACTGTTATAGAGTCAGGTACCTTGATAAGAAGGGTTATAATTTCATTTCAGATGAGGTGTTATTTGATTTCGATTAAGTTGTTTTAATTGAGAACTTTACTTATTGAACACACGATGCTCACTTAATCAATGGTACAAAACCAAAACTCCCGAGCCAAAGAAAAGATAAATGAATGCAGAATTCATTTTGTAAAATTATTTGAACGAATTAGATGCATGTTACCAAGCTTCGTTCTTTTGTTAGGTTGCGAGGTTGGTGTAAAGTTGGTTTTGTTTGATGTAATCAATAACTTCATCTGATGTCAAGTACTTCACCGACAAACCGCGTGAGATGCAATCTCTGCAATTACACAAACAAGCATCAATAAGCTTTGTGTTACAGCCAAAAAAAAATAATAAAAAAAAAATAAAAAAATAATAATAATAATAATAAGGTAAGCATGAGGATATAAGTTTGATGGCTACCTTACTAAAGTTGAACTGATACGATTTGGTACTATTTCATCCACCACTTCGATATTACCCTGCATGAAGAACATGCAATAAAAATTGTTGGACTCGAGTATGTTCAATGGTTAGTGACAAAGCAACAGTCGATTACCTTGTTTTCTGTCAATATTTCATCACGAGCAATAATTTCCTCAATGTTTTGGCCTTCTCTTCGAATGCAAACGACGCCATAATCTCTGCATATAGTCCTGACCTATTTATGATTAAAAAAATTGCAGTCAACATAACAAATCACGAACTTGTGCTCCCAAACAGCTTTTATTAGCTTATTTCACGGTTTTCATTTCTCAAGGGGTGTTTGGACATGCCTTTTAAGTGACCGCCTTTACTAATTTAGAGTGTTTGGCTAAAGATATTATCAAATAAATCAGATTTCAAGAAACAATCATAAAAAACGATTAAAATAACTGATTAGTTGGGTGTTTGGATGGAAGGCTTGGGTTAGAGGGTATGGGTGTGATCATTTTTGAATATGTTTGTTGTAAGGTGTGGTTTGAAGGAATAGTTTAATGCTCGTAAAATTAGGCATCCTCCATATCCACCGAAGAAATAGATTTATAAATCCATTCCCATTCCCCTCTCATTTTAAACTCACACACATAGTGAAACCTTAGTGCAAACCAAACTCCCCTAACTATTCACTGGTTATGATTTTTCAAGGCACAATAGTCACTTTGAAAACACACATCCAAACACACCCTTGATGAGCTGCATATACTGTTCGTAAAGAGATATGATTGAGATCAAATTTACCTGCTCGGGTATCCAAGCTCCAGGAGTGCTAAATGATTCTAGTAGATCAGAGCCACAAACTAACATAACCTTCAGGAATGCTGCAATTGCAGAATCAAAGATTAGTGGCAATTTCAACACGATTCCTTACCAATGGGTTGATTTGAGTTATGTTTTATCTCTAATGGGTCAAATGAGTGATACAAACCAAAAAGCTTAAATTAACAAACTTGTGGAAACTCGAAAGTTGCCCAAAGTGTATTTTTAGTGCATAAATGATCCAAAAAAGTATTCATGCCAAAACTTTTGATAAAAGTGTCTTGAGTCAACTAGTTACCCCGTTTAGACCCGTTACCCAACCTGTTTGACTCACCCACTTTGCTACCTCTAAACTCTAGATAACAGAAAGAAACAAGCAAAAGTAGGCAAGTAGCACAACACTCCCTAAAATAATGAAGATCATACCACTAGGTATCAGCCCATTGTCGCAAAAGAAGCTTTTGATTCTTGACAGCACGGTTAATGAGCGTTGAAATGAGCTTTGCTTTGCCTAAAACAGATAAATAGCTCTGCATTAATAAATACAGAAGGAAAAAATAAAAAAAAAAAAAAAATCAGATGATTTATGCACTGAATCTGTTTATCAAAAAGAAACATTGCATACGACATTCAAGTAAAGTTTTAGTAGATGTGCATGTGTGTGCGCGTGCGCGTGCGATAGTGTCGTGAAATAGAGACCGACCTCCCAGGAATCCACCATTATGAACTCGGAACTTTTGCAAGCTAATTGGCACATTGTAATACGATGTTCCGCTGGTATGAGACCCTACACAAAGATGAAAAGTTTGATACATGTAAAGGAACCCGAACATTAAAAAGTCCTAACAAAATGCTACCTTTTTCTTATATGCATCGTTTACAGGCGACATATACCCTCCAACCACATGAAACCCTTTCGAGTTAAGTGCATCTCTTGACAATTCTAGGATAAAAAACAAATTATATTAGCATACATCGAAAAATACATTCAATCGACTTTTGAAGCTGTAACATACTAACATACATGAAGTTGGAGTTTTTTTGTTCTTTCTAATTCTTACAAGCAAAACTGTGTAACTGCATACCAAAAAGTCGTAGATGCATGAAGGTAGGAGGATTAAAGCTTCCTGTTGATACCAACACTACGTGCATTTTGCCCCTGCAAAAGTTTAAGATTTACAAAACATCTTTTTGTAATAAATACTCTGAAAACGAACACCGGTTGTGTCTGCACTAAAGAGGTGTCTCGTTATGCTTATTACAGCAGCTTATTGGTTTATCGTATTTTCGAAATACAATTAAGTTGTTTTGAGGTTTTGGATGAACTAAGGGGTATTTGTGTTAGCTTATTTACCATGCTTATTAGCTTTTATAACTTTTAAAAAGCTCATAAGCCCACTTTTTCTAGCTTATTAGCTTATCAAATTGAAATTATGAGACTAAATAAGCCATAAAGTCAATTTAATAAGCTCACAAGCCAGAAAAAATAGACTTACAAGTTTTTTCAATTTTACATAAGCTCATAAGTCCAGTAAATAAGCTAACACAAACACCCCCTAAAACAGCTTAAGCTTATTACTTTATTAGCTTGCTTTAGCTTATTTGATAAGCTCGTTCTAACCAGCTTTTTGGCTTATTTCGCAAGTACTTATGTATATTTACTTACTACCCCATCTTTCCTTTTGGTCTTCTTACCATTACTACATATTGATACCATATAAGCTTCTGCAAACGTTAATCTCATACATTATGTTTCAATAACACAAAAGCTAATTATATAAGCTTACCCAAACACCCCTCAACATAATATCCAACACGATACTTGAAGTAGTCTAGTACATTTATCCATAAATCAGTAACCATAATTCAAATAAACTTACTTTGTGCTCGAATTTGATGAACCATTTTCGTCCGTTGACTCTAACAATAGCTTATCAATCGGCAACGAATCTTCCATTTACTTTTCCAGATAGGTAAGAAGTGTAAGGTATGGCAAGCAAGTTATACGAATGTTATAGCTCGCCACGTCAGCTTTTGCAACTTTTGCTATGTAACACAAAACCTAAAAACACCCTACACAAAGTTATTACTATTTATTTTACAGTCATAAAAATTATATAAAAAAAAATGAAAACACGGAGCCATTGGTCTCACGGAGGACCTATAACGCCAAGCTATGGTATAGTGATGGCGGCGTCATAGCACCTATAATGGTGCTATAACACTCAGTACCGAGCACTCTTAGAGAGCTAGGTGCAGTCAGCGCCTATTTACCCAATAACATTCCTATAACACAAAACCATAAAAACACCCTAAGAAGGCTTCTTTTTTTTTTTTTTCTTTTAACTATAAAAACATGCACTTAAAACACCTATAACGTGCTATAACCTTATTCCACTGTAGCCTCTAACACGCACTAAAAAGGCTACTTTTTTTTTTAAGTATTAGCGGTAAATGATAACAAAGTAAGGGGGTGTTTCTATTTTTTGATCTGAATGAAGTAAATGACTACTTTACCCATATAGCCAAAACTAGTGTTTGATGAGTATCTAATCTTTGACAGTTGTTTCCTATGAAAAAAAAGAATCTTTGTTGCCAATAAAGTTTTTAAACCATAGATGAAAACCAGTTCATCAAATCTCAAAATTTAATAAATTAGTGAGAACAATGGGAATTATGAGATATTAAAATTCCAGAATTGATCTTCGATTTACCGGAAATCTTAGACAATGATGTTCGAGAAATCCTTCAATTTATGACCACCGTCATGAAGAAGCGGCGGCAGGAGTAGGGGAGCTGCGACTGAAGTATGGACTGGGCTGGATAAATGAGAAGCACAGAGGTGTGAGGTGATTTCAAGATGAAAATAAACATGTCATATATGTATGCCAGTTCTTATACTATAAAGATTGTTAAATCATATGAAAAGGTAATAGTGATAGTTTAGATCAGTGGCTATCATCTTCGGATCTCTATGCGAGAGGTCAAGTGATCGAGTCTTTGCATCATAGAACGATGCTATAGCCATTGACTCGTCTACCACTCATTTTTAGATAAAACGAATTTTTTTATACTCACTTTAACTATACAAAGTATTTCTATTTAACTCTCAATAGTCAAAACTATTAGCTATCTTTTTTAAAACGAATTTTTTATACAAAGTATTTCTATTTAACTCTCATTAGTCAAAACTATTAACTATCAACTATTGATGCACCATTGCACCAAGTATAAATATTCGGCATCTGAACTGTACATCTAATAGGAGTAAACATATCCAATTACATCTAATAAGTTGTTTCATGTGACTTGTTTGTATATTTTTTAGACGTTTTATCGAACACTTAGTATGCAACGTACAAATATGTCTTACTTCTCATAGACATTTTATCGAACACTTCAAATGCAGTGTGCAGATATATAAGACATTTATCAAACACCTTGTCTTCAATTTGGTTCGACAAATAGGTGAATCCTTTATGATGCTCAACATACCGAAACTCAACAAACTATAGCAACTAATTCAAACTCAGCATACTGAATAACAAATACTTGTATCTAATTGTAACCGTTTAAACCTAACAGAAATAAACACTAACGAGATCTTTATAAAATTTAATATATTAAAAAATGGATGCAGATGCGATACCTCCTAAATAGTAATTATGGTGGCGCCACGGCGGTGATGATGCACGAATATAGCGGCGGCAGTGGTTAGCGACGACGGCGGTGGCAGTGGTGGTGGTGTATAATATGAATTGGATTTATAAAAGAAGAAAATGAGTTAGATTGAATTAAAACTGGAGGAAGAAGAATAGATATACAACCAGTTTAATAGCTTTTGATTACTTGTATTTTAGTAGATTATTGCTCAGATAAATACTCCTTTGGTCCCGATTTATTAATCCATCTTTTCATTTTGTGGTGAGATAATATCTGATCGGTAAAAATTGTGTTTAGTAAAATAATTAAACTGCTTGCAACTTAAAAGTATTGATGGTGTGTTTGGTTCGTAAGTGGGATTGGAATTGGATTGGGATTTAGGAAAGGTTTGAAAGAAAATAAGGAGACAAAAAATTAATTAATATTTAAATTATATGTATGTTTAATAAGTTTTATGTATTTGTTTGAAATAAAAAAAAAGTATAAAATAAGAAAAGAATAAATAATATGTGGTTGAAAAATTTGATTAAATAAAAAAAAATTTGATCGGATGGAATCAAATATGGTGGAATGAAATCAATCACTTTTTCATTCCTTCATTCCCAAAAGTGTGGCCCAACGTCAACCAAACAAATTTTTTATTTTTTCTTTTGGTAATACCCCTCCAAAAGCATGAACCAAATGCACCTTGAGAGTAATAAAGAGTTGAGATCCTTTAGACCCAGACACATCATTAACCATAGAACCATTTGAATTTTGAAGCCATCCCAACCATCCAATCCAATTTGATTCAAAGGCTGAGATCAAATCATCTATTTACACTTGAAGGGCAAAAAAGTCAAATATATAAAAAAAAAAAAAAAAAACGTACCTTCATTTTTTTCCCAAAAAAATTAGGGCAAAAAACACAAACACTCTCAAACATCACCGTCATCATCACCGATCCACCATATTCACCGTCAAATCCATCATCATCACCGTCATATAACAGTAAACATCACCGCCGATCCACATATAACCTTCAAATCCGTCTTCATCACCATCAAATCCGTCGCCGCCGTCGCTCCGCCGCCGTACACCCCGATTCAGTTACAAAATTAATCATTTAAATAATGGATAATAATGATGTTGTAGTCGCGGTTGATGAAAATCGATATGAAGCTGAGCTTATGGTGGATGCTGAGGTTATGGATGAAGCTGATATATTGGTGGATGCTGAGGTTATGGAAGAAGAAAATATACATGTTATTCAAGTTAAATCACATATGATTCAGCTAATTTTCTGGCTTATTCAGCTTTTTTTGTTGCTTATTTTGCATATTAGTAGATTTGTTTTATCTGTCTTTCTGTAACAAAGAAGAAAAGAAACACATGTGATTCTACTAGAATCACATGTTTTTCTGTTTTATCTGTTTTTCTGTAAAAAAGAAGAAAAGAATCACATATGATTCTAGTAGAATCATATATGATTCTAGTAGAATCATATATGATTCAGCTAATTTTTTTGCTTATTCAGCTTTTTTTGTTGTTTATTTTCATATTAGTAGATTTTGTTTTATCTGTTTTTCTGTAATAAAGAAGAAAAGAAACACATATGATTCTAGTGGTAGTTGATTAAATTAGTAATGGTCATAATCTTGGTAGTTGATTAAAGTAGCGATAATCAGTTTTGGGGGTTTGGGTAATGGTCATAATCTTGGTAGTTGATTAAAGTAGCGATAACTGGTTCCACGCATTTATTATTCTGTGTGCAAGGACATGGTAGAAGTCGCCTAAAGTAATGTTAGACAAGTATTTGTCATTTTAGGTAGTTTGTGAAAGTAGTCCGGAACTGTTGGTGTTTAGCTGCCATTATTGATTCAGGTTGTCGCCTATTTCACCTAGTTTCTGATATTCCTTGATTTTGATTTCAAGTTATGCTAGAGGCGTGTTAGTTGTTAGATTTTTAGGGTAAATCATATTTGATTCGGCTTATTTTGATGCTTTTTCTGTTTTTCTGTAACAAAGAGGAAAAGAATCACATGTGATTCTAGTAGAATCAAATCACATGTGATTCTACTAGAATCACATGTGATTTTGTTCTTACATAAATAGTCTTTGATGTTTAGAAGGTGTGAGGAGTGATTGATGTTTTGGTGAATCTTGCTATTAGTCTGCATTTTGCTTACTGCATAGGAGCTATTCTATGTGCAAGGACATGGTAGAAGTCGCCTAAAGTAATGTTAGACAAGTATTTGTCATTTTAGGTAGTTTGTGAAAGTAGTTCGGAACTGTTGGTGTTTAGCTGCCATCATTGATTCAGGTTGTCGCCTATTTCACCTAGTTTCTGATATTCCTTGATTTTGATTTCAAGTTATGCTAGAGGTGTGTTAGTTGTTAGATTTTTAGGGTAAATCATATTTATTTTTCTGTAACAAAGAGGAAAAGAATCACATGTGATTCTACTAGAATCACATGTGATTTTGTTCTTACATAAATAGTCTTTGATGTTTAGAAGGTGTGAGGAGTGATTGATGTTTTGGTGAATCTTGGTATTAGTCTGCATTTTGCTTACTGCATAGGAGCTATTCTGTGTGCAAGGATATGAAAAAAGGTTTAATAGTCTGTGTGGCTGTGTTAATGTTGACAAGTAGTCGGCATTTTAGGGATTTTGTAATTGATACTGCTATTAGCAAAGTAGCTTGGAAGTGTTGGCGGAAATTGTGAATTTGTGATCGTTGTCGTCTGCTTGGTTCTTGTTGCACATAGGTTTGGGAAATGATGTGCAAATCACCTCCCCGTATTTTTTGATTCATAGACACGTTTACTGATGTATTGTACATACAACGTAGAAACGATGAATGATGTCGTTTGCTATTAGTAAAGTAGTTTTGACCCATTTTAGTTGATTTTCTGTGTGAATCACATGTGATTCATATGTCAGGATCACATGTGATTCTGTTTACTTACCAATATCTTCTTTTGTTTATTTTTTTTTTTTTTATTTATTTTTTTTAGAAAAAATTGTTTCCAGGTATTTGAGTAATTTTGGACATCCAAAACATGCTGCTGTTGCTAAAGTAAAACCACGCATTCCAAGATTGAAATGGAGAACAAAGATGAATCACGTAGACTGTGGAGTTTTTACAATGATTCATATGGAGTTTTACATGGGTCAAGCTGCTTCCAAATGGGATGTTGGACTTTGTGCAGAATCTGAGAAACAGAAGTCAATGTTGAAGCGCATGAGGTTCAAAATTGCAACCAAGATTTTGTTGCATGAAGAGAATGTCCATGCACAAAAGATGTATGACTTGGCTATCAGTTTCCAGAATGAACATGATGATGCTACAAGGATCTCGATTATTGTTGATGCAATTAGAAACAGAGGTCAACGTGAAAGTCAAGACTAGTCTTCTAATGGTAGTAGTCTTTTGATAACTGATGGTAGACTTTTGGTGGTAGTACTGATGGTAGTCTTTGAAGTAAAACTGTTGATGGTAGTTTTAGTTTGAACAAGTTGTAATGATCTTTGAACAAGTTGTAATGGTCTTTGAACAAGTTGTTTATCGTAACTGATTTTTAGTCTTTCTGCTGTATGTTTTTTAGCATGTCTCTTTTTTTAATTTTGTTAAATGTAATGGTCTTTCTGCTGTATGTTTTGAACAATTTTATTATACAGCTAGAATCACATGTGATTATTGTGAAAATCACATGTGATTTTTGCAGGAATCACATGTGATTCTTTTTTCACATAGAAACACATGTGATTCTTTTTTGAATCACATGTCTTACACTTAGCACCTGTTGATAATGTAAATCATTGGATTATAGATGATTAAAATAGTTTGGAAATGAAAACTCAAGCTTAAGAAAGATACCTTTTCTATCTCTGCATCAAAGAAGCCTTTCTCTGAGTTTTGACAGACAACATGGTCACCTGGTTTGACGCGAGTGCAATCATCTTCTAGGAGAGGAAGTGAGCGAACCCGAATCCTCATTAGTACTTCTTTTTCACTCATTAATATGTCTTGTGAACTGTTATTCTCATATTTTATACCAAGCCCACCACCATTTGGGCTGCATATAAGAGATGTCACATTATCATGATAATTCAGTATGCTCAGACGGCGTTCTGTATCTAAGTGTCATACTTATAAAGAATGCACGCTCTTCAGCCATAATGTCAGTAAAGTACTATGTGTGATTATGTGAATATAAACACACCAATTGAAAAAGGTTGTGTTCTTCACAATATGGTTTTTGTGGAAAACTTGATTCCCTTTTATGTGAACAACAAACTGAGTATTTAATATTTGTGTTCATCACTTTATCTGTCTGGATGCACTACTCACGTAGGAGATGCCAGTTAAAGTATCAAATTGAAGTGTAAATCCACAAACTTTTGGAAAAATACTAAATATCCATAATGCTTGTTTTCTTTTCCATTTAAGAATGAAACTTAAATAGTTGTCATGGGATGGCCATTACTGATATCTATTTTCTAGATTGTGCATTATCAGTATTTGATATGTTATTTTTTTATACCTTTTGCACTAAATAAAACACCACTTTAGCATAACTACAAACTAACGAGAAATACACAAGGTTATGCTAGAGGCGTGTTAGTTGTTAGATTACAAGGACACACACTATTTATGTAAGAACAAAATCACATGTGATTCTTTTAGAACCACCTCTTTGTTATAGAAAAACAGAATAAGCATCAAAATAAGCCGAATCAAATATGATTTACCCTAAAAATCTAAATAAGCAACAAAATAAGCTAAATAACATGTGATTTAGTTGTTCTTGTAATCACAATATTGCAAAAATCATGTGATTTAGATGTAAAAACTTTAAAACATACAGCAAAATAGCAGCTAAGAAAAAACATTTTAAAATTTATAATGAGATACTACAATCAGATTATCCCAAAGCTAACTATCAGTACTACATAAACTACCATCAGTTTAACACAATCAGATTTTACCAAAAAGACTACCCATCAGTACTACATAAACTACAATCATTTTACCACATATACTACCATCAGTTAAGTGCATCAACCTCTTGATTATTAACATCTTTTTCACGCTCAACAAAGATCTTTTTCACGCTCAGCCCTGTTCTTGATTGAATTCACAATAATCGAAATCCTTGTTTGTTCAGGCATCTCGGACTGGAACTTGTAAGCCAAATCATACATCTTTTGCGAATGCACATTCAACTCGTGCAACAGAATCTTGGTGGCAATTTTAAACCTCATGCGCCTCAACAACGAAACCTGCTGCTCTGATTCTGTACACAGACAAACACCCCATTTTGCGGCAGGTTCACTGACATAAGACTCCATATACCAAGCTTCTTTGGCACCCAACCAGTTTCCATAACAAATTTTCTCATATGCACCACCAGATAATCAAGGAATGAAGTCAGACCTGCAGTTCTATTTAAAGCCATACACCTGTAGATAACCATTTAGCATTTACATTAATATTACACTAAACCCACCAGATTCATCAGTTTTGAACCCATTTCCAAATAAGTTCACATTAAAAAAATAAAGTATTAATTAAACCTGATGTGATATCTATTACACTATTTCATATAGTAAAATATCAAATCAGTGTTTAACATACAAATCAGTGTTTAACATACAATTACATTTTAATACATCCTCTCAATCCGCCTTCATTGAATCGAATCACATGTGTAAAAAGAAAAACAAAGTTAAAAAATGTACATAAATCACATATAACTATGTACATTTTATATGATTTTACAAAAACATGAGTATAAGCTAGAATCATATATGATTTTAGTAAGAATCACATGTGATTCTAGTAGAATCATATATGATCCTACTAGAATCATATATGATTTTACAAAAACATCAGTATAAGCACTAAAAACATCAGTATAATCACTAAAAACATCAGTATAAGCACAACTATATATAAGCACTAAAAACATCAGTATAAGCACACGGCTACTCGTGAGACCATTAACATGTTTCAAGAGCTCCGTAGTGCCAGATGTCTCACATGTGATTCAAGTCACTAAACGGAAAAACCGCCTAACAAACACTTAGCCTAATAAGCAAAATCTACAAAATAAAGCAACAAAACCTAAAAACCTAAAATAAACAACACCTATTGCTAATATCCCAAAAATAAACAACCACTAAAAACGTAAAATAAGCAACAAAATAAGCAATTGTATTCAATATCTCATATTTTTAATCATAATCAACTGAAAAAATAACCGTAATATGAAGAAAATTACCAGCAACGCGATGAAGAGACCTTCATTTTAGCCTTACTCGCTGCTATTTCATCAACCAATTCCATTACTCATAAGATTTGGGGGGAAATTAGGGTTAGGTGTATAGATTGAAGAGAGATTGAATGATCTATGTGCGTAAATGATGTGCGTAAATGATGTGCGTAAATGAGAGAGGGGAGTTACCAAAAATAGAATCACTTTGTTTTGACGAACATTTTCGTCACTAAACTTTGTTCTCTTGTCAAAACCATGACTAATTTCAATCCAAAAATATCTATCACACAATTTTCTGACAATGTTTGTAATTCCTGTTGGATTTAAATAGCATGACACGCATCTAAATAAATAAACACATCAAAGCACGTATAGCGGAAGCAGGATCTTATATTTAACATGTATAAAGAATTACCGAATAATAAATAGAGTTACCTCAAGATCCTAGCAAGAACAAGGATCGATCTTCACTTTTCTTCTCTTGAATATATATAATAGGATTAACGTGGAACTCCTTACCCTTTTGTTCCACAATCCAAGATGGAATAACTAAAGTAAGTTATTACCATGGTCTTGTACACACGTACTATAACCAACTAACGTTAGATGCTAGTGTAAAGACACGTTATTAAACCAAAATCATTTGTTTAATAAAACTACAAATCGATCCACCCTTTAAAAGAGGTGATCGACTTTTTTAGAAGAAAGGAGAAGAAAATAAAACCTAGGGTTATAGTATCATGCACAAGCTAGAAAAACTAATAACCAAAGGTTTGTATTTATAGTGAAACTTTTCTTTGGCTCCAAGAAATCGATTAGGGTTATAACAACCCTTAAAAATCGGGCCACCCTATTACTAGTGGTTCTAGATCCTTCTTTGAGCCTCCAAATTTCACTAACGGTCCTTCCTTTATTCCCTAACGGTCGTTAGTACATTCCGTTAATTACTTAACGTCCGTTAGTTATTATTTCGTGTCCTAAATAATTAAATACATAACATAGTTATATATTAATTATTTCCGTTAGTCATTCATACGTAAAGTGTGCAATCTCAAGGTCCCGTGTTCGATTCTAGTCATATACATTTTAATATTTTTCCATAACTCTAACAGCTCCCACTTGGAAATCTATTAAAAGTATAATTGACATTGGTTAGCGTCTAGCAACACGCCAATGCCTCTAGTACAACTCGGTGTGTGTGTCTCCTGGAAAAACCACTTGATGATTGATCATCATACTTATTCTTTTGTTTCTAATACTACATTAATAAAGATATTGATCTCAGTCATTCTTTATTAATAATTCTGTTTCTCGTTTGTATTGATTGAGCAAGATTACCAAATCATCTGAACATAGTCAGGGGAGATCTTGGGCGTGCGCACGCAAACATCTTGTCAACCCTACGAGGGGCCCAGCAGTATTAAACTTCAAATAAATTTGAAGGAACAAATTCTATCTTGACTACGAGCATAACTCATGCACTTCGCAACACTTCCGAAAACAATCCTTATAGCTACCAGTTACGTATAGCGTTAAATTGAATCACAGAAATGCACTACATGCATGATAGTTATCTGGCATCTCAAGTCTGAGGATAAATATTCATGATTTACTTGATGACAAAGATCCATAAAGTACAATCATGTGGTTGGGATAAGTCCTATATTCAATTTATCCAATATTGAATATCATGTGAATTTTGCATGCCCACACATCAATATACTCAAGTATATTCTACCAACACTCACATTTGCCTTAATTCAATAATACTCATATATTATTGATCGACAACGGACTATTTAGAATAACATAAGTTATTCATGGATTTAAACATGCAAATATAGGATACAATTTATTATTAATGAAAATAAATGTACCACGTACTTTAATTCATTGTTAATAATAATTGCTTAACATCCCTTATCCAAATACTAAATAGATCAATGCATGATAATTCCCATTAATGAATTATGCCCCAAGTCATGTTCAACATACTTGATGACAAGGCATAAATCAACTAATTTTGATCTATCGGAAATTTTGAGAATACTTATTTCAAGAATTCAATTAATGAAATTCTTGTATGTGTGCATTCATCTATCTAGATATTGCCACATACTTCATAAAATGTGTGACATCCTCAACCACGAATTTATGACAATTAAACTACCAAACCTTTTATAGTTTAAAGTATTCTAATTCTTTAATGTATAATGCAACTATGCTCTAAGCATAACTAGTACACATGGCCATTAACAAGGATAAACTCCCACCATGACTAGTATTGAGTGTCATCTCAATCTTATTAGCATCATTGTATCCAAACAACAATATGCTCCTTTTAAAGTTCCGTAAACTTTTAACATCCATCGTGTAATGTTTGATATCTTCAAATCTTTCAAGATTTGTCATCTATATCAACATCTTGCCATATGGTTCATATTTAGAATTTTGGAGCAACTCCAGGCTGAGGATGTTAATTCTAAATCCAACCATATCCATTACACTTAGCTATCTAATAACTTTCAATTAGATAATAATGTTGTCAAATCATCTTGCATCCAAGCATGATACAAAAAACAACATGATGTACACGAAAAATCCTTGTGTCAAACTTAGATTTTATTCATGTCATATCTTTTCAAAGATATGTATCTATCTCGCTTTTCTAATAGATTATCATGTTTATTAGAATCAGTTATTTTACCGCTTATGTTTATAACAATAAACATATACTCCAAGGTTTTATTTTCTAAATTTCCATGTGAAGTTTCATTCCAAACCAAGATTTAACATTTTAATGTTAATGGAATGTTACTTCCTATATGTTATACAACATATATAAAATAATAAAATAAATATAATACTCCAACTAGCTTTCAGGAATATTAAGAAATATCTTAATTTAATTATAAATCAAAACTAAGATTTAATAACTAAACATAAGTATATCTCCTAGATGCATGCATTAATCTAAACGATTGCACTTTGTATACTACCAAAGATTATTTGAATTCAAATACTCCTTTCAATTACTTTTCGTCCTCGCATAAGTAATTATCCAAGAAAGAGATTTGATATTCCATTATTAATTTCATATAAATGAAACTAAGAATGACAATCATAATCTTTATACATTTAATGTGCTTAGAAAGAATTTCAATCACATTTAATTGCTTAAGTGTGATTGATAATATTTTCACACATTAAATATGTATACAAATTTGTCCATAATGATTTCCACACCAAAATTTAAATCTCTCGGATTTTCATTTCCTTTGTAGAAATTCATCTTCATTCTATAGTGTAACTATAGAGTTTAAGATCAACTACGTTACCAAACTAGTTATCTTCTTGGACTGCATCTACTTATTCATAGTATGAGTAATTTGCCAAATTAAATATTTGCAATTTATCAACAGGTTTATCATAATCCTGTAACTCATAATCCTCAACATATTGTCCAAATATTTGAGATATCCTTGCGGATCTATGAAATGAGAATTTCATCATCTTGAGATTTAACATTAACATGTTTAATCCTCATTATGACTTTGCTAGTGTATTTTTAGAAGATTATGTATCTTGTAATTTTATTTCATCAAGACAAAACTCCCACTTACCTTTTGCAATTTATAGATTATCTATAACTACTTAGCAAATAGAGCAACACAAACTTGTTCTCTTTTGGGACTTTACAAATACATATTGACAGTTCCTAACCTTAATTTGTTAATCACCTACTCATAAGCAGTTTAACAAATTCCGAACTTCAATTTTAAGACTTAATGTGATTCATCACATTCCATAATAAATGGTGTCTTATTAATCTTCTAGGTTGGAGTCTAATTGAGTATATCCAATCCTTACTCAATTTTCTAACCTTGATATCTTTAGGAAGAATGAAAGATATAGTTATCTTTAATCAAACAATATAACAAGAGTTTGATTTTCCTAACTGAACATACCATACACATTATGTATTTCATTAGGATTAATATTGTAAGTCAATCTTACAATACGTGAGATAAATATATTTTGTTTTGGCTTACCTATTTACCAACTAAATCAATTTAATGGTGAAATAGATTTCCAAGCCAATTGCATGCTTTATAACATGAGTGCCTTTTTGCCCAAGCCACTTAATTTCTATGTCTTACCAAAAAGACATAAACTGTTATAATCCCAATATACGTTATAAGTCATTGATCAACTCAATGACTTCTTGTATATGTCTTAATTAAAAAACATAACAAGTTAACGTCTTACTTTATTATAAGTCTTATAGCAATAAAAGACTTCATATTTATATCTTTATACTAAAATATAAATATGCATAACTAAAGTAATCATGAACACCACAATTTGGTTTCAATAGTTATTTCAAGTTAATTTATTACTTCATATATTTATGTCATTCCAAGAATATATAAACATTCCAATTTTGAAGTAGTATTAGATTACTTCATTTATTTATGTCATTTCAATAATACATAAATATTTATTTTGAAGTAGTCTTATTATCATATTGACACTTGTTCTAATAATTATCTAATTTAGAAACTTGTAAATTAACATAGTTTCATTACATCAGCTGAGGCTGCTAGTAATGAAAGTATGTAATTTACCTTGTCATTAATATCTAGTAATGAAAGTAGATATTAACTCCAAGTGTTCTATTAATTAGATGTGAATAAACCACATTAGAACATCAATCTTTTACCTTGCAGTCAAGAGAATCCTATAAATCATATTCCTTTGTGTTGTTGCGTGCACACAATAAAGATTTCTCCCACTTGTGCATGGAAAAACATCATGCATCAGATAAACAACACGTCAATCGTTTGCTTATGTGATCAATATGATTTGTGTCATAGATATAAGTAGATATAGAATCACCTCGTCTTAGTAAGGAAACGTACACGACTATCCTTAATACCACAAGTGTTTATAATTTGAAAGTAGTTATCTCAAGAGATTCTAGAGATAATCCGGGTTACTACCAAGATCTCAAAGCTCGTAGCTCCCACTGAATTACAAATCATTACATGAACTCATAATTCAGTAATCACAACACAACGCTCCCACTGGATTTGACAACATTATAAGTGTTTCATAACCAGTAAAAGCAAATATTGTGCTGTTTACTTTCCTACACCTTTGATGAATCCCTTACGTAACATTACTAAGGTACTCAAAGAATGTATTCTACTTTGTAAATGATGGAATATCCATCAATTGAAATTAACTTGAGAAAATTGGGCATGCAATTTCTTCCTCAATTAGGTCTACCATCACGACTATGGTATGTAGCACCTTTAAATGGTTAAAGCAAAACAACTAGACAAAGTATGCTAGTTTGCCTTTTACCAATTTTGCGGTAATTAGTTTAGCTTCTAATTTTAATAACTCTTAAACGTGCAATTTCTTAAAAATTTGCCATGAGTTATTTCTTAGAATTTAGACAATTCTAATTTCCTATTATACCTTTCTCATTCATGAAAAGGAATAGGATTCAGTCTCACTTCACACGGAAAGTAGACTTGGTTTATTCTTTTAGTTAAGTTGACTCTATCCAAAGACCCCTACGGGTGCAGATCAACTTTCCACTAAAGGAATGTCCCACGTTTACGGTTTTAACGTTGCATTAAATACATTAAAAGAATTTTCAAAATTCAATTTTAGTATTTTCGATAATAAAATTTTCAAGAAAATTAAACACCCATGGTAAATTAATATTTAACCATTTAATTTTCACTGAAAACTAGGATCCAAATTGACATCGTTTCATTACATCAGCTTTGGCTGCTAGCAATGAAAGTACTCAATAAGGTACGGGTCGATCCCAATTGCCAATATCCAATTGCAATTCCTAGAATCATGGGACTTACATATTTTGCCAACCTAAGTTGCAAATGTAAGAATGTTTCATCCCCAAATCTTTATGCCTTGACGCCGTTTCATTACATCAGATTTGGCTGCTAGTAATGAAAGTGCTCAATTAAGTTAACCAATTTAGAAACTGCAAATTGACGTCGTTTCATCACATCAGCTTTGGCTGCTAGTAATGAAAGTACTCAATTTACCCTTTGATTACCATCCTCTGACTCATCACATCAGCTTTGGCTGCTAGTGATGAAAGGCACTGTAATCTCAGGTGTTTCCGTTTAATTGGATGGCATATAACTTAAATTTTAAGGGTATTGATTTTGATGTGTGTAATCAAAAAAATATGTACAAAGATGTCATGCATTCATCTTGTATCATATATTTCATGCAAAAACCATTTACTCATTATCAGCTTAAATTCAACAAAATTTTAATTGATGGCGTTGAGAAACTTACAACTTTGCCTTAAGATGCTTCGTACATGAATAATGGTGTACTTGGTAAGTCTAATTTGACGCACAGGCGAGCGGAGAGACAGAATGGTGCCTCTTTAAGGCTACAATTTAATGCGAAACCAACCTTATACCAACTTTATAGTTTGTCAAAATTAGGTCCGCCGCTTCGACCATTATGTACAGTTGCATCAATCAATTAAAAACTTTAAGATTTTAAAGCTTAAAACATTTATGTAGTAAATTATTAAATTGCTAGTCTCACCTGGGAGCAAATTATCATGCGAAGCGAATCACTATCGGCACATAAGACTTGGCAATAAACAATTTACCACAAAGGTTTCATAGTTATTAGGTTCATTTATTTTTTATACAAAAAATTACCCTCTTTATGCTTACAATCCATCATAATTTAAACAAAAAAGATCAAGTAATTAAAAAAATAAAATAAACACATAATAACAAATATATGATATAAATCATATAACCACATGCAAAGCTTTTGATAAACCCTATTAATAATCTCTATGTGATTTTAATGTATATAATTAATAAAACTCCCATTGGTTTTCGAGCTCATTGTACCCAATTGACCACAGATACCAATAAATTGGCCGCGTAAGTTTTAATAATTACATACCACATTGCACATAACTGATTCATTAATATATATATAATTAGGTCTTCCCTAATTTTAGATTTATCTAAAAAACATGTAGCACAAAACAAACCCTAATCCATGATTCCTTGCATGAAGAATCATGGATCATCCAGAAACGTAACCCTTATTACTCAAATAAACACATAAATCACAACATGTTCTTAATTTAAGGTTACAAAACAAATTGTTTTAATAAAAGAGGGTCGAAACCCTAACCCTAAATTCTAATTTTCGATCTTTTAATAGTATGTTAAAAAAAAAACCCTAAAAAATCGACTTAACATGTATGTTTAAATCAAGAATTGATTTTTATTATGCGTTTAGGTAATTACAATTACATGTTAAATTGGCTCTTGATGCCACTGTTGGATTTAAATAGCATGACACGCATCTAAATAAATAAACACATCAAAGCACGTATAGCGGAAGCATGATCTTATATTTAACATGTATAAAGAATTATCGAATAATAAATAGAGTTACCTCAAGATCCTAGCAAGAACAAGGATCGATCTTCACTTTTCTTCTCTTGAATATATATAAATAGGATTAACGTGGAACCCCTTACCATTTTGTTCCACAATCCAAGATGGAATAACTAAAGTAAGTTATTACCATGGTCTTGTACACACGTACTATAACCAACTAACGTTAGATGCTAGTGTAAAGACACGTTATTAAACCAAAATCATTTGTTTAATAAAACTACAAATCTATCCACCCTTTAAAAGAGGTGATCGACTTTCTTAGAAGAAAGGAGAGGAAAATAAAACCTAAGGTTATAGCATCATGCACAAGCTAGAAAAACTAATAACCAAAGGTTTGTATTTATAGTGAAACTTTTCTTTGGCTCCAAGAAATCGATTAGGGTTATAACAACCCTTAAAAATCCAGCCACCCTATTACTAGAGGTTCTAGATCCTTCTTTGAGCCTCCAAATTTCACTAACGGTCATTCCTTTATTCCCTAACGGTCGTTAGTACATTCCGTTAATTACTTAACGTCCGTTAGTTATTATTTCGTGTCCTAAATAATTAAATACATAACATAGTTATATATTAATTATTTCCGTTAGTCATTCATACGTAAAGTGTGCAATCCCAAGGTCCCGTGTTCGATTCTAGTCATATACATTTTAATATTTTTTCATAACTCTAACAATTCCATACCCTGCCCCGGCGGGATTAGGTTTGTTGTTGTTGTTACACAATTTTCTGACAAGCTAATGACGAGATATGAGGTTCGTCACTAGTTTTTAGTTTGTGACGAAACATTGGTGAGGATAATTTATTTCGTCACTAAATGGTCCGATTAGTGACGAAAATTCGGGTCGTCAAAAAATTGTTCGTCACTAAAAGCAGTTTTTCTTGTAGTGAATAGTCATGTTAGGCTCGAGTATGACAAAATAATCTAAAGACTAAAGCAATTTTTCTTGTAGTGAATAGTCATGTACCGAGCACTCTTAGAGAGCTAGGTGCAGTCGGCGCCTGTCACTACTAGAAAAAGGGCTATCCTTGACTCCAAATGCGAGTCAAGAAGAGACCTTATGACGCGCAAATGCGAGTCAAGGAAAGACCCATCATAAATTTTCATGACTCGCATTTGTGCGTCATCCCTCTATGACTCGCACTTATGACCCACGTTGCATGTCATTACCCTTAAAATCATTTTGACTAACTTTTATGACACTTTTCTGACATATGTTTTTGCGAGTCATTACCTTAAAATCAATTTTTTTTTTTTTTTTTCTGTTTTTTAATTAAAACCTGATTATATACAATAATTACTGACAATAAACCTGATAATTGTACAAAATTAACGCATTTCATATATATCAAAACCATGCGTTACCAATTCATTACATAACAATTCATGTCAAAATATAGACCGATAATTAGTTTACAATACGATTTCTACCTAAAAATGAAATTCGACACATAAATTGCCCATTCTTCTCGAATATCGTCGAAATCCGCATCCATGTACTCATTGCTATCACCACCAATCTAGTCAAATAAAACAACATTTTAGAAACAGTTGTATATGATATGCAACTACAGTTTGATGAATACTTGACATTTGCCTAAATGGGTTAATGGACCAACAAAACGAAAAAAATGATCCAAGCAGATTAAAGGTGTACGGGTTCGGGTAGACCCATTAGTAATCATGCTAACCTAAATTAACCCATTTTCACATATAAGTGTCTAAGGGGGACCCTGACAACAAGTTGTCCGCTATAGACTGTTATATCCACCCAGAGCACCCATGTTGTCACCTCTACTTGTAAGTTGTAACATATAAATGGACTACCTTTGCATTGGAGCATCGTTCTGCTCAGTGGCGTCCATGAATGTAACCGGTGGTGAAGAGGGAACTGAGTACTCCATTGATGCAAGCCCGTTAGAAGATGTGATACCATCAGCATACAATATATCCTCATCAGATGGTTCATAAGTCATACTTGAGATTTCAATAGCCTACGCAGGAACCAAAAAAATAGTATTAAATTTTTGGTCCTAACACAGTAAGATATTGTTCTATCAATAAAATGACCAGCAAACACATACCCGAGATAAGAAATATTCAGCAACCATTGCTAGAAAGCCTTCATCTTTCCACAGCTTCTCAACTAGCACTGAATACTCGTAAGATACATCTGGAAAAACGACTTCCAGATTGCCTGACTTCACAACTTGAAGAAGCGAATCAGAAAATGATTGTAGCTCTGTACTAAGGGAATAGATATTCTTTTCTATGTTTTTAACCGAACTCCCTGCAGCTGGATTTAAAAAAATAAATAAATAAATAAATAAATAAAACACTAAGATTACAATAATATACGAAAATCTTCAAATAGTACTAAGATCATCAATCATCATACCTGAAGTACTAGGCTGATCGGCTAGTTTTTTTCTAATCTGAATTGAATAATCCTCTTCGAACTGTTTAAGACCCTCGAGCAGAATACTGATATAAAGATATAAGTTGCTTTGGATCAATGACTTTATCTTTTGACGCTCGTCGTCCAAAAATGGAACTTTGTAAAGAATCTTAGCCTGAAAAAAGACTGACAGTTAGCCCATGTTCAACGTCTATATACACATTTATAACTAATTTCTAACAGAATTAACGGAGAATTAGGGTTTACGTTAACAAGATGGATAGAAATAGCCTTCTTCTTCTTCGCAAATGATTTTTTTTTTAATAAGGCAGCGTATCAACGGAAAATTCTATAGATTCATATAGTTATACTAATGAGATCAACAAATTATATCTTAACATTACATGTAACTATTACATAACCAGAAACATATTACAGACTACTATTTCACAATAATTTAAGTGATCAGCAAATTATGTCATCACTATGTTACGTTATCATAACCACGACATAAACCACTAGACAACAACAAGCTTCATACTTCTATAGAATCATATACTACTAATCAAATTACGAAATCAGCATATCACATCATCACGCCTTAACATTACCATAACAACTACGACATAAAGCACTAGACAACAACAAAGTTCATAATTCTATTAAATCGTATACTAATAATCACATTATGAGGTCAGCATATTACGTCATCATGAGACAACAAAAACCACCATAACACATCAAAGAATATATCCAAATCCGTATCCGTACTAAATTCCATAGAATCATACACTACTAATCATATTACGGGATCAGCATATCATGGCATCACTACTTACACGTTAACGTAACACCAATAACATAAACTAGTATACAACTACAAACATCACTATTTGCGGGATCAGCATATCAGGTCATCACAAACATAAATCATTCATACCAGAGGTTTAACCTCATCTTCCACCTTGTCCGCCAACTCATCACGATACGCCAAATGGCGCCACAACATCTGATACTCCCTGGCATTGGTTATCCCCGTGCTGGTCCTTTTCGCCAACAAATTCCAATCAATTTTCGCATCCTGAACTTGCGCAACTTCTTGAAGCAAACCCAATACAGCTGTAGCTGTATACCTTCATAAAAACACATAAAGCAACCATCTTTAACATAAAATAAAGCAACCATCTTGCCTAACGATCACAAACCGGCTCTATTCGCCAAATATTCGGACCATTTTCAGCCTTATCAACAACAAACTTTAATAACTAATTTATAACTGAACTCTATGCTAAACGGCTCGTGCCGGTTCAATTCTCCTAGCGTTCGGATCGTTTTCAGCCTTATCAACACAATAAACTTTACATAATACTTAATTTAACAAAAACTATCAACAAACTAACATTACGTACATTCATTTGTGAATAATACTTTAAATTATGTATAATACAGATTCAGTTACTAACAAACTAACTTCTCGCCTAACGATTTGCGAGACTGGTTCGATTCGCCTAATATTCATTTTCAGCCTTATCAACACAATAAACTTTAATAACTAATTTAACAAGTAATGCATTTTATAAAAAGGGTTAATACACAAATATGTTACTAAACTTTCAATAAAAGTTCGCCTAAGTTACTGAACTTTCATTTTGTTCACTTAGGTTACTGAACTTATAAACCATGACATTTGGGGTCACTGAACTTGTAAAAACATGACATTTATGTTACTTAACATATCAAAAAATATACGATTAAGTCACTCCTACCAACACTAATAAATGCTTTCTATAAGTTCAGTAACCTAAGTGAACAAAATGAAAGTTTAGTAACTTAGGCGAACTTTTTTGGAAAGTTTAGTAACATATTTGTGTATTAACCCTTTTATAAAAAGGTCAATAATTACTAAATGAATTTCTCGCCTAACAATTTACGACCGGTTTATTTCGCCAAACATTTCGGATCAATTTGAGCTTTATCAACACAATAAACTTTAATTAAAAAAAAAAAGTATTGGTAAAAACATACAGTGGAGAAAGTAAGAAGCCAGTCGAGACGCTTATCGCCTTCGGTGAAGACATCAAACCCTAGCTTAGACTCGAGCTTTTCTTCTGCTGATAGAATTAGTTTTTGTTTCTTTGAGATCCGTGTGTCGCGTCGATCGGTTCGTCTTCGGTTATCGGTGCCGTTCATTTTTGTGATTGGTCGGTTGGTTGGTTGATTGGGTTGTGGATCTGGAGATGATGATAATATGAGAGTTGAATTAGAGTAGCCCTAAATGAAAATGAAATTGGGGGCGGGGTGAATGGGAGTATGAGTGTGTTTGATAAGGTTTTGAGAGTTTGAATGAAAATGAAAATGAAATTGGGGGGCGGGGTGAATGAGTGTGTTTGATAAGGTTTTGAGAGTTTGAATGAAAATGAAAATGAAATTATGGGGGCGGGGTGAATGGAAGTGTTGAGTGTTAGAGCCGGAAGTGTTTTGGCAAAAAAAAACCGAAGCAGATGGGGAAAAAAAAATCTTTCAAAAAAAAAAAAAAAAAAAAAAAAATCTTTCAAAAAAAAATCTTTCAAAAAAAAAGATGGGAAAAAAAACATAGATGACCCCTATTTAGGACGAAGCAAAACGAGCGTCATCTAGTAGGCTAAATTTTAACTGATTATGACCCTATGTTATGACGCTTCTGAAAACGAGTCATCCCCAATAAAAAATTTACTCGTTATGACTCTTATTTTATGACTTTGCTATTTGCGCGTCATCTTGTAGCGTGCGTCATAAAATGCGAGTCAAGGATAGACCTTTTTCTAGTAGTGTATTTACCCAATAACATTAAAAAACACCCTAAGAAGGCTTCTTTTTTTTTCTTTTTTTTTTAACTATAAAAACATGCACTTAAAACACCTATAACGGCGCTATAACCTTATTCCACTGTAGCCTCTAACACGCACTAAAAAGGCTACTTTTTTTAAAAAAAGTATTAGCGGTAAATGATAGCAAAGTAAGGGGGTGTTTCTATTTTTTATCAGAATGAAGTAAATGACTACTTTACCCATATAGCCAAAACTAGTGTTTGATGAGTATCTAATCTTTGACAGTTGTTTCCTATGAAAAAAAGAATCTTTGTTTCCAATAAAGTTTTTAAACTATAGATGAAAACCAGTTCATCAAATCTCAAAATTTAATAAATTAGTGACAACAATGAGAATTATGAGATATTAAAATTTCATAATTGATCTTCGATTTACCGGAAATCTTGGACAATGATGTTCGACAAATCCTTCAATTTATGACCACCGTCGTGAATAAATGAGAAGCTTATACTAAAAAGATAGTTAAATGGTATTAAAAATAAAAGTATTACATGGGTGTGATAGTTGGGTTCAATGGCTGTCATCTTCGGATCTCTATGCGAGAGGTCAAGTGATAGAGTTTCTATAGTCATTGAACTCGTCTTCCACTCTTTTTTAGATTTAACTCTTAATACTATTAACTATCTTTTTTTAAACGAATTTTTTTATACTCACTTCAACTATACAAAATATTTACTATACGACTAAGAATAAAAACTAGGGGTGAGCATGGTTCGGTTTGGCTCGATATTAGAGTAAAACCGAAATTGAACCAAAATTTTTTGGTTTTTGAATAACTGAAACCGTTCGGTTTGGTATTACATTGGTTCGATTTATCGGTTTTTGGTTTTTCGGTTTCTATTGATTTATCAAAGTTTGATATATCTAAAGTTGAAATTTTAATGCATCAGAAATTAACAATTTCTATTTTTAAGAATAAAAAAGCACATAATAATGCCAATAAAAAACTAATGACAATACAAAAAACACTAAAATATACTTGTTTTTGTACCTTCCATTTACACAATAATAACAATAAAATACTAATAATCACCAAAATCCTAGAAAATAACTCTTTATGCATGCTAAATGACACCTTCAAAAACCAATATAAGTACTTTGTTTTTAGCTTATATGTATTTTGTTGGTTCGGTTTTTTTCAGTTTGGTTTTTAGGCTAAAACAAAAGTGAACCGTAAACTTCGGTTTTTTCAAATACAAAAAACAAATCATCAGTTTTTTCATTCGGTTTCGACTTTTTGGTTTCGGTTTCTCAGTTTTTTACGGTTTATGTTATTTTTTTTGTTTTTTGCACACCCCTAACAATAACACAAATTACTTAAATTACATTGTTGTAATTTTAAATATTAACATTTCTTATGAATGTATTGTTCACTAAACCTAAAAAATAGCAAAAATGATCCTTGCGGTTTGGTGTATGATAGAAATGGTCCTCGTGGTTTATATGCTTTGAGAAAACATTCCTTCAAAAATGCACAATTGGTACTCGAAAATTCCTAAAAATAGCATAAAATGATCCTTTGGGTTTTGTTTTGGCTGAAATTTTCCATGTGTTTTATTTTCTTTGCGACAACTGTCCATGAAAATTGCAAAAAATGTCCCTGACATTAACAAATGGTTATGAAAACAATACATGCGTTAAACTATCATATTCTATTTGCCTAAGAATTTTAATTAGCTCATATGTTGCATGTTTTATATCAAAAATTAACTTTACTTCAATCATTTTTGAGATATGTAGCTTCGTTGAGTCAAAAAGTAAATTAAATAAAGTGATTTGGCTTTAGCTTGAATGCTTTAATCGAAGTTTAAGCTTCTTGAATAGTTATATTTGGTTTTGTCACAGGTTGTGTTCCCTCATAGGCAAATTAATCAAACACTTCGTCTGCACATAAGGGTGATAGAAAACTGTGTTTTGAATTTATCATTCACATAGAGAAAATCAAAGATAGAAAAAAAAAAATGAATTTTTGATTTGAAAATAACTTCTGAAACAAATTTTTGATGAAATTGACCTGGAAAAAATGGAAGCGCCCAATGTGACGAGTGAGAGAGAGACATGGTTAGGTTTGAAGTTTTTTTCCATATTTTTTTAGCATGTGCCATGTATATGGCCATTTAATTTATACTATATATATTAAATGGCATGTAATACGACGCCGTTCAATCTACAGTACTGCAGTACCAAACCGGGCTTTCCCCTTAGCCCATTTTCCCGCCATTTTTTCTGGGCTACAAGTCCTGCCACTGATCCATGCCTCTGGTCCAAATCCATCTTATATGATAATGAAGAAGACGCTAGAATCTCACCGCGTCACTCATACATACCTGCAATCGCATCCACCAAACCCATTCCTAAACCTCCAAATCAGGGTTTCGTTGTTGTGGCCAAGGTCATGCGATTGCTAAAAATGATAGCGTCGGAAGATTCTCGACACACACAATACGCACTCTTCATCTCCTATGACGAATCCGGTTTCTTGGTGAAGCTCTGGTACGTATGGCTGATGTCAAAATATGGGTATTATAGTCAGTCGGCGGCGATGTATGCTTTGATATATCACCGAAAATCAGGTAAAACGATTAGGGTTTCAATTTTGGGGGTTTTTTGTACCCGCGTTTATACTCGATTTTGTTGATCTGCTGTATCAAACCCTAGATCCAAAATTAACGACGCTCGAGCCCCGTTTCTTGGCGGGTTAGCCACGACGAGTTTGTGGTTGCAGCCATGGCGGGGAGTTGCTGTCGTTTGATGGCTACAACTTCCTTTCATGTGTTAATATGTCGGTGCCTACCACATGTTTGATGAAACTCCTAAAAGAATCGGATTTGTGGTACACGGTATTTGTTGCGTTTAGCCTTGAACCCCGTATATTGGCGGGGTAGCCACATCGAATTTGTGGTTGCAGCCATGCCGGGGGTTACTAGCAAAAGAGGTACGGCCAATTTCTCCTGATGGCGTGGTCAGTTAATTTATTCTTGATTAGTGTTTTCCACTATATGCAAAGGGCAATGATGATAGTTAACGGACTTTGATGATTGTTATAATATGATGCAAATGAAATGGGTCGTTCAAAACTTGCAAGTAACCTGGCGAGGCAATCACCGGAGGGCATGGTATAAACGGTTACTATGCAACCGAGTCTGTTTGCAGCCATGGTGAAATTCAGAAGTTTCTATGACCCGGTCCGCAGTTACTAATCTGAGCCTAGCTTCAAATTACATTTGCCGTTTGGTGGTTTACTGGACTTTCATTTTTCTACTTTTGCAACTATGAATCTTCTATTGGTAACATATGTACATACAACTATGGTCTGTGATCATACTTTCATTATTCTCGGAAGGTAATGTTTGTTACAAACCAACAACTAACATCAATATCTCTATATTGTTACTAAAATCGTATTCTTAACTTTATTTGTTAGGTACATTCTTGAAAAAGTACAACACAATGTTATAATAGGTACATTCTTGACACGAATCTTTACAGTAAGATTTTCATTAATGATTTGTGTTTTATTGGATTTGGTGACAGATAAATACTTGCAATGGATTTTATTGTGATTATTTTCTCCAAATAACAAAAAAACGAAACCCACAATGTGGACCAAGGCTTGGAGTGGCTGGTAAGGTTCTTTATTCATTAGTAGATAATGATATAGTCCAACTTTATAACTTTCGGTCTTTATGTTGAAATGAATACGTTTGCTTTTTCGGATAAGCTAGAGCGAAATGTATGATATGCATTGCGGATGCAATAAGAAATAGTATTGAAATGCAGAAGAATTTTATATCTGATATGATTATGTGTATTTTTGTAGACGGCTTTAAGAATATATAAAAAAGTATGATATTTAGCGTGTACGCATAATCATAGGCATTAAAATGTAGAAGATTAGAGAGTTATTGTGATTCTGATATGAATAAGTTTGACCACTAGAGTCAATTTCATGTTTGATGGTCTTTTAACTATGTGGAATCATGTAACTCATTTGAAATCTATTGTGTAAAGGTTCTCGGATTTCAGTGGACCTATACCACATCGACCCGTTCAAGATTTCAGTGGACAATATAGATTGAACGACGAGGTATTGTAAAAGTTACTATGATTATAATTCTCTGAATGTTTATATTCAACGGTTTGCATAGTTATATATTCAGAAACATATATACATTCAAAAAATAGCAAAAAAACCCGCGAGGCCGCAACGCGGCCGACCGTCGCCCGACTCGTTTGATTTATACTCTAAGTTTTTTCAAATAAATTTGTGATTTTAAGGGAGAGTCAGCTGGAGAATGAGTTAAGGATGTCTTTGGTATGAGGGGTTGTGTTCAACTTAAATATATGGTAGAGGGGATTACTTTTATTGGACCCACCATAACCCAAATATATGGGCATCTTCAAAAGTTGGTTAAGGGGCATATATTAGAAAATAAAGGGTTAATTACCAAAATAGTAGTTGAAAAAAACTTTTTTCAAATTGTGGTATGAAAATAATGGCCATTCCCAAAAGAGTCATGTGCGAATGTGCGAACGTGCGAATCCACAAAAAGTTTGACACGTGTCCAGACAAACCAATAATTCAGCCCACCAATAACCCACGTGCCCATTTGACTTTTGTATACAAATGTGCGAATGACGGTGTGCGAATTGCGGCTAATGTGCGAACTGTACCAAAAAAGTAACATTGGAACTAACAAAATCTTCAAAACCTGTATCAAATCTTTGATTTGATTTATTTTCAAAATTAGTTTAATTTTATTTTCTTTATAGATTATCAGTTTTAACATGAATTATTTCATTCAATCACCCAAAATCTGTATCAAATCCTGTATCAAATCCCCAATTTCATTCAATCCCCCAAAATCCCCAAATTAGGGCTTTACAATGAAATCCCCAAATTAGCCAGGAAAAGGGCTACAGGTGACGTATTTGCAATACAGGTAAGAGCTTTATATCACCAATTACTTTTAGGAAATTATACTTCTTTCTTGGAAGATCTTTAGGGGGTGTTGGGCAGTTTGTTTTGAAAGTCATTATGTGCTATTGAATAATGAAGAATCAGATAATTAGCTAATAGTGTTTGGATGTGCTTCAGCTGTTTAAATTTGTAATAAGCACACAATGACCAATATGAATGTTGCAAATTATGATAAATTAAGAATTTACATGTAAATTGACTCATCAAAGAAGTAAAAACTGTATTGTTGCAGCCAGTACTTTATACCCTTAAATAAATGTGCGTACAATATCGGGTTCTTATGTGTGTATCATTTTATGCTGTTGTATAACTGTCAGCACAACTACTTTTGCCAATCGTACCTTTTTGTTTGACTACTAGACTTTTGGGTGGAGGGTGGGTTCATAGCTGTGTCACTTCCTCGCGGTTTTGATTTTGAATTGTGGGCATTGGCGGAACATATTTATTGGGTGGAACGGTATGTTACAAATTTTTTTAAGGCTTGGCAAAGTATTAACAGAACATAATTTCTACTTCAGTTTTACAGGGCATGACCCTCCTCACCCATCAAAAAACCTTCCACCCATGATCATGCTCTTCTATAAGACACTGCTAGTGGGCTAAAAATAACTTCCAAGTATGGTTTTGGTAGCGTATGGGTTTGAACTTCGAAGTTGTAAATGGCATTTGAGCTAATGATATTGAAACTGTTAATTTGAGCTAATGGTAATGAGGTGATTGTGAAGCTTGTTAAGTATGTTTAAAGTAGTAATTTTGTAACTGACATTCGAGCGATAGAAGTCTGTTTGATTTTATCAAATTTGCTTCCAAATGTATACATGCATTTTCGATACAATGCATGAGTGATAGGGTTATTGGTGGTTTTCATTTCCAAAAACACATACCGCTTACAAAGAAAATGTGATAATTGTTTTGTGACTCTAAAAGGAAGAAACTTGATGATCAGCCTCAGGTCTAATTATGAAATTTGTGCCTTAACTTTAGCTTATATTCTATGTTTTAGGCTTTATTGGTGTCAGATTTTGGCCCTAAGATCACAATAAAGATAGTGGAGAGTTTACGGGATGATATATATGCTGGAAAGCTCAAATAAGGGACTGAAATAAAGGCAAGTGCTTTCTGAACTGCCTCTTATGTGTTCGTAGATAATCTATTGCATCATATGAATATGAAGTTCAATTTTGTAGAAATTTGGTTACAATTTAGCCATTTAGGCTCCAAAGATCTTTCACCCAGTTTTTTTTGTTCTTGTTTTGTAGGATGCTTTAAAGAAGAGTGTACTGGACATCCTGACAAAGAAAGGTGCTAAAACCGAGCTTAAACTTGGATTCAGGTTTGTGGGATGCGTGTTCTTGGAATCTTATATTTCTTTATATTCATACATTTGAATTTGCTAATGGTTATTCTCATGATGTCTGTGTTTCTAGGAAACCGGCAGTAATCATGATCGTTGGTGTTAATGGAGGCGGGAAAACTACATCTCTTGGTATGTCTGGCGATAATGGAATTGCGTATTCTCTTTTGACTGGTGTTACTTAAGTTACTAACTAGATTAAAAAAATGGATTGTAACTATTTCAGATGTTATTGTGAATCTATTTACAGATTGTTTCCTGGTTGGGCTTTGCAATTCTTGATAAATTGACATTACTATATATCTTTAGTTAAGACATAGATGTTGTCGAAACTATTTTTTATAAAAACGGTCTATTGGATATCAATAGTTCAACATAATTAAGGTGGATAAACACATATGTATGTGCGGACACAGGGAAGAAATAGAAATTAAAGGACCAAATCTCATTACAATATTTGATTGTTTAATGCACAGGGAAACTGGCTTATCGATTGAAGAGTGGAGGCGCTACGGTTCTTCTAATACTTTTTGCGTTTTGTGTGTGCATACATATATATTTCAGAAATATAATCTTGAAAAAAAAATTTGCTGCACCATTGTACTATAAAGTTAAGTATGTTTTGGTCATTCTAGTAGTAAAAATGTTTTGCCTTCACAGAAAACTAATAAAGTTGTTTATATTGTTTCCCTTCTAATCTTGTCAAAACTTGTGTAGGTTTTAATGGCAGCTGGTGATACATTTAGGGCAGCTGCAAGTGACCAACTGGAAATTTGGGCAGAAAGGACGGGTTATGAGATTGTTTCAACTGAAAAGGAGAAGGCAAAAGCATCATCAGGTAGACAACTAAACTAAGGTGCTGTTTGTTTATTCAGACATTTTATGTCTGAATCTGAATACCACGTCTGAATCTGAATTAGTGGTCCAAAAGTCTGAATCTGAATTATTTTAGTTTGTTTGTTTTTATAAAGTGTCTGAATAAACAAAAAATATTCCTTTCGCTATAAAACAAACCAAAAGACCCTCCATTCATGATTATTAATAAAAAAATCAAGACCAAGATGAGGAGATAAGGATTGAAAAGAAGTAGCTGTAAAGTTTAAGCTTTTCAGATGTAATCAGACATATTCAAATGTCTGAATGAATCAGACCCTATTCAGATGTATTCAGACTTCAGATGTCTGAATAAACAAACAGTCTGAATCTGAAAATGTCTGACCGAATTAGACTTCAGACGTATTCAGATCTAAATGAGCCGAAACAAACACAACCTAAGAGTTATTTAGTTGGTGCTGTAATGGCTACAAACACATGATCTTGAAGCTCTTTTTGTGTAGTTTTATCAAAGGCCGTTAAGAAAGGGAAAGAACAAGGTGTTGATATCGTGTTATGTGACACCTCTGGACGTAAGTCATGATGTTGGTGATTGTCAATAACTCAATTTTCACTGCAATCGGTGCTTGCTGATCAATCTGCTAATATTTTTTCTGTTATTTTACCGTGAATAGGTCTACACACTAATTATAACTGGATGGAAGATTTGGTTGCATCCAAAAAGGCCATTGCTAAAATTGTCCCTGGTGCCCCTAATGTACGTACTACGGTTAGCCGTCTTATTTTCCTTAGATGTATTGCTCTATTTGTTATCATGAAAATTACTAATTATAACTGGATGGAAGATTTGGTTGCATCCAAAAAGGCCATTGCTAAAATTGTCCCTGGTGCCCCTAATGTACGTACTACGGTCAGCCGTCTTATTTTCCTTAGATGTATTGCTCTATTTGTTATCATGAAAATTACAATATTTGATTACATACATAGTCTAATAAGTATATTCTAGAATTCCCTTTTATATGGTCAAGGTAGAGAGGAACCTTCTGCACCAAGATAACTAGGTTCACTGTTTTGTAACAATGCATTGAGGACGTTTGGAAATAAGCAATACAACCTTAAACGAATACACCTAACAAACCAATTAAACATGTCACGTTTTTTATTGTTAGGTTTTGGTAATTAAAACCTGAATAGTGTATCGTAAACTGTTATTTGATTGCTAGTGATTTGAAAAAACTGTTACATAGTTAGATAGCTGTTTTGGGAAATCAAACTTCACACAATTTTACAAAACAATTTTCAAGTGCGAGCGTTGGAAACCTTTTGCTTTTGTCTTTGCAATCGATCCAAGTGTTGTATCATTCCGGTGGTAATCGGCTATTCTATGGGAATCTTTGGGGGGAAACGGATCAGCGTGTAGATCCGGGCATCCTTGAACCATAGATGGTCGGTTTACTTAACCCTGTAGAGTTGGGCTTAGATATCGGGCCTCAGATTATTCATCCTGCTTGTGATTAAGCCACGGCGGAGGTAGTCTGTACTCCCGATCAGGTTCGAACTACACGGGCAACTGTTTTGACAGCTTGTGATCTTGCGAAGACTTAGTGCATGGCGGTACACACAATCTTGTAAATTCTTTTGCAAAATTTTGTGAGCTTTAATTTTCCACTAACGGTTAGTTTATGGATATGATAAAGTATTTGGAAAGTTTAATTTACCTTGAATTCAAAGTTGTGTGTTAAGGAGCCTATGGTAGAGCAGCCAAATGTTGCTGATAAGGAGCCTTTGATAGAGTCTGTTTTAAAATCATCTGGAAAGGAGCCAAATGTTGTTGATGTTGATGTTGATGTTGAGGGTGCTGATGTTGATGCTGGTGTTGATGTTGATGTTGAGGTTGCTGATGTTGATGTTGAGCAGCCAAATGTTGCTGCTAAGGAGCCTATGGTAGAGTCTGTTTTAATAAACAGTCGTTAACATATATGATTTGTTAATTTATGTATTTACTATTTTTTTCCTTTTTTAAAGTCATCCGTTACAAATGTGCGAATGTGCGACTTGGCCAAATGTGCGACTTGGTCAAATGTGCAAACTGTTTTTTTTCCTTTTTTAAAGTCATCCGTTACAAATGTGCGAATGTGCGACTTGGCCAAAGGTGCGAATGTGCGACTTAGCCAAATGTGCGAATTATATAATCATTGTTTCTACATGATATAAAGTACCATGAGTACGTCTCTTATACAAATATAGTGGTTATAAATTATGTGTTTTATAACGTGTCCCCATATGTGGTTGTTGTAAAGTGAAAATGTATTTAATTTTTAGATGTGCGAATGTGCGACTTGGCCAAATGTGCGAATTATCTACTTATTGTTTCTACATGGCATAAAATACCATGAGTACGTCTCTTATACAAATATGGTGGTTATAAATTATGTGTTTTATAACGTGTCCCCATATGTGGTTGTTGTAAAGTGAAAATGTACTTAATTTTTAGATGTGCGACTTGGCCAAATGTGCGAATTATATACTTATTGTTTCTACATGGCATAAAGTACCATGAGTACGTCTCTTATACAGTAAAGTCATTACTGGCTGATGTGCTTTTACTTACTTCATCATCTGCAGTTTCATTCATGTTGCCTTCCAATTTGACACCAAAATAAGTACGTCTCGTATAAAAATATGGTGGTTATAAATTATGTGTTTTGTAACGTGTCCCTATATGTGGTTGTTGTAGAGTTAAAATGTACTTAATTTTTAGATGTGCGAATGTGCGACTTAGCCAAATGTGCGAATTATATAATCATTGTTTCTACATGACATAAAGTACCATGACATAAAGTACCAAACGTAAACTCTAAGGAAGGCACACGAAACACGAAATACAACACCACCTAGACTAAAAATCCTAAACAAAATCATAAAAATACAAACTTTAACAAATGTCCTTACCAATTACACCCCGTGATAGGGATGAATTGCATTACCTGGTTATATACTTTGCTCCCAAAACCAGATAAAGATTAATCACAAAGTTTACTGAAAAACTGTTTGTTTCTACACATCAAACTTCTTTGGTTGTCGCTAGTGAGCCAAACTTCTTGAAAAAGAACCAAGGATAGAGATCTTGCTTTGGGCTCCTTTCCTAGCATATAAACGCTTGGCGGCTAAATCTGAAAATTTCTTACCCTTCTCCATTGTTCGATCGATCTGACATTAACAACACAAAAACAATTTTATACACAAACCATTAGGCTAAATTGGTAAATGTTATTCTGAGTTACATCTAAGCTCTGTAGTTCAAATGTGAGGAACATCCAAAACTTAGTATGAGCTCGATCTAGTTTTCTTTATATGCCCATTATCACTAAAAGAAGCTTGTGATGCTGATTTTGGTCCACAATTTTTTATTCAAGCAGGTCTTATTAAGAAACATTTTAGGTATTTAATTATAAGTCAAAGACTCACTAAAAAATGTGTCAAGTCAAATGCGGCGTTGTTTTATATGGAGGAGTGTATTAAGACTAGGTAATGCATGCACTATATGCAGTGCAAGTTGAGCAGGGCACAAAAAGTTCAAAACAAGACGAGCCTGTTGATGAATCTCAAGAACCTACTGAAAGATCAAGAGAGACGAGTCGTTTCTCAAATAATGAAAATACAGTGCAAGTTGATCAGGGCACAAAAAGTTCAGAACAAGACGAGCCTATTGACGAATCTCAAGACCCTACCGAAAGATCAAGAGATCACCTCTTGCTAGTCTGACCCACAAAAGTTGATGGGATGAGATCACCTCTTGCTTCATGTGCAAAGGGGTCCCACGAAAGTATTCAGCAAATCTGCTTATATATATTATAAAGTTCAAGAGTGGCCCTTTCGAAATATATATGCTACCCTAGAAGAACAGTCACATCTCAAAGTAAAAGACATGATGCACAAGTGAAATATATGTTCGGGACCCATGAATCAAACTTGTTTTCCATTTCATTATAGTCTGACCACATACGTAAAAGAAACTGAAACTGTTAACTGAACTATTTGTTCATTACAGTTGTTTCCAGCCTACTCTGTGCTAAAGGGCATAGCAACTTCTTTTAAATCATTTTTAAATACATAACTCCTATCAATGGTAATAGCCGGTAACGATGGTTAATTTAAGGGAACAATTGTTCCGCAATTATGCTTGTTTTATATCTAATGTAGAGTTTCAAATATGTGTAGATTTGTTTCTTTATCACCATAAAAATTGTTTCTGCAACCAGCAGCTTGACTCTAACATTTCTTGCTATTTAGTATCTGGGCATATAAAAGCATCAAGGCATATACTAACAAAGAGAGTTTTATGATCTGCTCTTTATCCAACTTTTGGGTGAAAAGCACAAAAACTGTTTAATGTAGATTATACTGGCCATTGGCACAGAATGACACTTGATACGTTAAATCTTAGGACTATTCAACATTTCAAGGTGAGCTAATGAAGCTCAGGTGTCCCCCGCCATCACATGCTGTTGGGAATAAAATGATCAAAGTCAAAGAGCCTGCCAATGATGAGAAGAGCCTGCTAGTTGATTTTGTAGTGTACGAAGATGTTCTACCAGTACCTTCTGGGTAGAAGGTACTGCTAGCTAATGAAGAGCCTGCCAAGCTTATGTCAAGTCGATTAGATATTTTGTAATAGATATTTAGTTGAATTATTAGTCTTTGTACATTGTTATACGTTATGTAGAAGTAGATTAGTCTTCTGTGGTGACAGAAGAATATATCAGAGTGTACATGGGTAGTTGTATTTAATTGTAGGCGCCAATATAGTCAAAGTATAGTATTATATTCATCTACTTGACAACATGTAATAAGATATCCTTATCTTATAAAAGGATATCTTAGTCACTTCTTCATGCATGCATCTTTCACAACTAAATAACCAACGAACCAACTATCTCTCAAGTAACTTAGTTACTTCGAATCATAAATCCTTTTTACAATCTTAGATTCAAGATTACTTTGTAATCCTGGTGATATTTAGATCATCCGTATTATTTCATCAATAATATTGAATCGTTTTGTTCTAACCAAAGTTGTGTTCTTTGTTCATTGCATTCACACATTTACTTAAACTCACCACCTTGTGTTCTTTTAAAGTGTGTTGTAGTAGATTCCGCATGCTAAACACATTCAATACATAAATATCTCAATCGAACTATAACCGAAACGTTCCACAAGTGGTATCAAAGCTAGGCTTGATATTTACTATTTTAAAATAAAAATGGATGTTGAACATATTCAGACAAATGTTGCAGCTAAACTTCCATTACTGAAACAAAATGAGTTTGAAATGTGGCGACTCAGGGTTGAACAATACTTTCAAGTGCAGGACTATGCACTTTGGGAGATTATTGAACAAGGCAATTCATTTAAACCTCAAATCACCACATCAACAGTAAATGATGCTCTTGTAACAACAATACAAAACCAACCATCAAATGCAGATGAAAGAATTCAGAAGAAAAATGATCTCAAGGCAAGGAGTATGTTACTGATGACTATTCCAAATGATCAACTTCTGATTTTTAACAAATACAAAGATGCCAAAACCCTCTTTGAAGCTATTGTGGCTAGGTTTGGTGGTAATGATGCTACCAAGAAAACACAAAAGACACTTCTCAAACAACAATTTGAGAACTTCACAGCCACAACCAATGAGTCTTTGGACAGTATGTTCAATAGACTTCAGAAGCTTGCAAGTCAGTTAGCCATCCATGAAGTGATGATAACTCAAGAAGACCTAAACTCTAAATTTCTTAGGAGTTTACCTTCAGAATGGTCTATGCATGTCATTGTATGGAAGAACAAGTCAGATATTGACCAGATGAGTCTCAATGATCTCTACAACAATTTCAAGATTGTAGAACATGAAGTTAAGAAGACTACTGGGTCAAGCTCAGGAAATATGGCATTTGTTTCATCCCCAAACATCTCAAAGGTTGATCATGAAGACAAAGGTGGCAGAGAAGAAGGTACTGCTAACACAACCTTTGGTACTGCTAGTACTTCTAGTAGCACCAAATCCATTTTGGATGAAACAATTGGGTGTGCTTTTCTTACATCTCAACACAATGGGTCTGTATTAACATTTGAAGACCTTCAAGAGATTCATCCTGATGATCTTGAAGTAATGGACCTAAAGTGGCAACTTTCACTTTTAAGCATTAGAGCTAAGCAGTTGATGATGAGGACTGGCAAGAAGATACTGATAGATGGAAGTGAGCCTGCTGGCTATGATAAGTCAAAGGTGGAGTGTTACAACTGCCACATGAAAGGTCACTACTCTAGAGAGTGTAGAAGACCTAAGAGGCAGGATGACAGAGGTAGAGGGTTTGACAATAGAAACCAAGGAAGCTTTGAGAAGAAAGGAAGCTTTGAAAGCAAGAGTAAGGTTGTTGAAGTTGCTGAGCCAAAAGCAATGGTTGCTATAGATGGCATGGGTTTTGATTGGAGTTTCATGGGTGAAGATGAGTCAACTTCTGATGAATTGGCTTTGATGGCATTCTCCACTCCTGAGGTAATAATTTCTAAATGTTCAAATACATGTGAAGCATTTAAAGAATTGCAAACTTTAAGAAAATGCTTTGATGAACTCACAATAGTAGAAAGAAAAACCAATCAAGCTCTATTTGACCATAAGTGTGGTATATCCAAGCTAGAAAAACAAATCACTCACTATAGAGAAAATGAACTTACCTTTACTGATGCAAAAAATGCTCTTCATAGACAAATATTTTTGAAAGATAAAGAAATAGAAATGGTAAGAAATGAGTGCACTAAAGTGACATTAGCTAGAGACAATATTCAACTGACTGTTACTAAATTGGAAAATGCTTCTGAGTGTACTAGGAGTATAGTAGAGAATCAGATGAATAAGAGGATAAAATCAGGGATAGGATACAAGAAATGTCCACCTCCTTATAGAGGAATTCCTTGTCCACAAGGTAGTGATCTTGCTGCATCAGGTTTACATGAATTAGTTGCAAAACCATTAGCTAAGCCTGAAGTGATAAGTGAACCTTCTGAGGGTGCTAAGAATGTCTCACTCTCCAAGGTGCTCACTGAGAAGAGACCAGATGTCCTAATTATTGAGGATTGGGTATCTGATGATGATGAAGATGAGACTATTCCTATTAAAGGAATCAAAGTAGGACCAACCAGTCCTAATAAAGTAGAAATTAAAGCTAAGGCCAAAACTGTTTTGAAGACAGTTGAAAGTTGTGAAAAATGTAATAACAAACCTAGGGGAAGCCAAAGAAATTGGAACAACCTTAAATCACAACAATTAGGTGACGACTTTGTTATGTTTAATAAAGCTTGTTATTATTGTGGTAGCTTTAATCATCTTCATGCTTATTGTAATAAATGGGTTTCTGGGAGTAAATCAAAAGCTAAAACAAATGTTACTCACCCCAGAAAAAGTTTTGTTAAGTCTAACACCACAAATGTTAAACATACTGTTAGACAAGATAAGCCTGTTATTGCAAAACCAACTGATAAGGGTACAAGAAACACTTATAAATCTGTACCAAAAGTTGAGAAGAATCCTATTCAAAAGATAAATGTGGTCAAAACAAAAGTTTGGAGTCCAAAAACCAAAGGTCCTGCTAGACCAAAAGGTCCTGCTAGACCACATGGTACTGCCAAAATTGGTATTGCCAAAATTGGTACTGATAAACCAAAGACCACACAATGGATTAAAAGGGAAAGTGCTGTTAAGTCCTCAGCATGTTGGATTTGGAAACCAATCCAATCTAAAGGTGCATCAACAATCCTGAAAAGGTTTGACTTCATTGATGCAAGAGGCAAACCCAAGTCTGTAATGGCTTGGGTACCCCAAGGAAACTAATATGTTTATTCATGTGCAGGAACATTCAACTGATATTGAAGATCAAGGATATGTTGATAGTGGGTGTTCAAGACACATGACAGGCAACATGTCATTCCTCTCAGACTTCAAAACTTTTGATGGAGGATATGTTACCTTTGGGGGAGGAATAAAAGGAAAGATCACTGGTAAAGGTACTATCAAAACCAGTAAAATAGATTTTGAAAATGTGTATTTTGTGAAAGAACTTCAGTTTAATCTTCTTAGTGTCTCACAAATGTGTGACAAAAAGAACAATGTTCTATTTACTGACAATGAATGTATGGTTCTTTCTTCTGATTTTAAGATGCCTGATGAGAGTCAGATCCTTCTTAAAATTCCAAAAAGGAACAATATGTATGTTGTCAATTTAAAGAACATTGATCCCAAGGAAGGTTTAACTTGTTTGGTAGCAAAGGCCTCATTGGATGAATCTATGATTTGGCATAGAAGGCTTGGTCATGTAAACTTTAAAACAATCAACACTATTGCAAAATATGATTTAGTAAGAGGTTTACCCAAAAAGATTTTCCAAAACGACCAAACTTGTGTTGACTGTCTAAAAGGCAAACAACATAGAGCTTCTTGTAAGCCCAAGACCCAAAACTCTATTTCTCAGGCTTTACATATGCTTCATATGGATCTCTTTGGTCCTACTAATGTGTGTAGCTTGAATGGAAAGAAATATTGTCTGGTTGTTACTGATGACTATAGCAGATTTTCATGGGTTTTCTTCTTAAGATCTAAACATGAAACTAGTGAGATACTTAAAACCTATATCACTGAGGTAGAAAACCAATCTGATAAGAAAGTCAAAATCATCAGGTGTGACAATGGGACAGAGTTCAAGAATAGAGTTATGGATGACTTTTGCAAGGAAAAAGGCATAAAAAGAGAGTTTAGTGTAGCTAGAACACCTCAGCAAAATGGAGTAGCAGAAAGAAAGAATAGAACACTTATAGAGGCTGCTAGAACTATGTTAGTAGACTCTAAGTTGCCTATTTCATTTTGGGCTGAAGCAGTTGGTACTGCTTGTTATGTACAAAACAGGGTTCTTGTGACAAAACCACATAGAAAAACACCTTATGAACTTTTCTTTGGTAGAAAACCATCTTTAAGTTTTATGAGACCTTTTGGTTGTCAGGTTACTATTCTCAATACCAAAGATCATTTAGGCAAATTTGATGGAAAAGCAGATGTTGGCTTTTTGATAGGGTATTCCTTGCAGAGTAAGGCCTATAGAGTGTTTAACACTTGCACTAGGCTAGTAGAAGAGAATCTTCACATAGAGTTTCAAGAGAAACTAGCAAATGTGAAAGGAGTTGGACCAGATTGGATGTTTGATGTTGATAGGCTCTCAGAATCTATGAATTATGTGCCTGTTTCAGGTACACATGCTAATGATAATGCAGGTTCTAAAGAAAATGTTGAAGCTCCTAAAGATCAAGATTTCATCTGGATGCCAATTTGGAAAAGTATGGATCTATCTTCAAGTCAAGAAGGACCTTCAAATTCAAGAAATGAAGGCAATGAAGAAGATCAAGGAACTCAGAATCAACAGAATCAAGAAAGTGGTGCTAATAACAATGGTACTGCCAGTTCTTCAGATGGTCCTGCTAGTACAAGTATTGGTACTGCTGAGCCATTGAATGTTCAAATAGATGATTCTTTTCAAGAAGAGGTTGGGATTAGCAATCTTCCAACTACATATGAAGTTCCTAAAACACCAAACACTAGAATTCTCAAAGATCACTCAACTGATGATGTGATTGGAAGCATAACTTCTGGTGTTAGGACAAGATCTCAAGTTGGTTTATCTCAAGTCTTATCCTCAGATGAAGAAGGGTTAATCTCCTCTTTTTATGAAGAAAAGAATAATGATAATTCCAATATATGCCTGTTTTCATGTTTTCTATCTCAGGCTGAACCCAAGAACATAAACAAAGCTTTAGATGATGCAAGTTGGGTGGAAGCTATGCAAGAAGAGCTTCTCCAATTCAAGATTCAGAAGGTTTGGATATTGGTTGATTTGCCCAGAGGTCATAGGGCAATTGGAACCAAATGGGTGTTCAGAAACAAGAAGGATGAAAGGGGTATAGTGATCAGGAACAAGGCTAGATTGGTAGCACAAGGATATACTCAAGAGGAAGGGGTAGATTATGAAGAAGTGTTTGCTCCAGTTGCAAGACTTGAAGCAATTAGGCTTTTTTTAGCCTATGCTTCATTCATAGGCTTCACTGTCTATCAAATGGATGTTAAGAGTGCATTTTTGTATGGTGAAATTGAAGAACCAGTATATGTATCTCAACCTCCAGGCTTCATTGATGCTGAGTATCCAGATAAAGTTTACAAGGTTACCAAGGCTTTGTATGGCCTACATCAAGCTCCAAGGGCATGGTATGAAACATTGGCTTGTTTTCTACTAGAAAGTGGATTCCAAAGAGGCAGGATTGATCCAACTTTGTTCATCAAAAGGACAAAGAAAGACATCTTGTTAGTGCAGATTTATGTTGATGACATAATCTTTGGATCAACAAACCAAGGCTTGTGTGTAGAATTTGAAAAACTTATGCACAGTAAGTTTGAAATGAGTTCCATGGGGGAACTTACTTTCTTTTTAGGTCTCCAAGTGAAACAATCCAAAGAAGGCATATTTATCAGCCAAGATAAGTATGTAGCAGAGATCTTAAGGAAATTCAATTTTGCTGATTCTAAGGTTGCAAGTACACCAATGGATCCAGACAAAGGGCTACTCAAGGATGCTGAAGGAGAAGATATGGATTTGCACAATTATAGGTCTATGATTGGATCTTTGATGTATCTTACATCATCAAGACCAGATATCATGTTCTCAGTATGTGTGTGTGCAAGGTTTCAAATACATCCCAAAATCTCTCATCTCACAGCAGTCAAAAGAATCTTTAGATATCTTAAGGGTCAACCTAGGTTGGGTCTTTGGTATCCAAAGGAATCATCTTTTGAATTAGTGGCTTATTCGGATAGTGACTATGCTGGTGCAACACTAGACAGAAAATCCACAACTGGTGGATGTCAATTTCTTGGTTGCAGACTAATCTCTTGGCAATGCAAGAAACAAACAATGGTGGCCAACTCTACAACTGAAGCAGAATATGTTGCTGGTGCAAGTTGTTGTGGGCAAGTTCTTTGGATCCAAAATCAAATGCTTGACTATGGGTACAATTTTCTTAACACCATTATTTATATTGACAATAGCAGTACTATTTGTATCATTAAAAACCCAGTTCAACACTCAAAAACAAAACATATTGAAATCAGACACCATTTCATAAGGGATTGCAATGAGAAAAGGTTAATTCAAGTTGTTAAAATTGATTCTGAAAAGAATTATGCAGACCTTCTCACCAAAGCTTTTGATTTAGGTAGATTCAAATACCTTGTAGGAGGTATTGGAATGATAAATCTTTGAAAATCATATGTTTTTGTTCATAAAATTAACTGGTATTGCATTTTTAACATGGTACTGCTAGTTAGTCAAAAGGTCCTGTTAGTTCATAATTGGTCCTGCTGATACAAAATTACTATGTTTTGTTCATATAAATGCTTGAATGTTCACAATTATATAGATCAAGTGTTCTACACTTTGTTCTTTTGGTTTGCAACTAACACATTTCAGGTTGATAACAAAACAAGAGTTCTTTCAAACAAAAGGGACAACAAAAGTTTTATTCATTTCAGGAGAAACAACAATCTCAGGGGAGGAATTTATAGTCCAGAATGGAAGAAAGACCAATTGATGAAAGAAAAGACAAAAGCATACAAGATGATGCAGAGTTGAAAAAGAGAGAGTTAGATCACATATCTAGAAGGGATGAAGTATTTCTCAAGGAGAAAGTTCTATCTAGATCAAACTAAGAAATGTTTTCAACTCAAAGGCATGCTATTAGATGATTTCACTTGTTGAGCCAATCATCCAAGATACACAACATCATTGCCTGATTTAAAATTTCCTCTATCCAAGGAAATTGCACCATCTTTTGGGCCATCATGGCTTTTGGTATTCATCTCACCAAGTTTTTACAAACTTAAGAGTTGACTAGTCCTTAAGCAAACGGCTTTTGGTAAAGACAACTCAAATCCGTTGATGGTTGATAGTTTACCAAAAACTATATGGTTGTTAACTAACCATACTTAATTGTAAATAGTTAACTAGTCCTTAAGCAAACGGCTTTTGGTAAAGACAACTCAAATCCGTTGATGGTTGATAGTTTACCAAAAACTATATGGTTGTTAACTAACCATACTTAATTGTAAATAGTTAACTAGTCCTTAAGCAAACGGCTTTTGGTAAAGACAACTCAAATCCGTTGATAGCTGATAGTTTGCTAAAAACTATAAGGGATTTTTATAAAACTTTAAAAGGTACTGCTAGTACAAAAATGGTACTGCTAGAGTACAAAGGTACTGCTAGATAGCCGTTGAGCCTGTCAGAAAAAGTTTTAGCCTTTAGGCCTGGTAGTTAAAATTAGCCGTTGGGGTAGTTATGTAAATTACTGATGATTATATTATATTATATTATATTTCACATATAAAAGATCTTTTTAACCGCCTTTTCAATTTCTTTTTATAATCTTTATTATTGTCGGTTAAAAGTAATTCTCTCATATCTTCTTTCATCAGTCATTATCATAATTCACTTACATCTTTCATCTTCTACCAGTACTATCAAACAATCCCACCATCATATTCAAAATTTTCATTATGGCTTCCACAATTGATCTAAACTTTGTTCAACGTCACAATCAGTTAGCATTTTTGGAGAAGTCAGAGGATAATGCCTCATTTCATCAAGTAGTGGACTTTTTAAACAACTCCTACATCAGGTTTGCTTTGCTAGTCAATCCCACTATTTATGAAAAACAAATTTTACAAGTTTGGGAATCTGCTAAAATTAAAACTTCTGAAAATGGGGAACAAAGAATAAAAGCCAAAATGGATGGTAAACATTTGACTCTTACTGAGTCATCCATAAGAAGACATCTTCATTTGGATGATTCTGATGGTATTAGTCAGTTACCAGATACTGAAATTTTTGAAAATTTAACAAGAATGGGGTATCATGCTGAGTTCAACAAACTCACTTTTCTGAAAAAGCATCTTACTCCACAATGGAGATTTTTGATTCACACAATCCTTCACTGTTTGAGCCAGAAGAAAACCTCTTGGGAGCAATTTAGTGGCAACATGGCTTCTGCTCTCATTTGCTTAGCTACAAACAGAAAATACAATTTTTCTAAATATATTTTTGAAGGATTGATAAACAATGTGGATAGTAAAACAAAATTTTTGATGTATCCAAGATTCATTGGATGCATCATTGGAAAATTACAACATGTGTTGCTTCCCACAGACTCAGTTTATGAAACACCAAAACTTTCTCAAAAAGTATTTTCAAATATGAGAATTGGTTTTAGAGGGGAGGAAGTTCCACTTTTTGATGAAATGGTACCACAAAATCCAGAAGAACCAACACCATCTGCTGATACACCATCATCTAGTTCTTCACATGGTTTCATTTCACAAACACATCAAAAATCACCAACACCATCTCCAGTACCATCAGCAACACCACCACCATCCCCACATCATATATCACAAACCCAATCACCTCAGACAATGCAAGAGTTGAAAGACAAGGTGAAGTTCTTAGAGAAAGCTCTTAAAAGTCAAAATGAAAAGTTTTCTAAGATCAACATCAAATTGGTTAAGAGAGTTAAGAGATTGGAGGGTGAAGTGAAGAAGTTAAAAGGTAAAAAGTCTGCAAAGGTTGTTTTATCTAGTTCTTCACAGTCAGATGCTGATAGGATAGATCACTCTTCCAAAAAGGGGAGGAAGGATATGTCTGAAGATAAGGAAGAAGAGGAGGAACAGACTCAATTTGAATTCCATGATGGGAACTCAAGTTTATGATGAAGAGCCTGTTGGAGCAGGGCAAGAGCCTGCTAGGGCAGAAGAAGAGTCTGCTAGGAGAGAAAGGCTATTGGCTATAGGGTATAAAGGGTCTGCTGAGAGAGTGTACAAGAGAAAGAGGATTCTAGTTGCTGATGAGCAATCCTCTGCTCCATCACAAGATCAAACTCCAAAGGATAAGGGCAAAGGTATTCTAATTGAAGATGAGCCAAAGTCCAAGAAGTTGAAAAGAACTCAGCAAATTCAGATGGCTTTAGGAGAAGAAGAGGCCAAAAGAGTTCAAGAAGAAGAGCTAAAAGCTAGAGAAGCTTCAAGAATGCTTGAAGAAATGAAAGAGCAGAAAGAAGCTGAAGAAGCTGCTCAAGCTCTTCTTGATACTCAAATTGCTCAAGAGACCTTTGATGCACAGATGTTATGGATTATTAACAATGATCCAATTGTGAAAGGTCATGCAGCAAATATAGTAAATGACAAGACACTCAATTCTGATGAGAAGACTGAAGCACTTGAATCTTTCATCAACAAGAAATACAAAGAAGCAGCTTTGGCTGACATTTTTGAGAAGATGAAGGAAAGTCAGAAGAGAGGTTTTAAAGTGGGCAAAACTAACAAAGATCAAACAATCTTTATGAAGAAATTTTTGAAGAATCAGGCAAATTGGACTGATTATCAACTTAAGAAGAAATCTGCTGATGAAATCTTCTTTTTATATCTTCAAGCCTACAAGAATCTTTACTATAATGTTCCATCTGATGTACACCCCTCAAAGAAGAAGGAAGATGCTCAGAAGAAAGAAGTAGCAAAATTGGATCAAGGGCAAGTAAGTAAAATGTTGATTACTTTACCTACTATCATTCATGCTGATCCAATTAGGTCTAGACACCCTATAATTGATTGGGAAATACACCATGATAGATTTGGTAAGTCATGGAAAATATTAAGGGTTGGGGGACAGTCTGCTATCTTCAAGAATTTTGAAAATTTAGTTAGAGCATCTGATAGAGCAGATTTGGAAGAATTGTGGAATCTAGTGCAGATTAGGTTAGCCACAAATTCTAGTACAGATGCTAAGGAACAAGAGCTTTGGGTGGAATTCAATAGGATGTTCGATCCTGATCCCAAAGATGTTCATTGGAAATTTCCCTATTATGATCCTTCAACAACTTGGGAATTTCTAAGTCATAGCCATACTCATCATCTTTTCACACAGAGTGGGATAGAACTTTTTATGTTAGCTGAGAAAGAGTATCCTCTTAGCTATGAAGTGCTTAAAGCTATGATCTCCAAGAGATTAAGGTGTGACAAGGATGAAGAAAACTCAGAGTTTGTTCAGAGTTTGCTGAGGAGCATATCTGAGCAATATGAAAGAAAAAGGAAGGATAGAAAGTAAGGTTTTTGGAAGAGTTCTCAAATCCTCAAGGTATGTATTTTATTCATCAGAAACTTGTGTATTTTAATGGAAATAACAAGTTTAGGGGAGGATTGTTGGGAATAAAATGATCAAAGTCAAAGAGCCTGCCAATGATGAGAAGAGCCTGCTAGTTGATTTTGTAGTGTACGAAGATGTTCTACCAGTACCTTCTGGGTAGAAGGTACTGCTAGCTAATGAAGAGCCTGCCAAGCTTATGTCAAGTCGATTAGATATTTTGTAATAGATATTTAGTTGAATTATTAGTCTTTGTACATTGTTATACGTTATGTAGAAGTAGATTAGTCTTCTGTGGTGACAGAAGAATATATCAGAGTGTACATGGGTAGTTGTATTTAATTGTAGGCGCCATAATAGTCAAAGTATAGTATTATATTCATCTACTTGACAACATGTAATAAGATATCCTTATCTTATAAAAGGATATCTTAGTCACTTCTTCATGCATGCATCTTTCACAACTAAATAACCAACGAACCAACTATCTCTCAAGTAACTTAGTTACTTCGAATCACAAATCCTTTTTACAATCTTAGATTCAAGATTACTTTGTAATCCTGGTGATATTTAGATCATCCGTATTATTTCATCAATAATATTGAATCGTTTTGTTCTAACCAAAGTTGTGTTCTTTGTTCATTGCATTCACACATTTACTTAAACTCACCACCTTGTGTTCTTTTAAAGTGTGTTGTAGTAGATTCCGCATGCTAAACACATTCAATACATAAATATCTCAATCGAACTATAACCAAAACGTTCCACACATGCTCATATAGATGCTGTGGACCTAACTTTCCTAATCCTAACCTGCATATCATTTGTTGTGCTAATGATCATAAAGTGGATAAGTCTACCAGATAAATGAGAGCAGAGCCATATAGTGAGGGAACTGAAATAAATGGGTTGAAATGAAAATAGTCGCAGATGTAATCAGATTTTTCAAAACACATTTTAATGGACTGAAGCAAAAATGCATCAGCCATGTAGCAAAGCATCCTTTATTCTTTACCCGAGCCTTGATGTGTGTGAATCAATTTCAGTTATGACAAGTGAATCACTAGATCACAAAGGCATATAATTCCACTCTACATGAATGTCAGCCATAATGTACAACTCTCTACTTAAACCTGAGAGGTTTCCTAATGTTCGTGTAAGTTCTAGATATATGCAGACCTATGATCTAAACAATTTATTTGTTGTATCAGGACACTATGTGCAAGTAAGTGACTTTGACAGAATTCATACTCATATAATCAAATTGCGCTCGCAATTGCATCACCTCATACAAGTTAATTCTGGCATTAAATAATCTTTAACAAGCTACCAAGTCTCTTAAATTTGATTTAACATAGCTTTTCAAGTATACGTTGTTATCCTGGGCTACGTTAACAGTCCAGAAATATTCACATCTCCTCCTAGCCATAACGAAAAACTGCGGGCAATGCATAAATGAAAATAAAATGGGAAAAATGCATGCCAATCTGTAGATACCTGGGTACCAGAAGTCGGTGTTATCCTCAAAGCTACATCAGCTATATACCCTGAATCTGATCTTTGCTCTTCTACAGCAAAACTATGGGAACCAGATCGCACTGCAGGAGCTATCACATGTTTCATCATTAAGTCCGCTACTTTAGCAAGTCCATAATCTAGAATACCAACTACCTACACAAGAGTTCCAACCAACATTACAAAATTGATGTGCACACCATGATAACATATAAACAAAACAAGCAATGCGTGGTTTTGCAACCTTACAACAGGTTTTACCTCTCGAGGGATCTCAAGAGGCTTACAACCCCACTAGGCAGTGTACCTGACCGATGTAGTATAGTGTAGTGGTAAGTACGGGGGATTGATCGTTCTCCACAGGGAATAGTGTTCGTTAGGTATAAAAAACTACTCTAATAGGTCTAAGGGTGAGGGAAGATTCTTTTTTTGTATTTTTTATATTTTTATGAAAGCAAGTAAAATCTCGGGTTTGAAAGAGTGGGCGGAATTAGTTGCTAGTCAACTAACCCAAGTTACTACGAATGCAAATAAAATAAAATAACAGAAAATGAAAATGTGGTGAAACTTATATGGGGAGAAATGTGTTTACTTAGATTTCCTTACTTCCTAACTATCTTTTACCGGTTGATTAGTGTGTATTAATTACGTGGATGACGGGTGTATTCCTTAATACCAATCGTGGGGTGGCGTACGTACTTCCCCAACTCTATAAGCTCCTACTTCACTCCTATGTCGAGCCGGCTAAGAAGCTCCTAACATGGGATCACTAGAATTCGCTCATGCATTAAATACAACCATAAAAACCTTAATACGCATTGGTTCATGTTTCTTAAGACGTTCAAGCAAATTACCGTATAGGAGGTTAGCCAGTTTTCTTAAGCCTAACATCGATGAACAATCATCCAATACAATTAATAACACACTAATAACCAATAATCAATAGCTAGGTTTCATTAGATCTAAGCAAACACAAGATAAATCTAGCCTAACATGTTAAACAAAAGACAAGAACAAGATAGAATCAAACAACACATAGACATATTGAATGATTAATTGATAACTTATCTTCAATGTAACATGGAAGATCTCAAGGCAAAAAGCCTTGAAAAAGCTGCTAAAATCGTCTTAGGGTTTCCTCCCAAAAGGTTACACACAAAGTTCCACACTAATGACAAAAAATTGCAAAACTATATATAGAGATTAAGGGCTGACGGCGTCACGTTATGGATCCTGACGCCGTCACCTCGCCGCTTTTAGGGTTCCCGGATGGCCTTCCTGACGCCGTCCCTCTTTAGACCTCCAAAATCCGTTCTGGCTTATCAAGGCTTGACGCCGTCAGATTATGGCTTGACGCCGTCCCTCTTTAGTTTAAGCCGTGACGACCTTGATCACATTAAAGGGTGACGCCGTCAGATTTTTCATGCAAAATTCTCTGGCTTATCATGAGTAATTTTCATATCCACCTTTTTCTTGCCAAGCCGTGACGCCGTCAAAGGTACTTTTTAGCCGATTTTGAGACTTTGTCGTTTTCTTCACTTTTATGCTCCAAAAACGTCCAAAATGCTTCCTTTTCCAGATTTCTTCTCCAAAGTACCTAAAATGACAAAAGGAACGATTTAGGGCAATATTTGATCAAATAAATACGATTTAGGGCTTAAATGACCCCTTAAAAGCGGTACACTTTTCGCTTCATGATAACATATACAAAAAACAAGCGATAAACTTACATCCATTGCTTTCAAAACAGTACATAACTCAGCACCTTTAACATCATTCACATCCATTTTATTCTTCACATAAACCGCATTGGACTGTTGATCAAATCTCACCGCATTCTCAATAAACTTCACTAAAACCTCTTGTATCTACAAACCAAATACATTTCCAATTAACAATATGCAAATCCCAACTATCAACTTAATCCACATTACAAAATTTAATCCAAATAACACACAAGCTATGTTTGGCGAAGAGCTTTTTGAAGCATTTGGCAACAAGCGTTTAGCTTTTTGAGTTTGTTTAAACCCTCCCATTTGAAACATTAGTAAAAGAAGCATTCGGCTTTTACGTCATTTTACACTCTATAATTACAAATACATCCATATTACCAAACGCTTTCATAAAACAAACAGCTACCGCTAACCGCTACCCAGTTTCGCCAAAGATAGCCACAGACAAATATAATATATACCCTATCAAAACAAAATGAGCATAAAAACACTTTTTGAAAGTTTGTAACATAAAATAGGACATTTTTTCCGCTATCTACACCCTAACCTCTTAACCTCTACAATTTACGAAAGTTTGTAACATAATGCAGGAACTGTATAGGTTCCTAATTCGCTTTTTAACACCAATATTGATGATGGGATGTTGGCTAAGTCTTTTAAAACAGATGTTTTAACCATTCAGAAAATCAAAACTGGACTTTCGGGCAAGATTTGAGTTCCACATAACCCAATCTAGTCAGTAGGTGTGGCGGCTAAGAGAATAATAATACGTAGTCAGATACTCAGACAAGTAGCCCAACAAATGCCGTACATAGCCTACCAATATGTGGTCTTAATTTCTGCACGGCTCCGCTATATTGGATAAGATGTTTATTTGCTTATTCAGAAATCACCCATCAAAATAAGCACTTTAAAGTTGCGTATTTAAAACAATAAATAATAAAGTCATAAACAAAGTAACTAACTCACATTGCGCGCAGTTATTCGTATCGTATTCAGTTACATTTCCTAAACGCGATCAATATATAAAAATTCTAGTAAGTAATAATAAGTAAAGAAAGCAGCTTTTGCGACGTATGATGAATACCGTAACCGATTTTGGAAGCTCGTTTATTAAACTCCTATTGAAACGCAACCGTTGATCTCGATCCTGATCCATCACTCTTGACCAAAGGACCATTAGAAGCTTGTCTGGATCTTTTAAGGCATTCAGATATGCTTGTGAACTCGTGTGTGCGTCTCTAAATGATGATGATTGGCTTGATTTCATTGTAAAACCCTAATTTGGGGATTTTGGGGGATTGAATGAAATTGGGGATTTGATACAGGATTTGATACAGATTTTGGGGGATTGAATGAAATAATCCATGTTAAAACTAAAACTGATAATCTATAAAGAAAATAAAATTAAACTAATTTTGAAAATAAATCAAATCAAATATTTGGTACAGGTTTTGAATATTTTGTTAATTCCAATGTTACTTTTTTTGGTACATTTAGTACATTAGCCACAATTCGCACACTGTCGTTTGCACATTTGTATACAAAAGTCAAATGGGCACGTGGGTTATTGGTGGGCTGAATTATTGGTTTGTCTGGACACGTGTCAAACTTTTTGTGGATTCGCACGTTCGCACATTCGCATATGACTCTTTTGAGAATGACCATTATTTTCATACCGCAATTTGAAAAAAGTTTTTTTCAACTACTATTTTGGTAATTAACCCGAAAATAAATCTCTGACATATGATTTTGCATGAAAATAGTATTTTATTTTTTTATTAGCAATTTAGATTATTTTATAATATATATCTTCTCTCCTATCTCTAATCCAAATCTAAATACAAATCCAAATCCTAATTCTAAACCCATCTAAAAACCAAACAGACTTTAAGTTTTTATATTCATCAATTCTCACATTTCTTTACTTTTTTCAAAGAATGCAAAAGCGTGGATGAGAATCAGATATTCATTCTCCATTCCCATTCTCAAGGCAAACAAATAATATAATAAACTTTTATTTTGATTCTCTCATTTCCATTCACTCCTATCAAACATCCTCTAATTACTGCCAGAATTCAAAAGATCAAATGGTTTTGTGTTAGACTATCAGTAAACTAACATGTCTTAGTGGGTTTTATATAACCACAAATATAAGGGCCCGTTTGGTATATAGATGGGTTTAGGATTTGGATTTGAATTTGTATTTGTATTTGGATTTGGATTTAAATTTGGATTATGATTTGGATTTGGATTTAATGTAAGAGAGATAAAAGAAAATGAGATAATAGAAAATAATATAATTAAATTGAAAAAGGATAATTTAATAATTAATAAAAGTATTTAAAATTAGTTTTATTAATTTATACTACCTCCGTCCTAAAATAAATATTCAGTTTGACTTTTCAGAGTCAAACTAGTTCAACTTTGACCTTGTCTATTTTTTCGGGTGTTATATAATACTTGATGCAAAATATATGAATAGATTGGGTTTTAAATGTATTTTTCATTGGTATAATTTTTCACAAGTACTATATAATACAAAAAAGAAATATTTAAGGTCAAAGTTGAACTATTTTGACTATGAAAAGTCAAACTGGACACTTATTTTGAGACGGAGGGAATAATATAATAAAAAATAGATGCAGAGAAAAGTGGCCTACAGTGTCAGAATACCTACCCACGTGCCAAGGATTTGACACAACACACATTTTTTGGATTTAATCTCAAATCAAACAGTGAAAGTATAAGCCAAACAACTGAATCTTCTTTTGAAACTCAAAACCCAATCCAAACCCTTAAACCAAACAGGCCCTATGATCCGTTTGGTTTGTAGATGGGTTTAGGATTAGGATTTGGATTTGGATTTAATGTAGAAGAAAGAAAATATATTATAAAATATATAAGTTGTTATTGTTTATAGAGTTATATATTATTATATATTTTAAGATTTAAAAATAATATAAATTGAACATTCATATTACCAAAAACCCATATAAAAATAATATAAATTAAAAAGATAGTGGCGATAATGTCAGGTGAGAGAGTGTAATCTAGGCTTCATAGTGGTGTTTTGTGTGTCCCCTCATATTAGGATTCGTTCACTATTTGTATTTCTATATACATAAGAGCATAGGGTATGGTGACTAAGGGCCCGTTTGGTTGGGGTGTATGGGTATGAATCTATGACTTTGAAAGTTATTAATGTTGTTTGGTTGGTTATGGGGCCCACCACAATGGATTGATGATACCCAAATGTGAAGGTTTCCTCATATCTTATGTGTGTGGGTGGTTTCATCATACCTTCCATTACCATTTCACCCTATACCAACACACATACCCATTGTGATTCATATCTACAAACCAAACACACGCTAAATGTCATAACCATTTCCAGCGTGGCACCCAATTTGGCAATGCTACTTGTATGTCACCACACCTTTTGGTTCAGCCATTTCATAGATAGCCACCTAAGTGTCATGGAAAAGGATAAAAAAAATTAAAAATAAAAATAAAAAATAAAAAAATAAAAAATCTATCTCTCTTTCTAATTTTTAACAGGTTATAGTGGGCCCCAATTGGATGTGAAAGACATGCCATTAGTAAATGAGTGTTTTGGAATATGAGTGTTGAAATGCTGAAGTTGCATAAAAAAGATGAAAACGACTTAGCTACCACACAAATCAAACAAAGTATTTAACTCAAAAACCTATCATTTTGGTTGAAAACCTCAAAACAAACGAGCCCTTATAACTACGTGATATTCAATTCAACAAATCCAAACTTTCATTTAGTTAAACTTTAAACAATGCGAGTAAATACCCGTTAGCAAATTCTATCTCTATCTAGAAATCATATTTAAAAGAGAGAAATATTATGTTCACGTGAAGACCAAAGAGCTTTTGTTAAGTTTGTACTGAAAAACCCATTAGTCCTCCGAAGAGATTTGTGTGAATAAAATATAATGGGTGTGTTTGGTAAAAGTAGCAATGAGCAGTAGCAGTGAGCGGTAAGCAGTAGTCACAGCTCATAGCTTCTTAAAGAAACATTGGAAAAATAATCATTCCTAAAAATTCGCAAAGCTCACCGCTCCTTTAGCAAACGAACAATAAAAATCAAAAAACGCATTGTTCACCTCTCTTCGCTCAAAAAAGCTCAATAAAAAACTTTGCGCCAAAGACACACTATGTGTTCAAGTCTAGCTCGTGCTCACTTTATTGTAAATAAATGATGCCAAAAGAAACCAAAAAAAGGAAGACAAAAGGGTCCACCATTCATCTTTCACTCACTGATGGATCCAAAAACACATTCAAAATAATCCAACTTCCCGCTTCTTCAACCAAATGAAATGAAATAATCTCATCATCATCATCATCATCATCAAATCCCATAAAAATGGAGAAATTATTAATGCAAGTATTCGATACAAAAAGCTTCATAATAAATCAAGTAAAAGAACAAGCAGATTCATGCGCTCAACAACTCGCTTCGAAACTCATTATCGACGGCTTCGCTCCTCCTGATTGGTTTCCTAACCCTAATTTTCACCAAAATGCCCCTAATCCTAACGGTATATATATCTTATTTTAACTTATTAATTTATGTTTAGCCCTAATTTTGACCTAATAATTGCTTCAATATAGCTTAATTTCATATTAGAACTAAAATCAGGTTTAAATTTAGGCGTTTGTATGCGGACGATAGTTTCGACTTAATTTCATATTAATTTTACATAATTGATTTAGTTATAGCTTATACTGTTAGTTAATATCATGTTACTACTGAAATTAGGTTAGATTTAGGCGTTTGTATACGGATGATCGAATCGTGATGGTATACATCTTATTTTCTACTTTTAGCTTATTACTGTTAGTTAATTTTGACCTAATTGCTTTAGTTATAGGAGCTTAGTCAGATTAGAGCGGAAATTAGGTTTAATTTAGGCGGTTGTATATGGACGATAGTTTCGACCTAAATGCTTTGGACCTAATTGGTTCAGTTATAGCTTATACAGTTATACTGTTAGTTAATCTCATGTTAGAGCTAAATTTTAGGCGTTTGTATACGGACGATAGTTTCAACTTAAATGCATCAAATCGTGATGGTATAAATCGTATTTTTTACTTTCAACTTATTACTTTTAGTGATTTTAAACAGTTTTTACCTAATTGCTTTAATTAGCTTATACTGTTAGTTATAGGCGTTTTCATACGGACGATAGTTTCGACTTAAAAAATTAGTTAATGCATTAGTTAGTTTCCTACTGAGCCTCATTTTGACCTAATTGATTTAATTATAGCTTATACTGTTAGTTAGTCTCATGTTAGAACTAAATTTAGGTTAAATTTAGGCGTTTTTCTACGGATGGTAGTTTGGACTTAGATGCTTCGAATCGTGAGGTTATAGATCTTATTCTTCAGTTTTAAGTTAAAGCTGTTAGTTAATATCCATTTTAAGTTAACGCCGTTAACTAACGGTATTTATCTAAGCTTTTTTACTTCATCTAATCGTAATGGTGTACATCTTATATCTCTATTTTTAGCTATTACTGTTAGTTATTTTTATGTTAGAAAGAAATGAAATTAGGTTAAAATATTTGTTTATTCGTCGAATTGAAGCTTATGAATGGTAAATTTGACTTAGACATGTCGAATTGTGATCAAGTAGTTAGCATGTTAGAGATGAAATCATGTTAAAGTTAGTTAGGTATATGCTATTGCATAGTTTTTAAAGTTAATGAACGTTAGTTCTGACTCTAATGCTTAGAATCGTAATAGTATGCATCGAGTACGAGAATGTTAGGTTATAATGTTTGTTAGTTTTAGATTAAACAAGTAGTTATCATGTCAGAAATGAAATTAGGCTAAGTTTACGTGCTACAATATTCTCAGTTATGTAATAGTTAAAGTACTTAAGTATATGTTTAATTGCTATCCTGTAATATGCGGAGCATCAAAATGGGAATATGTCATCTGAAGTGTCTGTGTGATGTGAACATGCGAAATAGGTATATTTATATTGGAAAAAGTTTGCAAAGAGCTCGTGAATTGAATTGATAAACCGAGAGAGTTTTGAGTTAATTTATGCTTTATGTGGGGTAAAAGGGGTTCATGTAGCTATATTGCTGCCAGTTAGAGAATGCATGTCGGATTTTCTGAAGTTAATGAAACTATATTAGCTGTGGACTGTGATGTTGTTTTGATATTTAACTGACAAGATATAAGTTGGTAACCTTGAAATAGTAGAACCGGTAATGCTGTTTACTAGTCTAAGAGTGTACGAAACTTAGAGTTATGAGCATAAGAACTTAGGAAGAATTGTCACAGTTTAGAGTTTTGAAGCATGTTCAAGGCAAATAGGACCATTCGTGGTTTGTTAGTGATATGTGGAACAGTGTTATGAACTTATGATGAATTTACGAAACCTTGTGCTATTTTGCAGAGTTGGAAAACGAAGAGCTTATTTCCAAGCTCTTACTTCGTCCTTCGCGAGATTCTGTCTCTTATGCAAGAAGTGACTGCTCTCTGTATTACCGACCTGTTTTTACTGGTGGTAAAGGTCTCAATGCAAGCAGTATATCAGTGAGGACACAGGGTCCTAACAATGATGTAGGATGCAGCTTAAATTGTGTTGCTGAGCATGCTGACAGTGCTAACTATCATCAGAAGGAGACAGATGTTACTAAAGGTCTCAACGTAAGCAATGGAGCAATGACGACAGTTGTGGGTCCTAATAATGATAGTATTAGCTCACCTCAGAACGAGACAGATGCTAGAATCTCAAGCATCTATGCTGCGCCAGATACGTCAGTGGCTAGAATCAAGAGGTCCAAGTCTAGGCAAAAGGCTCTAGAACGTCGAACTAATAGTAAAACTGCAGCCAAAAGTTGTTTAAGTGATGAAAACAGAACCCACAATTCTTATAATGGGGACTCAATACCCAAAATTGATTTCCATCAAGGGACTCAAGAAAAGTGCCCTTCAGAAGCTGGAAACCGCAACTATATCAGTGGAGCAGCTTCTATTGCAGCAGAGGGAAATGACAGAACCGGTCATATCAGTAGACTTGCAAAATCTAGTAGTTCTTATGAAAAACCCAGTTTTGTGAATGATCATGCTAAACACGACTTGTCTTTGGAGAAAGAAGAATTAGATGGTAGTATCCTGGCGCAGCCAACAGGTGATTCGGTGCTACAGGCTGGTCATTTTAATGTTATGGAAGGAGTCAATGTTCCTGATGTATCTTTGGGTAGTGATACCAGAAAAGCATCATTAACCAGGAAGACACATGATTCAGAAGGGCAAAACAATCCCATTTCTGGTAGAGTTACGAGGTCTAGAAGTTCAAGGCAACAAACTAGTGCGATGCGCAAGTCTTTAAGACCACCTAAATCCGCTTCTTACAATCTAACAGGTAGTTCAGCACAACAATCTGGTCATGGTATTGGTGTTACGGATGAGGTCAATATTGTCGATTTCTCTTTGGATAGTCATGCAAGCAAAACATCAGTTGCGGAGAAGACACATGATACACAAAGGCAAAAACAACCAATTTCAGGTAGAATAACAAGGTCAAGAAGTTCAAGTCAACAAACTAGTGGGATAAATAAGTCTTCAAAACAAGGCACACCGGCTTCTTACAAGCTACAAAAAGGTGAAGATGCAGTTCCTCGTTTTATTGATGCCTCCAATAAGTTAGTGGAGGCAGTTGAAACTTCTCAGAGGCTTAGTGATAAAACTGGAGATACGCAAGCTATTAGTAGCAATGAAGGTGTATTGAAGCCAGTCATCTCATCCAATATTGCTGCTCCTCTAGTTACACAGTCCAGGTCTGGTTCTATAAAAGAATCTGCATTTGGTGTTGTCAACTTAAAAAATGCCGAGCCTGTTGTGGAAAATGGGCCCACAGATGCACCAGCTGTAATGCAGCCTGTAGATTCGGGTATTAAGTTGGTTCCCGTCACCTTATGCATGGCATCAGAAGGTTTAGCCTCAAAGCAATCTTCTGAATGCTGTATGATTGTTAAACCTAAGCAACTGAACTTTGATGAAATTGAAGAATGTGATTTAGATGAAACCTGCAGTCCTCTTTCCAAGAAGAGAAAACTGGATGGATTGCCAGGACAGGAATGTGTTGCTTCAAACGCGTCGGTATCATCAATAGATCATAAATCCATTAGCCCTTTATTTGAGCAGCCATTATCAGATGCAAATGCTTTGTCAAGCAGTCCGAAAGCTGCAGATACACACAACAACATACCCAATCCCGCCGGGGTGGGGTATGGGGATGTAGAACACAACTCTAAGATTTCCCTACATAATATTATTGATGCAACAGGTGAGGTTAATACATCTCGCAAAGAAGTCAATAATATTGTTGATGAAGAACATCGTTCAGCAACATCTCACTCGAACGAAGATCATGCATCCTCATTAGAGATGCAAGTGGAGGAGGTATCATCATACTTTAATGTGGCAGTTATCGTTTTTTAAAATCAAATAAGTTCAATGCAGCAAGGTCACTACTGCTTCTCAGTTAATGTCGTATTATGAAAAGTAGAAAGATCATAACTAAATCTATAAATATTTTTGGTTGAACACCACGAATAGGATTTTCTGCCCATATGATACTCTCGACAGCTTTGTTAATTTCTATTTCTTTTGATCTATACTAAATTTCTAAAATGAATACTAATATTCAGTGTAGCGACTAGCACTCCAGGAAGAACGCTAAATGAAGAACCCTCTAAGCTAACTGATGTGAAAATGTTTAGATGTAGATAAGTACAAATCGGCTTGGGCTAGTAGCCTAGTAGTTTATATCTGGTAGCATTTCTAGGGAATTGATTAGATGCTTGGTGGTTAACTTGGTTAGTGGGCTAGTAGTTAACTTGGGATGCATAAATGAAAAGTGATGGTCAATGCCTGTAACAAACCTTAATGCTTATAATTTTGTACTATCAGCAATGTCACGTGTGATGCATTTTTTATGATAGGATGATCTTAACCATGAGTGTGAGGAAAGTGTTGCTGGTGTATTTTCCCGAAGTACCAAGTCTCCCTTTATCTTAAGTTCAATCAAGCAAGGAAACAAGGATTCAGAAGATCACATGGATCTTGGTTCGTCAAAACTAAAGCAATCTGAAGTTGGGACGAATCTGAAGTTGTCTAATTTGAAACTGAACTCTGCAAACGTAAATACATGGCCTATGAACCAGCAGAGGAATAACGAGGACCAGCCAACCTGCTTATCCGATTCTCGAGACTTCAGTGTTCGTTTTCAGAGAGATGTTGTTCATTGTGATCTGGAGGCAACTGTAAATGATATACATACCGAAAGGGAATCTGCATTAATTCTTTCTTCTGAAGAGATACATGTCTCCCAACCAGAGGACATTGAAGACGAAATGATGTGTAATTTGCCAGAAGAAACAGAGTCATTACATGACTTTCAAGCTGCAGAGGTATTGTTTATAAGAACCCTCCAAGCTGACTGATCACAGATTTGTGATTATTTAGACTTAGATAAGTACAAATCCACTTGGGATAGTGGTTAAAACATGGTAAACTTGGTTAACTTGGTTAGCAGGCTAGTGGTAAACTTGGGTTACATAAATAAAAAGCGACACTCAATGATTGTAAACTTAATGCTTATTATTTTGTAATATCAGCATTGTCACAAGTATTTTTTTTTGATGATAGGATGATCTTTGCCACGAAGGTGAGGAAAGTGCTGATGGTGTATTTTCCAAAAGTATCAGCTCTCCTTTTATTTTAAGTGCAATCGAAGAAGGAAACAAAGATTCTGAAGATCGCATGGATCTTGGTTCTTCAAAATCAAAGCAATCCGAAGCTAGGACGAATCTGAAGTTGTCTAATGTGAAATTGAACTCTGCAAACGCTAATACATGGCCTATGAACCAGCAGAGGAATAATGAGGACCAACCCACTTGCTTATCCAATTCTCGAGACTTTAGGGTTCATATTCAGAGAGATGCCATTCTGTGTGATCTGGAGGCACCTGAAGATGATGTACATTCCTTAAGGGAATCTGCATCAATTCTTTCTTCTGAAGAGATACATGCCTTCCAATCAAATGACATTGAAGAAGAGATGACATGTAAATTGCCAGAAGAAACAGAGTCAGTACACGAGCTTCAAGACGCGGAGGTATTATTGTTATTGTAACTTATCCTTGTTTTTCTAATCAAATACATGTGGATATGTCATTCATGCAGTCAGACACTAAACAAAAATTTTCTCTTATAATTTGACAGGGAACTGTTACTGAAGTGGATAATGAAAATACAGTAACTACTTGTAGCTTAGCAGCAGAGATGGGAGTCACAAATCCAAGTATGAGTGATGGTGTTGTTACCCACAATATGAATTTCGAGACAACCCTTCCTAAATGGTTTTCATATAATTCAGTTCAGTCTTCAAATGATGACAAAACTGTGGTAGTTTCTGATGAAATTTTACCTGTTTATGAGAGTTTCACTATAAATGAGGAAGTGGGAAATGCAAATTTGGAGCATGCTGATTTTGACTCACTGGAACTACCGAGTACAACAATAGCAAGAGCAAGCATTCTCGAACAAATATGTAAATCTGCAAGCATGCAGACACCGTTATCACAGTTTTCATCTTCATTTAATCAACATTCAACTGACAAGTTATATGAATACATGACAGATGAAATGCTTGAAAACATGGACCTCGGAACTACCTTATCTGTTGATGAAGATTCTGAAGCTGAATATGATTTTCAAAAACAACATAATTTTGATTCGCTTCCTTTGGCCACTACCCCCTTTTGTTGGGAATCAAAAAATCATTATTCTTCTCCCATTGGAAAACTATGGGAAAGATCAGCATCAAGTTCAGGCAGTTCAGAGAAGAATTTAAGTTCAAATCCTGAACTCACTTGTTTCCCAATTGAAGAAGACCCAAACAGCGCTGAAGAAAGTGAAAAGGACGATAAAGTTGTTGAAATTCAAGAACCACCTTCTGCATCACTCATTCAAAATCCGATTATAAGTTCTTCCGAAATGAATATTCTAACAGAGAATGGTGATAAAATGGCTGATGAAAATCAAGAACCGCCTGTTGAGTCTACATCGATGAAATATCCTGATAGATACAGTTCTAATTCTGTGGATATCGAGGCTAGTATCCCTAAAACTCGTGATACGGTTAAATTTAAGTCTAAGTTTCATCCTGGGGTTAAGATAAGTAGGTTTGAGGAGGATAACCGGAAATCATCTAGCGCTACACGTGCTAGCAGTAGAGGGAATTTATCAGAATATAAAAGCAAGAGTATCATGAGAAGTGGGATACCCAGGTCATCAAAGAAGGAAGTCAAAGGGAACAATATTGTATCCAGTATCTCATCTTTTATTCCTATGGTTCAACAGAAACAAGCAGCCGCTGTGTGTACAGGTATGTTTTCATTCCTCTTTTCCATATCACCACCTTTGTATTCCAATGAATCTAATTTCAGTTTGCAAAAATGACTTAAACTAGAGGTGGCACTATTTCACATATTTACTTATGAATGGGTTAGTTTTGAGTAGTTGGGTTGTGGATTATCTCAAACAGCTCAAACCAAGAGTCAACGGGTTGAAAGCTGCCAAAAGTTTTTTTACTGCATACATTTTTTTAATGTAACATTGTTTTGTGCTTGTAATAAAAAACATTAGTTATTTATAGAATTATCTAAGAAATGGACAAAAGATGTTGGCGGGTCAACCTGGTCCAACCCATTTTGGCCTTGACTAAATTTACCCTCTTCACCTAGGAGCTTGTTTTGTCCTGATACCCAATCCCCATCTTGCCACCTCTACTTCAAACACAGGATTTTAAACAGTGCAAGACTTGATTATTTATTTGACAAAATAACATGTTTGATACTCTTATACTTCTTGAAGGGAAAAGAGATATCAAAGTGAAGGCTTTAGAGGCTGCGGAGGCTGCAAAACGCCGTGAACAAGAAAAGGAGAATGAAAGAAAAATGAAGAAAGAAGCATTGAAGCTCGAGCGAGCAAGAATAGGGAAAGAAAATGCCATAGAATTGGAGTTAAACAAGAAAAAGAAACTTCAAGAACAAAAGAAAAAAGAAGCCGATATAGCAGCAAGGAAAAGACTACGGGAGGAAGAAGAGAAGAAGCAAGTGGCTAAAAAAAGAAAGCTTGTTGCAGAAGCACAAAGGAATCAGAAACTACAATACGAAAAATCACGTGTTGGAAAAACGGAATCGGAAAAACAGCAGGGCAAAAACGTCAGCTTTCTTTTACTCTTCGTAATTTTAAACAAAATTTTTTTTGTGTGTGTCAAGACTTAAATATTGATATCTGATACAGGTTGCAATTGCTGGCAACAAAAAGGGAGCTGAAAATAAGAGACAAAATAAAAATACAGTTAAAAATAGTTTGCAGACACAAGACACCGAATTGAGGCCAGATAATTCCTTAGCAAGTGTCGTTCAACAAGGTGCCTCTGTTTCTGAAACCTGGGATGCTTCCAATGATTGCGGTGTGAAAGAAACGGTATATCTTTATTACTTGCATGGTTTTTTTGGTCGTATAACTTTAAGTAAAGTGCTAGCAAGTATATTCCATATATACATATTTTCTTAACATCTTTTCCACATTTTTTTATTTTTATTTTATAGAACTAAATATTTTTCTTGTCTGATCATTTTTTTTTCTTTGCATAGGTTACAAGCATACTTAAAAATACACCCGGAAAAGTCGGGCCTGTAAATTCAACAACTCAAGAACTTTCATACGACATCTCTCCATACCAATCTGAGGATGATGATGATGAAGAGGATGACCAACCCACAAAGAAGTTTATCCCTTCATGGTGCAGGTGAATAACTTGGTCATCTAATTATTAATCATATTATTTCTTATAATAAGTTGTAAAGATGTCACTTGGGATTTTGGGGTAATCGTTTATAAGTAAATCATATAAAATTGAATTGCCTTTTGCAGTAAAAGTCGCGTGGCGATGGTTCTACCTTTGCAACAGCAAATCAACCCTGAGGAACTCTTCCCTTTAGAAAGCTTTTGCAATATGGATGAAGGTAATTAATTATTCGATATCTTGTTTTTCTAGGGATCAATTTTTATATCAAGTACTGATTGATGTTCTGGTAAAGCCATTGATTTTTAATATTGTGTTTGCAGTTCTGCTGCCTAAAAGGCTAATGGTTCAGTAGTTTGTCTATTCGAATTGTGTACGCTGCAAATCAAAGGTATTGGCTTTTCTTTATCATATTGTAGTCTAGTACTATTTTTTTAGTAAATTTCATGTGATTCGGCGATATTAGCTATGAATATGATTCATAGAAGCACTTTTTTTTGTTTTCGTATTTGGTTCTTCCGGCCTTTTGCCCTTTAGTTAATTACAGTCGCCGGTTTTCTTGTCGTTTGGGTCAAATTCAGTTTTTTTTTTTCTGGTAAGTTCTTATGACAATTTTTTGATTGTTTGACAGATTTGGTCAACTACACCATCCTACTCCTACATTCTTAAGTCTATTGAAGAACTCATTAATGCATACAATTCATATGCAGATCAAGTGCCTTTTTTGTTTAGCTTTGGACATTCAGTTGTGTGTAGCCTGAAGAAATGAACAATAGTTTGTTGTTGAATGATTCTCAGCCTGTAATTATGTTTATCTCGAGTTGGTTATGAGTTATGATTTAAAAACGTTAGTCTATGCATATCATTATAAACTTTTATACTCGAATCAAAGCCCATTGGTCTGTCTTCATTAGTTTGTTGTGATTATAATGCCATGTTATTCTCACCCCATTTGAATCTTTCATAATCGCTTTAAAAGTAGCAATCACATTTCTTAGAAATTAAAGCCATACATGTTGATTGAATTGATTATCGTTTCTTAACTTGAAAAAAAGTTAAAAACTACCAAAACAAGACTACTCACTCTGACTCCCAATCTTTGTTAAAGAAAACGTATGGAATCGTTGTTCAAAAAATTTATATATATAGTTGAAATAGTAGATAAAAAATTATGGTTTTATATAAAGTTTTAGGAAAGAGCTGCTCTACATGTTATGTACTATAACATATAGAGACTTGCAATCCCAAAGCCCATTACTCACCCTAAGACGAACACTTAATAATAGCTTAGGTATGTATATTAGGCGGTAACACTTATTCTCCTTTACCGATGTGGGATTCTAGACACGTTTAACTTTTCTCCTAAGATGAACATTGTAAAGACTTGCAAAACCCAAATCAAGCTAAAATGTACAATGTTGAATAGTAATATTCCACAAATTAAAGATTCCAACTTAGCACTAACCATAAAAAGATGAGTAAACTCCAAAATACATCCATGTTGTTTGGCTAATTTCGCATGATATATCCCTCTCAAAAAAGTTTCAACATACACATCCCTCCGTTAGTAAAAGTCAAACACAATACATCCACAAGGACGAACGGTGCAAATATTGTGTCGTTAACTTAAACACGTGACAGTTAAATAAGGGTATTTGTGTCATTTTATAGTTCCATCTACTTCACCCCTCTTTTTCTACCACAAATCCAGATCCAAAACAAATCATCATACCCCAAATACCACAATCAACATATCCAAATCATAAATAAAAAACACAAACACAAATCCGAGTAATGTTCCATAACAGGTATCAATCCACAAATTAATTCAGTCGATCAACACCCAAATTTTTTTTGCAAGCAGATCAAATTTTGACGGTCAACAAGTGGAATAAAATTTTCAAAACATTCAAATCATCAACCATATGAAGCCTTTCAGGTCAAACAAGAACACAAAACAGTAAACAGATAAATAATTACAAATAACTTTCAAACATACAAAAAATCAGCCCATCAAGAACGAAAACATACAAAAAATCATAAACCCAGATTTCACTCAATCCACCAAAAAAATAAAAAAAAAAAAAAAAAAAAAAAAAAAAAAAAAAACCCACAGATTAAACACCATACTCACCTAGTGAGCGGATCATTTGAAAAGTGTGAAGTTTTTACAAAGGCTAAAAAGTAATATGAACCGTTAGATCTAAATATCGTCAGATCAACAACTGAACCAAGGCGTCAGGTCATAGGGGTATCCTCGTCATTTTCACGATCAGTTATAATATACTTTATTACTAATATCTTATTTCCCAATTCCATTTATCATTTTCTCTAACGAGCCAATTTATCCTCTTCATGCTACTCAATTTTGAAGATAATACTACCCAATTTTCGATCTGCTTGAAGATAACACAAATTTTGAAAAAACCAATTTCAAGACCAATGAGTTGAACACGATCAAGCTCAGCCCCACCAAGAGAGTTGAATTTGAAGAGTTGAAATTGGGTAATGTGTTTGAACACGAACCAATGAGTTGAACCTGAAGTGCCTGGGCTGGGCTTGATGTGTTTGAACACGATCTGCTGAAATTGGGTAATGTCCAGATCTGAAATTGGGTAATGCATCTGCTTATTTTGTGTTTATGAGATTTTGTTGGTTCTGTCATCTAGCATATAAAAGATTGTGCCTTTTATAAATTAAAGAAAGTTGAAGATGATGATGCATTTTGGAGATGATGATGCATTTTAAGAGAGAGAACAATAAAAAAATGATGTAGATGGTAGAGTCACGTGTGAGGCCTAAAGAGTTGTTGAATGAATATTTTAATAACTTAAGGTAATAAGCATTTCTACTTTCTAAGCTTTAATTTGTGTAGTGGGTTACCTACTAGTATATCTTTTAGAGTTTGCTGTACTTCTTTAGCTGGGTTGCAATGTTGCATATTTCATGTTAACACTTTGCAGTAATAGTTATTCATTATAGCCATCATTAAGTCGAGTTCTAGGTACAACATAATGTTCGGTAGAACAGTAGTTCAAACAATTGTGTGTAGAAGTGTCGTTATAGGTTCATCAGTTATAGGTTCATCAGTTTATTGGTTCATCAATTATTGGTTCATCAGTTATTGTGTTGTTATAGGTTCATCAGTTATAGGTTCATCAGTTATTGGTTCATCAGTTATTGTGTTGTTATAGGTTCATCAGTTATAGGTTCATCGGTTATTGGTTCATCAGTTATTGTGTTGTTATAGGTTCATCAGTTATAGGTTCATCAATTATATGTTCATCAGTTATTGGTTCATCAGTTATAGGTTCATCAGTTATTGGTTCATCAATTATTGGTTCATCAGTTATTGTGTTGTTATAGGTTCATCAGTTATAGGTTCATCAGTTATTGGTTCATCAGTTATAGGTTCATCAGTTATTGGTTCATCAGTTATAGGTTCATCAGTTATTGTGTTGTGTTATTTTTTTGGTTCATCAGTTATTGTGCTGTTATTTTTTTGGTTCATCAATTATTATCCTGGTGTTATGTCTTTTTGGTTCATCAATTATTGGTTCATAAGTTATAGGTTCATTAGTTATTGGTTCATCAGTTATTGGTTCATCAGTTATTGTGTCGTTATAGGTTCATCAGTTATAGGTTAATCAGTTATAGGTTCATCAATTATTGGTTCATCAGTTATAGGTTCATCAATTATTGTGTTGTGTTATTTTTTTGGTTCATCAGTCATTGTGCTGTTATTTTTTTGGTTCATCAATTATTATCCTGGTGTTGTGTTTTTGGTTCATCAATTATTGTCATGTGTTATGTTATTTTTTTGGTTCATCAGTTATAGGTTCATCAGTTAGCGTCGATTGTTTTTCAAAGTGTTTAGGTTCATCAGTTATCGTCGGTTGTTTTTCAAAGTGTTTTGGTTCATCAGTTAGCTTCGGTTGTGTTTCAAAGTGTTTAGGTTCATCAGTTAGCGTCGGTTGTTTTTCAAAGTGTTTAGGTTCATCAGTTAGCTTCGGTTGTGTTTCAAAGTGTTTAGGTTCATCAGTTAGCGTCGGTTGTTTTTCAAAGTGTTTTGGTTCATCAGTTATTTTTGATAACGTTCATCAGTTATTGTTAATCTTTAACGTGCAATATCTCACTCATATTATATCGGATTTGAGTGATTCAAATTTATGGGTAAAGAATGGCCAAAAAGCTACAACTTTCATGTTTTAAGTTTTGCAAAATTCGGCCTTTAAACTAGGCAAAATTAGAGCTAAAAATGCATAAAATTTCAAGAAAATCAACACCTACTTAAAAAGTTGAAAAAAAGAAGTTGCGATTCATATATCATAATGCATACCAAATTAAAGAGAATTATATTTTTAAAAATTATGGTGAAATCGGTTTTTCATAAAAGTTTATCGTTTGAAAGTTATTTACGTTTAAAGTTTTGGGGTGGAATAAAAAAAGGGGTTAAAAGGACCAAAATGCCCCCTAACCAAATTTAATAAGAAAAAAAGATGGGAATGGTTGGTGGACACTTGTCACATTGTGAGTGGTTGAAAACACTTTTTAGACTTTTTAATTTGCATCCCCTTTTTAAGGGATCGCATCTCTACTCACCTAAAACCCTAGCCGTAAATCACACTCACTCATTCACCATTTCCGTTCCATCTTCACCATCACCCCCTTAAAAAAAACATGTCTTTAATCTCTTCATCGAAACCGCATTTCATAAACCCTAATTTCTTCTCAAATCTCGCAAGAATCACAAGCACCCATAACAGATTCAACCCATTCAAAACCACAACACACACAGTTGACTCCATTTTCATTTCTGGAACTTCAAATCGACAACAGTTTCATTTTCACATCTCATTTCCGATGAATCGAACCGCCATGAAGAGGAGGAACAACAAGAGGATAACGAATATGAGATTTTGTGTTTTGGAATTTTGTTTTAGATTTTTGGATTTTTGTTTGTGTTTGTGTTTGATTCTGGTGAGTTGGTGTGGGTGTTAAAAGAAGAGTAAGACCATATGTAGTGGTGTGTAAGAGAGGGTGGGGCGTTTTGATGTATAGTGGTGTGTAAGAGAGGGTGGGGCGTTTTGCGCCATGTGACAATGTGGGCCATGCTGGGGCTTAGTAGAAAAAGTGGTGTAGTGGTAGATGGGGCGTTTTGCGCCATGTGACATTTCATTTGATTGGTTTAAAAACTAAAAAAGTCAATAAAGCTAAAAGCAAAAAGAATCAAACCAGTTTATGTGTGTGACAATTTCAAAAAGCAAGAAAGTTAAAAAGAATTGTCAGTGGGCATAGGCGTTGTATACAAAACGCCTTGAATTTTTTTTTGCTTTTAGCGCCCATCAGTTTTGAGAGAAAGGGCGTGAAAGGGCGTTATAGAGGAAAAAAAAGGGCAATCACGCCCCACTACGGATGGTCTAAGTGAGTAGGTTTGGGTGTTAAAAGGACTAAATTACGCTTTCTTAAAAAGAGATAACTGCCACGTGTCCAATCTAACGAAACAATGTTTGCACCGTTCGTCCTCGTAGATGTATTGTGTTTGACTTTTACTAACGGAGAGATGTATATGTTGCAAAAAAAAATTTAAATGTATAATGCGAAATCGGGTAAAACACAAGGATGTATTTTGAAGTTTACTCTAAAAAGATTGAAAACCCAATTTTCTCATATATCCAGATTCCAATGCAAGTACATTTTAGAAAAACATAAAGTATATACTAGTAATATTTTCCTACACCTACTTTTACAATTCACAGTCCTCTTTTTTGCATTCTTTCTGATCTACGAAACCCACCGGAAAAAAAAACAACTTTTTTGGATTAGGCTAGTCACAGTGGTTACCTCGGTCATCAGCTGCCACGTCAGTTTTCTCTCTCCGGTGACCGTGACATGACCAAGTTGCCACAGTTGTGACCTTTTTTTTTTTTTTTTTTCAAATTTTTTTTACTTTTTTTTTTTTTTTTTTTTAATTCAAACATTTACATACAATGAATCTTTCATGCATGCAAGATATATACGTGTACATGGATGCAAGATATATACGTGCCATCATTTACATTGTGCACTGGACAATATCCTCAGGAGACTAACGAGCAAATAACTAGAGGTGCGTTCATCATTTAGTGACACTCCATTTGTCTGGTTTTCCGGATGTGTCCTCCTTCTTCGTCTATTATGTCCTGTTAAACGCCTACGACAACTTCTCTTTCATTCATCAAACTCCTAGATCAAGAGTGTGAAACCTGCCCACATATACAACCAAATCAAATCTTAATAAAAAGTCTCCAAGTAGGCCTTGTTTTGTGAAGTGAAAGTCGGTCATAAATTCGACCGACCTTGTCTTTTGCTCATCGTCGACTGATATTTGCCCCACCCCTACAATGGAGTCGACTGAACTGAATATCGGTCAAAATGCATGACCGACCGATATTATCCGAGCCATTGTACACAACCTTAGAGAGCACCCTAGTTTTTGGCAAACTTAGAAGGACGAGGGCACTCAAATTTTTTCCAACAAAATTTGCAATTTTTCTTATGTATTTTGATACCCCGTTTGAAGCTTTCATAATCTATACTACATATAATGCACAAATGAATCTCTCTCCAAAATTTTCAGACTTAAAATAAATAAAGCATGATTTACAACACTTTAATGCACCCAATTTTCAGAATTATAACAAAATAAGCATAGTGTACAACAAAAATAAGCATGGTGTCATTTTCAGACTAATTTTCTATCAAACAACATTAATGCTATTAAAACCCTCCATTAATACACCCCATCACCAATTAATACAAAATGTAAAGCACAATGTACAAAATTTTCAGTTCATATGGTGACCGCGTCTAGAAGATGAAGATGAAAGGATTTCTAATCTTGCAAAACATAAACAACTGTCTAAATACAAATAAAAAATAAACAAGATCTCAGTTTTCACTTTTGAAGCAAAACTTCCTTTTATTATTCGAACCTTTTCAAAGAAAGAACAAAACCAATCGTTTCATGCTTCCTTTTGTTCGGTTTAAACGAAAACAACAAAACACCAACTTTACACGAGACCTTGTTAACAAGATCTTGAAGTCAATCCGACTTCAAATTCATAAATAAAAATGAAAAAGCAAAGATCTCAGTGTGTTTTTCATTAAAAGTTGTAACAATCTTTAGAGATCTATCTAACACCCATCATTGATTTTTAACAAGAAAGAAAAACAAACGACACCTTACCCGAAACCCTCGTAAAGATCTTGAAACCGAAAATGTCAAGACCATCAGAAGGGTGACGTTTGTTTTGGTTCGCGTTTATGAAACATATGTCATTCGGTTGTGTTGAGTGAAACCAAATGATATTTAGTTGTTTGTTTCGTGTGATGTACAAGATCTCCTATGGTTCGTGTGTTGATATCAACAACAACAACAACAACAAATGATATTTAATTGTTTGTTTCGTGTGATGTTTAAGTGTGGAGATGCGTTTTTATCAAAGGAGTAATAATGGGTTTCATTTTTGTGGCTGCAAGGTTAAATGGAGGGGTAAGGTAGGGACGAATTTTTATGAAATGAGAGAAAATGTGGTGGCTGCAAGTGTGATAGAAATGATATTAGGGTTATTGATATTGGGCTTGCTCTAGATTTGGGTTATTGATGGGTTTATCTAAATATTTTGAGAATTAATTGATTGACGATTATATATTTTGATTGGTCGAATTTATTCATGGAACATGGGGATGGATGTGATGGTTCTTGGGTCAAATATGTGGTACTGATTTGGGTTGGTGTGAATTGCGTTATTTAATTCTGGTAGAACAATGCATATGTGGGATCACATTAATTGTGGTGTCGTATAGTGTATGGGATAATGCAATGCATTTTGTCGTTTGTTCCCATTATACTATATATTAAAACGTCAGAATTTGCTACAGTGCTATGAATAGTGCTTTTGAACAGTGTTTGCTACAGTGTTTTGCTACAGTGCAATGTACAGTGCTCGCTACAGTACTGGGGCAGAATTTGCAGCCCAACCCAGTCCATTCCCCCCCCCCCCACCACAATTTCACCGCCTCTTCTCCAGAAAATTCGAGTCTCCTCCACCTGAACAAATAAACCCAACCACAAACCACACTATTATCAACCATCCTCCTCAATCTCGCCTGGCCGTGACTCACCACGAGTCGCGTCTCGGCCTCACTTCGTACCAACTGCCGAGACAAATAGAAACCCGAAACCAATCCAAAAATCCAAACTACAACATAAACAATACATTAGAAGGAAGTCCACAAGCTCAGGTTGAAAAGCTCAAAAAAGTGAGCTTATCGTTTTTTTTTTTTTTTTTTTTTTTTTTTTTTAAATCTGAAAAAGCTAATAAGCCCCCCATAAAATAAAAGAAGGTAATAATCCAAACATCCCCTAGAACATAAAACAAATCCAAACATGTGGTATTTTAATGATCAAAACTATGCTGTCAATCACAAACACAAATAAATAAAAGACAAATCAAATAAACAACCAACTCACCAGTCGCGGATGAAAATGTAGATCCACACGGTTTAGGGTTTTAAAAACATTTTTATAAAAGGTTTTGATAATAAAATCGGATTTATTAAAATATAAAAATTAGGGTTTCAAAAATAATAAATGCAATGGGGTAGGGGAGGCGCGTGGGCGCGTTTACCGTCGAAAGAAACAAAGGGGAGGTGAGGTGTGGTGGTCTCGGTGGTGGCGGCGCTCACGGGGGTGGCGTGTAGAGGTGGTTCGAAGGGTGGTGAGAGCGAGTGAGTGGTACGGTTAGAGTTGGGAAGTCCCGATCTATCGATTGGTGTAAAAAAGTAAAAGTAGCCGGAAAGTTGGCCGGAATTTATGAATATTCCGGCGGCGGTCACCGAAAACTGCTGGTGTCGTCGGAGGATTGCCCTTCAAAATTTTAGAAAAGTAAGGGTAAATGTTACACCCATATCCCGATAAGGTACTATATATATATTTAATAAGTTAAGTATTATATGTTATGAGTTAAGTGGTAAATATGAGTGGTCAATATAGAAAGAATGAAACTTGAGGACTAGTCTTGCCAAGTGAGCAAAGTTAAATTGTTAAATATCTAATTATAGAAAGATGGAGAATAGTCCAGAAAAGTTTAGAGTGTGAGTGTGTGTGTCTGTGGTGTCGATCAGGAGAAGAAAAAGGGAGGGAAACTCCATCATCATCAATTAAGCTATTTTGATCAATCTTCAAGTGTTATAAGTCATTAGAAACCCTTAATTGGTATTTCCCACCACAAGTAAGTACTTTCCCCAATTTATGAAATTAGGGTTCATGATATGATATTTGGGCATAATGATTTAAGATCGATAATTCATGATTTGTTAGTTAATTAGTTCCTAATGTGAGATGATTATGATATAGGAAGCAAGTAAGAGAGTTGGAAGCCTTGCTAGTGAAGTTGTAATTGGGAATCAAGGTAAGTATATGGTATTAACATGTTCTTGTTAGCTTTATCATATGTTATGTATGATAATGGTTTATGTGTTAGCTTTATCATGTTTGATTTCATGGTAATGGTGAAGGATAGGGTATAGGGTGCGTTAGCTAGTTATGGATCCATCACTAGGAGTAGCTTAGTTAGTCATTGGGCTAACTATGGGATTAGCTTAGTTAGTCGTTGGGCTAACTATGGGATGAGGTTCAACCTTATGGGTTGATCGTGTTTATGCCGACTATGTTGGCGTGAGGTAAGTGCCCCTATATCGCTAGCTTAACTAGTGGTTAAACTAGTTATGGTTATATATGATGTTTAGCTTGTTATACCATGTACTTACTAAGCGTTTCGCTTACATGTTTAGTTGTCATGTTTTTATTGATAGGTACCGAAGGAACGAGCAAGGGTAAGGATAAGGTTATGTGATTATGTGATAGTAGCTTCGTGATTGAAGTAGTTGTAGTAGAAGACCGTATACTTTTGGACCAAGCATATTGAAGTTGGAAGCCCCCAAAGTGTCTTTTCGTGTTTTGGTACACTTTAATCCTTATGGTCATTTTGTTATTCACGGTCTTATGGTCATATATGGTTCCTTGTCCATGTTTAAGTCAAGGGTCAAGTTTGTGTATATGTTATGACATCTATATGTTAATGGTTATGGTTGTAGTCAAACTTTATAGGGGTGTTTGGCAAATAACCAAATCCACCCATTTTGGGAAGTCACGGGTCATGTCGTTGTATCAACACTCTTTTAATATATTAGAAATGTTAAGTTATGTATATGTCCAAAAGGATATGTAGTAGTTGTGTGTTTTGTGTAAAAAGTGTGCTTTGGAAGTTAGTTTAAGAGGGTGTTTGGTATAAGCTAGTTTTTACCCATTTTGGGGTTTGAACGGGTCATGGTTGTTTGAGACAGGTTTAGTATGTTTAAATATGTATGTTGGTCAAGTATAGTGGGTAAAGGAAGTGTTTTAAGTGGGTTGGAGTGAAATGGGTCAAAATGGGTTAATGCATAACCCGTCAGTTTACTCATCTTGGCTGTGATTTACTCATCTTGGTTCTGTTTACTCATCTTGGCTGTGATTTGCTCATCTTGGTTCTGTTTTGTTCATCTTGGTTCTGATTTACTCATCTTGGTTCTGTTTACTCATCTTGGCTGTGATTTGCTCATCTTGGTTCTGTTTTGTTCATCTTGGTTCTGATTTACTCATCTTGGTTCTGTTTACTCATCTTGGTTGTGATTTACTCATCTTGGTTGTGATTTGCTCATCTTGGTTCTGTTTTGTTCCTCTTGGTTCTGTTTATTCATCTTGGTTGTGATTACTCATCTTGGTTCTGTTTACTCATCTTGGTTATGAGTGTGGGTGTTGGCAGATTTTCGGTAAACTTTAGAAAATCATATCTTTTGAACCGTAAGTTGTTAGAAGTCGCACCACCCGTCGTTTTGAAGGTAATCGAGTCTAGTTTCATGCAAAAATAGTCTCAAGTTCCAGATGGTTATAGAATTTTGTCAGTTTGTTAAAGAATAGCAACGGGTCAGTTTTTGGGTAGCCCTTTTTCGAAAAAAATTTTTACGTTTTTAGTCATGTTTGGTCACGGGGTGTTACAACTTGGTATCAGAGCTTCGGTCTAAGAGATTTAGGATTTCCCCTTAGGATTTCCTAGACTTAGGCCTTGTGTAGACATGTGTAGTATCGGTGTTTGTTATTTGTGTATTGTTTGGGTGATTTCGAGAACACATATGTTAAGTATTTTTATGACTACGCCTGGCCACCGTAGTGATAAAAATATGATACATATGTGAGATTGAAATCATTTAGGCTATACACGGATGATAAACTCTAGGGTGTTTAGTGTAAGGGTAGGTATGTCTTTCATGCATCGATTATGTATATGATTTTGTTTAATAGTGTGAATTGTTAAATTTCAGTTTAGTAGAAAAGATGGCGGCTATTCGGAATAAGGAGGTGTTAAGGACGACCTCCTCCCGCCATGATGATGATGATTCAAATGATGAGGGAAATTCTAGTAGTGTCAAGACAATACCACTACCGGAAAATCTTGACCCTAAAAGTTTTACGAAAGATGAGTTGAAAGAATTGGACGTGTTGGTGACTAATAGAGTAGGGAGGGCTATCGAAAATGTTATGCCCTACTATGTCGACAAAACAACCGAGAATTTGCGAAAGATAATTCAAGAAGAGATTTAGAAGCTTAAGAAGAGTGGAGAATTAGTGAATGACTCGAATGCTAGACCCGGTGTAGGGAAGGAGAAATCCACTTATCGTGACTTCACTGCTTGTGCACCACCCACATTTACAGGGACTCTCGATCCGTTAAAGAGTTCTAGATGGATTACTGATATAGAAGGGGCTTTCCGTACGAGTCGTTGTGTAGAAGAGGATAAGGTGAACTTTGCTACTAATTACCTTCGTGAACGGGCTAAAGTATGGTGGGAAGGCAAGGCAAACGAGAAAGGTAGTGCTTGGAGAGAATCGTGTACGTGGGATCAATTTAAGGAAGTGTTCATGAAAGAGTATGCTCCCGCGGAGGAAATTGATAAAATAAGAGAAGCTTTTCATTCTCTTGTGCAAACTGATGAATCGGTAAATGAGTTGTGGGGAAAGTTTTGTGACATGGTACAATATTGCCCGGAGTATCTTAATAATGAGAGGCTTAAAGTTGACAAATTTCAAAGGATGCTCAAGGATGAAATTCGTACGATAGTGTCACCTTTCAAATGCACCGACATGGAGGATCTTCTAAGCAGGGCACGTACTCGTGAAGCAGACTTGGATAGAATAAAAGGCAAAGAGAAGAAGGATTTAAAAAGGAAGCAAGATCATCCATCAACATTTAGTAAGCGAGGCAGGTTCGATTTCACAAGGAGGAACAACACGGGAAAGTTACCTCCTAAGTGTAATAGGTGCGGTAAGAACCATGTGGGAGAATGTAAATCCGGGATGAAGGGATGCTATAAATGTGGGGATACTAGTCATATTAGCAAGGATTGCACCAAGCCTTTGATAATATGTTATGGGTGCAACGAAGAAGGACATAAGATAAGTGAATGTCCTAAGGCCAATCCCAAGCAAGCGAAGCCGTTTAAACCGATTAAAGGAGAAAAGGTTGAAGTTCCGAGGCCTACAGCTCGTGTGTATCAGATGAGTGTCGAAGAAGCGAAGTCGGGTTCAGATGTTGTCACAGGTATAGTTCTCGTTAATTCTAAACCCGCTCGTGTTTTGTATGACTCTGGTGCAAGCGTGTCCTTTGTATCTTATAACTTTAGTAAAGAATTGTCCACCCCGTTAGATAAGCTTCCAATACCAATAGAAGTTGAAATCGCCGATAGTAAAGTTGTGGTAGTGTCCAATGTGTATCGTGATGTAGAAATAGAGATCGATGAGAATGTTTTTAGGATCGATTTAATTCCCATAATGCTTGGAGAGTTTGATATTATTGTTGGCATGGATTGGCTTAGCAACCACAATGCCGCCATTCTATGCAAACAAAAGATCGTTAGAGTTGTGAATCCTGGTGGTCGAGAAATGATGATTTATGGTGATAAGAGGAAAGGCGAGTTGAAACTTTGTTCCGTAATGAAGGCTAGAAAATATTTATCACGTGGTTGTCTCGCTTTTATGGCACACGTGGTAGATACGAGTTTTGAGAAGAAAAGTATCGACGATGTTCCGATTGTTAATGAATTCCGTGATGTATTTCCGGAAGATTTGCAGGGTATTCCGCCCGACAGACAAGTTGAGTTCCGTATTGATCTTGTTCCGGGTACTACTCCTATTGCTAAAACTCCTTATCGTCTTGCTCCATCCGAAATGAAGGAGTTAATGAGTCAACTCCAAGAGTTACTTGACAAGGGTTTTATTCGCCCTAGTAGCTCACCATGGGGAGCTCCGATTCTATTCGTTAAAAAGAAAGACGGTAGTATGCGGATGTGCATTGATTACCGTGAATTGAACAAAGTCACGGTGAAAAATGTATACCCCTTACCAAGAATTGATGATTTGTTTGATCAACTTCAAGGTGCGAGGTGGTTTTCAAAGATTGATCTTCGTTCAGGCTATCATCAGTTGAAGGTTCGAGAAGAAGATATTCCTAAGACGGCTTTTAGGACTCGTTATGGACATTATGAGTTTACGGTTATGCCATTTGGTCTTACGAACGCGCCTGCGGTTTTCATGGATCTCATGAACCGTGTATGTAGACCGATGTTGGATAAATTCGTCATAGTGTTCATCGATGATATCCTTATCTATTCTAAGAGTAAGGAAGAGCATGAATTACATCTTCGAGAAATTCTTGAAATGTTGAGAAAAGAAAGATTATATGCTAAGTTCTCAAAGTGCGAATTCTGGTTGCAAGAAGTTCAGTTCCTTGGTCATGTTATTAATCCCGATGGTATTAAAGTTGATCCGTCAAAAGTTGAGGCCGTGATGAATTGGCAAGCGCCGAGAAACGTTGGTGAAATTCGAAGTTTTCTAGGACTCGCGGGTTATTATAGACGATTCATTCAGGACTTCTCTAAAATTTCATCTTCGTTAACCGAACTCACCAAAAAGAATGTTCCTTTTGTGTGGGGCGAGAAACAAGAAGAAGCCTTCCGTACTTTACGAAAGAGGTTGTGTGAAGCTCCGATCTTAGTGTTACCGGAAGGAACCGAAGACATGGTGGTTTATAGTGATGCATCTTATTCCGGTCTTGGATGTGTTCTTATGCAAAGGGGTAAAGTGATTGCTTACGCTTCAAGACAACTAAAGAAGCACGAAGAGAAATATCCTACCCATGATCTTGAATTTGCGGCCGTAGTCTTTGCCTTAAAGATTTGGAGGCATTATCTATATGGTGTGAAGTTCATAATTTACACCGACCATAGAAGTCTTCAGTATTTCCTTGATAAGAAAGATCCGAATATGAGGCAACGTAGGTGGTTAGATTTGCTGAAAGATTATGATTGTGAAATTCGCTACCATCCGGGTAAGGCGAATGTTGTAGCGGATGCGTTAAGTCGTCAGGGCCGAAGTGATGTTACTCGGATTCACTCATTACGGATGATTGTCACATCTGATCTTTTTGATAGAATTAAGCTGGCTCAGGAGGAAGCGTTGAAAGAAGAGAATCAAGAGAAAGAACGTATTATATCCCACATTCCTCATCTCGAAGAAGACAGTCGAGGGATTAAGACACGGTATGGAAGAGTTTACATTCCTTTCCGAAGCAACATTAAAGAATTACTCTTGGATGAAGCCCATAAATCAAAGTATTCTATACATCCGGGAGCTACGAAAATGTACCTTGATTTGAAAAGAAACTATTGGTGGCCGGGTATGAAAAGAGATTGCGTGAAGTACGTGGAAAGATGTTTAACTTGTTTGAAAGTGAAAGCCGAACACCAAAAGCCATACGGAAAAGTCCAACCCTTAGACATTCCAGTTTGGAAGTGGGAGAAGATTACTATGGACTTCATCACGAAATTGCCAAGGACGAAAAAGAAGAATGATACCATTTGGGTAGTAGTCGATCGCTTGACTAAGAGTGCACACTTTATTCCGATTAGGGAGAATATGCCTGTTCATAAGTTAGCAAAGATTTATGTTAATGAGATAGTCGCGCGTCATGGGGTACCTATATCTATAGTCTCCGATAGAGACGGGCGTTTCACTTCAAATTTTTGGCAAGATTTCCAAGAAGAGTTAGGTACGAAACTTCATATGAGCACGGCTTTTCATCCTCAAACCGATGGGCAAAGTGAGAGGACGATTCAAACTTTAGAGGATATGCTTCGAGCTTGCATGATTGACTTTGGAGGTAATTGGGACGACCATTTACCCCTAGTTGAATTTGCCTACAATAATAGTTATCATGCTAGTATAGGCATGCCACCCTATGAGATGCTCTATGGAAGAAAGTGTAGAACGCCCGTATGTTGGGAAGAAGTGGGAAGGAGGGAATTGGCTAGCACGGATATAGTGTTGGCAACGACGGAAAAGGTCGAGATGATTCGAGCAAGACTTAAGGCGGCACAAGATAGATGGAAAAGTTATGCCGATAATCGAAGAAGGCCAATAGAATTCGAGGTAGGTGATATGGTTATGCTAAAAGTTTCTCCATGGAAGGGTGTTTTTAGGTTTAAAAACAAAGGAAAATTAAGTCCGCGGTTTATAGGGCCGTTTAAAATCTTGAAACGTGTTGGCGAGGTAGCTTATGTGTTAGAATTGCCCGAAGAAATGAGAGGTATTCATAATACCTTCCATGTGTCGTACTTGAGGAAATGTTTAGCGGATGAGGCTAGTGTGGTCACTTTAGATGATATCGAAATTGATCCGGAATTAATTTCACAAAAGGATGAACCGGAAGCGATCTTAGGAAGGAAAGTGAGGCAACTCCGAAACAAAGAAATTCCGTTAGTGAAGGTGCAATGGAGACATCGTAAGGGTACAAGTATTAGATGGGAGCTAGAGGAGAAGATGAGGAATGAGTATCCTCATTTATTTCAAGAATAGATTTCGAGGACGAAATCTTATTTTAAGGAGGGGAGAATTGTTACACCCATATCCCGATAAGGTACTATATATATATTTAATAAGTTAAGTATTATATGTTATGAGTTAAGTGGTAAATATGTGTGGTCAATATAGAAAGAATGAAACTTGAGGACTAGTCTTGCCAAGTGAGCAAAGTTAAATTGTTAAATATCTAATTATAGAAAGATGGAGAATAGTCCAGAAAAGTTTAGAGTGTGAGTGTGTGTGTCTGTGGTGTCGATCAGGAGAAGAAAAAGGGAGGGAAACTCCATCATCATCAATTAAGCTATTTTGATCAATCTTCAAGTGTTATAAGTCATTAGAAACCCTTAATTGGTATTTCCCACCACAAGTAAGTACTTTCCCCAATTTATGAAATTAGGGTTCATGATATGATATTTGGGCATAATGATTTAAGATCGATAATTCATGATTTGTTAGTTAATTAGTTCCTAATGTGAGATGATTATGATATAGGAAGCAAGTAAGAGAGTTGGAAGCCTTGCTAGTGAAGTTGTAATTGGGAATCAAGGTAAGTATATGGTATTAACATGTTCTTGTTAGCTTTATCATATGTTATGTATGATAATGGTTTATGTGTTAGCTTTATCATGTTTGATTTCATGGTAATGGTGAAGGATAGGGTATAGGGTGCGTTAGCTAGTTATGGATCCATCACTAGGAGTAGCTTAGTTAGTCATTGGGCTAACTATGGGATTAGCTTAGTTAGTCGTTGGGCTAACTATGGGATGAGGTTCAACCTTATGGGTTGATCGTGTTTATGCCGACTATGTTGGCGTGAGGTAAGTGCCCCTATATCGCTAGCTTAACTAGTGGTTAAACTAGTTATGGTTATATATGATGTTTAGCTTGTTATACCATGTACTTACTAAGCGTTTCGCTTACATGTTTAGTTGTCATGTTTTTATTGATAGGTACCGAAGGAACGAGCAAGGGTAAGGATAAGGTTATGTGATTATGTGATAGTAGCTTCGTGATTGAAGTAGTTGTAGTAGAAGACCGTATACTTTTGGACCAAGCATATTGAAGTTGGAAGCCCCCAAAGTGTCTTTTCGTGTTTTGGTACACTTTAATCCTTATGGTCATTTTGTTATTCACGGTCTTATGGTCATATATGGTTCCTTGTCCATGTTTAAGTCAAGGGTCAAGTTTGTGTATATGTTATGACATCTATATGTTAATGGTTATGGTTGTAGTCAAACTTTATAGGGGTGTTTGGCAAATAACCAAATCCACCCATTTTGGGAAGTCACGGGTCATGTCGTTGTATCAACACTCTTTTAATATATTAGAAATGTTAAGTTATGTATATGTCCAAAAGGATATGTAGTAGTTGTGTGTTTTGTGTAAAAAGTGTGCTTTGGAAGTTAGTTTAAGAGGGTGTTTGGTATAAGCTAGTTTTTACCCATTTTGGGGTTTGAACGGGTCATGGTTGTTTGAGACAGGTTTAGTATGTTTAAATATGTATGTTGGTCAAGTATAGTGGGTAAAGGAAGTGTTTTAAGTGGGTTGGAGTGAAATGGGTCAAAATGGGTTAATGCATAACCCGTCAGTTTACTCATCTTGGCTGTGATTTACTCATCTTGGTTCTGTTTACTCATCTTGGCTGTGATTTGCTCATCTTGGTTCTGTTTTGTTCATCTTGGTTCTAATTTACTCATCTTGGTTCTGTTTACTCATCTTGGCTGTGATTTGCTCATCTTGGTTCTGTTTTGTTCATCTTGGTTCTGATTTACTCATCTTGGTTCTGTTTACTCATCTTGGTTGTGATTTACTCATCTTGGTTGTGATTTGCTCATCTTGGTTCTGTTTTGTTCATCTTGGTTCTGTTTATTCATCTTGGTTGTGATTACTCATCTTGGTTCTGTTTACTCATCTTGGTTATGAGTGTGGGTGTTGGCAGATTTTCGGTAAACTTTAGAAAATCATATCTTTTGAACCGTAAGTTGTTAGAAGTCGCACCACCCGTCGTTTTGAAGGTAATCGAGTCTAGTTCATGCAAAAATAGTCTCAAGTTCCAGATGGTTATAGAATTTTGTCAGTTTGTTAAAGAATAGCAACGGGTCAGTTTTTGGGTAGCCCTTTTTCGAAAAAATTTTTTACGTTTTAGTCATGTTTGGTCACGGGGTGTTACAAAATTTTAGAAAAGTAAGGGTAAAATTGTCACAAAATACACACAATGATCGAAATTTGAAAGTTCAGTACACACAATAAGAAGAAAAAAAATGGCTACACACAACTATAAAAAATGTCAAGTTAAATGTTGGAAAATTTAGTGCACTTGAGGGATGAGTTTACACCTGGTAATGGGCTTGGAGGTATGGAGTATACACCCATCAGGTCAATGAACACCCTGACTCATATTATGTGGTTTGATAGTATGAATGATAATGCTGCTGATGCAGATCATTCTGCTGCTAGCATTATCATTCCTGCTGCTAGCTTTAATGATGCTGCTGCTAGCTTCATTGCTGCTGCTAGTTTAAGCTGTTCCTGCTGGTAGCCTTATAGTTCCTGCTGGTAAGCTTGTTTCTGCTGGAGAGCTTGTTCCTGCTGGCAACCTTATGGTTCCTGCTGATTAGCTCGTTCCTGCTGGTCGTATGATAACCACTGATTCTTACTATTATGGAAACTATTATGGATAGTTAATGGGCCGTTAATTATTCATAATTCCATGGGCTAGGGTTTTGAGTAGACTCTATTATAAATAGAGATCATCACATGGCATGAAGGACACGACATATAAACCCTAAACACTATATACGATCGGTTCTTGCTCTGTGCCTAGAACAAGAACTTCACTTGGTTTTATCCCATAGAGATATTCGTGCAACCCAGGCATAGGGTCGAATAGTTTCTATTGGAAAGTGATACCACGACTTCAAGTGAATATCCGGTACCCTTGATTGATTATCATTACCCTGTTGGGGTGCACTACAACACACAGAAACTAACAATCAATAGAAACTATTTAGTGATAATCAATGGCTGCTGCTATGAGACAAATAGCTGCTAACTTTTCCAAGCTGGAAAAGTTTGAAGGTGTGGATTTTCGAAGGTGGCAAAAGAAGATGAAGTTCCTGCTGACCAGCATGAATGTGGTGACTGTTCTGACCACACCGATCCCTGCTGATTATGGGGATGATGCTACGATGGAACAGATGAGAGCCAGAAGCAAGTGGGAGAACGATGACTATGTCTGCAGAGGTTTAATCCTCAATGGTATGTCTGATACTCTATTTGATATCTATCAAAACGTTGAATCTTCTCAAGAACTATGGGATTCTCTGGAAGCCAAATACATGGCAGAGGATGCATCAAGTAAGAAGTTTCTTGTAAGTAATTTTAACAATTACAAAATGGTCGATTCTAGACCAGTCATGGACCAATATAATGAAATTCTTGGTATACTTGGTCGTTTCACACAACACAAGATGAACATGGATGAGGCTATTCAAGTCTCTTGTATCATCGATAAGCTACCTCCTTCTTGGAAAGAATTCAAGCATATGCTTAAGCATAAGAAGGAGGAATTAACTCTTACTGAGTTGGGCAGTCATTTGCGTATTGAGGATTCACTCAAGGCGCATGAAATTGACAAGCCAAAGAGCAGCACTGCTGCTGGTCCATCAGTTGTCAATATGGTGGAGCATAACAACTCCACCAGGTACAATGACAACAAGGGCAAGCGTAAACATCAGGATAACACCAAAACTGATCATAACAAGAAGTCTAAAGCTACTTGTTGGAAGTGTGGTAAAACTGGACACTTCAGGAAGGATTGTAAAGGTGGAAAGATTGGCAATAAGACCAATGGATCAGGCACAAGTGGGAATGGTAACTCCAATTCCCTGAAAGGTCAGAATATATTTAATAAGTCTTTTTGGATTTATTATGTTACATATATATCTGAATTGTTCTTTGTGCAGGATGATGATGTTGCTTGGTGGGTTGACTCTGGAGCAACAATCCATGTGTGTAAAGATAGAAGCTGGTTCAAGACCTACGAGTCAGTGAATGATGGTTCTATTCTTCATATGGGAAATGAGTCAACAGCCCTGGTGCATGGAAGAGGAAGTGTTGAGTTGAAGTTTAGTTCTGGAAAGATTGTTACTTTATTAAATGTTTTACATGTTCCTGCTATTAGGAAGAACTTGGTTTCTAGTAGTATTTTGAATAATTGTGGTTATAAACAAGTAATCGAGTCTAATAAATTTGTTTTGTCTAAAAATGGTGTATTTATTGGTTTTGGTTATTTATGTAATCACATGTTTAGACTTAATATTGTTCATGATGTGGTTGATTCTGCTTTTATATCTACATCTAGTTTAATTGATTCAACCCTTTGGCATGCTAGACTTGGCCATGTACACTTTAAACGTATGCAAGATATGTCTAAGGATGGGTTAATCCCAGCATTTGACATGGACACTAAAAAGTGTAATACTTGTATGTTGAACAAGATAACTAAGAAACCATTTAAAGATGTAAAACGAGAATCTGTGATATTGGAATTAATACATAGTGATTTATGTGATTTACATGCTACTCCCTCTTTGGGGAATAAGAAATACTTTGTTACTTTTATTGATGATGCTTCTAGGTATTGCTATGTTTATTTATTGCATACTAAAGATGAAGCATTAGATAAATTTAAAGTATTTAAGACTGAAGTTGAATTGCAACAAGAGTCCCTGATCAAGAGATTAAGGACTGATAGGGGAGGTGAGTACATGGATACTCAGTATTTTCAGTCTGTTAGTATTATCCATGAAACGAGTGCCCCTTATACTCCTCAGCAAAATGGGATTTTTGAAAGGAAAAACCGAGTGCTTAAGGAGATGGTTAATTCTATGTTGTCCTACTCTGGACTGAGTCAAGGGTTCAGGGGTGAAGCTATGTTAACAGCTTGCTATTTGCTAAATAGGGTTCCCAACAAAAGGAACAAGACTACCCCTTATGAACTCTGGACTAAAAAGAAACCCAACCTGAATTATCTCAAGGTTTGGGGTTGTAGGGCTGTTGTGAAACTCCCTGATCCAAAATTGAAAACTTTGGGTGAAAGAGGCATTGAATGCATCTTTGTTGGATATGCTGAGCATTCCAAGGCATATAGGTTCTATGTTATTGAACCTAATGAGTCTGTTTCAATTAACTCTATAATTGAATCAAGGGATGCAAATTTTGATGAGAAGAGATTCTCATCAGTCCCTAGACCAAGTCAGAGGATTCCTAATGGAACTAATGATGTTGGTGTATCAGAAATCTCTGAAGAAGTTCCTGATAAGGTTGTGGAACAACAACCTGAACCTGAACTCAGAAGGAGCACAAGGGTGAGGACTCCAAAATCATTTGGACCTGAATTTCAATTGTACTTGATTGAAGGAACAAGGGATGAGGTCTCTGACCAACACTCCTATTGCTTTAATGTTGAGGATGATCCCAAAACATTTGATGAAGCAATGAAGTCCCAACATGCTGCTTTCTGGAAAGAAGCAATAAATGATGAGATGGACTCCATCATGGGCAACAACACTTGGGTGTTGGCTGATCTACCACCTGGTTGCAAGCCTCTAGGCTGCAAATGGATTTTCAAGAAGAAAATGAAGGTAGATGGAACTATTGAAAAGTTCAAGGCAAGGGTAGTCATTCAAGGCTTTAAACAAAAGGAAGGAATTGACTACTTTGATACTTATGCCCATGTGGCTCGTATCAGTACCATAAGATTGCTGATTGCCTTGGCATCAATTCACAATCTGATTATTCATCAGATGGATGTGAAGACAGCTTTCTTGAATGGTGAATTGGATGAGGAGGTTTATATGAACCAACCTCAGGGCTTCATCATGCCTGGCAATGAAAAGAAGGTGTGCAAACTGATTAAGTCCTTATATGGACTGAAACAGGCACCTAAGCAATGGCATCAAAAGTTTGATGAAGTGGTTTTGTCTAGTGGTTATTCACTTAACCAGTCTGACAAATGTGTATATAGCAAATTTGATGAATCTGGTAAAGGAGTCATCATTTGTCTATATGTTGATGACATGTTGATCTTTGGCATTGACCAAAATCAAGTGGACCTTACAAAGGAATTTTTGTCATCAAGATTCTCCATGAAGGATATGGGGGAGGCAGAAGTTATCCTTGGTATTAGGATTAAACATGAAGGTAACAAAATTTCTATCTCTCAGTCTCATTACATTGAGAAGGTGTTGAGGAAATTTAATTACTTTGATTGTACTCCAGTGAGTACTCCTATGGATACAAGTGAGAAGCTAATGCCCAATAAAGGCAAGGCTGTATCTCAACTTGAGTATTCAAGGGTAATTGGCTGCTTGATGTATGCCATGACTTGTACTAGACCTGACATTGCATTTGCTGTGGGAAAATTGAGCAGGTATACTAGTAATCCTAGTGCTCATCATTGGCAAGCAATTCAGAGGGTACTGAAGTATTTAAAGAAAACTATGGATTATAGTCTCTCATATACTGGTTATCCTTCTGTACTAGAAGGGTATACTGATGCAAGTTGGATCAGTAACACTGAGAACAATTCGTCTACTAGTGGCTGGGTATTCCTACTTGGTGGAGGTGCAATTTCTTGGGCATCCAAGAAGCAAACCTGCATCACCAGTTCAACCATGGAATCTGAATTTGTGGCCTTAGCTGCTGCTGGTAGAGAAGTTGAATGGTTGAGAAACTTGCTTCTTGAGATTCCATTGTGGCCTAAACCTATAGCACCTATTTCTATCCGTTGTGATAGTGCTGCTACATTGGCAAAGGCTTATAGCCAAATGTACAATGGGAAGTCTAGACACTTAGGTGTCAGACATAGCATGATTCGTGAGCTTATCATGAATGGGGTGGTATCTATAGAGTTTGTTAGATCTCAACATAACTTAGCTGATCACTTGACGAAGGGTTTGGCTAGAGACTTGGTTTTAAAGTCTGCAAAAGGGATGGGTTTAAGTCCTACTTAGTCACTGAATGCTAAGACACCCAACTCCCTCCTGAGGAAACTTTGGAGTTGAGTTCAATGTGGAAAGCTGAACATTTAGTGGATCGGAGCACTGTTTTATTTACATCCCAAGGTTGTGCTCAGAACCTGCTGGAAAGGAGGATGGAGTCTTCACTTCTTAATGGTTGATTTTCTTTGAAAAAGTGCTTTGCAGGGGCATGATTAAAAGATGAACCACCTATGTAAATGTTGAAGTTTTGCCGCTTCAGGAAGCTTTAGGATTTTTAGCTTTTACAACATTTATTATTTGGATATGGACACATGGCTTGTATAGTGTCAGGAGTATTTTAGTGTTTGAAAATGTATGTGTATTTTATATTCAGGTATTCAAATGGGTTGAAGGGTTCAATTCTTAGAACACACAGATTCTCGAATATTTGAACTTGTAAGGTACTAAGATGAGAATTCAATCTTCAAGATATTTTCATTTATGCATATGTTTTGTTTTGTGTTTAATTTTTCATGCAAAGGAAGTGAACTAAATTTGGGGAGGATTGTTGGAAAATTTAGTGCACTTGAGGGATGAGTTTACACCTGGTAATGGGCTTGGAGGTATGGAGTATACACCCATCAGGTCAATGAACACCCTGACTCATATTATGTGGTTTGATAGTATGAATCATAATGCTGCTGATGCAGATCATTCTGCTGCTAGCATTATCATTCCTGCTGCTAGCTTTAATGATGCTGCTGCTAGCTTCATTGCTGCTGCTAGTTTAAGCTGTTCCTGCTGGTAGCCTTATGGTTCCTGCTGGTAAGCTTGTTTCTGCTGGAGAGCTTGTTCCTGCTGGTAACCTTATGGTTCCTGCTGATTAGCTCGTTCCTGCTGGTCGTATGATAACCACTGATTCCTACTATTATGGATAGTTAATGGGCCGTTAATTATTCATAATTCTATGGGCTAGGGTTTTGAGTAGACTCTATTATAAATAGAGATCATCACATGGCATGAAGGACACGACATATAAACCCTAAACACTAAATACGATCGGTTCCTGCTCTGTGCCTAGAATAAGAACTTCACTTGGTTTTATCCCATAGAGATATTCGTGTAACCCAGGCATAGGCATAGGGTCGAATAGTTTCTATTGGAAAGTGATACCACGACTTCAAGTGAATATCCGGTACCCTTGATTGATTATCATTACCCTGTTGGGGTGCACTACAACACACAGAAACTAACAATAAATACATTTTCAAGCAATTAGCCCTTTTTGTAATATAAGTTTTGATTTGTTAAAAAGTGTACGTCAGTAAACTTGAATTCTGTAAGCCAACTATGTTTGTGATTTAAGTTCAAGCTCATATTCATGTTCAAAGCGTCTCTAATAATACGGACTTTATAAAGTTCATTCTGTTGACACATCATATTTTTATAAACTACTACTGGTATAAACTTACCATTCTAATGCTATGAACTTCATATATATCAAGTCTAAAAACCAGCAATCTTCAAATGTCAGATGTTTTGTATTACTACTAATTGAAATTATTATTAAAAACTTTTAACGAAAGTTAATTAGTTAACAAAAGTAAAAAATAAAATAAATAATTATTCTGCACAAAGTAAAAAAAGCTTGTTTAATATTACTATGTTTGTAAAATGTAAGAAGTTTTTTTCTAATATATATAGACTTAACCCGAAAAACAAAGTAAGTTGCTATCAACCGTACCTACTAATAGAGTACAAATCAAAAAATATATGGGTTATTCCGCTATAACTTTTAACATCTTTGCTTAATTGTAAACTTCAAGTTGATAAGTACAACAATGAGATTACATTTCCAACTTGCGGTAAGAAAACCCATATTATACATTGTTTTTTACATTACTTTTTTCTAACAACATTTTTAGACTTGTTTGGTCGACTAATTTAAGTTTGAATTTATCGTGATACCGACTCAAACTAATTAAAACTTATAATCTTCAAGAGGTTTACTTGGCCAGTTAAAAGTTCTTTGTCCCTAGCAAGAATTAAACTTGAATCTCTCATATTTTAATGATAGTCGGAAAACTTTCACCACTACCTATATACATTGTATAAATAAACTTGTTGAACAACATAAATTATAAATCTATGACTTTTGTTTAGGGCTGAGCTAAGTTAACCGAAAACCAAACCGAACTGACAAACCGAGCCGAACCGAACCCATCTTATTCGGTTCGGTTTTATATAATTATGGTTTTGGTTTCGGTTTTACTTGATTCGGTTCGGTTTGAGTCAAAACCAAGAAAAATACACCTAAACTATCAGTACAGTTCGGTTTTCGTTTTGCTAGATTAACTTCGGTGCGGTTCTCAATTTACGTTTTCTTCAAAATCGATTTTCAGGTCTGGTTTGGTCAATTCGGTTCGAGTTTGATCCGTAGCTAACTACTCTTGTTAGATCTAGTTTTACTCACTTTTTCTTTTTCAAATTTCATTTAACACACTCAACATCTAAACCAAACCAACACCAAAAATCTTTTTTTCCCTTTTTCAACATTTTATAAAAATTTAATAAGTACAAAAATAAACAATATATAATTATTGTTTCCATCCAAAATATTATTTTTCCCATTTTCCCGCCATTTCCAACCACTTAAACCACCACCACAAAATTCTACAACCATCAACCACCACTTAAACCACCACCACAAAATGAAACCATCAACCCACTTAACCTTCATAATAACAATAATCACCATTTTAACAACCCCAACTAACTCATACCCACGCAACACCTCTTTCTTCTTCCAAACACTCCCTTCCCAAAACCTCACTTTTCGCGGAGACTCGTTTTTACGCAACGGCAACGCGACGTTAACCCCGGAGTCCGATACGCCCATTTCGTCTTCTGGGACACTTGTTTTGAACACCCCGATACGTTTTTCGGACAATAGGACTAATTCGACTACTTCTTTTGTGACCAACTTTACTTTTGTGGTAAAGCCCGGGAAACCCGTGTCGGGCGGGGGCGTGGCGTTTTTCTTAAGCCCGGAAAACGACACGCTCGGGTCGCCTGACGGGTTTTTGGGCTTGGTCAACGCTTCGGAGTTGACCAAGAACAAGTTTATTGCGGTGGAATATGATACCCTACTTGACCCGCATTTTGATGACCCGAATGATAATCATGTCGGGTTGGATATTGATAGTTTGGACTCGGTCGCGACCGTTGACTTGTCAACGGTCGGGATCGATTTGAAAAATGGGGGTGAGTTTAGTTCTTGGGTGGAGTATTATCATGATTTGAGGAGTTTAAAAGTGTATCTGAGTCGGGACCCGGTTCGACCCGCCAACCCGGTTCGACCCGCCAACCCGGTTTTGAACACGAGTGTCGATTTATCGAGTTATTTTCAAGAGTTCATGTATTTGGGGTTTTCGGCGTCGAGTCAAGGGAGTAAAAGGTTTAATCCGCGTGATCCACATAATGTTAGTGATCACACGGTTCAGGTTCATGTTCGTGATAGAAACTCGAGTTATAGAAAGTATAGTAAAAAGATCGGGTTCGGGTTTGAAATAGGTGGTCCAGTTTTTGTTTTCGCGGGATTAGTACTTTTTGGGTACGTTTCGGTTAAAAGATGGCGAGAGATAAAAAACGACATGGTCATAAAAAATGAGTTTAAAAGAAAGCCGAGGCAGTATAGGTATCGAGATTCGAGAGCTAAAAATCGCGACGAATGACTTCCATCCGAGTCGAGTTATAGGTCATGGGTCGTTTGGGACAGTTTACAAAGCGTTTTTAGTATCATCAAGCACGACAGCAGCTGTGAAACGGTCTAAACAGTCTAGTGAAGCGAAAAACGAGTTTTTGTCAGAGTTGTCGGTTATCGCGGGTTTGAGACATAAGAACCTTGTTCAGTTGTTAGGCTGGTGTGTCGAAAAAGGGGAATTGTTACTTGTTTACGAGTTAATGCCTTATGGAAGTATTGATAAAGTGTTGTATCAAGATCCTGATCACTGGGGCTTTTTGAAGTGGTCACATCGATATAAAATAGCAATAGGTTTAGCTTCGGTTTTGGCTTATTTGCATCAAGAATGTGATAAGTTGGTGATTCATTGCGATATAAAGTCGAGTAATGTGATGTTAGATGCAAATTTTAATGCTCGGTTAGGTGATTTTGGGCTAGCTAAGTTGATTGATCATGATAAGAGTCCTATCTCGACTTTAACAGCTGGAACAGTGGGCTATTTAGCACCCGAATATCTACATTGTGGAAAGGCTAATGATAAAACCGATGTTTATAGCTATGGGGTAGTGGTGCTTGAAATTTGTTGTGGTCGAAGACCTTTAGAGAAAGAGCCCGAAAGTCAGAATATGGTGAACTTGGTTGATTGGGTATGGGGTTTATACTCGAGTGGCAAGGTTTTGGACTCGATTGATGCTCGACTAAACGGTGTGTTTGATGAGGTGGAAGGTGAGAGGCTTCTGATGGTCGGGTTAAGTTGTGTGAATCCGCTAAGTGAAATGAGGCCATCGATGAGACGAGTTTTGCAAATACTGAATAACGAGGCGGAGGTAATGAATGTGCCTGTGGTGAAACCTAAAGTGAGTTTTTCGGCTAGTATGCCTATGAGTGTTAAGGATCTTGTGTCGTGTTCGGATGATGAAACTGAAAGTATGATCGATAGTTGTAAGACTTCGTCTGATAGCGGGTTTGAGATCCGTATCGAACGGTCTACTGATTAGAGAGTTTGATGTTTTGTTATATTGAATATTTGATTTGTTTGTAAAGTTTTGTATATATATTTTGATCATGTTCAGTTTGAAATGTTTGAGTAGTTCTTTGTTGGGTAAAAATGGTCTTTTACCATGTGATGAAAGTAAAATCTACTGGATGTCACGGTTTCACCATCTGAATGACGCCTGTTAGCTTATATTGCTCTTTTATATTATGATTTTGACGTATGTAAACGCTTCTTGTATTCGTTGTACCTCAGGAAGTAGTTAAGATAGCTGAAATCAATTGGTGACAATTTCGCCTGTCGTGTAATTAATCAAGTCATTAAATTTCTTTGTGAGTGTAATCTAAAATCTAGGCTCAACTTATGAAAATGATATCTGTGAAAACACCACCTCAAAAACTATCTTTCTGAAGTGGCAAAATGAGCGGATAGAGTAACATGTCAAAATGGGTACCAAAAATTAGTAGCAGTTAGTTTGGGTACCTGGATTAAAGCCCATAAAGCACGATACAACTTCGGCATTGATAGTAGTGGCAACACTGGCGGGTTGGGTAACGGGTCATATGTGTAATTTTTAGTACGGGTGAGAAGGACGAGCCTACGTACACTTATTTCTTTTCTTTTTTTCTTTGTTTATACTAAGGAATTGGTGCGATAAATTTTGTTATAAACTACTGTATATTATTTGGAAATAATTTATCAGTCTAGCAGTCGAAAAAGGTATGCAATTAAATGCCTCTTGGATGACATTGTAACCCGTTTGACCCGCTTGACCCATAAGTTATATTTTCGTTATAGTTGAATTTTATGGCTTAACCCGTTAGATATAAAACATTATCCAGTTCGACCCATATATACCAAAATGGGTCAAAATTGACACCCATGGTCAGCTCCTTTTGGATTCAAAGGAATTAAAGAACACGGAAGCTGGCGTACAATTTGTGGTTAAAATCATAGCCGACATCTTCGTTGAAGTGATATAAAGTTCAAAACATATAAAGTACAAACAAACGGGACTTATTAGAAATGTTCAATGTAAGTACTAGATGTGTGAAAATGGGTATGTAATCCGTCAAAACGGGTTTGGGTTAAATTGTTGTACGACGTCGTCATCTGATAGCGTGTTCGAGATCCATATCCAATGGTCAACTGATTAAAAAGTTTATGTTTCGAATAGTCAAAAGAGCATATGTATACATTCATAACAAACAACTCATAACAATTATGAGACAAGTTAAGAATGTTTAGAATCCCACATCGGTAAAGGAGAACAAATGTTAACGCCTAATATACCTAAGTGTGTATTAAATGTTCAACTTAGGACGAGTAGTGGGCTTTTGGTTTGCAAGTTCTTACACGTTAGAGAAACGTCCAAGTCTTTGCTAACCAAAAATTTTATATAAAATCCTAACTTTTTTATAAATATTTTGGCAACTAATATTAGAAAGTGGAAGATCAATATAGTTTTTATCAAGTTAACTAAAGATAATCAATTCAATCAACATGTATGGCTATAATTTCTAAGAAATGTGACTTATACTTTTAAAGCTATTATGAAAGCTTTGAGTCGGGTATGATTTTAGGATTACGCTTTGTTTTCAGCATGGTCACATAGGTGAGAATAACATGGCGTTATAATCATCACAAACGAATGAAGGTTATATTGGTTTGGCATTGATGGCGTATGTGGTCTAATAGACCTAACTCGCCTTATGAAGCACCGGTTTATGGGCCACTTGGTAAACTACTCTAAGATAGGCATGTCCGAATGATAAAGGCTCAAATGCCATAAGGTACTCTTTAAGTATTACATGATGAATCTTTTACTAATAATGCAATATTGGGGGGACATGTTAATATATGTGTCCGAAGGACGCGCGCCGGAGGAAAGACGATACACTTGTGTTGAAGGGCACATGCCGAAAGGCTATACAAGACACGTGTCGGGAGGCAGATACAATACTTGTCCGAACGACATGTGCCGAAAGGCTATACAGTACACGTGTCGGGAGGCAGATACAATACTTATCCGAACGACATGTGCCAAAAGGCATTAAGATATTCTTTAAGTATTGCACCATCGGTATTCAGCCGATACTACAATACCGGGGGGACATGTTGACGTATGTGTCCGGACGACACGTGTCGGACCAAAGAATCTCCATCAGTCCGAAGGGAATTACCGGGGGGCGGATGCTACTCTTGTCCGAAGGGCATATGCCGAAGACCGTAAAGGTATATACCTCTCTTTATGCAGGTACATCCTTTTACCCAACAGTCCGATTAAGAACCGGACTACGTCGCCTAACCTGGATTTCATGGGATTGTGTCTCCCACGTGACCTGACACCTAGCACCTAGACTAGGTGTAGCTCGGCGTGTTTCTTCCCAAGACAGAACAGGTATCGAGGAACCAACTTTGATACCTACCTTTTTCTCTCTTTATATATACTAAATACTCCCTCATCTCATTTAATCATCTCATCATATCTTACACACACAATACACCACAACACATTATAACAAATCCTCTACATACGAGGTACTGACTTGACCGTTGGAGGGTGGTTCCCTGGGCTTCGGCCTCGGGACCCCTTCTAACGGGTTCTTTTATGTTTGTAGCACATTTCAAGGCTCGGGACAAGGACGAACGGCATGCGAGTGCCGTTAAAACCAACCCGGCGGAAAAATGCTTCAACAAAAAAAAAAGGATTGTGGTAGAAAAGCTATGTTTTACTTGTGCAGGAAACAAAGTGATGATGGAAAAGACATGTCTCACTTCGGATCCAACAATGTTTAAGTATAGCATCATTGACCATATGTCAACAATACTATACTGAGGGGACATGATGGCGTATGTGGTCTAATAGACCCAACTCGCCTTATGAATCACCGGCTTATGTGCCACTTGGTAAACTACTCTAAGATGGTCACTATATGGAAGGCATGTCCGAATGATAAAGGTTGAAATGCCATAAGGTTCTCTTTAAGTATTACATCATTAGTCTTTTACTAATAATGCGGGGGGGGGGGACATGTTAATGTATGTGTCCGAAGGACATGCGCCGGAGGAAAGAAGGTACACTTGTGTTGAAGGGCACATGGCGAAAGACGATACACTTGTGTTGAAGGGCACATGCCGAAAGGCTATACTTGAGGAACCAAATGTTTAAAAAATAGTGTATATACTTAATAGGAACCTTATCCTTAATTAGTATTGGCGAGAGATTACTGTCATTGTTTAGTTAATTACAGTCGCTGGTTTTCTTGTCGTTTGGGTCAAACTCAGTTCTATCATTTTTTTTTTTTTTTTTTTTTTTTTTTTTTTTTTTTTTAGATATTTTTTGTTTTTAAGTTCTTATGACAATTTTTTGATTGTTTGACAGATTTGATCAACTACACGATCCTACTCCTAAATTCTTAAGTCTATTGAAGAACTCATTAATGCATACAATTCATATGCAGATCAAGTGCCTTTTTGTTTAGCTTTGGACATTCAGTTGTGTGTAGCCTGTAGAAATGAACAATAATTTGTTGTTGAATGATTCTCAGCCTGTAATTATGTTTATCTCGAGTTGGTTATCAGTTATGAGTTATGATTTTAACAAGTTAGTCTGTGCATATCATTATAAACTTTTATACTCGAATCAAGTCATGTCCGTGACTTTTTATTCTGTACGCTATAAAATGTTAGAAGTGGGATTTGAACGAAGCCAGACCAATACACTAAAATGTATATATGTAGCGTAGAAAACACTGCACATGATGTTTTCAAAATGGAATAACTTTCTGCCAAACCAATATAACCTTCATTAAATTGTGATGATTATAACGCCATGCTATTCTTACTTTTGTGGCAATGTAGAAAACAAAGAGTAAACATAAATTGATACCCTGTTTGAAGCTTTCATAATAGCTTTAAAAGAAGAAATCACATTTCTTATAAATTAAAGCCATACATGTTGATTGAATTGATTATCTTTAGTTAACTTGATAAAAACTATATTGATCTTCCACTTTCTAATAATAGCTAAGAAAACAAGAGTACTTACAATACTCCCAATCTATGTTAAAGAAAACGTATGGAATCGTTGTTCAAAAAATTTATATATATAGTTGAAATAGTATATAAAAAAGTTAGGATTTTATATTTAGTTTTTAGTTTCGACAAGAGTTCAATGTTTCTATTCTATAACATTGAAAGACTTGCAAACCCAAAGCCCATTACTGACCCTAAGATGAACGTTTAATAATAGCTTAGGTACATTAGGCGATAACACTTTACTCTCCTTTGCCGATGTGGGATTTTACACATGCTTAACTTTTTTCATAATTGTTCTCATTTGTTTGTTATGAATATTGGAAAAACTTTGTTATGAGTACAATTTGTGGCCACAAGTCGAGCACTTATAGACAACTATATTTTTTAATAAATGCTTAAAAAACACCTAAGGTTTAGATATACAAATGAAAATGGACTAATGATATAAACTTGATAGTTGTACTTAAATAAAACAATTTGGACTATGGGCCTGTTTGGCAGGAACTTTTTGGGGGAGCTGTTAGCTTTTTGTTACAAAATAATCTCCTCTAAAATAAGTAGCTTCGTTTGGATACATTAACTTCAAGCTTTTATTTCAAACAAATAGCTCCTAAATGAAAAGCTGATTTATGAAGCTTTTTCAACATCTTGGAGCTGTTAAAACTTTAAATTACTGATATACCATCCAAACATTTGTTTACAATTATAAATATGTCATTTTATGTCATTTTACATCTTATAATTTCATTTAACAGCTAACTTACCAAACACTTTTATTGAAAAAAAGATACAGTTTGTAGCTCATGTTAACAGCTTTGCAGCTTACAGCCTACAGTTTACAGCTTACAGCATACAGCTAGTTTTGCCAAACATACCCTAAATAAAACAATTTGGACTATGGGCCTGTTTGGCAGGAACTTTTTGGGTAGCTGTTAGCTTTTTGTTACAAAAATAATCTCCTCTAAAATAAGTAGCTTCGTTTGCATACATTAACTTCAAGCTTTTATTTCAAACAAATAGCTCCTAAATGAAAAGCTGATTTATGAAGCTTTTTATACATCTTGGAGCTGTTAAAACTTTAAATTACTGATATACCATCCAAACATTTGTTTACAATTATAAATATGTCATTTTATGTCATTTTACATCTTATAATTTCATTTAACAGCTAACTTACCAAACACTTTTATTGAAAAAAAGATACAACTTGTAGCTCATGTAACAGCTTTGCAGTTTACAGCTTACAGTTAACAGCTTACAACTAGTTTTGCCAAACAAACCCTATGTGTCACACAATCAAAGTCAAATACTTCAACATGTCATCTCGATATCTCGCTAAAGTCACAAGAAAAAAAGGCCATAGGGGAACCTCTCCCATCGATTTGACTTGACAACATCACCAAAGAAACATATATCGTGAAACAGAAGGTTTTAACTTACATTTGTTAAATTTATCAATAGTTATTTATTTTTTTATTTATTTTCTTTTTCTTGTAATATAAGTTTTGATTTGTTAAAAAGGGTATGGTAGCAAACTTGAATTCTGAAAGCCAACTAAGTTTGTTTGTGATTTAAGTTCGAGCTCATATTCATGTTCAAAGCAACTCCAATGATATATATAGACTTTATCAAGTCCATACCGTTGAGACATCATATAATTTTATAAATTACTAGTATAAAACCACTATATATAAAAAAAACACTAGCAATGCGCTAGAATTACATAAAAGTTCTTACTTTATATACATCACTAGCCTCAAGGCCTGCCCAATGGGCAGCTAGCTTTTAAGATTTTGTTTATAACGTAAAAGAAATTGTAAAATTTATAATACAATAAAAAAGTAACTCCCAATATCGTCTTCCACGGGTTATGGGTCCCAATACCGTCATTCCACGGTGTATGGAAGAGGTTGAGACGTAGACAACCATACTCCTACTTAAGGTAGAGAGGCTGCTTCCGGTTCTACCAAAGGTAGAAAAAGACCTCCTGCCTTGCAGGGTGAAATATAATGTTGAAAATACATACGTGACTTCATGTAAGGTAACAACATTTATGACTACGCCACCAGCCGAGATGTTGCTCACAAACTCCTCGAGCTCCTTCTTGTTGGAAAATACATACGTGACTTCAAGATTATATACATTCTTTGTTTCGGCCTTTGACTATTGACCAAAGCCAAAAAACACGGAGAATTTCAATTTCTTTACACTATGTTCTCGAGATTGATGAGTGGAGTGAAAAGAAAGTTGAAGTAAAGTAAAGAAAAGAATGTGAAGAGAAAGAAAGTTCATCAATTATTTTCTTGAGTTTTTTTGAAAAATGAAGTAAAGTGAATGAAAGTGATACATTTATTAAAAATATCTTATTTTATTTTTTTGTCCTATTATCTTTACTCAACTTTCATCCCATATATCATATATGGGATAAAAGTTTTTAGCTAAAAACACACTCACTTTACTCACCTTTACTTTGTTTTCTTTCCTTCCAAAAACTTGAGAACATGACATATTTTTAGTTTCTCCCTATTACTTTCACTTTCATTCTTTAACACAAACTTGAGAACATAGTGTTACTTATTGGGATGGAATTGATGGAAATCTGTTTACACGTGAAGTTATTTCTCGAGAAAACGAAATTCTCCGCTTTACAATTTCTCTAGCTGTTGATACAAAAGTTGGGCGTTCCTTGATAGGGCTTCTATTCTCGTACCAATTCGAATCTTAATGCTTGATGAGACCTGCGCACTAAGAAAAAGAACAAACACCGTTAGGCTTATCGAGGGATTGTCTCCCCCGATTATCCTCCGGCGTGAGAGTAAGTAATCGAATGTAGGGTTTAGTTTATGGTGAAGGTTTATTGAAGATCGTACCTTTTACCGAGGGCTTGGGTGCCCTTTATATATGCATGAAACCCTAGTGGGTTTCGTGTTCCCTACTCTTCGGCGTGTTAGCCGACATCGGGTATATAGTATATATCTTCTTTATTTAGAAGATATTCTATATATTATCCGGAAATAACTTTGGGCTTGGGCCTTGTCGACCCAAGCCGCATAACTGGTAGTCCAGTTGCGGCCCAAGCGTGGTGGGCTTAATTGTTAGTATTATTTACTAACCGGGTTCGTGACCCGGGTGTAGACTATACGTCATCATGTCCCCCCAGTCTAGTGTGCGCAGGGTAAAACCTGCGGACGCTAGACTAGAGTCATGTCGAAATTATTCCCCACGCGTACGCGGGAAGCTTTCAAAAAATATACCGCCAAAAACACACGTGTGATGTATCTAGTCCAAAAAAGTGCAATTTGGGTACCTTGGGAAGTGGAGAGTTTGCCCACTTGCCTTGTACCGTCATTTATCCTAGCCACACGATTTGAGCTAGTGGGGCACACGTGTCAATCATCTGTGGTGGGTAGGAAAAGTATATAAACTACCGCCTCTCATTCACTGTGACGTCCACAGTTAAAAAATCACAATTCCTCCATTTTTACATCTTCAAATCTTCTTCGAAAAACAATAATTCAAAGGTAATAGCGCGTGCGCCCATATTCTGATTCACAAAATGGTAGCGCAACTTCATAATTTCCATTCTAACCTAACCGAGGATGAACTGATTCAGTTTACCTCGGATTATTTTATCCCTATGGGCCTGCGCCCTGAGGTACCAGGCCCAAATGACACCATCGCGGATTTCCCTGCTGGGAAGGTGGGGTTACATACGCGCTTTTTCGAGTGGGCGAATCAGCGCGTCCCCATCTCCGTGTTACTGAGTGACATACTCAATTATTACAATCTCCACATCTCCCAGTTGCATTGTATTGGTGCTGGGAAGATTGCTAACTTTGAGGTGAACTGTCGCTTGTTGGCGATTCACCCAACCCTCCACTTATTTCGCGCGTTTTATCACGCAACGTGGTCAAATGGGTGGGTTACCTTCTCGAAGCGCGTTGGAAAGTTACAGTGTTACGTGCAGAAGGTAGATAAGATCAAGGATTGGAGGGAAAAATTCTTTTGGGTTGATGAAGCCGTCTTCCCTGACCATTTTCCATTTTACACCCGTGCCGATCTGCCCAAGGATGAGCGCCCCCCTGAGACGTGGTATAACGCGGATCATGCGGCGATCATTGATGAGAACCGTATTCCCATCAAGCCATATCCGGAGGCGTTCCTGGTGCATATGGGCATCAGTCGCAACTACTTCGAGCATGAGACGGAGGTCCCCACATTCTTGAATGCGGATGGCACGGGTGGGTGCTCCTTCTGTCGCCTTACTGTCGTTATTAGTGTAAGCGCTTCTTCTTTTTCCATACTTTATGTAACTTGCTTTCCTTTGTTTACTTGATGCGCAGAGATGGATCTGTTCGCTGTTGTGAGGCTGGAGAATCCGCGTTCCGTGGCGGTGGGAGTGCGTCCTCTGGGGGACGGTGAGCAGACTATTCTGCAGGCGACGGCAGGGCGCGTCGTGGATTTGGTTATCCCAGATCCCGAAGGCTCCCCTGATGTGATAGCAGCTGAGCCAATACAGGAGGTGGCTCCTCCTGTGCAGCCAGATCCTGAAGCTGCGCAGCCTCCTCTTCCTGAAACGGTAATCCATTTAGAGGAGACTGACAGTGAGATGGAGGAGAGCTCCCCACTGACGCGCAAGAGGGCGCGTGGCAGTGATGGTGAAGGGCCTTCCAAGAGGCCGCGAACTGATGTTGGGGAAAGCTCGTCTCTTGCTGGGGTGCAGATGAAGTAAGTACCTTAGTCATTATAAACTTTTGTCAAGTTATAATTTGTGTTAACTTTGTGCCTTCGTGTCCTCAGTGTGGATGTTGAGAAGTCTGGTGGAGGTGCGTCCACGACTGAGACTGAGAAGGAGAAGGACGTGTCCTCGACTCCTCCCCCCATGTAAGTATTTTTTAGCATTTCCTTAATATTTTGTGTATGCTTGACCGTGCACTAACCTTGTCTCTTGGTGTTTTTTGCAGTGAAAAACCTGTGGAGGACGCTGGCGTCCTAGATGGGAGTGCGCCACCCGAGGTGAGTCATGCTCTGGACAGGGCGCGTTCACCGAGGGGTGTTGAAGTGGAGTCAAGTCCATTTGACTCTACGATGGAGGAGCTTGCCTCTATCGCTGTGCGCCAGTCTGAGCTGGTGGCGCAAGCAAGGGTGCATAAGTCTGAGGAAATTTCCAGACTGCGGGCGCAACTGGCGTCTGTGCAAGCTGAATTAGCAAGCTCTAAAGCTGAGCAGCTGAGCTCCAAGGCTAAACTGGAGCGCGCAGAGGCGTCTGCGCGAAAAATGGGTGAGGAGAAGGTCATGGTGATGGCTGAGCTGGGGAAGGAGCGTGCTGCTGCGGATCTTCAGAGACGGAATTCTTTATGGGCGCTGAAGTACTTGCAACAAAATAGGAGCAAGCACTTTGCCAACATTGAAGAGTTCCGCAGCAAAGTGGAGCTTGCGCTGAAGATGCAGGAGGAGAAGCTCCGTAAGCTTAGCATCGAGTATGATGAGGAGCTTTATCCTCATTTGGTTCAATCTGTGGCCGAGCGCAGGTACATGACCATTGTATTTTCCTTATAACTTGTATATATTTGAGACCCTTTTTCTTATTAACACTTGTGTTATTTCGTAGGTGGTTGATCAGTCATGGTCTTCGCCTGGCCGCCATGTGTACGCTGGAGCATCCTGAGGTCACCGGATCCTTTGGGAAGGTTGTCAATTGCGCTATTGCGCACGGTGAGACCTCGGCCGCAGACAAGCTCGCGGAGGCCAAGTTGCTGACTGTGCCGCTTGCTGAGGTGCCTGGGTATAAGGCGGATGCCCATGCTGAGCTTGTTGCTGCCATGGAGGAGCTAAAGAAGCTTGAGCTTCCGCACATCGCTCTCTTGGAGCGTGATCAGGACCAGCCGATCAGCGTGATCATGGCGGGGCTCACTCTTCCTAGGCATCTGCAGGATAATGCAGATCAGCAGGTGGACTTCTACTTGAAGCCTGATGTGGCGCAGTTGAAGGTACCCATTTTTGCTCAGCCTCGTGACATTCTGAATCCTTTCCGTCTTGAGAAAGAGATTTCTTTGCAAAGGTCGCTAAATGCGCATGTTTCCAGGGTCGCACGGAAGAAAGGCGAGAAAGGAAAGGCCATTCTGTGCGGCATAGGCGCTGCGCATCAGCCTAGATCCGATGGTGTGCCTGTCTGCGTGGCCACTGTTTCCCTTGATGATGCGGAGTTGTTGAAGAGACTCGCGGATTCAAAGGAAGCGGCTTTGAGCGGGGGTTCCAGCCAGTTAAGGCGTACATATAGTATTTAGCTCTTTTGTACAAGTCTTTTTGTAGAACTGTATTCTATGAATAAAAAGTTGCTTTTGTAATTAGTGTTTCTATAACTTCTAAGTACTTATGCTTTTTGAACTCGTAGTTCTTATATGACTTATGTATCCTTGCGTGAAGATAGCTTTAAGTGTTTAAGCGTACTTAGAAAATAAGGGTCATAATCGTGTATGAATTTCCTTAAGGACCGTAGTCGTGTTTTGAATTTTGAATCATAGTCGTCTATGTATTTTTATAAGTTTACTTGTCGTATTGTACTTTAAGGAGTCAAGAGTCTTGACCTCCTGAATTGTTAAACGCGCACAGTGTGCCCTTTTGCGCATCCGTCGTGGGATGTGTAAGGAACTTGCGCCAACGTCTTGAGCGCAAGGTGTTTAACAAGGATTCGTGATCCGATGTTGATGGGTTTGCAACCCTCTTACTCAACGAGTTGTTTATTAGGTTAACTCATCCTTTCTGCCATCGTGGGTCTTAGTGTGTGCATGCACGCCATGTAGGCAAGATTATAACAATATTGAAATACAATGATAAAGATGCAAACAATAAAGTTAAATGTGTTATGGAGTTAGCTAGAAACCATAACGTTTTATTAATACTTGCAAGTTTTGAAAAAGAATGTTTTATCTAGATAATACATAAAAAATAAAATTACATGGATCTTTATTGAGGGCACTTTCTAAAGTGCATGAGTGTCCATGTTAGGCCGTAGCCTTCTTCAAAGATAGCACCGTTTAAGGTTGCGGACGTTCCATGTTCGCTGTAGCTCATTTCCATCCTTGTCGCGTAGCTTGTACGCTCCATTGCCAAGTGCCTCTATGACCTCGTAAGGTCCTTCCCACTTTGGTCCTAGCTTCCCAGTGTCTTCTGCGCGGCTTGAGTCATTTTCGCGGTATACGAAGTCGCCTGGTCTGAATGAAGTGCTGCGTACTTTGGTGTCATAGTATTTTTTCATTCTCGACTTGGCTTTCTCTTCGCGTATTGCTGCGCGTTCACGTCGCTCTTCCAATAGATCTAAGTCTATGCGCCGCTCATCATCATTGGTTGCCATGTTAACTTCCGCAGTACGGATGGTTGGCATTCCAATTTCAGCCGGTATTACAGCTTCTGTCCCATAGACCAAAGAGAAGGGGGTGTCCCCGTTGCTAACCTTAATGGTTGTTCGGTGCGCCCAAAGAACATGTGATAGTTCTTCTACCCATCTACCTTTGTGTCTGTCCAGGCGCGCTTTGATTCCTTCGCCAAGGCTTCTGTTTGCGCGCTCGACCAGACCATTGGTTTGTGGATGAGTTACTGATGCAAAGTGTTGCGTGATGTTCAATTGTTCGCACCAATCTTTGAACGGATTATCACGGAATTGTTTTCCGTTATCCGAGATAATTTCTCCAGGCAATCCAAAACGACATACTATGTTGTCCCACACGAATCGTTTCACCTGGTTACCTGTTATAGTCGCTACTGCCTTTGCTTCGATCCACTTGGTAAAGTAATCTATTGCCACAATGAGGAATTTCAATCCTCCTGCGGCAATGGGAAAAGGTCCAGCGATATCGATACCCCATTTGTAGAAGGGCCATGGCGATGTAATAGGTGTTAGTTCATGTTGTGGTCGGCGCGGAATAGGTCTGTGAACTTGGCAATCATTGCACTTCCGTACCAAGTCGCGTGCGTCACGGTGCATAGTAGGCCAATAGTATCCAGACCTTAGGGCGCGCGCTACAATGGACCGTGGTCCTGAGTGCATGCTGCATGAGCCTGCGTGGATCTCTCTAAGTACATAGTCTGCCTGGAGAGGTCCAACACACCTAAGCCATGGTTGTAGGAATGAGCGCCTATATAAGACGTCGTCTCTGAGCTCGAATCGCTGCGCTGTGCGTCGGATTCTTCGAGCTTCCTTCTGCTCTTGGGGAAGTATGCCCTTGCTGATGAAGTCAATGATCGGTGTCATCCACGTAGGATTTTCCTCTTCTATCACCGTGGATATTTCCATCTCTGTGATTGACTTGTTTTTCAAGGTTTCCACCAAAACTTGTTTTGATAGATGCGCAAAACTGGTGGATGCAATTTTGCTCAGCGCATCTGCTTTCCTATTTTCACTCCTGGGAACCTGCTTGATGATGAATCTATCGAAGTTCTGGATCAGAGATTTGGTCTTTTCGAGGTATTGGATCATGTGTTCCTCCTTTGCTATATATTCTCCTGAAACGTGGTTAGCCACTAGCCGCGAATCGACGTTTACTTCTAGGTTGCGTGCACCCATTTGAGTTGCGATGCGTAACCCAGCTAGGAGTGCTTCGTATTCTGCCTCGTTGTTCGTGGCTGTGAATTCAAAACGCAGTGCGTAGGTGAATTCAACTCCTTCTGGGTTGGTGAGAATAAGGCCGCCTCCTGATCCATCTACGCATGAGGATCCATCAGTAAATAGAATCCATGGTTCTTGAAGTTCCTCCTTGCTTGTCGCAGGTGGAGTATCTGTATCCGGCTTCTCGATGATGAAGTCGGCCAATATCTGCCCTTTAATTGCAGTGCGCGGTCTGTATGATATGTTATGCTCGCCCAGTAACACACTCCATTTTTGTAGGCGTCCCGATGCGTCGGGTTTCGATATAACCTGTTTGATGGGTTGGTCTGTGATAACAGCGATTGGATGCGCCTGGAAGTACCTGCGTAGTCTTTTCGCTGCAAACACTAAGGCTAGGACCAATTTCTCCATTGCAGTGTAGTTAATCTCCGTTTTCTTCAGCGCCTTACTAACAAAATAGATGGGTGTTTGGACGGAATTCCTGTCTGTCAGTAGGACTGCGCTGACTGCTCCTTGAGTCGCAGATAGGTACATGATCAGCTCTTCCCCTGGTCGGGGTGCAACAAGCTTTGGGAGCGCTGCTATGTGTTGTTTGAGCTGTTGGAAGGCTTCTTCTGCCTCCGCAGTCCACCGGAAGTCTCCCTTTTTGGTGCACTTCTTGAGTGTCTTGAATAGGGGAAGTGACTTGTCTGCTGATTTGGATAAGAATCGGTTCAGTCCGGCTAGCTTGCCGTTTAATGACTGAACTTCTTTTAGTGTGCGCGGTGAGGGGAGGTCAATGACTGCTTGAGTCTTCTCTGGGCAAGGCTTGATTCCATCGGGTTCTATCAAATACCCGAGAAACATGCCTTCCGTAGCGCCAAACGTACACTTCTTGGGGTTCAATTTCATGTTGATTCTCCTGAGTGTTTTGAATGTTTCCTCCATGTCGCGCACCAGCTCTTCCTCTGTATGGCTTTTGATGACGAGATCATCGACGTATACTTCCAAGTTGCGTCCCACTTGCTTCTCGAACGCAGTGTCCACCAATCTTTGGTATGTTGCTCCTGCGTTCTTTAGGCCGAAGGGCATCTTTGTGTAGCAGTAGACCCCTTGACTTGTGTGGAAGGCCATCTTTTCTTCGTCTTCCTCCGCCATTTGAATTTGGTGGTATCCCTTGTATGCGTCCAGGAAGCATTTGAAGGGATATCCACATAGAGACTCAATTTTCCAGTCTATTTCCGGTAGCGGGTAGCAGTCCTGTGGACATGCTTTATTGAGATCTGTGAAGTCTACGCACATCCTCCAACTGCCATCGCTCTTCTTTACCATCACTGGGTTAGAGAGCCAGTCATGGTAGTAGACTTCACGCATGATGCCTGCGTCTACTAGCTTATGTACTTCTTCCAGGATGGCTTTTGCGCGGTCTGGAGCTTGTCCGCGCTTTTTCTGTCGTATTGGAGGATATCCTTGTCGGATTTGTAGCTTATGTTCCGTGATGGAGCGTGGCACTCCTGTCATATGCTTAGGTTCCCATGCAAAAATATCCAAATTATTTTGCAAGAGTGCGCATATAGCTGACCTGCCTTTGTCAGACAGAGACCCACCAATAGATACCTGTTGATCCGGGTATTCAGGGTGAATGGCGACCGTTAGGTTTGGGACTTTGATTGCGCGCTGTTCTGGAACAATACTTACGTCACTTGTCACTGCGTTACATTCCTTGGGTGGTGTGGTGGTATTGTAAAGGGTGACAATACCTCCTTCCACTGGGAACTTTAGCATCCCGTGCGCTGTGGATGGCACGGCGCGGATAGATGATATTCCAGGTCTCCCGATGATACCATTGTACGGAGAGGGGAATCTGATTATCATGAAATCCATCCAGGTAACTGTAGAGTGTGGTTTGTCACCAACTTCTACAAATAGACGCAATTGCCCCGTGGGCCATATCTTCTCTCCTGTGAAGCCAGTGAGCGGTGCTGTGGCTGGGATCAACTGACTCTGTATCTCAGGTCGCAGTTTCTTGAAGCAGTGTTCATATATAATATTAGCGGATGCACCTCCATCTATATACATGCGACGGATGTCGTGACCCCCCGTATGTATTTCAATGGTAAGTGGATCCACCACTGCGTTGTTCGCAGTCAGGGAGGGGAAAGAGATTTCGTTTCCCTTAGAGAAACGCTGACTAACTTTTTGTCTTGTCGCGCGCGGCCATGGCTGTATCATGTAGATGATATCTGCCTTTTCTCTTGGCGTCTCTTTCTTGGCCACTGGTTTTTGTTTATCTTTCCCTTCTCTGATGTTTTTTACGAGGTGGTCCATCTTTCCTTCCTTTACCAATTTTTCAATCAATTGGCGCAGTTGAACGCAATCGTTAGTTGTGTGGCCCTTCTGTCCATGGTATTCGCAATAACCATTCCCTATACGCTTATCCTCTGGGGTGCGGATTGGTGGTGGTTTCGGGAAGTTCGCTCCTTCTGTTGCGAATATCTCCTTTGGAGTTTTTGTTAATGGGGTATACTTGTCGTTTCCCCTTCCGCCGCCTTGATTACGGTAACTCCTATTACGATTGCCGCTCTGGTCATTGGATTGTCTCCTTGACTCTTCTTGCGACCTATGGTTCGAATAGCTTTTCCTGCTATCCGCGGCGGCTTCTTCTCCTTGGACGAAAGACCTCGTGCGCTTCATGAGCTCATCGAAGGTTAGGGGAACCTTATCATTTAGCTTTTTTATCAGATCTGGGTTATTGATTGCATTCATAAAACCCGATATTTTGAGTATCTCTGGACACGCCTTGACTTTCATGCACTCGTCCTTGAAGCGTTCCATGAAAGCGCTTGTGGATTCCCTTGTCGCTGTTTAACCCTAGCGAGTTCGACAGGGTTTTTTGCGCACTTCTTTCTTTGGGTGAAGTTTAAGCGAAACGCTCTGCGCAACTCTTCAAAACCCACCAATGCTTCTGCGTGGAAGCTTACTAAACCAGTTGCGCGCATTTCCTACTAATGTGGAGTTGAACATATGGCACCACACAGGCTGTGGCCAATTTTCGATAGTAGCTGCTGATTCGAAAATTTTTAGGTGATCATCAGGATCACCTGTCCCATCATATGTTTTGACATTAGCAGGCATGCGCCTTTTCTTATTTTCAGAAAAGTCACTGATGCGCCTAGTAAACGCATCAACCTTTTGGCGACGCCAGGGGAGAGAGATGTCTTCATCATCCTGGTCGCGGTATTTCCCTCTTGATTTCCAGTGTCCAGTCTCGCTGTCCGAGGAATCTCTTGAGGATGAGCGGACTCTTTTGTGACGCTTGAGTCGACTATCATCAGAGTCTGAGCTTGCTCCTCTGCGGCGCTTGCGCCGACTATCCTCAGAGTCAGAGCTTGAGGGGCTTTCACTTGGGGAACATCGTCGCCCAAGCCTATCTTGGATTCTGCGTCTGCCAAGCCTAGCGTGGACATTGGCGCGCCGCTCCCCCTCTTCAGGCTCTTCCAGATGTTGAAGGTCGGCTGCTTCATCGTCCACAACCTTCCTTCCAATCCTGGCGAACACTGGCTGTTTACGGCTATCCCTCTCGCGTCTTTCCTTTCGGTAGCGCGGTGGGGATGCGTCAGGATTAGGGTCAAAGTTGAGTCTGGCGTGCAGACTTTGGCTTGACCTCTTCTTTGCCTCCTCTCGCATGAGCGCAGTCAAGGCTTCGTAGTTTTGAGATACGAAGTCACTTGGGGCTAATTCGGAGGCAACTCCTTCTAGCGCGATAGAGTCGGTTTCCAAAGCTGGATCCTTGTTTCGTACAGGCGCGTTGGGAGGCTCAGTGAAGTTTACTTCCGGCATGGCAAGAGGTGTGCGCTCCAGTTCTATCTCACTAGTACTTGTCGTAATAGCGGGGGTAAACCTGGTAAGCGATTCCACTGCAGGAAAGACCAGATTTGGATGCGCTCCTAAGTTTTGAGGCGTACTGGTTGTCCCAGAGGCCTGTTTAGAAGCCGTATCAATTTGATGCTTCTTTCCTAGTGGATCGTCCTGCGTTTTCTTCCCATGCGGATCTTATGACTTCCGTGTTTCGTCATTCTAGTTTTTTGGTAAAATCCTTAGTGTAGGGTCCCACGGATGGCGCCACTTGTTGATACAAAAGTTGGGCGTTCCTTGATAGGGCTTCTATTCTCGTACCAATTCGAATCTTAATGCTTGATGAGACCTGCGCACTAAGAAAAAGAACAAACACCGTTAGGCTTATCGAGGGATTGTCTCCCCCGATTATCCTCCGGCGTGAGAGTAAGTAATCGAATGTAGGGTTTAGTTTATGGTGAAGGTTTATTGAAGATCGTACCTTTTACCGAGGGCTTGGGTGCCCTTTATATATGCATGAAACCCTAGTGGGTTTCGTGTTCCCTACTCTTCGGCGTGTTAGCCGACATCGGGTATATAGTATATATCTTCTTTATTTAGAAGATATTCTATATATTATCCGGAAATAACTTTGGGCTTGGGCCTTGTCGACCCAAGCCGCATAACTGGTAGTCCAGTTGCGGCCCAAGCGTGGTGGGCTTAATTGTTAGTATTATTTACTAACCGGGTTCGTGACCCGGGTGTAGACTATACGTCATCTCTAGCGTACCAAACAAGAGAAATTTGACCATTTCCATTTCTTTTACTTCATTTCTTGCTACCAAACACACCCTTAGGATTGCAAACACACAGTAGTTTCTCTTCTTGGTGGGTAATGGAACTGGGCTCATTTTCTTTGAATATGTTGTTCATGCAGCATCCATAATCTACTTACATGAATCTTCTATTACAGGTACCCAAGATGAACTCAGCTTGATCCTCAGTCTATGCAATCCTTGAGAACAAATAAACTACTTTAGCTTATATGGAATTGTGCTATTAGTATAAAAATAAAATGCAATCGACAAAATGGAGAATTTATAAAAACAAGTACGAGAGTTACACAGTTAAGTAAATCCATATTTGTCTTATCTATGTACCGGTCTAGCATCCTTTTGAAACTCTTACATCTTTAACACAATAAGAGACCAAAAGTGTAACAAGTTTTAAATTGAAGACCACTCATGTAAATGTTGATATTCATAAACCAAATCTGTAATTTAGTATAAACTATAAGAACCATTCGTGTAATTTACTTTATTTTTTCTTTCTAAATATTTGTTATATTGTTCAATAATTTTTGTCTGGCCAATATTAAAATAAGAGAAAAATGAATTTAAAATACAAAGAAAGTGCATGTTACTTACCAAATGGGAGAGGTTGTGGTTTCTATCTCCGAGGGAAAATCATACAACTGCAGAAGCTCTGGAGGTGCGGCGATAAGGAGACCTTTTAACCCAAATATGCTTTGTGGAAGATGAGTTATGCATGTATATGTTATATCTAGATGTTCTAAACATTCTAATCGGCCTAGATCTTCAGGTAACTTCTCAAGAAGAGCACAACAACTAAGGTTGAGATGCTTCAGATGTTGTAACATACAAATGCTATCCGGAAGATGTTTAATCGCTGTAGACCACAAAGCTAGACTCTCCAGAGATTCTAACTGGCCAATGTCCTCAGGCAACTTCCCAAGACGACAACAGTCTATAACATCGAGCGACTTCAGACGTTTTAGCATGCAGATGCTATCTGGAAGATATTCAATTGTCGCACTGCTCACACATAACTTCTCTAAACATTCTAATTGGCCAAGATCCTTTGGTAGCTTCTCAAGAAGAGCCTCTGGTAGCTTTTCAAGAAGACCACCATAATTAACTTCGAGAGATTTGAGGCGTTTCAACATACAAATGCTATCTGGAAGATGTTTTATCTCCATAGAGTACAAACAAAGCTCTTCTAGACATTCTAACTGGCCAAGATCTTTGGGGAACTCTGGAATATTGCATTGGAGTGTCAGTTTTTGTAAACCTTGTAAGCTACAAATTATGTCTGAAAATTTAATAAAGTCTGTACAAGCACATAGACCAAAAGAAATAAGCTTCTCAATATTTCCAACTGATGACGATAGATCTTCTTCATAATAACAATGAAACCGCAACTTTGGGAGATTACTGTTGGGGTGCAATGGGCATAAATCTAATAACTCACCAACCAGACGTAATGTAGCAGAAGAACAGTTAGCCTTTGGCTGACATCCACCGCCAAACACAAATTGGGGAAACCTCAAACAACCGTTTAAGTCTAAGTAGACAAGTTTTCTTAGACATCCAATGGGGGCGTTAATTTCTACCAACTTGTTACAACCTCCAAGATCTAACCTCTCAAGATTTGGAATCAGCTCAAGGTCAAGGCTCCTCAACCTTGAGTTACGAAGGTCGAGGAATTTGAGATTTGGACATGCAACAGACACGTGAAGTTCTTCAAATTCAGTACATATATAAAGAGATAACGTCTCGAGATTTGGAGTCAACCCAAGGTCAAAGGTTCTTAAATCAGAGCCACTGACATCGAGATGCTTGAGCTTTTGACAGCAAACCGGCATGAAAAGTTCTACTAAATGAAAAGATTCTTTAAGAGATAACGTCTCGAGATTCGGAGCAATCCTAAAGTCAAAAGTCGTCAAGTTTGTGTGACAGAGAGAAAGGAATTTGAGTTTTTTAAGAACCTGCCAGTAAAAAAAAAGAAAAAAAAAAAAAAAAAAAAAAAAAAAAGATTTATATTAGCTTATCCACAAACCAATAAATTAATAGCATTGTTACGAATTATGCAAAACAACCCATCAACAATTATTTTACCTTTTTTTCTCCCTCTTCCCAAAGTTGTACCATTCTGCTACACTCCATTTCAAGTCCAACAAGATTGTTTGCTTGAAATGTTTTGGGTAAATACAAGAAAGGGTAATCTTTAAATTTTAGATACTTTAAAGAGTTTGTAAAGTATTGGCTAGCTTCACGAAATTTTGGGCGAATACAAGAATTCATATATCTACTGTAAAACCAGAAATCGCCTGGAAGACACACATCAAGATATCTAAGTTTCTTCATTTTTCCAAGACCTTTCAAAACAATTCTCGCATTTTTCCACAAGATATAAAGTTTTAGACAGCTTATTTCTTCAGTACCCTGCAATCCAAAAACATCGTCAAGAACCCTCGCGTCAGATGTAAGAACAAATGAAAACGTATTAGCTTTCTCCACTTTACAAGTAAACTGATCTTTACCATGTCATTAGCCAATATATCTTCAGTTTCCATGTCAATCCACAATCGGCTATGTTTGTTAGGCTCATCGGGATGTGATCGACGAACAATGTTCTTTCCCATTTCTTCTATATGGTCATGCATGCCCAATTCCCCATCTTTAGAAATGTTTATGAGAGATCTCTGCTCAAGAACTTTTAAACCAGTTATAGCATGAAACCCACAGCATTCAAGCACTCTGATTGCATATTCTCGGCGCTCGCCTTTCAATATGCATGCAATGTCAAGAAATATTTCCTTATACTCCTCCTCGAGACCAATATAGCTTATTTTTAATTTTTCGAGAGTTTCCTTTAATGGAATAGTTCTTAGTCTTTTTAACGCATCTTTCCATTCATGCTCATCTTTACCACAGAGAAATGAACCCAATACTTTGACTGTTAAGGGCAGACCAGCAGCATAACGTACAACTTTTCGTGACAACTCTTCGTATCCTTGAAGTGGATTCTCTCTTCCAAATGCATACCTACTGAAGAGACAAATTGCTTCATTATCTGATAAGAGATTGATATCACGAATCAAGTTCACCCTGTGAGCTATCAACACTTGCTCATCTCTCGTTGTAATGATAATTCTACTTCCTGGCTTAAACCACATAGGCTCACCGGCCAACGCCTCAAGTTGTTCTATGTGATCCACATCATCTAAGACAAGAAGAACCTTTTTACCGCACATCCTTCTATTCATCATGTTTTTCCCATCATTAACACTATCTAGAGTGACGTGTTCATTTAGCACTTTTGAAAGGACTTGTTCTTGCAATTTCTTCAAACCAAACATAGAGGCATTTGAAACTTCTCTCACATTCTCAACAAAGCTTTTAGCTTCAAAATCATCAGATAGATGATCAAAAACAGCTCTCGCTGTAGTTGTCTTCCCAGCCCCTCCCATGCCCTTGATCCCTATCATGCGAACTTCATCAGTACCAACTTCTAAAGATGAAACAACATCCTTTACTCTTGTCTCCATGCCGACTAACTTTTCATCAAAGCCGAAATTGATAGAGCGTAACTCTAGTGAAATCTCATGAACAATTTTTTGGATGAATTTAGCTTCGTGCCTGTTTGTATGTAAAAACAAGATCTGTTTAGCAAACACTATAGAAAATGAAGAGTGTTTTAGATCTATAACATAATCATATGTGAAGTAAAAACAAAGTTCTGTAATAATTATATTTCATCTATTGTCCTTTTTAAACAAAAGTAAGGAATATATATAGCATGCATAGATATGATGAAGAAATTACCCATCAAGAGTGTTCTTCAGCTCCCAACCAGCCAGATCAGCTGCTTCTTTTAGAGCCTCTCTCCATTTCTCAGCAGCCTCTTTCTTTTCATTCTTGAAAAAGGCTTTTTTAACCGACCCGTTTTGGTTTCTCACTTCGGTGGGTTCCACATCATAGAACACAGGGTAAGCAGTATGCCCAGGCATCTTGTGACACTCCATAATCTTGACAAGCTCTTCCAAGCACCAAGATGATGAGGCATAATTTTTTGAAAAAACAATGATGTAAAACTTGGAGTCTTCAATGGATTTGAAGAGATCATCGCTGATCCGTTTCCCTTTCTGAATTTTCTCATCGTCTTTGTAAGTGTAAATGCCTTTGTCCTTAAGAGCATGATAAAGATGATCGACAAAGTTTCTACGGGTGTCTTCACCCCTGAAACTTAAAAAAACATCATACTTGAAGCTATTTTGAATGGATGAAGTTGAAGTGGGCACCTTTATTTTTGGTGCAGATGAGTCTGGAGAAGATGGCGTTAAATAAAAGTAATAGATAAAAACCATTAGCATTAGCATTAGCGTAATTCCTAATGCGTGAATCACTGTTAATGAAGTTATGGATGAAGGATCGTAGAAACGTAATATCTTGCTCAAGGACATTTCTACAAACTGAAATGGTGTAATAAGAATGAAAAACTGTAGCCGGAAATTAATACCCGACCGTGAAGGGCTTAAAAAGACTTTTGAGGTGTTTTGGTCGAGAGAAAAGTAGCTATCTGGTGGTGGTGTTTAAATGCCAAAAAAAAAAAAAAAAAAAAAAAAAAATGCAAGGTCGGCGGCTGCTGTCACAGTCGCGTGATAGGTCCGGTTAGCGGAAAACCTCAAAACAAACACGTATTAATTTGAATAAAAATGAAGAAACCAAACTTGAGAAAAGTGGTGGTTGTCGGCTGTCGTGGCGAAGGTGGTGGTGGCTGCAATGACTTTTGAGAAATAAGAAATCAAAGGTTGTGAGATGGGAACATGGGATATTAAAATATGAATATCTTATTTTACTTGCAACGACCTTTTCAACTTTCGTCACCCGTCCCACGCGTTACCCGGGAAAATGAATATTTAGAGGGAGCTTTAATTATATATTCGTATAGAGACAATGACTTTTATTATGGAAATTTCCTTGTCTTTTTCATTGAGCCTATTTTTTAACATTCATTTCTACACCAATAATTCATTATGAGAATTTCCTTGTCTTTTACAATAAAAGAATATCGTAATAACTCCTAGCCATAGTCAAATCAAAATTTTGTAATAAGAATAGAAATATAATGGAAACTATTAGATCAACAAGTCTGTGACGATAAAAGAAATATCTTAGCATAGTTAACTAAATTATATCTCGAGTTCAAAGAAAAAGAGAGAAAAAAACTATATCTTATCTTAATATCAACATAAATATCCTTCTTTAAACACTATTACAATATAAATTCTTATATAAACGAGTAAACAAAAACCGCGTTTCGCTACGAGTATGAGAAGTATTAAAATATAAAATTTAATAGTTTTAAGAATCATTTTCATATTGTTAGCAAATCTATGGGGTGTTTTTGTATATCGTGGATGTTAACTTTTGATGAGTTTAGAAACTATTTTTAATCGTTAAATTTAAGAAGTGTTTTATTAGCATTTTTTCTTCTATTTAGTAAAGTATGAAAACTTAAGAGGCTTAAAGTTTTTTTTTTTTTTTTTTTTTTTTTTTTCCTTTCTCAAAAGAAGTGCATTATAGTAATTTACAAATTGGCAAATGTTCGCAACAAATGCTTTTTTAGAATGTCGTTGTTAAATATATATCTATCTATATCATAAACTAATTGCAAGTCGGAAATTGTTAATAAAATTCTTTCTTGTTTATCATTAGATTTAAATTAAGCATTTGAATGTATCTACCTTTACCTTATATTATTATTTGGGTCAATTTGTATTATTATCATCTTGTTTTTCAAACTACACCTCCGTATGCAGGGCTTACCATAATAGACCGTGAATTGAATTGAACCGAGCAAGAAAAAGACAACGGGAGGAAGAAGAGAAGAAGCAAGTGGCTAAAAAAAGAAAGCTTGTTACAGGATGACGATGATGAAGAGGATGACCAACCCACAAAGAAGTTTATCCCTTCATGGTGCAGGTGAATAACTTGGTCATCTAATTATTAATCCCCTTGTTTCTTATAATAAGGTGTAAAGACGTCATTTTGGATTTTGGGGTAATCGTTTATAAGTAAATCATATAAAATTGAATTGCCTTTTGCAGTAAAAGTCGCGTGGCGATGGTTCTACCTTTGCAACAGCAAATCAACCCTGAGGAACTCTTCCCTTTAGAAAGCTTTTGCAATATGGATGAAGGTAATTAATTATTCGATATCTTGTTTTTCTAGGGATCAATTTTTATATCAAGTACTGATTGATGTTCTGGTAAAGCCATTGATTTTTATTATTGTGTTTGCAGTTCTGCTGCCTAAAAGGCTAATGGTTCAGTAGTTTGTCTATTCTATGTTGATTTTATCACAGGTCTTCAAATAGATATTCCAGGATCGATGTATAAACAAGAATGACAAGAAATGATTCATTTATTCATCAATATAACAGTAGGTTACATTGTACAAAGAGACACTCTTTAAACGTTTACATTTGATACCTATATATAGTTTTCTAAACGACACTAATATGACAGTTACATTGCACCAACCATTGTGTTGTTTAGGTTGTAACTGTCAATTAACTTAACTGCTATTTAACCTAACCTATCTTCCTGCATGAGTTACATTTTAACCCATATGCAGTAATACTAAATTCGACCCAAACAATTTTAATACAAATAATATACACTATAGTCTTAACAAACTATATACTAAATACTAAATATTTGATCTAAGGAATTAATGAGGCTAACATTCACCCCCTAATTCTTTAGAATCAAATTCTTCCAGAGTGATTTGATCCATAACTTCACACAATGACTTCAAAGTCACTGTCTTCATTGCTGCTTGTATCTTCCTTCTTCATAACCTTTTCTGCGTCTCTTTCTTTCCTCTTCTTGTCTCACCAACATGTTGTTGTTGTTCGTTGTTTACTTCTTGTCACGTTGTTTTTTCCTTACTTTTGCGTCCAACTTGGTTACCGGTGTGTGTGCCCTAGACCTCTTTGTCTCGGCTTCTTTCTCCAAAAAACACCCAACGTGTTCTTGGCCACAATCAAACTTTGTTATTTGTTGTTGTTTCGTTCCAAGTGCTTCACAAGTTCTTCACAAATACCTCTTGGTATTTATTCTAAAAACAAGCGATTTGCTGGTTTTCCTCCCTACTACTGCGACGGTAGTATTCAAACAAGGTAAGCGATTTGCTTAAAACCTTGTTGCCCTTGTTGCTTGTCCGCGTTCCACAATACTCCTTCTTCTTTATTCCACACCGTATCTACACAACAACCTACGAGAATACACGACGGTATTCCCTGCGAACAAGTGATCAGAATGTTCCTGTTGTTGTCCTTCCTTGTATTGCGAGCGTCTTCCAAAAACAATCCTTGATTGTTTTTCCAAATCGGTACCTTTTCTAAATCCCAAGCAACGTTCCTTTTTCTTGCGTTTATAACGCGTATTCCTTTTGTGTTCTTTTTTGTCAACCGGTTGTCTTAACACAAAGTATCCTTCTTCTTGACGTCGTATCCTTTCTTCTTGTTGCGTTGTATAGCAACAGGCCTCTTCTTCTTTGTTGTCGTGTGCAAGACACCAACAAAGGTATCTAACAATTGTTCTTTTCTTCTTGCTTCAAACAGCATCTACTCTTGTTCCACGCTAAGCGTCAAGAGTCTTCCTTCTTTGTTGTTACGCTATTTCAGTCGCCAACAAGGGGTTGTAACAATTGTTCTTCTAAGTTTTCTCCCACCAATTCGTTTGGTGTCCACGTTCGCTTCCTTTTGTCGGTTATCAAAACTTATCAAAACTTGCCGCTTCCACAAAAGTTTCCTTCTTGTTTTGTTGTCGCGAATGATCACAACAAAACTCCCACCAATTCGTTTTGGTGTCCATGTCCGTTGGTTCTGATCATGCATTATCTTCCCCAACATCCTTGGTGTCTTCCCTCGAAGTCTTTTGATCAGTATGATCAAAAACTTGAATCAAAACTTGTTATCTTGTAAACCTGGCTCTGATACCATGTTGGATTTATCACAGGTCTTCAAATAGATATTCCAGGATCGATGTATAAACAAGAATGACAAGAAATGATTCATTTATTCATCAATATAACAGTAGGTTGTCTATTCACATTGTGTACTCGGCTGCAAATCAAAGGTATTGACTTTTCTTTATCATATGAATATGATTCATAGAAGCACTCTATTTGTTTTCAAATTTGGTCCTTCCGGCCTTTTGCCCTTTGGGTTACGTATATTCGAGGGACCAAAAGCTATCTTAATTACATATCCTCAAGAACCAAATGTTTAAAAAATAGTGTTTATAGTTTATAGGAACCATATCCATAATTAGTATTGGCGAGTGATTACAGTCATTGTTTAGTTAATTACGTCGTTTAGGTCAAATTCAGTATCTTATGACCATTTTTTGATTGTTTGGCAGATTTTGATCGACTGCACCATCCCTACTCCTGCATTCTTAAGTCTATTGAAGAACTCATTAATGCATACAATTCGTATGCAGATCAAGTGCCTTTTTGTTTAGCTTTGGATATCCGGTTGTGTAGCCTGTTGAAATGAACAATAATTTGTTGTTGAATGATTCTCAGCCTGTAATTATGTTTATCTCTAGTTGGTTATCAATTATGAGTTATGATTTTAACACATTAGTATATGCATATCATTATAACTTATATACTTGAATCAAGTCATGTCGGTGACTTTTTTATTCTGTATGATATAAAATGTTAGAAGTGGGATTTGAACGAAGCCAGACCAATACACTACAAATGTATACATGTAGTGTAGAAAACATTGCACATGATGTTTTCAAAATGGAATAACTTTCTGCCAAGCCAATATAACTTTCATTAGTTTGTGGTGATTATAACGCCATGCTATACTCACCTTGGTAACCATGTAGAAAACAAAGCGTAAACATAAACTGATACCCCGTTTGAAGCTTTTATAATAGCTTTAAAAGTAGAATCACATTTCTCATAAATTAAAGCTATACATTTTGATTGAATTGATTATCTATATCTATATAATAAAGGAAAAATCAAAAATCTTGAAAGTGAAAAACTGAAAAGTATTGAAGGATACTTAGATAATTAAAGTAACTATTGAAAGCCGGAAGATAATTAAAGTAACTATTGAAGGCTGGAATGCAAGGCTGTAAACTATTAAAGGAAACTTAGACATATTCAAGGAAACTAAAAACTGAAAACTTAAAACTTGCGGCTGGAATTAAAATGCAAGGCTGGAAACACGATTTGCTGGACACGAAAAGTATTGAAAGGATGACTTCTTGCCGGGCGGGAAAATTCAATTTTTCCATTGCCTATATAAACAACCCCAATGTGTTACTTCATTTCATATTTCATAAAACATAAACTTTTATTATTTATTTTCGTTTATAACCCATAACCAATATTATTTTCATTCAGTTTAAATCGTGTTTAATCCCCAAATTCTTAAACTTTTATTAATTTTCTTTTATAACTCATCGACTTTTTTTTATCACTACAACTATTTGCCGCTAGAAAATCTCGTTGCTATGCACTCGTGTTCGTCTAGTCTTTAGTTAAATTGATAAAAACTATATTGATCTTCCACTTTCTAATAATAGCTACCAAAACAAGACTACTTACTATGCTCTCAATCTTTGTTAAAGAAAACGTATGGAATCCTTGTTCAAAAAATTTATATATAAGTAAATTAGTTGAAATAGTATATAAAAATGTTAGGATTTTATATAAAGTTTTGGGAGACAAGCTTTGATATGTTCTGTTCTATATAACATATAAAGAGTTGCAAACCCAAAGCCCATTACTCACCCTAAGATGAAAATTTAATAATAGCTTAGGTACATTAGGCGGTAACATTTATTCTCCTTTATTGGTGTGAGATTCTAGACATGCTTGACTTTTCTCATAATTGTTCTGAGTTGTATGTTATGAATGTATATTCTTTTGAATATTGGAAAAACTTGTTATGTACGTGATGGCAATTTATCTTTTGAAACGATGGCTGTGCTCGTGGATAGTGGAAGAAGGATTTCGGAGGAAATTGAGCTCAAAGTGGAAAAGCGAGAGCTTCAAAGCGTGGGTGAACGAAACGGAAGAAGCATGGAACCCAGATTTTGTCTTGGCAAAAGAGATTCCGAATAGTAACCTTGTCATAAATACGGATAATGGAGAAGCTTACTTGCAAGTCGTGAATGAGGATAGTTCGGATCACAGGTCGCCTGAGAATAATAAGGAAGATGAACCGGAAGAAGGTGAGATAGTGGGAGATGTTTCAAATGATGGTCAAGTGCAAAGTCCGGTGTTCGTTAATCAGAGTCAGATTCCGATTACACCCCCGGCGGGGGGAGTAGTGACTGAGAATTCTAACGGGCACGGTGAAAACGAAGGGTCTTTGCATGGGGGGGAGGATAACATTAATGGTTGCATGGGGAATATGGAATATATCATGAAGTCGGCTGAGGTGGAGGTGGCCCCAGGCGCATTAAATGCTGAAGAAAACGATAACGGTATTTTTTTAAATGGGGTGACTGATGTGCGTGATGGGCCCACTTTGGAAACTATAGTGGACCAATCCGTATCAAGGAAGAGGCCCAGGAAAGATTGTGGGCTTAATGTTGAATTATTGGACCTAAATTCACCTCCTCCTAGGCCCAATATTGTTTTTAATAAGGAATCAATTAGAGCTGGAAGTTCAGGAAGTGGGAGAGCAAGGAAGGTGAGAAGAGCACTTAAAAATTGCAAGTCCAAAAACAATCAAGGTGAAGCTACACCTTTTCCCTATACTTTCTCAGCAACAGACCAAACAGATCCGATCGAGGTTACGGACCAAAATGAGAATGGTGAAGACACAAGCAACATGGAGGCCGAAGTCAGAGATGAAGCGTCGATTACAATACATCTGGGGGCTAAAGTGGGAATCAATTTGGCAGGGTTTGAGGCTGAGGTCGAAAAATCTGTCAGGTAAGAGGGTGAATGTATCGGGATCCAATGAAGATGATTACTTATAATGTCAGGGGAATTGGAGAGGATAGGAAAATACTCTCTGTGGGCGAGGTAATTCGAGAACAAAGACCTAACTTCATAGCTATACAAGAAACGATGTTGAGTGATGGTTCGAAAATAAATGTTCGGAAACTCTGGGGCAGAGGTTTGGTGGACTTCGAATGGGTTAATGCGGAAGGCCGATCTGGTGGAATGTTATGCTGCTGGGATCCTGGTGTTTTTCAGAAGACGGGGGTCATTAGGCAGCGTAATTTTTTAATAATTTCAGGTATTATTATACAATCGGGTGAAGTAATTAATATTGGAAATGTGTATGCTCCACAACATTTGGGGCCTAAGATCGAGTTGTGGGCAGCTATCACTGAGGTAATGGCGGCTAATCAGGGGATGTGGGTATTATTGGGGGATTTTAATGCAGTTAGGTGTGAAGAAGAAAGGAGAAACACGGAATTCAACCCACGATGTGCTGAGGAATTTAACTCCTTTATTGATGATAATGAATTGTATGAGTACCCCATGGGAGGTAGAAAGTTTACACGGGTAGCCGACTCGGGTGACAAATTGAGCAAAATAGATAGGTTCCTTGTGTCCTACGAATTTTGGAGTCGGTGGCCCCATGCTTCGGTGCTGGCACTTCCTAGAACCATGTCTGATCATAGCCCCTTGATTCTATCTACTGATTCGGCAAATTTTGGTTCGACTCCGTTCCGGTTCTATAATTCTTGTATCTCTAAACCAGGCTTGGATCAGGTTGTGGTTTCGGCTATTCAAAATTTTGAAGGGGAAGGGGAGCCGGATGTGATTCTCGCATCGAAGTTAAAAACAATAAAAGGAGATATTAAGATTTGGTCGCAACAACAAAGAGATAGCAGAAATATGGCCAAACAAGAGTTGGTGTCCAAGATTGTGGAACTTGACGGTATCTTGGAAGACAGAGTACTCTCGGAGGATGAGGTTAAAATGTGGTCGGAAAGCAAGTTAAATCTGGATGAGATCAATGCGGAGATTGCGCAAGATTTAAAACAAAAGGCCCGTATTAAGTGGATGGTGGAAGGCGACGAAAATTCATCATTTTTTCATGGTATGATCAATAGCAATATGGGTTCGAATAGAATAAATGGTATACAGGTGAATGGGGACTGGGTTGTGGATCCGATCCGTTTGAAATCAGAAGCGAGGAAATTCTTCGCTTATAAGTATCGTGAGCCGATGATTAATAGGCCAACCTTCGTATGTCCGAATTTGGGTCAGCTTTCTCAACTGGAAGCCGATGGTTTAATAATCCCGTTTTCGGAACAGGAGGTGAAAAACGCTATATGGGATTGCGGGAGTGAGAAGGCCCCGGGACCAGATGGTTTCACTTTTGGTTTCATGAAGCATTACTGGGAGTTACTAAAAAATGATATTATGAAAGTTATGTTAAATTTTCATGAACATGGTAAGATAAATAGGGGATGCGGTTCGTCTTTCATAGCGTTAATTGCAAAAAATGTGGACCCGTTGACGTTCAATGACTTTCGGCCTATTAGCTTACTTGGGAGTATTTCCAAAATTATCTCCAAAGTTTTGGCTAATCGGGTTAAGATAGTCATCGGGTCGGTTGTATCTGAGTATCAATCTGGATTCATGGGAGATCGAAACATACTTGATGGTCCATTGATTGTAAACGAGACTATATCGTGGGTTAAAAAATCACATGGTCGGGCGTGTATTTTGAAAGTAGACATGGAAAAGGCATTCGACTCTATTAGCTGGTCGTTTATAATTTCGGTCTTGCAACAAATGGGTTTCCCCGAGAGATGGATTCGGTGGGTTCGGGGTATTTTGGAGTCCTCCCGGGCGTCGGTCCTTATCAATGGATCGCCAACTTGGGAATTCCAATGCCATAGAGGGGTGCGTCAAGGAGACCCTCTCTCACCCTTCATTTTCATAATCGCAATGGAAGCTCTCACAAGTTTTATCCTTAAAGCGAAAGAGGTTGGATTGATAAAAGGCATCTCTTTACCACAAGGTGGCCCGACATTAACGCACTTAATGTATGCCGATGACATTATGTATATGGGGGATTGGAGTGTAGACAACATCAAAAATATCATTCGATTGATGCGCTGTTTCGTTTTGATCTCGGGATTGAAGATGAATCATTAGAAGACGTGTCTTTATGGTGTGGGGGTGCCCGAGGCCGAAGTGGAAAATTTAGCGTTTGTAATAAAATGCAAGGCTGATAAGTTTCCGTGTAAGTACCTTGGGCTGACGGTGGGAGTCAATATGAATCAGGTGCGTTATTGGGGCAGAGTAATTGATTGTTTCAAACGGCGGTTAACGAAATGGAAAGCAAAAAATTTATCATTTGGAGGCAGGGTCGTCCTGATTAAAGCTATCCTGGATAGCCTTCCTTTCTACTATTTTTCTTTATTTAGAGCTCCCAAGGGCGTAATAGACAAACTGGAAGCTATTCGCAGAAGATTCTTCTGGGGCGGTGACATGGAGAAAGCGAAAATGAGCTGGATTGCTTGGGAAAGAGTTATTGGTCCGGTGGATAAAGGTGGTCTTGGTCTGGGCTCGCTGAAACAGATGAATGAAAGCTTAATGTTAAAATGGTGGTGGCGATTCAAGGTAGAAAAGGGAGCTTTATGGCAGAAGGTTATTATGTCGATTCATGGAAATCTAAATGCTTGGACATATATGCCCGTTAAAGCCGGTATAGCGGGTACATGGAATGTAATTAATCAAGTTGAAAAGGGCCTGTTGGAACAGAATTTGGATGTCAAATGTATCATTAAAGGGAAGGTTGGTAACGGGATTGATGTGCGCTTTTGGTTAGATTGGTGGATTGGCGAATGTCCGTTAAGGCTTAAATTCCCAGCCCTGTTTATCCTCGAAGTCAATAAAAACGCAGCAATTGTCGAGCGACTGAACGGTTGGGTCTGGAAAAGGGCCCCGATTGCTGCAAATGAAGTCCACGAGCTGCAGGCGCTGGGGGATCTGATTCGCGATGTGCTGTTGACTGATCAGAATGATGAGTGGTTGTGGACTGAATGTTCATCAGGGGTATTTTCGGTAGAAGCCTGTAGGAAAATGTTGGTTCGCTCTGCTGTTCCGTTTTACCCGTTTGAATGGGTTAGTGGAGTACCTAGAAAGGTATGCATATTCGGCTGGAGGGCAATTCAGGATCGACTACCAACTTTAATAGGTTTGAAGAAACGAAAGATTGTTCATGGTTCGACTATTTGCAGACTATGTGCAGAAGGCGAGGAAAATGCGGATCATCTCCTCACTGCATGTAGCAACCCGTAGAATTTCCTAGTCATTAGGGAACGCTAATCTATTATTAACACGTCGTTACAGTTCACTTAACCATTTTTATGAGCCAATTTGAACTTTTTGTTTATTACATTCCTAAATAAACATTGTTATGTTATTTATTATTCGATGGAACGAACTGCACACGTACCGACACCGTGATAATATGACATAAGTTTAATAAATCAAAACGAAGAATGTACAGAACAGATCATAAAAATAAGTACGAACTCGGAAATAAACAAATAAGATATGACGACTCTAAACTCTCGGGTTAGAGATATTTAAACGAAGCCAGAACTGACACCGTCTAGCGAGACCCGGGTATTTAAAAACACACAAAATATACTCTACTAAATTTCTAAAACAACACTACAACATTTTTATTTATTTACACACTACAAACTACTGCTACTTTTTTTGTCGACATCCCCACATCCCCACAACACATTTTTTTTATATAGTTTGTCTGTTACTACTTCTCTTTTGATTTGGTCAACGCCCCACTTTCCCAAATTTTTATATCCTACTGCTACTACTCCTTTCTTGTCCTTGTCGAAACCACCATTTCCATCCATAACACCATCACCTTTCTACTCCCACCTTCCCACTCTTATCACCTTTTCGGCAAACCACCATCCTCAAAAGCATCACCCTCTCTTGTCTTGTTGTTTTTGCTGCTTCCATCGAAAACCCAGAAAGAACCGAACCATCCCTATCACACCATCAATCCTAGTCAACCATCAACCTTTGTCCTCTTCGAATTCACGAGACCTCTTAAGAATTAGGACCATGTTTATAAACATTAGACACCATTTAGGAAAGTTAGTATTTCACCAAATCAAAAGCAATATGGAGCCTAACTCCATTATACTCCTTAAATCCACCCATCCTGGGCACCATCCGAATCACACCAACACTACCAACACACTACAATTTGAGAGGTTCTCAAGATAAAAGTTGAGGGTGTGATTCGAATTGGAAGGAAGTGGGTTTTGGAGCTTTTGGATTCGGGTTTGATAGGGTTCGACACCTTCTACAAATCTTCAGGTTCATCTTTTATTTGAGGTTGATTTATTTATTCTTTTTCTTTTCATTCGATCTATAAGAGTTGGAAACTAGAATGGATATAAGAAAAAATTAGAGCATTTGTAGTATTGTTGGTAAAATGAAAGTATGTTGAGAGTTGTGAATGAGTTGCGTTAAATCGAATGCAGTTTTAGAATTGAGAAAGGTCGAATTAGACTTAAGCGAGATTTTGTTGATATGTAAATCGAGTTGATATAAGATTTGTGAATAAGTGGTGGTTTAACGATAGTCAAATATGGTTTTGTTGTCAAACGGGTCGAAAGGGGAAGGATTGACTCTAAAAAGTCATGGGTTAGTTTGATTTCGAAATTGTTAAAAGTTACTAAGAGATAGCAGTAAGAGTAGTCGAAACCGTTTAGACCCCGGACTAGCCTTTGCGTTATCAATCACCTAGATACTCAACGACTTGAGCTCGAGTAGTACTCGAGAGTCGTTAGCAAACGAGACCCCAGTAGCCTTCCACCCTCGCCAAAGTCTCATCGAGACAGTCTATAAATTTTTTAAAACCTTCGAATGGCTTGTTTTTGTTCCAACTAAAGTACCAGGCAAACCACAACCCTCAAACACATGTAAATCTGCACAATTGCTAAAACAAAGGGAAAATGGACTTAAGGTTGGCACTGGGCCGAAGCCCAGCAAATAAATAAAAGAGGAAGCTTGTGTGTTCTTGTACCAGGCCACAAGGGTTTGGATTACATTCTAGTTGGGCCGCAGCCCACTTAAGTTTAATTATAAAATTGTAGGGTGCGTTGAGTTATAAATTAACAAGAGGAATGCCTCAATTATTTTAAAAACATGTAATAAAACCCGAACTAATTAACTACAAGTCGGATACTAACTATTAACGTTGTGACAAAAATGACTAACCGAAATACTAAAAACTATTATACGTCAATAATAATTACGTCGTAAAATAAATAGTTAACACGTGCAACAACAACATGATCGTTTTAAAAATATATATACTTTTACGTTCACCAAATCATAAATTAATATGCGAACTAAATCATGCTATACTATCTAGGTCACGCGTGGGAAGTACTACCTACCATTTAATTCTATTGCATCCCGGATTACTACTACTACTAAGGTGAGTCATAGCCCCCTTTTACTTGTTTTATACTCTTTGGGGGAGATACATGCTTAAATTATTTTACTCGTCTATCAAATATACGTATTATGCAATTACTCAAACCTTTACACTTTTATGCTATACGCTTTATTACTTGTCTTTGGGAAGTAGGCTCCCAGTAATCCTTTGGGAAAAGACACCCAGTAATCTTATGGTGCATTGGAATGCAAGTCATCTAATATATTTTGCATTGGTATGCAAGTCATCTATTATATTGTGCATTGGTATGCAAAACATCTATTCTATTCTTACTGTGTTAGCAGTGGGTTGTAAACACACAGGTTGCAAGTCTTGTATGGGCGAGACTTGGAACTGAGTGGATTTACAAGGCCTTTGCTGGGAAACCTTTATTCGAAAATACTTGATAGACATACTATGTTAGCAGTGGGTTGTAAACACACAGGTTGCAAGTCTTGTATGGGCGGGGCTTGGAACTGAGTGGATTTACAATGCCTTTGCTAGAAAAATCTATATTTAAACACTTTACCTCTAAACATCGTTATTGAAATGCTTTTCTTTTAAACTAAACTCTATGAACTCACCAACCGTTGGTTGACACTTTTAGCATGTTTATCTCAGGTTGTTAAGACTATTATGGATGCGTGGATTGCTAGAGTCATTTGCATACTTGAAGACTCATATCTATTTTTATCATTCGATACACTTTGAAAACTATTATGTAATCTTTACTTTGGATCTTATTGTCATAACTCTGATTTTAATAATTCGAATGATAACTTTTCAAAACGTCTCATTTAGAGGTCGTTTTCTATACCTTGATCTGTATTATGAAGTAATACCCCCTGGGCACTACTGTTTCCGCTGCGGTAATTTGGGGGTGTTACACTGCATGCTATGCGGCATCCATAGTCTGGAACAAGGTGAGCTCGTGGGTAAACATTCCACCGATTTTCGCTTTCTGTGTCAAAGATCTCCTTGAGTTACATGGACAACTGAAGGTATCGAAGGCAAAGAGGGAAGCAATTAGAATTATAATCTTGGCAATGTGTTGGGCGATTTGGCGAGCACGAAATGAACTTATCTTTTCTGGCAAACGATGCAATCCAACAGGAATATTCTTAGAGGCTCAAACAACGGTGTTCTCATGGGTGAAACACAAAAGTAAACAATTGGGTTGGACGTGGGAGAAATTGGGTCGCTTTTAATGTTCCTATACCTTAGGTGTGCGTTTGTGTACTTGAGTAGGCGATGTTTTTGGGTGATGTAAGTGATTGTAGCTAGTGTCTCGCTTGGTGCAATCTTGTAAATATTTCGGGTGTGGAATAAAATTTGAAGTTTGCCGATCAAAAAAAAAGTACAATTTGTGGCCACAAGTCAAGCACTTACAGACAACTATATTTTTAAATAAATGCTTAAAAAACACCTAAAGTTTAGATATAAAAAAATGGTGCAATACTTCAACGATATCTCATTGAAAGTCACAAGAAAAAAGACCATAGGTGAACCTCTCCCATCGATTTGAACTGATAACATCACCAAAGAAACATAGCATACCGTGAAACAAAGGGTTTTAACTTTCATTTGTTAGATTTAACAATCATTGGTTTTTGTAATATAAGTTTTGATTTGCTAAAAAGTGTATGGCAGTAAACTTGATTTCTTTAAGCCAACTAAGTTTGTTTGTGATTTAAGTTCAAGCTCATATTTATGTTTAGAGCATCTCCATTGATATGGACTTTTCTGCCATGTAAAATGACTGTTTTACACTTCGAAATTTTAGAAAAGCAAGGGTAAAATGGTCACAAAATACACAATGATCGAAATTTAAAAGTTCAGTACACACAATAAGAAAAAAAAATATGGCTACACACAACCATAAAAAGTGTCAAGTTAAATACATTTTCAAGCAATTAGCCCTTTTTGTAATATAAGTTTTGATTTGTTAAAAAGTGTACGTCAGTAAACTTGAATTCTGTAAGCCAACTATGTTTGTGATTTATAAAGTTCATTCTGTTGACACATCATATTTTTATAAACTACTTCTGGTATAAACTTACCATTCTAATGCTATGAACTTCATATATATCAAGTCTAAAAACCAGAAATCTTCAAATGTCAGATGTTTTGTATTACTACTACTTGAAATTATTATTAAAAACTTTTAAAGAAAGTTAATTAGTTAATAAAAGTAAAAAATAAAATAAAATAAATAAATAAATAAATAATTATTCTGCACAAAGTAAAAAAAGCTTGTTTAATATTACTATGTTTGTAAAATGTAAGAAGTTTTTTTTTAATATATATAGACTTAACCCGAAAAACTAAGTTACTATCAACCGTACCTACTAATAGAGTACAAATCAAAAAAATATATGGGTTATTCCGCTATAACTTTTAACATCTTTGCTTAATTGTAAACTTCAAGTTGATAAGTATAACAATGAGATTACATTTCCAACTTGCGGTAAGAAAACCCAGATTATACATTTTTTTTTACATTACTTTTTTCTAACAACATTTTTAGACTTGTTTGGTCGACTAATTTAAGTTTGAATTTATCGTGATACAGACTCAAACTAAATAAAACATATATTCTTCAAGAGTGTTTACTTGGCCAGTTAAAAGTTCTTTATCCCTAGCAAGGATTAAACTTGAATCTCTCACATTTTAATGATAGTCGAAAACCTTTTATCACTACCTATATACATTGTATAAATAAACTTTGTTGAACAACATAAATTATAAATCTGTGACTTTTGTTTAGGGCTGAGCTAAGTTAACCGAAAACCAAACTGAACTGACAAACCGAGCCGAACCGAACCCATCTTATTCGGTTCGGCTTTATATAATTATGGTTTTTGGTTTCGGTTTTACTTGATTCGGTTCGGTTTGAGTCAAAACCAAAAAAAATACACCTAAACTATCAGTACAGTTCGGTTTCCGTTTTGCTAGATTAACTTCGGTGCGGTTCTCAATTTACGTTTTCTTCAAAATCGATTTTCGGGTCGGGTTTGGTTAATTCGGTTCGAGTTTGATCCGTAGCTAACTACTCTTGTTAGATCTAGTTTTACTCACTTTTTCTTTTTCAAATTTCATTTAACACACTCAACATCTAAACCAAACCAATTCCAAAAATCGTTTTTTTTTCCCCTTTTTCAACATTTTATAAAAACTTAATAAGTACAAAAAATAAACAATATACGTACAATTCTTGTTTCCATCCAAAAATATCATCTTTCATCATATCTTTACAAACCAATTTTCCCGCCATTTCCAACTGTTTTAACCACCACATTCAACCACCATAAACCACCATCAATATGAAACCATCAACCCACTTAACCTTCATAATAACAATACTCACCATTTTAACAACCCCAACTAACTCATACCCACGCAACACCTCTTTCTTCTTCCAAACACTCCCTTCCCAAAACCTCACTTTTCGCGGAGACTCGATTTTACGCAACGGCATCGCGACACTAACACGGGAGTCCGATACGCCCATTTCGTCTTCCGGGACACTTGTTTTGAACACCCCGATACGTTTTTCGGACAATAGGACTAATTCGACTACTTCTTTTGTGACCAACTTTACTTTTGTGGTAAAGCCCGGGAAACCCGTGTCAGGCGAGGGCGTGGCGTTTTTCTTAAGCCCGGAAAACGACACGCTCGGGTCGCCTGACGGGTTTTTGGGTTTGGTCAACGCTTCGGAGTTGACCAAGAACAAGTTTATTGCGGTGGAATATGATACCCGACTTGACCCGCATTTTGATGACCCGAATGACAATCATGTCGGGTTGGATATTGATAGTTTGGACTCAGTCGCGACCATTGACTTGTCAACGGTCGGGATGGATTTGAAAAATGAGGGGGGGGGGGGGGGAGTTTAGTTCTTGGGTGGAGTATTATCATGATTTGAGGTGTTTAAAAATTTATTTGAGATCGGGACCCGGTTCGACCCGAGAACCCGGTTTTGAATACCAGTGTCGATTTATCGAGTTATTTTCAAGAGTTTATGTATTTGGGGTTTTCGGGGTCGAGTCAAGGGAGTACCGAGGCGCATATGGTTGAAAGTTGGGGGTTTCAGTCTTTTGGGCTTAAAAGGTTTAATTCGCGTGACCCGCATAATGTTAGTGATCACACGGTTCAGGTTCGTGTTCGTGACAGAAACTCGAGTAATAGAAAGTATAGTAAAAAGATCGGGTTCGGGTTTGAAATAGGTGGTCCAGTTTTTGTTTTTGCGGGATTAGTACTTTTTGGGTACGTTTCTGTTAAAAGATGGCGAGAGATAAAAAACGACACGGTCATAAAAAATGAGTTTAAAAGAAAGCCGAGGCAGTATAGGTATCGAGAGCTAAAAATCGCGACGAATGACTTCCATCCGAGTCGAGTTATAGGTCATGGGTCGTTTGGGACAGTATACAAAGCGTTTTTAGTATCATCAGTGCCGACAGCAACTGTGAAACGGTCTAAACAGTCTAGTGAAGCGAAACACAAGTTTTTTTCAGAGTTGTCGGTTATCGCGGGTTTGAGATGTTGGAAAATTTAGTGCACTTGAGGGATTTAATCACACCTGGTAATGGGTTTGGAGGTACGGAGTGTACACCCATCAGGTCAATGTTTACCCTGACTCAATTGAAGTAGTTTGATAGTGGAAATGATAATGCTGCTGATTCAGATCACTCTGCTGCTAGTATTATCATTCCTGCTGCTAGTGTTATTGTTCCTGCTGCTAGTATTTTGTTGCTGCTGCTAGTACAATGTTCCTGCTGCTAGTACAATAACTCTGCTGCTGAACTAATGGGCAATAGACTCTGCTGCTAGTACAACAATCAATAGAAACTATTCCTATGATAATCAATGGCTGCTGCTATGAGACATATGGCGGCTAACTTTTCCAAGTTGGAAAAGTTTGAAGGTGTCGATTTCAGAAGATGGCAAAAGAAGATGAAGTTCTTGTTGACCAGCATGAATGTGGCTTATGTTCTAACAACACCTATTCCTGTAGATCATGGGGATAATGCTACGATGGAACAGATGAGGAACAGAAGCAAGTGGGAGAATGATGACTTTGTCTGCAGAGGTTTAATCCTCAATGGTATGTCTGATACTTTATTTGACATATATCAAAATGTTGAATCTTCTCTAGAACTGTGGGATTCCTTGGAAGCCAAATATATGGCTGAGGATGCATCAAGTAAGAAGTTCCTTGTAAGTAATTTTAACAATTACAAAATGGTCGATTCTAGACCCGTCATGGAACAATACAATGAACTTCTTAGTATACTTGGTCGATTCACACAACACAAGATGAACATGGATGAGGCTATTTCAGTCTCTTGTATCATCGATAAACTACCTCCTTCTTGGAAAGATTTCAAGCATATGCTTAAGCATAAGAAGGAGGAGTTAACTCTTGTTGAGTTGGGCAGTCATTTGCGCATTGAGGAATCACTCAAGGCGCATGAAATTGACAAGCCAAAGAGCAGCACTGCTGCTGGTCCATCAGTTGTCAATATGGTGGAGCATAACAACTCCTCCAGGTTCAATGACAACAAGGGCAAACGTAAGCATCAGGATAACACCAAACCTGATCCTAACAAGAAGTCTAAAGCTACTTGTTGGAAGTGTGGTAAAACTGGACACTTCAGGAAGGATTGTAAAGGTGGGAAGATTGGCAATAAAGCCAATGGATCAGGCACAAGTGGATCTGGGAATGGTAACTCCAATTCCCTGAAAGGTCAGAATATATTTACTAAGTCTTTTTGGATTTATTATGTTACATATATAACCGAATTTTCTTTGTGCAGGATGATGATGTTGCGTGGTGGGTTGACTCTGGAGCAACAATCCATGTATGTAAAGATAGAAGCTGGTTCAAGACCTACGAGTCAGTGAATGATGGTTGTTGATATAAATAATGCCTAAAAAAATTATTAATACTTATTCATATCTCTATGTTTTAATGATCACAAAATGTAAACTCATTAAACATAAACTTATCAAATAAACAAGTATTTAGTCGTAAATATTCATTTCTACAACTTAATCACTTAAGGTATGAATAAACAAGTGCTTAATGCATTATATGATCAAAGGAATATTTTCTTAATCTTTAAACTTTTTATAAAATGTCAAAAACATTTTATATATTTTTGAAAAACATTTTTGGTATTAAATAAATATGTTTAATCTAATATAAATATATGAATTCAAATTTTCAACCAAAAATGGCAAAAATGTCCCAGAAAAACCTTCCCCACAAAAAGACAAAACTGGGCAACGTTCGGCAGGGGCGGCCCCCTTAATTATACAAGGCGGTCCCCTTAAAATTAAGGGGACCGCCCCCCTATTTAAGGGGACCGCCCCCGCTCCAGTAGCTCCCAGATTTTGCCTATAAATACTGGTTTTTCTCTGGACTTTTTCCTCACCTTTTGCACCTCAAACTTTCTGTTCTAAATCTCTTCTCATATCTCTAAATTCTTTCTAAAACCTTTGATCATATATTCTTAAGCATTGGTTTCCAAGTGATCCAAGCTTCCACCATCCAAGTGCAAAAGAAGAATACTTCTATCAATCAAGACTAGAAGTATTAGAACTTAGTATCATCTTGTTACTCAAGTTGTTTGTTCTGTATACTTTGTAAATCATTCATTCATTTGTGTAAAGTGTGTATATAAGGTGTAAACATAAGTGATTAGGATAGTGTAGTGTGTAAGTAGCAAAGAAGTTGTATAAGAGGTTGTGGTGTAAAGAAGTAGTGTGGAAGCATAGTGAAGAAGTTGTGAAGCCGTAGCATAGAAGTCGTGAAGCCGTAGCATAGAAGTTGTGAAGCGGTTGTGTTGAAGTTGTGAAGTCCTAGTCGTGAAGTCCTAGTATTGAAGTCGTGAAGCCGTTGCATAGAAGTTGTAAAGCGGTCGTGTTGAAGTCGTGAAGTCCTAGTATTGAAATTGTGAAGCCGTTGCATAGAAGTTGTAAAGCAGTCGTGTTGTAGTCGTGAAGTCCTAGTGTTGAATTCGTGAAGCCGTAGCATAGAAGTTGTGAAGCGGTCGTGTTGAAGTCGTGAAATCCTAGTCGTGAAGTCCTAGAGTTCAAGTCGTGAAGCCGTTGTGAATAAGTCGTGAAGAAGTTATGTTGTGAAGTTGTGAGATTGGTTCTAGCTACAATTAGAACTCGACATCTAGCTTTGTGTCGTTAAGCCGGTGTAGGCTAAAGTTGTGTAAGGTTTTCTCCGCCATAAGGGAGCTTGTTGACTTAGTGAAGAAAACTCTCGAGTTAGGTGCTCGGGGAGTGGAGTAGGGCAAGGAAGGTGTCCTTGTAGCCGAACCACTATAAATCTCTCGTGTCTCGGTTAGATCTTTCCATCCCTTATTTATTTCTTTACTTACATCGTCATTACTTTCATACACATAGGCTTATATAATTGTTAGTATTACTTAGAGGTCGACTTCACATAAAGATCAATTTGAAACTCCATTCAAGAAACCAAAACTTTTATAATCAATTTAAAAGAATACATATATAACTAATAATAAGGTTCAAGTTTTATTTTTCATACAAACTTGAATCTAAGTGTTTTAAAAATAAACAAAGGTTTTCATAATAAAATTAAAAAGACGTAAAACTATTCAACCCCCCTTCTAGTTTTCCACAATTGGTATCAAGAGCCACGTCAATCAAGATCTTTAAAATATACTGTATTTTAAAACTTGAATCGATCTATGGAATTCGAAAAATATTTAGAAGGGGAATCTTTGCTAAAACCACCACTATTTGAAAACTATACTTTTCTTGAATGGAAAAACAAATTTGAAACTTATGTGAAATCAATTGATCTAGATCTTTGGCATGTCATTTCGATTGGTGATTTTGAAAGTCAAACAAAAACGGATTTTGAGAGTCAAACAAAAACGGATTTTGAAAGTCAAACAAAAACAGATTTTGAAAGTCAAATTGAGCATTTGAAAACAAAGAATGACATAAATAATAAAGCTAAAATAATTATTTATAAAACCTTGCCGAAAGTTGAATATGAAAGAATATTCTTCTGTAAAACGGCAAATGATATTTGGAAAAATCTCTTAAACTTTCATCAAGAAAAATGTCAAGCCAAAGATGAGGATTTTGATCTTGCACATGAATTAGTTATCTTAGAAAATTTAATAGATAAACATTTAGATAAAATAGATACATGTGCTACTAGTTCAAATGTTGTTAATGAAGGTATTAACGACGAAGATTACATGAATCAACTCCAAAGTGAACTCAATCCAAAATCATGGAGTGACACAGACGAAGGAGAAGATCACCATCCGGTATGTGACGAATGCAAATTAGATAAAACTCCAAATAAGGTACAATATGAAACCGAACATTTTTGCTATGATCCATTCATTTTAGAATTTTCAAAACTAGAAAATGAGTTTAAGCATTTTTGCAACATAGATTTAAAAACTATTTCTAAACTTGAAACATCAAAAACTTTTGAAAGTAATCTTGAAAAAGAAATATTTTTAGAAGATAAAATGTCTAGACTTGAAAGTAATATTGAAATTGATCTAGAATGCAAAACATGTCATGATTATAAACTTGAAATTAAAAGATTAAATGAAAGAGAAAAAATATTAGCTAAATTTGAAGAAAGCTCCAAATCTCTTAAATACTTACTAAGTTGTCAAAAGCCATTTAATGATAAAACCGGTTTAGGATTTAATTCGGATAACTCATCAACTAGTAAATCAAAACAAATTAAAATTGAAAAACCTATTAGAGAAATTTAGAAATAAGGTTAATTACAATGATTATAATTGATATAAGTCAAGAAATCCATTGTCTGTATCTTGAAACAAACTGTTAAGGAATTCTTGTACTTCTTGGCGACATCCTCACCATGTGCATTCAAATGCAATGGATGTCCTCAACTAACCATCTCGGACCCATGAGAATCCGGGTACCAAGTTGTTTTAATTGATTAGGTGACGAAACGCACAAAGGAAAGAAACTCAATTTCACGTCAACCTACTCACATTTGAAACATGCGCGCGAAGACAAATGTATCATCAAATATTGAATCACACTCAATATCTCACATGATAATCCATCCCATGTAATTGCTAGTGATGTTGTGGAACATTTATGGATTCTCTCGACATCTCATCTAAGTGTGACCTATGTCATCTTGGAGTCAATGTCAAAAAGAACTTGCTATTCAATACAACACAAGTTCGGGTCAAGCCGTTTGGTCTATTAAGGCGTCAGAAGCTTGCTACGATATACTTTCACAACTTGGTTATCTTGAAGACTCACCCATCATTCACACTCCATTCATTATCTGAGTTATTAAGAAGAATAGCTAGGACGTGAGGTTAGTTCTCTTTTTAAATTTCACAAGTTGTTACATCATGCATATAGTCTTGTTAATCATTGCCTTAGGATATGCTTAGCTTGATAGGTTACACAGCCTTTACACTTTAGGTATATCCGTCTTGCGATTCAATAAACTAGAAACCCTTTAGTTAGCCTCCTAAGTACTAAATGATGTATTCACTGTCAAACTTATTTAGACCTTGCAAATTGAACATGAAATCCTTCCATAACCACTAGTAAAATTAATTTTTCAACATAATTAGACATATATCTACTTAACCTATAAATGAAGCAAACTTGTCTAGATTATAGTATATAGATAGGAAATGTGCGTAATCATAAGAGCCATATTAACATGTATACCATTCACTCATCAAACACTCAGAATTTAATCACCTCATTCCTATGATTACTTGATATGTAGAAAGGGATAGCATGTGACAATAATCTTAACCAATCATGAGATCTTTAGCAACCATCTTTTTGGCATATGCTATTACTTACTAACAAAACTCCATATTTTAGAAAGAAAATTTCTCAAATGAACATGCCACCTTTCTCTCATAAAAACATTCTGAAATAAAACCAAATCTATTTCTTCAAAAATAAACTTTCACATCTACATAAGAACCTACTTTCAAACATTGTTGAATAATGCTAAAAACATCTATTTAAATCATGCATGGTGATCTCATATATGTCATATATACTTGTGTATATGACACTTATAAGTGAACTAAATCAAAAATGAAAAATCATGGTTTACTTATTAAAGATCTCACTTGGTACAAGTCTAGAAGTCCATGCTATCACAACTCCCCATTCCCTTGTACATAGATAATCATTAGGATTAATTAACTAGCCTTTTAATCTTCCTAAGTATGATACTATGAATTACTTGGTGCTATGTATTATCTTCTTGTCTAATATATGTATATACATGTTATATGCTTAATGAGTAGTTTGCATGTTAGATAAAGTTGCTTAAATAAATATGCTTAGCATACATGAGTTATTAAATCCTAAATTGCCTTGAAAGAAGTTGGACTTGCTTGAAACTAAACTAAAAAACACAATCTTTTCTACAAATTTCTGCCAAAAACCTATTTTCAGTAATCTGGAAGTCAGCAGATGGGCGGCCCCCTTAAATACCTAGGCGGCCCCCTTAAAATTAAGGGGACCGGCCCCTATTTAAGGGGACCGGCCATCTGGAGATCCGGCTTACTGTTCTCTTTTTCAATTTCCAACTCATTTTATTCCATACTTCCCAAAATTCACCAACACATTTTGTCCTAAAACACCCACCTAAATTCACCTTCCTTAATCACATAATCCCTACACTATAAATACCATTCTCCATCATAAATGCTCATCCATATCATCCACTCAAACATGTCATCCTCCAACTACCCAAGATCAAAACCCTCAAGAGTTGCTAAAATCTCGGTGAGACCAATTTGGAGAAGGAAGCTTGGAACTTGCCATAACCCAACAAATGATGTTGTTCAAACACATAACCAATCATCCATCCCTACACCTTCATCTCCTAATGATCAATCCCAAAACAACAATCCTAATCTCATTCACACTCAACCCACCAATGCATCATTAAAAACATTCACCACTCTTGGAACATCCACTTCATCCACATCTCCATCCTCATCCACTCATGATCATCCATGTTCACACATGTCTCCACCTCCAAGAGTGTCACCACCACCTCCACCAAATAATCACCATTCTCCATCATCATCTCCTTCCTCCCAACACTTGAAGTTCATTGAGGAACTCAAGGAAGCCCATGAGCTTAATGCTCTTCTTGCTTTGCATCTTGCTCAAAGCAACTTAGACCCATCTTCATCCATCCCTCCATCATCACCACCATCTATTTCTCTACCATCATCACCACATCACTTGAATCAAATAGAGAAACATGTCAACAATTGTCCTTGTTGCATCTTTCTTCAACAACAAACCATTGCTCTAAATGAGCACTTCACTTGGATTGAGTATCTTCTCACTAGATCCAATCCAACATCCCCACTTGAACTTCATCAAAACCTTCATCCATCATGGTCCACTCCAAGCTCTCCACCTCCAATTTCTCCACCACCACTCTCTCCAACCTCCGTGAACCCAATAGTACACCTCCATTAATTTAAACATCCTCACTCGCATTACTCATCACCATTTCAAACACTTCATCACCATTCATCCAAGTTTTCATGTCTCAAGCAAGTCAAATGGATTTCCTAGGCAAATTTAGAATTCTCTACCTAATGTATGCTATACGCATAATGTATGTTGTAACAATGATTATGTATTTTACATAATCATTTTTAAATTAATGAAAGTTTTGTTATATGTTTGCTATGCTTGTTCTTAATATGATATTATGATATGTGTTGATCTTATATATATGATAGTATGATATATATATGCTTGTACTTCTAATATTTTTTTTGTAAGCATTCCATATCTCGTTTCCTTGATGCCCTCAAACGAGGGGGAGCACACATCAAGGGGGAGTTCTCGTTCTGACAAATTTTGTCTCTAAAACTTGTCGGCATAACCTTTTTGATGCTACAAAAAGGGGGAGAAGTGAATATAAACTCACTAAATACTTGTTCAAAAATAAATTTTTGAATTTAATGAGTTTAAGTTTTGTAATCATCAAAAAGGGGGAGATTGTTGATATAAATAATGCCTAAAAACATTATTAATACTTATTCATATCTCTATATTTTAATGATCACAAAATGTAAACTCATTAAACATAAACTTATCAAATAAACAAGTATTTAGTCGTAAATATTCATTTCTACAACTTAATCACTTAAGGTATGAATAAACAAGTGCTTAATGCATTATATGATAAAAGGAATATTTTCTTAATCTTTAAACTTTTTATAAAATGTCAAAAACATTTTATATATTTTTGAAAAACATTTTTTGTATTAAATAAATATGTTTAATCTAATATAAATATATGAATTCAAATTTTCAACCAAAAATGGCAAAAATGTCCCAGAAAAACCTTCCCCACAAAAAGACAAAACTGGGCAACGTTCGGCAGGGGCGGCCCCCTTAATTATACAAGGCGGTCCCCTTAAAATTAAGGGGACCGCCCCCGCTCCAGTAGCTCCCAGATTTTGCCTATAAATACTGGTTTTTCTCTGGACTTTTTCCTCACCTTTTGCACCTCAAACTTTCTGTTCTAAATCTCTTCTCATATCTCTAAATTCTTTCTAAAACCTTTGATCATATATTCTTAAGCATTGGTTTCCAAGTGATCCAAGCTTCCACCATCCAAGTGCAAAAGAAGAATACTTCTATCAATCAAGACTAGAAGTATTACAACTTAGTATCATCTTGTTACTCAAGTTGTTTGTTTTGTATACTTTGTAAATCATTCATTCATTTGTGTAAAGTGTGTATATAAGGTGTAAACATAAGTGATTAGGATAGTGTAGTGTGTAAGTAGCAAAGAAGTTGTATAAGAGGTTGTGTGTGTAAAGAAGTAGTGTAGAAGCATAGTGAAGTTGTGAAGTAGTTGCGGTGTGAAGAAGTTGTGAAGCCGTAGCATAGAAGTCGTGAAGCCGTAGCATAGAAGTTGTGAAGCGGTTGTGTTGAAGTTGTGAAGTCCTAGTCGTGAAGTCCTAGTATTGAAGTCGTGAAGCCGTTGCATAGAAGTTGTAAAGCGGTCGTGTTGAAGTCGTGAAGTCCTAGTAGTGAAGTCCTAGTATTGAAATTGTGAAGCCGTTGCATAGAAGTTGTAAAGCGGTCGTGTTGAAGTCGTGAAGTCCTAGTCGTGAAGTCCTAGTGTTGAAGTCGTGAAGCCGTAGCATAGAAGTTGTGAAGCGGTCGTGTTGAAGTCGTGAAATCCTAGTCGTGATGTAACACCCCAACCCGACAAGGGTAAAGATATCACAATGATGGTTTCATATCAGATCAAACAAAGCATACATCTATAGCAATACAAGAATACTCAAAGGTTACAAATGAAATACAGATACTATAAGGTTACAAATGAACTTCCACTAAATACAAATTCCGAAATAATAATAACTTCTAATCACTTCTAAATCCAGAATAGCTATCAGTCTTCTAAGTCCAAAGGTACTCTCCACCCATTCCCAGCTCTTTACTAAAAACCTGCCGCAGGAAAAGAAATGCGGCTGAGCTACGAGAGCTCAGTGAACAGATATAACGATAACAAACAGTAATAGAGAATAGTACTGGGTAACAGAAACAAAGGTCAAACAGATGTAATATGGTCCAAGGGATAAGTCAATGAATAAGTATAAAGGAAAGAGAAAGAGGGATAGTAATCCACCACGAGCCCAGAAACATATCATATCATACTCATAATCATAATCTCACAGTCAGAGGGGAATACCTCTTAGGCAACCAGATAATATGAGGGGTGACCTCATGTATCATAATAATGGAGTGATCAGCTCCCAGAAAATGTGAAGGGCATGTATAGCACACAGTACCAATCACCTCAAAATCATAAACTCACAGTCATAGTTAAATCCACTAAACAGACAAATCTAGGATTGCAACCCATACGCCCCCAACTCACAATCATAATGGCCATAGTAGATAATATAAAAGGGACGGTGTGAGAAATCACTCACCCACACATGAGTCATGCCAATGGTGCATCAAAGACATGGCCAGGTTACCTTCCTGGCTAGGTAAACAGAAATGGCTCGGGTATCAAACTAAGAGTCAGGTCTCAATATCAAAACAGAATGTCATATCAACAGGTCATGTATCAGAAGGTGCATCTCAATATCTCAGAAGTAAATATCAAAGGTTCACACAAAGGGAACATAGCAATGGCTTTGGGAAAACTTAACTGAATCATAACTCAAAATCAAATCAGGGAATAAGACACCCTTACTGAAAAAGGGCAGAGTATCTGTACCTCATACCGCAACCGAAAACACAACAGAAAACACAAAGGTCGGAAGCAACTCCATCTTCAGCGGATCTACACGAATTCATGTCTAACTTATTAAAACGTATTTAATTCAGATTACTTATTTTAGTCGGCTTTTCCAGTTTTAGTAACTTTCCATCTATAGCAGGTTTCCATATTTAGCAAATTTCTATTTTTAGAAAGTTTCCATATTTGGTAAGGTCCCATAATTAGGAGATTAAAGTATTTTAACTTAAGTTAAGTCGTAATTAATCATATTATGGACATAGGGTATATTTTAACAAGTTTAGATAGTTCAGGGTTAAATGTGACAAGTTTTCATAAATTAGGGTTTTAATTGTAAATATTCCAAAGTCAAGGGTTTTAAATGAAAATATTGCAAGTTACTGATTAAAACACATATTTTATTCAGAATCACCTTTTAGTCCTTTAAGTTTCATAATTTACACTTTACACCCTTTAATTATCAAAATTACAAAATAAACATTATAATTACATAATTTACCATTTAACCCATATAATATCCATAATTACACAATTGACCCTCACATTTACTAAATTACAGATGATACCCTCAAATATAAGTGTGGTACGAATTCAAACCCCTTAGTTTCACATAATTACATTTTTAGTCCCTCCATTTAAAATAATGTAATACGAAACCCTAATTTCCCATTTAATTCCAAATCTTGCAAATTTACACATAAGACCCTCATGTTATAATTTTTATATATTCTTCCAGATCTATATAACATTACAAAAATATCCCACAAGTTTTAATAATTACAAAACACCCCCTTATCATTTTAAAATCAAATCGTTACACATTTTAAGTTTCAAATTTTAACCTTAATCTTTCCAAATCATTTAGCCATCATTATCACATCAGAATTACACATTTACATCACCAAATCCAGATTTTAAAACCCTAATATCAGATCGCAACCCTAGTTCCTTTTATTTCCATTCGAAATCCAAAAACCCGCTTTTACTTTAAATTCGTTACACTTTATTTCGACCTTAACAAATCAAACCATTCTTTTTACTGGATCATATACATCATATGGAGTCTAAGAAAAATAATCTCCATGCCCAGAAAATTCGTTTTCAATATTTTAGGATTTACACCCGTTTTAACACTCTAAATTCACAACGATTAACCTAGGCTTCTACAATTCGAAATACTATTTTTCCCAGCTTATATGATGACCAAGGAACTCATAAAATTTAATAAGGAAACCCAGAAAAATCGTATAACCCGTTTTACATATTTAACCCATTTTACACAATTATATCTCAAACGACCCATTAAGCTTTGCATGATTCGAAACCTGCATTTTTCCTAGATCATATATGATATAATAAGTGTAAGAAAAATACCAAATCAATTGTTGAACGTGTGTATGAGCCATTGTGAATAAGTCCTAGAGTTCAAGTCGTGAAGCCGTTGTGAATAAGTCGTGAAGAAGTTGTGTTGTGAAGTTGTGAGATTGGTTCTAGCTACGATTAGAACTCGACATCTAGCTTTGTGTCGTTAAGCCGGTGTAGGCTAAAGTTGTGTAAGGTTTTCTCCGCCATAAGGGAGCTTGTTGACTTAGTGAAGAAAACTCTCGAGTTAGGTGCTCGGGGAGTGGAGTAGGGCAAGGAAGGTGTCCTTGTAGCCGAACCACTATAAATCTCTCGTGTCTCAGTTAGATCTTTCCATCCCTTATTTATTTCTTTACTTACATCGTCATTACTTTCATACACATAGGCTTATATAATTGTTAGTATTACTTAGAGGTCGACTTCACATAAAGATCAATTTGAAACTCCATTCAAGAAACCAAAACTTTTATAATCAATTTAAAAGAATACATATATAACTAATAATATGGTTCAAGTTTTATTTTTCATACAAACTTGAATCTAAGTGTTTTAAAAATAAACAAATGTTTTCATAATAAAATTAAAAAGACGTAAAACTATTCAACCCCCCTTCTAGTTTTCCACAATGGTTCTATTCTTCATATGGGAGATGAGTCAACAGCCCTGGTGCATGGAAAAGGATGTGTTGATTTGAAGTTTAGTTCTGGAAAGATTGTTTCTTTGTTTAATGTTTTACATGTTCCTGTTATTAGGAAGAATTTGGTTTCTAGTAGTGTTTTAAATAATTGTGGTTATAAACAAGTAATTGAATCTAATAAATTTGTTTTGTCTAAAAATGGTGTATTTATTGGATTTGGTTATTTATGTAATCAGATGTTTAGACTTAATATTGTTCATGATATGGTTGATTCTGCTTTTATGTCGACATCTAGTTTATATGATTCAACCCTTTGGCATGCTAGACTTGGCCATGTACACTTTAAAAGGATGCAAGATATGTCTAAGGATGGGTTAATCCCAGCATTTGACATGGACACTGAAAAGTGTAAAACTTGTATGATGAACAAGATAACTAAGAAACCATTTAAAAGTGTAAAACGTGAGACTAATGTGTTGGATTTAATACATAGTGATTTATGTGATTTACATGCTACTCCCTCTTTGGGGAATAAGAAATACTTTGTGACTTTTATTGATGATGCTTCTAGGTATTGTTATGTTTACCTATTACATACTAAGGATGAAGCATTAGATAAATTTAAAGTATTTAAAACTGAGGTTGAATTGCAACAAGAGTCCCTGATCAAGAGATTAAGGACTGATAGGGGAGGTGAGTACATGGATACTCTGTATTTTCAGTCTGTTGGTATAATCCATGAAACGACTGCCCCCTATACTCCTCAGCAAAATGGAATTTCTGAAAGGAAAAACCGAGTGCTAAAGGAGATGGTTAACTCCATGTTGTCCTATTCTAGGCTGAGTCAAGGGTTCTGGGTGAAGCTATGTTAACAGCTTGCTATTTGCTAAATAGGGTTCCCAACAAAAGGAACAAAACAACCCCTTATGAACTCTGGACTAAAAAGAAACCCAACTTGAATTATCTCAAGGTTTGGGGTTGTAGGGCTGTTGTGAAACTCCCTGATCCAAAGCTTAAGACTTTGGGTGAAAGAGGCATTGAATGCATCTTTGTTGGATATGCTGAGCATTCCAAGGCTTATAGGTTCTATGTTATTGAACCTAATGAGTCTGTCTCTATTAACTCAATAATAGAATCAAGGGATGCAATTTTTGATGAGAATAGATTCTCTTCAGTCCCTAGACCAAGTCAGAGGATTCCTAATGGAACTAATGATGTTGGTGTATCAGAAACCTCTGATGAGGTCCCTGATGAGGTTGTGGAACAACAACCTGAACTTGAGCTCAGAAGGAGCACAAGGGTTAGGACTCCAAAATCATTTGGACCTGAGTTTCAATTGTACTTAATTGAAGGAACAAGGGATGAGGTCTCAGACCAACACTCCTATTGCTTTAATGTTGAGGATGATCCCAAAACATTTGATGAAGCAATGAAGTCCCAGGATGTTGCTTTCTGGAAAGAAGCAATAAATGATGAGATGGACTCCATCATGGGCAACAACACTTGGGTGTTGGCTGATCTACCACCTGGTTGCAGGCCTCTAGGCTGCAAATGGATTTTCAAAAAGAAAATGAAGGTAGATGGAACTATTGAAAAGTTCAAGGCTAGACTAGTCATTCAAGGCTTTAAACAAAAGTCTGGAATAGACTATTTTGATACTTATGCCCCTGTGGCACGTATCAGTACCATAAGACTGCTGATTGCTTTAGCATCTATTCACAATCTGATTATACATCAGATGGATGTGAAGACAGCTTTCTTGAATGGTGAATTGGATGAGGAGGTTTATATGAACCAACCTCAAGGCTTCATCATGCCTGGAAATGAAAAGAAGGTGTGTAAACTGATTAAGTCCTTATATGGACTTAAACAGGCACCTAAGCAATGGCATCAAAAGTTTGATGAAGTGGTTTTGTCTAGTGGTTATTCACTTAACCAGTCTGACAAATGTGTATATAGCAAATTTGATGAATCTGGTAAAGGAGTCATCATTTGTCTATATGTTGATGACATGTTGATCTTTGGCACTGACCAAAGTCAAGTGGACCTAACAAAGGAATTTTTGTCATCAAGGTTCTCCATGAAGGATATGGGGGAGGCTGATGTTATCCTTGGTATAAGGATTAAACTTGAAAGTAACAAAATTTCTATCTCTCAATCTCATTACATTGAGAAGGTTTGATAGTGGAAATGATAATGTTGCTGATTCAGATCACTCTGCTGCTAGTATTATCATTCCTGCTGCTAGTGTTATTGTTCCTGTTGCTATTGTTCCTGCTGCTAGTACTTTGTTGCTGCTGCTAGTACAATGTTCCTGCTGCTAGTACAATAACTCTGCTGCTGAACTAATGGGCAATAGACTCTGCTGCTAGCACAATTTATTGTGCTGCTAGGCAAACGATTCTGCTGCTGGTTATAACCACTTGTTCCTACATTTATGGAAACAATTATGGATAATTAATGGGCCGTTAATTATACATAATTCCATGGGCTAGGGTTTTGAGTAGACTCTATTATAAATAGAGATCATAACTTTCTGCATGGATATCGAACATACAAAACCCTAAATACTAAATACGATTGGTTCTTGATCTGTGCCTAGAGAAAGAACTTCACTTGGTCTTATCCCATAGAGATATTCGTGCAACCCAAGCATAGGGTCGAATAGTTTCTATTGGAAAGTGATACCACAATTTCAAGTGAATATCCGGGACCTTGATTGATTATCTTAAGCCTGATCTGGGAACACCATAACCACACACCAACTAAAACCAACATGAGACATAAGAACCTTGTTCAGTTGTTAGGCTGGTGTGTCGAAAAAGGGGAATTGTTACTTGTTTACGAGTTAATGCCTTATGGAAGTATTGATAAAGTGTTGTATCAAGATCCTGATCACTGGGCTTTTTGAAGTGGTCACATCGATATAAAATAGCAGTAGGTTTAGCTTCGGTTTTGGCTTATTTGCATCAAGAATGTGATAAGTTGGTGATTCATTGCGATATAAAGTCGAGTAATGTGATGTTAGATGCAAATTTTAATGCTCGGTTAGGTGATTTTGGGCTAGCTAAGTTGATTGATTATGATAAGAGTCAGAGTCCTATGTCGACTTTAACAGCTGGAACAGTGGGCTATTTAGCACCCGAGTATCTACATTGTGGAAAGGCTAATGATAAAACCGATGTTTATAGCTATGGGGTAGTGGTGCTTGAAATTTGTTGTGGTCGAAGACCTATAGAGAAAGAGCCCGAAAGTCAGAATATGGTGAACTTGGTTGATTGGGTATGGGGTTTATACTCGAGTGGCAAGGTTTTGGACTCGATTGATGCTCGACTAAACGGTGTGTTTGATGAGGTGGAAGGTGAGAGGCTTCTGATGGTCGGGTTAAGTTGTATGAACCCGCTAAGTGAAATGAGGCCATCGATGAGACGAGTTTTGCAAATACTGAATAACGAGGCGGAGGTAATGAATGTGCCTGTGGTGAAACCTAAAGTGAGTTTTTCAGCAAGTATGCCTATGAGTGTTAAGGATCTTGTGTCGTGTTCGGATGATGAAACTGAAATTATGATTGATAGTTGTAAGACTTCGTCTGATAGCGGGTTTGAGATCCGTATCGAACGGTCTATTGATTAGAGAGTTTGATGTTTTGTTATATTCAATATTTGATTTGTTTGTAAAGTTTTGTATATATTTTTTGATCATGTTCAGTTTGAAATGTTTGAGTAGTTCTTTGTTGGGTAAAAATGGTCTTTTACCATGTGATGAAAGTAAAATCTACTGGATGTCACGGTTTCAGCATCTGAATGATGCCTGTATGTTTACGTTTATGATTTTGTTATACTAAGGAATTGGGCGATAAATTTTGTTATAAACTATATTATTAGAAAATAATTTATCAGTCTAGCAGTCGAAAAAGGTATTATGCAATTAAATGCCTCTTGGATGACAATGTAACCCGTTTGACCCGCTTGACCCATATGCTATATTTTCGTTATAGTCGGCTTAACCTGTTAGATATAAACCATTATCAAGTTAGACCCATATATACCAAAATGGGTCAAAATTGACACCCATGGTCAGCTCCTTTTGGATTCAAAGGAATTAAAGAACACGAAAGCTGGCGTACAATTTGTGGTTAAAATTATAGCCGACATCTTCGTTGAAGTGATATCCAATGTCATCGGTGTTCAAAACATATAAAGTACAAACAAACGGGACTTATTAGAAATGTTCAATGTAAGTACTAGAGGTGTGAAAATGGATCGGTAATCCGTCAAAACGGGTTTGGGATAAATTGTTGTATGACGTCGTCATCTGATAGCGTGTTCGAGATCCATATCGAATGGTCAACTGATTAACAAGTTTATGTTTCGTTAGATTGACATATTTGATTTGTTTGTAACGTTTTGTTATATATTTTGAAGCTGTCTGTAAGTGCTCGACTTGCGGCCACAAATTGTACTCATAACAATGTTTTTCGAATAGTCAAAAGAGCATATGTATACATTCATAACAAAAAACTCAGAACAATTATGTGAAAAGTTAAGAATGTTTAGAATCCCACATCGGTAAAGGAGAATAAATGTTAACGCCTAATATACCTAAGTGTGTATCAAATGTTCATCTTAGGATGAGTAGTCGGCTTTTGGTTTGCAAGTTCTTGCACGTTAGAGAAACGTTTAAGCCCTGCAAACCAGAAACTTTATATAAAATCCTAACTTTTTTATAAATATTTTGGCAACTAATATTAGAAACTGGAAGATCAATATAGTTTTTATCAAGTTAACTAAAGATGATCAATTCAATCAACATGTATGGCTATAATTTCTAAGAAATGTGATTTATATACTTTAAAAGCTATTATGAAAGCTTCGAACACGGTATCAGTTTATGTTTACGCTTTGTTTTCTACATGGTAACATAGGTGAGAATAACATGGCGTTATAATCATCACAAACGAATGAAGGTTATATTGGTTTGGCATAAAGTTATTCCGTCTCGAAAACATCATGTGCAGTGTTTTCTGTTGGAATATGTGAATCATAAATAACTATAAACACATAATAACATCAAGAACACGCAGTGGAAGGATCTACAAGAACATGTAATTAATTAAACTAAATAGAAAACGTACCTTTTGATTCCTAGCAAGAACAATGAATCGGATCTCCAAGAACAAGTTATATAAACCCTAATTGGGATTATATATGGATCGAACCCAAAAGCAACACACAACCTAAAACAAGGTTGTTACTCGTTCTTGTACACACGAGATACTAGCGTTCCAATGGGAAAAGCTAGGTTCAAGATCACTAACAACCAAACACTTTATAAGCCCTAGTAGAATCGACCAAGTTCAAGTGAACTTAAAAGAGGGTCGATCGTTTGGACCTAGAGGGAGAGAGAAGAAGAAGTTTGGCTATAGTTAGGGATACAAGATTAGGGATTAACCAAATAAAAGTGAATTGTATTTATAGGCTAACCCTAACTTTTCCACCAAGCCTTACAAACCGACTTCCCTCCCCTATGGGTTGGATCGGCCGGTTCTAGCCCACACAAGTGGTTCTAGATCCTTCTTTCCTCTTATTACATAATTAGTCCTTTAACGGTCATTATCTCTAACTCCGTTAAGTACTAAATGTCGTTAAGTGTTTTGTTTAGTGAAATGAATAAATATAAATATAAAATATATTTAAATTATTCAAACCATTGGAACTCTCACGTTATTGTGTGCAATCCCTAGTCTCGTGTTCGAAACCGGACATAAACATATTAATATTTATCCATAAAACCTAACAGCTCCCACTTGGATATCTATTAATATTTTAATGACATGGGCTAGTCTAGCTTAACAGATCCCAATGCCCCCAGCTCGATCCGATTATGGTTTTCCTTGAAAAACCACGTGATGAATGTAATCATCATACTTATCCTTTTGTTACTAATACCGCGTTAATTTGGATATGGATCTTTGTCATTCCATAATTAACAGTAGTTTCTCGTTTATACATAATTGATCAAGATTACCAAAACATCTGAACGTCTTCCAGATAGACTTTGGGCGTGCGCACGCAAACATCTTGTCAACCCTACGAGTGGCCAAGCAGTATTAAACTTCAACACAAAGTTGAAGGAACAAATCCTTTATTGACTACGAGCATAACCCTCGAACTTCGCATCATTTCCGAAAATAGCCCTTATAACTACCTTTTACGGATAGCGTTAGACTATCTTACAGAAAATGAGCTACATCCTCGGCAATTATCTGGTATCTCAAGTCAGAGGATAAATATTCATGATATACTTGATGACTATGATCCATAAAGTATAATCATGTAGTTGGGATAAGTCCTATATTCAATTTATCCAATATTGAATATCATGTGACATTGGTGTCTCAACCTTACAGTACATTCTACCAATTCTCACATTTGTCTTAGTTTAATAATATTCCCATATTATTAATTGACAACGGACTATTTAGAATAAATTAAATTACTCACGGATTTAAACATGCAAATATATGACACAAATATTAATAATGAGAATATACGTTATCCGCACTTTATTTCATTAAAATAATAATTGTTTACACGTCCCTATCGAAATTACTAATCACAGATTTACATGAAACTATCGGCTAAACAAAGACCAATACCCTTAGCATGTTGAGTAAACTTCTCCTTGGGTAATGCCTTGGTAAAAGGATCAGCCAGATTGTCATCTATGTGAACTTTGAGTACTTTGATCTCACCCAGTTCGACTTGCTCTCGAACATAGTGATACTTTCTTTTAAAGTGTCTGGCGCCTTTCATAACTCCAGGTTCATTGGCGAATGTAATTGCAGCAGAGTTGTCGCAATATACATTTATAGGTAATTCAATAGACGGCATCACTCCAAGATCCGTAATGAAATTCCTATCCAAACAGCTTCTTGTGCAGCTTCCGATGCAGCAATATACTCAGCTTCTGTAGCAGACATGGCCATTGTACTCTGCTTCTTACTCTTCCAGTCCACAGCTCCTCCATTTATGACAAAAATGTAACCCGTCTGAGACTTCGTATCATCTTTATCAGTTTGAAAGGATGCATCGCAGAAACCTGTAACATTCAGTTATGCGCCTGGATTTCCCCCGTAAACTAGAAACATCTCTTTAGTATTCCTTAAATACTTAAGAATGTTTTTAACAGCATGCCAGTGATTTTTCCCTCGATTCGGCTGATAACGACTGGTTATATTTTGTGCGAATGCCACATCTGGCCTTGTACATCTAACTGCATACATGATAGATCCTACTGCCGAAGCATATGGAACTTTCTTCATGTATGCCACCTCTTCAGGTGTAGAAGCACACATTTCGTCACATAAGCCATGTTCTACTTGCATGGGCAAATATCCCTTCTTGGAATTTTGCATATTAAATCTCTTTAATATTTTATCCATGTAAGCACTTTGGCTTAAACCGATTAACCGCTTAGATCTGTCTCTATAGATCTTGATTCCAAGGATGTAAGCTGCTTCTCCTAAATCCTTCATGGAAAAACAATTACTCAGATAAGCCTTAATTTCATTAAGACTTGGTATATGATTTCCCATGATTAATATGTCATCGACATATAGGATAAGAAAAGTAGTGTTACTCCCACTAACTTTGTGGTATACACATGGCTCATGGAAATTTTGAGTAAATCCAAACTTCTTGATTTCCTCATCAAATTTCTTATTCCATTTCCTGGATGCTTGCTTCAATCCATAAATGGATCTCTGAAGTTTGCATACACGCTCAGGAAATTATGGATTCACAAAACCTTCAGGTTGCGCCATATAGATGTCTTCATCTAGACGACCATTCAGAAACGCGGTTTTGACATCCATCTGCCAAATCTCATAGTCATAGTAGGCTGCTATGGCTATAAGAATCCTAATAGCTTTAATATCGGCTACAGGAGAAAATGTCTCCTCATAGTCAATACCGTATGTTTGGGTAAAGCCTTTAGCCACCAAACGAGCTTTGTAGGTGTGTACTTTGCCATCCATGTTAGTCTTCTTTTTGAAGAGCCGCTTACTCCCAACTACCTTAACATTGGGAGGAAGGTCTACTTCAATCCAGACTTTGTTATCTTTCATGGATTTCATTTCCCCATCCATGGCTACCTGCCATTTGTCCTTTTCAGGACTATTAATGGCAGCCCTATAACTAGTTGGCTCATCAAGATGATCCGGTAGTATAGTTTCCTCATCCTCTATGTTTAAACACAGACGTTCAGGAGCCTTTGTAGATCTTGAAGATCTACGGACGGGTACCACTTCTACTTCAGGTGGAGGACCTAAACTTTCAGGTTCCACAGGAAGTGTGTTAGTGCCTTCAGAAGGTGACGTATCTTCATGATCATTTTCAAGATCATATACTCTCCCACTCAATTCTTGAGATATCAAATTATCCTCAAGAAATTCGCCATACCTAGCCACGATGACTTTATTTTCTGGTGGGAAGTAAAAGTAGTAACCCTTCGTTTCCTTAGGGTATCCTACGAAGATACACTTAACAGATCTTTGTTGGAGCTTGTCAGGTGAGTCACGTTTAACAAACGCCTCACAACCCCAGACCTTTAATTAAGAAAAGTTGGGAGCTTTTCCAGTCCATACTTCATATGGAGTCTTATCAACCTTCTTAGTTGGAATCCTATTTAACACGTGAACAGCTGTTTCAAGAGCATAATCCCAAAAGGATAAGGGAAGAGTTGTAAGATTAAACATAGATCATACCATATCTAACAAGGTACGATTTCTCCTTTCAGATACACCATTTTGCTGTGGAGTATAAGGAGATGTGAGTTGTTGGACAATGCCACACTCAGTTAGATAATCTTTGAACTCTTGGCTTAAATACTCACCACCACGATCGGATCGAAGTGCCTTAATCTTCTTTCCGAGTTGTAATTCTACTTCATTTTTAAAGGCCTTGAATGTCTCAAAGACTTCATGTTTATGTTTAAGTAAATAAACATAACCATAACGACTATAGTCATCCGTAAAGGTCAAGAAGTAGCTAGCACCGCGCTTTGACACGTGTCTAAGTGGACCACACACATCCGTGTGTATCAATCCAAGTAGATCTGAAGCCTTTTCCATATTGCTATGGAAAGGTTTCTTTGTCATCTTCCCAGATATGCAAGATTCGCATTTATCAACTGAATCATCATTGATATTTTTCAAAAGCCCATCGTGTTGCAGCTTTTCCATGCGTTTCTTGCGTAGCAAGACGACAGTGCCATAAATAAGACGAGTCCAAGTTAGACTTGATTCTCTTATTTCCGATGCTATACATAGAATTATTTTTATTGGATACATGGTTTTCCATGTCAATTTCAAACACACCATTTAATGGAATAGCATTAAAGTAAAAAACAGAATTTAAAGAAACAGAAATTCCATTATTATTAAAAGTATGCTTAAAACCCAAATCCAATAACAAAGAAACTGAAACGACACCTCTAACAATAGAAGGTGCGTAATGACAATTGTTCAATACTAAAATTAAACCAGAAGGTAAAACTAGCTCAAAAGTCCCTATGGCTTCTACTGCTGCACGTATTCCATTTCCCACGTACAAGTAGCATTCCCCATAGTTCAGCTTCTTTGCTCCTCTAAGCCCCTGCGATGTATTACAAATGTGAGTACCACATCCTGTATCATATATCCAGGCATTTTGCTTACGAGGAAAAGAAAATAATTCAACCATAAAAATACCTGAAGTGCTGGCGCCCTGCCCAGCCTTGACATTCTTATTCTTGCGACACTCCTCAAGCAGCAATGGACAGTCCCTCTTCCAGTGTCCAGGAGTATTGCAGTGGTGACAAGCAGCCATATCCTTTTTAGGATAATCCTTCTTAGGAGGAGGATTCTGCTTCTTCGGATTCTGCTGATAAGTCACAATCTGCTTGCCCTTGTCAGCTTTGGCCTTTCCTTTCTTGTTCACATGCTTCGATTTACCGGGCTTAGCTACTCTACCACCTCTAATTGCCATCACAGCAGGTGTAGCAGGTGTAGGAGCTTTCTTAGTGAGTCCTTTCTCATAATCAATGAGTAATGCATGCAAGTCAGAAAACGTTGTCTTCCCCTTGCAATGCATGTTGAAGTTGCGCACAAATTCACCATACAATTCCTCATTGAGGGATCTATTGATGAGGCCAACTTTAACATCTTCCGCATACCCGCATTCAAGTGCATCCAATTGGTCAAGATAACCTTTCATTTCAAGCACATGGGTACTTACGGGTGTTGTTGCATCCTGCTTGCACTTGCCTATGTTGTCAAGTACATCATACAACTCAGCCATGGGAGGTTTCTGAAACATACGTGTCAGTTCCTCAATCATGTCTTTCGGGCCATATTGCTCAAACTGTTTAACCAGTTGAGGTTCCATTCCCGATAGCATGAGACAAGCCGCATCATTGTGCCTGTCATAAGCTTCATTGTACTCCCTAAGTGTTTCATTAGGTGAGTTAGCAGGAGGAGCAACCGGAAGGGGCTCACTAAGACATTCATAACGTTTGGCTATCCTAAGAATAAGCCTTAGATTACGATACCAATCGTTAAAATTCTTAGTTCCAGTCAATTTATCTTTGTCAATCATCATCTTGAAACAAGAAGAAAGAGTTGACGAGTTTCCGGGTTGGGCCATTTCTACAGAAAAAAAGTTCAAAAGTTAGTACTTTCGATAATAAACATTTCAAGAAAATTAAACACCCATTGGTTTAAAAAACCATTTAATTTTCACTGAAAACTAGGATCCTAATTGACGTCGTTTCATTACATCAGCTTTGGCTGCTAGCAATGAAAGTACTCAATAAGGTACGGGATCACCCAATTGCCAATTTCCAATTGCAATTCCTAGAAATCATGTGACTTACATTATATTGCCAACTTTAGTTGCAAAAATGTAAGCATGTTTCATCCCCAAATCTTTATGCCTTGGCGCCGTTCCATTACATCAGCTTTGGCTGCTAGTAATGAAAGTGCCCAATTAAGTTAACCAACTTAAGAAACATGTAAATTGGCGTCGTTTCATCACATTCAGCTTTGGCCGCTAGTAATGAAAGTACCCAATTTACCCTTAGACTCCCACCCTTTGAACATTAGCATTCAGCTTTGGCTGCTAGCAATGTAGGATGTAACCTTAGGTGTTCCTTTTTGTAGTTGGGTGGCATATAACTTAAATTTAAAGGGTATAAGTTTTTGATGTGTAAAATCAAAAAATATGTACAAAGATGTCATGCATTCATCTTTGTATCATACGTTTTCTACAAAAAACTGTTTACTCATTCGCAGCTTAAATCAACAAAATTTAATTGATGGCGTTGAGAAACTTACAACATTGCCTTAAGATGCTTCGTACTTTTTCATGGTGTACTTGGTAAGTCTATTATTGACGCACAGGCGAGCGGAGGAGCAAACGTCTGCCCGAAGGCTAATTAAAAACGCGCCCCTTTAAGGTCACAATTTAATGCGTACCAACCTTATACCCACTTTATAGTTTGTCAATAATAGGTCCGCCGCTTCGACCACTTTTGTACAGTCTCAACAATCAATTAAAACTTTAAGATTTAAAGCTTAAAACTTTTATGTAGTAAATTATTAATTGCTAGTCTCGCCGGGGAGCAAATTACCGTGCGAAGCGAACCACTATTGGCACATAAGACTTGGCAATTAAATGGTTTACTACAAAGGTTTCATAGTTATTAGGTTCATTTATTTTTATTTAAAAAATTACCCTCTTGGTGCTACAATCCATCATAATTCAACACAAAGAACAAGTAATTGAAAAAATAAATAAACACTCAATAACACATATATGATCATTAACAATATCATATAGCCACATGCAAACCTTTTTGATAAATCCTTATTAATTATCTATGTGAAATTTAATGTATCTAATTAACAAAACTCCCATTGGTTTTCGAGCTCATTGTGCCCAATGGACCACAAACACCAAATAACTTGGCCGCGTAAGTTTTAATTAACTAGATACCACATTGCACATAACCAAATTATTAATATAATTAGGGTCTTCCCTAATTTAAGATCTATCTTAAAAACATGTAGCAATAAAACAATCGAACATACAAATCAAACCATGACAAAATATGCAAGATTTTGTCAAGGATACCATATTGTTCACATAATCATGAAGTCCATATTATTATGACAATATCTTGTACGTATCTAATTAATTAATGACATCACATACGGTATTCACTAATTAATCCCTAAAAATTATTCATGCAAAATTAGGGTTTCTACAAGTTTTTAATTAAAAAACTAAACCCTAAAAAAATTGGGTGTCGACCCATTTAATACAAATTAGGGTTTCAAAAACAAAACCCTAGAACATAAATTGCATGTATCTAATCAAGATTCAATTTTTAGGTTTTAGTAATTAATTACAAGTTCTAAACGAGGCTCATGATGCCACTGTTGGAATATGTGAATCATAAATAACTATAAACACATAATAACATCAAGAACACGCAGCGGAAAGATCTACAAGAACATGTAATTAATTAAACTAAATAGAAAACGTACCTTATGATTCTTAGCAAGAACAAGGAATTGGATCTCCAAGAACAAGTAATATAAACCCTAATTGGGATTATATATGGATCGAACACAAAAGCAACACACAACCTAAAACAAGGTTGTTACTCGTTCTTGTACACACAAGATACTAGCGTTCCAATGGGAAAAGCTAGGTTCAAGATCACTAACAACCAAACACTTTATAAGCCCTAGTAGAATCGACCAAGTTCAAGTGAACTTAAAAGAGGGTCGATCGTTTGGACCTAGAATGAGAGAGAAGAAGAAGTTTGGCTATAGTTAGGGATACAAGATTAGGGATTAACCAAATAAAAGTGAATTGTATTTATAGGCTAACCCTAACTTTTCCACCAAGCCTTACAAACCGACTTCCCTCCCCTATGGGTTGGATCGGCCGGTTCTAGCCCACACAAGTGGTTCTAGATCCTTCTTTCCTCTTATTACATAATTAGTCCTTTAACGGTCGTTATCTCTAACTCCGTTAAGTACTAAATGTCGTTAAGTGTTTTGTTTAGTGAAATGAATAAATATAAATATAAAATATATTTAAATTATTCAAACCATTGGAACTCTCACGTATTGTGTGCAATCCCGAGTCTCGGGTTCGAAACCGGACATAAACATATTAATATTTATCCATAAAACCTAACATTTTCTACGCTACATACATACAGTTGTATGCAAGCTCATAAAAAAATCACAGTCTTGCTTGTAGACTCGTACGATTTTAAAATCTCGATCTCACAAGCATTGAGCACAGCTCTCAAATAACTCGATATGAATATCATTACTAGTCAGGAATGGTCAAACAAATGCTTGTTATGCATGTAACAAACCCTTAAATCTTATATGGGGGAAAAAATCTTATGCATTACCAGATCAATGTTTTCTTTCTTGCATATTGATCTTCCACTTTATAATGATAGCTACCAAAACAGACTACTTACTCTACTCCCAATCTTTGTTAAAGAAAACGTATGGAATCTTTGTTCAAAAAATTTATATATATAGTTGAAACTTGAAATAGTATATAAAAAAATTACAGGATAATCGAAAAAAGTGTGGTTACTATGAATTTTTTGATGATGATTTACCCAGTGATTATTATCGGGAATTGATATTTGAAGAGCATCAAAATGCCAAGAGAGGGAATCAAAACAATGAGCTGCAAGAACACATTACTGTTCTAACAATGGAAAAGAAGCATTTGGTTAATGAGTTGACTTGCACAAAGTCAAAATTACAATTGTATGACCGAATTTTTCTTATTTTGATTGGGATTTTAATAGTCTTTTGTGTTGTGTTAGGAATGAAAGTAGTCCACTGATATAGGTAGATGATAAGTAGTTTTAGGCTGTTGTAATGGTTATTGACTCTATAAAGTCAACATTTTGTATGGCAATGAAAAATTTATAATTTTCAATGGTATATACACTAGCAGTGTTAGTTTTCTACTATTTGTAGTGTGTACTTAGCATAGATATCATAAAGATGAGTATTACAACTCATTTAACTTCATTACACCTGAAATTTGACTATAGAAAGTCAAATGAAGTGGTTCCTAAGGTTTACAACCACTTTATTGAAGAGAAATTAAACTTGCACAATATTCAAAAAGTCAACTAACCCACTGTTTTACCCTTACCTTTTGAACAAGCTTTTGGGGTTTTTGCAACAAATGGTTTCATACCAATTTCTTCACAGTTATATTCAGTGGGAAGGCCAAGAACCTTGTGCCTGTTATCAAAAGACTGTTTGGCCTTCTGTTTTGGATCTTGAATCTTCCTAGCATCATGTTTTGTTGACATTGAACCTGAATAAGTACTTGGAAAGTAGGCTGACAAAGGCATAGGGTAATTTGGAATTTCAGAACTTGTTTCACTGCTTGTGCTTGAAATGTAGATGATTTCTGCACACATAAAAAATAAATAAATAAATAAATAATAAAAAATAAATAAAAGAATTTTATGTAAAAAAGGAAAAAACAGTCAAATGTTGGAACTCAATGTTGTGTTTGCATAAACCTTTCTTGTTGGAAGACATTGTTTTAGATGATTGAATGAGTTGGTTGGTGTATGTTTGGTTTCTTTGGTTTTTATAGAGGAAAAAACAGTCAAAACTGCAAAAGCTAAAGCATTTGCAGGTCTTACACAGCTATGTTCAGGTTTCAATGAAATAATTTGAAAGGTTTTCTCAGAAGTCATCCATCTAGCATATAACCTAAATGTACACTTTGGCACATCCTCTTTTATTTCACTAGGAAACCTGTATTGTTTTCTTTGTTTACCTTTCTCGGGTTCTTTTAACGGCTTTGGTGGTCTTTGGCCACATACAGCAATAACCTTATCAGCTGCACTCCTTTCATACCAGATTGAGTAACCATTTGCTAAAGCATAATACGTCAACGTTTCCTTCAACTTGGCAGCACTTTCAAATTTTAGCCCAACCTGTGAACAAAATAAGTGCTTAGCAGTCATATTCATATAATGCAATACACATGTATACTACACTGAAACAACTAGGATACCTTTGGGACTTGCAGCCTCCAATGAGTGCTCTCATCATGAATATGATATCTGTCTTCAGTTGCTTGTACACCCAAATATGGATCTTGTATGTTCCCATCTGAATCCACCTCATTCATCTTTCTCAGCAAATCAATGAACTCATCATGCTCAATAAACACTTCACTTCTGGAACCACATGTAGCACTACTAGTACCAGGATTAGCAGCCATATCTGGAATTGGTGGAGCTCTGGTCTTACGCCTACTTGCTCTCCTAGTTCTGTGCTCAATTAGTTCTTCTTCACAAGCACTTAAATAGTCAACTGACTTGGCAGAATAATCACTATCATCACTGTCACTCTCTTCAAGCATACCATTATTTCCAAAGTCACTGTCATCAGAATCACTAACATTTGGAGATGCATTTGATGTTTCCCCGGCTAAATCACTAACACTTGCCTTACCCTTATCACTAACACTTGACTTACCCTTATCACTACTTGCCTTACCCTTACCCTTATCACTAGCAGTAGCAATACCTATATCATGTTCAGCCTCTTGCTTAGCCCAATGCAACATTTCTTCATCAGTAAATTCATTGCAATATCGCTTTTCGGGTGTTGCTCTATACTTAGAAGTAGGTGTACCAAGGTCAGGAATAGCTAGATACTTGGACAAATCAAGGTTAGTGTGGTCGATGAAAACTTCCAATTTTCCAAACAACCTCGAAAGATCATACATTCTATTGCATTCCCAATCACAGTCTAATCTTACTAAACCCTTATCTAAATCACTATGTGGCATTTTATAGTAAAGACAAATAACACGTGCACAAACAGTTCTTTTCTTCAAGAATATTGTCAGTTCTTTGAGTGACAGCCTTGCAATATACACATTCAACTTAACACCATTCTCGTACCTTAAAGGATCTTCAAAGAAAATGCCATCATTCCAGACATCTAACTCAATATCATCTGGTCCAGGTATCACCATTCTGTAAACGAATCAATTGCAAATTAGGGTTTGGAAAAAAAAAAAAAAAAAAAGGCAAAAGATTTGTAATAACGCAATCAAATTAAACGTATATTATGTAAACATACCTTAGAAAACATTCAATTTGTAACTAACGTGATTGATTGTAGCTTGATGGAAATTTTTTAGGGTTTGGAATAATTGGGGGAAAGTGTTTGTGATAATCCGTTGATTTGGGATTATAAAAGAGGGATAAAGTATTAAAATAAAGAAAGTAACGGTCAAACGGGTCAAATAACGGAGTATTCTAATAATATAACGGAGTCAACGCCACATGCCTTGCCAACTCAGCTAAAATCCTTGCCATGTGGATCGAGTACACAAAATAGTCAAGATTAGTAAGTTATCACCATTATTTTGCGAGATTAATAGTTCGATACACAACTTAGTAAATGGTGTCAAGTTGGATACATTTACAGATCATTATCCCTTTTATAAACTACTACTCGTATAAATTTACTTTCCAGTGCTATGAATTTCAATAAGTCAAGTCCAAAAACCAACAATCTTGAAATGCTACTTGAAATTATTATTAAAAACTTTTAATGAAAGTTAATTATTTAGTAAAAGTTAAAAAAAAAAAAAATAAAAAAAAAAAAAATATAAAAAAAAAATAAAAATCTGCACAAAGTAAAAAAAGCTTGTTTAATGTTACTATGTTTGTAAAATGTAAGAAGTATTTTTTCTAATATATATAGACTTAACCCAAAAAACAAAGTTACTATCAACTGTACCTACTAATAGAGTACAAATCAAAAAAATATATGGGTTATTCCGCGAAAACTTTTAACATCTTTGCTTAATTGTAAACTTCAAGTTGATAAGTACAACAATGAGATTACATTTCCAACTTGCGGTAAGAAAACCCATATTATACATTATTTTTTACATTACTTTTTTCAAACGGCATTTTTATACTTGTTTGGTCCACTAATTTAAGTTTGAATTTATCGTGATAGAGACTCAAACTAATTAAAACTTATATTCTTCAAGAGGTTTACTTGGCCAGTTAAAAGTTCTTTATCCCTAGCGGATTAAACTTGAATCTCTCACGTTTTGATCCCTAGCAAAGATTAAACATGAATCTCTCACATTTTAATGATAGTCGAAAACCTTTCACCACTACCTATATACTAGTACATTGTATAAATAAACTTGTTGAACAACATAAATTATAACTCTATGACTTTTGTTTAGGGTTGAGCTAAGTTAACCGAAAACCAAACCGAACTCATCTTATTCGGTTCGGTTTTATATAATTATGGTTTTTGGTTTCGGTTTTACTTGATTCAGTTCGGTTTGAGTCAAAACCAAGAAAAATACACCTAAACTATCAGTACAGTTCGGTTTCCGTTTTACTAGATTAACTTCGGTGCGGTTCTCAATTTACGTTTTCTTCAAAATCGATTTTCGGGTCGGGTTTGGTCAATTCGGTTCGAGTTTGATCCGTAGCTAACTATAATTCTTGTTTCCATCCAAAATATCATTTTTCATCATATCTTTACAAACCCATTTTCCCGCCATTTCCAACTGTTTTAACCACCACATTCAACCACCATAAACCACCATCAATATGAAACCATCAACCCACTTAACCTTCATAATAACAATAATCACCATTTTAACAACCCCAACTAACTCATACCCACGCAACACCTCTTTCTTCTTCCAAACACTCCCTTCCCAAAACCTCACTTTTCGCGGAGACTCGTTTTTACGCAACGGAATCGCGACGCTAACACGTGACTCCGATACGCCCATTTCGTCTTCCGGGACACTTGTTTTGAACACCCCGATACGTTTTTCGGACAATAGGACTAATTCAACCACTTCTTTTGTGACTAACTTTACTTTTGTGGTAAAGCCCGGGAAACCCGTGTCAGGCGGGGGCGTGGCGTTTTTCTTAAGTCCGGAAAACGACACGCTCGGGTCGCCTGACGGGTTTTTGGGCTTGGTCAATGCTTCGGAGTTGACCAAGAACAAGTTTATTGCGGTGGAATATGATACCCGACTTGACCCGCATTTTGATGACCCGAATGACAATCATATCGGGTTGGATATTGATAGTTTGGACTCGGTCGCAACCGTTGACTTGTCAACGGTCGGGATCGATTTAAAAAAAGGGGGGGAGTTTCGTTCTTGGGTGGAGTATTATCATGATTTGAGGAGTTTAAAAGTGTATCTGAGTCGGGACCCGGTTCGACCCGACAACCCTGTTTTGAACACGAGTGTCGATTTATCGAGTTATTTTCAAGAGTTTATGTATTTGGGGTTTTCGGGGTCGAGTCAAGGGAGTACCGAGGCGCATATGGTTGAAAGTTGGGGGTTTCAGTCTTTTGGGCTTAAAAGGTTTAATCCGCGTGATCCACATAATGTTAGTGATCACACGGTTCAGGTTCGTGTTCGTGATAGAAACTCGAGTTATAGAAAGTATAGTAAAAAGATCGGGTTCGGGTTTGAAATAGGTGGTCCAGTTTTTGTTTTCGCGGGATTAGTACTTTTTGGGTACGTTTCGGTTAAAAGATGGCGAGAGATAAAAAACGACACAGTCATAAAAAATGAGTTTAAAAGAAAGCCGAGGCAGTATAGGTATCGAGAGCTAAAAATCGCGACGAATGACTTTCATCCGAGTCGAGTTATAGGTCACGGGTCGTTTGGGACAGTTTACAAAGCGTTTTTAATATCATCAGGCACGACAGCAGCAGTGAAACGGTCTAAACAGTCTAGTGAAGCGAAACACAAGTTTTTGTCAGAGTTGTCAGTTATCGCGGGTTTGAGACATAAGAACCTTGTTCAGTTGTTAGGCTGGTGTGTCGAAAAAGGGGAATTGTTACTTGTTTACGAGTTTATGCCTTATGGAAGTATTGATAAAGTGTTGTATCAAGATCCTGATCACTGGGGCTTTTTGAAGTGGTCACAACGATATAAAATAGCAATAGGTTTAGCTTCGGTTTTGGCTTATTTGCATCAAGAATGTGATAAGTTGGTGATTCATTGCGATATAAAGTCGAGTAATGTGATGTTAGATGCAAATTTTAATGCTCGGTTAGGTGATTTTGGGCTAGCTAAGTTGATTGATCATGATAAGAGTCCTATCTCGACTTTAACAGCTGGAACAGCGGGCTATTTAGCACCCGAATATCTACATTGTGGAAAGGCTAATGATAAAACCGATGTTTATAGCTATGGGGTAGTGGTGCTTGAAATTTGTTGTGGTCGAAGACCTATAGAGAAAGAGCCCGAAAGTCAGAATATGGTGAACTTGGTTGATTGGGTATGGGGTTTATACTCGAGTGGCAAGGTTTTGGACTCGATTGATGCTCGACTAAACGGTGTGCTTGATGAGGTGGAAGGTGAGAGGCTTCTGATGGTCGGGTTAAGTTGTGTGAACCCGCTAAGTGAAATGAGGCCATCGATGAGACGAGTTTTGCAAATACTGAATAACGAGGCGGAGGTAATGAATGTGCCTGTGGTGAAACCTAAAGTGAGTTTTTCGGCTAGTATGCCTATGAGTGTTAAGGATCTTGTGTCGTGTTCGGATGATGAAACTGAAAGTATGATTGATAGTTGTAAGACTTCGTCTGATAGCGGGTTTGAGATCCGTATCGAACGGTCTACTGATTAGAGAGTTTGATGTTTTGTTATATTGAATATTTGATTTGTTTGTAAAGTTTTGTATATATATTTTGATCATGTTCAGTTTGAAATGTTTGAGTAGTTCTTTGTTGGGTAAAAATGGTCTTTTACCATGTGATGAAAGTAAAATCTACTGGATGTCACGGTTTCAGCATCTGAATGATGCCTGTATGTTTACGTTTATGATTTTGTTATACTAAGGAATTGGGCGATAAATTTTGTTATAAACTATATTATTAGAAAATAATTTATCAGTCTAGCAGTCGAAAAAGGTATTATGCAATTAAATGCCTCTTGGATGACAATGTAACCCGTTTGACCCGCTTGACCCATATGCTATATTTTCGTTATAGTCGGCTTAACCTGTTAGATATAAACCATTATCCAGTTAGACCCATATATACCAAAATGGGTCAAAATTGACACCCATGGTCAGCTCCTTTTGGATTCAAAGGAATTAAAGAACACGGAAGCTGGCGTACAATTTGTGGTTAAAATCATAGCCGACATCTTCGTTGAAGTGATATCCAATGTCATCGGTGTTCAAAACATATAAAGTACAAACAAACGGGACTTATTAGAAATGTTCAATGTAAGTACTAGAGGTGTGAAAATGGATCGGTAATCCGTCAAAACGGGTTTGGGATAAATTGTTGTATGACGTCGTCATCTGATAGCGTGTTCGAGATCCATATCGAATGGTCAACTGATTAACAAGTTTATGTTTCGTTAGATTGACATATTTGATTTGTTTGTAACGTTTTGTTATATATTTTGAAGCTGTCTGTAAGTGCTCGACTTGCGGCCACAAATTGTACTCATAACAATGTTTTTCGAATAGTCAAAAGAGCATATGTATACAGTCATAACAAACAACTCAGAACAATTATGAGAAAAGTTAAGAATGTTTAGAATCCCACATCGGTAAAGGAGAATAAATGTTAACGCCTAATATACCTAAGTGTGTATTAAATGTTCAAATTAGGATGAGTAGTGGGCTTTTGGTTTGAAAGTTCTTACACGTTAGAGAAACGTTTAAGCCCTTGCACACCAGAAATTTTATATAAAATCCTAACTTTTTTATAAATATTTTGGCAACTAATATTAGAAAGTGGAAGATCAATAGTTTTTATAAAGTTAACTAAAGATAATCAATTCAATCAACCTGTATGGCTTTTGATTTCTAAAAGACGTGATTTCTACTTTTAAAGCTATTATGAAAGCTTCAAACGGGGTATGAGTTTATGTTTACGCTTTGTTTTCATCTTCATTTAATCAACATTCAACTGACAAGTTAAAAACTACCAAAACAAGACTACTCACTCTGACTCCCAATCTTTGTTAAAGAAAACGTATGGAATCGTTGTTCAAAAAATTTATATATATAGTTGAAATAGTAGATAAAAAATTATGGTTTTATATAAAGTTTTAGGAAAGAACTGCTCTACATGTTATGTATACTATAACATATAGAGACTTGCAATCCCAAAGCCCATTACTCACCCTAAGACGAACACTTAATAATAGCTTAGGTATATTAGGCGGTAACACTTATTCTCCTTTACCGATGTGGGATTCTAGACACGTTTAACTTTTCTCCTAAGATGAACATTGTAAAGACTTGCAAACCCAAATCAAGCTAAAATGTACAATGTTGAATAGTAATATTCCACAAATTAAAGATTCCAACTTAGCACTAACCATAAAAAGATGAGTAAACTCCAAAATACATCCATGTTGTTTGGCTAATTTCGCATGATATATCCCTCTCAAAAAAGTTTCAACATACACATCCCTCCGTTAGTAAAAGTCAAACACAATACATCCACAAGGACGAACGGTGCAAATATTGTGTCGTTAACTTAAACACGTGACAGTTAAATAAGGGTATTTGTGTCATTTTATAGTTCCATCTACTTCACCCCTCTTTTTCTACCACAAATCCAGATCCAAAACAAATCATCATACCCCAAATACCACAATCAACATATCCAAATCATAAATCAAAAACACAAACACAAATCCGAGTAATGTTCCATAACAGGTATAAATCCACAAATTAATTCAGTCGATCAACACCCAAATTTTTTTTGCAAGCAGATCAAATTTTGACGGTCAACAAGTGGAATAAAATTTTCAAAACATTCAGATCATCAACCATATGAAGCCTTTCAGGTCAAACAAGAACACAAAACAGTAAACAGATAAATACTCCCTCCGTCCCTAAATAAATGTCCAATATTGACTTTTAAAGTCTTTTCTTTTTAACTTTGACCTTAAATTATTTCATTTGTTTTATGAAATACTTAATGAAAATTATACCAATGAAAATACCTTTAAAACTCAATCCATTTATATATTTTGCATCAAGTATTACATAACACAAATAAAATAATTTAAGGTCAAAATTAAAAAGAGAAGACTTTAAAAGTCAATAGTGGACACTTATTTAGGACGGAGGGAGTAATTATAAATAACTTTCAAACATACAAAAAATCAACCAATCAAGAACGAAAACATACAAAAAATCATAAACCCAGATTTCACTAAATCCAAAAAAAATAAATAAATAAAAAAAATCACAGATTAAACACCATACTCACCTAAAACCCAAGCCGTAAATCACACTCACCATTTCCGTTCCATCTACACCATCACCCCCTTAAAAAAAAGGGCAAATGGCACAAAAAGGCATCAAAGTTAGGGTCCATTTTAAATCAAGGTATCCAACTTTTTTTCTTGCATAAAAAGGTTCCCAACTTTTTTTTTTGGCGGATTTGGGTTTTTTACTAACGGGCGTTAACTCAGTTCGTTAGTAAGTTACATGTTTGGTCCTTGAGGTCGTTAACTCAGTTCATGCAACATCCAAAAACAATTTTGAATTTTTTTTTTACATGTTTGGTCCTCGAATTCTTATACTCATTTCATGCAACATCCATGAAATATTTTCTTAAAATATTTAAAAAAAAATTATCAAAAAAATATTTTCTTAAAATATTTATATATTACTTTTTAAATTACTTTTTTTTAGAAAAATATTTAAAAAAAATTAAAAAATATTTCGAAAAAATATTTTCGAAAATTAAAAAAAAAAAAAAGTTAAAAAAAAGTTCGAATTTTTTTAAAAAAAAAATAAAAAATTTGTTCGAAAAAATTAAAAAAAAATTAAAAAATATTTCGAAAAAAAAATTTTCGAAAAATATTTGAAAAAAAAATTAAAAAAAAAAAAAGTTCGAATTTTTTTTTAAAAAAAAAGTATTTTTTCACAAATATTTTTAATTTTTTCGAAAATATATATATATATTTTTTTTTCAAATATTTTTTCGAAAAAATATTTTCGAAAAAATTAAAAATATTACTTTCGCAAAATATTTTTAATTTTTTTTAAAAAAAAGTAATTAAAAAAAAATTCGAACTTTTTTTTTTTAATTTTTTTTTCAAATATTTTTCGAAAATATATTTTCGAAATTTTTTTTTTCCGAAATATTTTTTTATTTTTTTTTTAATTTTTTCGAAATTTTTCTTTATTTTTTTTTAAAAAAAAAATCGAACTTTTTTTTTAACTTTTTTTTTTTAATTTTCGAGAATATTTTTAATTTTTTCGAAAATTTTTTTTCGAAATATTTTTTCGAAAATATTTTTAATTTTTTCGAAATATTTTTTAATTTTTTTTAGATATTTTTCAAAAAAAAAAGTAATTTAAAAAGTAATATATAAATATTTAAGAAAATATTTTTTTGATAATTTTTTTTTAAATATTTTTCGATTTTTTTTTTGGATGTTGCATGAAATGAGTATAAGAATTCGAGGACCAAACATGTAAAAAAAATTCGAAATTGTTTTTGGATGTTGCATGAACTGAGTTAACGACTTCGAGGACCAAACATGTAACTTACTAACGAACTGAGTTAACGCCCGTTAGTAAAAAACCCAAATCCGCCAAAAAAAAAAGTTGGGAACCTTTTTATGCAAGAAAAAAAGTTGGATACCTAGATTGGAAATGGACCCTAACTTTGATGACTTTTTGTGCCATTTGCCCTAAAAAAACATGTCTTTAATCTCTTCATCGAAACCCTATTTCATAAACCCTAATTTCTTCTCAAATCTCGCAAGAATCACAAGCACCCATAACAGATTCAACCCATTCAAAACCACAACACACACAGTTGACTCCATTTTCATTTCTGGAACTTCAAATCGACAACAGTTTCATTTTCACATCTCATTTCCGATGAATCGAACCGCCATGAAGAGGAGGAACAACAAAAGGATAACGAATATGAGTTTTTGTGTTTTGGATTTTTGTTTGTGTTTTGGATTTTTGTGTTTTGGATTTTTGGATTTTTGTTTGTGTTTGTGTTTGATTCTGGTGAGTAGGTGTGGGTGTTAAAAGAAGAGTAAGTGAGTAGGTGTGGGTGTTCAAAAGGACTAAATTACGTTTGCTTAAAAAGAGATAACTGTCACGTGTCCAATCTAACGAAACAATGTTTGCACCGTTCATCCTTGTGGATGTATTGTGTTTGACTTTTACTAACGCAGGGATGTATATGTTGCAAAAAAAAAAATTAGATGTATAATGCAAAATTGGGTAAAACACAAGGATGTATTTTGGAGTTTACTCTAAAAAGATTGAAAACTCAATTTTCTCATATATTACCAGATTTCAATGCAAGTACATTTTAGAAAAAGATAAAGTATATACTAGTAATATTTTCCTATACCTACTTTTACAATTCACAGTCCTCTTTTTTGCATTCTTTCTGATCTACGAAACCCACCGGAAAAAAAAAAAAAAAAAAAAAAAAAAAAAAAAAACAACTTTTTGCATTAGGCTAGTCACAGTGGTTACCTGTGTCATCAGCTGTCACGTCAGTTTTCTCTCTCCGGTGACCAGACATGACCAAGTTGCCACAGTTGTGACCGATTTTTTTTTTTTTTTTTACTTTTTTTTTTTTTTACTTTTTTTTTTTTTTTTTTTTTAATTCAAACATTTACATACAATGAATCTTTCATGCATGCAAGATATATACGTGTAGATGGATGCAAGATATATACGTGCCATCATTTACATTGTGCACTGGACAGTATCCTCAGGAGACTAACGAGCAAATAACTAGAGGTGCGTTCATCATTTAGTGACACTCCATTTGTCTGGTTTTCCGGATGTGTCCTCCTTCTTCGTCTATTATGTCCTGTTAAATGCCTACGACAACTTCTCTTTCATTCATCAAACTCCTAGATCAAGAGTGTGAAACCTGCCCACATATACAACCAAATCAAATCTTAATAAAAAGTCTCCAAGTAGGCCTTGTTTTGTGAAGTGAAAGTCGGTCATAAATTCGACCGACCTTGTCTTTTGCTCATCGTCGACTGATATTTGCCCCACCCCTACAATGGAGTCAACCGAACTGAATATCGGTCAAAATGCATGACCGACCGATATTATCCGAGCCATTGTATACAGCCTTAGAGAGCACCCTAGTTTTTGGCAAACTTAGAAGGACGAGGGCACTCGAATTTTTTCCAACAAAATTTGCAAATTTTCTTATGTATTTTGATACCCCCGTTTGAAGCTTTCATAATCTATACTATATATAATGCACAAATGAATCTCTCTCCAAAATTTTCAGACTTACAAGAAATAAAGCATGATTTACAACACTTTAATGCACCCAATTTTCAGAATTACAACAAAATAAGCATAGTGTATAACAAAAATAAGCATGGTGTCATTTTTAGACTAATTTTCTATCAAACACATTAATGCTATTAAAACCCTCCATTAATACACCTCATCACCAATTAATACAAAATGTAAAGAACAATGTACAAAATTTTCAGTTCATATGGTGACCGCGTCTAGAAGATGAAGATGAAAGGATTTCTAATCTTGCAAAACATAAACAAGTGTCTAAATACAAATAAAAAATAAACAAGATCTCAGTTTTCACTTTCGAAGCAAAACTTCCTTTTATTATTCGAACCTTTTCAAAGAAAGAACAAAACCAATCGTTTCATGCTTTCTTTTGTTCGGTTTAAACGAAAACAACAAAAAACACCAACCTTACACGAGACCTTGAAGTAATCCGACTTCAAATTCATAAATAAAAATGAAAAAGCAAAGATCTCAGTGTGTATGTTTTTCATTAAAAGTTGTAACAATCTTTAGAGATCTATCTAATACCCATCATTGATTTTTAACAAGAAAGAAAAACAAACGACACCTTACCCGAAACCCTCGTAAAGATCTTGAAACCGAAAATGTCAAGACCATCAGAAGGGTGACGTTTGTTTTGGTTCGCGTTTATGAAACATATGTTATTCGGTTGTGTTGAGTGAAACCAAATGATATTTAGTTGTTTGTTTCGTGTGATGTACAAGATCTCCTCTGGTTCGTGTGTTGATATCAACAACAACAACAACAACAACAACAACAAATGATATTTAATTGTTTGTTTCGTGTGATGTTTAAGTGTGGAGATGCGTTTTTATCAAATTAGTAATAATGGGTTTCATTTTTGTGGCTGCAAGGTTAAATGGAGGGGTAAGGTAGGGACAAATTTTTATGAAATGAGATAAAATGTGGTGGCTGCAAGTGTTATAGAAATGATATTAGGGTTGTTGATATTGGGCTTGCTCTAGATTTGGGTTATTGATGGGTTTATCTAAATATTTTGAGAATTATACTTTGGCGGCTAAAATTGGTATAATGATTTGCTTGAACTGAATTTGTTAAAAGTTAGGTTGTTTGGAATTAGTTTTGGCTTATTATTGGATTATTGTTGGTTTTGGGCTTTCTAATATTTATAGGGTTGATTATTTCACATGGTTAAATTTTGTACGTTAATGAAATGTGACTACAGAGTTAAATTGTTTGTCACTTATCTGAGCTTGAAGTGAAATTTCACGTAAAACTTAATCCTAACTTTTTTACGTCAAACTTATTGAAAAAATGTTATATATAAAAAATGTGTAATCGAATATTATTTGCTCGCCGTAAATATAGTCACAGGGTACCAGCCGGCACATCGCGCGGGTACCCTGCCAGTAGCTTTAAAAGTAGAAATCACGTGTTTTAGAAATCAAAAGCCATACACGTTGATTGAATTGATTATCTTTAGTTAACTTTATAAAAAGTAGAAATTACACGGATGGTCCTTGTGGTTTACAGGAATTTCAAGTTTGGGAGCTATTTTATTTTAATTACGCCACAGATACCTATTTTGAGAAATGTTTCACGCGTTTGGTCCCTAAGTTGGATGGACGTTAGTCTCTCCGTTAGTTTTGTTTGCATCGTTAGTCCCCCCGTTAGTTTTGTTTGCATCGTTAGTCCCTCCGTTAGTATTTTTTACAAAAATTAATTTTTTTTCGAAATTAATTTTTTTTAGAAAAATTAATTTTTTTTCGAAATTAATTTTTTTACAAGAATTACTTTTTTTTTTTTTTTTTTTTTTTTTTTTTTTTTTTTTTTTTTTTTCTTTCTTTTCCGAATAACTACTCCAACACACCTTATACAACTTATTTTGCATACTTTTATTTCTTAAACATAGCCGTTACGGCTATCGAACTATATTATTTGATGATAAGTTACTGAAATTCTTCCATTTTCAATAAATTCAGAGCAAAGCCAAGTCCCTCTTGGACGGCACCAAGGATGTGTTTAGAAGACAGTTTTTCATGGTGATATTTTTTGCGGTTACTCCAAAATTAGTTACGGGTCTCACGACGCGCTTGGAGTTTGACGGAGATCATTCTTGAATGTTTGCAAAACAATCTAGATTATGATATTCTTGTTTAAATTTTTTTTGATAATCCCTTAGTATTCCTTAATTAGTAACCTCTTTTTACATAATGAAAATAAAAGTTCGGGGACACTACTTGTATAATGTATACTTGATGATTGGGACACTAGTTATTATTTTTTTTTTGGGATAATTCTAAAAGTAGACCAAACACAAATGGGCGGTTTCCTATTTACCCAAAAATTCGAAAATAATTATGTTGCCCAGGGCAACAGACAATTTTTTGGGCAACTGAAGGATTTTCAGTGTATTTTTGGGCAACAATCGCCATTTTTTGGGCAACTGGGGACATTTTTTGGGCAATCGGGGTATGGTATAGACCATTTGGTGTTTGGTCTATTTTGGTAATTATCCATTTTTTTTTAAATTACTTTTTTTTCGAAGTTAATTTTTTTACAAAAATTACTTTTTTTTCGAATTTAATATTTTTACAAAAATTAATTTTTTTACAAAAATTCCTTTTTTTTCGAATTTAATTTTTTTAGATTTTTTTTTTTTTTTCGAAATTAATTTTTTTTTTTCGAAATTATATTGCAAATGTGTTTGTTATGTGTTATTTTGTCTTGCATATATAAGGGTTTGAAAACAAATCAAAAACGGTGATTTTCGGATGATTTTCAACGACGTTTTCGCGTTTAACGAGGTTCAGACGAACTCGGAAAAATTCCCCGAGCACACCATTGGAAAGAACACGAAAAAAAGAGTCCAACGGAAGACCCGAATCCGACCCGTTTATGACAAACACATTTGCAATATAATTTCGAAAAAAAATTAATTTCGAAAAAAAATATAATTTTTGTAAAAAAATTAACTTCGAAAAAAAATTGATTTTTCTAAAAAAAAAATTCGAAAAAAAAAAATAACACATAACAAAAAATTTCGAAAAAAAAATTATTTTTTGTAAAAAAATTAATTTCGAAAAAACATTATTTTTTCTAACAAAATTAATTTCGAAAAAAAAAATTAATTTTTGTAAAAAATACTAAAGGAGGGACTAACGATGCAAACAAAAGTCCATCCAACTTAGGGACCAAACGCGTGAAACGTTTCCAAAAATATGTATCTGTGACGTAATTAAAATGAAATAGCTCCCAAACTTGAAATTCGTGTAAACCACATGGACCATCCGTGTAATTTTTCTAAAAAGTATATTGATCTTCCACTTTATAATGATAGCTACCAAAACAAGACTACTTACTCTACTCCCAATCCTTTTTAAAGAAAAACGTATGGAATGGTTGTTCAAAAAATTGAAATAGTATATAAAAAAATTAGGGTTTTATATAAAGTTTTGATATGCAAGTCTATAATGTTATGTACTATAACATATAAAGACTTGCAAACCAAAGCTCATCACTCACCCTAAGATGAACATTTAATAATAGCTTAGGTATATTAGGCAGTTACACTTATTCTTCTTTACCGATGTGGGATTCTAGACACTTTTAACTTTTCTCGTAATTGTTCTCAGTTGTTTGTTATGAATGTATGCATGCTCTTTTGAATATTGGAAAAACTTTGTTATGAGTACAATTTGTGGCCACAAGTCAAGCACTTATACACAACTAATTTTTTAATAAATGCTTAAAAAACACCTAAAGTTTAGATATAAAAATGGTGGAATACTTCAACATGACATCTCGATATCTCATTGAAAATCACAAGAAAAAAGACCATACGTGAACCTCTCCCATCGATCTGAACTGATAACATCACCAAAGAAACATAGCATACCGTGAAACAAAAGGTTTTAACTTTCATTTGTTAGATTTATCAATCGTTGTTTTTTGTAATATAAGTGTTTTGATTTGTTAAAAAGTGTATGGGAGTAAACTTGATTTCTATAAGCCAACTAAGGTGTCGTTTGTTTTTTCCCAATAAGCACTTTTTTCCTCTTTTCACTTCTTTCGTCTGCGGGAGGGCAGAGGTTTATGTTTGTTTTTTCGCAGACAAAAGTGCTTCTTTTAACTTCTTTCCTCTTCTAAATTTCAGACATTATCTTTCACTTTTACCTCTTCTTTCACAAACCTTACATCTCCTTCTCAATATCTGTTTTTATACGTTTTCGTCAATTTTTATACGTTTTCGTCCGTTTTTTACGTTTTCGTCTGTTTTTTACGTTTTCGTCCGTTTTTTTTTACGTTTTCGTCTGTTATTTTACGTTTTCGTCAGTTTTTTAATTTTTAGTCCATTTTTTAACGTTTTCGTCCGTTTTTTTTACGTTTTTGTCTTTTTTTTACGTTTTCGACCATTTTTTACGTTTTCGACCGTTTCTTTACGTTTTCGACCATTTTTTTATTTTTGGTAATTCTTTTTACGTTTTTGTCAGTTTTTTTACGTTTTCGCCTGTTTTTTTACGTTTTCTTCTGTTTTTTACATGTTCGTCCGTTTTTTTTTTTACGTTCAGTCCATTTTCGTCCGTTTTTTTACGTTTTCGACCCTTTTTTTACATTTTCGCCTGCTTTTTAAATTTTCGTCTTTTTTTTACGTTCAGTCCGTTTTCGTCCGTTTTCGACCGTTTTGAACGTTTTTGTCAGTTTTTATACGTTTTCGTACGTTTTTTTTTTACGTTTTTGATCTTTTTTATGTTTTCGTTCGTTTTTTACGTTTTCGACCTTGCTTTACGTTTTCGTCTGTTTTTTTACCTTTTAGTCCGTTTTTTTACCTTTTAGTCCGTTTTCGTTCGCGTTTTTTACGTTTTCGTCCATTTTTTTACGTTTTCGATTGTTTTTTTTTACGTTTTTGTCCATTTTTTAGGTTTGCGACCGGTTTTTACACGTTTTCGTCCATTTTTTTACGTAGAAAAATAGACGAAAATGTAAAAAACAGACGAAAACGTAAAAAAATATACGAAAACGTAAAAAACAGACGAAAACGTAAAAAAAAGTCAAAACGTAAAAAATAGACAAAAGCGTAAAAAAACACACGAAAACGTAAAAAAACGGATGAAAAACTAAATAATTTTAAAAAACGTAAAAAACGCACGAAACATAAAAAACAGCCGAAAACATAAAAAACAGACGAAAACGTTAAAAAACGATCGAAAACGTAAAAAACGGACGAAAACGTAAAAAAACATACGAAAACATAAAAAAACATACGAAAACGTAAAAAAACAGACGAAAACGTAATAAAATGGACGAAAATGTAAAAAAATAGACGAAAACGTAAAAACGGATGAGAACGTAGAAAACTGACGAAAACGTAAAAAAACAGACGAAAACGTAAAAAAACAGATGAAAACGTAAAAAAAGGTCGAAAACATAAAAAAAACGTAGAAAACGTAAAAAATGGATGACAACGTAGAAAAAGAGACGAAAACGTAAAAAAACAGACGAAAACGTAAAAAAAGGGTTGAAAGCGTGGAACATAAACTATAAATCTATGACTTTTGTTTAGGGCTGAGCTAAGTTAACCGAAAACCAAACCGAACTGACAAACCGAGCCGAACCGAACCCATCGTATTCGGTTCGGTTTTATATAATTATGGTTTTTGGTTTCGGTTTTACTTGATTCGATTCGGTTTGAGTCAAAACCAAGAAAAATACACCTAAACTATCAGTACAGTTTGGTTTCCGTTTTGCTAGTTTAACTTCGGTGCGGTTCTCAATTTACGTTTTCTTCAAAATCGATTTTCGGGTCTGGTTTGGTCAATTAAGTTCGAGTTTGATCCGTGGTAACTACTCTTGTTAGATCTAGTTTTACTCACTTTTTCTTTTTCAAATTTCATTTAACACTCAACATCTAACCAAACCAACACTAAAAATCTTTTTTTCCCTTTTTCAACATTTTATAAAAACTTAATAAGTACAAAAATAAACAATATATGATTCTTGTTTCCAACCAATATTAGTATCATTTTTCATCATATCTTTAGAAACCCATTTTCCCGCCATTTCCAACTGTTTTAACCACCACATTCGACCACCATAAACCACCATCAATATGAAACCATCAACCCACTTAACCTTCATAATAACAATAATCACCATTTTAACAACCCCAACTAACTCATACCCACGCAACACCTCTTTCTTCTTCCAAACACTCCCTTCCCAAAACCTCACTTTTCGCGGAGACTCGTTTTTACGCAACGGCATCGCGACGTTAACCCCGGAGTCCGATACGCCCATTTCGTCTTCCGGGACACTTGTTTTGAACACCCCGATACGTTTTTCGGACAATAGGACTAATTCGACCACTTCTTTTGTGACCAACTTTACTTTTATGGTAAAGCCCGGGAAACCCGTGTCAGGCGGGGGCGTGGCGTTTTTCTTAAGCCCGGAAAACGACACGCTCGGGTCGCCTGACGGGTTTTTGGGCTTGGTCAACGCTTCGGAGTTGACCAAGAACAAGTTTATTGCGGTGGAATATGATACCCGACTTGACCCGCATTTTAATGACCCGAATGATAATCATGTCGGGTTGGATATTGATAGTTTGGACTCGGTCGCGGCCGTTGACTTGTCAACGGTCGGGATCGATTTAAAAAAAGGGGGGAGTTTAGTTCTTGGGTGGAGTATTATCATGATTTGAGGTGTTTAAAAGTGTATTTGAGTCGGGACCCGGTTCGACCCGAGAACCCGGTTTTGAATACGAGTGTCGATTTTTCAGGTTATTTTCAAGAGTTTATGTATTTGGGGTTTTCGGCGTCGAGTCAAGGGAGTACCGAGGCGCATTTGGTTGAAAGTTGGGGGTTTCAGTCTTTTGGGCTTAAAAGGTTTAATCCGCGTGATCCACATAATGTTAGTGATCACACGGTTCAGGTTCGTGTTCGTGATAGAAACTCGAGTTATAGAAAGTATAGTAAAAAGATCGGGTTCGGGTTTGAAATAGGTGGTCCAGTTTTTGTTTTCGCGGGATTAGTACTTTTTGGGTACGTTTCGGTTAAAAGATGGCGAGAGATAAAAAACGACACGGTCATAAAAAATGAGTTTAAAAGAAAGCCGAGGCAGTATAGGTATCGAGAGCTAAAAATCGCGACGAATGACTTCCATCCGAGTCGAGTTATAGGTCATGGGTCGTTTGGGACAGTTTACAAAGCGTTTTTAGTATCATCAGGCACGACAGCAGCTGTGAAACGGTCTAAACAGTCTAGTGATGGGTTTGAGACATAAGAACCTTGTTCAGTTGTTAGGCTGGTGTGTCGAAAAAGGGGAATTGTTACTTGTTTACGAGTTTATGCCTTATGGAAGTATTGATAAAGTGTTGTATCAAGATCCTGATCACTGGGGCTTTTTGAAGTGGTCACATCGATATAAAATAGCAATAGGTTTAGCTTCGGTTTTGGCTTATTTGCATCAAGAATGTGATAAGTTGGTGATTCATTGCGATATTAAGTCGAGTAATGTGATGTTAGATGCAAATTTTAATGCTCGGTTAGGTGATTTTGGGCTAGCTAAGTTGATTGATCATGATAAGAGTCAGAGTCCTATCTCGACTTTAACAGCTGGAACAGCGGGCTATTTAGCACCCGAGTATCTACATTGTGGAAAGGCTAATGATAAAACCGATGTTTATAGCTATGGGGTAGTGGTGCTTGAAATTTGTTGTGGTCGAAGACCTTTAGAGAAAGAGCCCGAAAGTCAGAATATGGTGAACTTGGTTGATTGGGTATGGGGTTTATACTCGAGTGGCAAGGTTTTGGACTCGATTGATGCTCGACTAAACGGTGTGCTTGATGAGGTGGAAGGTGAGAGGCTTCTGATGGTCGGGTTAAGTTGTGTGAACCCGCTAAGTGCAATATAATTTCGAAAAAAAAATAATTTCGAAAAAAAATATAATTTTTGTAAAAAAATTAATTTCGAAAAAAAAATGATTTTTCTAAAAAAAAAATTCGAAAAAAAAAAATAACACATAACAAAAAATTTCGAAAAAAAAAATTATTTTTTGTAAAAAAATTAATTTCGAAAAAACATTATTTTTTCTAACAAAATTAATTTCGAAAAAAAAAATTAATTTTTGTAAAAAATACTAACGGAGGGACTAACGATGCAAACAAAAGTCCATCCAACTTAGGGACCAAACGCGTGAAACGTTTCCAAAAATATGTATCTGTGGCGTAATTAAAATGAAATAGCTCCTAAACTTGAAATTCGTGTAAACCACAAAGACCATCCGTGTAATTTTTCTAAAAAGTATATTGATCTTCCACTTGATAAAGTGTAAACCACAAGGACCATCCGTGTAATTTATCAAGATCCCAATCTTTGTTAAAGAAAACGTATGCAATCGTTGTTCAAAAAATTTACGTATATAGTATATAATAAAGTTAGGATTTTATGTAAAGCTTTGAGTTGCAAGCGCTAAATGTTATAATGTTATATGGTACAACATATAAAGACTTGCAAACCCAAAGCCAATTACTCGCCCTAAGATGAACATTTAATAATAGCTTAGGTATATAAGCCGGTTATACTTATTCTTCTTTACCGATGTGGGATTCTAGACACGTTTAACTTTTCTCATAATTGTTCTCAGTTGTTTGTTATGAATGTATGCATGCTCTTTTGAATATTGGAAAAACTTTGTTATGAGTACAGTTTGTGGCCACAAGTCAAGCACTTATATACAACTAATTTTTTAATAAATGCTTAAAAACCACCTAAAGTTTGGATATAAAAATGAAAATGACGATAGTTTTACTTAACTAAAACAATTTGGACTATGTGTCACACAATCAAAGTCACAAGAAAAGAGATCATAGGTGAACCTCTCCCATAGATTTGACTTGATAACATTACCAAAGAAGCATTGCATATCGTGAAACAAAATGTTTTAACATGGTTGAAAATGTATTTAACTTGATACTTTTTAATTTTTATGATTGTGTGTAATCATTTTTTTGTTGTTGTGTGTGCTGAATTTTAAATTTCGATCATTGTGTGAATTTTGTGACTTTTCTGCCATGTAAAATGACTGTTTTACCCTTCGAAATTTTAGAAAAATAAAGGTAAAACGGTCACAAAATACACACAATGATCGAAATTTAAAAGTTCAGTACACACAATAAGAAGAAAAAAAGATGCCTACACACAACCATAAAAAGTGTCAAGTTAAATACATTTTCAATCAATTAGCCCTTTTTGTAATATAAGTTTTAATTTGCTAAAAAGTGTACGTCAGTAAACTTGAATTCTGTAAGCCAACTATGTTTGTGATTTAAGTTCAAGCTCATATTCATGTTCAAAGCGTCTCTAATAATACGGACTTTCTAAAGTTCATTCTGTTGACACATCATATTTTTATAAACTACAACAACAACAAACACAATCCCGCCAAGGCAGGATATGGGGAATATTTTTATAAACTACTACTGGTATAAACTTACCATTCTAATGCTATGAACTTCATATATATCAAGTCTAAAAACTAGCAATCTTCAAATGTCAGATGTTTTGTATTACTACTACTTGAAATTATTATTAAAAACTTTTAAAGAAAGTTAATTAGTTAATAAAATAAAAAAATAAAATAAATAAATAAATAATTATTCTGCACAAAGTAAAAAAAAGCTTGTTTAATATCTATGTTTGTAAAATGTAAGAAGTTTTTTTTTTCTAATATATAGACTTAACCCGAAAAACAAAGTAAGTTACTATCAACCGTACATACTAATAGAGTACAAATCAAAAAAAATATATGGGTTATTCCGCTATAACTTTAAACATCTTTGCTTAATTGTAAACTTCAAGTTGATAAGTACAGCAATGAGATTACATTTCCAACTTGCGGTAAGAAAACCCAGATTATACATTGTTTTTTACATTACTTTTTTCTAACAACATTTTTAGACTTGTTTGGTCGACTAATTTAAGTTTGAATTTATCGTGATACAGACTCAAACTAATTAAAACTTATATTCTTCAAGAGGTTTACTTGGCCAGTTAAAAGTTCTTTATCCCTAGCAAGGATTAAACTTGAATCTCTCACATTTTAATGATAGTCGGAAACCTTTCACCACTACCTATATACATTGTATAAATAAACTTGTTGAACAACATAAATTATAAATCTATGACTTTTGTTTAGGGCTGAGCTAAGTTAACCGAAAACCAAACCGAACTGACAAACCAAGCCGAACCGAACCCATCTTATTGGGTTCGGTTTTATATAATTATGGTTTTTGACTTTTTGGTTTTACTTGATTCGGTTCGGTTTGAGTCAAAACCAAGAAAAATACACCTAAACTATCAGTACAGTTCGGTTTCCGTTTTGCTAGATTAACTTCGGTGCGGTTCTCAATTTACGTTTTCTTCAAAATCGATTTTCGGGTCGGGTTTGGTCAATTCAGTTCGAGTTTGATCCGTAGTTAACTACTCTTGTTAGATCTAGTTTTACTCCAAAAATTTTCCCCCCTTTTTCAACATTTTATAAAAACTTAATAAGTACAAAAATAAACAATATATAATTCTTGTTTCCAACCAATATTATCATTTTTCATCATATCTTTACAAACCCATTTTCCCGCCATTTCCAACTGTTTTAACCACCACATTCAACCACCATAAACCACCATCAATATGAAACCATCAACCCACTTAACCTTCATAATAACAATAATCACCATTTTAACAACCCCAACTAACTCATACCCACGCAACACCTCTTTCTTCTTCCAAACACTCCCTTCCCAAAACCTCACTTTTCGCGGAGACTCGTTTTTACGCAACGGAATCGCGACGCTAACACGTGACTCCGATACGCCCATTTCGTCTTCCGGGACACTTGTTTTGAACACCCCGATACGTTTTTCGGACAATAGGACTAATTCGACTACTTCTTTTGTGACCAACTTTACTTTTGTGGTAAAGCCCGGGAAACCCGTGTCAGGCGGGGGCGTGGCGTTTTTCTTAAGCCCGGAAAACGACACGCTCGGGTCGCCTGACGGGTTTTTGGGCTTGGTCAACGCTTCGGAGTTGACCAAGAACAAGTTTATTGCGGTGGAATATGATACCCGACTTGACCCGCATTTTGATGACCCGAATGATAATCATGTCGGGTTGGATATTGATAGTTTGGACTCGGTCACGACCGTTGACTTGTCAACGGTCGGGATCGAGTTGAAAAATGGGGGTGAGTTTAGTTCTTGGGTGGAGTATTATCATGATTTGAGGTGTTTAAAAGTGTATTTGAGTCGGGACCCAGTTCGACCCGAGAGCCCGGTTTTGAACACGAGTGTCGATTTATCGAGTTATTTTCAAGAGTTTATGTATTTGGGGTTTTCGGGGTCGAGTCAAGGGTGTACCGAGGCGCATATGGTTGAAAGTTGGGGGTTTCAGTCTTTTGGGCTTAAAAGGTTTAATCCGCGTGATCCACATAATTTTAGTGATCACACGGTTCAGGTTCGTGTTCGTGATAGAAACTCGAGTTATAGAAAGTATAGTAAAAAGATCGGGTTCGGGTTTGAAATAGGCGGTCCAGTTTTTGTTTTCGCGGGTTTAGTACTTTTTGGGTACGTTTCGGTTAAAAGATGGCGAGAGATAAAAAACGACACGGTCATAAAAAATGAGTTTAAAAGAAAGCCGAGGCAGTATAGATATCGAGAGCTGAAAATCGCGACGAATGACTTCCATCCGAGTCGAGTTATAGGTCATGGGTCATTTGGGACAGTTTACAAAGCGTTTTTAGTATCATCAGGCACGACAGCAGCTGTGAAACGGTCTAAACAGTCTAGTGAAGCGAAACACGAGTTTTTGTCAGAGTTGTCGGTTATCGCGGGTTTGAGACATAAGAACCTTGTTCAGTTGCTAGGCTGGTGTGTCGAAAAAGGGGAATTGTTACTTGTTTACGAGTTAATGCCTTATGGAAGTATTGATAAAGTGTTGTATCAAGATCCTGATCACTGGGGCTTTTTGAAGTGGTCACACCGATATAAAATAGCAAAAGGTTTAGCTTCGGTTTTGGCTTATTTGCATCAAGAATGTGATAAGTTGGTGATTCATTACGATATTAAGTCAAGTAACGTGATGTTAGATGCAAATTTTAATGCTCGGTTAGGTGATTTTGGGCTAGCTAAGTTGATTGATCACGATAAGAGTCAGAGTCCTATCTCGACTTTAACAGCTGGAACAGCGGGCTATTTAGCACCCGAGTATCTACATTGTGGAAAGGCTAATGATAAAACCGATGTTTATAGCTATGGGGTAGTGGTGCTTGAAATTTGTTGTGGTCGAAGACCTATAGAGAAAGAGCCCGAAAGTCAGATATATGGTGAACTTGGCTGATTGGGTATGGGGTTTATACTCGAGTGGCAAGGTTTTGGACTCGATTGATGCTCGACTAAACGGGGTGTTTGATGAGGTGGAAGGTGAGAGGCTTCTGATGGTCGGGTTAAGTTGTGTGAACCCGCTAAGTGAAATGAGGCCATCGATGAGACGAGTTTTGCAAATACTGAATAACGAGGCGGAGGTAATGAATGTGCCTGTGGTGAAACCTAAAGTGAGTTTTTCGGCTAGTATGCCTATGAGTGTTAAGGATCTTGTGTCGTGTTCGGATGATGAAACTGAAAGTATGATCGATAGTTGTAAGACTTCGTCTGATAGCGGGTTTGAGATCCGTATCGAACGGTCTACTGATTAGAGAGTTTGATGTTTTGTTATATTGAATATTTGATTTGTTTGTAAAGTTTTGTATAAAAATCTACGGTTTCAGCATCTGAAGATGCCTGTTAGCTTATATTGCTCTTTTATATTATGATTTTGATGTATGTATACGCTTCTTGTATTCGTTGTACCTCAGGAAGTAGTTAAGATAGTTGAAATCAATTGGTGACAATTTCGCCTGTCGTGTAATTAATCAAGTCATTAAATTTCTTTGTGAGTGTAATCTAAAATCTAGGCTCAACTTATGAAAATGATATCTGTGAAAACACCACATCAAAAACTATCTTTCTGAAGTGGCAAAATGAGCGGATAGAGTAACATGTCAAAATGGGTACCAAAAATTAGTAGCAGTTAGTTTGGGTACCTGGATTAAAGCCCATAAAGCACGATACAACTTCGGCATTGATAGTAGTGGCAACACTGGCGGGTTGGGTAATGGGTCATATGTGTAATTTTTAGTACGGGTGAGAAGGACGAGCCTACGTACACTTATTTCTTTTCTTTTTTTCTTTGTTTATACAAAGGAATTGGTGCGATAAATTTTTTTATAAACTATATTATTTGGAAATAATTTATCAGTCTAGCAGTCGAAAAAGGTATGCAATTAAATGCCTCTTGGATGTGTAACCCGTTTGACCCGCTTGACCCATAAGTTATATTTTCGTTATAGTTGAATTTTATGGCTTAACCCGTTAGATATAAAACATTATCCAGTTCGACCCATATGGCCATATATACAAAAATGGGTCAAAATTGACACCCATGGTCAGCTCCTTTTGGATTCAAAGGAATTAAAGAACACGGAAGCTGGAGTACAATTTGTGGTTAAAATCATAGCCGACATCTTCGTTGAAGTGATATCCAATGTCATCGGTGTTCAAAACATATAAAGTACAAACAAACGGGACTTATTAGAAATGTTCAATGTAAGTACTAGAGGTGTGAAAATGGATCGGTAATCCGTCAAAACGGGTTTGGGATAAATTGTTGTATGACGTCGTCATCTGATAGCGTGTTCGAGATCCATATCGAATGGTCAACTGATTAACAAGTTTATGTTTCGTTAGATTGACATATTTGATTTGTTTGTAACGTTTTGTTATATATTTTGAAGCTGTCTGTAAGTGCTCGACTTGCGGCCACAAATTGTACTCATAACAATGTTTTTCGAATAGTCAAAAGAGCATATGTATACAGTCATAACAAACAACTCAGAACAATTATGAGAAAAGTTAAGAATGTTTAGAATCCCACATCGGTAAAGGAGAATAAATGTTAACGCCTAATATACCTAAGTGTGTATTAAATGTTCAACTTAGGATGAGTAGTGGGCTTTTGGTTTGAAAGTTCTTACACGTTAGAGAAACGTTTAAGCCCTTGCACACCAGAAATTTTATATAAAATCCTAACTTTTTTATAAATATTTTGGCAACTAATATTAGAAAGTGGAAGATCAATAGTTTTTATAAAGTTAACTAAAGATAATCAATTCAATCAACCTGTATGGCTTTTGATTTCTAAAAGACGTGATTTCTACTTTTAAAGCTATTATGAAAGCTTCAAACGGGGTATGAGTTTATGTTTACGCTTTGTTTTCATCTTCATTTAATCAACATTCAACTGACAAGTTAAAAACTACCAAAACAAGACTACTCACTCTGACTCCCAATCTTTGTTAAAGAAAACGTATGGAATCGTTGTTCAAAAAATTTATATATATAGTTGAAATAGTATATAAAAAATTATGGTTTTATATAAAGTTTTAGGAAAGAACTGCTCTACATGTTATGTACTATAACATATAGAGACTTGCAATCCCAAAGCCCATTAGTCACCCTAAGACGAACACTTAATAATAGCTTAGGTATATTAGGCGGTAACACTTATTCTCCTTTACCGATGTGGGATTCTAGACACGTTTAACTTTTCTCCTAAGATAAACATTGTAAAGACTTGCAAACCCAAATCAAGCTAAAATGTACAATGTTGAATAGTAATATTCCACAAATTAAAGATTCCAACTTTGCACTAACCATAAAAAGATGAGTAAACTCCAAAATACATCCCTGTGGTTTGGCTAATTTCGCACGATACATCCCTCTCAAAAAAGTTTCAACATACACATCCCTCCGTTAGTAAAAGTCAAACACAATACATCCACAAGGACGAACGGTGCAAATATTGTGTCGTTAACTTGAACACGTGACAGTTAAATAAAAGTATTTGTGTCATTTTATAGTTCCATCTACTTCACCCCTCTTTTTCTACCACAAATCCAGATCCAAAACAAATCATCATACCCCAAATACCACAATCAACATATCCAAATCATAAATAAAAAACACAAACACAAATCCGAGTAATGTTCCATAACAGGTATAAATCCACAAATTAATTCAGTCGATCAACACCCAAATTTTTTTTGCAAGCAGATCAAATTTTGACGGTCAACAAGTGGAATAAAATTTTCAAAACATTCAAATCATCAACCATATGAAGCCTTTCAGGTCAAACAAGAACACAAAACAGTAAACAGATAAATACTCCCTCCGTCCCTAAATAAATGTCCAGTATTGACTTTTAAAGTCTTTTCTTTTTAACTTTGACCTTAAATTATTTCATTTGTGTTATGTAATACTTAATGAAAATTATACCAATGAAAATACCTTTAAAACTCAATCCATTTATATATTTTGCATCAAGTATTACATAACACAAATAAAATAATTTAAGGTCAAAATTAAAAAGAGAAGACTTTAAAAGTCAATAGTGGACACTTATTTAGGACGGAGGGAGTAATTATAAATAACTTTCAAACATACAAAAAATCAACCAATCAAGAACGAAAACATACAAAAAATCATAAACCCAGATTTCACTAAATACAAAAAAAAAAAAAAAAAAAAAAAAAAAAAAAAAAATAACAGATTAAACACCATACTCACCTAAAACCCTAGCCGTAAATCACACTCACCATTTCCGTTCCATCTTCACCATCACCCCCTTAAAAAAAAGGCAAATGGCACAAAAAGGCATCAAAGTTAGGGTCCATTTCCAATCAAGGTATCCAACTTTTTTTCTTGCATAAAAAGGTTCCCAACTTTTTTTTTTGGCGGATTTGGGTTTTTTACTAACGGGCGTTAACTCAGTTCATTAGTAAGTTACATGTTTGGTCCTTGAGGTCGTTAACTCAGTTCATGCAACATCCAAAAACAAATTCGAATTTTTTTTTTTTTACATGTTTGGTCCTCGAATTCTTATACTCATTTCGTACAACATCAAAAAAAAAAAATGGAAAAATATTTAAAAAAAAATTATCAAAAAAATATTTTCTTAAAATATTTATATATTACTTTTTAAATTACTTTTTTTTTAGAAAAATATTTAAAAAAAATTAAAAAATATTTCGAAAAAATATTTTCGAAAATTAAAAAAAAAAAAAAAAAAAAGTTCAAAAAAAAGTTCGAAATTTTTTTTAAAAAAAAAATATAAAATTTGTTCGAAAAAATTTAAAAAAAAATTAAAAAATATTTCGAAAATAAATTTTCGAAAAATATTTGAAAAAAGAATTAAAAAAAAAAGTTCGAATTTTTTTAAAAAAAAAAAGTATTTTTTCAAAAATATTTTTAATTTTTTCGAGAAAATATATATATATATATATTTTTCAAATATTTTTTCGAAAATATTTTTAATTTTTTTAAAAAAAAATTAAAAAAAAAATATTTCGAAAAAATATTTTCGAAAAAATTAAAAATATTACTTTCGCAAAATATTTTTAATTTTTTTTAAAAAAAAGTAATTAAAAAAAAATTTCGAACTTTTTTTTTAATTTTTTTTTCAAATATTTTTCGAAAATTTTTTTTCGAAATTTTTTTTCCGAAATATTTTTTAATTTTTTTAATTTTTTTTTTTAATTTTTTCGAAAATTTTCTTTATTTTTTTTTTAAAAAAAATCGAACTTTTTTTTTAACTTTTTTTTTTTAAATTTTCGAGAATATTTTTAATTTTTTCGAAAATATTTTTAATTTTTTCGAAATATTTTTTAATTTTTTTAGATATTTTTCGAAAAAAAAAAGTAATTTAAAAAGCAATATATAAATATTTAAGAAAATATTTTTTTGATAATTTTTTTTAAATATTTTTCGATTTTTTTTTTGGATGTCGCATGAAATGAGTATAAGAATTCGAGGACTAAACATGTAAAAAAAAATTCGAAATTGTTTTTGGATGTTGCATGAACTGAGTTAACGACCTCGAGGACCAAACATGTAACTTACTAACGAACTGAGTTAACGCCCGTTAGTAAAAAACCCAAATCTGCCAAAAAAAAAAAGTTGTGAACCTTTTTATGCAAGAAAAAAAGTTGGATACCTGGATTGGAAATGGACCCTAACTTTGATGCCTTTTTGTGCCATTTGCCCTAAAAAAACATGTCTTTAATCTCTTCATCGAAACCCTATTTCATAAACCCTAATTTCTTCTCAAATCTCGCAAGAATCACAAGCACCCATAACAGATTCAACCCATTCAAAACCACAACACACACAGTTGACTCCATTTTCATTTCTGGAACTTCAAATCGACAACAGTTTCATTTTCACATCTCATTTTCGATGAATCGAACCGCCATGAAGAGGAGGAACAACAAGAGGATAACGAATATGAGTTTTTGTGTTTTGGAATTTTGTTTTGGATTTTTGGATTTTTGTTTGTGTTTGTGTTTGATTCTGGTGAGTAGGTGTGGGTGTTAAAAGAAGAGTAAGTGAGTAGGTGTGGGTGTTCAAAAGGACTAAATTACGTTTGCTTAAAAAGAGATAACTGTCACGTGTCCAATCTAACGAAACAATGTTTGCACCGTTCATCCTTGTGGATGTATTGTGTTTGACTTTTACTAACGGAGGGATGTATATGTTGCAAAAAAAAATTTAGATGTATAATGCAAAATTGGGTAAAACACAAAAATGTATTTTGGAGTTTACTCTAAAAAGATTGAAAACTCAATTTTCTCATATATTACCAGATTTCAATGCAAGTACATTTTAGAAAAAGATAAAGTATATACTAGTAATATTTTCCTATACCTACTTTTACAATTCACAGTCCTCTTTTTTGCATTCTTTCTGATCTACGAAACCCACCGGAAAAAAAAACAAAAAAAAAAAAAAAAAAAAAAAACTTTTTGCATTAGGCTAGTCACAGTGGTTACCTGTGTCATCAGCTGCCACGTCAGTTTTCTCTCTCCGGTGACCAGACATGACCAAGTTGCCACAGTTGTGACCGATTTTTTTTTTTTAATTCAAACATTTACATACAATGAATCTTTCATGCATGCAAGATATATACGTGTACATGGATGCAAGATATATACGTGCCATCATTTACATTGTGCACTAGACAGTATCCTCAAGAGACTAACGAGCAAATAACTAGAGGTGCGTTCATCATTTAGTGACACTCCATTTGTCTGGTTTTCCGGATGTGTCCTCCTTCTTCGTCTATTATGTCCTGTTAAACGCCTACGACAACTTCTCTTTCATTCATCAAACTCCTAGATCAAGAGTGTGAAACCTGCCCACATATACAACCAAATCAAATCTTAATAAAAAGTCTCCCAGTAGGCCTTGTTTTGTGAAGTGAAAGTCGGTCATAAATTCGACCGACCTTGTCTTTTGCTCATCGTCGACTGATATTTGCCCCACCCCTACAATGGAGTCGACCGAACTGAATATCGGTCAAAATGCATGACCGACCGATATTATCCAAGCCATTGTATACAGCCTTAGAGAGCACCCTAGTTTTTGGCAAACTTAGAAGGACGAGGGCACTCGAATTTTTTCCAACAAAATTTGCAAATTTTCTTATGTATTTTGATACCCCCGTTTGAAGCTTTCATAATCTATACTATATATAATGCACAAATGAATCTCTCTCCAAAATTTTCAGACTTACAAGAAATAAAGCATGATTTACAACACTTTAATGCACCCAATTTTCAGAATTACAACAAAATAAGCATTAGGGGTGTTCGCGGGGCGGTTCGGTTCGGTTAGTTGAAAGATTTAAACTATCCATCGCGGGGCGGGTAATTAACTTTACTACCCGAAACCGAACCGTGCTAGGCGGGTAACCGGACACGCGGGTACCCGAAATGAGCGGTTACCCGCGGTTCAGGTCACGGTTAACCATTTTAGATGTTTAATGGAGTTTAACCGTATAAACAAAAACATGTTCTAGAACGTAAAATGTCATTTTAGTAAAATTAAATGACATTTAATAGATAATAGTCATATAAAAGTTATATCGTTAGAATAATTGCATTCAAATATCATACATAATCAATTAACAAAATAATAGTTATTCGATGTTTATAGATTACGATCACATTTATCAACTTTCACTCAAAAATGTTTAGAAATATTTACATTAGGAGCAAAAAAGGTGTTACACAATAAAATTAGTGTAATAATATAATTAATACTTGTACAATTATTTGAATATTTAGTTAAAAAACCTTCATGTATTAAGCACGGTTCGGTTCGGTTAACCACGGATATCAAAAAATAAAAACCGAAACCAAACCGTGACAAGCGGGTTTTTTCGGTTTCGGTTTTTTTCGGTTTCGGTTTCTTCGGTTTCGGGTTTTTTCGGTTTCGGATTGAGCGGTTCGGCTCGGTTCATCGGTTTCTCGGATTTTTTGAACACCCCTAATAAGCATAGTGTATAACAAAAATAAGGATGGTGTCATTTTCAGACTAATTTTCTATCAAACACATTAATGCTATTAAAACCCTCCATTAATACACCTCATCACCAATTAATACAAAATGTAAAGCACAATGTACAAAATTTTCAGTTCATATGGTGACCGCGTCTAGAAGATGAAGATGAAAGGATTTCTAATCTTGCAAAACATAAACAAGTGTCTAAATACAAATAAAAAATAAACAAGATCTCAGTTTTCACTTTCGAAGCAAAACTTCCTTTTATTATTCGAACCTTTTCAAAGAAAGAACAAAACCAATCGTTTCATGCTTTCTTTTGATCGGTTTAAACGAAAACAACAAAACACCAACCTTACACGAGACCTTGAAGTCAATCCGACTTCAAATTCATAAATAAAAATGAAAAAGCAAAGATCTCAGTGTGTTTTTCATTAAAAGTTGTAACAATCTTTAGAGATCTATCTAACACCCATCATTGATTTTTAACAAGAAAGAAAAACAAACGACACCTTACCCGAAACCCTCGTAAAGATCTTGAAACCGAAAATGTCAAGACCATCAGAAGGGTGACGTTTGTTTTGGTTCGCGTTTATGAAACATATGTTATTCGGTTGTGTTGAGTGAAACCAAATGATATTTAGTTGTTTGTTTCGTGTGATGTACAAGATCTCCTCTGGTTCGTGTGTTGATATCAACAACAACAACAACAAATGATATTTAATTGTTTGTTTCGTGTGATGTTTAAGTGTGGAGATGCGTTTTTATCAAATTAGTAATAATGGGTTTCATTTTTGTGGCTGCAAGGTTAAATGGAGGGGTAAGGTAGGGACAAATTTTTATGAAATGAGAGAAAATGTGGTGGCTGCAAGTGTTATAGAAATGATATTAGGGTTGTTGATATTGGGCTTGCTCTAGATTTGGGTTATTGATGGGTTTATCTAAATATTTTGAGAATTATACTTTGGCGGCTAAAATTGGTATAATGATTTGCTTGAACTGAATTTGTTAAAAGTTAGGTTGTTTGGAATTAGTTTTGGCTTATTATTGGATTATTGTTGGTTTTGGGCTTTCTAATATTTATAGGGTTGATTATTTCACATGGTTAAATTTTGTATGTTAATGAAATGTGACTACAGAGTTAAATTGTTTGTCACTTATCTGAGCTTGAAGTGACATTTCACGTAAAACTTAATCCTAACTTTTTTACGTCAAACTTATTGAAAAAATGTTATATATAAAAAATGTGTAATCGAATATTATTTGCTCGCCGTAAATGTAGTCACAGGGTACCCGCCGGCACATCGCGCGAGTACCCTGCTAGTAGCTTTAAAAGTAGAAATCACGTGTTTTAGAAATCAAAAGCCATACACGTTGATTGAATTGATTATCTTTAGTTAACTTTATAAAAAGTAGAAATTACACGGATGGTCCTTGTGGTTTACAGGAATTTCAAGTTTGGGAGCTATTTCATTTTAATTACGCCACAGATATCTATTTTGAGAAATGTTTCACGCGTTTGGTCCCTAAGTTGGATGGACGTTAGTCCCTCCGTTAGTTTTGTTTGCATCGTTAGTCCCCCCGTTAGTTTTGTTTGCATCGTTAGTCCCTCCGTTAGTATTTTTTACAAAAATTAATTTTTTTTCGAAATTAATTTTTTTACAAAAATTATTTTTTTTTCGAAATTAATTTTTTTTAGAAAAATTAATTTTTTTTCGAAATTAATTTTTTTACAAGAATTACTTTTTTTTTTTTTTTTTCGAAATTAATTTTTTTTCGAATAACTACTCCAACACACCTTATACAACTTATTTTGCATACTTTTATTTCTTAAACATAGCCGTTACGGCTATCGAACTATATTATTTGATGATAAGTTACAGAAATTCTTCCATTTTCAATAAATTCAGAGCAAAGCCAAGTCCCTCTTGGACGGCACCAAGGATGTGTTTAGAAGACAATTTTTCATAGTGATATTTTTTGCGGTTACTCCAAAATCAGTTACGGGTCTCACGACGCGCTTGGAGTTTGACGGAGATCATTCTTGAATGTTTGCAAAACAATCTAGATTATGATATTCTTGTTTAAATTTTTTTTGATAATCCCTTAGTATTCACTATTCCTTAATTAGTAACCTCTTTTTACATAATGAAAATAAAAGTTCGGGGACACTACTTGTATAATGTATACTCGATGATTGGGACACTAGTTATTAATTTTTTTTTTAAATTAATTTTTTTTTCGAAATTAATTTTTTTAGAAAAATTAATTTTTTTCGAAATTAATTTTTTTACAAAAATTCCTTTTTTTCGAATTTAATTTTTTTACAAAAATTAATTTTTTTAGAAATTTTTTTTTTTTTTTCGAAATTAATTTTTTTTTCGAAATTATATTGCAAATGTGTTTGTTATGTGTTATTTTGTCTTGCATGTATAAGGGTTTGAAAACAAATCAAAAACGGTGATTTTCGGATGATTTTCGACGACGTTTTCGCGTTTAACGAGGTTCAGACGAACTCGGAAAAATTCCCCGAGCACACCATTGGAAAGAACACGAAAAAAAGAGTCCAACGGAAGACCCGAATCCGACCCGTTTATGACAAACACATTTGCAATATAATTTCGAAAAAAAATATAATTTTTGTAAAAAAATTAATTTCGAAAAAAAAATTGATTTTTCTAAAAAAAAAAATTCAAAAAAAAAAATAACACATAACAAAAAATTTCGAAAAAAAAATTATTTTTTGTAAAAAAATTAATTTCGAAAAAACATTATTTTTTCTAACAAAATTAATTTCGAAAAAAAAAAATTAATTTTTGTAAAAAATACTAACGGAGGGACTAACGATGCAAACAAAAGTCCATCCAACTTAGGGACCAAACGCGTGAAACGTTTCCAAAAATATGTATCTGTGGCGTAATTAAAATGAAATAGCTCCTAAACTTGAAATTCGTGTAAACCACAAGGACCATCCGTGTAATTTTTCTAAAAAGTATATTGATCTTCCACTTTATAATGATAGCTACCAAAACAAGACTACTTACTCTACTCCCAATCTTTGTTAAAGAAAACGTATGCAATCGTTGTTCAAAAAATTTACGTATATAGTATATAATAAAGTTAGGATTTTATGTAAAGCTTTGAGTTGCAAGCGCTAAATGTTATAATGTTATATGGTACAACATATAAAGACTTGCAAACCCAAAGCCAATTACTCGCCCTAAGATGAACATTTAATAATAGCTTAGGTATATTAGGCGGTTACACTTATTCTTCTTTACCGATGTGGGATTCTAGACACGTTTAACTTTTCTCATAATTGTTCTCAGTTGTTTGTTATGAATGTATGCATGCTCTTTTGAATATTGGAAAAACTTTGTTATGAGTACAGTTTGTGGCCACAAGTCAAGCACTTATATACAACTAATTTTTTAATAAATGCTTAAAAACCACCTAAAGTTTGGATATAAAAATGAAAATGACGATTGTTTCTAAGTGGTTGAGGGGTCCGGGACCATGATATAAACTTGATAGTTTTAGTTAACTAAAACAATTTGGACTATGTGTCACACAATCAAAGTCACAAGAAAAGAGACCATAGGTGAACCTCTCCCATAGATTTGACTTGATAACATCACCAAAGAAGCATTGCATATCGTGAAACAAAATGTTTTAACATGGTTGAAAATGTATTTAACTTGATACTTTTTAATTTTTATGATTGTGTGTAATCATTTTTTTGTTGTTGTGTGTGCTGAATTTTAAATTTCGATCATTGTGTGAATTTTGTGACTTTTCTGCCATGTAAAATGACTGTTTTACCCTTCAAAATTTTAGAAAAGTAAGGGTAAAATTGTCACAAAATACACACAATGATCGAAATTTGAAAGTTCAGTACACACAATAAGAAGAAAAAAAAAATGGCTACACACAACTATAAAAAGTGTCAAGTTAAATGCATTTTCAATCAATTAGCCCTTTTTGTAATATAAGTTTTGATTTGTTAAAAAGTGTACGTCAGTAAACTTGAATTCTGTAAGCCAAATATGTTTGTGATTTAAGTTCAAGCTCATATTCATGTTCGAAGCGTCTCTAATAATACGGACTTTATAAAGTTCATTCTGTTGACACATCATATTTTTATAAACTACTACTGGTATAAACTTACCATTCTAATGCTATGAACTTCATATATATCAAGTTTAAAAACCAGCAATCTTCAAATGTCAGATGTTTTGTATTACTACTACTTGAAATTATTGTTAAAAACTTTTAAAAAAAATTAATTAGTTAATGAAAGTAAAAATAAAATAAAATAAATAAATAATTATTCTGCACAAAGTAAAAAAAGCTTGTTTAATATTACTATGTTTGTAAAATGTAAGAAGTTTTTTTCTAATATATATAGACTTAACCCGAAAAACAAAGTAAATTGCTATCAACCGTACCTACTAATAGAGTACAAATCAAAAAAATATATGGGTTATTCCGCTATAACTTTTAGCATCCTTGCTTAATTGTAAACTTCAAGTTGATAAGTACAGCAATGAGATTACATTTCCAACTTGCGGTAAGAAAACCCAGATTATACATTGTTTTTTACATTACTTTTTTCTAACAACATTTTTAGACTTGTTTGGTCGACTAATTTAAGTTTGAATTTATCGTGATACAGACTCAAACTAATTAAAACTTATATTCTTCAAGAGGTTTACTTGGCCAGTTAAAAGTTCTTTATCCCTAGCAAGGATTAAACTTGAATCTCTCACATTTTAATGATACTCGGAAACCTTTCACCACTACCTATATATATTGTATAAATAAACTTGTTGAACAACATAAATTATAAATCTATGACTTTTGTTTAGGGCTGAGCTAAGTTAACCGAAAACCAAACCGAACTGACAAACCGAGCCGAACCGAACCCATCTTATTCGGTTCGGTTTTATATAATTATGGTTTTTGGTTTCGGTTTTACTTGATTCGGTTCGGTTTGAGTCAAAACCAAGAAAAATACACCTAAACTACCAAAACAAGACTACTTACTCTACTCCCAATCTTTGTTAAAGAAAACGTATGGAATCGTTGTTCAAAAAATTTATATATATAGTTGAAATAGTATATAAAAAAATTAGGATTTTATATAAAGTTTTGAGAAACAAGGGCTTACATGTTATGTACTCTAACATGTAAAGACTTGCAAACCCAAAGCCCATTACTCACCCTAAGATGAACATTTAATAATAGCTTAGGTATATTAGGCGGTTACACTTATTATTCTTTACCGATGTGGGATTTTAGACACGTTTAACTTTTCTCATACTTGTTCTGAGTTGTTTGTTATGAATGTATACATGCTCTTTCGAATATTGGAAAAACTTTGTTATGAGTACAATTTGTGGCCACAAGTCAAACACTTATAGACAACTAATTTTTTAATAAATGCTTAAAAAACACCTAAAGTTTAGATATAAAAATGGTGCAATACTTCAGCCTGACATCTCGATATCTCATTGAAAGTCACAAGAAAAAAGACCATAGGTGAACCTCTCCCATCGATCTGAACTGATAACATCACCAAAGAAACATAGCATACCGTGAAACAAAAGGTTTTAACTTTCATTTTTTAGATTTATCAATCGTTGTTTTTTGTAATATAAGTGTTTTGATTTGTTAAAAAGTGTATGGGAGTAAACTTGATTTCTATAAGCCAACTAAGGTGTCGTTTGTTTTTTCCCAATAAGCACTTTTTCCCTCTTTTCACTTCTTTCGTCTGCGGGAGGGCAGAGGTTTATGTTTGTTTTTTCGCAGACAAAAGTGCTTCTTTTAACTTGTTTCCTCTTCTAAATTTCAGACATTATCTTTCACTTTTACCTCTTCTTTCACAAACCTTACATCTCCTTCTCAATATCTGTTTTTATACGTTTTTTTACGTTTTCGTCCGTTTTTTACGTTTGCGTCTGTTTTTTATGTTTTCGTCCGTTTTTTTACGTTTTCGTCTGTTATTTTACGTTTTCTTCAGTTTTTTTTTACGTTTTAGTCAATTTTTAACGTTTTCGTCCGTTTTTTTACGTTTTTGTCTATTTTTTTACGTTTTGACCGTTTTTTACGTTTTCGACCGTTTTTCTATACGTATAAAAACGTATAAAACTGATGATAACGTATAAAACGGACGAAAACTTATCTACTTCAATAGCACAAAAAATACTAGTGGAAAAAAAAAAAAAAAAAAAGGTACTTCAATAGCACAAAAAACAAATGGTCTTCTTCTTGCAGATGAAGAGCTTTAGATGTACCTCTTCTTCTGCAGACATGGTTTGCAGATGAAGAGGTAAAAGCTTTGAAAAAACAAACGACACCTAAGTTTGTTTGTGATTTAAGTTCAAGCTCATATTCATGTTCAGAGCATCTCCATTTTTATAAAGTCCATACTGTTGAAACATCATATTTTTATAAAGGGATAATGATATGTAAATGTATCCAACTTGACACCATTTACTAAGTTGTGTATCAAACTATTAATCTCGCAAAATAATGGTGATAACTTACTAATCTTGAATATTTTGTGTATTAACGGGAGATTAAGGTGTTTACCGTTTTTAATTAGCCACGTTGGATATCCACGCTGGAATAACTTTTGTCGGCTTATATAACGTTAATATTTCCCTCTTTCTTCCCCAATCACACATAAAAACCCACCACCACCAATTAATTCACTGTGTAACGTTCTAATCGAAATCCCAAATTGATGATGGCACAATACGCTCCAGGAACACCAAGAGTGACGCATAAGTATGTTACACCTTACTGTGGATGTGGCCTAGCTATGACGGTGAAAACGGCGTGGACCAAGGAGAATCCAGGGAAACGTTTCATTGCTTGTCCCAAATATGTAAGCCCTAATTTAATTTTGTTTTCTATGAAAAATGATACTCTCCAATTGATGGTGATTTTGTTTGATAATTACAGGATAAGTGAAAAAAGTGTGGTTTCTATGAATTTTTTGATGATGATTTACCCAGTGATTATTATAGGGAATTGCTATTTGAAGAGCATCAAAATGCCAAGAGAGGGAATCAAAACAATGAGCTGCAAGAACACATTACTGTTCTAACAATGGAAAAGAAGCATTTGGTTAATGAGTTGACTTGCACAAAGTCAAAATTACAATTGTATGACTGAATTTTTCTTATTTTGATTGGGATTTTAATAGTCTTTTGTGTTGTGTTAGGAATGAAAGTAGTCCACTGATATAGGTAGATGATAAGTAGTTTTAGGCTGTTGTAATGGTTATTGACTCTATAAAGTCAACATTTTGTATGGCAATGAAAAATTTATAATTTTCAATGGTATATACACTAGCAGTGTTAGTTTTCTACTATTTGTAGTGTGTACTTAGCATGGATATCATAAAGATGAGTATTACAACTCATTTAACTTCATTACACCTGAAATTTGACTATAGAAAGTCAAATGAAGTAGTTCCTAAGGTTTACAACCACTTTATTGAAGAGAAATTAAACTTGCACAATATTCAGAAAGTCAACTAACCCACTATTTTACCCTTACCTTTTGAACAAGCTTTTGGGGTTTTTGCAACAAATGGTTTCATACCAATTTCTTCACAGGTATATTCATTGGGAAGGCCAAGAACCTTGTGCCTGTTATCAAAAGACTGTTTGGCCTTCTGTTTTGGATCTTGAATCTTCCTAGCATCATGTTTTGTTGACATTGAACCTGAATAAGTACTTGGAAAGTAGGCTGACCAAGGCATAGGGTAATCTGGAATTTCAGAACTTGTTTCACTGTTTGTGCTTGAAATGTAGATGATTTATGCACACATAAAATAAAATAAAATAAATAATAAATAAAAGAATTTTATGTAAAAAAGGAAAAAACAGTCAAATGTTGGAACTCAATGTTGTGTTTGCATAAACCTTTCTTGTTGGAAGACATTGTTTTAGATGATTGAATGAGTTGGTTGGTGTATGTTTGGTTTCTTTGGTTTTTATAGAGGAAAAAACAGTCAAAACTGCAAAAGCTAAAGCATTTGCAGGTCTTACACAGCTATGTTCAGGTTTCAATGAAATAATTTGAAAGGTTTTCTCAGAAGTCATCCATCTAGCAAATAACCTAAACGTACACTTTGGCACACCCTCTTTTACTTCACTAGGAAACCTGTATTGTTTTCTTTGTTTACCTTTCTCGGGTTCTTTTAACGGCTTTGGTGGTCTTTGGCCACATACAGCAATAAACTTATCAGCTGCACTCTTTTCATACCAGATTGAGTAACCATTTGCTAAAGCATAATACGTCAACGTTTCCTTCAACTTGGCAGCACTTTCAAATTTTAGCCCAACCTGTGAACAAAATAAGTGCTTAGCAGTCATATTCATATAATGCAATACACATGTATACTACACTGAAACAACTAGGATACCTTTGGGACTTGCAGCCTCCAATGAGTGCTCTCATCATGAATATGATATCTGTCTTCAGTTGCTTGTACACCCAAATATGGATCTTGTATGTTCCCATCTGAATCCACCTCATTCATCTTTCTCAGCAAATCAATGAACTCATCATGCTCAATAAACACTTCACTTCTGGAACCACATGTAGCACTACTAGTACCAGGATTAGCAACCATATCTGGAATTGGTGGAGCTCTGGTCTTACGCCTACTTGCTCTCCTAGTTCTGTGCTCAATTACTTCTTCTTCACAAGCACTTAAATAGTCAACTGACTTGGCAGAATAATCACTATCATCACTATCACTCTCTTCAAGCATACCATTATTTCCAAAGTCACTGTCATCAGAATCACTAACATTTGGAGATGCATTTGATGTTTCCCCGGCTAAATCACTAACACTTGCCTTACCCTTATCACTAACACTTGACTTACCCTTATCACTACTTGCCTTACCCTTACCCTTATCACTAGCAGTAGCAATACCTATATCATGTTCAGCCTCTTGCTTAGCCCAATGCAACATTTCTTCATCAGTAAATTCATTGCAATATCGCTTTTCGGGTGTTGCTCTATACTTAGAAGTAGGTGTACCAGGGTCAGGAATAGCTAGATACTTGGACAAATCAAGGTTAGTGTGGTCGATGAAAACTTCCAATTTTCCAAACAACCTCGAAAGATCATACATTCTATTGCATTCCCAATCACAGTCTAATCTTACTAAACCCTTATCTAAATCACTATGTGGCATTTTATAGTAAAGACAAATAACATGTGCACAAACAGTTTTTTTCTTCAAGAATATTGTCAGTTCTTTGAGTGACAGCCTTGCAATATACACATTCAACTTAACACCATTCTCGTACCTTAAAGGATCTTCAAAGAAAATGCCATCATTCCAAACATCTAACTCAATACCATCTGGTCCAGGTATCACCATTTTGTAAACGAATCAATTGAAAATTAGGGTTTGAAAAAAAAAAAAAAAAAAAAAAAAAAAAAAAAAAAAAAAAAAAAAAAAAAAAAAGCAAAAGATTTGTAATAACGCAATCAAATTAAACGTATATTATGTAAACATACCTTAGAAAACATTCAATTTGTAACTAACGTGATTGATTATAGCTTGATTGAAAATTTTTAGGGTTTGGAATAATTGGGGGAAAGTGTTTGTGATAATCCATTGATTTGGGATTATAAAAGAGGGATAAAGTATTAAAATAAAGAAAGTAACGGTCAAACGGGTCAAATAACGGAGTATTCTAATAATATAACGGAGTCAACGCCACATGCCTTGCCAACTCAGCTAAAATCCTTGCCATGTGGATCGAGTACACAAAATAGTCAAGATTAGTAAGTTATCACCATTATTTTGCGAGATTAATAGTTCGATACACAACTTAGTAAATGATGTCAAGTTTGATACATTTACATATCATTATCCCTTTTATAAACTACTACTCGTATAAATTTACTTTCCAGTGCTATGAATTTCAATAAGTCAAGTCCAAAAACCAACAATCTTGAAATGCTACTTGAAATTATTATTAAAAACTTTTAATGAAAGTTAATTATTTAGTAAAAGTTAAAAAAAAAAAAAAAAAAAAAAAAAAAAAAAAAAAAAAAAAAAAAAAAAAAATCTGCACAAAGTAAAAAAAGCTTGTTTAATGTTACTATGTTTGTAAAATTTAAGAAGTATTTTTTCTAATATATATAGACTTAACCCAAAAAACAAAGTAAGTTACTATCAACTGTACCTACTAATAGAGTACAAATCAAAAAAATATATGGGTTATTCCGCTATAACTTTTAACATCTTTGCTTAATTGTAAACTTCAAGTTGATAAGTACAACAATGAGATTACATTTCCAACTTGCGGTAAGAAAACCCATATTATACATTATTTTTTACATTACTTTTTTCAAACGGCATTTTTATACTTTTTTCAAACTTATATTCTTCAAGAGGTTTACTTGGCCAGTTAAAAGTTCTTTATCCCTAGCGGATTAAACTTGAATCACTCACGTTTTGATCCCTAGCAAAGATTAAACATGAATCTCTCACATTTTAATGATAGTCGGAAACCTTTCACCACTACCTATATACTAGTACATTGTATAAATAAACTTGTTGAACAACATAAATTATAACTCTATGACTTTTGTTTAGGGCTGAGCTAAGTTAACCGAAAACCAAACCGAACTCATCTTATTCGGTTCGGTTTTATATAATTATGGTTTTTGGTTTCGGTTTTACTTGATTCAGTTCGGTTTGAGTCAAAACCAAGAAAAATATACCTAAACTATCAGTACAGTTCGGTTTCCGTTTTACTAGATTAACTTCGGTGCGGTTCTCAATTTACGTTTTCTTCAAAATTGATTTTCGGGTCGGGTTTGGTCAATTCGGTTCGAGTTTGATCCGTAGCTAACTATAATTCTTGTTTCCATCCAAAATATCATTTTTCATCATATCTTTACAAACCCATTTTCCCGCCATTTCCAACTGTTTTAACCACCACATTCAACCACCATAAACCACCACCACAAAATGAAACCATCAACCCACTTAACCTTCATAATAACAATAATCACCATTTTAACAACCCCAACTAACTCATACCCACGCAACACCTCTTTCTTCTTCCAAACACTCCCTTCCCAAAACCTCACTTTTCGCGGAGACTCGTTTTTACGCAACGGCAACGCGACGTTAACCCCGGAGTCCGATACGCCCATTTCGTCTTCCGGGACACTTGTTTTGAACACCCCGATACGTTTTTCGGACAATAGGACTAATTCGACTACTTCTTTTGTGACCAACTTTACTTTTGTGGTAAAGCCCGGGAAACCCGTGTCAGGCGGGGGCGTGGCGTTTTTCTTAAGCCCGGAAAACGACACGCTCGGGTCGCCTGACGGGTTTTTGGGCTTGGTCAACGCTTCGGAGTTGACCAAGAACAAGTTTATTGCGGTGGAATATGATACCCGACTTGACCCGCATTTTGATGACCCGAATGATAATCATGTCGGGTTGGATATTGATAGTTTGGACTCGGTCGCGACCGTTGACTTGTCAACGGTCGGGATCGATTTGAAAAATGGGGGTGAGTTTAGTTCTTGGGTGGAGTATTATCATGATTTGAGGAGTTTAAAAGTGTATTTGAGTAGGGACCCAGTTCGACCCGATAACCCGGTTTTGAACACGAGTGTCGATTTATCGAGTTATTTTCAAGAGTTTATGTATTTGGGGTTTTCGGCGTCGAGTCAAGGGAGTACCGAGGCGCATATGGTTGAAAGTTGGGGGTTTCAGTCTTTTGGGCTTAAAAGGTTTAATCCGCGTGATCCACATAATGTTAGTGATCACACGGTTCAGGTTCGTGTTCGTGATAGAAACTCGAGTTATAGAAAGTATAGTAAAAAGATCGGGTTCGGGTTTCAAATAGGCGGTCCAGTTTTTGTTTTCGCGGGTTTAGTACTTTTTGGGTACGTTTCGGTTAAAAGATGGCGAGAGATAAAAAACGACACGGTCATAAAAAATGAGTTTAAAAGAAAGCCGAGGCAGTATAGGTATCGAGAGCTAAAAATCGCGACGAATGACTTCCATCCGAGTCGAGTTATAGGTCATGGGTCGTTTGGGACAGTTTACAAAGCGTTTTTAGTATCATCAGGCACGACAGCAGCTGTGAAACGGTCTAAACAGTCTAGTGAAGCGAAAAACGAGTTTTTGTCAGAGTTGTCGGTTATCGCGGGTTTGAGACATAAGAACCTTGTTCAGTTGTTAGGCTGGTGTGTCGAAAAAGGGGAATTGTTACTTGTTTACGAGTTAATGCCTTATGGAAGTATTGATAAAGTGTTGTATCAAGATCCTGATCACTGGGGCTTTTTGAAGTGGTCACATCGATATAAAATAGCAATAGGTTTAGCTTCGGTTTTGGCTTATTTGCATCAAGAATGTGATAAGTTGGTGATTCATTGCGATATAAAGTCGAGTAATGTGATGTTAGATGCAAATTTTAATGCTCGGTTAGGTGATTTTGGGCTAGCTAAGTTGATTGATCATGATAAGAGTCCTATCTCGACTTTAACAGCTGGAACAGCGGGCTATTTAGCACCCGAATATCTACATTGTGGAAAGGCTAATGATAAAACCGATGTTTATAGCTATGGGGTAGTGGTGCTTGAAATTTGTTGTGGTCGAAGACCTATAGAGAAAGAGCCCGAAAGTCAGAATATGGTGAACTTGGTTGATTGGGTATGGGGTTTATACTCGAGTGGCAAGGTTTTGGACTCGATTGATGCTCGACTAAACGGTGTGTTTGATGAGGTGGAAGGTGAGAGGCTTCTGATGGTTGGGTTAAGTTGTGTGAACCCGCTAAGTGAAATGAGGCCATCGATGAGACGAGTTTTGCAAATACTGAATAACGAGGCGGAGGTAATGAATGTGCCTGTGGTGAAACCTAAAGTGAGTTTTTCAGCTACTATGCCTATGAGTGTTAAGGATCTTGTGTCGTGTTCGGATGATGAAACTGAAAGTATGATCGATAGTTGTAAGACTTCGTCTGATAGCGGGTTTGAGATCCGTATCGAACGGTCTACTGATTAGAGAGTTTGATGTTTTGTTATATTGAATATTTGATTTGTTTGTAAAGTTTTGTATATATATTTTGATCATGTTCAGTTTGAAATGTTTGAGTAGTTCTTTGTTTGTAAATCTACTGGATGTCACGGTTTCCGCATCTGAATGATGCCTGTTAGCTTATATTGCCCAGAAACCATCTGAATGATGCCTGTTAGCTTATATTGCTCAGAATCCATCTGAATGATGCCTGTTAGCTTATATTGCTCTTTTATATTATGATTTTGATGTATGTATACGCTTCTTGTATTCGTTGTACCTCAGGAAGTAGTTAAGATAGCTGAAATCAATTGGTGACAATTTCGCCTGTCGTGTAATTAATCAAGTCATTAAATTTCTTTGTGAGTTTAATCTAAAATCTAGGCTCAACTTATGAAAATGATATCTGTGAAAACACCACATCAAAAACTATCTTTCTGAAGTGGCAAAATGAGCGGATAGAGTAACATGTCAAAACGGGTACCAAAAATTAGTAGCAGTTAGTTTGGGTACCTGGATTAAAGCCCATAAAGCACGATACAACTTCGGCATTGATAGTAGTGGCAACACTGGCGGGTTGGGTAACGGGTCATATGTGTAATTTTTAGTACGGGTGAGAAGGACGAGCCTACGTACACTTATTTCTTTTCTTTTTTTCTTTGTTTATACTAAGGAATTGGTGCGATAAATTTTGTTATAGTTGAATTGGTGCGATATATTATTTGAAAATAATTTATCAGTCTAGCAGTCGAAAAAGGTATGCAATTAAATGCCTCATGGATGACATTGTAACCCGTTTGACCCGCTTGACCCATAAGTTATATTTTCGTTATAGTTGAATTTTATGGCTTAACCCGTTAGATATAAAACACTATCCAGTTCGACCCATATATACCAAAATGGGTCAAAATTGACACCCATGGTCAGCTCCTTTTGGATTCAAAGGAATTAAAGAACACGGAAACTGGAGTACAATTTGTGGTTAAAATCATAGCCGACATCTTCGTTGAAGTGATATCCGATGTCATCGATGTTCAAAACATATAAAGTACAAACACACGGGACTTATTAGAAATGTTCAATGTAAGTACTAGAGGTGTGAAAATGGGTAGGTAATCCGTCAAACGGGTTCGGGTTAAATTGTTGTACGACGTCGTCATCTGATAGCGTGTTCGAGATCCATATCCAATGGTCAACTGATTAAAAAGTTTATGTTTCGTTAGATTGACATATTTGATTTGTTTGTAACGTTTTGTTATATAGTTTGAAGCTGTCTGCAAGTGCTCGACTTGTGGCCACAAATTGTACTCATAACAATGTTTTTCGAATAGTCAAAAAGAGCATATGTATACATTCATAACAAACAATTCAGAACAATTATGAGAAAAGTTAAGAATGTTTAGAATCCCACATCGGTAAAGGAGAATAAATGTTAACGCCTAATATACCTAAGTGTGTATTAAATGTTCAACTTAGGATGAGTAGTGGGCTTTTGGTTTGCAAGTTCTTACATGTTAGAGAAACATTTTAAGCCCTGCACACCAGAAATTTATTATAAAATCCTAACTTTTTTAAAAATATTTTGGCAACCAATATTAGAAAGTGGAAGATCAATATAGTTTTTATCAAGTTAACTGAAGATGTGTGTGATTCATTGCCTGCAGCATGTGGGTTAAAATCAGACCTGTAGATTATAACCGTGTCAGCACTTGCTATATTGATCTCCATCCCACAAGTCGAGGAACAAGAACACAAACAACACAATGCAAAATCTTTAGCATGGAATGAAGCAAAGTGAGCTTAGTAGAAGCCTTAATTCGCATGTCATAGAGAAATTAACTCGATCGTCGCAATTCAGATTCGGTTCCTTGTACAAGACGAAGAGGATTGCAAACGTTTCTTAATTGCATTACAAAATTCAGTATCGATTTTTGTGATGCTGATGTAATAGTTAGTAGACGGTGGTGTTTTTGGTTGGGTTTTGTGTAGAGTTGAAAAACAAACAGAATGGCACTAATGTTAATTCCTGTTTCGTTATTGTACTCCTCAACTTCCACAATTGCAATATTGCATAGTTATGTTTTACTATACCCGGTGTCTGATTATTTTTGTATAGAGCACACACTTCCTTTTATTGGGAAAAACGCGAATGTTACCATTTTTCTGCTTCGTAAAATTAGCTTTGTGAGGAAAAAATAATTAAGGGAGGCAACGGTTTCGTGTTTTCCCGCTTGTAACTCCCCAAATGCTTCCAGGAATCTGGGAAATGGAAGATGTTTTTTGTTGGGTTTTGAACTAAGCCGGCATACTTTCATCTAGAGGTGCACATCGAAACCGGTAAACCGAACCACAACCGAAAGCTAACCGATAAATCGAACCGGTCAAAACCGGTTTTGACCCAAACTGGTCCGGTTTTTCCACAAACCGCCGGTTTGGGATTTCAAAAAAATGGCCGGTTAGGGGACCGGTTTTTGGGAACAGGTTATTCGAACCGGTTTGGGCGGCAAAAGGAGCGGATTTTTTGGAATTTTTTGAAATTTCAAATTTTGAATTTTAAACTTGAGTGGGAAGGAGCGTGGGGTCGGTTTTTAAATTATTTGGGCTCAATATTTACCATTTTGCCATTTATTGTTTAGTATAAATAGAAGGGTTATGTTTTTGTTTATTCACACAACTTTCATACAAGCAAAATACACTCTAAAAAATCAAAACCGAAAGTATTTCACTAATGGCAAGTTCAAACACCACCAACAACACCGAAGCTGGTTCAACAAGTGCACCTACGGTTGTCAAAATTTTACCATGCGATCGTGTAAAAGATCCTTGGGAAAACTTCAACTACGTCCTAATGTCGGATGGCAAGAAAAAAGCTCAATGTAAGCATTGCTTGAGTATAATGTCGGCGAGTTCCAACTCGACGTTGAGGGCTCATATCAAACAGAAGTATTGCAAGGCACTCAAAACGGTTCCGGAAGCGGGTCAATCGTCTATGGCTCGGGACGGGAGTATTTTTGTATACGATCATGAAGTAGTTCGTCAACAATTTGCCGGTTTGGTGATTCGAAGAGGTTTGCCGTTCAACCATTGGGACGACCAGGATACGACGGAGGTGTTTCAGAATAATGTCCAACCAATGTACAATCAGATAAGTCGTATGACTCTAAAACGTGATGCAATGAAAATGTGGAAAACGGCCAAACAAGAATTAAAATTTGTTTTTTTTTAATTTAAATGCTTGTGTTAATATAACAACGGATGTTTGGTCCGCTCCTCATGGTTCGCCATTTTCGTACCTTTGTGTTACCGCACATTGGTTTGATACCGAAAGTTGGCAAATGATCAAGCGGGTCATATCATTTGAAGAGTTTCCGGTTCCTCACACGGGAATTGCTTTATTCAAAATGTTGAGAAAAGTGTTTCATAAATTTCACTTGCAACAAAAAAAATCTTTCAATTACGTTGGATAATGCTAGTAACAACGCAAATGCAATGGGTAGACTAAAAATGGAATACGAGCCACCTTTTAATGGCGGTTTTTATCATTCTCGATGTGTTGCACACATCATTAACTTGGCTGTGCAAGCGGGATTAGCCGATCCCGTAATGCGTGAAATGAAAGATTGTTTTAAACAAATGTTACACGATATTTTTAAAAGGGGTACTAAAAGATATAATAACTACGTTCGGATGTGTGTTTATGCGGGGAAACATTGGTTGTCACCTAATTTAGATTGTGATACAAGATGGAATTCCACTTATCTTATGTTCTTAAGTGGTATAAAACAAAATGTGACTTTACAATATTTTCATGACATGTTGGCGGAAAAGGGTAATGTTGTTCCATTTGCAGTCGAACATTGGGAAATTATTGAAAAAATAACCCGATTACTTGAATTTTTTTCAACGTCACAAGAAAATTATCGGGAGTTTATTATCCAACATCCCATTTGGTACTCGAGCAACTATACTACATGTGTTCAAGTTTGGCCTCATTTGAATTAAATGGTAGTATATATACAAATATGGTTTCACCAATGAAAGAAAAGCTTATTAAATATTTTGAAACTTTGCCACCGGTAATTACTTGTGCGGTCGCATTAAATCAATGTTATAATGTATGCGGGGTAGAGTTACTTATCGACTCGATTACAACTGATTTTGGGTTATTCACGAATAACGCGAACTTTGCTGAAGATGCAAAAGCGCCTTTTAACAATTCTTTTGAAGGTTTATGGGAATATTATTTTAAAAAATATGGTAACCCAACTCCTTCTGTGAATGCGACTTCTTCATCATCGAGGTCGTCGCATAGAGGGAATCCGATACAAGGCTCACTACAAAAGTTAAGAGAAAATCCCAACAAACGGGCAAAGAGTGATCGTTTCACAAACAATGAATATACAAGATATACTGGAACCGATTTTATCTCACATATTCCGGCCGACCAACATGAAAACTTTGATGTTTTGGCATTTTGGAAAGTAAAGGAAACAATGTTTCCTATTCTATCCCGAATGGCTCGAGATCTACTAAGTATACAAGCTACTTCAGTAGCTTCTAAATCCGCTTTTTCAACAAGTGGAAGGGTGTTATCAAACAGAAGAACAAGGCTCACACTAGCTTCTTTGGAAATGTGTATGTGTTTGAAAGATCATTTGGACGCAATCAAGCGAAGACAAGACAAATCAATTCTTGAAAACCCCTTAGACATCGAAGAAGAGATCTACGAGGTAGAGGTACAATCGAGTTGCTTTCCGATGAAGAAATAAGACAAGATGAAGCTGCTAACGAAGCTAGGTCCGTCGGATCCGATGAAGACATTTACGACTAGCTTTTCGATTTATTATATTTTAAGTTTATGTATTATGTTTGATGTATTTGCGTTAATGATGTATTTCCTTTCATTTGTATTTCCTTTCAGTTGTATTCCGATGTTTTATTAAATAAAAGTTGAAGTTTATTCATTTTACTTTGTATAAACGACGAAAAACGAAAAAAAAAAAAAAAAAAAAAAAAAAAAAAAAAAAAAAAGGTTAATAACCGGTCCCAAACCGGTCAACTGTTTTTTAAAAATTCAAATTTGAACTTGGCGGGGGGAAAAAAAGGTTAACCGGTTAAAAAAGGTTAACCGGTCAAACCGGTGGATTTTTTGAATTTTCAAAATTTGAATTTAAATTTTGAGCGGGGAGGCAGGTTTTCAAATTTTGAATTTAATTTTTTGGTTTCAAATTTACCATTTTGCCACTTTATATTTAGTATAAATAGAAAGGTTGTGTTTTTGTTTATTTACAACTTTTATACAACCAAAATATACTCTAAAAAATCAAAACCGAAAGTAATTCACTAATGGCAAATGCAAATCAAGGACAGGAGGCTGTTGCACCAATTGCACCGGTGATTGTTGCAGTTTTACCATGCAACCGTAAACCAGATATTTGGAATAACTTAAACTACATCCTAATGTCGGATGGCACGAGAAAGGCTCAATGTAAGCATTGCTTCCGTTTAATGAATCTCATTTCCAACTGTGCATTGAGGGCTCATATCACCATGTATTTCTCGGCACTCGAGCCTCGACGAGTCGACGTTGAGTAGCTTCTCGATGTTTTATGTTTTAAGAATTATGTTTTAAGTTTATGTATTATGTTTGATCATGTATTTCCTTTCAGTTGTATTTCCGTTGTATTAAATAAAAGTTGAAGTTTATTTAGTTTACTTTGTATAAATGACGAAAAAAAAAAAAAAAAAGGTCTAAACCGGTCACGAACCGTACCCAAACCGGTTTGGATCGGTTGGGTTTTTTCCTCCCGGATCCGGTTTGTAACCGAACCGGTTAACCGGCCCGACCGGTTTTTTTTCGTTGACTCAAACTGGTTCAGGTTTGACCGGTCGTCAAACCGAACCGGTTAACCGAAATGTGCACCTCTACTTTCATGTTTGGCACGAAGCTTTTTAGAGCTTTTTTGGGTAATGAGCGGTGAAAATGAGCTTTTTTATTTTTCATGTTCGTTTGGTAAATTTTTAGAAAAGCTTTTTTAGAAAAACAATTTTTTAGAAGAGCTTTTTTTCCAATGCTTCATTTTGAAGCTTTGGAAATTTACAAGAGCTTTTTTATACTAAATGACTAAAATACCCTTACCCCATCTTAATAAAAACCCTAACATATATCCTTTTACGTCATTTTACATATATATAAATACAGCTACAGCTATGTTACCAAACGTTTTTATTTAAAAGACAGCTACTGCTCACGGCTACTGCTCACAGCTACTGCTCACAGCCACTGCTCACAGCTACAGCTCACTGCTACTGCTACTTTTACCAAACACAGCCATAGTTTCTAGGGAACCCTTCATGATCCTCATAAGCAGCCCATAGTTGACCTTCTTTAAAACACTTTTCGCTTCTTTCTAGATAAAAATCATGAAAATCCGGATCTGGGACATCAGCCTCGTGACTTTTGCGTGACTATTTGCCATGTCAGCAACTTTTAAGGCTTCTGAACTCCATTCGTTTAGTTTCTTTTTTATTTCCGTTGTTGCCTTCTTTATTAGTAGTTGATTGTTTATAGGCCTGGTTTTCCTTATTTGCATCAAACCTAATACTGTCTAATATTAGTGTGGCATTATCTTGCACCTCATTGGAAAAAGAGAAAATTAATGAATTTATTGTTGGAATTAGAAAACCATGACAATCATATAATTCAATAACACAAAGTACACAAGTATGCGGAAGCGTGTAAACAATAACATATAACATATAATTATTAACTTAAACATAAATAGAAAACGTACCCGATGCACTTCAATAAATCTTGAATATGATTTAATCTAGATCAATGATAAACCCCTTACCGTTTTGTTTATCGATCTCTTGATAACAACAATAGTGTGTTGTTACCTCGTTCTTGTACACACAAATTAAACTGTATTAAGGTTATGCAAGTAAAACACAAGACTTGATTTTTGTTTAACAAAAATCGATCCACACAACCCTTGGAGGAGGTGTACGATCGGCAAGGACAAAACAAGAGGAGAGAAAACTTTAGGGATAATTGTGTGCACAAAAGATTAGCCAAAACAATTACCCTAGGTTTGTTTATATAGTGTTTAGGAAACTTTGGGAACAAGTTAGGCAATGGGTTGCCCTAATCCCCTTGTTCGGCCGATCAACCCAAAGGAGGGTTCTAGAATTATTTTCCTTGTTTCCTAATTACATACAAACACTCTTTCCTTATTTGCGTCTAACGGTCGTTAGTCATTTAACGGAAAACACTAACGGTCGTTAAGTTCTTGTGTTAATAATAAATATATAAAATACATTTATTATTATTCCTTAATACTCATTTGTAATGTGTGCAATCCCGAGGTCTCGGGTTCGATACTAGACATTTGCACATTAATTATTTAACCATTTCTAACAACTCCCACTTGGTTAATCATTAATAGCAAAATGACATTGGTTGGCGTCTTGCAACACTCCAATGCCCCTAGTCCGACTCGAGCTAGATTTCCTGGAAAATCTTTAATGATTCATCATTATTATTATCCTTTTGTTACTAATACTGTATTAATAAATAAATGGATCTAAGTCACTCTTTATTAATGTTTCTGTTTCTCGTTGTTAATGATTGAACAAAATTACCAAAACATCTGAACGTATTCCAGATAGACTTTGGGCGTGGCCACGCAAACATTTTGTCAACCCTACGAGGGGCCCAGCAGTATTATACTTCAAACAAAATTTGAAGGAACAAATTCTTTCTTGACTACAAGAATAACCCATGGACTTTGCAACACTTCTGAAAACAATCCTTATAACTTCCAGTTACGGTAAGCGGTAGATTGCTTTACAAAAATGCACTACATCCATGACTCTTATCTGGTATCTCAAGTCTGAGGATAACTATTTCATGAATTACTTGATGACAAGATCCATAAGTAATCTCATGCTTAGTTGGGATAAGTCCTATACTCTACTCATAGAATATCATGTGAATTTGGTATGACTACGCATCAATATACTTTCAAGTATATTCTAACCAACATTCACATTTTTCTTAATTTAATGATATTCCCATATCATTAACCGACAATGGACACATTTAGAATAATAAAATTATTCAAGGATATAAACATGCAAAAACAGGATATATGTATATTTCAACAAGACAATATAATAAAACATAAACAATACTTTATTTCATAAATCAATAATTGTCTATTACATCCTTTATCCAAATACTAATCACAAATGGGCATGAAACTTTCAGCCTTACGAAGACCTATTCCTTCAGCTAACTTATAAAGCTTAGTGCCAGGAAGAGCTTTCGTTAATTGATCTGCCAAGTTATCATCTGTGTGAACTTTGAGTACTTCGATCTGCCCAATCTCTATTTGCTCTCGCACATAGTGATATTTGATCGGATAATGTCTGGTGCCTTTCATGATTCCAGATTCATTGGCAAATGTAATTGCAGCTGAATTGTCACAATACATTTTTATAGGTTGTTGAATCGAAGGCATAACTCCAAGCCTTGATACAAACTTCCTAATCCAGACGGCTTCCATTGCAGCATCTGATGCAGCTATGTACTCACTTTCTGCTGCAGACATCGCTAATGTACTCTGCTTCTTGCTCCTCCAATCCACAGCTCCTCCATTAATGACAAAGACGTATCCAGTCTGAGACTTCATATCATCCTTATCACTTTTCCATGAAGCATCGCAGTAACCTGTAACATCAAGTTCTGCTTGTGGATTACCCCCATAAACTAAGAACATATCTTTAGTAGCCCTAAGGTACTTAAGAATATTCTTAACAGCAGTCCAGTGAGCTTCACCCGGATTCTGCTGATATCGACTGGTTAAGTTCTGAGCAAACGCCACATCTGGCCTTGTGCTTTTAACCGCATACATAATAGATCCCACAGCCGAAGCATAAGGAACTTTTGCCATGCGTTTCACCTCTTCAGGTGTCGAAGCACAAACTTTCTTGCTCAAGCCATGTTGTTCTTGCATCGGCAAATATCCCTTCTTGGAATCTTGCATATTGAATCTCTTCAATATTTTATCGATGTAAGCACTTTGGCTTAATCCAATTAATCGCCGAGATCTATCTCTATATATCTTAATTCCCAGAATGAAAGCAGCTTCCCCTAAATCTTTCATAGAAAAACACTTTCCAAGATATGCCTTAACTTCATGCAAACTTGGAATGTCTTTCCCCATGATCAATATGTCATCGACATATAATATAAGGAAAATTACTTCACTCCCACTAACTTTGTGGTATACACATGGCTCATCAAGATTTTGAGTAAAACCAAACCTTTTTATTTCACTATCAAACCTCTTGTTCCATTGCCGTGATGCTTGCTTCAATCCATAAATGGATCTTTGAAGTTTGCATACACGATTTGGAAACTTTGGATTCACAAACCCCTCAGGCTGCGCCATATAGATATCCTCATCTAGGCGACCATTTAAGAAGGCGGTTTTGACATCCATCTGCCAAATCTCATAGTCATAGTATGCAGCTATAGCTATGAGAATCCTAATAGCCCTAATGTCAGCTACAGGAGAAAAGGTCTCCTCGTAGTCAACACCATACGTTTGAGTAAAGCCTTTAGCTACCAAACGGGCTTTATAGGTGTGTACATTGCCATCCATGTCAGTTTTCTTCTTGAAGAGCCACTTACTCCCAACTACCTTGGCATTAGGAGGAAGGTCTACTTCAATCCAGACTTCATTGTCTCTCATGGATTGCATTTCCCCATTCATAGCAACTAACCATTTTTCCTTTTCAGGACTATTAATGGCAGCTTTATAACTAGGCGGTTCATCAAGATCCCCTTGTATATATTCCTCACATTCTACGTTAAGACATAGACGTTCAGGAGCTTTTACAGTCCTTACGGATCTGCGAATGGGAACCACTTCAACTTCTGGTGGAGGACCCAGACTATCTGGTTCTTTAGGAAGTTGGCTAGTGTTTTCAGAAGGTAATGCATCATCTTGATCTTCTTCAAGATCATATATCCTCCCACTTAATTCTTGAGATATGAGATCCTTTTCCAAGAAATCTCCATACCTAGCAACGAATACTTTGTTCTCAGGAGGATAATAAAAGTAGTAACCCATTGTTTCCTTTGGGTATCCTACGAAGATACATTTTACAGATCTTTGTTGGAGCTTGTCGCCCGAGTCACGTTTAACGTACGCCTCGCAACCCCAGACCTTAAGATAAGACAAGTTAGGAGCATTTCCAGTCCATAACTCATATGGTGTCTTATCTACCTTCTTTGTGGGAACCATATTAAGAATGCGAACAGCAGACTCCAAGGCATAATCCCATAATGAGAAGGGAAGAGTTGTTAGATTAAACATAGATCGTATCATGTCTTGCAATGTACGATTTCTTCTCTCAGATACACCGTTTTGTTGTGGTGTATATGGAGAAGTAAGGTGCTGGACAATTCCTTCCTTAGCTAGATAATCCACAAACTCTTGACTCAGGTATTCACCACCTCTATCGGATCGAAGAGCTTTAATCTTCTTTCCAAGTTGCAACTCTACTTCAGCTTTAAACACTTTGAATGTTTCAAACACCTCATGTTTATGTTTAAGTAAATAAACATAACCATAACGGCTGAAATCATCCGTAAATGTTAAGAAGTAGCTAGCACCTCTCCTTGACACATGTCTAAGTGGTCCACACACATCTGTATGAATAAGACCAAGTAGATCAGTAGCCCTTTCAATCCTATTATTAAAGGGTTTCTTTGTCATCTTCCCACTAATACAAGACTCGCATTTATCAAATGATTCATCATTGATCTTTTCTAAAAGCCCATCATGTTGCAGCTTTTTCATGCGATCCTTGCTTATGTGAGCAAGTCGACAATGCCAAAGATAAGACGAATCCAGACTTTTCTTGATTCTCTTATTGTTGATGCTATACATCGAATTAATTTTAACACAAGCATTACCATTATCATTCATATCAAGTTCAAAAATACCATTCACAGCAATAGCATTAAAATAAAATACACCATTTAAAGAAACAGAAATTCCATTGCTATTAATAGTATGTTCAAAACCAAGGTTCAACAAACATGAAAATGAAATGACACCTCTAACAATTGACGGTGCATAATGACAATTATTTAAAGATAGTACTAAGCCCGAAGGCAACACTAAATCAAATACGCCTATAGCTTCAACTGCTGCATGTGCTCCATTACCCACGTGCAAGAATTGTTGTCCATAGGCCAGCTTTCTCTCAACTCTAAACCCCTGCATAGTATTGCAAATATGAATACCACATCCCGTATCATATACCCAGGAATTTAACTTACGAGTTAGAGTAAATAATTCGATTACAAAGAACGCACCTGAAGAGCTGGGATTACCAGCTTCACTCTTTTGCTTCTTCTGTCGCAAGTCATTGATGTAGAGCGGACAGTTCCTCTTCCAGTGCCCTACTTCATGACAGTGGTGACAAGCCTGATCCTTCTTTCCTGGAGGACTCACCTTGTTCTTCTTGGGCTGGTGTTGATTCACCTTAGGATTTGGTTGATAGGCCATGACCTGCTTGCCTTTATCACCTTTACCCTTACCCTTGTTCACACGCGATTTTTTCTGGATCCTACCTCCTTGAATTGCCAACACTTGCGGAGTAGGAGCCTTGACTGGTAAACCCTTTTCATAGTCAACGAGCATTGCGAGCAATTCCGTTACTGTCTTCCCCGAGCAATGCATGTTGTAATTCTGAACGAAACCCATAAAATCCTTGTTCAAGGATTGGATGATTAAGTTCACACATGTATCCTCAGGAACAACATAGTTGATCTGTGATAGCTGGTCCATGTAACTCTTCATGACCAACACATGATCAGCTACTGGTTTACCATCCCCTTGCCTACAGCAATACAATTTTCTGATCAAATCCAAAATTGCTTCAGGGCCAGTCGATTTTTCTCCTTCAAAAATAACTTTGAAGGCAGAACTTTGTGCAGTGTTATTGGGTTGAGCCATTCTACAGAAAATAGAAAAGTTCAAACATTAGTATTTTCGATAATACTTATTTTCAAGAAAATATAATACCCATGGATATATTCATATAACCAACTTAATTTTCTTGAAAATCTAGGATCCAACTTTACATAATTCCACTACATCAATTGATCTGCTAGTAGTGGAAGTACAAAAGATGGTAATCTGTCGTACAATAATTGGCAAACAAGTTTTCCAATTCCTAGATAATTTATGGGATTTACTACATATTGATTCATCAATATGTCACGTAAGCATGTTTTATCCCATCTCATGCCTTAAGCTCTAGGTCTCACGCATCAGCTTAATTAAGTTGTCTAACTTAGAAACTGCAAATTCATCCATGTGTGGTCTCACGCACACTCGGAAATTTACCTTGTCATTAATTTTGGTCCAGGTCTCACGCATACCCAAAATTAACTTCAAGTGTTCCTTATAGTTAGATGGCACGTAACTTAAATTTTAGGGTATTTAGTTTTTGATGTGACAAAAACATGTACAAAGATGCATGCACTCATCTTTGTATCATTAGTTTTCAAAAAAAAATTTATTTACTATTTAGTTAAGAGTAAACCAAAACTATTTACTTGAGGTATTGGGTTCACCAATTAAAGAAGTACCAACAATTATCGCCCACATATCCTACTACTTACATGTTATTCGGATATTTGCCACAAAAGTGGCGCGTAGAATTGAGGTAAATCACCCTTAAGATGATAGTGTACGTAAATAGTGATATAGGTAAGTCGCAGTTGTCGCACAAGCGGGCCCGGAGAGCCGGTAGGAGCGAATCTCTTAAAAAACCCCTCTCCAGATAAACCCACCACACAGTTTGTCAACTTTGGTCCGCCTTTCACACACTATTGTACAAAAACATCAATCAAGCAAAAGTTTATGATCTTAGTCTTAAAAAAAATAAGTGACAAAGTTTAGATCTTGCTAGTCTCGCCTGGGAGCAAATTACCGTGCGAAGCGAACCACTGTTGGCACATAAGACTTTGCAAGATCCTTACTTTATTACTTTATGTTTCACCATTATTAGTCCAATTTAATTTTCTTTGAAAATTACCCTTTTTATTGCTTACTTTAACATATCACATATAAAAACAATAAACAAGTAATTAAAAGAAAACAAACAATCAACTAATAATAAAACAATTAAAACAATTAATTGTAAGTGAAACATCTAGCCACATGCAACCTTTTAAACAAATCCTATTAATAATCTATATGTGAATTATAATGTATAGAATCAATAAAACTCCCATTGGTTTTCGAGCTCATTGTGCCCAATGGACCACAGACTCCAACAATTGGCCGCGTAAGTTTTAATGATAATATACCACGTTGCACATAACCGATTCATTAATTTAATATATATTAGGTCTTCCCTAATTTTAGATTTATCTAAACATGTAGCATACATCTAAACAATTTAATTCAAGTAATTATCCGTGACTAATTATGCATGTATAGTCACGGATTCATGCATATCATATAGCAATTAGGTCACAAGATTCATAACACAACAATTGTTAAAAAAGACCTAGGGTTTCTAATTAATTACAATTAATTATGAAAAACACAAACCCTAATTAGGGTTTATGCTTTAAATCGACACCCCCCCTAAATTAGGGTTAGGGTTTCGACTTTTATTAAAAAAAAAAAACAAATTTTTAATAATTAAAACCCTAGAAAACAAACATGTATATTCTAAACAATTTAAAGATACATTTTTTTATTGTTTAAGTAATCAATTACATGTTATACATGGCTCGTGATGCCACTGTCGGAATTAGAAAACCATGACAATCATATAATTCAATAACACAAAGTACACAAGTATGCGGAAGCGTGTAAACAATAACATATAACATATAATTATTAACTTAAACATAAATAGAAAACGTACCTGATGCACTTCAATAAATCTTGAATATGATTTAATCTAGATCAATGATAAACCCCTTACCGTTTTGTTTATCGATCTCTTGATAACAACAATAGTGTGTTGTTACCTCGTTCTTGTACACACAAATTAAACCGTATTAAGGTTATGCAAGTAAAACACAAGACTTGATTTTTGTTTAACAAAAATCGATCCACACAACCCTTGGAGGAGGTGTACGATCGGCAAGGACAAAACAAGAGGAGAGAAAACTTTAGGGATAATTGTGTGCACAAAAGATTAGCCAAAACAATTACCCTAGGTTTGTTTATATAGTGTTTAGGAAACTTTGGGAACAAGTTAGGCAATGGGTTGCCCTAATCCCCTTGTTCGGCCGATCAACCCAAAGGAGGGTTCTAGAATTATTTTCCTTGTTTCCTAATTACATACAAACACTCTTTCCTTATTTGCGTCTAACAGTCGTTAGTCATTTAACGGAAAACACTAACGGTCGTTAAGTTCTTGTGTTAATAATAAATATATAAAATACATTTATTATTATTCCTTAATACTCATTTGTAATGTGTGCAATCCCGAAGTCTCGGGTTCGATACTAGACATTTGCACATTAATTATTTAACCATTTCTAACATTTATTCGGTGATGTTGTCTATTCATAAACCCAGTGTTACCCAAAAAAAAAATGAACAACAATAATTTAGCAACCCGCGGAAGATCTAACCTACATACAAGAATATTATATGTTGAACTAACCTCTACTACTAATCCTACACCTATTATTGAACATATTAATTGCTTCATATCTATACTACTCGAAAAAAATTAAAAATTGAATGCATATTGTTATATGGAATGGGAAGAGCTCTTACTTCTTTAGAGACTTTTTGGGCCAGGGATGGGTGCCTACTGCAAGTATCTTCATTTCAGTTATGTTTTGAGATTTAAAACAGCTACATCTATAATCAATGACGACATCAGACCCTTGAAACACTTATCACTCACAAAGAAGTTAAACTGGAATAGTTTCCTCATAAACGAGATAGATGTGACCAAGTTTAAAGAGAATGAAAATAAAGAGTAAAGACCAAAGAATGATACAGTAACAACGACAAGAGAACTTAAAATATATATGAGTGCAAAACCTTAAGTAAATGAACTACAATACTGTATATACATTGTTAAACTGTGAACCCGGGGTCAAATTCAGCAACCAAGTAACTTTAGATTTTTTTTTTTTTTTTTTTTTTTTTTTTTTTTTTTTTTTTTTAAAAACTATGAACCCGGGGGTGTTCTATAACTTGAGTGATGGAGGAAGAATGTTTAAGTTATAAGTTTTGAGTTATAACATAAAAGCTTAGGTGATAACACTTCTTGCTATAACACCGTCGGGTAACAATGACGGCAATTTTATTTTACAAACATCTTTCCATGCAAATTCATATAGTTTTTAACCATCCATGTGATAAATCATTTCTAGCAAGATTTTATAAAAAGAAAAGAAAAAGACAAAACTAAAAAGATAGTCGATTACAAGACACTCGTAAGATGCTTTTCACAAAAAAGATATTTGTAAGACAATGGACCCACAAGCACTTAAATCCAGCCCATTCACATAAATTAAGCCCAAAACTGACTATCGGGATAGATATTATTCTCACTAGGGTTACAAAAAACCTAGATATAAAAACCATGCTTAATCATTTTCATTCACAACAATAGCTGACGGCGGAGAACTTCTAGCTAGCAATTCTCTGAAGACACCAGCAACATGGTAATTTTCCGATCATATCATATATTTATAAATTGGTTTATATAAAAAATGTAATAATATTTTTTATAAAAAATGTGTGTGTGTTTTATAGACGGTCAAGAGAAGAAATGGAGGAAGGAACAAGCATGGTCGTGGCCACGTCAAACCCATTCGCTGCTCCAACTGCGGTAAATGCTGCCCCAAGGTATATATTTTTTACTTCTTTATGTTGTGGTTATTTTTATTTTTTTATTTTAGTTTTATGTTCATTTGTTTTTACATGAAATAATTTGTTTTTATAACCAACTGATTGTTTTTAATGTAATTTTGTAACATGAATTAAGGTTTGTTTGGTATAGCTTGTGTAGAATGTTTTAAATTGCAAAGAACTTTTTCAAAAGTTTCCTTTACCAACATGAACTATAAACTGTATCATTTAATGTTACCATCTTTCAAAAATAGTGACACATGTGGTGCATATCGGAACTTTTTTTTACATTTTGTAACATTTACTAGGATAGTTTAGTTTACTTACCGAAACGACACTTTGAAGAAAGTTTGTTGCTGTTTAATTTGCTAAACCAGTTTAAATGCATTTTTTCAGTAAACACTCAGAATTGTTTACCCATTGGAGGATAAGCAGTTTTGAACACCATGTTAGCCTTATAATGTTTAATACAGTTGCGTAGATGGAATCTGTTAGAAATTATGAAGTTTGTCTGGATACTGTTTGTTGTAGGGTACTTGTTTTGAGGATTGATGAAAACATTGCTAATTACGGTATACGGTTTGATAGGTAGAGCATGTTTGAAATGATAATGTTGGCGTAACATTGCTTTGATTCAATTGATTTGTAGCCACTGTTAGACATGGATTGTTCAGTAATTTGGTTATCATACCTTGTACAGTAGGTGGAATACGAGTCTAGATTTTTTTTTTTTTTTGTTGATGTTTTCAAGCATTAGTTATGGCCATTGTAATTCTTAGTTTTTCGGTGAAGTGTTATGTTTGGAGAATAGGAGAACAATTAATTGTACATTGTATCTGTGTTTTGTTTATCTAACACACATTTAGCTGAATATGGTCTGGGATGTTTCTAATTATCGTTTTGGTTTATTCTTTGGTGTGTCTTGGGAAGTCTTTTAAGTTTAATCTATTATATGTTGATAGGAAGAATGGAAATTGACTGTTGCAATTTAACAAGGCTCTGGTTAAACTAACTTTTTTTTTGTTGATGTCAGGTCAAGGCTATCAAGAGATTCCTTGTCAGGAACATTGTTGAACAAGCTGCTGTGAGGGATGTTCAAGAAGCTTGTGCTTTTGATCGTAAGATTGCTTGTCATGCTTTACCATGATTTCTTTTGTTTCAGACATTAAATATGTATCTGATAGACAAATGATGAACTCAAATAAGTACGTTTTATTATCATCATTTATCCTATTTATTTGACTTGTTTTATTATATTATATATGAGAATTGATACGTTAATGTTTACTTTTGTAATTCTCAGGTAAAAACAAGTATTATGTGAAGGTTGGCGATTTTGGACTAATTATGGAGCAAAACAAGCAAGATGTTAAGAGTCTACTGAAATGTACAAGATCAAGATCATTCTGCTCCAGATACGCCGCAACATACTACTTACATACGGCGTATCACTATCAAGATTTCACAAGTTACAATCTAAGGCGGCAAAGGACATGCGCCGCATAAAGAAATGGAGTTACGCCGCATCTTAAGGCGGCGTACGAATATTCCTGAATATATTAATCTTGGACCCCACGCGAAGTTAAGTCAATGCGCCGCATCTACTTATCCTATGCGCCGCATCTAACCCTCAGACAGAAACTATAAATACCCCAAGGCCAGACGAATTTCAAGATCTTTTAGACATATACTAGACTTTAGAGACCGAAGACAGAAGAACCCTAGGAGACGAATTCAGACGTATTAGCAGCACAAGACACACCTTGAACGAAGATACAAGAGCTGTAAGAAGGTCCTGCATGTATTCAATTCATTAAGTAGTTTTGTTTTATTGTATTAGTACACTTTAATTCATCAGGATTGATGGGCCGATTCCATGTGACTACGGAAAACCATGGGCACCCCTTAAAATTGCTTTCCCATTAATTAAAGTATATATGTTGATATCTTTGGTGACTTTTATTAGTGCATTGATAACCTCTGTGTCTAGCTGAGCATTGCTTGGGTCGCCATGCCCCTTCCTCGCCTATTTAAGAGACGCTAAATAAATAGGATAGACATAAGTAATCATTAAGGGTTTACTCGCCGATAAGATTAGAGCCAACGAGAAAGGGTTAATTATATACACTTCATATAAAACTAGCAATAAAACAAGTGACAAGCTACTTAATTATCAGGACAGGTCTTCTTATTGTCTCAAGTATCTATCTGTGTACGTGTGTGCTAATCGCTGATTCGTGCTCATTAGTTTAGTTTCTATTTAATCATAACCAAACCGTGCCAGTCTCTCAGGCTGAACCCCCTTGCATTAGATTAGGATTATATAGCTAACCTAGGATATTAAAATACTAATTAGAATAACTAGATAATACGTTCCACTCTTAGTGATCGACACTCTACTTACCATTATATTCATACTGACCGGGTACACTGCTCGTTAAAGTGTGTGTTTTATTGATAAGTCGGCTAAATATAAATTTAAAACTTGAGTAGGCATTAATACTGCTAAAACCACAACGACATCACGCGCGCACCAAGTCTTTGGGGCCACTGCCGTGGATATAAAAGAATTAGAGCAATACACACGCACATCAACAAACGTTGCTTGTTATTTTGTTGTAGAGTACACTCTTCCCAAGCTGTACGTGAAGATGCAATACTGTGTTTCATGTGCTATTCACTCGAAAGTTGTTAGGGTTCGTTCAAGAACTGACAGGAGGAACCGTGAGCCACCAAAGAGATTTTCTCGTCCAAGGGTATGCTATTTGTCTATTCTGTCACGTTACACCTTTTACTGATTTCTTTTGTTATGAATACAGTAGTATTTACTAGTTGGATGAAGAATAGAGGCTAATGTTTGTGTTTGTTTCAGGATGATGCTCCAAAGCATGGTCAAGGTCCTCGTCCAGGTGGTGCAGTAGGTCCAACTCCTGTGCGTACTTGAAGATTAGTTTCTTGTGTACTTGCTTCGTGGATTTCAAGAGTTGTTTTGGAGGATGTTCGGTTATGACTTATCTTTTTAGCTATTTAGCTTAATATGGGTTCGTGTATGTTGCACTCGTGATTGTTTCAAAAATCTTCTATTTTTTATAATTTTGGTGGTTTAGTTTATTGCTTTAAGGAGCTAAATATGGTTTGAACAGATTGTAAACCATTCCTTTTCTTCCAAAAACAAAGTAAAATCTTTAGCACCAACTAGTAAACATTGCATGCTTTTAGTCTAAATAAATAACCTAGTCGCATGATCAAGCTCATTTCATATACTGCTTTGGAGATTTGATGTTAATGATGATCCAACATAATTGTTCATTTCTGTAATTCTGTAAAGCAGTAGGCATCGCTTCAACCTGGTAACATCTAGCCTTCTTTGACAAGGTTACTTGTGATTTTCTTCGACACTTACATTTTTTAAGGCATAAAAAAGACGTGTAATTTGGAGGACCTGTTTTTAGTAACATTTCAACTTTACAGAAATTTTGGAGGACCCGATTTGAGATAACAATACACCTACTAAGGGTCTGTCGTTATCAAAAATGACACCTATAAGTCTTTGATTAGGACATCAAACACTTGAAATGGTGTTTAGCCACTCTTGTTAATGAGTTAAATGAATGGAACAAACTCGTTTTTAAAAATAATTCAGTGTACCTCATACTTAGAATATTGAGTTAATTACATAAATGGTCACTATGGTTTGGCGGTTTTTTCAATTTCAGTCATTGAAGTTTTTTTTTATTGGTTCAGTCACTGTGGTTTGCATATGTTACGGATCCAGTCGATAACCAAATTGAAATGACCAAAAAGCCCTTGTCATCTTCTTTTTCAAATCTTTTGACAATTAAGTAACGGCCATTAGTCCTTTATACTAACGGTCGTTAGTCCTTTGTACGTTTTCGTCCGTTTTTACACAATTTCGTCCGTACTTACACGTTTTCGTCCGTATTTACACGTTTTCGTCTGTTTTTACACGTTTTCGTCCGTTTTTACACGTTTTCATCCGTGTATACACGTTTTCGTCCGTATTCACATGTTTTCATCCATTTGTACACGTTCTCATCCGTATTTACACGTTTTCGTCCGTTTTTACACTTTTTCATTCGTATTTACACATTTTCGTCCGTATTTAGACGTTTTCGTCCGTTTTTACCCGTTTTCATCCGTATTTACACGTTTTCGTCCGTTTTTACATGTTTTTGTCCGTATTTACACGTTTTCATCCGTATTTACACGTTTTCGTCCGTTTTTACACGATTTTATATGTATTTACACGTTTTCGTCATTTTTTAAACGTTTTCATCCGTTTTTACACGTTTTCATCCGTATTTACACGTTTTCGTCCGTTTTTACCCGTTTTCATCCGTTTTTACACGTTTTCATTCGTTTTTACATGTTTTCGTCCGTATTTACACGTTTTCATCCATTTATACACGTTTTCATCTGTATTTACACGTTTTCGTCCATTTTTACACGTTTTTATCCGTATTTACACGTTTTCGTCCGTATTTACATGTTTTTGTCTGTGTTTACACGTTTTCGTCTGTATTTACAAGTTTTCGTCCGTTTTTACACATTTTCAAATGTTTTTACATGTTTTCGTCTGTATTTACATGTTTTAGTCTGTTTTTACACATTTTCATTCGTATATACATGGTTTTGTCCGTTTTTACTTGTTTTAATCTGTATTTACACGTGTAAAAACGTGTAAATACGGACGAAAACATGTAAATACGGATGAAAACATGTAAATACAAATGAAAATGTGTAAAAATGGACGAAAACATGTAAAAACGGATGAAAATGTGTAAATACAAATGAAAATGGGTAAAAACAGACAAAAATGTGTAAATACGGATGAAAATGTGTAAAAACGAATGAAAACATGTTAAAACGGACGAAAACGTGTAAATACGGATGAAAACAGGTAAAAACGGATTAAAACGTGTAAAATGGACGAAAACGTGTAAACACACACGAAAATGTGTAAGTACGGACGAAAACGTGCAAATACGGATGAAAACGTCTAAAAATGGACAAAAACGTGTAAATACGGACGAAAACGTGTAAATATGGATGAAAACGTGTAAAAACGGATGAAAACGTGTAAAAACGGACGAAAACGTGTAAATACGGAAGAAAACGTGTAAATACGGATGAAAATGTGTAAAAACGGACGAAAACGTGTAAATACGGAAGAAAACGTGTAAATACGGATGAAAACGTGTAAAAACGGACGAAAATGTATAAAAGACTGGACGAAAATGTGTAAAAACTGGACGAAAAATGTTTCGAATGAAAACCAAATTTTTGGTTATTTATTAACGGTCGTTAGTCTAAAGGACTAATGGCCGTTACTTAATTGTCAAAAGACTTGAAAAAGAAGATAAAAAAGGGCTTTTTGGTCATTTCATTCGGATATGGACTGGATCCGTAACATATGCAAACCACAGTGACTGAAGTAGTAAAAAAAAAACTTCAGTGACTGAAAGTGAAAAAACCGCCAAACCACAGTGACCATTTATGTAATTAACTCTAGAATATTTTATCAATAGTGCCAAAACACAAGCATTTAAGCTATGTGCGCCAGTTGGGTCGTCGACCAGGTTGACCGACTCATGAATCGGTCGGGCTTGATGTGGCCATTCGGTCGCGTATCAGTCGTTTTATTTATTTATTTATTTATTTATTTCGGTCGGCCTGGCGATCGATACAAACACACACAAACGGACAAAATCTCCAACTTTACAATTTTTTTCTTACCGTTTGATACATTAAACAAATTAATAAAAAAAAAAATAATAATAATAAAAAAATTTAAACACTTTATTTTACAATATAAATACCTCACTCAAACCACAATTCAAATTACAATTCAAAACTTCTTTCATTTCACCATGTCTAAGAAAACTCCCAAATCAAAAACCCCAAGATCCCGAGTGCAAGAAATCGCTCCGCATTTAACACCGGATCCGAATTTTCGGTTAACCGGTGTATCACCAACCATTCATTTTCGACCCGCCAGTTTTGAATATCATTCACAACTTCTACAACCGCCACAAAATCAAAACATGTTTTCTTATCAAAATCGTCTATTCAACCCACCGTATCATAACAACCAGCAATCTTTTTTCCAATCACCAACTGATTGTATCGTCCTACTATGGATTCGTCGACACCTTCAGATTATTATGTGGGAAGTGGTTCGGGTCAAGATTATTATCCAAGTCAAGATTATTCTATGGGTCAAGGTTCGGGTCACGGTTCGTTTCACGATTCGGTTCCAACTGAAGACGACTCTCCCGTCTAAGAGATGTCACCCGTCAAAGCTAAGAAGCCTTCGAAACGCTATGGACAACTGAGGAAGAGGTCGCGTTGTGCAGAGCTTGGTGTGATGTGTCGGAAAATAGCGAGAAGGGCAACGCTATGAAGAGTAAGGGATATTGGGAGAAGGTTATTAATTACTTTAGAAAAGAAACTGGTTCAAAGAGAGGGTACGACTCGATCCTTAGCAAATGAAATAGGGTTCACCCTAAAGTTGGTGCATTTTGTGCCATTATCAGTAATATCGAAAAGAATCACGAAAATGGTTCGAATGGCCTTAATGTGTATCAAAAAGCGTGTGCAGAATATGAAGTGATGTATCATCATGCCTTTACATTGGAGTAGTGTTAGAACATTTTGAAGGATCATCCTGCTTGGAAGGAAGTTGAGATGCATGCTTTTCAGAAGCCCAAAAGGGTCGAAAGTAATCCAAGACTTCTAAAACCACCTCGGATGGTGGTTTCATTTGAACGATGAAGCGGATGAGTCTGGGGAAGAGACTCGAGAAGAGTGACAAATTGGTCGTGACCAAGCTAAGAAAAATAAGAAGAAATGATCCGCCTCCGATCAATCCAAGTCTTTATTTACTGATGCGGTAGCCGACAAATTCTTCAGCTTGAAGTCGATAAAATGGGGAAAGAAGAAGTCGCAAGCAAACAAATATATGCAATTGAAGAATCGAAAGTTGGAAATTGCAGACACGACGCGTCAGGAAGCAGCGGAGTTGAAAAGGGAGAAACTTCAAATAGAACGTCGAAAACTTGAATTTTTGAACAAAAGAAACGGAACAAAGACATCATATTCTATAATTCAGTAATCGACCCCTCTTTGCCCCTAATCAAACAACAGAAGCTGCTGGAGATGAAGGAACAAACCAAAGAACGTTACAATTTAGATTATTAGTTTAAGTTTTTAATTATTATTGTAATGTTTTAATATTATTCGAATTATTATGTAATATTTTTCTTATTAATGAAATTTATTTTTTGTTGTTAAAAAATTTTGAAAACAAAATAATAAAAAATAAAATTCGTCTTGGTGTGGTAAAAAGGTCGCCGGAAGCAAAATAAAGATCGCCCATGGTCACTGGTGAGTACAGTCTTACTTTTCTTATTTCACATTTCACAAGTGCCAAAATAGAACTAAATATGTACCTCCGCCAATTATTTACATGTAAATTTTTGTTTTAGAAAAACATTTATATTTAGGGCTTAGGCTTAGCAAGAAGCTAGGCAAAGTTTCAAAGTTGCAGCGAGAGTGTTAGGACTTGCAAAGACAAAAACCACTCAAATCCTAAGAGCACTTGGTGTCATAACTTGAGTTATGCCATAACTTAGCGCCACGTCAGCGCCACATCAGCTTTAACATTTTAACCTTAACTCACAAAAAACACCTCTTATCATAACTTAACATTTTGGGCCCCACTTTTCTTTAAAAAATAAAATTTACAAATTCAACCCCTAAAACTAATATTTCATTTAAAACATAAACATAACATTAAAACATAAACCTTACAATAAGAATTCAAAAAAAATAATAATAATAAATAAAAATTACAACGAAAAAAAAAAAAAACGAAATAATAAAAACATGACATAAATGAAACTACAACATGGAAATTACGAAAAACAATTACATCTACTATCGAGGTTGCAAATTATATTTTTTGATGATTTTGTCTTTTTCCATGTCGATCCAAAACGCAACGTTTGGATCCTTTCCGGCAATCTCAATCATCAGAAATTGTGAAGATTGAGAGGGCGGTTGAGTTGGTTGACCGAATTGCAGGTTTTGGAAATTGGTATTTAACATTTGTTGGATTCGTTGCCAATATAAAAATGCTTGATGTTGTTGGTAAAGTTCATCCTCCGGCAAGCTGAGAGGGTTAGGCAAAGAGTTTTGTGATGAAGAAGAACCTGCGTTCGAGTTTGAAGACCCCACGTTTGGGTTATTGAAACCCATTAGGTTCAAGAAACTCTCGTCGTTATTGAAACCCGACATTTTTTTTTGCAATTAGAAGTTTATATATAGGATTTTGAGTTGTGAAAGTGTGAGAATAAAGGTGTGTATTAGTTGGTATTTATAGTGTTAAATAAAGGTTTTGAAAAGTTTTTTTTTTTAACCTACTAGCCGTTTCTATACGTTGAGGGGCCAATTTATTTTTTTTTTTATTTATTTTTTATCGTTTGAATTACTAGCCCTTTAAGGGGCTGTTTTGTATTTATTATTATTATTTATTTATTCATTAAGCTTGTAACGCCGCGTTGTGGTGGTAACGTTGAGGGAAACGCCCTAATGCAAAACAAAGGCTCGGTATCATAACTTGGCTCCAACGCGCGTTAAAGCATTGCCACATAGGAATAACGCAAGGACGATGTTAACATACCGAAGGCTCTAAGAGCATCTTTAATGCGTTGTATATTAAAAAGTTTAATAAGTTGAGAGATAAACATTGTACTTCTTGTGAATACACATTCACAACCCATTAAACCTTACTAAGTTTATTTGATTTACACATAATCTTTTTCATGTTTTATTTAAGAGTAAATTGCACCGTTCGTCCCTGTGGTTTAGGCCAAATCACACCGTTCGTCCCTGATTTTTTTTTGGCACCGTTCGTCCTTATCTCTAGAGATAGGGACGAACGGTGTTACATAGTTTCAGGCCAAATCTTTGGGATAGGGACGAACGGTGTTACATATATTAACCACAGGGATGAACGGTGCAAAAAAAAAAAAAAAGATATGGGACAAACGGTGGGATTTGGCCTAAACCACAGGGACGAACGGTGCAATTTTCTCTTTATTATATATATATATTAAAGACGAACCAATACGTCGTCGTTCCATCTACAGTAGCAATTGGGCTGCTACAGTAGATGCTACAGTACCCGGCCCTTTTTTTTTTTTTTTTCATTATTTTTCGTACCAAACGGCCTAGAAAAATTATAAAACTTGCGCCATTATTAATGAAATAATTTTTCCAACAAAACGAGTATAAATATGCAATACTTTATCGAAATCAATATATTTGTCTTTGTTTTTGTTTTTATTATTTTTCGTACCAAACGGCCTCGAAAAATTATGAAACTTGCGCCATTATTAACGAAATAATTTTCCCAACAAACTCACCCCTTCCCCCCGGGCGGTCGTCCGTCGTCGTAAAGTAGTCCCCGCGGCGCATTTAGTTTATAGATGCGACGCATTGATTTTTTTTTTCTTGCTTTGGCAAATAAAAACTGGTCTGACAATTATTTGTCAAACACAACGTCCCGCTGCAACGTGGCGGATTATCGCCATACTCGTTTAATATAAAATGCTGCTTTGATATCATGTTAAATGATAAACTGTAACATAGAATCTATTATTCATGCAATTTATACTATAAAATATATAAGGAGAGCCTGAAGCACACAAGCGGCCCTGGTACAACTATTTTCTGCTTGCCATTGTGATAAAAGTTAGTTAATGTTTTGCGGTTAGGAATGATGATCTTGAGACCGAATATGATGTTCCTTTTTTTAATTGTGATATGGCAAAAACTATATATGGAAGATCTTTAAAAACATGCCCATTATTACTATTAATAACCTCCAAGATGCAAATGGCCTCGCTGATCGAGTTCAAATACCGGCTCACACATCAACATTAATTGTCGTGGCCGTTTAATCGACCATTTGGTTCTTTTGGCATTTTCGAAACAACTTTATCTTTGCGCCCTAAAATGGAACAAAGATCTCATTATCAACGTTAAGTTATTATCTTTCACTTGGATTTCTATTGGGTTTGATAGATTCAAAAATATGTCTCTTAGTCGGATTTAGGGCATCCACAATGCTCTTACGTGGCATCACTCAATAGCAAAAAAGTTCTCACATTAATTGCTTAATCCATTGTGAATAGTCTAGATGGCAAGTTGATTTAATGGGTGTTCAATTCTATACGCACCTTTATTCTATATATATTAAAGGGCAACCAATACTACGTCGTTCCATGAATAGTAATACAGTGTTGGACTCCCGTTTTTTTTTTCAGCCCGTTACCACGCCTCAGGCCCATGTCCATTATATATATATATAATACAGCGTCGGTTGACTTGACTTGATGACGTCAAATTTGCGTCAGCTCCTTCATGAGGCCACACCATAACTCCCATGCGCACACACACACATGATCAAAACAAGGCATTTATATATAAAAAATATAATATTTACAAAACACACCTTAAACTTCTTAATATTTACGAGTTTTTTATATAACAAAGTTTATTTACCAAATATCTAATAAATCTCTAGCGGTTTCTTGAATAAAAAAATTACTACCAAATAGGTCTCTCGACAACGAACAAAACAAGCCCAATATTGATATGCTTTTGACGGACGTACGGTTTTATAAAAAAGGTTAAAGTTTAATATATGTGTAGTTTTTAAATAAAAGAACTTTCAAAATGCACACTTAACATATCAAATAACTTTAAGTTTTTTTAAAAATATAAAGGCCAAAGACGTGCAACTGTATAAAAGTTTATATATAATTATTTTGTTTATATAGCAAAGTTTATTTATCAAATATATAACAAATATTTAACGATTTACGTCGTAGAAACGCCGTAAAAAAACATATCTAATATTAATGTACTTTTGACATACGTGCGCTTTTATTAAAAAAATGAAAAATGGCCTTTGTCTTCTTCGACAACCATTATTCAGATACGCGCATAGCAACTGATCTCATACCCCGTTTGCAAATTTTTAGTGAGTTCGTGAAAACGACGGGGCTTGGAATAAAGGGTACCCTACCATTGAAAATACTGTACAATGATCAACGACATGAAACAACGCCTCGCCGCAACGTGACGATCGTCGCCCACCTCGTTCTAAAAATAAAAGTGAACTAATTCCGTTGTCTCTAGTCATCATATGATGGCTGACTAGATTTGGTGGACCTATAGTGAGTTAAAAACTGGCCCATATACATTAATCAGCCCAAATTCACTAATGGGCTAGGTTTTTCCCTCGGTATAGAGTTGAAGAAAACCTAGATATAAAAACCATGCTTAACCATTAACCATTTTCATTCACAACCACAGCTGACGGCGCAGAGCAAGACACCAGCAACATGGTATTTTTTGATTCCGATCACACTTCCAGTCATTTTCATTTATATATATATATATATTTGTAAATCGATTCTAATGTTATATAAAAATATATGTGTGTTTTATAGACGGTCAAGAGAAGAAATGGAGGAAGGAACAAGCATGGTCGTGGCCACGTCAAACCCATTCGTTGCTCCAACTGCGGTAAATGCTGCCCCAAGGTATATATTTTTTACTTTTTTTTTTATTTTATTTTATTTTATTTTATTTTATTAATATTGTGAAGTTAAGAGTAATGTTTATTTATAGGTTATAGGATATTAGGATTATTTATTGGGTACTAGATTGAGGCTGGATAGAAATTTGCAGAATTATGCTATTTGAAATGTTTATATTGGCTTAACTTAGTTTTAGGGGGTGTTTGTTTAAGCTTATTTGTGGATTATGAGCTTATTTGATTTTTGGCTTATATTTTATAAGCTCCAATTTACTGGCTTATTTTGAAACTTGTGGGATTATATAAGCTTATGATATCACAATAAGCTTATAAAAGCCGATAAGTCTCACAATAAGCCAGGAAATTGGTATAAGCCAAAATCAAATAAGCTCATAAGCCCACATATAAGCTTAAACAAACACCTCCTTAGTGATTGTGGAATGTGAGTTGTTTCTACTTTCTAGACATGTAATGCGAAACTTTGGCTTTCATATGTTTTAGAATAGATGTTACTTTAAATGTTGTTTGTTTTCATGGATTTAACCAACACTTATGTAGTTTGTCTACTTGGGACATTTACAAAAATTGGTGTTAGACTGTTAGTAGCTCTAGTTCAAAGGATTTTAATCCTTGATTTTATGTCGGTTATGTTTGGAGAATTGGATAACGCCTGATTGTACGTTTTATTTTTAGCTGAATGTAGCATGAGGTATCTCAAGTATTTGCTTTTAGTTTATGCTTTGATGATGCAATGTTTGGGAAGTCAAGTAAAGTTTAAGGCATTATAGGAGGGCTGTTAAGAAGTATGTATGTGCTTTTGCCGTTATGTTAATCATAAAGCTATTACATTTCTGACCTCTGAGTGATAGTTTAAGTGTATTCAACCAATAGTCGAACTTAAAAAAAATTCGTACCATCAGTTTTGCAATTTGAGAGGCTGGCGAGATTAATAGTCGAACTTAAAAAAAATTCGTACTATCAGTTTTGCAATTTGAGAGGCTGGCGAGATTAACTTTTTCTTATTGTTGGTATCAGGACAAGGCTATCAAGAGATTTCTTGTGAGGAACATTGTTGAACAAGCTGCTGTTAGGGATGTTCAAGAAGCTTGTGCTTTTGATCGTAAGACTTTGAGTGCTTCAAAATTATTTTTTAATCTTTATGTAAGCCATTGTTATTCATCTGATTGACATTTATGACTTGTTTTATTAATGTAGAGTACACCCTTCCCAAGCTGTACGTGAAGATGCAGTACTGTGTTTCATGTGCTATTCACTCCAAAGTTGTTAGGGTCCGTTCACGGACTGACAGGAGGAACCGTGAACCACCAAAGAGATTCTCTCGTCCCAGGGTACAACATTTGTCTTTTCTTTCACTTCACACCAATTACCGATTTCTTCTGTATCATTAGTATTTAGTAATCAGCTAAAGGTTAGAAGTTTGATGTATGTGCAGCAGCTAAATGTTTGTATTTGTTTCAGGATGATGCTCCAAAGCCTGGTCAGGGTCCTCGCCCAGGTGGTGCTGCAGGTCCAGCTCCTGTACGTACTTGAAGATGGTGTGCTCTACTTCGTGGATTTCAAGAGTTATTTTGGAAGATTTTTGGTTATGCTTTTTCTATTAGCTTAATGTGGATTCATGTATGTTGCACTCATGACTTGAAATCTCCAGTTTTATAAGATAATTTTGGTGGTCTAGTTATTTCTTCAAAGGGACTAGTATGGTTTGAACTTTGGCCAGATTGTATCCTCACACCAATCCTTTTACAAAGTTGAGTAAAATTTTCAAGGCGCCAATAGATAAATTCATGGAATGCTTTAATATTTTAAATTAAATTCCATATTCCGCAGAATGTGAATATCTGCTCTTATTATAAACTGTATGTGAAGTGGAAAAGAACCCTTATTTCTGGTTAGCCTTTGACAATGTTACTTGCATTTTGTTTTGGCGTTTAGGCTTCGCTATTAAGAAGTGTTAACTGTAGAGGTTTTTGTGATCATTTTAAGTGTGTTTAAATAAAACAAAGTTTATGTGCTTTAACACTCTGTTTCCGAGTTATTTTTTTGAGAGAAGAGAAGAGAAGAGAAAAGAGAATTATGAAAAACTAAAAAAAATCACGTTCCCGACTTTTTGAGGAAAGGAAATTCCTCTCCTAACTTTCTTCCCAATATTGGGATGATTTGGAAAGAAAGAAGTCTTGGGCTTTTTGATAAAAATATTATCGTCAAAATACCCTTAACCTAAATATTAAATTTATGTACGTATATTCATTCAGCCGTATAACAGTACACTTTCTTCTCTACAATTTCTCCAACACTGCTCCATTATCAGGTAATTTTGTGAAACTTTAATTCTTACTATTGTCTTATCATGGATGATCTAGTGGTGTGTTGGATGCTTTTTTTACTAAAAAAACATGGATACGTAAGTCATTATTCTTCATTGCATGATAATGGCTTTTTATGCTTATGTTGATACGTGTATTCAAATGATTGTGTTTATGAACTGTTTTCATTAATGTTTGAGGATAAAGTAAACATGGTTATCCTGTCTTGCTGAGATAATCATCTTTGATTGATTTGCTAGAAACATGGTCAATGGACATACGACATGATGTTTATTTTGGAGTATAGGCTGACATAAGTTGGGTTACATTCATTTTTTTTCTTTCATTTATCTTCTCCAAGAAGTGCAGAAGCTTTGTGTACCTTTAAATGGCATTTGGTCTAATTAGGATCATTAGGTCAATTACAGTAGATTGGGTTGTAATGTTCAATTATATTTAGAGTTTATTTGGGTTATTAATGCAAATGGTTACTTAGGTTCGATAGGGCCATTTAGATATCTATATGTTAATGCAGGTCTCTATTGTTGATTTAAGTTTCAGACTTCAGTAGGTCTGTTCAAGTCATATAGGTCGAGTTGTGTCAGATAAGCTCATATAGGTCCAGGTCAATTTATCTTTAAACCCATTTAATTCCTCCAAGATACTGTTGGTATATTTATTTCCAAATTCCATATACAAAGACTACTATTTGAATTAGGGCCTTAGGGGTGTGCACAATGGGTTGGTTGGTCTTGGTCTTAGCAGTCTGTTCGGGCCGAGTTTGGACAGGTTTGAAGGTGTTTGGACGGGGTGTAGGAGATGAGTTTAGTGACACCTTTAGCCTTTAACATGCTCGCCCATTGGATCACACAACCTGGTTTGGCACCACTGAAGCTAATGCAGTCATGAAAAATAGAAGCATTTCCGCGACGGTACACCTGCATATATCATGAATAAATATGAATATGGAGATTAAAAAAAAGAAGGAAATGATGTTTAACTTTTCACTAGAGTTTCTTTTTTTCCAAAAAAATGAATGTCACCCGACTTATGTCAACCTATCTAAATACTCCAAAATAAACATCATGTCGTATGCCCATTGCCATGTTTCTAGCAAATCAATCAAAGATGATTATCTCAGCAAGAAATGATAACCAGTTATCATGTTTATAATGTGCAATCTGTGATGTGTGTTTTGCTTATTAATCTATATATGTTAATCATGATTATGGTATTAGAAAGTTCGGGTGCTTGATGGTGTTATTGTGTTGTTTCATTAAATTTAGATCACTAATCAATGGCTTCTATATTTAGTGGCTCGTGAATATGGATTTTGCTGTTAGGATTGTGTGCATTTATGCTGATATATTTTCTAGGCGAGTACCCGTGCATAGCAATGTAAATTCCTAGCGGTAGACAATTAACGATATGTGATATTGTGGTAAGTGTTTCGTGAAATAAAACGTGAAAATATCAAAATGTAATTGCAAACGGTTGTAACATGCGATAATTTGATTCAAGCAAAAATTCTTAACATGTATCAAAGAACATATAAAAATATTTAGTGAAACTTAAAATAAAACATTACATCAATTATGAGATAATAACTAACAATGCACGTTACTCGTCGCATAAAACTTCTTGATACACGAAATTTGAGGTGTAGACTCCTCCTTGACCGAACTCTTTGACTGGTTTCACTAATACATTTGTAGTTCTACGTGATATTACTCTAGACAACGCAACATAAAGCTGGCCATGTGAGAAAACAGAGTCGGGCAAATAGACAATTGTTACAGAATACACTTAACCAAAATATGATTGTAACTATATGCCGCTTTAAAAATCTCGTTGCTATGCTACACCCATTATATGTGGTATAGATAATTGAATGTAAGATGACACAAGCAGTACTTTCATTAGCTCACACATATAGCACATTTTCATGTAATTTGTTTTTAATTATGTCCATTCATGCCAATAAAAATTAGTTAAATTAATGTATTCTCAAGTGTCCTTTATGTGTGAACTGTGAATCAAACGCAGATATGTTTTTTTAAATTATAACATCTACATCATTTATAATCTTTTACATTAATGTATTCTCAAGTCAACTTTTATATTATTGTTTGTTTCCATAAATAGTGTGTTTCCTTAATTACTTTTAAGTTTTCAAAATTCTTAAATTTTAAAAAATGTGATACACCCATTATATATAGTATAAATATATTGCATAAAGAAACCAATTTAAAATCCCTTCCTAATGCAAATTTAAACTTCATGCCAAATCTCAAGATGCCAAATTAGTCTCAAAGTATTGTTATCTATTATATGATATATTGATGGGTGCTATTATGGGTACCCTTTGGCTCACTTTTTACATTCTCTATCCCTTGGCTCACTGCTGTTTACAATATAACATTTTATTTATTTTTATTTTTTATTATTATTATTTTTTTTTCATAATCTGTTTCGTATTTTTTGTCAGTTTAATACTTTTGACTTATTAAATTTTATATTTTTTTAGGGTCCAAATAACATATCCTTATATTGATATATGTGGTTTACCTCTTGCTTTGCTTTTCCGAGTCGAAATCTATCTATTTAGTTCCTACACTCACGTATTCATCTTGCTAGTGGAAACTTTAAAAACACATTTAATCCTTTTAAAATTTCTAAAAGGCCGTGGGCAATTTGAATCACGAGTTAAAATTCCAATTAAAAATAGCAAAAGATCTTTAAGAACATATGCTTTGTTTAATCCTTTTAAAATTTCTAAAAGGCCGTGGGCAATTTGAATCACAAGTTAAAATTCCAATTAAAAATAGCAAAAGGTCTTTAAGAACATATGCTTTGTTCCCTATTAATAATATAATTTAAATTTTTTTGAAGGATACAAACACGAAAAACGTCGAGGGCATTACTCCTTCAAATTATAATAAAAATCAATACCACTGAATTTCATTCAGGCCTCAAAAGAATCACTAACGTAACATGGAAGTGCATAAACTGAACAAAAAGAGTGAAATAAATAACACTCTGTAATAGGCTCAGATTATGTAAAACATGAATTTTCAAAGAAGTTTGGATTGCGATACAGACAAAACCATCACCATCCTCAATTTTTTGTTAAAACTTCATTGCCTCATAATTGAAGTAAACTTCAAAATAAAACCATACGGCCCTAAAAACACATCAATGTCCTTGGCATAAACGTCATCAACCTCAAACAAAATAAACACCCTTTTTTCCAAACATGGAAGCCAAAATAAGATCGATGCTAACAAACACTCAAAACCATCATATTTTGCCTAAAGTAAACACCCTTTTTGTTGATTTCCAATGTTATACGAAAAACACAAACTAAAAAGATATGGTTTTTATTTGCGTAACAAGAAAATTAAAACAACCTGTTATCAATGTCCTTAAACACCCGTTTCATTTATAAAAAGAAATCAAAGCAACATCATTAGTCACCCAAACATTAATAAGAAACACAAGTGGCCTCAAATCATCATCCACCAATTTTTCTTGTTTACAAGAAACACCATCCGATTTTAGATATAAAAAATCTCTCTACACGCACATAGACCTCAGATCCACATTCGAACACATAAGATATCTTAAAACCCCATTGCAACCACAAAACCAAAATATACTCTAACCACATAAATAAAATACACTGGTGAAACCAACCTTAAAACCACATTGCATCTACCAACAAAATGATAGATCTATCACAAAAGCATCGAGCAAAAGGAGAAATGGTGGTGTTGGACAGCCGAAACCACCAACAAACCCACTGAAACCACCACTATTTCTTTCTAAAACCCACCAAAACCACCAACCTAAACTACCTAGCCAACCAAAACAACCAAAACCACCAAGAGATGGTGGCTATTTCGGCATATGGCGGCAGTTATAGTGGCGGTTGTAGATGTTAGGTTAAGAGAGAAAGGGGTTTGTGCAGAGAGAGAAGAGATAAATGAGAAGCAGCTTGGTTGTGTTTTGTTTGGTGTGTGTTTGTATGGGGAGGGTGGCTTATATATCATTTAGATTCAAGACCAGCTGTGTATTAGCTTTGGAATCAGTTGTGTATTGTTTATTGCTTCAATACTTGCCATAGATGAAAATCATTTAGTTTCAAGGTTGACCAGCCGTGTTGTTTATTGCTGCAATACTTGCCATAGATGAAAATAATTTATGTTTAAAGAGATGAATAGTTTCTGTAACAGCAATGAATACACTTAATGGCAATCGTTTTACAATAGTTTCCATTGGTGTAATATAGAATTCAACATCTAGCCCATCGTGTAAGTATTTTTACACCATTTCAACATTACCAAAATTACATTTTCAACATTTCAACTTTTCACTTTTATTGACTTTTCACTTTTCACATTTGACCCTTTTCCTTTATAGGTAGTAAAGATATATTTTATATATTGTCATTTATGTGAGTGGTGACATAGGCCAAGTTAATTAATGATTTTGTGGCATTCTTGTGATGTGTATTGCATATATAGTTAAGATCGCGACAGGTGGAATGATATTATTGGTGGGTTTGGGAGGTATAAGTTTTTTGGGAAGCATGACTGTCACAAAAAAAAAATTGGACGTTTTGGCCAAGGGGCGTTTTGGCTAAAACGCCTAGCGGAGCTATCTTCTCAAAAAAAATTGGACCGTTGGAAGACAAACGGATAGTTTGACTGGGAAAGAAAAAAAAAAAAAAAAAAAAAAAAAAAAACATACTCCCCATACATTTCATATATATATACATATCAACACACACTCTTTTTATAAAAAAATCTCAAACACATTCTCCTTTCTACCCAATTTTATATACAATGAGTTCTCCCTTGACTTCGTTTATTCTTGAATCTAGTTCGGACGACGATTTCTCCGACTGAGAAACAGAAGCGGTGTCTCTTGCTGCTGCAGCTGTTGCTATGTACGTCGCCCAAAACCCACCAAAACCGATCAAAAAAAGAAAACAAGTTTATCGAGACCATGGCGCGGCTAACGCTAGGTTGATGGCCGATTATTTTGACGAGGGTTGCACGTATAACGAACAAGTATTCAGACGACGTTTTAGAATGAGCAAAAGGTTATTTTTGCGTATCGCGAAAGATTTGGAGGATCGTTTCAATTACTTTAAACAAAGACCCGATGTAGTGGGTAAGCCGGGGTTCACGTCCATACAAAAGTGCACAGCCGCATTGCGGGTGCTCGCTTACGGGGTTACCACCGACATCAACGACGATTATTTGAAGATGGCCGAGAAAACATGTCGGGACACTCTAGAGGCGTTTACAATAGGTAAAAAATTATCATATATATATTTTTTAATGTTTTTTTTTTTTTTTTTTTTTTTTTTTTTTTTTTTTTTTTTTTTTTTTTTTTTTTCTTATTTATTGTTTATATATTTATTGTTTTTCTTATTTATTGTTTATATATTTGTATATATATTTATTGTTTTTCTATACGTGTTTATTGTTTATATATACAGGAATAAAAGAGTTGTACGAGAAGCGATATTTAAGAAAACCAACAAAAAATGATTTAATGCGAATACATGAGGTGCACCAATCGGCGCATGGCATACCCGGTATGATGGGTAGTATAGATTGCATGCATTGGGCATGGTCTAACTGTCCGACCGCTTGGCGAGGTCAATACCACGGGGGTAGCCACAAAGGTCCAATTTTAGTTCTTCAAGCCGTTTGCTCGTACTATCTATGGATATGAAATGCTTACTTTGGTGTCCCCGGCTCCCTTAACGATATCAACGTTTTAGAGCAATCACTCGTACTGGAAGATTTCATCTCAGGTTTGACCCCGGTTCTCGGTTTTTATGCTAATAGTAACTTCCATCCACATGGCTACTATTTAGGTGACGGTATATACCCGGAGTACTCGTTCATCATGAAAACGTTCAAAGATCCGATCGATCCTAAAAAAGAAAATTGGAAAAAATTACAAGAATCGGCAAGAAAGGATATTGAAAGATGTTTCGGTGTGCTCAAGAAACGTTTCGCGTTTGTGGCGAATCCTTGTCGTTTATGGACGAAGGATAAGATTAAGAATGTTATGCGTGCGTGCCTCATTTTACACAACATGATTTTAGAGGACGAAGGACGAGCTATTTGTCAAGATTATCATCCGGACGAAGTTGACGAGCCACAGCCACCACAAACACACGAACAAGCCTTACAAAACTCGGACTACATTTGAAGCCACGCGAGTCACCACGCTCTATTGGCGGATTTGATCGAGGAAGCGTGGAGTAACCGTCGAATCCAAAACGATTCCGAGGAGGACGAGAGTGAAAGTGACGAGAACGATGAGCATGAGGATTACGATGATGTTAACGATACAGATTAGTAGTTTTTAATTTTAATTGTATGACTTTTTTTTTTATGTATGACGTTTTTTTTTTTTTTTTTTTTTTTTTTTTTTTTTTTTTTTTTTAATTATGTAATAGTTTTAGGATTTATTTTAATAAAATTGTCTTTTTATTAATATTATTTACTTTTATTTAATTAGTTTTAGTTATTAAAAAAAAAAAAAAAAAAAAAAAGTGTCACATGGCGCAAAACGCCCCACCTTCCCTTACACACCACTACACCACTTTTTCAACCAAGCCCCAGCATGGCCCACACTGCCACATGGCGCAAAACGCCCCACCCTCCCTTCCTTACCACTACACATGGTCTAATGGAGCAGAGTAGACACTGAATGAATCTTAGTCGCCAGTGATCCGTTTCTCAACTCTAGACATGTTGGAGTTTAACCATTAATACTAAATTTATGGTAGTTTTATTTTCGAATGACCATGGTTGGATTAATTTCTATTTGGGGAAACTATTAAAAAATGTATCGAACTTTACGTGAAAATCGGTTTTGTGTAGCGAACTAAATTTTTTAAGGAAAAGAGCATCGAACTTCAAAAAATGCATGTATTTATGTAACATGTGACCTGCACAGCAGGTAAAAAGCCTAGTCAGCAGGTTTTTTTTTTTTTGTTTTTCTTCCCACATATACCATACTAACCCGAATTTACATAAATAATCCCTCTCGTTACATTAAATTGCCAAAAAAGTCCAAAATCATAATTTTTTTAGAAAAAGAAATATTTTATATTGGAAATAAATTTTTTTAGAAAAATAAATTTTTTTTTCCCGAAATTAATTTTTTTTTCGGAAAAAATTTGTTTTAGGAAAAAAATTTTTTGAAAAAAATTTTTGAAAAAAGAAAAAAATTATTTTCGGAAAATTTTTTTTTTCTGAAATTTTTTTTTATTTTTCGAAAAATTTAAAAAATAAAATATATTTCGAAAAAAAATATTTTTTCGGAAAAAAAATATTTTTTTGGAAAAATTTAATTTTTTTTATAAATTTTTTTTTTTGGAAAATTTAAAAAAATAAATATTTTTCGGAAAAAAATAATTTTCGAAAATTTTTTTTTTGAGTAAACTACATTTTTGGTCCTTGTGGTTGTATCAAAATTGCAGTTTTAGTCCAAAAATCAAAAAATCGCACGGATCAGTCCAAAAGTCCACGTGGACTTCACTTTTGGTCCAATTTTCTAACCTAGTTAATGGTCGTTAGTCCTTTCAGTTAAGTACGTTGCACCGTTAGTCCTTTAATCTAACGGTCGTTAGCAATGTTTGCACCGTTAGTCCTTTTAGTTAAAAAATTGGAAAAAAAAATTTTGGAAAAATTTTTTTTTTCCAAAAAAAATAATTTGAAAAATTCGTAAAAAATTAAAAAAAAATATTTTTTAACGAAATTTTTTTTTCCAAAAAAAAAAATTTGAAAAAAAAAATTTCTAAAAAAAAAAATGTTGATGAAATTTTTTTTTCAAAAAAAAAAAAATTGAAAAAAAAATTTCTAATAAAATTTTTTCTTAAAAAATTCGAAAAAAACCTTTCAGTTAAAAAATTGGAAAAAAATTAAAAAAAAAATTTTTTTTGACGAATTTTTTTTTTTCCAAAAAAAAAAATTTGAAAAAAAATTTCTAATAAAATTTTTCTTAAAAAATTCGAAAAAATTTCTAAAAAAAAAATGTTGACGAAATTTTTTTTTTCAAAAAAAAAAAAAAATTTGAAAAAAAAATTTTCTAATAAAATTTTTTCTTAAAAAATTCGAAAAAAACCTTTCAGTTAAAAAATTGGAAAAAAAATTTTTGGAAATTTTTTTTCCAAATAAAATAATTTGAAAAATTCGAAAAAAATTAAAAAAAAAAAAATTTTGACGAAATTTTTTTTTTCCAAAAAAAAAAAATTTTTTAAAAAAATTTCTAATAAAATTTTTTCTTAAAAAATTTTCTTTCGTCAAAATTTTAGTGTCAAAAAAATTTTCTTTCGTCAAAATTTTCTTTCTAATAAAATTTTTTTACATATATATACATTTTAATTTTAGTGTCAAACCGGGACAATCGTCAAAAAAAAAATTTTAGAATATGTATGTCAAAAAAAAAAATTAGAAATTTTTTCGAATTTTTTAAGAAAAATTTTTATTAGAAATTTTTTTTTTCAAATTTTTTTTTGGAAAAAATTTTTTTCGTCAACATTTTTTTTTTAGAATTTTTTTCGAATTTTTTAAGAAAAAATTTTATTAGAATTTTTTTTTTCAAAATTTTTTGTTTGAAAAAAAAAATTTCGTCAAATTTTTTTTTTTTTTATAATTTTTTTCGAATTTTTCAAATTATTTTTTTTGGAAAAAAAAATTTTCCAAAATTTTTTTTTCCAATTTTTTAACTAAAAGGACTAACGGTGCAAACATTGCTAACGACCGTTAGATTAAAGGACTAACGGTGCAACGTACTTAACTGAAAGTACTAACGACCATTAACTAGGTTAGAAAATTGGACCAAAAGTGAAGTCCACGTGGACTTTTGGACTGATCCGTGCGATTTTTTGATTTTTGGACTAAAACTGCAATTTTGATACAACCACAAGGACCAAAAATGTAGTTTACTCAAAAAAATTTTTGGAAAAATTAAAATTTTTTTTTATAAAAAAATTTTTTCCGGAAAATTTAAAAAAATAAATATTTTCCGGAAAAAAATAATTTTCGAAAAAAAAATATTTTTGGAAAAAAAAAAAAAAAATTTATAAAAAAAATTTTCGGAAAATTTAAAAAAATAAATATTTTTCGGAAAAAAAAAATTTCGAATAAAAAATATTTTTTGGTATTTTTTTTTTACAAAAAAATTTTATTCGGAAACAAAATAAAAAAAAATTCCGAATTATTTTTTTTCTGGAAAAAAAATTATTTTCTGAATTTTTTTTTGAAATTATATATAATTTTCTAAAAAAAATGATTTTGGACCTTGGACGCAATTTAGCGTAACGACAGGGACTATTTATGTAATTACTGTTAGGACCTTGGCTGCAATTTGCAAAATAAGGAAGGGTAAAAAGGTCATTTCCCCTTAAAAAAACCTGCAACCTGCTGTGCAGGTCACATGTTACATAAATAGATGCATTTTTGGAAGTTCGATGCTCTTTTCCTTAAAAATTTTAGTTCGCTACACAAAACCGATTTTCACGTAAAGTTCGATACATTTTTTAATAGTTACCCCTTTCTATTTCTAGAATTTAGTGATGCTATATTTAGAAAAGCTTCCCTGCCGTGTTTCACACATTGGGTCACCCTGGAAGAAACTATTCTCATTTTTTAAAGATATGGTAGTTTGGAAATATATACACACATACACTTGTCTCATATGAGACTAGTATCCCTGAGGTCAAGGTTCAGTTTGCGGCAATGCTATTCATGGACCATAGGCCTTCGGGTTTGGTTATAAACAGCCTGCCATCATAATTGTGAAATAAACCTGAAATTGACTGAGAAGTGAACAATCATTTTTCCAATTTAGACAGAACTAAAACAGTAGTCAAAAGGAATGCAACAGATTTTTAGTGCAGGAACTGACCCAATACTTTAGCTCCAGTTCTTTGTTAACGCCAAAATTTCATGGAGATTTCTGTATCTATGAATCATGTCTCGATGGTGGCAATTATATCTTAAATAATGTTACTATTTGCCCAATTGCATCTTGGTTATCAATTACCTATGACAACCTTCTTGGTTTATTTTCAAATCACTTGCTTAGTAGATGTACTTGTCAGGAGTGGCGGATCTTGAAGGAAATTGTGGAGGGGGCCGGCTTAATAATCGGGGGGGGGGGGGGGGGGGGCGGCTTAATAAATATAAATTTTTTCGGACAAAATACGGATAAATTAACACTACGGAGCGAAAAAACGGAGGGGGCCCGAGCCCCCCCGGGCCCCAACATAGATCCGCCCCTGCTTGTGGACTACAGTATCTGTTGTGGACTAATACACATAATTTGTATCATATGTAAGATTTAGGATGGATAGCAGTCTTATCGAAAGAATACTCACCATACGACGTGTAGTGAGAGCTCGCCAATTGGCAGCAGTTCATTTAGTTTGTTTATTGGTTGCTTTCATCACACGACGTAGACTTACTCACATGAACCGTGCTAATTTACCTACTAAAGATGTTATTTTACATCGAAAAAATGTAAGGGAAGAGATGTTACACAACCTCTCAACAAGTGGTAAATGTCGTGATATAATCCGTATGAGTGAGAAAGCTTTTAGGACATTGTGCAATATCTTAGTACGTGATGGTGATCTTCGGCCAACTCAACGTATGTCTGTTGAAGAGCAAGTTGCTAGATTCTTGCATGTTGTAGGAAATGATTTAAGAAATCGTTTTGCCTCTTGGATTTATCGTCGCTCTGGGTCAACGACAAGTAGGTGCTTGCACCGAGTTTTGAGAGCAATTATATTGTTAGAAGATCGTTACCTCCAACAACCCACTGGCGAAATTGTTCCTAAAGAAATTCAAGAAAAAAAAAGGTTTTATCCTTTTTTCAAGGATTGTGTTGGAGCAATTGATGGAACACATGTTCGTGTGAGAGTAGCTAATAATGATGCCCCAAGATATCGTGGTCGTAAGGGATACCCAACAATAAATGTTTTAGCTGCTTGCACGTTTGACTTAAAGTTTACATATGTTTTGACCGGTTGGGAGGGTACTGCATCCGACTCGAGAATAATAAAAAATGCTCTAACTAGAGAGGACAAGCTAATCATTCCGGATGGTAAATTTTTAAACCAACATTAGTTTTGTCCATAATCTTACATCATCATACTAATTATATGTTTTTTAAAGGTAGGTATTATTTGGTTGATGCTGGTCTACCCCATAGAAGTACACTAATAGCACCTTATAGGGGAGTTAGATATCATCTAAAAGAGTACTCAACACGCGCACCTGAGAACGCACGAGAGTTGTTTAATCTTCGTCACTCGTCGTTGCGAAATTCTATTGAACGGGCATTTGGTGTACTTAAAAAAAGGTTTCCTATCATTAGAAGTACAACTGAACCATTCTACTCTTGTGAAACACAATCCGACATTTTTTTGGCATGTTGCATTCTGCATAATTTTTTGCTTGAAGAAGATCGGGACAAAGATCTTGAAGAAGAGGTGATGCGTGAAATTTTAAATGCACCACAAGAAGATGCACGTAATGATGACAGAGACATAGGTGATGGTGGTTCTAGAGGAGAAGAACTAAGAAACTCAATTGCGAATGAAATGTGGGCTAACTATTTAACGTATCCAAACAATGAAATAGATATGTCAAGATAGTTTCTTAAATATATATTCTAGTATTTGTGTTAGACATTCAAGTAATAATTTTGTTTAAATATTTTGCATGATTCAACATGTGTAATACTTTTGCAATTTTACGTTTGCATTACCTGTTTAAATTGTTTTGCATGATTCTATTATTTGTAATATGTGTTTTGAATGATTTCATTAGTTATATTGGACATGCAAGTCTCTTTATATATTATTGTGAAGTTTATTTTTGACTTATCATGTAGTAGGTGTCATGGACAATCAAGAAACCCAGGAACCCAAAGTGAAGAAGGAACCCAAAGTGAAGAAGGAACAGTTTGGTTGGACTAGTGACATGGATGATGCATTCATTCAAGCAATGCTTACACAACAAGATAAAGGCAACAGGCCTAGGGGAACATTTAGTTCACTAGCATATGCTAACATGGTTGATGAGTTAAGAACAAAGCTCAAACTAGATTTCACAAAAGCTCGTCTAAAGAACCGTCTGAAAAGTCTAAAAGAAAATTTCGCTTATTGTCATGATGTGATTTGGGGTTCTAATTAAGCGGGTTTTCTTGGAACTCCATGACTCAACTCATTGAAGCAGAAAAAGAAGTATGGGAAAAACTGGAAGAGGTATGTTTACTTATTTGAGTATGCATGTTTTCATAACATGTGCAAGTTCATTGTACTTCGAATAATTACTGTTCTTGTTTGTCTTGAACTAATTCTTCTTTAATATTAATTAATAACATATGTACTTTTTATAATAGTTAAATCATTATATAAATAACCAAACCATTTCTTAACCTGACTAGTCTGGGTCACAACTTTTCTAAAGATGAGCATCGGTGTCTCTCTCGACTACAAGGAAAAATCTTGCCAAGGAGAAAATACCAGAAAAATGCAATCAAGCAACAAAGAACCCATAGATATCAAAACAATCGAAGACATTAACGAGTTACTAGCTACCAATAAAGTCACTTATGAAAACCTCGTCAATCTTGAAGAAATTCATGTGGATTCTCCCATGCCGGATGCTACAAATGCAACAAAATCCAAAAATAAGAAAAGAAAACTTGATGAAGAATCCAATTCGGACATTATGAGTACTGTTCATGTGGTGGCTGATGCAATAAAGGAAGGTAATTTGGTTTTACAAGAAACTAACGTTATATTAGGGAGAGCTTATCAACGTGAGTATACAGGGGATGAAATCTATAAAGAATTGGAGCCTTTGAAATTGGAAGATGATGTCATATCAAATGCTCTTATTTTCTTGGCAGACAACTCGAAAAAAGCGCGACTATTATTTAGTTGTCCTCTTAACATGCGGGCGGACTTACTAAAGAAAATGATGGGATCAAGTGACGAAATGAGTTCGATTTAAACATCTAATTATCTTTCGCTTGAAGTTTCTTTTGCTCGAACTTTTGCATTTTATTGTGTTTGGTCATTTTGAGAAAACTATAAGACGTTTCTTTATCTAGTTATTTGATGTTGAACACGTTGAACTTGTTTTCTTTATTTGAATCAAATGAGTTGGACTTATTATCATTTTTATGTTGTTGATGTTTGGGTAAAATTATGTGTTTGTTTTATTAAGTTATTAGGAATTAAAACTACTCTTGCTATAAAGGGTATAATTGTAAAATTCTTAATTTTCTCTTCTTTTCTCCCCAACTCGGGAAAATAAAAGAACTGCCCCTTCTCTTCTTTTCTTCTCAACTCGGGAACACAAGAAACTACAATTGTATTCTATTCTCCTCTCTTCTTTCCTCTCCTCTTCTTTCCACGCCTTTTCTTTTCTTCCCTCATCAAACTCGGGAACAGAGTGTAAAAGTTCATATTGGCTCCGACTTCACAGAAAACTTGCTCATAAAATTCTATTTATTCTTCTTTTTTTAATTAATTAATTAATTAATTTATTTATTTATTATTATATTATTATTATTATTATTATTATTATTATTATTATTATTATTATTATTATTATTATTATTATTATTATTATTATTTATTTATTTATTTATTTATTTTTTAAATTTCCAGTTAGTAAATAACTGAAATGCTTGTATACAAATGGAATGATTACATGGTAAGTAACAGCGTTACGTTGGTTTAGAAGGATACTGCTATGTTGATTGTTGTGCGATGACGATTGAGAAAACAATACACCTACTAAAGTGTTGCCTTTAACGTAAGCTAGGGCCTCCTATAAGTCTTCGACAAGGACCTCAAATATCATCATACTTACACCGCTCAATGACACTTCTCACTGATAAAGTCCCATTTTACCTCAAGGATAATCTAGTGTACAACAAATCATGAAGTCCCATTTCACCTAGAAGTTATTCTAAAAGGAGGTAAGGAGTTGGTTTGCACACTTCTCAAATTGATTCACACACTCTAACACATTTATACCCTTAAGGGGTGAAAATGAGTAAAAGTGTCAAGACACTCTAAAAGAGTGTGTCAATCAGTCAAAGGAGTGTGCAAATCACATTCCCATTCTAAAGTAGCATCAAGAGCCCTAAAAGTTCCTATTTACTTAGGGCCCGTTTGTTTTGGGGGTATGGAATGAAAGACTGATACATGCCTAGATAGGTACCTTTCATGTCTTCTCTCTCCTGGAATAACATATTATTTGTTTTTTAATCTATTTTTTCATCTCAATAATTTTACATTATCATTTAAAAGAAAAGTATTAGTTTAAGGTACTTTTGTAACACCCCAACCCGACAAGGGTAGAGATATCACATTATGGCGACAATTCAAAGCATTCATACATATACACAGCGGAAGCCATAAAACATCATAAATAAGAAAGCCAAGTCAACATGACTTGAATCCAATACATAAGTTTCACAAGATAACGAAATACTTCAAAGGAAATACATAACGAAATGAATCCATAATCAAAATGTCTAAACAACTGGCAAGACTAGGGTAGGACATCATCTAAGGTAAAAGCTTCAACTAACTCTCATCCCAAGCATAAAATCCATCTCCCAGCTAGATACCTGCCGCACACGAAAAAGAAAACGTGCGGCTGAGCTTACAAAGCTCAGTGAACCGATACATAATACAAAGCAAAGATAACGAAACCGAAATATAATGAGGCACTGGGAAATGTCATAAGGTATAATCAAAGCAAAAGAGTAATAAGGAAACATAGGATAGTTATCTACCACGAGCCCATAAACTCAAAGTCATAATCTCAACATCATAGTCTCAAAGTCATAATCTCACAATCAGAGGGGATACCTCTCAGGCAACCAGATAATATGAGGGGTGTAACATCCCAACCCGGCAAGGGTAAAGATGTCACGTTAATGGTTTCATATCAGATCAAACAAAGCATACTTCAATAGTAATACAATAAATTTCAAAGGTTACAAATGAAATACTAACATTATAAGGTTAAGAATGAAACAAAACTAAATACTAAGTCTGCAAATGCAATCCTTCTAATGACTTCTACTTCAGAATAACTATCAAGGTCTTCTAAGTCCAAAAGTCTCTTCACTTATACCCAAACCCGTCGTCCTGCTTATAACCTGCCACACACGAAAAGAAAACGTGCGGCTGAGCTTAAAAAGCCCAGTGAACAGATATAACGATAATAAACAGAAATAGCGAAAAGTACAGAATAACAGAAACAAAGGTCAAACAGATGTAATATGATTTAAGGGATAAGTCAAAGAATAAGTATAAGGGAAAAGGAAAGGGATAGTCATCCACCACGAGCCCAGAAACAGATCATATCATATCGTAACCATACATCTTCATAATCATATAGAGGGGAGACCTCTCAGATAATCAGATAATATGAGGGGTGTCCTCATTCTTCAAATGGAGTAGCTAGCTCCCAGAAATTGTGAAAGGCATGTATTGCACACAGTACCAGTCACCAGAACAGAAATCATATCATATATAGTTAAATCCACTAATCAGAACAGATCTAGGATGCATCCATACGCCCCCCAGAACAAATCATATTGGCCATAATAACAATAGTGTGCACATATCAGAATCAGAATGGGGACGGTGTAACCAAATCACTAGGGCTACACACTAGTCATGCCAGTGGTGCATCACAGACACGGCCATGTTACCTTCATGGCTAGGGTCACAAATTTTGGCTCGGGTATCAAACTAAGAGTCAGATATCATATCAGATCAGAGTGTCATATCACAAGATTCAATATCAGAAGGTCAATATCAGAAAGTCAATATCAGAAGGTCAATATCAGAAGGTCAATATCAGGGTTCCATAGTAACAGTTCATTTAAAAAGGTTTCTAATTAAGAGTCCATTTTAAAACTATCTTTTAAATGACGGTTTTCATAAAAATGATCCTTCAGAGTAGTTTTCATAAAATGATCTTTCAAACGGTTTTTCGTAGAAATAGTCTTTTAAACTAGTTTTTATAAAAGTTAGTAAAATCCCAATTAAAAGAGTATTGTATCATAATTTGCAACGTCATTTTAAAATAGTTTTTCCTCAAATCATTTCCAGGTCAGAATTAAAAAGGTTTCACATTTTAGGTTCATATCATAGGTCATAACGAAGTGAATCATAGCAAAGGTATCAAATCAGAGGCTAAACAGATCAGAACATGAAGGAGATCATAGGAAACCTTACAGAGAAGGTCAGAATATCTGTACCTTAGCAAGCAACGAAATGGAAACGAAGGAAAATGAACACGGGGACGGGAGTCACTCCTTCTTCAGAGAATCTACATGAATTCGGTAACTAATAATAATTAAGTTATTAACCATTTATGTTAACTATTTAGTCGTTATAAGTGTTGCACAAAATTTACTAAACTCTCATAAGTACCCTAATGTATTATATCTTTTATGGTTATGTATATTCACTGATATTGATACTTGACATCCTTAATATGCACCTATAAACTAATGTGATGAGTCAAATAAAGAATTTTCATACAGTTGACCATAAGTTAGCTTATTCGTCATATTTGTACCTCCACATGATTCGATTAAAAAGGGGCACGCAGATTTGTTTACCAAAAATGATCTTGTATATATATAATATATGTTTCAACTCATTGGACATGCATGCCCATTATCCTTGTTGCCTTACTGTTTTGATTTAACATGTTTTGAAATTAATTAGTTGTTTAACACCATGCTTATCAAGTTATTATAGGTGCGTTTTATATTTCTATTACATGGATACATCATATCCACTCGCATGCAACACAGTCTTATATACCCAAACTTCTTAAATCGAAACCTATTTTAACCTGAAAATAACTCGACCCTCGCGACGTAAAATCATAGACCAAGCAGCCCTCTTTATTGTTGTGTGACGTGAAACCCTTTTATAGAAACGCATTCGAATGACACTAGATTATTTACTAGACGTAGCAGCAAGCATGTTTTAGATAGGGTTTCATTAGTTATCGTTTGACCTATTAACATGCAACACTTCGAATGTTTTAGGCACGACAAGGATGGTTAACGAGTGTACCTTAAGGCCGAGTTTAAGAGGGTCGACAAGAAGAGCAAGGACAGGATCGAACACCACTGAAAAATCTCAGCCGAAACCCTAACAAAGAATCCTTCGAACAGCCTCCAAGACTCAAGAGCAAGAATCCCACTTCGAACTAGAGAGCCAAGCACGTCAAATCACCAGTTTGAGACTACACAAGACCTTCTTTTTGCTTGCCTTAGAATCGAACAGCAGGTACAGAAAATATAGCAGCAGTCGACTGTGTTTTTAGGGTTGCAATGAGATGGAAAAAAAAATATAATGATCGGTATTTTAAGGAGGTATAGAAACCGTGTGATGAGATTGAATTAAACAAGGAATGACCTATAAATGTGGGATTGTGATATCTATCAAATCTTATGCTTTGCTTATCTCTTCTTTTTGTTAATTCCTTAGCCGAAATTTTGGTTTTTGGTCACAATAACATGTCATCTATATAGAACTAGATGTAGTGTATATTTGTTTTATGATTTTAATTTATAATTTATAGAACAGATTTGGAGGGCGACAATGCATATAATATATTTCTTTGATGACACGCAACAACAGATTGGTGAATTTTGTTTCATATAATAACTGGTACCAATTTATAAATATTCCTATTCATTGCATTTCACGGTGACAAGTAGCTCAAATAAAGTTTCGATTTTTTTTTTTTTTTTTTTTTTTTTTAAAACTGTATATGAACATAAATGAGTACTCCCATTGACATTGAGATAATTTTTCAAGAGTCGTTTTATTAGTTAAATTTTATTAGGTACTTAGGGTTTTAATTACTTTAGGTTATATATTCATACCGTATGGTTTCGAGTCATAACACGATATATAACTCAAATTTTAATTTATAGCGTATTTTGTAAGTTCTTAAAATTTCAAATTTGGAGGGTATTTTAGTCATTTACATGCTTTCAAAATTTCCGGTATTACAACTTCTTCCCCTCTAAAAAAAAAATTTTCGTCCTCGAAAATTGAAGTGAAACGAAACGGAAAGCATAACGGACCACGAACGGAAGTGAAATAGAACGGAAGACGAACAAAGACACACCGGATCAAAATACGAAATGCGGATAACTAGCTCGTATCGATTCCTCGGTCTCCCAGGTAGCTTCATGCTCTGGGTGATTCTTCCAAAGAATCTTTATGAATGGAATAACTTTATTTCTCAAGACTCGAACCAAAACGAAGTAGGTTCAAATTTCCTCAGAAAGAGACGAATTAGATTGATTTGACCCAAAAGGTCCATGCAACATAAAGTGGACGATAAGTGAATCTTCAGGAACTCATATGGAATACGAACAAGAGTTCAAATCCAATTGATTGTGCCAACAGAAAAGAGCTTTACAAGAATTTTAGATTTATAGCTGAGGTCAACAGAATGAAAAACGAGAGTTCAAACTCATCCAGATATTTAACGAACAGAAAATAGAGTATACACATAGGTAGAATGAACCTAAAGTCTTACTAACCACGGATAATCCAACGGAGATCAAATTCTAAACTTCTTAGGTACTCCCAAAGATATCCTATGCCCACAACAAGTGCACGTTATATGATGTAAGTATTATCACGTTGGCCAGACGTCATAATACTGGCATCATATAAATATGCCCTCATGATGGTCATACTTTATCTCAAGTCGTAATCAAAACCACCTATCTTAATCCACCTAGTACTTCTACAGTCTCGGAGATCAACAAAATCAAATGTCATAATCAAGAGGGAAAACCAAACTACTCGCCATGGAGATTCTCAAAATGCCCAAGAGGCATCGAAATGATTAACAAAAGATCAGAGGTCAGAGTCGGAGTCTGAAGGTAAGGATCAAATAGTGTCAGGCAATTACTATGAAATTTTTCAATGGCTTCAAGATTTATTTAGGTTTCAAAACTTAGGTGGTGCAAGGCATAAGCTTTCAATTTCTAAGAGGGATTTCAAGAAACTTTAACCAAAAGCAAGGCACGAATCAGAGTGATGCGGAAGCAATGATACTTAAACAAAAGGCTTATAATCTACCCATTCCTCACTGGTCAGAACTTAAGTTCCTATAGGGAAGTCCTAAGGCAAATTCTTACAGGTTATCTTATGAGCGCCTACAGTGGAAACCTAGTGGTCCAAACTTCACAGGTCAAGGGTAAATGTATTACGTATCGCAGCCTGTCTCTCTGATACCATAATTATTGTAACACCCTAGGCAAATCCTACATCGGCTGTGGCCTGGAGAGATGCTAGGTTCATAAGATAACATTCGCCTTACAATGACACAACGCGTTTTGTGGTCTACTGCGGGTGGAGTTCTTAGGAACTGGCAGTTAAGCGTGCTCATGTGAGAGTAGTACTGGCTTGGGTGACCTGCCGGGAAGTCTTCAAATGAGGCCACAAAAACAAAGCCGTGAGCCTGCGGGCAAAGCGGACAATATTGTGGTCTGAGTAGGCGGGATGTTACAGGTGCACCTGTAACATCCCGCCTACTCAGACCACAATATTGTCCGCTTTGCCCGCAGGCTCACGGCTTTGTTTTTGTGGCCTCATTTGAAGACTTCCCGGCAGGTCACCCAAGCCAGTACTACTCTCACATGAGCACGCTTAACTGCCAGTTCCTAAGAACTCCACCCGCAGTAGACCACAAAACGCGTTATGTCATTGTAAGGCGAATGTAATCTTATGAACCCAGCATCTCTCCAGGCCACAGCCGATGTGGGATTTGCCTAGGGTGTTACAATCACCCCCCCTTAGGGACTCATCGTCCTCGATGAGGTTTGCCCCACCATCCCGAACGGCTCAAGAGTGGCTTTGATACCACCTGTAACATCCCGCCTACTCAGACCACAATATTGTCCGCTTTGCCCGCAGGCTCACGGCTTTGTTTTTGTGGCCTCATTTGAAGACTTCCCGGCAGGTCACCCAAGCCAGTACTACTCTCACATGAGCACGCTTAACTGCCAGTTCCTAAGAACTCCACCCGCAGTAGACCACAAAACGCGTTGTGTCATTGTAAGGCGAATGTTATCTTATGAACCTAGCATCTCTCCAGGCCACAGCCGATGTAGGATTTGCCTAGGGTGTTACAATCACCCCCCCTTAGGGACTCATCGTCCTCGATGAGGTTTGCCCTACCATCCCGAACGGCTCAAGAGTGGCTCTGATACCACCTGTAACATCCCGCCTACTCAGACCACAATATTGTCCGCTTTGCCCGCAGGCTCACGGCTTTGTTTTTGTGGCCTCATTTGAAGACTTCCCGGCAGGTCACCCAAGCCAGTACTACTCTCACATGAGCACGCTTAACTGCCAGTTCCTAAGAACTCCACCCGCAGTAGACCACAAAACGCGTTATGTCATTGTAAGGCGAATGTAATCTTATGAACCCAGCATCTCTCCAGGCCACAGCCGATGTGGGATTTGCCTAGGGTGTTACAGGGGTGTCCTCATGTATCAAAAGGGTGGAGTAGCTAGCTCCCATAAATGTGAAAGGCATGTATTGCACACAGTACCAGTCACCTCAAAGTCATTACTCAAAGTCATAGTTAAATCCACTAAACATACAAATCTAGGATTGCAACCCATACGCCCCCAAACTCAAAGTTATCTCAAAATCATAGTAGCCATGGCAGATAATCATAAAAGGGACGGTGTGAGAAATCACTCCCCCACACGGGAGTCATGCCAGTGGTGCATCACAGACATGGCCAGGTTACCTTCCTGGCTAGGTAACATAAAATGGCTCGGGTATCAAACTAAGAGTCAGGTCTCAATGTCATATCAAAGTGCATCTCAAGGTCATAATCAGAAGGTATATCTCAAGGTCATATCAAAAGGTTCATGTCAAAAGGATCATGGCAAAGGTTTAAATCATAGCTCAACATCAATGCATAGGTGAAAAGACACCCTTACTAAAAAGGGTAGAGTATCCGTACCTTATGACGAAATCACAAATAGAAACAATGAACAGAAATAGGGGATAGCTCAAAGTCTCTCCTTCTTCACACCTAAAGGAGTAGAAGGGAATTACAATTCATTCTTAATTAATTGTCTTTCCATTTAAAGTAACTTTCCATTTTTAGCAGGTTTCCATAATTAGTAAGTTTCCACTTTTAGAAAGTTTCTATTTTTAGAAAGTTGGAGTAACATAACTTAGTTAAATCATTATTAATGGAATTAAGGTATCTTTTATCATATTTACACACTTGGTCCTTAGGGTTTCACAATTTACATTTTATACCCTTATATTCCAAAAGTTACACTTTAAACCTTCAAGTATTCATAGTTACACATTAAACCCTTAATTTATCCATTTTACACAATGATCACTTATTTTATCATATTATACGAATGTATCCTCAAGTATTCATAATTTACACATTAGGTCCCTCTAGTTATCAATGTTACATATTTAGTCCTTTAAATTACAATTTCAACCTTTACTTATGAACAATTACATATTAAGCCATGAAATTATCAAAATAGCACATAACCCCCTGAATATATTTTATTATTCAAAACAGCACTAAGTTTCCAGAAATTACATATTTAGTCCCTCTATTTATTTAATTTACAAATCGAACCCTAATATATTATTAAAGACATTTTAATCCTTTTAATCATAAAAATGACACTAGGCCCCCTCAAATTATATTTTATATGAAAAGTACACGACCCAAATTAAGTTCTAAAAATAACCCATGAGTTTTAAAAGTTACAAAACTCACCCAAAACACTTTAACCAAATCGTATAGCACATAAAACCCACGAATTCAAACCCTAACCAATCCAAACCATTTCCAATCATTACCCTATCATTAAACATCATTTATAATCACAAGAGCAAGCCCTAATTCCCAATTTCCAGTTCGTACAATTACTTTTCCATTTTACACGTTTTATTCACAAAATCGATTAAACTAAATAATTCGAAAACAAAGGATCTAAGCCATATCAATTCTTCCCAACATTTTTCCAGATCTTATAACATTATAGAGAACGTAAATAACTTGATCATGCAGCCCAGAAAATTCGTATGCTATTATACACGTTTTCAATACGTTTTCATGATTAAATCTTCATATAATTTGTAGATCAAGCATGGTGTGTTATAATCATTTTATTTGGTGTTCTTAATATATATAAAGCATGAGAAAGATACCCAACCAAGATTCGAACGTGTAGGATGGGTTGCACGAAATCTTTTGTACGCGTATAGGAGATTCGAACCAAGAATTCACCACGACTTCACAAACGACCTTCAGACCTTGACATCATTTTTCACAGAGTATATTTGATATAAGGATCATAAGAAAAATGATGAACGAATTTTATAAGGCTCGATCGAATTTATTTGGGACATACCTCCAAACAATGGTGCGATCAAGAAAATAATTCGAGATAATCGAATCCAGCCAAGAACAACCTCAAATCTATTTTTCATGGATCACATATGACATAATGAACGTGAGAAAAATGAGAAACGAATTTTGAGAAGGTCGAATGAATTGATACGAATTATACCTTTCTTTTCAACTAGCGACAAGAGAAAATTCACCAAGATCGAATCGTGCAAAGAACACCTTCACAATGATTTTTCTAGGACTCCTTGGATGATGATCAACCTCAGAAAAATGCTCTATGATTTTTAGGGTGTCGAATGGAGGCTAAAGAATTTGTTGTGTGTGTTTTGCTACACGGCAATTAGGGTTTTCAAAGAAAAGGATATGGTTTGGTTTTAAAATAGGAAAACCGAGTCAGATGGGGGGGGGGGGATGACCAGGAATTTCGTGATTTTAGTTGGCACATTAAAATGATTGATTTCTTCCATAATTATCCATGCTTTCCTTATTTAAATAATTCAAAATAAAACTTATAATTATATTCGGCTATTGTAGGGGTATTTTAGTAATTTTGCAACTTGTATAAATGTTAAATGAAGTTGTTAAAATTATTTGGTAACATATCTTGTGCATTTCCAGAAGTTTTGGATTGATTCAGTACTTTATAAGCTTTTAAATAAATTTTCAAACTTGCAGGGGCATTTTGGTCATTTTACATGTTTTCAGATTTTTAGGTGTTACATTTAAGGTACTTTTGCAACAATTTAAATAATAAAGAGCCCCACATTATTTTGTCCTTTTTAATATTTTGCAACAATTTAAATAATAAATATAGAGCAACATAGGATTATAAATTTTGATACCCGTACCCTATAAATCAATCCAAACAACAACTATGGGATTGATACATTCATTGTCATACCACCCTATATCCATACTCATACCCATTGTGATTCATGACAACAAAGCAAACACGACCTTACTGATCCAACTCTCTAGACATGCTTCACCAACATTCTATTTTAACATGCAAATCATTTCTTCTTATGGGTTGGTTTGCCATTATACAAGTTTCACATAACAAATTGTTAAAAGGAACACATTTACAGAATTGCTTTATTTTAGAAACCCAAAAACTGCTACTTACCAAGGGACGGATCTTAACCGTCGGATCAAAAAGACAAATTTTAAGAATAAAAAAACACGGAGGGAGCACTTTTGTAACTTCAGCAAACTTACCCCACCCCCAGACCTCTCACTTTTCACAAATTCGCTATCAACAAAATTCGTGGCATAGAAAAGAGAGAAAGAATATGCCATGAGTTATTCCTTTGCTTGGAAAGGAAGTGTGTGTAACAATCCGTAAAATTCCCTAGTCATTAGTATACGTTAATCTAGTATTAACACATCGTAACTGTTCATTTAACCATTTTTACGAGCCAATTTGAACTTTTTATTTATTACATTTTGATGAAGCGAAAAGTGTACCGCTTTTAAGGGGTCATTTAAGCCCTAAATCGTATTTATTTGATCAAATATTGCCCTAAATCGTTCCTTTTGTCATTTTAGGTACTTTTGAGAAGAAATCTGGAAAAGGAGGCATTTTGAACGTTTTTGGAGCATAAAAGTGAAGAAAACGACAAAGTCTCAAAATCATGCTGGAAGTTACCTTTGACGGCGTCAGGATTATCCCTGGATGGCGTCATGTCTTGGCAAAAGTGGTGGATGTGAAATTTACTCATGATAAGCCAGTGAAAATTGCATGGGAATTTTGACGGCGTCACCCTTTAATTTGATCAAGGTCGTCACGTTATAATTTAAAGAGGGACGGCGTCACATTCATAGTCTGAGGGCGTCAAGCCTTGATAGGCCAGAACGGATTTTGGAGAGCTAAAGAGGGACGGCGTCAAGAAGGTCATCCGGGAACCCTAAAAGCGGCGAGGTGACGGCGTCACACTCCATAACGTGACGCCGTCAGATCCAAAAATCTATATATAGTTTTGCAATTCTTTGTCATTAGGTGGAACTTATTGGGGAACTTTGTGTGTGAAAACCCTATGACGAATTTGGCAGCTCTTTCAAGGCTTTTTGCCTTGAGATCTTCCATGTTACATTGAAGATAAGTTATCAATTAATCATTCAATATGTCTATGTGTTGTTTGATTCTATCTTATTCTTGTCTTTTGTTTAACATGTTAGGCTAGATTTATCTTGTGTTTGCTTAGATCTAATGAAACCTAGCTATTGATTATTGGTTATTAGTGTGTTATTAGTTGTATTGGATGATTGTTTATCTATGTTAGGCTTAAGAAAACTGGCTAACTTCCTATTCGGTAACTTGCTTGAACGTCTTAAGAAACATGAACCAATGCGTACTAAAGGTTTTTATGGTTGTATTTAATGCACAAGCGAATTCTAGTGATCCCATGTTAGGAGCTTCCTAGCCGGCTCGACATAGGAGTGAAGTAGGAGCTTGTAGAGTTGGGGAAGTACGTACGCCACCCCACGAATGGTATTAAGGAATACACCCGTCATCCACGCGACTAATACACACTAATCAACCGGTAAAAGATAGTTAGGGAGTAAGGAAATCTAAGTAAACACATTTCCCTCCACATAAGTTTTCACCAACATTTTAATTTTTGTTATTTTATTTTATTTGCATTCGTAGTAATTTGGGTTAGTTGACTAGCAACTAATTCCGCCCACTCTTTCAAACACGAGATTTTACTTGCTTTCATAAAAATATAAAAACATAAAAAGAATCTTCTCTCACCCTTAGACCTATTAGAGTAATTTTTCATACCTAACGAACACTATTCCCTGTGGAGAACGATCAATCCCCCGTACTTACCACTACACTATACTACATCGGTCAGGTACACTGCCTGGTGGGGTTGTAAGCCTCTTGAGATCCCTCGAGAGGTAAAACCTGTTGTAAGGTTGCAAAACCACGCATCAAGTTTTTGGCGCCGCTGCCGGGGAATAGTTATTGTTTAGGTTGAATTTTTATTTTATAGGTCTACTCACTAGATTCCTTTCTAGTGAGATTTTTATTTTATTTTTCTAGGTTTTCTTTAGTCTATCTATTTTCTTTGTGTTTTTGTTCGTAACAGATTTTCATTGACTATTCAGTTTGCCATTATGGAGAACGTGAATCCACTACATAATCTACCCCTTCCACTCCAAAATGACATCTTTATGTTCCGTCGACATAATGGTGAATCTTTTTCCGATACATGGACTCGTTTCAAATACTTATTAAAAAAGGTCTTTCATCATGGTCTTGACTTATTGTTTCCACTTCAAATCTTTTACACTCGTATCGACCGCCAAACCCAGCAGGAGATTGAAAATATGGAAGATGGGAAAATGTGGGATTATGGTGATGAAGAGGCATGGGAAATCTTTGAGATTCTCGCCCAAAAAAGAAGTGGAACATGTGACCCAAAAAATGCAAGCTTAGACCTATTTGGTATTTGGATAAATCAATCGGAAGGTTTGTTTAGGAATGAGGTGGGTAGAGTTGAGGTACCTAAGTGCATGTCATGGTTAGGCACTACCATAATACAGGATGAACACATAGGTGACCTTGATGTGATGGAGGATTTAGCCGAACATGATCACATTAATCAAAAAGACCTAGGTTTTATGATTGATGACGTTGAATCTCAAGAAACACATGATGAATCTTTTAGGCAATTTGTATATAGCAGTCAGAATATTGAGGATGATCCTTATGATTCGGACATAGAAGTTGAGATTCCTAGAGAAGCACTTGAGATACTTGGGAAAATGTTAGGGTTAGATCCTACTAAAATACATGATGAGGATATAGGTGATCTTGACACAAGGAATGATGAGGTAAGTAACATAAGCCCACCAAGTACCCCACAAGTCCTACCATCATTCGAGGTTAACACACCGCCCGTGACTTACCCGAAAGAAGTAGAAGAGACTATAGGAACCCCAATAGAGGTAGAACCTTTGAACCAAACACAACTAGAGGATATAGGTTTGAATGCTTTTAGTGATCACAACCTTACTCTTAGTTCTATGGAAGTTCCTAGTTTTGATGAACCAGAGCCTCAACCAAAACCGTTACCTAATCTTCCATCTTTAGATGTGAATTTAGGAAATGAAAAGGGTCCCGATCCACCCATCAAACCATATAGTCCGGGTAGTTTTACGTTGGAGGTAGTAGACTCTAAGCCTTGTAGAGAGGAAGCCAATATAGGAGTGAAACATGACCTTACATACTTACATCACCCATTCATGATTGATCACAAGAAACATTATGGGTTTAAACCGGGTTTATTAGGTCAAGATGGATTCCCAACTAGGAGTCTCTCGAAGTTGATAGAAGATGATCCCTTTTTAGGAGGAAACTCAAAATCACCCATTGACCAAAGTGAACTAGGCAAGGTTATGATGAAAGGAGCACACCCCTTTGAGCATATAATTCATCCAGCACTCTTTCCTCACGTGGCATACTCCTACCGAGCTGGTGTGTATCGCTACTATCACCCGCACTTAATCCTAAGTATAGGGAAAACCTCTCCTTTATCCATTAAATAAGGGCAGAGTCACGCTCATGACTCGAACAAAAACAAGCGCTTCTTGGGAGGCAACCCAAGCGTTATTTGTTTTATTTGCTTTGTGTGTTTATTTGTTTGTTTGTTTGTTTGTTTGATTTTATTTGTTTCCGTATGCAAGTTTAATTGTTATTGTTTGTGCTCATGTTTCAAAGTAAATTGTGAAAATGCTTTATTTTGTTTTTAACTTCGTCTTAACTACATATAAAGGTATTTTGCAAAAGATAAGTGTAAGGGAATCCAAATTTGTTTACAAGAACAAGATTGAACATGAATCACAACAATATTAAATGAGCATGCATACTAGTAATTGTTAGAGTCAAATGCTTGTATCGAGTCATAATGAATATTTTACAGGATTTCCAGGAAGTGAGGCATAAGTTTTTCCAGAAATTTTCCGGAAACTAACCATAAAATTTCTGCAGGTCACTTCTGACGGCGTCAAGGTTAACACCTGACGGCGTCAAGTGTAAAATTTTGGAAATTTTGCAAGTTTTGTTTTTCTACCGGAGTCATAAAGTTTTTGTTAAATCTTTAGTTTTATAAACTCCAGGAAATCTGCAAATATTCATTCTACAAGCATTATATCTTTAATCGTTTTGTTTTTATTTCTAAGTCTGGAATTACATCTAGTTGTGAGTTTTCTTTGTTCAGGTTGATGCTTTGGGTTTTTTGTGTTTGTTTTCTCAGGTTTAACAGGTTATATTGGACAAGAAGATGATTTATATTTCGGAAAGGAAGCTTTCAACGTTCATTTTCTTGGAGGAGGATTTAACCATGTTACCGGATTATCCACATCGAACGAATCAGGGGAGTATTTGTTTTCATTCTTTTACCTTATTTACTTTTACATCCTTTGAATGAACATTGGGGATAATGTTCAGCTTAAGTGTAAGGGGAGGGTAAATGATGATACCTTAGAGAATACAATTGCACTTGATTTTTGTTTGTTTGAGGGTAGATGTGTAATAAAACTGAGATAAATACTTGTTAGGGCAATTTTAGTGCCAAATTTAAATTTTTTTACAACATATAGGAGTGAAACTTTGGTCTTAATGAGCGTCTCACGAATAGGAAGTTATATGACTAGCACAAAACCGTACAACTAAAAAATTTTCCACCCCCAAATATGTGAGGTTCGCCCCTAGAATTGGTAGGAAAAGCATTTATGCCATGATGTGTGTACCGGTAGCACTTAGATTCTAGAACTTGCGTTAGGACCATTCCGAGGCCACAAGTGAGACTACATTCGTGTAGTTAGATTTACTACATGATAAGAGGCATTAGGATTAACCCATTGTTTTACACCTGTGTTTTTGTTATAATTACATTGGCTAGATTGGTCAAGTAATTCTCCCACACCCTTTGCGTTGTACTCATTTTTAGTACACGATACCCCTAGTACACCCCTCAGAGCCTATCTTTTCGTTTCTAACTTTAAGCATTTTACTTAAAGTAAGAATTTGTTTACACCCCACTTAAATGTACACCCAAATCGCCTTAGCCTACCTTGTATGTACTCATTTTTAGTGCATTATTGTGACAACATTTGTTTAAACCCAAGTTAATTATCTAATTGATTACATGGTTGCTAAGTCGAGTCATATCCTTGTACATATTGTTTTGGGACGATTGGGACTCATGGGTAAAGTACTAGTATAATGGAGTAATGGGGAAGAACATCATTTATTACCCTCATATGTGCTAAATATTTTAAAAGTACTCCAAGTGTTTTGATTATCTTAATTCGAGTCATTAGAATAGTTATTTGTAAAGTTATGTAAAAGTTCAAGTGTAAGGGGATGCAACGCCCCTATGATGTATTATTTTGGATGGTAGGGCAAGAGTGTATGCAAAAAAAAAAAAAAAAAAAAAAAAAAAAAAAAAAATCGAAAAAATCAAGAAAAATACAAAAAAATGAGAAAAAGAAAAGTAGAAAAAACATACGGACTACCATCCCGTTTCATTTTATGTTTATTTTATGTTTTTGTTATTTTGTTTTTAGCTTAAGATTGAGTCGAGTCTTGGCTTAGCAACATTGTATAGTACATGTAATTGATCAAGATCTTTAACTCGCCACCAGTAAAATATCCCTTATCCAACAAAACCGTGTTTTCCTTTTCCCTACACCTAACGTTATAACCCATTTAAAAGCCCTCTTTGATAGTTTATCTTTGGTGCTTACGCCGAGTGGAGGAGGTTTTCGATCCTTTCCCAAGCCTATGGTAATCTATTTGCTATGACAGGTAGTGAGAGATATTATCCGTTTTCATTTATGAGATTTATTTTGATGACACTTGAGAGATGTGAGTATCTAAACACTACTTGTGAGGTGCTAGTTTGTAATCTCCGTGCTTATTATGATTGAAGTGGAACGATTATTTGTTGTAATTACTTTTATATTAGCATTAAATGACCCCTAACTAGTATTTTGATTAGAATAAAAGCGCATTTGCTTGAGGACAAGCAAATCTCAAGTGTAAGGGTATTTGATGAAGCGAAAAGTGTACCGCTTTTAAGGGGTCATTTAAGCCCTAAATCGTATTTATTTGATCAAATATTGCCCTAAATCGTTCCTTTTGTCATTTTAGGTACTTTTGAGAAGAAATCTGGAAAAGGAGGCATTTTGGACGTTTTTGGAGCATAAAAGTGAAGAAAACGACAAAGTCTCAAAATCATGCTGGAAGTTACCTTTGACGGCGTCAGGATTATCCCTGGTCGACGTCATGTCTTGGCAAAAGTGGTGGATGTGAAATTTACTCATGATAAGCCAATGAAAATTGCATGGGAATTCTGACGGCATCACCCTTTAATTTGATCAAGGTCGTCACGTTATAATTTAAAGAGGGACGGCGTCACGTTCATAGTCTGAGGGCATCAAGCCTTGATAGGCCAGAACGGATTTTGGAGAGCTAAAGAGGGACGGCGTCAAGAAGGTCATCCGGGAACCCTAAAAGCGGCGAGGTGACGGCGTCACACTCCATAACGTGACGCCGTCAGATCCAAAAATCTATATATAGTTTTGCAATTCTTTGTCATTAGGTGGAACTTATTGGGGAACTTTGTGTGTGAAAACCCTAGGACGAATTTGGCAGCTCTTTCAAGGCTTTTTGCCTTGAGATCTTCCATGTTACATTGAAGATAAGTTATCAATTAATCATTCAATATGTCTATGTGTTGTTTGATTCTATCTTATTCTTGTCTTTTGTTTAACATGTTAGGCTAGATTTATCTTTGTGTTTGCTTAGATCTAATGAAACCTAGCTATTGATTATTGGTTATTAGTGTGTTATTAGTTGTATTGGATGATTGTTTATCTATGTTAGGCTTAAGAAAACTGGCTAACTTCCTATTCGGTAACTTGCTTGAACGTCTTAAGAAACATGAACCAATGCGTACTAAAGGTTTTTATGGTTGTATTTAATGCACAAGCGAATTCTAGTGATCCCATGTTAGGAGCTTCCTAGCCGGCTCGACATAGGAGTGAAGTAGGAGCTTGTAGAGTTGGGGAAGTACGTACGCCACCCCACGAATGGTATTAAGGAATACACCCGTCATCCACGCGACTAATACACACTAATCAACCGGTAAAAGATAGTTAGGGAGTAAGGAAATCTAAGTAAACACATTTCCCTCCACATAAGTTTTCACCAACATTTTAATTTTTGTTATTTTATTTTATTTGCATTCGTAGTAATTTGGGTTAGTTGACTAGCAACTAATTCCGCCCACTCTTTCAAACCCGAGATTTTACTTGCTTTCATAAAAATATAAAAACATAAAAAGAATCTTCTCTCACCCTTAGACCTATTAGAGTAATTTTTCATACCTAACGAACACTATTCCCTGTGGAGAACGATCAATCCCCCGTACTTACCACTACACTATACTACATCGGTCAGGTACACTGCCTGGTGGGGTTGTAAGCCTCTTGAGATCCCTCGAGAGGTAAAACCTGTTGTAAGGTTGCAAAACCACGCATCACATTTCTATTCAAACATTGTTGCGTTATTTATGATACGTTGGAACGAGCTCACACGCGGACCACGACGGATCAAACATACTCAATAATCACCAAACGGACCCTTAATTATATTTTTGGCCTGTTACTATTCAAGCCCATATAAAATTTCAGCCTAATTTCATTTTCTTTCTTTTATTCCCTTCGACTTAAATCTCATTTACTTGGCGCCTTTTAATTCTAATTTCGACATACAAGTTACACATAATTTTACATGGTACAAATCCTTATACTCCCGATATATAGGAATGACAAACCTCATTATTTGAATCGAAGGTTTGCTAAGAAAACGAGACCAAAAGCTAACGGGGTTCGAACAACTAATACAACTTGTATTTTACTATACTCTATATATACACATATAAGTAATACAACTTGCATGCAAATTTTCAAAGTCCTATCCTAATACTGACACATGATCGAATAATATCTCCAAACAAATCTCAAATTTCCTCTATTATATATTATACGAGGCAACATGAGTGACAAATCGAATATATAGTATCCAACTGGAGGAATATTAAAACAATATAATCTACCTTTTGTGTACAAGAATTTGAATATACACAATCATATGCATAATCCTGACACAATCGAATATAAGCAGTTTCACTTGCCAATATTTTACATTTCATACGAAACTCACATGCATGCAATCTATATATACACTATACGTAAGATACATAGACATTAAAACACATTACACACTTCAAACACTTCAAACAATTCTCTCAAAAACTCCCTCACTGCCGAGAACAGAAGAAGTACCATGACCACTTGAGCTTTTATCCAAGTCGAACATTCGATCACTTGGTGATCACTTTTACGAGTAGCATACAATCCATACGAGTCTTTGTCCTTCCTAACGAGTACTCACCACCATTTAAGGTGTCGTAAGTATTTCAAATTCATTTCCTACTCGTATATATCAATCTCAATATATCATGCGTCGTATTTCCTTTATTTCGATCGTATATCATTTTTGTTACATTTATACGCTTTTCATTTTATTTATTTTTACGTTATACATATTGACCTCCTTCATGGATATCTAAGAACTTGTGTTTTATCTATACTCGACACTTACATACTCGTATCTTTACTTATCGCAACTCATTTTATTTATATCATATCGCATATGTCATTTATCTCGATATATATGTCATGTCTCATATTTATGGAACATGTTAAACTCGACTAGAAATGGCCACGTTAAATCGAAATGAAACACACACCATATCATTTTTATTGTTTATCTCAATTCTTTACAAGCTCGTTTATCAAGTTGATGTTTTAAGTTTTCCATGAAAAGCTCATATAAGCCCTCTAAAAATGTCAAAGTAAACGCTACTCGAAACAGTTTAAATCTAATGAATATGTCGATTGGACTTTTAAAAGCCCAATAAGAATATGTGATAAGCAGTTGTAATAAGCACTTGGAAATCATTTTTAGACTAATAATACTAGCCCAAAACAAGGCCCAAAACATTCGAGAAGCTCTCGGATCTAAAACTCTTAATGGGCTTGTAATATTTCGAATAAAAGCCCATTAAGCTTAAAAATAAACTTTCTGACTAATAAGCAGTTTGGATAAGTTGGAATAAGCTATTTAAAATTGTTAGAACTTTCGGAATATTTTTCACATTATTTTTGTACATTTTGGACTAAAAATGCAACACATATTTACTATTAGGGTTTAAATTGTAACTTTTGTAAAACCAAGTACAAAACTGTCATTTCTGTAAATATTGGGTAGAAAAGGTTAAGACATAAGTTAGAAACCATAAAATGACAAATTGGAACCTTTACGGACTTAAAATGTAATTATATACTAACCAAGGACTAACAGTGCAATGCTAACTCCGTTAGGGTAAAAAGTGTAAATTCTGTAAAAGACCAAGGGCTGAACAGTAACATTATTTATAATCAATTCTATTTCATGTTTTACTCATTTCATATGCATTTTGTCATTCGTTTCAGTATATTTATTTTTCGTTACGATTATATTTATATAACGAACTTTTAAACGAATAACTTAACGTATTAATTCAACGACTTCCGAGGAAACGATAATTGTGAAATTAAAGACATAAAAACAAGATAATATTATATATAATATTATTTTTTGAACTTTAAGCATTTTAAGCATATTATGCATTCACATTCAGTCCAATCTGTTATCCAACACTTTTCCACAATCATTATTCACATCTAGTCAAACTAAAACAATCGAAATCTCAGACTTCCCTATTATTCAGGTCGTGTGTTGTAGCCGTTCCCGTGATACTTTTGACATAACTTTACTTGACCTTACAACTAAGGTGAGTCGTAGCCCCTACTCTTTTATACTCGTTTTTAACTATTTGGGGGAGATACGTGCTCAACTATATTTATTTACTTTTACAAGCACTCTAGAAACTTTCACGGTTGACCGTGAGTCATAGTCCCACTTTTACTCTTTTATTCATTTTAAACTATTTGGGGGAGATACATGCTTAAATTACTTTGCTCGTGTTGGGAATTAAACCTAACAGTTAGTACTGTCAAGCCAAAGTTTCAACTGGTGAAAGATAACACTAACAGTACTAAGTCAGTTAGTACTGCCAGCACAAGAAGTTTGTACTGTTTATGTTATGAATATGTATAATAGGATAAGTATAGAAAAGATTTAGTGAATATCCTATTTAGTTAGAGTTATACGAATATTGTGTGTTGGGAACACGTTTTGTATTATCAAGTATTGATCATTTATGTAATAGGTTGCTTAGGCCTTTAGGTTTGTTTTAAGGCCCAGCCTGTGTAGAAGGCCCATGGGCTGTGTCTGTTTATTTAGTTTATTATGTTTAATTATGTGATTAGGGCTAAAAGCCCAAGACCTTGTAAAAACTATAAATACCCCCTCCCATTCAAGGGAGAGGGTTGGTTGGTTGAGTGCTAAACATTTCTCTATTATGTTAATCAAACCTTCCATCTCTCTCTCTCTCTCTCTAACTTTTTCTCTCTAGATCTAGGTTTAATTTAGATTAGTTACGTAGCTTGTGTGATCAAATCTAGTGAATTACAAGTGGTATCATTCGCCTAGGGGTAATTTAGGTTGTTAAAGATTAGATTTAGGTGGAAAATTAAAAAAATTTGGCTAAGTTACTGTTCATCCGAGACGTTACTGTTCACTACCGAGTTTCTCTATTTTTATCGAGTTTCTGTAAGTTTCTTTCGAGTTTGAAAGTTTCTTGCTAGAAACTGTCGGGTTTCTATAACTCTATCTACTTTGGAAGTTGTTACCGAGTTTGTAAACTCTTACCGAGTTTGGTAATAGTTTATCGAGTTTCTCTGATTATCAAGTTTCTTTATTACCGAGTTTCTCTATTATCGAGTTTCTGGTATCAAGTTTCTCTATTATCAAGTTTCTAGTATCGAGTTTGAACACTTTATCGAGTTTGGTAAAGTTGTCTAGTTTGATCAGTTTACCGAGTTTCTCAAAGTTTTATCGACTTTCTAGATTTTATCAAGTTTCTCAGGACTTATCAACTTTGTCACCTTGTCGAGTTTGTCAAGTATTTGTCGAGTTTCTGGAATTTATCAACTTTCTCAATCTGTCGAGTTTCAAGACTTGTCGACTTTCTCAAACATTATCGACTTTCTAAGCTGGTGTCGAGTTTGTTCACAGCTTGTTGAGTTTCTTAGGTTATCAACTTTCTAATACTTTTGTCGACTTTCTCAAAAGTTATCAAGTTTGTGGATCTTATCGACTTTCTACAATTCTTGTCGACTTTATTGACTGTTACCGAGTTTGTGAGATTTTTTCAAGTTTCTAAGAAGATTTCGAGTTTCTAGTGTAAAATCCTCCAAGGTTCAACGATTGAATTCTCCGAGTTTCTAGAGTAAAATCCTCAGAGTTTCTTCACGTTCTTCACCGTTCAAAAATCTAATCTACAACAACAACCGTTATTATCCTTTAAAGATCCTACACCTACATCCACAAGTTACTTCAAGTTAATCTTTCTTCCTTTCTGAAAAAAAAAAAAAAAAAAAAAAAAAAAAAACTATGAACCCGGGGGTGTTCTATAACTTGAGTGATGGAGGAAGAATGTTTAAGTTATAAGTTTTGAGTTATAGCAGAAAAGCTTAGGTGATAACACTTTTTGCTATAACACCGTCGGGTAACAATGACGACAATTTTATTTTACAAACATCTTTCCATGCAAATTCATATAGTTTTTAACCATTCAGGTGATAAATCATTTCTAGCAAGATTTTCTAAAAAAAGCAGAAAAAAGACACTCATAAGATGCTTTTCACAAAAAAGATATTCGTAAGACAATGGACCCACAATCACTTAAATCCAGCCCATTCACATAAATTAAGCCCAAAACTGACTACTCGGCTAGATATTATTCTCACTAGGGTTACAAAAAACCTAGATATAAAAACCATGCTTAATCATTTTCATTCACAACAATAGCTGACGGCGGAGAACTTCTAGCTAGCAATTCTCTAAAGACACCAGCAACATGGTAATTTTCCGATCATATCATATATTTATAAATTGGTTTATATAAAAAATGTAATAATATTTTTTATAAAAAATGTGTGTGTGTTTTATAGACGGTCAAGAGAAGAAATGGAGGAAGGAACAAGCATGGTCGTGGCCACGTCAAACCCATTCGCTGCTCCAACTGCGGTAAATGCTGCCCCAAGGTATATATTTTTTACTTCTTTATGTTGTGGTTATTTTTATTTTTTTATTTTAGTTTTATATTCATTTGTTTTTACATGAAATAATTTGTTTTTATAACCAACTGATTGTTTTTAATGTAATTTTGTAACATGAATTAAGGTTTGTTTGGTATAGCTTGTGTAGATTGTTTTAAATTGCAAAGAACTTTTTCAAAAGTTTCCTTTACCAACATGAACTATAAACTGTATAATTTAATGTTACTATCTTTCAAAAATAGTGACACATGTGGTGCATATCGGAACTTTTTTTTACAGTTTGTAACATTTACTAGGATAGTTTAGTTTACTTACCGAAACGACACTTTGAAGAAAGTTTGTTGCTGTTTAATTTGCTAAACCAGTTTAAATGCATTTTTTCAGTAAACACTCAGAATTGTTTACCCATTGGAGGATAAGCAGTTTTGAACACCATGTTAGCCTTATAATGTTTAATACAGTTGCGTGGATGGAATCTGTTAGAAATTATGAAGTTTGTCTGGATACTGTTTGTTGTAGGGTACTTGTTTTGAGGATTGATGAAAACATTGCTAATTACGGTATACGATTTGATAGGTAGTGCATGTTTGAAATGATAATGTTGGCGTAACATTGCTTTGATTCAATTGATTTGTAGCCACAGTAATTTGGTTATCATACCTTGTACAGTAGGTGGAATACGAGTCTAGATTTTTTTTTTTTTTTTTTTTTTATTTTTTATTTTTTTTATTTTTATTTTTTTTGTGTTTGATGTTTTCAAGCATTAGTTATGGCCATTGTAATTCTTAGTTTTTCGGTGAAGTGTTATGTTTGGAGAATAGGAGAACAATTAATTGTACATTGTATCTGTGTTTTGTTTATCTAACACACATTTAGCTGAATATGGTCTGGGATATTTCTAATTATCGTTTTGGTTTATTCTTTGGTGTGTCTTGGGAAGTCTTTTAAGTTTAATCTATTATATATGTTGATAGGAAGAATGGAAATTGACTGTTGCAATTTAACAAGGCTCTGGTTAAACTAACTTTTTTTTTTGTTGATATCAGGACAAGGCTATCAAGAGATTCCTTGTCAGGAACATTGTTGAACAAGCTGCTGTGAGGGATGTTCAAGAAGCTTGTGCTTTTGATCGTAAGATTTCTTGTCATGCTTTACCATGATTTCTTTTGTTTCAGACATTAAATATGTATCTGATAGACAAACGTTGCTTGTGATTTTGTTGTAGACTACACTCTTCCCAAGCTGTACGTGAAGATGCAATACTATGTTTCATGTGCTATTCACTCGAAAGTTGTTAGGGTTCGTTCAAGAACTGACAGGAGGAACCGTGAGCCACCAAAGAGATTTTCTCGTCCAAGGGTATGCTATTTGTCTATTATGTCACTTTACACCTTTTACTGATTTCTTTTGTTATGAATACAGTAGTATTTACTAGTTGGATGAAGAATAGAGGCTAATGTTTGTGTTTGTTTCAGGATGATGCTCCAAAGCCTGGTCAAGGTCCTCGTCCAGGTGGTGCAATAGGTCCAGCTCCTGTGCGTACTTGAAGATTAGTTTCTTGTGTACTTGCTTTGTGGATTTCAAGAGTTGTTTTGGAGGATGTTCGGTTATGACTTATCTTTTTAGCTATTTAGCTTAATATGGGTTCGTGTATGTTGCACTCGTGATTGTTTCAAAATTCTATTTTTTATAATTTTGGTGGTTTAGTTTATTGCTTTAAGGAGCTAAATATGGTTTGAACAGATTATAAACCATTCCTTTTCTTCCAAAAACAAAGTAAAATCTTTAGCACCAACTAGTAAACATTGCATGCTTTTAGTCTAAATAAATAACCTAGTCGCATGATCAAGCTCATTTCATCTTCTGCTTTGGAGATTTGATGTTAATGATGATCCAACATAATTGTTCATTTCTGTAATTCTGTAAAGCAGTAGGCATCGCTTCAACCTGGTAACATCTAGTCTTCTTTGACAAGGTTACTTGTGATTTTCTTCTACACTTACTTTTTTTAAGGCATAAAAAAGACGTGTAATTTGGAGACATGTTTTTAGTAACATTTCAACTTTACAGAAATTTTGGAGGACCCGATTTGAGATAACAATACACCTACTAAGGGTCTGTCGTTATCAAAAATGACACCTATAAGTCTTTGATTAGGACATCAAACACTTGAAATGGTGTTTAGCCACTCTTGTTAATGAGTTAAATGAATGGAACAAACTCGTTTTTAAAAATAATTCAGTGTACCTCATACTTAGAATATTGAATTAATTACATAAATGGTCACTATGGTTTGGCGGTTTTTTCAATTTCAGACATTGAAGTTTTGGTTTGCATATGCTACGGATCCAGTCGATAACCAAATTGAAATGACCAAAAAGCCCTTGTCATCTTCATTTTCAAATCTTTTGACAATTAAGTAACGGCCATTAGTCCTTTATACTAACGGTCGTTAGTCCTTTGAATGTTTTCGTCCGTTTTTACACAATTTCGTCTGTATTTACACGTTTTCATCCGTATTTACACGTTTTCGTTTGTTTTTACACGTTTTCGTTCGTTTTTACACGTTTTCATCCGTGTATACACGTTTTCGTCCGTATTCACACGTTTTCATCCATTTGTACACGTTCTCATCCGTATTTACACGTTTTCGTCCGTTTTTACACCTTTTCATTCGTATTTACACGTTTTCGTCCGTATTTAGACGTTTTCGTCCGTTTTTACCCGTTTTCATCCGTATTTACACGTTTTCGTCCGTTTTTACATGTTTTCGTCCGTATTTACACGTTTTCATCCATATTTACACGTTTTCGTCCGTTTTTACACGTTTTTATATGTATTTACACGTTTTCGTCCGTATTTACACGTTTTCGTCCGTTTTTACATGTTTTCGTCCGTATTTACACGTTTTCATCCGTATTTACACGTTTTCGTCCGTTTTTACACGTTTTTATCCGTATTTACATGTTTTCGTCCGTATTTACACGTTTTCGTCTGTGTTTACACATTTTCGTCCGTATTTACACGTTTTCATCCGTTTTTACATATTTTCAACCGTTTTTACATGTTTTCGTCCGTATTTACATGTTTTCATCCGTTTTTACACATTTTCATCCATATATACATGTTTTCGTCCATTTTTACTTATTTTAATATGTATTTACACATGTAAAATTGTGTAAATATGGATGAAAACATGTAAATACGAACAAAAACATGTAAATACGGATGAAAACATGTAAATACGAATGAAAATGCATAAAAATGGACAAAAACGTGTAAAAACGGATGAAAACGTGTAAATACGGATGAAAATGTGTAAAAACGGACAAAAATGTGTAAATACGGATGAAAATGTGTGAAAATGAATGAAAACATGTTAAAACAGACGAAAACGTGTAAATACGGATGAAAACATGTAAAAACGGATTAAAACGTGTAAAATGGACGAAAACGTGTAAACACGGACGAAAATGTGTAAGTATGGACGAAAACTTGTAAATACGGATGAAAACATGCAAAAACGGACGAAAACGTGTAAATACGGACGAAAACGTGTAAAAACGAACGAAAACGTGTAAAATACGGACGAAAATGTGTAAATACGGACGAAAACGTGTAAATACGGATGAAAATGTGTAAAAACGGACGAAAACCTGTAAATTCGGACGAAAACGTGTAAATACGGATGAAAACGTGTAAAAACGGACGAAAACGTATAAAGACCGGACGAAAAGGTGTAAAAACGGAAGAAAATGTGTAAAAATGGACGAAAATGTTCGAAAACCAAATTTTCGGTTATTTACTAACGGCCGTTAGTCTAAAGGACTAATGGTCGTTACTTAATTGTCAAAAGATTTGAAAAAGAAGATAAAAAGGGCTTTTTGGTCATTTCATTCGGATATGGACTGGATCCGTAACATATGCAAACCACAGTGACTGAAGTAGTCAAAAAAAAACTTCAGTGACTGAAAGTGAAAAAACCGCCAAACCACAGTGACCATTTATGTAATTAACTCTAGAATATTTTATCAATAGTGCCAAAACACAAGCATTTAGGCTATGTGCACCAGTTGGGTCGTCGACCAGGTTGACCGACTCATGAATCGGTCGGGCTTGATGTGGCCATTCGGTCGCGTATCAGTCGTTTTATTTATTTATTTATTTCGGTCGGCCTGGCGATCGATACAAACACACACAAACGGACAAAATCTCCAACTTTCCAATTTTTTTCTTACCGTTTGATACATTAAACAAATTAATAAAAAATAAAAAATAAATAAAATTTAAACACTTTATTTTACAATATAAATACCTCACACAAACCACAATTCAAATTACAATTCAAAACTTCTTTCATTTCACCATGTCTAAGAAAACTCCCAAATCAAAAACCCCAAGATCCCGAGTGTAAGAAATCGCTCCGCATTTAACACCGGATCCGAATTTTCGGTTAACCGGTGTATCACCAACCATTCATTTTCGACCCGCCAGTTTTGAATATCATTTACAACTTCTACAACCGCCACAAAATCAAAACATGTTTTCTTATCAAAATCGTCTATTCAACCCACCGTATCATAACAACCAACAATCTTTTTTCCAATCACCAATTGATTGTATCGTCCTACTATGGATTCGTCGACACCTTCCCAATCAAATCATCAACCGTATTCTTCGGTTAACCGCATTAATCTTGATGTGGATTTTGACCAATTAATCCATAATCCAGATTATTATGTGGGAAGTGGTTCGGGTCAAGATTATTATCCAAGTCAAGATTATTCTATGGGTCAAGGTTCGGGTCACGGTTCGTTTCACGATTCGGTTCCAACTGAAGACGACTCTCCCGTCTAAGAGATGTCACCCGTTAAAGCTAAGAAGCCTTCGAAACGCTATGGACAACTGAGGAAGAGGTCGCGTTGTGCAGAGCTTGGTGTGATGTGTCGGAAAATAGCGAGAAGGGCAACGCTATGAAGAGTAAGGGATATTGGGAGAAGGTTATTAATTACTTTAGAAAAGAAACTGGTTCAAAGAGAGGGTACGACTCGATCCTTAGCAAATGAAATAGGGTTCACCCTAAAGTTGGTGCATTTTGTGCCATTATCAGTAATATCGAAAAGAATCACGAAAATGGTTCAAATGACCTTAATGTGTACCAAAAAGCGTGTGCAAAATATGAAGTGATGTATCATCATGCCTTTACGTTGGAGTAGTGTTAGAACATTTTGAAGGATCATCCTGCTTGGAAGGAAGTTGAGATGCATGCTTTTCAGAAGCCCAAAAGGGTCGAAAGTAATCCAAGACTTCTAAAACCACCTCGGATGGTGGTTTCATTGGAACGATGAAGCAGATGAGTCTGGGGAAGTGACTTGAGAAGAGCGACAAATTGGTCGTGACCAAGCTAAGAAAAATAAGAAGAAATGATCCGCCTCCGATCAATCCTGTGAAAAACTAGAAGGGGGGTTGAATAGTTTTACGTCTTTTTAATTTTATTATGAAAACTTTGTTTACTTTTAAAAACTTATATTCGAATTTATGTGAACTCAACTCTTGAACAATATGAACAAATATAAGTAATTCTAAACTAACAATGCAAGTAAAGTTATGAATTGAAATGAAAGATAGAGATGGTAAGATCTAACCGATTGCCAAGAATTTATATTGGTTCGTCTACAAGGAAACCTTCCTTTCCCTACTCCACTCCCAGAGCACCTAACCCGAGAGTTTTCTTCACTATGTCAACAAGCTCCCTTATGGCCGAGAAAACCTTACACAACTTTAGCTTACACCAATTTAACGACACAAAGCTAGATGTCGAGCCCTAATCGTAGCTAGAACCAATCTCACAACTTCTACACAACTTCACAACTTATTCACAACTTCTTCACGACTTCTTCACGACTTCTTCACTACGGCTTCACAACGGCTTCACAACTACTTCACAACCTATCTCTACTTATATACCCTTCTACTTTTTCACACCTTCACTACTTACACAACTTAACTTCTTCACAACTTCACTAGTTACTCACAAATCTAGCCTAACCAATTATGCTCACACTTATCTAACAAGTATACACAACTTATACACAAATGAATGAATGATTATACAAACAACTTAGGTAGCAAGATGATACTAAGTTGCAATACTTCTTCTTTAGTAGTTGAAGGGGTATTCTTCTTTTGCACTTGAATGGTGGAAGCTTGGATCACTTGGAAACCAATGCTTAAGAATGTATGATCAAAGGATTTTAGAAAGGATTTAGAAAGATGAGAAGAGATTTAGAACAGAAGGTTTGGGGTGCAAAAGGTGAGAAAAAAGTCTAGGGAAAGTCCAGTATTTATAGGCAAAACTGGACAGCTGGAGGAGCGGGGCGGTCCCCTTAAAATTAAGGGGGCCGCCTAGTATATTTAAGGGGGCCGCCCATCTGTACCGTTGCCCAGTTTTGTCTTTTTGTGGGGAAGGTTTTTCTGGAACATTTTTACCATTTTTGGTTGAAAATTTGAATTCATAAATTTATAAAGGATTAAACATTTTTATTTAATACCAAAAATGATTTTCTAAAAGATATAAAATGTTTTGGTCATTTTATAAAAAATCTAGTGATTAAGAAAATGTTCCTTTGATCATATAATGCATTAAGCATTTGTTTGTTCATACCTTAAGTGATTGAGTTGTTAAAATAGATATTTACAACTAAATACTTGTTTACGTCATAATCTTTCGTTTAATGATTTTACATTTTGTGATTATCAAAACGTAGAGATATCGAAAAATATTAATAACGTGTTTAGGCATTATTTATATCAACAATTTCCCCCTTTTTGATGATTACAAAATCTAAACTCATTAAATTGAAAAATTAATTTTTAGACAAGTATTAAGTGAGTTTATATCTATTTCTCCCCCTTTTTGTAGAATCAAAAAGGTTGTGCCGGCAAGTTTTAGATGTAAAATTTGTTGGAATGAGAGCTCCCCCTTGATGTGTGCTCCCCCTCGTTTGAGGGCACCAAGGAGACGAGCTATGGAATATTTGGCTGCAAAAACAAGTTAAGAACACAAGACATATATATGCATAGCAAAAATATTTAGAACTAGCTACTAATCTTATTCATTCATCCAAGATGATCATGTATAACACATGAAGCATCATTACATCACATAATATTCTTAAAACATAAGGATTACATCATAAGTAAAAGATACTAATAGTCCTAGTTTTGCCAAATAGAGCGATTGGACTTTCTTGCGACACGAAAGGGTGAGGGATTTTATTTTGGGGCGGAAAGCATGTTAATAGGGTTTAGTTATATGATGGTGAGGGAAATGGAGCGGATGAGGTGGATCCAATGATGTTGTATCGGTTTAGAGTAGGAATAGGATGAGGACGAGTGAGTAGATATTCGATCCAATAAATATCTTCACTCAAGTGGAGAATTCATTTTTGAAGAAAGATGCAACAAGGGCAATAGTGGGTGTGGCTTATAACTTGATCCAAGTTGAGAGAGTGAGGTAGGCAATTTGAGTAGGGTGAGGATGGAGGTTGTCCCTTGCTACGTTGTGCAAGGTGCATAGCAAGGAGATCACTAAGATCGTGGATTTGGTTAATTTATTCATGAAGCTTTTGCTTTTCCATGGGAATGTGGATTTGATCATTTGGTGGGAATGGATGAAATTGAGGTATGTGGTTTGATGTAAAGTTTGATGGTTGACCAATATGATGAGGTTTAGAGGTGTAGTTTGGAATGAATGAGCATGTTTGGGAAACCCGCGCGTTGCTGCGGGAGTGTTTAGATATGAGTTGGGTGTAGTACGATTTGTGTTTTTACTTGAAATATATAAACATAAATTACAATAAACGTTACATTTCTGCAGATCCTAGGCTTAATTTGTTGTTAATGTAAAATTGAAACTTTCTTTCTCTTACAATTGTTGCGTCTGTTCAACTATTTTTCAAACATCGAAGAATACTCTTTAATGGTTTGTTTGGTAAGTAGCAAAAAAAGTAAATGTGCGAAGTCAAATAAATATCAAGAAATTTTCATAAAAATGGCATATATTTTATCCTGATAAAACAGCTATTGAGGGAGCTTCTGATCAGCTTCTTAAAGTCATCAACAGTCCTTCCTTTTCCTTTCTATAATAGTTTTTCCTACAAATGCTTAATTTACTTACTAATCCAAATGTCCCATATATTACCAATGAAGTCGATTTCTTACCTGCTTATGCGTCAGCTATGTTTGAGGTTTTTTGTAATCATCCCTTGAAAAAGTTTTCAGACAAAAAAATAAGAAACATTAATATGATTGATTCAGTTCGATAAGTCTATCACCCTCTTCGTAATCACAAAACTGGTTAACAACTTACTTTCTCTTCCTTTTTTTGATTAGCCGAACCTCCAGTTGAATCAATCAATGACGCTTCAAGGGCTGCTTGATTTCTGGACGCAATAAATGCAGAGATGAGAAGATACACTACAGCAAAACAACTTCTTACATGCCTCTCCAAGTCTATAAATTTTGTCATCAATAAGTAAGACATCATAATCATAATCATCTATACGAAAATACTCAAATTGATCAATGTGACTTAAGTTAACCATGAATCCAAGCACTCATTTAAAACTTTGCATAATTGTAAAAGAGTGAGTAAGACACCAACTTTGGCATGCTTATCACGATAAAACGAATACAACAATAACAAAAAGAATCAATAAAAAAGATGGATCTTAAGTAATTACAAAGACAATCCAAGAAAAGTCATCCAATCTAATGGAAATGACAAACCTGTAGATTTCTGTCTAAATTTACAGTTTCTCTTTTGGTTGTTTATGCGTACCAATCAAGGGCAGTCTGTTTATACTTAAAAAAACCAACAATACCACATAGGACACAAATCAAGGAGCCATTTGTCTAAGCAGCTTAGGTGCTTTGGATGATCGACATTCGTTAACCCTCCTTTATTTGTTTAGAATTCGAGTAATCTTGTAGGATAGACCAGAAGTATATCAGTTAAATTTACAATGTTATGATACTGAAGACACATAAAAATATGAAAAATCCTCATTGTTTATTCCGAAAGGATTCAAACTTGTTCAGGTACAAAAATGCTACCAAATAAACATATTAATTTTTTGGGAACTTACCTTTTTTATCACCCCCTTGGGAATCACAAAAGTGGTTAACAACTTACTTTCTCTTCCTTTTTTTTGATCAGCCAAACCTCCAGTTGAATCAAACAATGACGCATCAAGGTCTGCCAGATTTCTGGACGCAATAAAAAATAAACTTTATACTATGACAATGCTAATTTTACAGTTTAGCAAATGTTACTTGGAATTTTTGTATGAAATTGTGTTAAAGACACGTACCTTTCTACCATTCTCATGCATAGATACATTTGGATTGTGCCGTGTCTCCTTTGCCTCCAAACCGCGAACCCACTCCATCCCACAACCTATCAGGTCGCTGCCATAGCACCAACTTGTTGATAGTCAAAGTCGCCTTCTTGCATCATACCACCTTGATTGTCTCCCTGGCCACCACCACATTTATCATACCCTTTCTTGGCACCCTTGAAACTGAAGAAAAAAAAAATTAAACTCAGAACTATAACTACACTTCCAGCTCTCTTAGGCATATCATCAAACACATTGTAGGCACAACTGCATCTACACTTTCCACACCATTAACCACAACGACGACCCTAATTCCTAATTCATCTAAAACAACTTCATTAGATTAAACCCTATCTTTTAAGCAAATGTATTTTATCAATTTCACAAAGTTCCAATTTTTTTTACCATCGTCAACTACATACTTTTACTGGTGCAAACTGATGACCGCAACGTTTTCAGCATAATCACAAAAAACCTAAAAATCACTAAAATAAACTAAATCTGACATAGTGGTTGTATTGTTGGTGCAACAAACAGAAGCAGAAGAAGTTAAACAACAAACAAAAACCAAAAATAAAACATACCTTATTGACATCAACATTTCTTCCTCATTTTTTTTCCTCCTTTTTGATCTGCTGAATCAAAACTTTTTTTTTGTACTCTAGCCTTCTTTGTAATCTATTGACTTCGCTTGACTTCGACCTGAATGAATCAATAACAAAGTCGAGACGTTAGGGTTTTTGTTACTAAATCAAGTCGGTTATGGAGATGGCAGTGAAAGTGAAGGATCTAGATAAAAAAGGTGAGATGATGGGTGATTTGGGAAGAATCGAGAGAGAGAGATATTTTTTGTGTTTCAGTTATAAGGTTTTGAGGGGGAGGATCACTGTAGAAACAACAGTGATGTATAACATTTTGATGCAGGAATATCACTGTAGAAATAACAGTGATGTACAAAATTTTAATGCAGGCAAAATCCCCCCTTTTAGTATATATAGTTTGGAATGAATGTGGATGTTTGGCCAACATGATGTGGTTCAATGAAATGGGCTTGTGATCTTGGGGAGTAGTTGGGAACAAATGAGGATGGAGGTGTTGGTTGTCTAGACACACCATTTGGTGAGATGAGCTTGTTGTGAGGGTGATTTTTTCTTTTCCATCCGGGTTTTATGGTCATCCTTGCTAGCTTTGAGGTTTTTAGTTTTGGGTTGATGGGAGAAGACATGATGTGGTGAGTGAAGATGGTGAGGAATGGGGTTATTTATAGTGGAGGATTGATGTGATTAAGGATGGATAAAATTGTAGGGGTGATAAGGACAGATTATGTTTGTGAATTTTGGGAAGTGTAGGATGAAATGGGCTAAAAAGCAGAAAAAGGTTCTGTGAACCCGACCATCAGATGGCCGGTCCCCTTAATTAAGGGCGGTCCCCTTAATAATTAAGGGGGCCGCCTTATGAATTAAGGGGGCCGCCTATCTGCTGGACTTCAGGGTTCCAGAAATGGGTTTTTCTGCAGGAATAGGTAAATAGGGCTATGTTTTGAGTTTTTGGTTTTGGGCAAGTCCAACTCTTTGAGGCAATAAAGCATGTAATATATTAATAATTATGCATGCAATATATATTAATTAACCAAATAAGCAAGCAAGAAATTTTATCTAGCAATCAAGAATATTAAAACAAGTAATCATATAAGGCAAGGATGGTAAAGCAAGGGCACTAGAACCTAACAAGAAATTGGTGATGGAACAAATGTGGAATTATGATTGGCAATTTTGTTCTACTGAGTGCCTATATGCAACAAATGTGGAGATGTGATTGTTTTCGACTCCTAAATGCAAAAGTTTCATAAGAAACAATCCAAAGTCTCCTTGATTTGATTTTGCTCAATCTATGAATATCAAAGATATATATTATGTTATATATTTTGACAATTCATGTGAGATTTTATGCATGATAGAAAAGTATTTTTAGCATTATTCAACAATGCAAGGAAAATTGTTTTCGTGTGTTTTCCTAGATGTGAGAATGATTTGAATAAAATAGATTGGGTTTTATATAAATATTTTTATGCAAAGAAAAAAAAAATTCAATTTTTAATTTTGTGCAAAACAGATTCCTAGACACAGATGAGAGGAAGGAAGAAAAAAAAAAATTTTTATCAAAAATGCAGAAAATTTAGTCAATTTGTTCCATCATTCCTAGGCCTAAACGTAAGTGGTTAAAGAGTTCGCGCTTAAGGGGTTTAGTAAATATGTCCGCTATATTATCTTCCGATGCAACCTTTTCTATAGATATGTTTCCTTTTTGAACGTTATCCCTAAGGAAGTGGTGACGTATTTCTATATGTTTAGTCCTAGAGTGTTGTACGGGATTCTTACTTAAATCTATAGCGCCTTTGTTATCACACATAATTGGAACATTATCTAACCTAATGCCATAATCTACGAGAGCTTGTTTCATCCATAGTGCTTGTTGACATGCCTTTCCGGCGCTTGCGTATTCGGCTTCTGTAGTAGAAATAGCAAGAGCGGTTTGCTTCTTCGAAAACCAAGATGTTAGGCAACATCCCATGAACGTGCAAATACCACTAGTGCTCTTTCTATCCACGTAGTCTCCCGCATGATCCGAATCCGCATAGACGATGGTTTCTATGCCGGATCCCTTAGGATACCATAATCCTAAGTGTATAGTGCCTTTAATGTATCGGAAGATACGTTTAACCGCTTCTAGGTGAGAGGTTTTGGGATCCTCTTGAAAGCGAGCACAAAGGCAGACACTAAACATGATATCCGGTCTACTTGCCGTTAGATATAGCAAACTACCTATCATCCCTCTATACTTAGTGTTTTCTATGGACTCACCTTCTTCATCTCTTGTGAGTTTTACTTCCGTAGACATCGGTGTTTTCATAGGCTTAGAGTCTTCTAATCCAAATTTCTTAAGCATTTCCTTAATGTACTTAGATTGATTAAAAAATATTACATCTTCTAATTGTTTTATTTGTAATCCTAGGAAGAAATTAAGTTCACCCATCATACTCATCTCAAACTCATCATGCATGATTTTGGCGAATTCATCACACATATCCTGACAAGTCGATCCAAATATAATGTCGTCGACATATATTTGGACAATGATGAGATTTGGGCTTTTCTTTTTCGTGAAAAGAGTGTTATCTACCATTCCCATGGAATAATCATGTTTAATAAGAAAAGCTTTTAATCGATCATACCAAGCCTTAGGAGCTTGTTTGAGTCCATATAAAGCTTTCTTGAGTTTATAAACATAATCAGGTTTTGCGAAGTCAATGAATCCTGGAGGTTGTGCCACGTATACCTCCTCATTGATAAAACCGTTAAGGAATGCACTTTTCACGTCCATTTGAAATAACTTAAAGTCTAGGGCGCATGCATAGGCAAGGAGTATTCTTATAGATTCTAATCTAGCTACGGGGGCATAAGTTTCGTCATAATCAATTCCTTCCTGTTGATTGTAACCTTGGGCAACTAACCTAGCTTTGTTCCTAGTAACAATTCTATTTTCATCTAACTTATTTCTATATACCCATTTAGTTCCTATGATGGTCATGTTCATGGGATTTGGGACTAATTCCCAGACGTCATTTGTCTTGAATTGATTTAGTTCTTCTTGCATAGCCATAACCCAACTTTCATCTTTTAAAGCTTCATTTATATTTTTAGGTTCTATTGTTGAAAGAAAACAAAAGAAGTTATTTTTATCTTGAGCTTATGATCTAAGAGTTCTTTGATTTAGACCTCCTATTATATTATCTAATGGGTGTGATTTAGATTTCTTAATATTCACTATTTCGTTTTCTCCTAGTGTTATGTTTTCATTATCTTCACCTAAGGGTTTAGTTTTACTAACCTCAATAGCTTCTTCTTCGACTAAGTCATCATCTTCTAGGGGCAACGTTTTAGGTGGTGGTGGAGTTTCATCAAATGTTACATTCAATGATTCTTCAACTTTCATAGTGTGTTTATTAAGTATTATATAGGCTTTACTATTTTGTGAATATCCTAGAAAGATTCATTCGTACGACTTAGGGTCAAACTTAGTAAGGTAATCCTTTGTATTGAGAACAAAACATTTGCTCCCGAATACCCTAAAGTAATTTAGATTATGTTTTCTACCTCTTAATAACTCATATGGGGTTTTTCCTAAAATTCGCCTAATTGAGACTCTATTTATTATATATGGTGACGTATCTACGGCGTGACACCAAAATTTTTGTGGGATGGATTGTGTAATACCCGAAATTCAGATAACCTGTAAAATGACCAAACTACCCCTGAAACCATAAAACAAAATTAAATCACTTATAAACACTCTGAATTAATCCAAAACTTCTGAAAACGAACTATATAAGAAACAAATTAATTTCTGGGACAACATTTTAATATTTTGAATGTACAAAATTTATTAATTTACATATACATTTATATGTCATCCGAAATAATTAAATTAAATTAAATATGTTTATAAAATCTTTTAATTAGGATATATATCAAAATAATTAAGGAAAATATACAAAAGTACAAATCCTAATTTGTATATAATTCTATGACCGAAAAATCTGATTTATGCCCTCCCCCAAAGTCGGTTTGTAATTTATAAAAACAAATCAAATTCTTTTAACTATCCCTAAATTCCGATAAAACCTAAACTCGACAAGAATAATATCTCCAAACCTCCCATTCGACTTCTAGACCTAAACCAATAATTTTCTGGTGTTCTTTGGAGTCTTAAGGAGCCAAGAAAAATAAGAGTTGGAATTTAGGAAGCTTGGTTTGATCGTGAGGCATTTTCTTGTCGAATTTTCTCATCCGATAGGTATAAATTCGTGATCCTTATTCCACACGTTCTAAAATTAATCTAATATTTTTCTAATGATCCTTATATCATATACGACTTATAAAAATTGTTTAATTCGAATCATGCAGAATAAATAAGTCGCTATGAATTTTATTGGTTAAAACACACGCAAATCCCAAAATATATGATACAAATTTTCTGGGTGCTATGGTTATTTTATTTAGACCTTATATGATTTATATGATCTGGGAAAAATAATATTACGAATTATAAAGGCTTAAATATGTCATGGAAATTTTAGGTATTAAAAACATGCATAAAATCTAAAATATGTTATACGATTTTTCTGGGTGGTGACCATAATTTTTACGTGTTCTTTGATCATCATATAAGCCTATAAAAATAACCATGTGATTTGTAGAAGTCTAGAATAATTTTCTTGAATTTTGTTTAAATCGGATTATAAGAAAAATTAAGGAAAATTAGGAGAAACCCCAAACCGATTAGGGTTAGGGTTTCTACATGTTAAACCTGATTAATTAATTATATTAGTAATGATTGTGTAATGATGGTATAGTGATTAGATGAATTAGGGCTTGGTTTTGGAATTTAAAAAGTGTGTACCGAATTAGTTTTAAATCGTGAGGGTATGTTTTGCCAACTTCGAAACTTGTAGGGTATTTTTATAATGTTATATACATCTGTAGGAATGGGTAAAAATATAACTTGAGGGTCCTAAGTGTAAATATTGCAAGATAATGAATTAATGGTATTTATAAGGATTGTTTTGTAATTAATTAGAATAGAGGGACTAAAAGTGTAAATTCTGAAATCTTGAGGTTATTTTGAGTAAATACTGATATTAAAAGTATAATGGGTAATTTTGAGAATTTATGGGCTTAATATGTAATTATTATGAAATTATGATTTAATTTATAAGTTTTGTAAACTTAAGGGACTAATGGTGTAATTTCTGAAATCTAAGGGGCTGAGTTCGTACAATAGATAATTTTGTTATAATATTCTGTAATTTAGTAAAATAAGATGCTTGTTTGGTAAAATAAATATTATAGGGATTAAAACATGAATTATGTAGATGAAGGGTTTGTTTTGTAAATTATATAACTAAAGGGTATAAACGGTAAATTGTGAAACTGAAGGGATTTAAAATGTCATTCTGAATAATAATGAGTGTTTAAATTAGTAACTTAAAGTATTTTCATTTTAGACCTTTGAATCTAATGAATTTATAATTTAAACCCTAAAACTATGTATACTTGTCGTAATTACCCTTAAACTTTTGTAACTTGATAAAATGTACCTTACTCCCATAATAATCTTAATAAGGACTTAACATAATCTATGATATTATTAATGGAAATATAACTAAAGACCCTTTGGACTTCTGTCTTCTACTCCTTAGGTTCGAAGAAGGAGTAATCTAATCCCTGTCAGCTTTTATCATTGTGTCCTTGCATTCGTAATAAGGTACAGATATTCTGCCCTCTTTCAGTAAGGGTCTTTCATTTCCCTTTTTCCTTCAGTTCTCATTCTCCTTGTTAGGATCCCCTATACCATTGCTATGTTCCCTGCTGTTGTGAACTTTTCATGTGATCTCTTGTTTGTGAACCTTCCATGTGATCTTTTGTTTTGTGAATCTTCATGAACTTTGTATTTGATTTCTTGTCCTGAACCCTGATATGTGAACCTTGTTTTGAATCTTAATCTAATAGACTTGTTATAAAACTAAATTGATTTTGATATAAACCTTAAGCTGTTAAATCCTTATTTGAACCTAATTGGTTTTGAACCGTACTTAAACTACATATGAAAAGTTTTGGGAAAAGCTATTTCAGAATAAGTAATATCACCTTAATGGAAATTACGAAAAGTTTTGGAAGACCATTTTGAAGAAAACTATTTTGTAAGATCAGTTTTTCTGAAAACCCTTTTTGAAGAATTGTTTAAATGGACTTTTAAATAGAAACCTTTAGAGATAAACTGTTGATATGAAACTTTGATTATAAACTTTTGTTACTGTTACACCCCATGAACGCTTTGACCAAAAACTTTGACTTTTTACGCGGAAACGACCCAACTTTGACCTTCATTCCAAAACTCTTTTGACCATTAACAAAATCCTTTGACATATAGACCTTGAACTCATTTTTAAATGAGACTATACTCAAATACTTAAAAAAAAATGACGGGTGGCACCCTAAAGTGCACTGTAACATGTACGGTGCACTAAGGACCCCTAAAGTACACTATGGACCCCTAAAGTGCACTATAACACTTTTAGTGCACTATGGACCCCTAAAGTGCACTATGGACCCCTAAAGTGCACTATAACACTTTCAGTGCACTATGGACCCCTAAAGTGCACTATGACACCTCCGGTGCACTATGGACCCCTAAAGTGCACTATAACACCTCCGGTGCACTATGGACCCCTAAAGTGCAACCCGTGCGCCTTTAAACACAAAAAGTCGACACTTTAGACATATATATAAACACATTTAATTCACATTGAACTAAAATATACCATATACATTGTTTCCCAAAACCCTTAACCCGTTTGACCCAAAACGGGTTAAAATAGACCTTGTCCCAAACACTCCTTTTTCTGCATAACCCCTTTTGTGCACTTTTTGACCCATTTTTCCGGAAAACGACTTCCATAACATGACATAACACCAAAACTTCCAGAAATCATTAGGACATTATAAACATCAAATATATGCATAAACTTGGTCATAACGACCCGCGGAAACATGCTTTACAAAGTAACGGGTATTATGCCAAAATACCCGTTTTGACCCATTTACACTACAAACCACTTATAACACTTCATTTTCCCACCAAAATTAGCCAACAACATTTATTTATCATAACAAACATGTTCCAAGGGTACTTGACCCGTTCACCACCCCAAAATGGGTACTTTTACATATTAGCCAAACACCCCCTTAACTTAACCCATAAACACATAAAACATACTTCAACTCAACGATTGACCACCAAATCGATATACGGACCTTGACATACATTTTGCCACTTGGCTACACTTTACAAAACATGAAAAGACCAACGGGGGTACAAACTACACATGAGCTCGGTATTCTACCTAAGCTCCTAAATACATACTACCTTCAATTATTCCACATAATCGAACCATACTCCTTATTTTACGCCATCCAACATCACAAGAACCTACAAGAAGGTTAGACAACTAAACCATAAGCTTTCACTTAGTAAGTAATCTGACATAAAATATATATCATACACATATATGCACATAAGCATCATAACACTTACTTACTTACTTCAAACCATACCATTCAATTATCACATAAACCTTCATCACATAATCTATAACCGATCTCACTAGCAAGTAGCCATATACTTGCTAGTCTAACTCATGTCTAGCCATCATTTCCATATCCAACATCATAAAATCAACAAATCACTAAACCTCATAATAATCAGAACACATATATACATAACACATATATACATAATACACATATAACACATGTTTTAGTACAAGTTACTTACCTTAGCTTCCAAAGCTAAGCTACTAACATAAATCCCACCATCATCATCCTCAACATCATCATCATCATCATAATGATCCATCATCATCCTTCATAACTTATCAATCTTGAAGAAGATCATTACTAAGGAAGGCTATTAATACTAGATCTTCATCTTCTTCTTCATAAGCCATCATCCATCTTTTTCCCTCTCTTTTCCATTTCTCTAAAAAACCGGACTTCCAAACTCTTGAAAGATGTGGATTTCTCTAGAATTGGCTAGATATAATTAGTTAGGCACAAGTTTGGGCAATTGGAAAGTATAGCCCCTCAAGTCTCTTTCTTCTTACTTTAGCCACAACTAATCTTATAATACCTTTAACATATTACCACAATGGCAACTTAGGTCCCTTTAGTTACACATCATATTTTACATAACCACTTTAGTCATATTTTGACTATCGGGTTTGACCACTACACATCAAATGTTGACTGGCCAATGACATACGAACTTTATCATTTTCATCTAGGGTGGGGTCCCAACACCCGGGAAACGGGTCTAACAATTCTACCCCCTTATTTAGATTTCGTTCCCGAAATCTCTCGTCTAAAACTATCCAAAACCAAATCACGACATGTACATGTCCTTATTCTCACGCTTTCTAAGCCACAACTTTGCAACGATCTAAGTGATCTTGCAATTTCTAAACTTGCTATACACAAACATAACTCACAATCTATGAAAACACACTTCTCATCGCAAACTTTTCTAAGATTTCCCACAATGACGACTTGTCATCCGGAAACATTGACTATTTTGACTTTATATAAGTCAGACTTATTCACTCTAAACACACTATTATATTATCAATGCACTAATCGTAACATAACATCATATACCGGTCAAATTCGCATTCCACATAATACTAACACAATACTATACCAAAAACCGGCAACTTATCTCAAAATATACAAAGTACCATGCAAACGGCACCTTCAAGAATCTTTCACATGCATCACTTAAGCAATCTTTCTTACTAAATCTTGGGAATACTTTCCCATTTAACTTATCAAATTAAACATAACTCAATTTAGACGTCTATCTTAAGACTACTTCACGCGTTACCTTAACGCCGCTACAATATTTTATCCATATTTATCTTTTCTTATGACGTCTAACATGTTTTTAGTTTTCACTATCTCATACCACTATCCGTACTCATGCCATATCGGCTACACATAAGCCCAATCTCATTTAATAAACTCTCATTATTTACATAAAAAGGCGTCCCAATCTATGTACATAATGAATTATAAACTTATGGTTCGGCGATTTACAATTCTTCATTTAAATGAAAAGGCGTCCCAATCCATTTAAATCAAGAAACCATAAACCGTCCTACTCATATGCTTCCAACATAACATTCGTACTTGTTTTACTTTCCATCTTTTCTAGCCTTGGATCCAATCTCACTAACTTTCATCCATGCCATAAAGGCAAGCTGGGCTATCCCGAAGGATACCATACTATAACATCCATGCCATAAAGGCAAGCTAGGCTATCCCGAAGGATACCATACTATAACATCCATGCCATAAAGGCAAGCTAGGCTATCCCGAAGGATACCATCTTTAACATTCATCCCGAAGGATCTTTAACACATGCCAAGGATGTAGGCAAACCATGCCGGTGAAGGCAAGCTAACAATCATGCCATAAAAGGCAAGCTAGGCCATCCCAAAGGATGCCAAAACTAGAGCATTGGATCCAAGCTATATCTGTCTTATCATCTTTCACTCACTTTATCTTTTATGTACTTTTATAGTTAGGCACGCTATCATTTTCTCTATTCTCATTGCCTTACGCAATCTCAACCTTCACTATCACGCTTTCTATCATCTAGACAAGTTTCTATATAACACTTACCCATTTATTAAATTTGCATTCTCACAATGCAACTTATCTTTCATCCGTCAACCCCAAGTTGACTCATACACTAACTATGTGCCATCTTTATTTAGACAATTTATATGTAATACTTGTCCATTTCATTTTACATATCTTCTACGTGTTCTTAGAACACATTCTTACTAATACCCGTCAACCCTTGTTGACCATATTCTCCAATTAGACGATCACTTTATTTAGTCTATCCAACTTGTACGCATATAAACCTTACATAGTTTTATTCTATAACACTTTCGTTAATTTCATCTTACATATTCAAATATATGAAGACATAGCTATATTCAAGTTTTACAATTCTTCTAGCGCACTTCATACCACTATGACTTCTAGCGCAATCTCTATCTCAATCATCACTTCTACCCATCACGCTTAGCCATTTATTATTAATGTGTTTAACTTATCATGTTTTATATGACACATGACATCATCATGTCTTAACTATACTCTTTAACTTTCTCATTTTAGTTTAGCATATAAGAAATTATGCTTCAAGCATCTAATCGTTATTATCTCAATCATGACTTTCTAATCGTCAAACTACAGCATACTTCGCTATTCATGTCTTACTTTATATCACGTTTTCATAGCATCTAAGTTTCATCAAGCACTCATTATGCTTCTTAACTTAATTCACATGGCAATGTATTCTTCTTAACTTACCGACCACCACTAGGTCAACACATGACACGCACTCCAATGCATCTATCTCAACTCATACACTTCTATACAATCGTGCTCTCAAGCACTCCACATAAAGCTTAAACATATAATAAACTAGCATATCATAACACTTAACACTTATCCAACAAGTGTTAAAACATTCCTAACAAAATCAAATCATGAAGTCTATGGCATCATGAAACTTAATTCACTTACTAGCCCGTCTCTAATACCACTTAGCATTTCTACTCGCATCCCATCACCATAACTCTATCATACAATCACATAATCGCAAATACAATCACCGGCACCAACCGAGGTGCACGGTCAACTAATCATCTAAACATCTCAAGTCCCCATGAACTTGTATCTCATACACAACAATACTATTACAAGCATACATCACCTATCATCAATAGACTCAACTACCATAAACATAATCCGTCTAACACATAGCAAATAAATTTCCGCGCAACTAACACTTACGTCTAACGCTCCTACTAGTGGTTTAAGACTATGCAACCTATAGTGGAGTCCTAATTCACTTAAACCGATGCTTTGATACCAAGTTGTTACACCCCGTGAACGCTTTGACCAAAAACTTTGACTTTTTACGCGGAAACGACCCTACTTTGACCTTCATTCCAAAACTCTTTTGACCATTAACAAAATCCTTTGACATATAGACCTTGAACTCATTTTTAAATGATACTATACTCAAATACTTAAAAAAAAATGACGGGTGGCACCCTAAAGTGCACTGTAACATGTACGGTGCACTAAGGACCCCTAAAGTGCACTATGGACCCCTAAAGTGCACTATAACACTTTTAGTGCACTATGGACCCCTAAAGTGCACTATGGACCCCTAAAGTGCACTATAACACTTTCAGTGCACTATGGACCCCTAAAGTGCACTATGACACCTCCGGTGCACTATGGACCCCTAAAGTGCACTATAACACCTCCGGTGCACTATGGACCCCTAAAGTGCACTATTTTCTTAAACTTGACCCGTGCGCCTTTAAACACAAAAAGTCGACACTTTAATTTAGACATATATATAAACACATTTAATTCACATTGAACTAAAATATACCATATACATTGTTTCCCAAAACCCTTAACCCGTTTGACCCAAAACGGGTTAAAATAGACCTTGTCCCAAACACCCCTTTTTCTGCATAACCCCTTTTGTGCACTTTTTGACCCATTTTTCCGGAAAACGACTTCCATAACATGACATAACACCAAAACTTCCAGAAATCATTAGGACATTATAAACATCAAATATATGCATAAACTTGGTCATAACGACCCGCGGAAACATGCTTTACAAAGTAACGGGTATTATGCCAAAATACCCGTTTTGACCCATTTACACTACAAACCACTTATAACACTTCATTTTCCCACCAAAATTAGCCAACAACATTTATTTATCATAACAAACATGTTCCAAGGGTACTTGACCCGTTCACCACCCCAAAATGGGTACTTTTACATATTAGCCAAACACCCCCTTAACTTAACCCATAAACACATAAAACATACTTCAACTTAACGATTGACCACCAAATCGATATACGGACCTTGACATACATTTTGCCACTTGGCTACACTTTACAAAACATGAAAAGACCAACGGGGGTACAAACTACACATGAGCTCGGTATTCTACCTAAGCTCCTAAATACATACTACCTTCAATTATTCCACATAATCGAACCATACTCCTTATTTCACGCCATCCAACATCACAAGAACCTACAAAAAGGTTAGACAACTAAACCATAAGCTTTCGCTTAGTAAGTAACCCAACATAAAACATATATCATACACATATATGCACATAAGCATCATAACACTTACTTACTTACTTCAAACCATACCATTCAATTATCACATAAACCTTCATCACATAAGCTATAACCAATCTCACCAGCAAGTAGCCATATACTTGCTAGTCTAACTCATGTCTAGCCATCATTTCCATATCCAACATCATAAAATCAAACAATCACTAAACCTCATAATAATCATAACACATATATACATAACACACATATAACACATGTTTTAGTACAAGTTACTTACCTTAGCTTCCAAAGCTAAGCTACTAACATAAATCCCACCATCATCATCCTCAACATCATCATCATCATCACAATGATCCATCATCATCCTTCATAACTTATCAATCTTGAAGAAGATCATTACTAAGGAAGGCTATTAATACTAGATCTTCATCTTCTTCATCATAAGCCATCATCCATCTTTTTCCCTCTCTTTTCCATTTCTCTAAAAAACCGGACTTCCAAACTCTTCAAAGATGTGGATTTCTCTAGAATTGGCTAGATATAATTAGTTAGGCACAAGTTTGGGCAATTGGCAAGTATAGCCCCTCAAGTCTCTTTCTTCTTACTTTAGCCACAACTAACTTATAATACCTTTAACATATTACCACAATGGCAACTTAGGTCCCTTTAGTTACACATCATATTTTACATAACCACTTTAGTCATATTTTGACTATCGGGTTTGACCACTACACATCAAATGTTGACTGGCCAATGACATACGAACTTTATCATTTTCATCTAGGGTGGGATCCCAACACCCGGGAAACGGGTCTAACAGTTACACTCTTTGAACCATTTGATATAGTTCTTTAATCCGAACTTAAACTTTGATATAAAACTTAACCTGATAAATTCTAAGTTGGACCTATCAGATATAATCCTGAACTGGTTGACATGAACCTTTGCCATGTACCCTTTGGATATGACCTTTTGATTATTTGATAGTATGCCCGACCTTTGATCTACAGTTTGATATTACGAGCCAATCACTAGACATGAGGGTTTCATGTCCATGTCATTGACGCACCTCTGACATGACTCTAGGGCAGGAGAGTGATGACATGTTCCGTCCCTTATTTATTATTTGCTATGGCCATTATAATTATGATTACTGATTTGTCTGTGGGGCGTATGGGTGCACTCTAGATTTGACCTGTTATCTGTATATGTTATGTTATATGTTTATTGTTATATTTATCTGGTGACTGATGGTGTGTGCGATACACGTCTTTCACATATCTGGGAGCTAGCTACTCTATTTAGTTACATTTGCAATGTTATGATATGGCTTGTTTCTGGGCTCGTGATAGATTTCTGTTTTCTTTAACTATTAAACCTCATGAATTTTCCCTGTTACTTGTTCCTTTGCATTTCCTTAGTCTTATTCCCTATTTATTCCTGACATCGCATTTCTACATTTTGAGTTATCGGTATGACCTGTATTCTTGATCTTCTTGATTCCACTATCTATTATTGTTTGTTACCATTATATCTGTTCACTGAGCTCTCGTAGCTCAGCCGCATTTCTTTTCCTGCGGCAGGTTTTAGTAGGAAGCTGGAAATGAGTGAAGAGTGTACCTTGGACTTAGAAGATTGGATAGCTATTCTGGGATAGAGCTGACTAGAAGATAGTATATTTTAGAAATAATGTTTTTGGAAGTTTTCATTTGTAACCCTGTAGATTTAGTATTTCATTTGTCATCCTTTGAGATTTTTGTATTACTGTGGATGTATGCTTTGTTATGTTCTGATATGAATCCATTGTTGTGATATCTTTACCCTTGTCGGGTTGGGGTTTTACAGATTGTTCATTTAACATTGTTCTACTCATTTCTTGTAAGGAACGATTCTTTCTTTCTACTACCCCATTTGATTGTGGAGTGCGAGGAGCGGAGAAATTGTGAGATATTCCATTTAAATCACAATATTTTCCGAACTGCACTTCGTTATCAAATTCCCGACCATGGTCCGTCCTAATAGATACTATGGAACATCCTAATTTATTTTGAATCATTTTACTAAATATTTCAAACTTATTAAAGGCTTCGGTTTTATCACTTAAAAATCTAGTCCACGTGTATCATGAATAGTCGTCTACAATTACTAAGGTATAACGATTACCTCCGTAACTCCGCACCGCGGATGGACCAAAAAGGTCCATGTGTAATAATTCTAGGCATCTAGTAGTGGAGACTATATTCTTAGCTTTGTGACTAGCATGTGCTTGTTTTCCAATTTTACAGGCATCGCAAAAGTGTTGATCATATCTTAGGTTTGGCAAATTTCTAACTAATTCCTTAGAGGCTAGGGATTGTATTTGTTGCATATTTGCGTGGCCTAATCTCCTATGCCACAATGTAGAGTTTTCATCTAAGGTTGCTAGACATATTTTATCTTCCGGTTTATTTCCTAGTTTCATGACATATACGCCACATTTCCTAATTCCTCTACCTATGACCTTTCCGTCCTTAACTATTTCGCTATCTTTATCGGTAAAGGTAACCCTACACTTATTATCGCATATTTGTCCTATACTAAGCAAGTTGTATGTTAAATTCTTTACATGCTCAACATTTTCAATAGTTAGGGAGTCTTGAGAAATCGTACCTTTGCCAATGATTTTTCCACGCAAGTCACTACCGAAAATAACATTACCTCCGTTGTATGCCTTGTAGGAGGAAAATAGCTTGCGATTCCCCGTCATGTGCTTCGAGCATCCACTATCCTTAATCCATTCGTCGGGCTCCAAATTTATTCCTAGACATATTTCATCGGTGGCTTGAGCTACAAGACATTTTTCGTCGTTTGCTTTGTCCGCTTCGTCTTTGTCGCTATCACTCCATGCTCCACTAACAAAAGCGTTTTGGTAGTCATAACCTGGTGGCTTTGGACATTCGCCAATGAGATGGCTTTGGCTTCCACATCTAAAGCACTTTCTTTTCCCGTAGTTATCATTCCTATTTCTTTGAAGCGATCTTCTTTCATCTCGTGGTTGTCTTGTGAATCTTCCTCGTCTCTTGAAAAATTTCTTGAACTCTCTTACGGCCATTGCATATTCTTCATCTTCACTATCGTCACTTGAATCGTCATCATCACTAATTTCCTTTTTGGCTTTTAGCGCGAGAGATTTGATTTGATCTTTCTTGCTCTTGACCGTTTCCGAGTCTCTCTTTATAATTTCTTCATGGACCTTCAAGTTGCCGATAAGTTCATCAAGCGATAACGTCATCAAGTTCTTCGATTCTTCAATAGCCGTGACCTTCGCGCGCCATTTTGGATGTAATGCCCTAAGAAATTTCCTTACACAATTTTTGCTAGAAAAAGTCTCATCAAGTGCTTTTAAACTTGTGATAATGGTGTTAAATTTAGCAAATGCATTATCAATAGATTCCTCTCCAGGAATTATAAATTATTCATATTGTTGAACAAGAAGATCTATTTTGTTGTTTTTGACTTGACTATTACCTTGGTGAGTAATTAATAAAGAATCCTAAATTTCTTTTGCGGTTTGACACATAAAAATTCGTTCATATTCTTTGTGTGGTAATGCGTTATAAATTACCATTTTAGCTTCATTATTTTTTGCTAGTTTCTATTTCAAATCATCATTTTGTTTTTCAAAAGTTACAATTTCATCCATTTTAGTTAAAGGATTATATTGAATAGGGGGAAAATCACCATAGGTAATAACATGCCAAAGATCAAGATCTTTTGATTTCACATAAGTTTCGAATCTATTTTTCCAATAAAAAAAACCATCACTTTCGAATAGTGGTGGTCTTTGCATAGATTGCCCTTCTAAATATTTTTCCGATTCCATAGATCGTTTCAAGTTTTAAAATACAATTTATTTTAAAAATCTTGTTTGACGTGGCTCTTGATACCAATTGTGGAAAACTAGAAGGGGGGTTGAATAGTTTTACGTCTTTTTAATTTTATTATGAAAACTTTATTTACTTTTAAAAACATAGATTCGAATTTATGTGAACTCAACTCTTGAACAATATGAACAAATATATGTAATTCTAAACTAACAATGCAAGTAAAGTTATGAAATGAAATGAAAGATAGAGATGGAAAGATCTAACCGAGAGACAAGGATTTATAGTGGTTCGGCTATAAGGACACCTTCCTTGCCCTACTCCACTCCCCGAGCACCTAACCCGAGAGTTTTCTTCACTATGTCAACAAGCTCCCTTATGGCGGAGAAAACCTTACACAACTTTAGCTTACACCAATTTAACGACACAAAGCTAGATGTCGAGTCCTAATCGTAGCTAGAACCAATCTCACAACTTCTACACAACTTCACAACTTATTCACAACTTCTTCATGACTTCTTCACGACTTCTTCACAACGGCTTCACAACGGCTTCATAACTACTTCACAACCTAGCTCTACTTATATACCCTTCTACTTTTTCACACCTTCACTACTTACACAACTTAACTTCTTCACAACTTCACTACTTACTCACAAATCTAGCCTAACCAATTATGCTCACACTTATCTAACAAGTATAGACAACTTATACACAAATGAGTGAATGATTATACAAACAACTTAGGTAGCAAGATGATACTAAGTTGCAATACTTCTTCTTTAGTAGTTGAAGGAGTATTCTTCTTTTGCACTTGAATGGTGGAAGCTTGGATCACTTGAAAACCGATGCTTAAGAATGTATGATCAAAGGATTTTAGAAAGGATTTAGAAAGATGAGAAGAGATTTAGAACAGAAGGTTTGGGGTGCAAAAGGTGAGGAAAAAGTCCAGGGAAAGTCCAGTATTTATAGGCAAAACTGGACAGCTGGAGGAGCGGGGCGGTCCCCTTAAAATTAAGGGGGCCGCCTAGTATATTTAAGGGGGCCGCCCATCTGTACCGTTGCCCAGTTTTGTCTTTTTGTGGAGAAGGTTTTTCTGGAACATTTTTACCATTTTTGGTTGAAAATTTGAATTCATAAATTTATAAAGGATTAAACATTTTTATTTAATACCAAAAATGATTTTCTAAAAGATATAAAATGTTTTGATCATTTTATAAAAAATCTAGTGATGAAGAAAATGTTCCTTTGATCATATAATGCATTAAACATTTGTTTGTTCATACCTTAAGTGATTGAGTTGTTAAAATAGATATTTATAACTAAATACTTGTTTACGTCATAAGCTTTCGTTTAATGATTTTACATTTTGTGATTATCAAAACGTAGAGATATCGAAAAATATTAATAACGTGTTTAGGCATTATTTATATCAACAAATCCAAGTCTTCGTTTACTGATGCGGTAGCCGAAAAATTCTTCAGCTTGAAGTCGATAAAATGGGGAAAGAAGAAGTCGCAAGCAAACAAATATATGCAATTGAAGAATCGAAAGTTGGAAATCGCAGACACGATGCGTTAGGAAGCAACGGAGTTGAAAAGGGAGAAACTTCAAATAGAAGTCGAAAACTTAAATTTTTGAACAAAAGAAACGGAACAAAGACATCATATTCTATAATTCAGTAATCGACCCCTCTTTGCCCCTAATCAAACAACAGAAGCTGCTGGAGATGAAGGAACAAACCAAAGAACGTTACAATTTAGATTATTAGTTTAAGTTTTTAATTATTATTGTAATTTTTCAATATTATTCGAATTATTATGTAATATTTTTCTTATTAATGAAATTTATATTTTGTTGTAAAAAATTTTGGAAACAAAATAATAAAAAGTAAAAGTCGTCTTGTGTGGTAAAAAGGTCGCCGGAAGCAAAATGAAGATCGCCCATGGTCACTGGTGAGTACAGTCTTACTTTTCTTATTTCACATTTCACAAGTGCCAAAATAGAACTAAATATGTACCTCCGCCAATTATTTACATGTAAATTTTTGTTTTAGAAAAACAGTTATATTCGGGGCTTAGGCTTAGCAAGAAACTAGGCAAAGTTTCAAAGTTGCAGCGAGAGTGTTAGGACTTGCAAAGACAAAAACCACTCAAATCCTAAGAGCACTTGGTGCCATAACTTGAGTTATGCCATAACTCAGCGCCACATCAGCTTTAACATTTTAACCTTAACTCACAAAAAACTCCCCTTATCATAACTCAACATTTTGGGCCTCACTTTTCTTTAAAAAAAAAAAAAAAATTACAAATTCAACCCCTAAAACTAATATTTCATTTAAAACATAAACATAACATTAAAACATAAATGTTACAATATGAATTTAAAAAAAAAAAAAAAAAAAAAAAAAAAAAAAAAAAAAAAAAAACTCCGTAATAATAATAATAAAAACATGACATAAATGAAAATACAACATGAAAATTACGAAAAACAATTACATCTACTGTCGAGGTTGCAAATTATATTTTTTGATGATTTTGTCTTTTTCCATGTCGATCCAAAACGCAACGTTTGGATCCTTGCCGGCAGTCTCAATCATCAGAAATTGTGAAGATTGAGAGGGCGGTTGAGTTGGTTGACCGAATTGCAGGTTTTGGAAATTGGTATTTAGCATTTGTTGGATTCGTTGCCAATATAAAAATGCTTGATGTTGTTGGTAAAGTTCATCCTCCGGCAAGCTGAGAGGGTTAGGCAAACGGTTTTGTGATGAAGAAGAACCCGCGTTCGAGTTTGAAGACCCCACGTTTGGGTTATTGAAACCCATTAGGTTCAAGAAACTCTCGTCGTTATTGAAACTCGACATTTTTTTTGCAATTAGAAGTTTATGTATAGGATTTTGAGTTGTGAAAGTGTGAGAATAAAGGTGTGTATTAGTTGGTATTTATAGTGTTAAATAAAGGTTTTGAAAAGTTTTGTTTTTTTTTTTTTTTTTAACCTACTAGCCGTTTCTATACGTTGAGGGCCCAATCTTGTATTTTTTTTTTATCGTTTGAAATACTAGCCGTTTAAGGGGCTGTTTTGTAATTATTTATTTATTTATTTATTTTTTATTCATTAAGCTTGTAACGCCGCGTTGTGGTGGTAACGTTGAGGGCAATGCCCTAACGCAAAACAAAGGCTCGGTATCATAACTTGGCTCCAACGCGCGTTAAGGCATTGCCACATAGGAATAACGCAAGGACGATGTTAACATACCGAAGGCTCTAAGAGCATCTTTAATGCGTTGTATATTAAAAAGTTTAATAAGTTGATAGATAAACATTGTACTTCTTGTGAATACACATTCACAACCCATTAAACCTTACTAAGTTTATTTGATTTACACATAATCTTTTTCATGTTTTATTTAAGAGTAAATTGCACCGTTCGTCCCTGTGGTTTAGGCCAAATCCCACTGTTCGTCCCTGATTTTTTTTTTTTTTTTGGCACCGTCTGTCCCTGTTGTTTATATATGTAGCACCGTTCGTCCTTATCTCTAGAGATAGGGACAAACGATGTTACATAGTTTCAGGCCAAATCTTTGAGATAGGGATGAACGGTGTTACATATATAAACCACAGGGATGAACGGTGCAAAAAAAAAAAAGATCAGGGACAAATGGTGGGATTTGGCCTAAACCACAGGGACGAACGGTGCAATTTTCTCTTTATTTAATACAAAATGCTACTTTGATATCATGTTAAATGATAAATTGTAACATAGAATCTATTATTCATGCAATTTATACTATAAAATATATAAGGAGAGCCTGAAGCACACAAGCGGCCCTGGTACAACTATTTTCTGCTTGCCATTGTGATAAAAGTTAGTTAATGTTTTGTGGTTAGGAATGATGATATTGAGACCGAATATGATGTTCCTTTTTTTAATTGTGATATGGCAAAAACTATATATGGAAGATCTTTAAAAACATGCCCATTATTACTATTAATAACCTCCAAGATGCAATTGGCCTCGCTGATCGAGTTCAAATACCGGCTCACACATCAACATTAATTGACGTGGCCGTTTAATCGACCATTTGGTTCTTTTGGCATTTTCGAAACAACTTTATCTTTGCGCCCTAAAATGGAACAAAGATCTCATTATCAACGTTAAGTTATTATCTTTCACTTGGATTTCTATTGGGTTTGATAGATTCAAAAATATGTCTCTTAGTCAGATTTAGGGCATCCACAATGCTCTTAAGTGGCATCACTCAATAGCAAAAAAGTTCTCACATTAAGAGCACAAGGTGTAGTCGAAGAAGGCATGCTCGCCGTCCGACGTGGAAGAGGCAACGGCGAGCCGTTCCTCTTCAACTACACCGAATGTGCCTTGCCGTTCTTCCCCGTTGCCTTCCTCCCCGTGGCGACGAAGAGGTAAGTTTCTGACATTCCATTTTCTTTCTTTTTTTCTTTTTTTTTTCCTTTCAATATTTTGTATAATTTGATGTTTTTTAACAAACACTTCATTTATTTAAAACATAACATAAATTAAAACACAACACTACATTACATTACGAAATTAAAAAAAAAAAAAAAAAAAACTACGATTATTAAACATAAAACATCTTAACTAAAACTACGATTAATTAATTAAAACATCAAACAACGAAACGAAAATTAAAAGCCCTAAACAACGATACGACAATGATAATAAAACTACGATTCAGCTAAAACGAATTATCCGAGACCCAGCCCTCATCACTCGAAGCACTCGAATCGTCGTCACTTGTTGACACACGGGGCAATCCATGTTGGATTCGCCATGCACAACGAGCGTTTCTCCGAGCCTTTTTTTCTCGTAAGTACTCCTCACGAGCTCGTGTTTCTTCCTCTTCCTCTGCTTGAACCCTTAACAATTCTTGCATATCCTGTGCAAATAGTTCTTCATCGGACAATGGACGTGGTTGGTTTTGTGGTGGATAGGGTGCCGGTGGGTTGTAGTGGGGTGCCGGTGGGTTGTAGTGGGGTGCCGGTGGGTTGTAGTGGGGTGCCGGTGGAGTGTTTAGAGGTGGAAACAGAATTTCCGGTGGTGTATTGTTGGATTGGTGATTGTAGTTTGGGAATACGGGGAAAAGATCTTCTGGGGGGGGTGTTGTATACTGACGAGTTATCTGATGAATTGTTGTTAGACATTTGAGAGAATTTGTATGATTTGTGTGTGATTTGTGTGTGTTTCGTGAGTATGTGGGAATGGCTATTTATAGGACCGTTTGTATGATTTGAAATTTAAACGTTAACCGCCTTTTTGTTTGAATTTAAATTTTGAATTTATCCCGATCAGGTTCTGTACGTTTGAATATTAAATGTTTATTGCACACGTTTTTTTTTTTTTTTTTTTTGAACAAGAAAATGAATTTTAAGTTGTGATTTGATTTTTAAATCGTAGGGGTTGAATTTGTAATTTTTTCATTTAAATCGTAGGGGTTGAAATAAAATTAATGTGTTGTGTTATTTTTGAGTATTTGTGAAATGAATTTAATTTTTTTAATGAAATGAATAAAAAAATAAATGTGTAAGATGTGGGGCCCTAATGGGGAAGTTGATGTTTGTTGTTTGGTGAGGAGAGGTTTGTTGTGGATAGTTGAAGTTGAGGTGTTGGGTGATGTGGCAGTGGTGGGACCCGAATGAGGAGCAAAATCTCCCCAACTACACCTTGTGCTCACATTAATTGCTTAATAATCAATTCAATCAACATGTATGGCTATAATTTCTAAGAAATGTGATTTATACTTTTAAAGCTATTATGAAAGCTTTGAGCGGGGTATCATTTTATGATTACGCGTTATAATCATCACAAACGAATGAAGGTTATATTGGTTTGGCATAAGTTATTCCGTCTCAAAAACATCATGTGCAGTGTTTTCTATGCTAAATACATACAGTTGTATGCAAGCTCATAAAAAAAATCACAGTCTTGCTTGTAGACTTATACGATTTTAAAATCTCGATCTCATAAAGCTAAACAAGCATCAAGCACAGCTCTAAAATAACTCGATATGAATATGACTACTAGTCAAGAAAGGTCAAACAAATGCTTGTTATGCATGTAACAAACCCTTAAAGATACTTATATGTACGTAATAACTTCTTTAATCTTATATGGGATAAAAAAATAATCTTATACATTACCAGATCAATGTTTTCTTTCTTGCATATACAAAACGATTTTATAACATACCCCAATTGCCAGTTAACTTAATCTTTTAAGTGTATGAAATCGACTATCGAGTTTGTAGATGATCACGCGTAGACAAAAAGTTTTTTGACATATTTTATATTTGGGCTTAGTGGGCTCTTTATCTTTAAAACCATTATCTTGCAAATGAAATTTTATTATACCCAAATATTTCAGAGCAGTGTAACTCACTTACCTTATTTTACTATCAGGGTACCCGCGCGTTGCGGCGGCGGGTGCTCTGAAATAAAATTTTTCGGTGAATCATTTATTTTAGTTTATTATGTTCTCTTTGAATTTTTTTTTACGGATATCAAGAATTTCGTTTAGCCCATGCCCGTTGGCCCGTGCCCGTTCGGGCTCGAACCCGTTTCGCCCGCGCCCGTTCGGGCTCAATCCCATTTTGCCCATTCAGGCTTGAATATTTGTATAATGTGCTTTACTATTTGTATTAGTAAAATTTAACGCAGGGTACCCGCGCGTTGCGGCGGCGGTTAACCTGAAATAAAAATTTTCGGTGAATCATGTATTTTATTTTATTATGTTCTTTTTGACAATAAATTTACTGATATCAAAAATTTCGTATAGCCCGTGCCCGTTGGCCCGTACCCGTTCGGGCTCGAGCCCGTTTGGCCCGCGCTCGTTCAGGCTCAAGCCCATTTGGCTTGTTGCCCGTTGAGGCTTGAATATTTGTATAATGTGCTTTACTATTTGTATTAGTGACATTTAACGCAGGGTACCCACGCGTTGCGGCGGCGGGTAACCTGAAATAAAAATTTTCGGTGAATCATGTATTTTAGTTTATTATGTTATTTTTGACAATAAATTTACGGATATCAAGTATAGTCCGTGCCCGTTGGCCCGTACCCGTTCGGGCTCGAGCCTGTTTGGCCCGCGGCCCTTTCACGCTCAAGCCCATTTGGCCCGTTGCCCGTTTGGGCTTGAATATTTGTATAATGTGCTTTACTAGCCTAAGGCCCGGCCGTTGGCCGGCTAGCTAAAAGTTTTATTATTAAACATAAAAATGTAGTATAAAGGACGCTAAACGTATAATGCTTAAAGATAAATAATGTAACATAAATAACGTTGAGTGTATTGTTTAAAAGATAAAAAAGAGAATAAAAAAAATGGAAAATTAAAGTCGATAAAGGACTTCTTTGTACACGACGTTAGTTGTGTGATTGCAATGTTGAAAAAGCACTGCAAAAACTATTATCATGATTATGTTTAACAATGAATAAATAGATACAAATGTATAAAATCTTTATCTACAAACAACCGTTTGATATAAGCAGGAGGATCTTCCATAAAGATTTCCTCTCCCCCACAACAGACATGATATTCAACTTTTCCGGTGCTAGAGTGTCCTTCGAGATGCCCTGCATAGCAGACCGCAGCTCCAAAATGTTGACAACGTTGATTACAGTCGCCCAAGTGAATATAAGCTGGCGACACACCTACAATCAATAGTTGACACAATGTTACTGAAATGTTCAGAGAAAACAACTAAAAAAAAGAATCGTTTGAGTTCAACATTTTTAGTTACAGCAACCTTAAGGCCTATCTCTAGTCGACATAAGGATATACCGAATATTTTCACGTCCCATCCTAACTTTAAACTTGTCGTATGATTATTGCTTCATTGTTCACCTAGGTTTGGCAAATTTATTTTCTAATAAGAAAGATTGATCTACTCCCTTAATCTGATAATGGACCATTTCAAATCTTTGGTCCATAACATTCAAACTCAGTTTGTTAGCTAACATGCATAGTAGTCATGATTTGATTTTCAATTAAAATAAGTATATCAATTAGCTTGATTAGGAGATACCTATTCAACTCATGTTGTTTGCTGTTACAGCGTGTTCAAGCATGTAGAATATTACCCACCGTACCTATCAACAACAATAGAAATATTAGTCAACTGTGTGTCTATTTTAAATCTCAAATAGACTATATTATGTTGAGCAAAGAAGCCCATAATCTTCAAGGTAATCATTTTCGAATAAGCTTTCTGTTTGAAGCCTCTTAACACCATTGCGACCAACAACTAAATTTTCACCATTGACATTACTTCCTGTAAGAGAAAATATTGATACAGGGAAACCATCGTCGTGCGAAAATAGGAAATATTATGAGCCATTCCTCTTCCATAAAAAAGAGCACAAAAAAGGATTACTTTTCTAAAAGCATCCTCGATACCTATATACTAAAAAATTTCAAGTTTAGCTAACAGATTTGTTAGTGTAGACAAACAATTTATTAATGTGAAATGGTTGTCAAACTACTATTAAGAGATGGTTACCAAAAGGACACAACATATAAATGTTGCACTCTGGAAGGGGTAGACACCATTCTAACCGTCTAACCATACTATAAAAAAAATCCTCAATTTTGTCACAAATATGGCATAATCTGAGTTAATAAAGTGGTCTATTAAACCAAATATGACCAAAAATGATTCATTCTCTCAAAACTAATTTTTTTATTGTTTCATATTTGGATAAGCTAAATTCTTTTGCAGTCAACTTTTTACAATGGCTTTGTAGCACCAATGTTCAGTTGCTTTGTAGCACCAATGTTCTAATTTAGACAACCCTGCATTAACATATTTTCCATTACTGAAAGTGCAGCACCCTCGCCTCAACAACTCGCCTCAACAAAAGGCTGGAAGGATATATTTTAAATTATAAATACCAAGCCTATGCATATGTAAGTGAATAAGCGTATACTTGAAGCTGGTTATCTGTTAACCTGTTAAATAATTGTAAACTGATGAACAAAAAAATCTGCATTAAAATTCTGCAAACCAAAAAGATGGTAACTACAAAGACATGCATGTGATGGAGACGTGTAAAGTTTTTTGGACTAAAATTAACCATATAATAAGAACATAATATTTATGAAACAAAAGATATAGCTCACAATTCTAGGATAAATATCTTAAGCAGGTGATGTCTCACAATGAACAGGTACATTAACTTCGGGCATTTTCTTACTTGCAGTAAAATTATCATTGAATAATTGTAATTCGATTAATGTTACACATCTTTCATATATCTTACTCCCGGATCAGAGGGGTACATTATAGGAGTCAACTTTAACAACCCCACAGCCGTTACATAGATCAACACACAAAAGGCACAATCTTAGTGGTTGATTGGTATAGTGCAACTGGTTACGATTATATGGTCATTTCTGGTCTAGTACTCAGTTTAAGAGTAGCTTGAAAAAACTATTTTTAGTATCTAACTATTCACTAATCATTTTACATGTGAAGCATTAAATAATCGAAACAATTAAAGGACATGAACAACTAATTATGTTTATTATCACAGCTAAAAATTTAATGGCGATGAATTAAAACAATTGTATACCATGAGAAAAAAGTGCCACAATGACATTGATACTCTTTAGTGACAACATATTCAACAGCTTCAGCTGGGTTGATAACCTGGCAACTGTTTACAGGAAGGCTTTCACTTTATTCTTTGTAGCTTCGACCTACACAACAAAATAAAAAATATTTGTAATTGTATTATAGCCGACGAATAGTTTAATGGCGAATGGAATTCTTGTAGCAGGATCTAAGTTACCTAAGCAACGGCTGCCCTGAATGCACTTGCAAGTATCCAAAATTCAGTCAAATCGAATATGAAATCTTGCATCAAAAGGTTTCTTACGACTTGCACCAAGAACTTCTTGGTAATACTCCCCCGGTAACCAAGTTTTCATGCCACTGTAATGGTATTTTTCCTTTCAGTGAGTACATTTAGCTATTAAAGAAAGTCCTAAACACCTTGAATTTTTGTTAAAAAGTGCCAAACTCAACCTATTTAATCTTAAAAAATCGGTCCTAAACACCCTTGAGTCCAGCTATAAAAACAATCCCAAACGCTATTTAAAAAGTAAATACATATTTAAAAAACAATCCCAAACACCCTTAAATTCAGAAAGTCTTATTAAGCTAATAAACTGAACTTGTAAATTTATGGGTAAAACAATAAACTCAACTTCTAAACTAATTAATTTGATGACTCAAAATGGGTAAAACAACAAACTGGGTTTAAAGTTGCAAAAAAATATGTTTATAAAGAAGCAGGTCTAATCTGTTTCATTTGGACCATTTTGAGTTAAAAAAAAAGATATATAATCTGCTAATTATAAAATAAACTGCGGATCTTTTTAACTCACTACATTGGTGCTTGAGGCATGGTGTATTCATCCATATATATATATATATAACTACTTGCAGCGATGTCACGTATCTGTAAACAGTTCCAACCGAAGAATGCTTCTACTCGCATTCTCTTCGACGCCATTCGACAAATGGTTGAGCTTCAATGATTCCATATCCATTGGTATATCATCCACTGGTCCAGGTTACGGTTATCCCGCAATTATAACAGATTTAAGTGGTCATATCCCATAACTGAACTTGTCTAAATTTAGTAATTAAGCATGATTAATTTCAAGATAATTCAACTAATATAGCATCAACAAAATAACTAAAAGCATGCTTAGTAATTACCAAATATATTTGGTATTCTTCAAGAAAGCATCACTTAATTCGAACATTCCATAGTCGAATAGTTTTCTAACATGATGCAGCTGCAATCAAAGCAAAATGTTCGGATCCAACCACAAACGCTCAACACTATTGGTATACCCATATCTTTGCACAATTGAACTATAATTATAAGGCCTTCGATATGGTAAAGAAGATGAGCGTTTTATGAATCAGTATCCCATCCATCGGTCAATATTTTGTCATTTGGGAATTTCATCAAACACTTGGTATTCATCTCTATATCTAAGGTAATATTCACATTAAATAATTAAATGGCACAAAAACAAATGTTAAAGTTCAAAATTTACCTTTTTCTCGTCAATGAAATTCATTCAACATTCTTGTCGAATTACCTAATACCTAAAAACACAAAGAAATCACAAGGATTATTGCAGATTCATATGAATTTAAATTCGAAATAAAATCAAGTACATAAAGTCATAAACAAAGTAGATGAATAATTCGTTGATAAACATGAAAAGTAAATATGGTGGGATCTATATCAAACATACGGATGTTTATGGATCTAATAGCGTTTTTGGTTTCTCCGAGATTCGTTTTCGGATTAATTGATTTGTGGAGAATTATCGGATCATGATAACTGATATTGGGGATGAATTGATTTAGGGTAAACTGATTTTCGAGTATGAATTGGTATGGAATAAATTGAGTTGTTGTAAACTTATTTAGGGTTAATTGTTTCGGTTATCAATTGTTTTTGAGTGTTGGGAGTTTGGAGAAATTATTTGGGGGTTTTGTTGTTGGTGTTAAACTTGTGTTTGATTTTCCGTTAGAGTGATTGGTGGTTTTTTTTTGTTTACATTAATTGCTAAAGGCTGGAATGCATATGGACCATTGGATTGGAAAAAATAGCACATGTCATTATCTTAGAATTTTGAGTTGGGAGTTTCCATAATGAAAGCTTGTTTTATATAGGTGGTTGATGTGCTTTATTATTTTTATTAGTGACATTTAATGCAAGAATTGTGTTTAATTAGGTTGTACAATATGCTTGATAATTTGTATTTCTTATGTAAGGGGTGTTTTAATAACTGTATTAATTGTATTTATTGACCAGTTAATTAATTGACTATATTAAATAGCATTAATGTGGTGTTTTGGTTTTTTTAATATGTGCATTAAAGTGGTGTACACTATGTTTCTTGTCTTGTACGTCTGAAAATTATGTGCATTAAAGTGTTGTACATTATGTTTCTTTTCTTGTAAGTCTTAAAATTTGGAGAGGAATCATCTCTCCATTATACCATATTTTATAATTCTGTTGGTCATTCTTTTTCCTAGATATATGCAGCATACTTTTGAATTTTATATTTTTGGTGTATCTTGTGACTAGTTGTGTGTATTATTTGACCAATTTATCTCTCCCTTGACTAAATAGGCGTGCATAAACCGAAGGGTATAATGGTCAAATAATACAAATAACTGGTCACAAAATACACAAAAAACACCGAATTCAAAAGTATGCTAGATACATAAAAAAAAAAAAAAAAAAAAAAAAAAAAAAAAAAAAAAAGATTGCGAGACAAACTATTATAAAAAGTGGCAATTAAATTACATTTTAATGCATTTGCCTAATATCTTATATAAGCCTTGACGGGAGAAATGAGAATGGTGGGAATTTGGGTTTCCCACTTAGTCTTTTATTTATATTATACTTTTCCCTTAAATGTTAAAACGGACTTGGGTCGAAACGATAATGAAGGTTGATCTGCTCACTGTCATTGTCATATAGAATGAAAATGATTAAATGTGAAATGTTGAAAGTTGAAATGGTAAAGGTGAGATAAATATGTGATATGTTGAATGGGGTTCAAAATTGCAAGAGATGTGTGGTAAATTTGGTAATACATTCATTAGGGCTGAGCAAACCACCCAAACAGACCGGACCAACCAAGACCGGACCGGACCGGACGAGACCGACCACATTCGGTCCGGTCCGGTCCTCGGTCTCGGCTTTTGGGCTAATTCGGTCTCGGTCTTGGTTGGTCCGGTCCGATCCGGACCACAAACCGACTATTTTGCCTTGTTGGACCGGACCGGACCAACCACATTCGATTCGGTCCTCGGTCTCGGTTTTTGGGCTAATTCGGTCTCGGTCTTTGTCGGTCCAGTCCGGTCCGGGACCAATGCTCAGCCCTAACTTTCATGGCAATAAAAGACTTGTATATGACTTATATATGACATGTACTTTGTCTTCCACTATTTCCGAATGAAAACTCATATATAAGCAATAAATTATATATAAAGTCAATTTGTAAATCATAAAATCATGGGTTAAGAAAAATAAAAAAACTGCTTTCTTCGTATAACTTCTTATGTATCTTTATGATGAAAAATCATTTATAAATTTGGTTTATTGAAATGAAAAATATTAATTTATTGAAATGAAAAATATTAATAAATAAAAAATATTACTATTTTCCTTAAATAATAGTTGATCACTTTACTTTTCCTTCACGAACATCTCAACGGGTTATGTACAAGTTATATAAAAGAGGTGTATGCATATGAGAGGCTTAAAAAATAACTAGAATAGTACCCATGCATAGAAACGAGATTTTCTAGCGGCAAACAACTATAGTTACACAAAACATTACACAAAATACTTAATCAAAATATCATTTTAACTATCTGCGCTATAAATTCCATTGTTATGCACGGGTAATCGTCTAATATATATGAAACAGAACGATCCTTTATATTTTCTTAGTATTACTTGTATTCATATTTCTTAATTTAATTGAATTCTTTGTTAAGAAAGGAATCTATTGCTTTTGTTGACTTTTTTGGTTTTTACCACTTTTTAAAATGAACAATAAGCAGCTTTAAAATATCAGTTTTTGGTGGGGTAAAAATTGGCTCATCAAAAGGTGCTTTATTGAACCATATCAAATTAATCTAAAATTTTATTTAGATACAATGCAAGTATGCAAAAAAGTTCTTAACACACTTTACACTTAACAATTTTCTTTGCTTTTTGTTTTTTGATGGTTCGTTTGTGTTATGACCTGTTAAAGCAAATAAAAGATCATGCCAAGCTCAACTAAGAACTAAAATGAGTCTTAGACATGCTACCAAGCTTTAAGGTGACTAAAAAAGTTGACAATCAAAATGTCATCGTATAGAAAAAACTTTCAAACTACAATACAATTATATATTTTGGAATATCATATGTGCTTGCTGACGCATAACTAATGATTTGTGGTTGAAAATTATGCGTTTGTTGTGATGTTATATAAACACTACAAGATATACTGCATTTGCTGACAGACAAAAAGTGTCAGGAAAAGTGTAAAAAGTGTCAGGAAAAGATAAATTAGCTTCTCCTTCACATATAATAAGTGTCAGCATAAGTTCCAACGGTAAAGGTCTATGGTGACACACCTATGCTGACACTTGATGTGTCTGTACATGTTTAAATCTTTTGTCTACACCAAGTTTGTGTCAGGAATGCAAAAACATACTTTTGCAAACACAAATGAGAACTTCGTGACTTTCCATACATACAGATCATTAAATTCCAGAATTACTTCCAAGAGGAGCATTACAAAAATCAGAAATTCCATACAAAACTTCCAAATCAGAATTACGTCCATACATTATTTCGAATCCAGTCATACAGGAACATCATACTGAAATCATTATCCAACATGAGCATTACAAAAATCAGAACTTCCATAACAAACTTCCTAATCGGAATTACATCCGTACAGAACTTCCAATCTAGTCATATAGAAATCATTATCCAACACGAGCATAACACCAGTAAATACCTACCTGAGATGATCAATATGTCTTCTATAACTCTTGAATACTCTGTCATCATTTCCTATTAGTCAAAATAGATCAAGTTAATACATTTTCAAGTATTTGCACACAAATAACTCAAGAGAGATACACCAAGACAGTGCACTGCTTCAGTAGCCGAGACTGTTGTATTACAAGACATAATTGGTAAACTCTGACCAGTTTACATGTTGCACTGGTTGTAAAACAACTTATCTACAGCCTTCCACAAAATGAACCAAGAAACATACTTATTCAACCTTCCACAAACTGACCAGTTTACAAGCACAACTGATTATGAGAATCTCATAATGCGTCGGGTTTGTATATAAACTTGAGCAAATGGGTATCTAAACTTATGAAATGGGTCAAAGAATACAGGTTCTTGATAATAGCAAATGGGTATTCTAAATAATAGCAAATGGTCATTACAGGTTCATAATGACTCATAATGGGTCCGGTTTGAATCTAAATAATACAGGTGAAAAAAAAGGACATGTTTTTAAATGGGTCAAATGGGTCGGGTTTGTATATATTTGAAAAGTAGAAAAAAATGCAATATATTTTAATATTGTTTTCCAAATGCATACCTGTAATATGAATAGCGTTGACGACTTGGACCTGATGTTGGATTCTTTGGTTGAGGACCCGTACCAGATGGATTCTTTGGTTGAGGACCCATACCAGATGCTGCTGGATTCTTTGGATGAGGACTCGTACCAGATGTTGGATTCTTTGGAGGAGGACTTGTAGCGGTTGATCTTGAATCCTTTGGATGAGCACTTGCAGCAGTGGATCTTGAATTCTTGGGATGATGACTTGCGCCAGCTGATCTTGTATTTTTCAGATTATGAGCATGGTTATTATCAGGAACACTGCATGCATCATCACCCTAATAAAGAGATAGGAAAAAAGTTATTAGGATGGAAGAAAAACACCTATTTCACACATTCACGTATAATTTAAATGACAACCAACAAAGTGTTGTTACCTCCATGTTAGTGTTAGCACGACTTATGATAGTGGACAAATTCAGTCCTGGTATATGTTCTTTGACAGCAGCAACCAAACTCATCAAATCCTCGCGAAGACCTTTCACTTGAGCCTGTAGTAGAGGAACTTGAGGATCCTGAACCTTTCTTTTCTTTGCAGCAGAGAACTTACCCACACAACGAACATTACTTCCCTTTTCAGGTCCTTTGACTTTAGATAAGTCATCATCTATCCAAAAAGGAGACCCATCTGTCCTTATCTCTTGAGCGGTGCTAGATTCACGCCTGGTTTTTATCGCTTCCTGTAATTTGTACAATCATTTGGAGAAAATTACTACCTTGATATTTTAACAGACAAGTATGTTTCCAGCTATTACAAAACTAGTAAATTGACTCCATATGTATTACTCTACCTGATCTAACATACACAACATATATTTACAAAACTTATCATACATCATGATACCATATCATTGATTTAGGTGACATTTTAATTCTAAGTAGATTTAATGTCTATTAATCATACCACAACTTTAGCAGCTTTAGCATGCACAACCCCGGCTTTATTAGTACGAGTCAAACAGTACATATCCCCACGAGATGGTGGAACACCCTTGTTCTTTTGGGTCTACAATAAAAAAAAAGTACACAACTGATAAAGTTAGAATTTCCAAAATTGCAAAGGCTTTATGAATTTTGAAAATGACAAAAAAAGTAAAAAAAAAAAGTGACCTCCTCATCAGATATACGTGCAAATGATTTGCTCCCAGTGACGTGAGGCTCATCCGAATTTGAGCGATTTATCTTCCTATTCTCAGCTTCCACCTGTAAATTAAGCAAAGGTAACACTTATCCACTTGTAAAATTCGAAAATTATTCAAATAAAACTCAGGTTTGATAAATAAGCAATCATCATGTTCATGAACCTGTTTTTTTTCAGTGAACCAACTAGCAACTAATGTCCTGAATTGATCTATATTCACTCTGTCGTCAGTCTGTAACGCCACGATTTCATCCACTGTCAAACTTGGATCGAATGAACTTTTTTTAAGTTCATACTTCCATGTTCTCCACTTACTTGACATGTCTGTCATTATCCAATCCTTTATTTCTACTGATTCAGCTGGCTCAAATATAAACTTTTCCTACAATCAAATATTTGTGATTACTCATACATAAAACAAACAAATTCTCTTTCAAAAAAAATAATAAAAAAAATCATAAATAATATAATTTTAGGACAATTTACCTTCACAATGCTCCATAGATCCTCCTTTTTATTCTCAGGAACCTTCCTCCACTCACACTTTTGCTTACACTTTTCAAAATGTGTAAATAAAATTAAAACTATGCTCACACTTTCTCTTAAAGTGTAAGGATATGTGGACTTTTGCTCACACTTATTACATGTATCATTATAACAAGTGTCACTAAAAGACCTTTTTCTTGTAGTGAAACGTTGATTTTTAGTTAATTCGTTTTCCGGATGTTTGATGTGAATCCTTGTATTGGAAGCAAAAAAGCACAATACGCCATACAATATATTCAACAATTTAAACTTGCTCGAGCGTAATGTACTGCCATCAAGAACCTTCGACAAGTGTTACACTTTTTGTAATTGCGATAATAAGACAACACTCTCGCAAGAGTAACTTGCCATAACTTGGAGTCTAACTTGACAACATTAGAGGAGCATGGCAATTCTTCTCTAGGATGCAATTCGGGTCATATCCAACACTAACATATTCTCACGTACCGATTGAGCTCGCATGCCAAACCAAATAATTTGCCGAGCTAATTCTCAAAATAGGACAAAGAGTAAACAACACGCGTCACACGCTCTTTCAATCAAAAACAAAACTTGAACACTTTTGTTGAAAAGACCAATTGTGAGCTTACACTATATTTCAAAATGTCTACAATGATGACCAAGATGGTAAAAAATGTACAAATAATCAAGTTTTTGGAGGGGCAACAACCTTTTTTTGTCCTCGCTAAATTTTGTCCTTGCTTTCAATAGCTCTATCCCAATACTATCAAAACCCGACCACACACTGTGACTAGTAAAAGGTAATCTAATTTTCGTCATCAAACGACCGTAAGTCAGTAGGTGTAACATAATTGCATTATCAAGTGGAGATGATGTAGGACAAAATGATCAATATATTTAGGGTGCGTTTGGTTTAAGTGTGTAGGGATAAGATTTAGGGATGATGACCAAATGTTTTGTTTGGTAAGTTTGTGGGGGCTGGATTATTTACCAAATATTAGCTTTATACAAAGGATAAAGATCCTCTTAAGTTATTTATCAACATGATAGGTCATGTTGTGAGTAATGTGAGAGGTGAAATATAAGTGGGTCCTTAATTTCAACTAAAAGAAAAACATTTATCCATTTTACTTGTTCATGATTTGTCAACATAACCTATCATATTAAATCTAACTTTAGAGGATCTCAATCCTTATACAAAACCTAAATGGTTTGACGCCTTTTCTCAAATCTTTTCATTTTTTTTGGGCCATTCTTTAGTCTCATACACTTAATTTTTTTGTCCCATATTTAAAATAAGTAAAATATTTAAATTTATATAAATAATATATTATTTTATTATACTTTTCTCTCTCCTCATTTACTTCAAAACCTACACTAAATCCAAATCTAAATCCTAAACCCACCTACAAACCAAACGGACCCTTAGCTACAAAAGATTGCAAGTGATACAACACTTGCCATGTCTCCTTTCATGATGGCGAAGTGGCTATGACATGAGGGGATTGGGGTGCTTGTAGCACAAAACAACGACAACATAACACGATTTTGAAATTTATTACTTACCACTCCACTACTTAAATTTCAGTATGAAAAACCCAAAATATACCAAACATAGTTACATTTTACATGTGTCAAAGGCCAATGCATGTTAACGT